>CM019067.1:285762654-287002654 GCA_009667805.1 Leptobrachium leishanense | reverse complement strand
ATAGATAGGGATATGGGGGTTATAGTACTTGAGTTATCTAGTGGGGGGCTGGGTAGCGTCATTGTTTAGTGGGCATAAGGGGACCCCCATGTATCTAACCTCCTAGGCCCCATTGCCGGAAGGATTGAAAGAGGGAGAATTATGATACAACCTTCCCATTGTCAGTATTAACCCCACCCTGACCAGCACCAGGTGAGAGGAATTAGGGAAACTGGAGGTCCTCTTATGTTTTTAACTCCATAGGTTCCATTAGGTTAGTAATATTGATGCATGTCACAATAAAATTGATATTAAAATGCATTGCTATTACATGTCGACACTTAGTGAATCTAGGCCAATAAAAATACTTTAGAAGCAATTAATATTGTCTTGTTAAACAGTTGTGGTTGAAATATTTTGAAGATGAAAATTTTGATTCAGCGCAATGTCAGCGTGCCCTACTAAAACAAAGAGTGAGGTTTAGTGTGAGGTATTATGATCTTATTAATAGCCAAGCAAGCTGTCAGTAGCCTGTGGGAATAAACAACACTACATTTGACGTGGTCAGCAATGCCATTATAAGAAATTTCATGCTACATAACATTGCAGCCCTCCAGAGATTGGTTGTGGACCATTTCCCTTTATTGGAAGAATATGAGATTGACCTCCCTGCATTACAGCAAAAATATATATGTAAGATTCATGTTTACTGCTCATACAGGTCCTTTTTCATAAGCAAAATGAGTAGTTCCATTTTATGAACATGCGAGCCGACTATATAACAGGCTAGGAGCATAGCGTGTGCGTAAAGCTGAGAAAGTAACAACCTCTTTGAATAATAAACATTGCATGACTACATTTATCAGTAACTGGTTTGAACATCAAGAAAACCAGTGTCTGTAAATTAGCCAGTAGAAGCGGTTGATTATCATTAACACTTTCACTACCAAGCACATTTTGACAAAAACAATATTATAAACGCTTATATGAAACATAGGATTTGGTTACCAGCTAAATGTAGAATAAACAGCAAATCTGCATATAGATAATTATTCTGAGATAGTTAACATATTAACTCCATCATTACCATTATCATGTATACTTGGTTTTCTAAAGAATCTGCAAGTGCCTTAAGATCGAGTATACTCGATCTAGTCTGGTCCTGGAGCAATGCAAAGGAATTTAGTTTATTGCAACCTAAATTCAATTGCAAATGGGTTCCAGAACATGCCCCTGAACTTTCAATACAACGGACGTGACAGTCGATGAGTTGAAATGTTTTTTAAAGCCTTGAGATACGTTTTGCCTTCAGGAAACACTGAGCTCAAGCTAAAATGTATATGAAGTAGCGCTTTTTGGCCAGCAGACGGAGCTCTCTACCTGTCAATTAAGACTTACCTACAGTGAACATACTGTATATAGTGTGGAAGATTCCTGGATATATTTACTGTGTAGATAATGGAAAGTACTTTTCCATAAAACCACTGGGTCCTGGCAGTTCTTTAATGGAGTCAGAAAAAACGTGGCTGTCACAGGGTGGACTCACCAATGCCGAGTAGATGCCGGGGTGCTCCCCAGTCTGAGATCCGCAATTCACTCAGTACATGTGCTTGAAATCAGTGGAATACACCAAGAACTCAACGTTGTAAAAATATATATTTATTTAAAGCATTGATTAATTCTAGGAGTGGAAATATATATTTTTTTCCTGCTAGAGTCTCCTTTTAATTATTTGTAGACATTGGGGATTGTTACATCGAGACTTTCCAGACGTAAAAGTATTTCAAGCACCCCCCGTTTATTTCATATAAAAGGGACAAAATTTAAAGCATTACTTGGTAAAAGCGGATGTGGGCCCTATGAGTAAAAAGAGACAAACTTTTTTTGGGAGAAAAGAAAACAGGTACATTTCTATGTTTGTCTTGCAGCTGCTGTAATGCGGTGATTAAGGTAGACACCTTTGTACAACCACACTCAGGTTATACATTTAAAATCAACAGGTTTTACAATTTACACGTGTGATAGTACACCTGTTGTATTTTGATTAAGTGCCCACGTGAGGGTGAAAACGAAAAAGATTAAAGACAGGCTCACGCAACATAAATCGTCAATTCGTACAATAAGAGATGATCTACCTATTCCAGATCATTTTATTTAGCAAAATGATTCATTCTGTCAGCTTAGATTTGAGGTTATAGATCAAGTAGCGCCATTGAGATGGGTCTCTGAATAGACCTCTATACAATATATTTATTTAAGGATGGCCACAGCGGCACAAAATACAGTTTCGGCTAGAAAGCCTTAATCATGCTTGTAACTTTACTTAAAAGAAACAATGTGCATTTTTATATTGGATACACTCTGACCACGTGGTTTGAATAAAGAATTCAGCTTAGAAATGTGTAATTGACTCTGCTGAGCTAATTTAAGGATGGATTGTATCTTTTTATTTTACGGGAAAAAAAAAATCAAATAATTGTTTGCTTATACAGATTGCCTGCAATTTTGATAAACGAGGGGTTAATTTGAGCAATTACACCTGCTGATTGTTGTCATTCATTGCTTGTATATATGTATATAAGAGGGATGTGGGAGTTGACATACTAAGCATGATTATGGCCTTGTTCACACTAAATGCAGAGCAGATCTGCTCAGGTTTCTGCACACGCACGCTAGTCTTTTAGACGTGTTTTTGACACATTTTAGGTGCGTTTTTGATAAGGAGGAGTGGTGGGGGGGAAGGGGTGGATGAAATACTGCATTTGATGAACTACTAGTATATTAACAACCATGCCATTTACATTGAAGTACTCACTACAGCTATTCTTATCAGTAGAGGACATATGCTCATGTCCCGGGAACACAACCTGCTATCAAACTCCACTGATCAGCCTTCTTCCTATTGTTCTTGTATTGAAAATGCCTGCTGTCATACAGCTCAGGGCACTCTTCCACCATACTAATGAATTTATCTGGGTCACAAAACTTGTCCACCATTGTTCCTTTGCTCTCCAGATCACAAGGTCACCTTTTTCCACAGACAGGAAGTGACCATGGAAGATTACGTCATGACAGATGACCACAGAGTTGTTTTTCTTTATGGTTAGTTTTTTCCATTGAATTGCGTTGCGTTTTTGACACATTCCAGAGCAGGTCCAGAGCAGATAAAATAGGGCTTGCTGCAGTTTTTCCACCTGCTCTGGACCTGCACGCTGCGATGTGAACTGGAGCAAAAAATACCATTGGAATACATTGGAAGCAGTTTTGCTACGGTCTGCAACTGCTCTGCTCTGCACCTGCTGCGCGCTTGGTGTGAAAGCCTAAGGCTTTCTAGCCAAAACTTTACTGTATTTTGTGCCCCGTTTCCGTCCTTAAATAAATATATACAGGTCTATTCAAAGAATGGTGAAACTCAGGAGAATAACTGAAGAAGTGAAAATTCTAAGTCAAAATAGCCAAACCAGAAAAATTCTCCCATTTGTCTCACTTTCCAAATCGGCTATTTGGTCTAGATTGTTCTCTTCCCCTCGCAATTCTCCTGAGTTTCACCTCTCTTTGAATAGACCTGTAAATCCCTTGGTATATGTAGGTTAAAATAATGTAAATTTGCTAACTTTTATGTCTTATTTTTATGTATTTATCCTTTACAGAATTATTGGTGAGATGAAAAGTTCTAGACGGTGTCCTTTATCTTTCGCAATTTCAAACGGGGTTTGAATTATTATGATTATCTGTAGTGATCAATTGGAGATTTTTAACACTGCAGCTTTCAAAAATTCCAATTAAACAGAATAAATAATCTCTATATGTGGGCCTAGTGCCTGCATAGGCAAATGACAGTAATATTTTATATCTGTACTTAGGGCCGGTGCTCCCACTAGGCAAAGTAGGCAACTGCCTAGGGTGCATTGCCGCCTAGGGGCGCAGCCAGCCTCAACCCGGGTTCCATTATTGTACCCGTTCCTCATTGTGCGTCTTGTGTATCTGGCATTGGCGGCTTGCAAAGCCGACATTGTCAGCTCACGGACCCGCTCTAGCGGCGCAGAAGGTGGGTGTCTTATGGTGACGCACAGGCACCACCAGATGATGTGCGGGTGTCACCAGAGGCAGATGACAGAAAAAAAGGGGCAGAATAAAGAGAGAAAGCACAGAAGAAAGAAAGACAGAAAGGCACAGAAGACAGAAAGGCACAGAAGAATGAAAAATCCTCGAAAGAAAGAAAAAAGAGGCAGATGAAAGAAAAGAAAGAGGGAGATGAAAAAAAAAAAGAGGCACGGGAAAGAAAAGGCGAAAGTGGCACAGAAGAAAGAAAGGCCCCCATGCACAGTGTCCCCCCCCCCCCGTGAGCACAGTGTGTGTGTATTCCACTCCCCCGCATATCAACAGTTAACAATTTTTCCGGGGGGCACAAGTAGCTAGTCTTGCCTAGGGTGCAAAATAGTCTGGCCCGCCCAGTCTGTACTGCACAGCAATTATTACCACTTGTAGCTTCTTGTACTGCAGGAACGTCAAGCCCCGTCCCCTCTCTCCCTTCGATGTTACTGAACTACAACTCCCATGATTCTCCCACCTATTGCATTTAGACATTTCTGAGTATTGTATGTCAACAACATTGGTGAGAATGGTGTTTTTTGACATCTCTACTGTACTGGGGAAAATAATAGTTACACAGCTTATATGCTTATCTAGAATAGAGCATTTCAGAAAAAAAGTAATCTTTGTACAAAACTATCCAAAGTATAAATATTTTTCAACTTTTTCTCTCTTCTTCTAAACCTTCTTGAGTTATCAGAAATCTTATCCAGCTATATTATTTTGATCTCTATGTTTCTTAGCAATTACATCCCCCTCCGCATGAAGCCAATTCCATTTAAAAGGATTTACTTCTTTATTTAAGACGCTCTACCTAGAGAGAGCCTATTGCTTATCTCCCTTATTGTACGTTTCTTTTTTATTACCTCACTTTCAGAGCAGATGAATCAGTCATTCTATGACTTTATTGCCGGTAAAGAAAAAAAGAAAAAAAGACAGCCCAATTTGTTTCAGCGATTGCTCTTCATTGATATAACTTTCTGAACCTTTAAAATTATTCCGATAGACAGTTCTATTTTGAAAAGACTGTGTTGAAATCCTGCCAGTGGGAATAACACTTCATATTTTCCACATTTTTCAATAAGATTAAAGAAAACAAACCCATTTGTAAATATTGTCTTCCTTACAGCTGATTTTGCGTGGCTGTAAGGAAATACAAATGTAAAAAAATAGAGGGACATATGGTTATGTCTGGCAATAATGACTGCGGTAATGCACCATAATTTATTATGGAATTTTATGTAAAATGCTTCGGCTGCAACATCAAAACATAAAAATGTGGTTACACTAAACATTAGACTTTTTGGAGGAACACAAACTCAGATAATATTTTCAAAAGAGAGTTTATCCGACTTATCTGACTGAATAACAAATGGCTATGGGCCCTATTCCCTACTCAATGCTAAAACGGGGAAGCTAACGGGGAAAATCTGCACCTGAAGGCTTCCCCAACATTTCGGGGGAAGGCATCGCTAACCGTTGGGATGCTCGCGGTAGCGATGCCATGAGTATCACCTGCTGCAATCCATAGGACTTTATAGGGGTTTGCGCTTCCGGGCCACGAGCCCTACGCGATCGCACTCCTGTGAGGTTGAACTGTGCTGCGAAGAGTGTGACGAGAACCCCTCTCTTCCGCCTGTCCTGGCTCTCCAGACACCCCCTTACCAAGATCAGCACGGCCACTGAGTTGCTCAGAACTCAGTGCCTTGAGCAGCCAGACCTGCTTGGTCCAGTCCTCTGCCTCTTTGAATTTCCAGAAGGCCGCTCTGTGCCTTCTGAGGGTGAGAGTGGGTTCCCTGAATGAGACACCAGACAAGCTGTATGTTCAAACAGGATTCTCTGACTTTTATTGAAAAACACCACTATTTATGCCCAGGTCCAACAGTTATAATTTGCATAAACCAAATGACGAACATTTACCTAATAAAACTCTAATTACATAATGTAAAACATGCAACCAGATAAGAGGAAAACCCTTCCACATAGAAACATTTAAACATAGAAAATGTCGGCAGATAAGAATATTTCGGCCCACCTAGTCTGCCCAATTACATGGATACTTTACCTGGATTTATATTTTGTTTATGATAGCCTTATGCCTATCCCATGCCTGCTTAAATTCAATTACTGTTTTGGCCTCTACCACTTCTACTGGAAGGCTGTTCCATGTGTTCACCACCCTCTCAGTAAAATAATGCTTCCTGATGTTACTTTTGAACCTTTGCCCCTCTAATCTAAGACTATGTCCTCTTGTTTTGCTACTTTGTTTCCTTTTAAATATACTCTCTTCCTCTACCTTGTGGATTCCCTTTACGTATTTAAATGTTTCTATCATATCTCCTCTGTCTCGTCTTTTTTCCAAGCTATACATTGTAAGACCATTAAGCCTTTCCTGGTAACTTTTCTCCTTCAAGCCGTACACTATTTTAGTAGCCCTTCTCTGAACTCTCTCTAAGATGTCTATATCCTTTTGGAGATATGGTCTCCAGTACTGCACACAGTACTCCAAGTGAGGTCTCACCAGTGCTCTGTACAGTGGCATGAGCACTTCCCTTTTCCTACTGCTAATACCTCTCCCTACACAACCAAGCATTCTGCCAGCATTTCCTGCTGCTCTATTACATTGACTACTTACCCTTAGATCCTCTGCAATAATAACCCCTAAATCCCTTTCCTCAGATGTTGAGGTTAGGACTGTATCAAATATTCTATATTCAGCCCTTGGGTTTTTACGTCCCAGGTGCATTATCTTGCACTTATCCACATTAAAACTCAATTGCCACAGCTCCGACCATTTTTTTAGTTTACCTAAATCATTTGTCATTTGGCTGATCCCGCCAGGAACGTCAACCCTGTTGCAAATCTTTGTGTCATCAGCAAAAAGACATACTTTACCATTAATACCTTCTGCAATATCACTAATAAAAATATTAAAGAGAATGGGTCAAGTACTGACCCCTGAGGTACCCCACTGGTAACAAGACCTTGCGCCGAATAAACTCCATTAACCACAACCCTCTGTTGCCTGTCACTCAGCCACTGCCTAATCCATTCAACAATATTGGAATCCAAGCTCAAATATTGCAATTTATTGATAAGCCTTCTATGCGGAACAGTATCAAAAGCCTTACTGAAATCTAAATAAGCAATGTCTACTGCACCACCTTTGTCTATTATTTTTGTTACCCAATCAAAAAATTCAACAAGATTAGTTTGGCATGATCTCCCTGAGGTAAACCCATGTTGTTTCTGATCCTGTAATCTATGTGTTTTTAGATGTGCAACAATCCTTTCCTTTAACATGGTTTCCATTAATTTCCCCACTACTGACGTAAGACTAACTGGCCTATAGTTCCCCGATTCCTCCCTACTACCCTTCTTGTAAATGGGCACAACATTTGCTAATTTCCAGTCTTCTGGGACGACTCCCGTTAACAAGGATTGGTTAAATAAATCTGTTAACGGTTTTGCTATTACACCACTGAGCTCTTTTAATAAGTTAGGGTGGATCCCATCAGGCCCCATTGACTTATTGGTCTTTACTTTAGACAGCTGCTGTAGAACCTCCTCCTCTGTAAACTCATATGTAAATGTCTCTTTAGTGTTTCCTCCTAATTGAGGTCCGTTTCCTTCCTTTCTAATGCAAAGACTGAACAAAAATATTCATTGAGGCAGTCAGCGAGACTTTTATCCTCTTCTACATACCTTCCTTCCTTTGTTTTTAATCTAACTAATCTTTGTTTTACTGTTCTTTTCTCGTTTATGTATCTAAAAAATGTTTTGTCCCCCTTTTTTACTGACTGAGCTATTTTCTCTTCTGCGTGTGCTTTGGAAGCTCTTATAAATTGCTTTGCCTCTTTCTGCCTAATCTTATAGGTTTGCCTATCTTCTTCACTCTGAGTTTTTTTATAATTATTGAATGCTATCTTTTTGTTCTTCACTATTTTGGCCACTTCTCTAGAGTACCACAGTGGTTTCTTCCCTTTTTTGTTTTTGCTAACAAGCCGAATGCAATTGCCTGTGGCCTTCAATAATGCCTCCTTTAAATAATCCCATTTCTCCTGGACTCCCTTTAAACTCCTCCAGTCTGATAATGACTCCTTCACACAAAATCTCATTTTAGAAAAATCTGTTTTTTTAAAGACTAAAACTTTTGTTTTTGTGTGGTGCGGCTCCATCCCTGTTCTTATATTAAACCACACTGACTGGTGATCACTAGATCCCAAATTTTCACCTACAGCAATGTCTGATACCAAACCTCCATTTGTGAGTATTAAATCCAATATGGCCTCTTTACGGGTCGGCTCCTCAACTACTTGTGTTAGAGATAATCCCAGTAGGGAGTTTAGAATATTTGTACTCCTGGTGCACCCAGCCATTTTGGTTTTCCAGTTCACATCAGGAAGATTAAAGTCCCCCATGATAATAACTTCCCCCTTCATTGTAATTTTGGCTATTTCCTCAAACAGCAGATTATCTAGCTCTTCTACTTGTCCAGGGGGTCTATAGATCACACCTACACGAGCTACTGTATGATTGCCGAATGTTAGCGTAACCCAAACTGACTCTATGTTTACCTCGCTCACTTTTATTGGGTTCGTTTTTATGTTGTTTTTCACATACAGGGACACTCCTCCTCCTTTCCTACCCTCTGTCTTTTCTATATAAAGAGTACCCCGGTATTGTTATGTCCCAGTTATTTTTCTCACTGAACCATGTCTTAGTAACCGCCACTAAATCTACTTTTTCAGCTGCCATCATTGCCTCCAGTTCATTGATTTTATTGACTAAACTGCAAGCATTTATAGACACGACTCTGAGCTTGTAATTTTTTACCCCGCATGTTGCTTGCACCCTCAGATTTAGTTTTGGGTGACAATCAGGCTGATTGTTTTTTACCCTTTTGTCCCCCCCTCCTAGTTTAAATATTCCTTGATGAAACCTTTGAACTTCTCCCTGAGAACATATGTTCCCCTATGAGTAAGATGCGAACCATCTTTTTTATACAGTTCCTTTCTGCTCCAATTAGAGCTATCATGGGACACAAAGCCAAATCCTTGCTCCCGACACCATTCCCGAAGCCACAAATTAAATTCCCTAGTGCCCATCTGCTTATCCTGAATGTTATGCACAGGCAGAACTGCAGAGAATGACACAGTGGACGCAATCTTCTGTATTTCACCTCCAAGAACACAAAAATCTTCCTTAATCTCAGAAACCTCATTGCTAGCCAAGTCATTTGTCCCTAGATGGACTAGAACGTCCACTTCCCCTTCCTGATTTGCTTGTTTGACAATATTGAGAATACGTCTCCGGTCTCTACGAGCAGTAGCCCCAGGAAGACATCTCACCAAACCACTACTCTCCAGCTCAACACCTCTTATGATAGAATCACCCAGCAACAATTGCCTTCTATCAAGTCCCACCTTTTCCTTTTTGTCCTTGGTTGCAGTCTTGCATACCTTAGGCATAGGGGATGGTGGTTCCTTAACTATGGTGTCTGAGCCTACTTCCGTCTTACCACTACACTCTGAAAGTGCCTCAAAAGAATTAAAAAGAACCACAGACTGTGGGACATGCCTTCTATCCACAACTCTAAGTCTACCAGATCCTACAGTAGTCCATCTGCCATTCCTAGGAGGCCTCTGTGGCAGTGGCTTTGTAACAGTCATAGCCTGAGTGTCACGGTGGCCCATGTATGGGGAAATGTTGCACCTGAGCCCCATGTCTGGGGAAATGTTGCACCTGAGCCCCATGTCTGGGGAAATGTTGCACCTGAGCCCCATGTCTGGGGAAATGGTGCACCTGAGCCCCATGTCTGGGGAAATGTTGCACCTGAGCCCCATGTCTGGGGAAATGTTGCACCTGAGCCCCATGTCTGGGGAAATGTTGCACCTTCGCCCCATGTCCGGGGAAATGTTGCAGCCGTCACAGCAGCTGATATCCAGAAAGTCTTATTCCAGGGTACTGTGTACTACAGGACAGAGAATGGTGCTGCCCGCGAATCAGATGCAACATGCAGGAAGGACAACCAATCGCAGCACATGACCAGCTATCCTATAGCAGAGCAGGGCGTCTCCTCTGAGCACCAATAGGTAGTGCTGTGGCTCTATTTAAAGGGCTTCCTTTCTCTTAGCAAGTTGCCCTAGCGTGTTTCCTGTTACTCCTAGTGCCTTGTTGTTATTTCTTGATTCCTATTCTGACTGATTTCCTGGTTTATACGATCCCGGCTTGTCTCGACTTCCCTGTATTCTGGCGCCCTGATTTCTGGCATAGTATAAACGGACCTCTATTTTCTTAACCCCCTGCCTATGTGTGTTTTGTTGGTCTGCCCTGCTTAACTCGGCCATTATTAAGGACCGGCTAGCTAGAGCATTGTGGGTTACTTTATTCCGCAGGTTGTTTTTCTTTGCACGCCACCACATTATTTGTGTTCATCATTCTCAGTATTACTGACCATAACCCGGCCATTTCTAAGGACCGGTTGGTCAGGGTCTGTTGGCTTACAGTCTGCAAGCGGGGTTACCCGATCCTGACACTGAGTTTGTCTAACAGATAATTTACAAATCTCAGACTTCAAACAGGCAAATTCCTGCTGCAATAAAGAGAACTGCCTACATATCAGGCTCACTCCAAACCTCCAAAATTGGATCTAAAAACAAATGCATGACAGCTATTACACTGGACCAAGCCTGCCATTATAAAATGAAAGAATGGATTTAAAACAAGCAAATCTTACCTTTTTGTATGTTTTCTACCTCCTGTTTAACCTCAGACTACCTCCAGATTATCTCCAGAATATCTCTAAATGCCTCACTTGGAAGGATTGCATTTAGAAGGCTTCACAAATTCTATTAGACAAGCTAATATCAGCAATCTTTATATAGTCACCTAAAAACAAGGCGTGGACAAATTTAACCTCTTAGCAAATAGCACCCAATTGATTATCAACTTTGTGCTAATCAGTAAGACAATTGAGTCACCAGCCTAACCTAATTTACTCACCAGACCTATCTTAAAACCTTAAAATGAATAGAAAAGAACTGTTTGAAACAAAAATCACTCACCAGAATATCTCTAAGTGCCTCACTTGGAAGGATTGCACATAGAAGGCTTCACAGCACTCAAATCTAGTTTACATTCTATACGAAAGAAAGGAATGCATCTTCAATACACATTTCTAAGTTTACATTTATATTTAAACTAAAACCAAGCAATTTACAACACATTTAAAATCACACCACGCAATATAAATGAACTTAAAGTCTTTCCCAAGGCAAATGTCTGTGACTTTTGGGGTTTTTGCCAGGAAAATAAAAGTCTTGGGGTTTGAAGCAGGGAGCGCTATGTCAGTTCTATGACAGAGGGAGACTGGGAACTATTTCTTCCCAGTCTTACTGGGGAAGGAAAAGCGGCGGATCGGGCCAAAGTTCTCACCGCGGGATGAAAGGTAAGCATCTGATTTATTGGAGGGTTTTAGCTTTTGCTAAATGATTCTGCAAAAGTGGAATTAGTTAGCACCAGCTTCTAGGTGTTCATTACCCCATCAGTGCAGTAATTAGCGTTAGGACTTTAATACCTTACATATCCTAGCGCTAATTAGCGATTGCGCTCCCCATGTTAAGTATAGGATGCGCAAAGTACAGCAAGCACACGCAAGCTACCACAATCGCCGATACGCTAATGAATTTTTTCCCTGTTTAGCACTAGGAATGTAAAGTCACTTATCCTGACGTTAACGCTTACATATCTGATCTTAGTGCTCAGTATGTAATCTAGCCCTACCTTGGGGAAATGCAGACTGAATCCTGCAATTGCTGAGCAACAAATCATATCACCTGTGCTGTGCTTCAGATATCTGGCAAACATGGCCTGTTAGGGGGATCTGAGGACAAGGTTTGGGAACCACTGCCCTAGAGGATACCGGTAGCAGTGTCATGAGCTGCAGCTGGTATCCTCTCCTGGAGTCCATATCACTCCATGGAGACTTGTGCAAGCCCTCAGTGATTGGATTGCTCCTTATTCTCTGGCTGGCTCAAAATTTGCACTTCCTAATTGCAGACTGAATCCCGCAATCAACAGCAAATCATATCACGTGTGCTTCAGATATCTGAAATACCTGAGCTGATAGGGCTACCTGAGTACCAGAGTTGGAAACCACCCTGGTCCACTGGTGTAGGATATCCTGCATTAATTCCATCATTTGAGGCCCCAGTAGGTGCGAGGCCTTAGGCAGATGCCTATTTTTCCTAATTATAGAGCCACCTCTGCTTGTTGCCATAGATGTGAAAAAAATACTATTTTTTTTTTGAGAAAGTATTTTACCAGGAAGGATACATTGAGATTTCTCTTGTTTTCAAGTATGTCCTGGGTGGCGAGTATGTATCGTTAGGTGTCTTGCCCAAGGACACTCACTGGAGAGGTGCTTAGGATTCAAACAAAGGTCAAGAAACCTCTGCATCACAATAAACTAAATGGAACCTACCAAGTGTGCTGTAAAATGAATACTCCATGTAAGTAAAACATGACTTTTACATAACTGTTCACTTTTTAACTCTTTCAGACATGTACAAAACTCAAACTGGAGAATTACCGTCTCTACAAACCAAAATGGTTTTCTCTTTGATAGAATGCTGGTTAAGGGTTAATCTTTGACATTGGGAAACACCTTTCACAATGGAGTAGAATGCTTATAATCAATTATAGTGAAGTCAGGCAGAACAGAAAATGATTACAAAATGTCACAGAAACAAAAGTTTGAAACATGACCTACACTGCTCAAAATGTAACAAGTAAATAATATTAAAGATGTGGGACTTCATCCAAAAATCTAACATTTAAATGTATCTACTCATCAGCAAAGATACAATTTTATATTTTTGCTGAAAATATTATGTTAAAAGAAGAATAACATTTAAAGAAGAGAAATATTTTTAAAGAATAAAATATTTATACCGGAAAGCATATTTTGTTCAGCGAGTTGTTTTCTATGCAAACTTATGCGGAATTATGCACAAGGACTTGTCTCTGCAAAACATGTCAGCAATTATTCGGAGAGGAAATCTTTCAGATCTCCATTGGAATTTTCTAAATACATATATCATATAATAAATGCACTTTTGATATGTAAAATCAGCCCAAAGTAAAAAAGAAACAAAATAAATATAAGTAGAGACAGAAAGACTATCAGGGTTATTCAAAGAGCTCCGAATTGCTGGAGAAGGTAACTGAACGCTGAAATTCAGCGTTCGTTTGCCTTTCCTGGCCATTCGGCTATTCAGAGAGCAGGCAATTCGCCAAATCTTGGCGAATTGCCTGCACATACGGTGCCTGTTTGAGGGCAGTGAAATCCCCATAGAGAAGCAATGCTTCGGCTATTGCCCCGAATTGCCCCACCATTCGGTGGTTTCATGTGGCAGATTTATTCAGGTGAATCCCATAGGCTTCAATGTTAAAAATATTCCCGTTTTAATTCAATATCTAATAAACCGTTGATTATGATATTCTGCAGTAAAGAGTCTCTTTATTCACAGATTTTTTATGATATTTTAAGCATCTTTTGGGTTTTTTTATTTTATTTTTTTAACTTTACTTATTTTTTCTGTAACAGCCCTTTTTATTATCATTCCCTGGACCTCATATGTAAATTTCAGACATTTTCGCTCAGTAGTTTCTTTGCAAACAGCGTTTCACTTTCAAACAATCAAGCAAACTGATTTTTTAATTTATTCACTCCAATCGACTGCGGTGTCGGGTTTTTCTGGCGGCTGCGCTGCATGTGATCGGCTCCTGTTCGGGTTTTTCCGGCGTTTTCGGCGGGTTAATCCAGATGTTTTCGCGGGTTTCGGTGTGCGTTCGCCCTCGTTTTGCGGTGAGTTCGACAGGTTTGCGGCGACTTTTCCCTGCATTTCGGCGGTCCTGTGGTGCTTGCTGAATACACCGCAGGGTCGCCGAAATGGGATCGCCAAATCGTACCGAATTGAAGAGAACGAAAAGTCACCGAACGTGCAGTGGCTTTTCGATTCTCTTTGAATAACCCTGTATTAGCACACAATTGTGTAACTGTAAGTGAGGAACGTACGCAGAGATACTTTTGCTTCTGAAATTTAGCTCAATATATTATGGGACCACGTATACAAATTGAATCGACGTAGAAAAGTAGAGACAGCGCTGTGTTTCTACAAAAAGATGCACTAGTGTCACCTGTGTTTACTACATGAGATGAGCATCAAAAACAAACGCTTAGGTTTTTGGAACCTTTCTTAAGTGGTCATTACACAGAAAAAGGGTTCCACACCCGAAATGTTTGTTTTCGATGCTCATCGCAAGTAATAAACACCGGTGACACTAGTGCACCTTTTGAAGAAACGCAGCGCTCTCTGTACTCTTTCTACGTGGTTTCTGTATGTTTCCTTCACCTAAGGACTCTAGCAGGGTTATTCAGAGAAAGGTGAAATGCTGGAGAACTTTTGGAGAAGTGAAAATTCTAGATAAAAATAGTCACACCAGAAAAATTCTCCCATTTATCTCACTTTCCAAATCAGCTATTTTGACCTAGAATTTTCAATCCTCCAAAAGTTCTCCAGAGTTTAACCTTTCTCTGAATAACCCTGTAGGTGTTGGTGGTGAGACGTTGTGGCGTGGTTGGGAACATCATTTTCTTGTAGTGGGACTTTATTTGTTCCCCCTCCAGAACTGTTCTGTATACAATTACAATTATTCATAAAGTTTCGATATACACAACAAACAAACTAACAAAGCAGAGAACAATAGTAACAAAGTCTCAAGAGAGCTTATATTCAGAGAATAATTAAGACAATTGTAAGGACAAGCTGAAATCCATGTATCTCCTGAATCCTATCTCGCATAATGATTTTAGGATTATTTTAGCTATCAATAGTTGTAAAGCTACAAGTTTTACACCAGAATTCCTGTATTCTACTTCATTTATTTTGACCTAAAATTTCTAACTCCCTTGGCAATTCTCTAGCAATCACCACATTGTGAAATCTCCCTTTAGAGACAACCAGAATTTCGAAACGCAGTTCCATGTAGGATGAAGTCAACTTTGAGAGTTTATTTTTTGCATTACGATGGCAAGTTTGACCTTTATCTAATGGAGTCAGATTCTAACCCCTTCCCTGTGGCCGACATGTGTGGAACGTCCTCATGTGTCATCGATATATGCAGATGACATCCCCCGCACATCGATACTTACCTACAACGTTGGGGGAAATCATGGCCAATCCGGCCAATGTTCTGTAGTAGTCTGACTTCCTGGATGTCAGACCAAGCCATAGTACGTTGCCCCGTCCACTGACATCATTGTGTATGGGCACGAGGATATCAGAATGAAGGACCATCCAGAACTACTGCCAAAATGCCCATAAAGTAGAGGAGCGGTCTTTTGGACCCCCTCTATATCCTCATCCATAAGGGCTACAGCCCTAAGTGAGGTATCGATGGAAAATTGGAAATGTCAGCAGTCAGGGATGAAATGGCTCTGCAGTGTCAGGGTTAATAAAACAATGTTAAATTATTAGTGCAAGAAAATATATGAAAATGACCAAAAAAGTATGCTCCATAAAAAGAAATAACATTTAAAATATATAATGGTAAAACGTTGTAAGAATATTTAAAAAAAAAAAAGTGTTAAGTTGTATCTAATGTGATAAAAATATAAATTAGTAACAGATTCTGAACTCAATAAATACAAAGTCACAATATCAAGAGGATACATTTATTATTGCTTGGCACTGCGTTATAGAAGAATAAAATGTTTTTAATTATTGTTTAATTTAAGCCCTTCTGAAAGGCATATTTTATGAGCACACATGACTGACAAACCAAGTTAAAATCTTCTGGCATCTTGCATCCAGTCCACTATCATTGCTGGTTGTGAATGCTGGAGCTGTTTATCTGAGTCACTGTCAGGTGGTTAAGCACTTCAGACAGCTGCATCATTCATGGGCAGCAATGATGGCAGAAGCTGCAAATAAGGGAAAACTACATTAACTGCCAAGGCCTCCTCGCCAAGGGAAAACATTTAACAAATGTAGCTTATTATTAGCCTACCATCTCACACACAGTTATTTTGCCCATAATATGCTGCCTATGAGTTATTTTCTATACTTTCGGTCACCTATGAGCAGCGCGTTCAGACTATTTGTAATTATGTGCACTTTTTACTTTTGAAATGTAACTCGGGTATCATAGATCAGATGCAACACAAAAATTGAGCTGAAAGCTTGAAAATTGTAACCTTTTGTGACTGTTGGATGATCAGAATGGCGGTATGCAACCCCGTTCAGTTTACAGCAGGGGTCATCAAACTTGGCCTTTCAGATGTTTTGGAACTACATCTCCCATGGGGCTCAGCTAACCTAATAAGTGTCTGAGCATCATGGGAGGTGTAGTTGCAAAACATCTGGAGGGCCAAGTTTGAGGACCTCTGGTTTACGGTCTCATATAACTGTCCTCCAAGGAGGCTACTGAATTATGTACTTAGAAAGTTTAGTGTTTTTATTTAATGTTACATAAATCTATTCAATGTATTAAATTCAGCGTTACCCTAAATTGCATGGATTATGGTTTCCTTTTGTTAGTGAATTGCTCCTATGGAAAAACCAAGCTTGCGTACATCTCTATCCTGACCTAAATGCATGTATTTTACTTACAAGTCCCTGCGCCAAATGCAGCTTCTGCAGTGCACTGATATGCAACACATCTAGCACTTCACAGAGCATGCACGTCAGTCTGTGAGTCATTTTTGGAGAGCATGCTTCATTCTGTGTGTCGTTTTTAGACCAAGTGCATCATTCTGGGAGTCATGTCGGACCATAGGCTTCATTCTATGCACCATTTTTTAAAGAATATGCTTAATTTTGTGCATTATTTTTGCAGCATATGCTTCATTCTGTGCAACATTTTTTTTTTGCATGTGCCGAATTTTGTGCATCATTTTTGAAGCATAGGCTTCATTCTAGCACACGTGCTTCATTCTGTGCCATTCCAATGCCTTCCATGTGTCATTCTGTAGGTTTTAATATCGTAATACATCGTAGTTCTGAAAATGGACGTATATGTTCAGATGCTTCTGATATTCCGTATCAGACCGATCCTTAATATCGTCAGATTTTAAAGGGAGAAATTAGTTGGGTCTAAATATTTCAGAATCCAAAAATTTAGAATTCTGAAATATTCTGAACTGAACCGAATTTTTTGCACATGTACATACTATTTTCTGTTAATCTGTATATTTGTGTTTTTTTTTTTAATATCTTGCATTGTATTTCTGTAACTGTAACAATTCAATGTTCTTGAACCCAGGACATACTTGAAAACGAGAGAAATCTCAATGTATCCTTCCTGGTAAAATCCCTTTATAAATAAATAAATAAATACACGTGCACCATATTTATTCTGCGGCACTTTGCAATAAAGAATTGGGAATTAACCAAAGTACAAACAAACTTAGGAAAGTGGGACGAGGTGTAAACAGGTCTGATGAGTTTACAATCTAGAGTATGACATTAATAAATAACGTTAACATAAGAAACAGATACGTACAATGCCTTTATAAATAAATAAATAAATAACCCTGAAAATGAATAAATCAAGTCTTAAGGAACAGTTCAAAACGATGCACTGACAACCAAGTTACTAAATGTAAATCAAAATACTGGGATGCTACATTCCTCTAGATCAGCTATATCGATAGCCTCGGGCTTTTACTCGACAACCTTCTGTTTATGTTTTCAACAGATCAAATGAGTATTTCAGCATTAAAATTCTGGAAGATAATTTTCCAGGGGGAAATAAGTAAGTGCCATCGCATTGTTTGATGATGGAATGACATTTAGTGGAAAAGTATGTTCTTTAAAAAAGTACGTTAAAGTTTCAGGCTAAAGAACAAAGTGATCTAAAAGTTCTTGGGCTTGATTTTGACTCAGGCGTTAAGGTTAACCAGAGCCATCAAAGTCTATAGTGTTGAAAGCTTACCAGGGCTCTAGTTATATGCATAATATATTCAACTTAAATTTACTATTACTATTCAAACTGCATGGCAGCCATCATGAATAGCAGGTAAAAAAAAAAAGGAAAAATAAGGTAGGATATATAAATGTGAGATATTTTATATCAGATTTTTATTTCCAGTAAATACTACTCGCCTCTTTACCTCGACGGGAACATGTCAGTAATTACAGGCAGATTTGAATCCAGGTAATGCAGTTTATAGCTTTGGATTTCTGTGCCAAGATTTTCTTCCTCCTTCTATAGCAGTAATGGAATACATAAACACATATAACAAGGAAAGCACTCAAGAGGTTTCTGTATCAATTATGTTATTGAAAAAGCTTTATAACATATCGACGTTTCAATC
This sequence comes from Leptobrachium leishanense, assembly GCA_009667805.1. Classification (NCBI taxonomy): domain Eukaryota; kingdom Metazoa; phylum Chordata; class Amphibia; order Anura; family Megophryidae; genus Leptobrachium; species Leptobrachium leishanense. Next base: position 286,984,200 of record CM019067.1, on the reverse strand, counting down.
TCACCAATGTAATGGAATACAATGGTGCAACCTGCTGAGGTATATACAGAGAAACCACCGTCTCACAAGCATACAATGTCGTGAATGAGTCTGGTAGCCATGACAGATTGTCTATAATGCACTATTACCTTTATGATAGAGAAAAATGAGTAACTATGTGCAGTGTTTTAAAGCCTTATCCTTCTTTTGTTCTTTGTCTAAAAAAAAAAAAGAAGAGTTTTACTGGTAATTATCATCATGCGATGTCCTTCTGAAATATTTATTAACTCCTTCATTACCATAAGTGTGTACACGCAATTTCCTGAGACTCTTAACAGGAGCCCACATTGTTTATACACTATTTTGCAAAATATTGCACATTTGAAAATTTATTTTGTTTATCGCAAATGATTTTGCCCGTAAACAACTTCTTTTTTTTGTAAATATATTTTTATTATCAGGAAATAGAATTTAACATGGTATACAGATCACACGATAATCATTTAGTAATATCATAATGGGGAGAGACAGAAAAAAGAGGGGGGTAAAGGGAGAAAGAAAAAGGGTTGCCCAACCCAGAAGAAAGGAGAAGGAGAAGAAAGAGAGAAAAAAAAATAGAGAAAGTCCAAAGGGGAGAAGATGAGCGAGACCAGAGCATTGTACATCATCCAGCACCACAGCAAGAATAATCCAACCCGGAAGTTACCAACGTTATGCACAATTCGTGACTTTCGAGCTCTTGTTCTCAGTCCCATCAATTCGAACGTAAACAACTTCTAACGTACACATGTGCACAACCTAAGATTTCAGTCTGTTTAGGATTTGGAAATCAGACCAATTTACAAAGATTAGTCGAGTCCAGTATTGGATTGGTTCAGAAAATTAAGCAGCACGCATTTGTCCCCCCCCCCCATGCTCCATTCTATACTTCCTTCTATACCCCCCTATTTACTTATTTTATATCCCCTCTATTCTACTCCTATACCCCATACCACATGCTAATTAGATTTCATTTTAGGGTACGGGTAAGGTTAGAATTAGGGTTACTATTCATAACTGTTTTATGACTAGGTTTAATGTTAGGTTTAGGGTTAAGGTTACTTTTAGGTTAAGGTTACATTTTCATCATCTTTTTGGATAAGGGTTAGGATTACTTTTAGCCTCCGTGTTATTATTTCTGCATGTTTTAACATAAGAGAGGGATTTTGCATTGCATAGTGAGTGCAATTTTTAAGTCATCCGATTATATTTAGATCAATTCAGTAAATTTATTTCAGGTCGATTTGGTTAAGCGGCTCAGAGAGTTGGAATCCGGATGCTTTTGGACCCCCAAAATCACCAATATTCTGCAAAATTTGTATTCGCTTCGTACTGAATCCCACACGTCTAGTTTAAAGCTTACAGAATATCGGTAGCATGGATGCCAATATTCGGTAAGCTCCTAGCACTGCCAGCATAGTCTTGGTATCTGACAGGCAATGTGAATCATTTCTATGGAGGGACTCTACCAGCAGAGGGAGCCAGAGGCTCCAGGGCCCCAGCTAAAAAAACAAACTATGGACTCAATTTAATTTGTCCCGAAAGCTGAAATGAAGGTCTTTTCCAGCTGATTTCCAGCCATTTTTCAGGTTTGGAAGATTCAAATGCAGGAATACTGAAATATCAGTTCTCGTGGATCTTTAATGGAAATATTGATTAACCCCATAGTGACCAAGCGATTTTACCATTGTCTGTCCGAAAGTACCCACTACTGTTTTTACATTTCTGCACTGTTTTCATTTAACTCTAACTTTCCTCTTACTAGTTTACGGAACCCACATATTATATACTGTTCTTCTCGCCATTAAATGGACTTTCTAAAGATACCATTATTTTCATCATATCGTTTAATTTACTATGAAAGGATTTATGAAATATGATGAAAAACACTTTTTCGAACCTTGACCCCCAAATCTACAAGTGCCAAAACAGACCCCGGCTAAATAGTTTATAAATGTTGTCCTGAGTTTAGAAATACCCAAAGTTTACAAGTTTTTTTCTTTTTAACCCCTTTGCTGCTGAGTCATTTCACTTGTGTACTGAGCTCATTTTGAACGTATTGTGCTCATCATGTTTACACGCGATTTGAAGTCGTGTTTTATTATACGACCTAGACACAATTTAAAAAAAAAAATGCGAGTTTTTATTATTTAATTTTTATTTATTTCACCAAACATGGTCATCATTCTCTGGCCTACCAAACATGACCCTCTAGCTGCTACCGATCAGGCAATAGGGAGGTCCAAATGACCCATCTATCTCCACCACTGGGCAGCTAGGGGTAATTGTCCAACTGACGTCTACGTGCACATGCGCAACAAGCTCAGTGGGTGGGGGGGGAGGCCCCAGAGGCTTGGCTGACATTCAAGATGTCAGCCACCAACGGCATGTAAAGGATTAAAGAGAGACATCACAGGAAAGGTCACAATGTGACCTTTCCAGAGATGCCTTTCGTTCTTTATAAATTCCTTTCCAATCAGGAGGGAGAGTGGTCCAAAGGCCCTCTATGTCATTGGTCCTTATGGGGTAAAATTCGAATTTATCGGTGTACCGATTTCTGAAAAAATTTGAATTGCTAAAAGGTGTTGATAAATGGATTTTCAGGCAAAAAACTAGAGGGAATAAAACTGAAACCTTTTTTAAACTTCAGATATTTCTAACAATCAGGTTTAAAGGCACAAATCTGTATGTTACTGGTGAATATTAAGCTTTTTTTGGGTGTTTTGCTTCCCAGCCAACTTTTCTTCGGACCAGCGACATTTTTTAAAGATTAGCTGAGGCCAAATTTTTTAACTGAGTCAGACAATATTTTGAAAACAATATCAGTCGCAAGCAGCCGATATATATATATATATTTTTTTAATCTGCCTTTACAAGTAAATTGAGACCAGTAGGTGTTATGTGGACTGGATTTCTATTGAATACCGGTACCTGTAAGTGTTGCTCATCTTATATACCTAATTGTCCTCAGAATACACATAACCAAACCCTACAAGCTTTGCCGTTCGTTATTTACAAAATAAATATTAAATGTATAATTAGGGGAATAATGATATAAAAAAATAAATAAAAAAAACATATTTTTTTTGTGTATTTGCCAGTGCGGCTTTTTAATTTCTTCTCCCATCCTTCTCAGTTATAATAAATGCTTATCTTCAGCAGTTGTAAGTTGTGCAAAAAATAAGAAAATAAAATGATAAAAAGCAGGTATTACCATATAAAATATTTATTTCTGGAAAAAAAAAAGGAAGAAGTTGGTGTTTATCTGCTGCATGATAATTATCCTCGGGGCAAAATGAATTGTGGCTTGAGAGAAACACTTGCTCTGGCATACATGCATTCAAGATGTAGTAAAAGCAGTGGGTTATGAACACCTCAGTAATAGCTATTGTTAGCCGCAGGCGCTTATGAGACAACCTTCTGCTGGTGATTTCTGTAGATCAAACAAACAGCTCAGCGTTAGTATTCTGCAAGGCAATTTTCAGTTTACCAGAGGGAAGTAGGCAAATGCCATTTATTGTGGGATGATAGATTGATATTTGTTCATGAAAGGGATAAATGGTGTTGCTTTAAAATGTACTATACGGAGTGATTAGAGAACAAGACGGAGTATTTTTGATGAGTGAATGGTTTCATCCTCATAGTATAAAGGGCAAACGTCTAGGAATATTTAAAAATATATATTTTTCAAATATGATATTTATACTATTAATTGATTTAAAAAGGGAGGCAATTATTATTATTCTTTATTTATTCCGCAGCGCTGTACAATAGGCACAGTATAGACAGTAGACATGTGCATTCGTTTTAGTACTAAAACGATTTAGTCCGAATTTTGGGATAATTTAGTTTTCATATGACTCAAGAGATACGAAACTGCTCAGTACAAAACGAAAGAAACTAAAATAAAATGCACTACATTTTAGTTTCAGTCCTTTTTGTGATATTACATTGAGTGAAGGAGACCAGCAATGAAGAGCGCAACATCCGAAGTTCTGCACCCTCCACATGCCAATGCAGTAGGATGTTCTATACAGAGAGGGGCATTAATTAATGCAGGAGGATGTTATATACATTATACAGAGAAAGGTATAAATTGAGGAGGATGTCCCTATACAGAGAGGGGTATTAATTAATGCAGGAGGATGTTCTAAACATTATACAGAGAGGAGCCTTTTTTTTTAGCCCTTTAAATCCAGTGGCTGTGAGCGCTGAGATTGGCTGCTTGTTATATAATCTCTCAGTACAATGTATCAGGCTCAGCTGTTACAGTAACTGACTGTACCAGCACTCAGAGGTTCAGTAAAACAAGGAAATAATATTGTTATAACTTCTTATATATAAAAATATTATTTACTAGTTTTACTGAAACTCTGAGTGCTGTGATGAGCAGCAGTCAGTTACTGTAACAGCTTTGCCTGACACAGTGTAGTATTACAATGTTGGTGCTAACTTAACCAGAGCTGAAAACCTCTATAGGCTATTATGGCTCTGGGAAGTTTACAACAGCTCTGGTTAAGTTAGCACCAACTATGTAATATGGCCCACATTGTGCTGATAGTGAGAGATACTGTAACAAGCAGCGATCTCAGCCCTCTGAGGAGCCACTACAATAGTAATTGTATCCGCTGGTTTTCGGATGAATGAAATTAGTTTTCATACTAAAGAACTGAAAACGAATTTCTTTAGCAACTAAATAAATTGCATTTTAGGACTAATCCATTAGTTCAAAACGAAATTTTGTGCTTTGCACATGTCTAATAGACAGGGTTACAATACATTGAACAACATTAGACAAACAGTACAGGAGGAGATGAGGGCCCTATTCCCGTAGGAACTCGCAATCTAGAATATGCACTGTGTCAACTTGTGCACCTTAGCATTAATATGCTGAGACAGGGCTCCTCTTTTTAACCACGTCTTCTAGGGCAGTGGTTCCCAACCGCGGTCCTCAAGTCCCCCTAACAGGCGCTACAGAAATCTGGAAAACCTGGCCTGTTAGGGGAACTTGAGGACCACGTTGGGAACTGCTGTTCTAGGGCAATAAAGACAGCAACATGGCCACTTCTTAGCTTTTAGGCAACTTTTATTTCCTCACCTGTCAGTAACAGTTGTTCACAGCAACAGTGGTTTTGGTCTCCTCCAGCCGGGGCTGGACTGGGACAAAAAATAAGGAAACAAAAAAAGTCTGTGGACTTCAACCAGCCTGGCCCACTTTAATTATGCAAACAAGCCCATATAATTAATTATCCCTCCAGGGCAGGCCCAACTCCGAGAGTCCGATACCGGAGCTGCTGATTAAGAAACCGGCGGCAGCCCATTGAGCCGTCGGCCCACCAGGAATCTCCAGGTAGTCCCAATGACACCAGTACATGCCTGCCTCCAGCTCCTCTCTCTTAGCTGGGTATTCACTCACACACAGAGATCAGCTTCCCCTTTTTAAGGCTCAGAAAGCTGTTTGATTGGCCACATCTGTGATTCACAAACCTGTCTTTGAAAGCCTGATCTGACCAGTGATCCAGGCTGCTAGAATAATGGCCCACCCTTCTCTCCATTATCCCAACCCCAGGGGCCCAGATCACAAATCCCAACGTGCCCAACTTCATTACACATGTTGATTTACACCATTTCCCTGTGGTTTTAACTGTAGTGAGAGATCAGTTCAAAAGGCCTGGTCTCGCATACCTCCCATTTATAATCATGCCCTGCTTCCTGTCACAATGCAAAAACCTCACTAGGGGCCATATTACATTCTCTGCGCAAATGCGCTCGTGCTGCGCAATTTTGTTTGCGTGCATTTTCAGCGTAATTGCTGAAAATTAAAGTGATATTCGGATCCGAACGCATTTTCTCATCCGTCAAATAATAACGTTAGTAAAAAAAACGCGCAAAACGAAGTTTAATACGCACGCAGTAACGTTGCGCATGTAAATCAGTGCGCAGACTGTTTTTTTCGCGGGATACAGCCAATCAGAATTAAGAACCTTAATTGACATCAATTCACTAGGCTTGTGCACCGATTTTTTTTTCCGTTCGATTCGGTTCGGTTCGTTCAGATTTTGTAAATTTTCGTTTCGACTCGTTTCGGCCGATTTTTGTTTCGCTTCGTTTCGTTTTTCGTATCGACTTTTTTTTATGATTTTGGAAATTTTCGTGTTTTTCGGAACATCTGTTCTCCTTGTTTCAAAGTGTCTATTCGTTTTGACGTAAACTAATGGTTTTTCGGATACGATAATTATACGATACGATAATTCTGCCATTGAGATTTCTCATGTTTTACAAGAAGGATACATTGAGATTTCTCTGGTTTTACAAGAAGGATACATTGAGATTGGAATGATACAAAATTTAATTACAGAATCAGCGATATAAATACGATGTCCGAAATTACTGAAATGGAACCGAGATCAGGAATGGAGCCAAAATCACGAATGGAACAAAAATGAATTTTGATTTTACACATTTCTAGTCCATTCGAAAACTCCGAAAAGTTTTCGTTTCGGCATGAAAATTTGTTCGGATCTGCCGTTTTCGGATCTGAAAATTTTCGGAAAATCGGCCGAATCCGAATGCACGAATCGGGAAATTTCGTGAAAATTCTGAAATTCCGAAACCCGAAACGCACATCCCTAATGTTTTGTAGAAATTAGTGAGCCCCAAAATACTGCATGGTACTGGCTGTGTGACAAGACACAGATCACCTCAATTCCCAAATATTTTGTAGAAATTTGTGAGTCCCAAAATACTTGCTGGCAGTGACAAGACACAGATCACCTCAATTCCAAAATATTTTGTAGAAATTTGTGACCCCCAAAATACTGCGTGGTACTGGCTGTGTGACAAGACACAGATCACCTCAATTCCCAAATGTTTTGTAGGCTTGTGCACCGATTTTTTTTTGGTTCGGTTCGTTTGGATTTTGTAAATTTTCGTTTTGACTCGTTTCGGACGATTTTCGTTTCGGTTCGTTTTTCGTATCGACTTTTTTTTCGTGATTTCGGAAATTTTCGTGTTTTTCGGAGCATCTGTTCTCCTCGTTTCAAAGTGTCTATTCGTTTTGATGTAAACTAATGGTTTTTCGGATACAATAATTATACGATACGATAATTCTGACGATACGATAATTCTGCCATTGAGATTTCTCTTGTTTTACAAGAAGGATTCATTGAGATTTCTCTGGTTTTACAAGTAGGATACATTGAGATTTCTCATGTTTTACAAGAAGGATACATTGAGATTTCTCATGTTTTACAAGAAGGATACATTGAGATTTCTCATGTTTTACAAGAAGGATACATTGAGATTTCTCATGTTTTACAAGAAGGATACATTGAGATTTCTCTGGTTTTACAAGAAGGACACATTGAGATTTCTCATGTTTTACAAGAAGGATACATTGAGATTTCTCTGGTTTTACAAGAAGGACACATTGAGATTTCTCTGGTTTTACAAGAAGGATACATTGAGATTTCTCTGGTTTTACAAGAAGGATACATTGAGATTTCTCTGGTTTTCGAGGAAGGAAACATTGAGATGGGAATGATACAAAATTTAATTACAGAATCAGCGATATAAATACGATGTCCGAAATTACTGAAATGGAACCGAAATCAGGAATGGAGCCGAAATCACGAATGGAACGAAAATGAATTTCGATTTTACACATTTCTAGCCCATTCAAAAATTCCGAAAAGTTTTCGTTTCGGCACGAAAATTTGTTCGGATCCGCCGTTTTCGGATCTGAAAATTTTCGGAAAATCGGCCGAATCCGAATGCACGAATCTGGAAATTTAGTGAAAATTCCGAAATTCCGAAACGCACATCCCTACAATTCACCTTAATTGACTCACTAACGTTTTTGCGCCTGTCAAAATAAACCTGAGTATATATGCTGCAGCAATAATAAAAACAAGCACAACCTCTCTATTTTATTGTTTGGGTATGTGTAGAATGTGTAACTATACTGTGCTGTATTTTTTTTTCATGCTGGTGTATTTCGTTTTGGCCAGAACGTTCAGATTTGCAGTTACCAAATACAATAGTCCTCTCCTCCTGTTTCCAACCCCAACCCTCCCAGATTGTGAGTTCCTACGGGAATAGGGCCCTCATCTCCTCCTGTACTGTTTGTCAAATGTTGTTCAATGTATTGTAACCCTGTCTATACTGTGCTTATTGTACAGCGCTGCGGAATATGCTGGCGCTTTATAAATAAAGAATAATAATAATAATTACCACCAGCTTTTCAAAGACGTTAAAATTATGCGCGCAAACGTCGTTCGTAGGAAGTTGCGCATCTGTTGAAATACCATCCGCTTAACGCATTTGCGCTCACAATGTTAAGAATAGGACGCGCACAGTTCATCACGCTCGCCCAAGTCCATCCACGTCAAACGATAACGCGCATTACTTGCGCGAACGTTGAAATACGACGTTCTGCGCAAATGGTTTTGTCCTCACGCAAATGCGAATTTGCGTGCGCGCAAAACCGATGCGCGAGGAATGAAATAGGGCCCTTGGTGTTTACCCATGAAACCTTTATTAATTACAATTTAGACAGTAGTTTCTATTTTAAAATAGCCATCTAAATGCAATATATACACTTAGGAAGTAAGATACAAAGTTCAGCAATTTTTCTAAGCAATAAACAAGTGTTTGCCGTGATACAGTCTATTTTCATGTATGTGGACCCTTTGACCTGGATTTTTGCATTTATTATTATTAAATCAGTCAAATTTAGTAAACCAACATTTGTAATATTTTGATTTGGAGACATTGGGCTGGATTTGCAGAACGTGGCCATTTTCACATAGTTTAACTGGCAATAGACTGTAGATGTAAAAGGAAGGACCTATAACAACACTGGTGGGAAGGCACATCATCCTGAAGCTGCTAATCTTGATATTGTTTTTTATAAATTTTAGGTCGTTCCTAAATCCACTTTTGATCCACTTTTGATAGTGATTGTAGTTCATTCAGTTATCCTGCACAGTGAAACATGAGAAAATTAAGTGAACCATTAGGTCAACGACTCCTAGATAAGCTCTTTGGAGATGGTGTTTGTTTGTCAATCACAATGCTTGAAGTGATATGACAGTCAAAAAAACGTCCCTAGAGGAAGAATGTCTGTCAAAGCACACCATCTCCTAAGGAAACCTATGTATACGCTTCGATGCCAGGACCACTCCTTAACTACTGCCTACTACCTCCAATGTGAAGTAAGTCAACCAGGCCATGAAATTCGATGCCAGAGTTGATCCAAACTGGATAATATCAATGAAGCATCAGTATAGAGCTGGGTGTTCATTAATCCACAGTAAATCAATATTCCAACCCTGCCATTAAGTGCTTGAGCCGTTAACGGCTCGAGCTGCTATTCGATGTTGCTTGCCATTAGCTGCGCCTTACTATACATTAATGGTTCCAATATTTTGAATAGGAGGTGTTAATAACATCTCAGCAAGAGAACAGAAAGCTATTCCATCTTATCTGACTGTGCTCTTTAATAGTTCCCAGTGTCCTTCTGTGGCCTTAGCGCAATCCCGCATGTACAAGTTCACGCAAGGTTGCGCTTGTCTACATGGAGTAATATGGACAACATGAGCTAATGTCTATGGTGCAGCTGCCAGTATCTATGAACTCTTCCCAAACATATTGAGTTAAATTGGCAAATGGGCCGGATTAGAGTCGGCATCAGGGAGCTGCTAAGGGTTGTAGGCCAACACCGATATTTTCCCTTAGTAACTCCCTGTTACCGACAAGGTCAAAATAGCACGGCTTGTCTACAAATAGAAAACCAGAAAGAAATCAGTGGGCAGCACGCGCATAATCCCCAAGACATTTATTTTTTGCACAGAGACAGGAATGCAACGATTTGGCATCTAGCCATAAGCAGGCAGGGTTGTCCAGATTATGGTTAAAATGAGAAGCTGTAAATCTAACATGCATTCTTTATGCAGAATTTCTAGCGGCATTTGGGGTATTGCACCAGTGTTAGCTTACCATAGAGCAGTGTTTCCCAATCCTGAATACTGTAATCACTGAGCAGCAAATCATATCACCTGTGTTATGCTTCAGATATCTGGCAAACCTGGTCTATTAACAAGGCCTAAGGATAGTTTTGGAAAGCCCTGCCATAGGGGCTACTGGAGTTGCAGCCTCAGGCCTGTTACCTCAAACAGGCTCAAAGTTAGCAATTATAGAACCAATCGCTTTCTTTCTAGAAAGAGATAGAACCAAATTTAAATCAGCAGGGGATGAGAGGTAAAAGATAAAGGCATAATGGCCATAAAGTTACAGGACAAAGACATATTGGGTCAACGGGAAAGGACAAAGGCACAGTGGCATGTTGCGATTATAGGCATAGACACAATGGGTGTGACCAAGATGGGGAAGAGGTGAAGTGGGGTTGAAGGGAGAGACAAAAATCCAATGACATGTAAGAATGGCACACCACAATCATCAGCGCCAGGACCATGAATCCATTAATTCAGCACTGAAGTATACGCCAAGTGTCACTGTGGTAAAATGATATTCACTCAATGCATAGATTAGAACAAGGAAATGAAATATTATTGCAAAGTTATTTAACAAATTCTAACAAAGGGCTGATAGACAAATTGTCATGCAGCAGATGAAATCACAAATGTATAAAATGCAGTAGAATATATAATAGACGTATATGCCATCTTTTCTGGAACTGCTTCTCAGATAAAATGAATTTCCAATGAGTTCATAAGGCTTAAGGTCTCTGCATGCTTCAGAAATGTTGCACTGAAATAATCAATGATCTATGCCAGTGCTTTTAGGATGACATAAAAGATTAAGTTGAAAAACTACATATGTCTTTGCACTTCTAACAATGTTAATATGTAGATGGAAAAGTTACAGCTTTCTTTACAGATCAATGCTCTTCCTGACATTTAACATACATTGTACATCTATATTCCTGGGCCCTCTTCTACAACAAAATATGTAAGAGAATGTGAACATATTTAAAAAGTAACTTGCTATATTGAATTCTAGATGGATTCATCATCCAGAGTGGAAATTCTGCTCTATAAGTATATTAACGAAATGAATTGTTCTCATACGTCTGCAAAGGTAATGCGAAATGCCAGCAAAACAGGCTGGGATCTATTCCATAGTTGATGCTAATGTAGCGTCTCGATATGTAAGCGTTAGAATAAGTAAGTCTAACGCCTGGCATCCATATTTCAATCTTGACGCTACACTGGGGTGAAATCAAAGTTTAAAGTACTTAAAGGGACACTCTAGGCAACATGACCACCTAAGCTATTTTAGGTGGTCATGATGCCTGGAGTATTCCCTTGCCTGTACCTCCTGCCTCCGCTCAGCCGATCGTCAGGAAAGGCTGAAAACAGCTGAGAGAGGCGGAGGACTTTACTCCGCCCTCCCAGCTGTCAGTCAGCAGAGCGGGAATCATATTTCCCGCTTCTGCCGACTTTTGCCAAGTAGGAGACGTCATCGCGCTTTCAGCGCGATGACGTCTCCAACTCACCGCAGAAGCTGGCAGCTCCCTCTGAGGGTTAGTGTTGCGTGCATCCTCTTGCGCGCAACGCTAATCCTCAGAGGGAGCCGGGAGGAAGCCTGCCGATTGGCTGGCTTATGTGAGAGGCGCGCATGCGCGCTTCTCACGTAAACCAGAAGCCAAGAAGCATGAAGAAGGACTGGAACGGAAGAGGAGGGAGGTGAGTATAAATAAAAAAAAAGACGCCGCTGGAAAGAAGAGGATTTTAGGGTAAGTACTACAGTTACAAAAAAACCATGTGGTCCTATGGACTCCACAAGCTGATCCTTGCGCTGCATTCTGGGGCGAGGATATAATGTGCCATCTACGTTTTAAAAATATATATATCTCTATATATTTATATAGTTGATGTTGCGGGAAACATAGGAATATGTGGCAGTTAAGACAAGGACTTTATCTATTCTGGATTCAGGCTGGCGAACATGTAGATTAGTTTATCTTGACAGAAAGGTTAATCTTGAATGTTGTCTGTGATGTTGGGAGGCAGAAATTGATGATACGTCTAGCACAGGGCAGGGTACCATGTTAAAGGGGTATGAGCTACACAGCCTGTCTTTACATTTTAAAGAAGTACATGCACAAAATCCAACAGGATTGGAGTTTTGTATTCTCAAAAAAGTTAAAAGGAGTTGGAGGGGGGGGTGATTTGGATCTTATCTTAGCTAGGGAAGAGATGAGATTTATTTTTGAGTGTGGCACCCTGATTCCTGCTGGCCTAAACAGCGATTTTGAAGTACGTCACTTCTTATAATTTTGGTTCCTTCCTTTATCTTCACCCCAGTCTTATCATTCTCTCGGTTCTATTGGGGTTAATGTATATCCATTAAATTAATCTAGTATGTCTTTTGTAATTTATAATTTACACATTAGCTAATTATGGACTGTATTGGACAGTAATTATATTGTATTCCCCATGATTATTGGGTTAGGGTCTTGTGTATTGTGGTAGGGTGTAGTACCCTTTAGTCCATCATCAGCTATATATGGCTTATGACTATGTTTAATGTTGATAAGTGTTCAAATTCTCTCTATAAATTGCGGCATGATTGTTCTATATTTATAATTATCTGTTTCCATATGTTTCCCATGTATGTGGACTGAGTGCTCGGCGGGGATATATATGCCCTTGTCCCCTTGCCTACGGAACGCGGCTCCGAAGTGCGCCCCCAAAACATGTATTTAATTAATTCTATATACAAAGCCCGGTGGATCAACTGTGAGGGCTAAGGGATTTTCCAACATGGCACGTTTGAATCATGAAGGAGGAGAATTCAGTATTGGGCGTATGAGAGGAAGAGGATCGCTGGGTGGACATCTAGGCGCATGCGCCCGCACGTACACAGGGAGGAAAGACCATGTGATGCTTGAAGGGGAATGCCGGAAGCACCAGGATCCAAGATGAACCGCATTAAGGGGCAGATATGGCGTCCTGTTATCTGATACACCTGCAAGTGTGATTATGAGCACTATATATGTACATCTGTTAAGTTTGTAAAGTCACTTCTTATTTTTATACCAACTGATGAAGCTGCGCTGGCAGTGAAACGCGTTTTGGTTTAATTTGTTTTTATTTGTGTATTAAATACATTTTTTATTATCTGTTGGAGAGTCTAACAGTTTTTTACACTTAAAGGGGACTGGTGTATCTTTCTTTACACCCAAGCGTTCATACGGAGCCAGTGAATCTGCACAGGCTCATAACCACGTAAGTTCTATAACCACCTGGCCCATATATCTGTGGTTTAACAATGCTGTACCATGGTCTGTGTCTGCTTTATCCTATGTATGGTCCACGCAAGTAACCTTTGGAACTGTACGAGGACGGGACGGGGTCATCCCTGAAGAGACCCACTGTGTTCATATTGAGCCTTTATTGTATAGGCTCCACCATATGTGAGTTCATTTCCCTCACGTACCTACCTTATATAAGTGTACAGACATACTGTGCCATATATGTGTCTTTTTATTTTTCATGTACTTTGACCATCATCTGTCTACATTGGACATGAGCACACATAGGGTAATTGTACCAGTTATATTGTCCTCTTTCACCTATATTTCATATTGGGTGCTTTTCTTGGTGTGCCATTAGTCTCCCACGGATGTGGGGTATTGTATAGGTGCTGTTCTCATTTCTCTTTCCGAGGATATAATGTGCCATCTACATTTTAAAAATATATATATCTCTATATATTTATATAGTTGATGTTGCGGGAAACATAGGAATATGTGGCAGTTAAGACAAGGACTTTATCTATTCTGGATTCAGGCTGGCGAACATGTAGATTAGTTTATCTTGACAGAAAGGTTAATCTTGAATGGCATGTTGTCTGTGATGTTGGGAGGCAGAAATTGATGATACGTCTAGCACAGGGCAGAGTACCATGTTAAAGCACCTCCTGTTATCAGACAACCCTCGGCATTGCACTGAATTGTCTCCTGTACATCAAATGAAAAATGAGTTAGGTACACATACAATGACAATGGAGAAACAATTGGTAGCCTTTAGACCTTTTAAGAAGAACATAACATCCTTGGATCCCAGAAACACAAGACCTGCCACACGTACTATATAGATACACCGTTCTGTCTGGGTAACACATAAGAAGATTAGGCGTTATCATCATTAAGTTATTTGTACTTACTGTCTCACTTTTGTCTTCAAAAGTCAGTGGTTTATGCAGCTATTGAGTGACTCTCCTCTGTGACTTTCCTTGTATTCTTCTCTATCTCTTTCAGTAGGAATGTCTACATCTTCATATGCACATGGATGTTGTTATGGCTGGAAGCATTTCAGGATGGAGGAATATTCTGGCGCTGTTCCCACCAAGTCCAACTAGCTGCCCTCCTGAGAGTCATCCAAAACCCACAATTTATGGAAGATTGCCACCGCTGGACCAATCGGATCTTTCTCTTACTTGGGAAGTCTTCATGATCCTGGTACTCCCCAAGCTGTTGTGCCTCTTTGGTCAATAAAGAATGCGTGGGTCATTTTATGATCATCGTTATAGGGCAATGTTGCTGGAGTTGGTAGTTTACATGTCCTCTTGAATAGTTGCCTCTTTGTTCCACTGTTAGTAGAAATATATTCAACAATTGGGAAATAAAATTGAGATCCTTAGCATGTGATACCATGGGACAGATGAGGTGACCAATAGCCAAGTACTAGAGTGTGTAATGCCAGAATAATCACTGGAAGGAAAGAAAAAAAAATCCCAAAATTAATGCTCACATAATTTGACCATGTCATGAGATCAATCTCCCTGGAGAAGAATATTATGCTTGGAATGCTCAGTGGAAAAAGAAAACCTGGCTGCCAAATAAATGCATTGGTTGAACACCATCAAAGCTGATATCAGCAAGAATATTAACCAACTGAAAGAAACAGCACAGGGCCGAGAAGCATCGATGCAGTTGACTCTTAGAATAACCGAGAGTTGGACACGACTGAACGGATAGAAGAGGGTGGGAGGCAGTAAATGTCTGCTTTGTTTGTTATCTGATTGGTAATGCACTAGTATTATTTTATTCGCACTTTGGCCTAGATCAGCGTCTCCCAAACCTGTCCTCGGGACCCTCAGCCGGGCCAGATTTTGCAGATCACCTTGGGGAAATGCAGACAGAATCCTGCAATCACTGAGCAGGAAATTATATCACCTGTGCTTTGCTTCAGATGTCTGCCAAACCTGGCGTGTCAGCAGGTCCCAAGGACAGGTTTGGGAATCACTGGCCTAGATGTTAACTCGATTGTCAAAACATGATCCTTAATAGACCTTATGTAACAAACAATATCTTACTTATATATCACCAGGAGCAACGACTAGTGGTAGTGGGTTACTTGGACTGATTTTACGAGCATTCAGAAATTGTAGCCACTGTATGGAACCTCATGTTACAGATATTTAAAAAAAAAATACCATTTGTGAAACTGAAGTCTATTTTCAGATCAGTGATACAGCTAGTTGGTTTTTAATGGGCAGAGTGCATTGTGGTTTTTCCACCTTTATTATTTTACACATAGTTCATAAATGCTTTAAGAATCAATATAAGAAAAGAATGATTCGGCCGAGAGTTAATACTAAAACAATCTGATGGTACAAGATCAATGAAATGAAAACATAATGCATGTTGTATTAATAGAATGCCTTTGAGGTTTTGTGAATAATTGGCCAAGTCTCTTGTTCCTGTGACTATGCTATTTACATGATAATTTTCTGCTCTAAGGGGCCCGATACATCACACAGATTCCACGTTTAGTTTTTGTTCTTCTGCTGCATCAACAATTTCCTAAATGGTGTTTTTTAATGACTTTAGGTAACTTAATACTCCATAAAAAATCAATACAAATTCATATAAACAAGCTTCACTTGGCTGTTTTATACGAGTTATAATTTTGAAGACATTAGCACCCAGAATTTTCCAGGAGATCCAATGCTATTTATCAATTTTAATGGGTCCAAATACCTCTATAACAGGCTAGAAACTTGAGAAACCAATTCAACAAATGACACAATACAGATTTATATGTGTTTTGATAGAGAGTAAATCAATTTTCGTAAACTACAATACAGAATCATAGAGTATCAGTTGTGGTGTGACCAGTCAGAGAGTGCACTGAATTTTGTTTGTGGTTTTATGTTTATGTGTTTTCTTTGAGATTTCTTTCGGAAAACCTGCCCTTGAATGCTACTCGATGAAACCAAATTTGAGGTAAAGAAATAGCCACAGTGATTTGCAATTCATAACTTTAAAGCAACATTTTGTTGTAGGAAATAGATAGTGTTACAAAAATAAATGTGGGTTTCTGAATACAAAATTAAGATTTTCCCTTTTCCGTATCCCAAAGGTTTTCAGATCTGGTCCATAAACATAGTTATTATAACTTCCTCTTTTTCCCACAAGTCTTATGTAAGTGGATAAAGAAAACCACCATATGAAGTCCACTGGGTAATGAAATAAATTCGATGAACATGCAGCAGTTTGAGTAAAACCCTCAGCAGATCACGAGTTTTTACCCTTGGTGAGGCTAATGTTGCAAGAATGCATTTTGGCAATTATCAATCATCATAAACATTTCACTTACAGTCCTCCCATCCTACTTGGGAAACCCCACCCACTCACCCTCACCCTCTAACACAGGGGTCTCAAAGTACCGACCCGGAGCCCACGCTGGTTCCAAATAGTCTGCAGAATAGCGTGTACCAGAGATTGGCAAGGCGTCCGTACACGGACACTGGTGTCCGCGAGGGACCCATGCACGGTCTGCCGCTGAGGTTGGCTGCTTTTCAGCAGGCCACTGTGAAGTTCGGAAGGAATGAACAGAACAGGTAGGGCCACACAGTGACTCTGTGAAGTTGCTCGGCCGCTCTGCCACAGGAGACACACATGTCCTACGTGCTGGCTCTGACCTTTCCCTACCAGCTCTCTGCACACAGAGGCCCCGGCCGGCAGGAAGCACAGGATGGGAAACCTAGGGTAACTAGAGCCATGTGGGGAGGGAGCAGGAGGAGAGAGAAGAAAATCTGATTGGGGATATGGGAATTGAGAAGATTATGCCCTCTGTGCTTAGTAAAAGTTGAGTGCTGCCTTCAATGTGTATTAAATATATATATATATATGTTTGTATACTGTGATCCCCCATGATGCGGGTGTCGAGGCAATGAGGGAATTGTTAATTCATTTAGCTACCTATGAGGGCCCCTCTATTGAGTTCGTATTGGAATTATTGTTGTTGGCATAACAAAACAATTATTTCAGGTTTGAGAATGGTCACAGGGTTTTGTCTACATCTACCATCTAACCCGTGTTTACAAATTTCATTTATTAATTTAAATTAAATGTCTCTTTATGTATAGGTTTTAGAATTATCCAAGCCAATCACAACTTTGACACCTTTTTCATATTTTTTCACAATCACATTTACTGTATGTATTGTACTCTTTCAGACCTAAGGAAGAACACTTAGTTCTTGAAACCGTATCTTAAAATTAAATGTACAATGAAAATGTTGTCCTTTAAAACTCAATTTATTTTAACTTTCTTATATTTAATGTCATTTCTATTTTTGCTTTCCTGTATTCATTTAACATGGACAAATGCACATCTATAGACAGATTACAGGCCACTGAACTGACCTTTTCAGTCATTATCAAATAAGTAATGTCCAGTTTACAAGATGTTTTAGTGGTTCTAGTCAAAACTTCAAGGTTTTCTCTTAAGTGATTTGCCGTAACTAATGTAGAAAATGTTAAGCAATCAATTATGTCCACATGAAATGTTTCAAGCGTGGTCAGGAGGAAAATAAGGTGTTAAAATATGTGTGAAATATTATCGTAAATGTCAAGTGTCTGATCATCGGCATTGTAGGCTTCTCCTCAAACATAGCAGACTTTTATTTAAAGCACCTTTTATGTGTAAATAAAATGATTTAAATCCTGCATTTCAAGAACATTGAATTGTTACAGTCGTTACAGAAATACAAAGTAATAAAATACAAATGCTGATTAATTGTGATAATTTAACTGAAGTCAAACTTCACATTCACAATTCAAAGATGTACTTAACTGAATAGGATTAACACAACAAAAACTGTTTGCTATGTTCAATTAACCCTTTGAGAACCAGGACATATTTAACCCTTTCGCTGCTGAGGCATTTCACACCTCTGTGATGAGGTCATTTTTATCGGTTTCGCTCATCATGTTTAAACGTGTTTTGAAGCTTATTTTAATATATGACCCAGACATATTATATATCGGTCTTTCCGGCAGACTCGGCAGATTCATAATATGTCATTATTATACGTATACGTCTTGTCCTGTCTGTATATTATAACAAAAAATGCAATAAAATTCGAATTTTCAATAATTTACAATGTGTAAAGTGTTTTTTTTCACATTTTAACATGCGAGCATTTGCGGTTATATTTTCTATGGGGTGCACTTGTTAAAAAAATTAGAAATGGGGACTCGTTACATTTTTTTTGGGGGAAATTTCGCTATTTTTAACAAAACGCACCGCATACAAAAATCGTTAGTGCAGCATCATTGTTCACATTATAATTGAAATGGGAACAATATTGCTGCATTAACAAAAAAAAAACTTGTTTATTTTTTTTTATAATTTTTTTTAAATATTTTTTATTTTTATTTCTAATTTTGTTTTACAAAAAAAACTTTTTACATGGTCAAGTTTGGTATTTTTGGAAAGGCCATGCTCTGGCCGATACAACGATATCAAACATTAACCCCTAGCTGCCACGGATCGGGAGATAGGGAGTTCATTGGAACCCGCTATCTCCATCATTGGTGGCAGCTAGGGGTTAACTCCAGGACTGGCGTCATCGTGCATAGCAGTCCTCAGGGGGAGTTCCCGGAGGCTTGCCAACATCCAAGATGTCGGCCAGCTCCGTGAGAGGATCACGATCCGGCGCTTTTCAGCGCCGAATCGTGATCCGGCTCCCCAGGGGTTAATGTCAGCCACCGTTTGGAAGGGCAGGCTGTGCCCTTCCAAACGGTGCCTGCCTTAACTTTGTGCCCCCCAGCGATCGGGAGAGAGGTCCAAAGGACCTCCCCCTCCCTTTCAGGCGCCTCCTCCGCACACGCGGGGGGGGGCGCCTGAATTAGATGTCATCACGCCGCCACGATGACATCTAATGGCCCCGCCGGGGTCCCGGAGTGCCGGGCTGACATCCAAGATGTCAGCTCGCACCGGGGGGGGGGGGCGCAGCAATCGGCCGGAATACGCTCAGCGCGTCCATAGAACAGGAGAACCACTTGGCTGGACGCGCTGAGCGCGTCCATAGCAGCCAAGTGGTTAAATTCTGACGGCCAGACCAATTTTGAGTATTTTGCCATCTTGTAATTTGTCCTTTTCCCACAAACTGTACACAGCTTATTTACATAAACAAATATACTGTTTTCTAGAGGTTAATTCAGGTATGGAACAAAACATGCTTATTGTTAGTTAACCCATTCACTATCAAGTGATTTTCCATAAACGCACCGTCAGGACACAAAGTTAAACATACAGGGTTTTTCAAAGAGATCCGAATAGTGGCTGAAAGGTAACCAAACAGTGAAATTCAGCGTTTGGTTACCTTTCCTGGCCATTCAGCTATCTAGAGGGCAGGCAGTTCGCCAAATGTTGGCGAATTGCCTGCACATACGGTGCCTGTTCGTTGCCTGTTCGAGGGCAGTGAAATCCCCCATAGAGAAGCAATGTTTCGTCTATTCAGAGAACAAAAACCAGAAGTGAAAAATTGCCCGAAATGCCTTGCCATTCGGTGGCTTCATTCGACAGGTTTATTCAGGAGAATCTCATAGGCTTCAATGTTAAAATATTCCCGTTTTAATTCAATATCTAATAAACTGTTGATTATAATATTCTGCAGTAAAAAGTCTCTTAATCTATAGATTGTTTAGGATATTTTATGCATTTTTCGTTTTTTTTAAATCGTTTTCTTTTTTCTGTAACAGCCCTTTTTATTATCATTCATTGGATCTTATATGTAAATTTCAGACATTTTCGTTCTGTAGTTTCTTTGCAAACAGCGTTTCACTTTTCAAATATTCAAGTGTACTGTTTTGTTTTTTTTAACTCTATTTGTCTGCGGTGTCGGGTTTTTCTGGCGGCTGCATGGGTTTCTTCACCGTGTTCGGCTGGGTTAATCCAGGTGTTTTTGCGGGCTTCGGTGTGCGTTCGCCGGGTTGTGCGGTGAGTGTTCGGCGGGTGTGCGGCGGCTTTTCCCTGCACTTCGATGGCCCTGTGGTGCTTACTGATCGCGTCCTGCGCAGCCAAGTGCCGATGCGGCAGGACGCGCTGAGCGCGTCCTCCTCACTGAAGTGGTTAAACACACTTCTAGCGCTATCGATTGCATAACGAGACGCTACATTAGCACCAACTATGAAATAGAGCCCTAGAAAGGCTCTGGTAAGTTAACAACAGCTCTGGTTAAATTGGCACCATCTTTGGAGTAGGACCCTGGATTTTTTCAGGCTTCCTCTTAAAAAAATGACGGGAAAAAAACCAACAACAGAACAATTGGCCTTTCATGATGGTCATGAAACATTTTTGTGTAGTTAGGTTAAACGCCTTGATTTTGTCATTGTTTTTATATTGCTATTTGCTGATGTAGCCTGTACAGTAACGCTAGTACTAAATCATTGTGACTGGAACAGCCATTGGGGAGTTCACAACACTTAATCAGTTCTTATTTTACACCTTTTAACTTTCATTTCTGTGCAAATCACAGATCATCTTAATTAGCTCTAGAATATTGGCTGATAGACGGCAATATAACACAATAAAAACTCACCATGTTATTCCTTTGAAGCTTGTCAATCTAAGAAACATGTAATGCAGAGTATGAAAATGTCATTACGTGATTTACACTGGAAATGTTCCTTCTTTTAAGGTCCAAAATAAATCACCAACTGCTTTCAAAGCTGACATTTAATCCATGAATTCAAATCATTTCAGAGATTTATGATCTATTATGCAGACAGATTCAATTTTCCTTGCCCTTGTGAGGTTTTAATGTATGTTGGAAGGAACTGCATTTACTATATGTTTAAAAAAACTGCACCATTTATTGTCAGAATGTGTTTGCTGTTTAGAGCAAAAAACTCAAAATTAATGACACATATAGAACGTTCAAGCATGTGCACCACTTAAATTTTCACATTTTGAAACAAAATCTTGCTTTTTTACTGCATATTTAACTTTTTGTACTTCTTTTTCCATTTTACTAGCTGAGCTTATAGTACAAGTTCCTCTATGGCTCTTTGCTTCTCCGTGGTGACATTTCTTATATGAAGAATAATGATCTGACCACACCAACCCATCCACCAATCTCGTTCTCTCCATGACCTAACCACACCAGTTACAGTTACACGTTTTTATAAAGAGCTTACAAGTTCTGTAGCGTTGTACAATGTGTGAGACAGAATAACAATATACATACAAGTTACACACACAGAACAGTAGGAGAGAGGACCCTGCTCAAGAGCTTACAATCTAAGAGGAGAGGGGTGACCCACTAGGTCAGGGTTTCTCAACTAGGTCAGGGTTATAGCGGAGAGATTTCCATAGAAAAGTGGTAGCTTGGGAGAAGTCCTGAAGACGAGAATTTTATAGCATTCACTTTATTTATTTTATTTGCAAAGGATTTTACCAGGAAGGATACATCAAGAATTCTCTTGTTTTCAAGTATGTCCTGGGTTCAAGAACATTGAATTGTTACAGTCATTACAGAAATACAAAGTAATAAATGCAAGATATTAAAAACAAAACACGAATATACAGATTAACACAGAAAATAAATATGTAGGAAATAGTCACTATGTTACATGTTTACAGATGCATTCCTTATTGAGGTATGTTAATAGGGAGCTCTTAAAGGAACACTCTAATCAAAAATCCCTCAATTTTGCTCATCATGTTTAAACGTGTTTTGAAGGCTTATTTTAGTATTTAGACATATTATATATCGTTCTTTCCGTCAGACTCAGCAGATTCATAATATGTCATTCTTATATGTATACGTCATGACCAGTCTGTATATTATAACAAAAAATGCAATAAAATATGAATTTTCATTAATTTACAACATGTAAAGTGTTTTTTTTTCACATTTTAACATGCGAGCAATTGCGGTTATATTTTGTATGGGGTGCGCTTGTTAAAAAAATTAGAGCTGGGGTCTCGTTACATTTTTTTTGGGGAAAATTACACGATTTTTAACAAACGCACCGCATACAAAAATCGTTAGTGCAGCATCATTGTTCACATTATAATTGAAATGGGAACAATATTGCTGCATTAACGAACCAAAAAAAAGAAAAAAAAAACTTGTTTATTTTTTTTTTTTAAATTTTTTTTAAAATATTTTTTTATTTTTATTTTTATTTTAAAACTTTTTTCATACTCATGTTTGGTATCGTTGGAACGGCCATGCTATGGCCGATCCAATAATATCAAACATTAACCCCTAACTGCCACGGATCGGGAGATAGGGGGTTCATTGGAACCCCCTATCTCCACCATTGGTGGCAGTTAGGGGTTAACTCCAGGACTGGCGTCATCGTGCTACACACGATGACGCCAGTCCTCAGGGGGCATTCCCGGAAGCTTGGCCGACATCCAAGATGTCGGCCAGCTCTGGGAAAGGATCACGAAGCGGTGCTTTTCGGCGCCGATTCGTGATCAAGCCTCCATGGGGTTAATTCCAGGTACCGTTAGGAAGGGCAGGCTGTGCCCTTCCAAACGGTGCCTGGATTAACCCCCGCAACGCCGGCGATCGGGAGGGAGAGAGGTCCGAAGGACCTCCCCCCTCCCTTTCAGGCGGGGGGCGCCTGAATTAGATGTCATCACGCCGCCGCGATGACATCTAATTAGTCCGGCGGCGGTTCCTGGTGCTGGGCTGACATCGAGGATGTCAACCCGCACCGGGGGGCACAGCGATCGTCCGGAACCCGGCCGATCGCTGGCCCCAAAGGGAGGACGCGCTCAGCGCGTCCTCCGCAAGGAACGTTACCTTCGGGTGGACGCGCTGAGCGCGTCCTCCGCAGCGAAGGGGTTAAACTATACCTATTCCCTCAATAAATAGGTAGGGATTTTTTTTTTTACTGTAATACTTACCCTAAAATCCACTTGTTTCCAACGGCGTCTTTTTTTTTTATACTCACCACCCTCCTCTTCCGCTCCCGTCCTTCTAACTCTGTAACTTGGCTAATGGTTTACACGCCAGCCAATCAGCAGGCTTCCTCCCGGCTCCATCTTCTTGGATTAGTGTTGCGTGCAAGAGGATGCGCGCAACACTAATCCTCAGCTGCTGCCGCCAGCTACTGCGGCGAGTTGGAGACGTCATCGCGCTTCCTACTCGTCAATAGTCGGCAGAAGCGGGAAATATGAATCCCGCTCTGCTGACTGACAGCTGGGAGGGAGGAGTAAAGTCCTCCGCGTCGCTCAGCTGTTTTCAGCTGGTTAAGCCGATCCGCTGAGTGGAGGGAGGGGGGACAGACAAGGGCATACTCAGGGCATCATGACCACCTAAAAAAGCTTAGGTGGTCATGTTGCCTAGAGTATCCCTTTAAGTGACTTTAGACTGGGGGAAGATTTGATGGCGTCTGGGAGGTTATTCCATAATTGCAGTGCTCTGTAGGAAAATGAGGATCGAGACACTTTCTTTTTGTATTGTGGTATTGTAAGTAAGGTGCTGGTCCTGGATCGGAGGTTATAGGATGAGAGAACTGTTAGGGGAAGCAGCCTATTCAGGTAGGGTGGCAGCTTCCCAGAAAAGCTCTTAAACAAAAACACCAGGTTGGAAGGTGAAGGGTGTGTCTGGATTCCAGCGATGGGCAGTTTAGTTCTTTTAACATGTCACAATGGTGGGTCATGTAGTTACATTGTAGCACAAAGCGGCAGAATGAGTTACACAATGTAGTAAGTTTATGAAGGTTGTTTAACTAGTTGGAAACGTGAGCTTTTGCCTTTGCTTTATGCAACTGTTCGTTATGTACCTTGAGCACCATATTCATCCTTCCCCTGCTCCTATTTGTCACTTTTGATGTACTGAATGAAAGTAGTCCTGGTATCCTGTAAGGTTAGTTGACTGCCTTTAATCACTTAAGCACCTGTGGAACAATAGAATGAAATATGATGCGATTTATTCGCTGGGAAATGTATCACCCATAATGCTTTTAAATCCTAGCAGTCAAAACATTGAGTTTCAATATTGAAGGATTTTGAGTGACAATGCTTCCTTGTTCATAAGAACATGATATCATTATAACTGCTCAATAAACATGCCTTCCAGAATGAAGCCGTTAATGTGAGTCAGTGTACTGGGCTACAGTTTGATTTGGGTTCAGTATTAAAAAAAGATATATCACTGAATACTAGCTTCAGACTAAGCCCAGACGGGCGAAACGCGTCAAGCTATGCCTCTTTGTTGTTGTTTTTAACTGTATTTTGGTTGGTGAGGGTAGTTGTTTGGGTTTGCTATATGCTGTCTGGTACTCCTTATTACATTACTGGTTATGTAGGTGGCTTGAACCGCAGAGGTATAGACCCCTTTACCCTTTCATTGTGCTATTTTGCTTATTGATTGGTGGTCCTTGTCCCACCCTCCACACCCTCTACCACCAACCTTGCTATTTTTCATTCATTGTCTGTTTATGTGTATTATTAAAATTAACCTACTCTTGGTACTCTAGTTGCACTTTGTGCAAATTGATTCGTCTTTCATGTTGTTTGGGTTATGCCGTTTTGTTGAGTACCTGGTGCCCCTTTCGTTGTGCTTTTTTTCAGTTAAAAAAAGATATACCTGCAACGGTAAGATACAGTACATATATACTACTACATAATTGTACTATTATAAGAGAATAGTACAATTATTTAGAAAATACACAAAACAGAGGAAAAAAGTCCCAGCAATACAGAAAAGTTTGTGGGAAATTAGCATTCAGTTCAATACTAAATATAGTGAATATATTGCCTACATATTTATTTTCTGTGTTAATCTGTATATTTGTGTTGTTTTTTTCTTAATATCTTGCACTTTATTACTTTGTATTTCTGTAACGACTGTAACAATTCAATGTATCCATCCTGGTAAATAAAATACTTTGTCATTTAGTATTAATTATTTAGTCAGGTCCAGAAATATTGGGACATCGACACAATTCTAACATCTTTGGCTCTATACGCCAACACAATGGAGTTGGAATGAAACAAACACAATGTGCTTTAACTTGTTAAGGGACCAAAGGTAATGGGACAGAATAATAATCATAAATCAAACTTTCCCTTCTTAATACTTGGTTGCAAATCCTTTGCAGTCAAACACAGCCTGAAGTCTGGAACGCATAGACATCACCAGACGCTGGGTTTCATCCCTGGTAATGCTCTGCCAGGCCTCTACTGCAACTGTCTTCAGTTCCTGCTTGTTCTTGGGGCATTTTCTCTTCAGTTTTGTCTTCAGCAAGTGAAATGCATGCTCAATGGGATTCAGGTCAGGTGATTGACTTGGCCATTGCATAACATTCCACTTCTGTCCCTTCAAAAACTCTTTGGTTGCTTTTGCAGCATGCTTTGGGTCATTGTCCATCTGCAATGTGAAGCGCCGTCCAATGAGTTCTGCAGCATTTGGCTGAATGTGAGCAGATAATATTGCCCGAAACACTTCAGAATTCATCCTGCTGCTTTTGTCAGCAGTCACATCATCAATAAATACAAGAGAACCAGTTTCATTGGCAGCCATACATGCCCACGCCATGACACTACCACCACCATGCTTCACTGATGAGGTGGTATGCTTAGGATCATGAGCAGTTCCCTTCCTTCTCCATACTCTTCTCTTCCCATCACTCTGGTACAAGTTGATCTTGGTCTCATCTGTCCATAGGATCTTGTTCCAGAACTGTGAAGGCTTTGTTAGGTGTTGTTTGGCAAACTCTAATCTTGCCTTCCTGTTTTTGAGGCTCACCAATGGTTTACATCTTGTGGTGGACCCTCTGTATTCACTCTGGTGAAGTCTTCTCTTGATTGTTGACTTTGACACACATACACCTACCTCTTGGAGAGTGTTCTTGATCTGGCCAACTGTTGTGAAGGGTGTTTTCTCCACCAGGGAAAGAATTCTTCGGTCATCCACCACAGTTGTTTTCCGTGGTCTCCCGGGTCTTTTGGTGTTGCTGAGCTCACTGGTGCATTCCTTCTTTTTGAGAATGTTCCAAACAGTTGTTTTGGCCACACCTAATGTTCTTGCTATCTCTCTGATGGGTTTGTTTTGTTTCTTCAGCCTAATGATGGCTTGCTTCACTGATAGTGACAGCTCTTTGGATCTCATCTTGAGAGTTGACAGCAACAGATTCCAAATGCAAATAGCACACTTGAAATGAACTCTGGGCCTTTTATCTGCACATTGTAATTGGGGTAATGAGGGAATATCACACACCTGGCCATGGAACAGCTGAGAAGCCAATTGTCCCATTACCTTTGGTCCCTTAACAAGTGGGAGGCACATCTGCAAACTGCTGTAAGTCCTACACCGTTCACCTGAGTTGGATGTACATACCCTCAAATTAAAGCTGTCAGTCTGCAGTTAAAGCACATTGTGTTTGTTTCATTCCAACTCCATTGTGGTGGTGTATAGAGCCAAAGATGTTAGAATTGTGTTGATGTCCCAATATTTCTGGACCTGACTGTATTTATTAATAACTATATCCAGAGCAAACAGAGGTTGAAGAAGTCAATGTGCTTTATAGACAAATGGTGCCAGAAGACAAGCTATATTTGTGATAGTGTTATACAACTGATTGGTGCCAAAAAACAAAGAAATTATACTTATTTTCAATTGTGCGTAATCCTTTAACAGCTCAGATAAATAGAAGCGTAAAGAGACAAAAAAACATACTAGTGCAACAGATTTACTAAATAAATTTCGAGTGAACAGTGAAATCTACAAATTTTCTCCTCACAAGAACTAGAGCCTGCAAGACACCTAACGATACATACTCGCCACCCAGGACATACTTGAAAACAAGAGAAATCTCAATGTATCCTTCCTGGTAAAATACTTTCTCAAAAAAAAAATAGTATTTTTTTCACATCTATGGCAACAAGCAGAGGTGGCTCTATAATTACGAAAAATAGGCATCTGCCTAAGGCCTCGCACCTACTGGGGCCTCAATTGATGGAATTAATGCAGAATATCCTACACCAGTGGACCAGGGTGGTTTCCAACTCTGGTACTCAGGTAGCCCTATCAGCTCAGGTATTTCAGATATCTGAAGCACACGTGATATGATTTGCTGTTGATTGCGGGATTCAGTCTGCAATTAGGAAGTGCAAATTTTGAGCCAGCCAGAGAATAGGGAGCAATGCAATCACTCAGGGCTTGCACAAGTCTCCATGGAGTGATATGGACTCCAGGAGAGGATACCAGCTGCAGCTCATGACACTGCTACCGGTATCCTCTAGGGCAGTGGTTCCCAAACCTTGTCCTCAGATCCCCCTAACAGGCCATGTTTGCCAGATATCTGAAGCACAGCACAGGTGATATGATTTGCTGCTCAGTGATTGCAGGATTCACTCTGCATTTCCCCAAGAGAATCCTTAAAACCTGTTCTGGTAGGGGACAAGAGGACCAGGGTTGAGAAACATTGCACTAAAACTCTTTTTTTTGTGGTTTGTGGAAGAAATAGTGATTACTATTGCAATTTTAAACAAAACCCCAGATGTACACAGCTAAAACTAACAGGTACATTTACGAATTACATCAATTTTCTGCAGGATATTATTCGCAGTAAATGCAGGTTTACGTTTTCACGATTTGTAACACATTTAAAACGTTTTCTCTTTGCGGTTTGCATGAGCATTTAAAAGTGCTTATATTATACTTATAGAATTTGTTTGGTTCTGAGTTGGATTTTAATGTAACGCCTGACATTTCTACGGAGCTAAATCTTCAAAGTCATTCAATTAAATCCAGAAGAAGCTTTTCCTCGAGTAGAGTTTACATTGTGGTTTAGCATCAACTATCGCGGTTTTAAAGGGAGGGGAAGGGGGCGAAAAATCAGCCACAAAATAGATCTTATTACTCCGAGTGCTTAAAGTAATCTCTTACAAATACGGTGCACGTTTTACCCTTTATTAACTCTTCTCACAGCATTCATTTCACATCTAAAAAACAATACTATGATTAAAACCATATAAAAAAACCAAGATAAACCTTAGACTTTCATCCTTCCCTTGTTAGCAGTATTAGCCGTGCAATAATGTTATTAAATCTGCGGTTTTCTAACTCATTCTCACACTATTTTAACTTTCAGCAAGGATTTGTCAAGCCAACATCAAATTTTGTACTCAAACTTTAACCTTTCTAGTTCTTTTTGTGACACCAGAGGGGTTATTCAGAGAGAGCCAATCTGGTCCCAAAATGTCACTGTCAGGATCGGGTAACCCCGCTTGCAGACGATAAGCCAACAGACCCAGACCAACCGGTCCTTAGAAACGGCCGGGTTATGGTCAGTAATACTGAGAATGACGAACACAAAGAAAGTGGTGGAGTGCAGTACTCGCCATCTGTTCACACTGGGTTGTGAGGGTGTGCTTGTCATCCTCTGCATCCTGGAGTCCTGCTCCTGACCATCTGCAGATGAAAGAGGTGAAGGTACCCACCGAATAAGTAGTACCACACGCCTACAAGTTGAGCCTGGAACCTAAGGCTCCAACATCGGTGAGTTTGTTTTGACCACTACTTACCTTATTTTAAACATTGTTTACAAATTACGCTATGAAGATCTCTCTCTTTTATATCTGAGACGATCGAGCAAACATTAAGGAAAGGCAGAGGCCACCCTAAGAAAACTCTAAAGAAGGGCAGAGGCTACCCTCAATTAAGCCCAAGGCATTCCACACCAGAGCCGGTATATAAGGCTCTATAAAGTGTAAGTGTTCCCTTGTCTACGGGCACTTAACCCTGTATCAGTCAATATTGCACCATTTTTTCTTTTTTCTGTTTCCCTTCTACCCCTCTCCTCTTTTCCTCCCATTTTTTGGAAATTGGGAGTCTATATAGGACTTAGGTGAAGACAGTGCACCAGGACCTCACGTAAGCCTCTGGACTGCCCCTGTGGAGACTCAACCAGACTACCTTTGTCTTCAACACAGAATATATGGTCGGTTGGACTTTTTTTTTTTGCCTTCACAAGTGATTTGGAAAACGAGACTTTATAAGGATAACCTTTTAAAAGACCTTCAATTGCACTATACGCACTTATATATGCACTTTCTTTTTTGCATCTGCACTTTATATGTGTGATTTTTTTGAATATATCAGGATATCAACTGTCACTTTGCACTTTATATGCGATTTGAACATAACAGGACATCAACTGTCACTTTTTTGCACAGTAAAACTACTGCACTTAGTTCTATTCATAGCAGCACTTTAGTGGTCTTTTCGACCGTGCACTGATTGAAATAGTGGGAATACCATACCCAATCAATATTTTATATAGACCACTCTCAAAAGAGACTGCGCCACTAGGATCCTCTCTCTTCTTCCTACTGTACATTCGCACATTTCTGTCGAGGTTTTGTGTTTCAATCCCTGTTGGCTGCACAACATAAACATATCCACCAATATTAGCGCCTCCACTGTACTCCCCTTTCCCAACTGTGCAAAGTAAAACAACCTGCTGAATGAAGTAACCCACAGTGCTCTAGCTAGCCAGTCCTTAATAATGGCCGGGTTAAGCAGAGCAGACAAACAAAAACACACTTAGGTAGGGGTTAAGGAATAGAGGTCCGTTTAAACTATGCCAAAATTCAGGGCGCCAGAATACAGGGAAATCGAGACAAGCCGGGATCATTATAACCAGGAAATCAGTCAGATAGGAATGCAGCATTAACAACAAGGCACTAGGCGTAACTGGAACCACGCTAGGGCAACTTGCTATGAGAAAGGAAGCATTTAAATGGAGCCACAGCACTTCCTATTGGTGCTCAGAGGAGACGCCCTGCTCTGCTATAGGATCGCCGGTCATGTGCTGCGATTGGTTGTCCTTCCTGCATGCTGCGTCTGATTCGCAGGCAGCACCATTCTCTGTCCTGTAGTACACAGTACCCTTGGAATAAGGCTTTCTGGATATCAGCTGCTGTGAAGACCGCAACATTTCCCTGGACATGGGCCGAAGGCACAACACTTCCCTGGACATGGGTTGAAGGCGCAACACTTCCCTGGACATGGGCCACCGTGACAGTCACTGAACAGGGAATTTCCCCTTACGGTGTCATTTCGGCTATTCAGAGAACAGGCAGTTCGCCACAATTTGGCAAATTGCCTGCACCTATGGTGCCTGTTTGAAGGCAGTGAACCCCCCCATAGAGAAGCAATGGTTAATCTATTCAGAGAACATCAAACAGCAGTGAAAAGTTGCCGAAGTGCCCTGCTGTTTGGTGGTTTCATTCGGAAGGTTTATTCAGACGAATCCCATACAGGGTTATCCAAAGAGATTCGAAAAGTCACCGCACGTTCGGTGACTTTTTGTTCTCTTCAATTCGGTTCCTTTTCCCGATCCCATTTCGGTGACCCTGCGGTGTATTCAGCAAGCACCACAGGGTCCCCGAATTGCAGGGAAAAGCTGCCGCAAACCTGAGGAAAACTAACCGCGAAACCCACCGAATGCACGCCGAAAACCCCCAAAAACATCTGGATTAACCTGTGAAAACCACGGAAAAAGCCCGTGCAGGAGCCGATCGCACGCAGCCGAAGCAGCCGAAGCAGCTGAGACCGCAGACGAGGGAGGTGAATAAATTAGCAAAACCGTTTGTATGAATCTGTGAAAATGAAACGCTGTTTGCAAAGAAACTACTGAGCGAAAATGTCTGAAATTTACATATGAGGTCCAGGGAATGATAATAAAAAGGGCTGTTACAGAAAAAATAAGTAAACTTAAAAATTAAAAAAAAAAAAAAAAATGCTTAAAGTATCCTTAAAAATCTATAAATAAAGAGACTTTTTGTTGCAGAATTTTATAATGAACGGCTTATTAGATATTGAATTAAAACGGGAATATTTTTAACATTGAAGCCTATGGGATTCTCCTGAATAAACTTGCCGAATTAAACCACCGAATGGCAGGGCATTAGGGGAACCTTTCACTGCTGGTTTGTGTTCTCTGAATAGCTGAAGCATTGCTTCTCTATGGGGATTCGCTGCCCTCGAACAGGCACCGAACAGGCACCGTATGTGCAGGCAATTCGCCAGGATTTGGAGAATTGCCTGCTCTCTGGATAGCCGAATGGCCAGGAAAGGTAACCGAACGCTGATTTTCAGCGTTCGGTTACCTTTCTCAAGCAATTCGGAGCTCTTTGAATAACCCTGATAGGCTTCAATGTTAAAAATGTCCCCGTTTTTATACAGTATCTAATAAACCGTTTATTATTTTAACCCTTTCGCTGCGGTGGACGCGCTCAGCGTGCGGAGGACGCGCTGAGCGCGTCCATCCTTTGGGGTCAGCGTTCGGCCGGGTTCCGGACGATCGCTGGCCCCCCCGGTGCGGGCTGACATCCTCGATATCCTCGATATCCTCCATATTGCCTGAGCTGAAACTTCAGTACCCACATCTGACAAATCTTTTCTCAGTTCCTCAGCAGTCACACGGGGACTTTTCTCCACTCTACGCTTCAGGTAGCGCACAGCAGTCGAAGTCAGCATCTTCTTTCTGCCACGACCAGGTAGCGTTTCAACAGTGCCCTTTGCCTTGAATTTGCGAATGATGCTTCCTATGGTCTCTCTTGGTATGTTTAACATCTTTGCAATCTTCTTATAGCCATTGCCCTTCCTGTGAAGAGTAATCACCTCTTCTCTTGTCTTCCTGGACCATTCTCTTGACTTCACCATGTTTGTAACCACACCAGTAAATGTCTAGAAGGAGCTGAGTAGCACAGTCATTTTAAAGCTGCCTAATTGGTGCTTATTATGCTTTATTGCTGCTCCGTGACATCCACAGGTGTTTTCAATACCTGATTAAAAACACTTGAATGAACCTCTGTTCTTCAGAGTGGTAGTTTTTAAGGGGTTGAAGAATTGTGTCAATGAAGAATTCACAAAAGAAACATTTACTACTGTATTACAAAACCAATTGATGTCATTTTAGTTGCATATGGTTCTTTAAAAAGTCCTTGTAGGATTTCATTCTGAATACAATTACAAATGTACACTAAATTCCCTAAAACCCTTTACAGCATTGGGGGTTGAATAATTTTGAACACAACTGTATATAGAACATCCTCCTGAATTAATTAATGTCCCTCTCTGTATAGAACATCCTCCTCAATTTATACCTTTCTCTGTATAATGTATATAACATCCTCCTGCATTAATACCCCTCTCTACATAATGTATAGAACATCCTCCTGCATTAATTAATGCCCCTCTCTGTATAGAACATCCTACTGCAATTGGCATGTGGAGAGTGCAGAACTTCGGATGTTGCGATGTTGCGCTCTTCATTGCTGGTCTCCTTCACTCATCAATGTAATATCACAAAAATGACTGAAACTAAAATGTAGTGCATTTTATTTTAGTTTCTTTCGTTTTTTGTACTGAGCAGTTTCATTTCTCTTGAGTCATACGAAAACTAAATTATCCCAAAATTCGGACTAAATCGTTTTAGTACTAAAACGAATGCACATGTCTACTTTCAAGCGTATTGTTTTATTTAAAAAATTTTGCCCCATTTGTCAGCTTTTTCCAGCGGCTGGTCTGCAATGTGATCTGCGTCTCGTTGGCTTTTTCTGATATGTTCGGCGTGTTTTTTGCGGTGGTTCCGGCGGGTTTTCGGTGAGTGTCCGGTGAATTTTCGGCAGGTGTTCCCTGCACTTCGGTGACCCTGCAGTGAATGCTGAATACACCTCAGGGTGGAAAACTTTGATTCCCCAAAGTGCAGGGAAGCGCGGGGAACGAGAGAGCACCAAAATGTTGCTGACATTTCGGTGCTCTCTGAATACCCCCTCAGGGTTTGTTGTGGTTGCAACAATAGCGATTTTCCTCAATGTATGCAACTATGGCAAATACTGAAACCCCTGTCAAAGTGTCTGCAGGAAAATCTTGCCTAAACTCACCTGGTAGAAGTTATATGTGGTATGTGTTTTGCATCCAAGCCAATTCGCGGAGTTGGGTTAAGATATCTTTGCTGGTCTTTAGCGGCAGAGATATCTTGTGTCCTGCTGTAAGGAAGTAAAAACTTGTTCTAAAAGCTTTTTGTATGTTAACTTGTAGCGGTCACACATTTATACGACAGTCCCATCAATAAAAACATTCTTTAAGTACATAGTCTGTAGTTTGTGGAATTCTTTGCCCATGCTATTTTTTTTTTCATTTTGTTGCACTTAAAGACTTTATCTAGTATTGAAATATGATGTGTACTACCTCAGGTGCAAAGACAGACAGCTTTGTCTATTGTATTTTGTGTATATCATAAATAACTCCCTTAAGTGCTGCTAAGTGGTCCCAGAGAAAAAATGATGATTTAGAGGGGGAAAAAAATCACATCATGAAGTTGAGTTTGTAGCTCTAAAAACATTCATGAAAAGAAGTCCCAAGGGATTGCTAGGCACAGCAAGATATATAACCAAGTTAACGCAAAATTATCTTTAAAATGCAGAACTATTACAGTCATTTTCGTTAACTCTTTGTCTTTTCTTTTGTGTATTTATTAATTAATGATATATAATATAATGAATTGACTTAACACCAGAGTATGATTTATGTGTTGTATTTACAGCACATCATATCTACCACATAAAATTTTAAAAAATACATTGTACCTCTTCCTAAACACTGTCAACACATCCTATTAATAACCATTTTAGGATTAAATGCTGTACAGTATATCATTTCATAGTTGCAACGAGTTCAAACTATCTTGTATTAAAGCACAAATGAGGAATAAAAACATGTTTTATGGAAGTACATTCAATTTACATGTAACAAATCTCTGTAACCCGACTGGGTCACATCTGTTATTGCCGCTCCCTTGCCTGACCCCGTTCTCCTTCCAGCAGTCTTTCGTGCCTTTCTCCAGTCCTTAGCCGAAGCTTAAGGATGGGTACACTGAAAGCACGGTGATATAGATGAGGCAGCATACAGATCTTGAGGTTAGAACAGTCAGACAATAGCAATAAGAACAATATCAGTATTTATGCATAGCACAGACGACATAAACACCCTGCACCTATAATTGTAGGTACAGGGTGACTTCAACATAGGAGAGGACAGGCAAACAATATAGAACATCAGGCCTGCAACTCCCAAATGCATCTCTAGGTCCATGTACCCCAAGTTCAAAGTGACACTTGTCACAATACATATGAAAGAATCCTCTAAAAGTGACTCGGCACCATTCGATGCTTTCTAGAAACAGCAAAAAAACATAATTATGCTTTTAAGCAGCGGTTTAGCAACTGAAATATACTTCTTCATATACATACTTTCCATCCTTTGACATTTCAACCATCCATTAATGGTCTCTCGAATATTATGTGTTTAATGCAATCTCAGATAGAGATAATTTATTAATTTTCATTATATTACGGTCAAGAAAGTTGTAGCACATTTAGCAGTAACTACTCATTGAAGATTTGTCATTGCATCACGAAATTAAACAAAAAATAATCTAAGGCTACCCTAAAACTGAAATCCTAAACCGTATTTATTGGTCCACATTTCTCTATGTTTTTCTGTGTTGGTTGTTCGAAGACTACATAACCTTTCTCATTTTGTAAAATTACGTACGTTCTGCTCGTGGTGTCTAGAGGGCTGTCAGCTATACAATCCTGACGAAGTCTCACAAAGTCGAAGTTGCTGCAGCTCCCATGCAGAGATTACTTCCTTGGGTTTCAGAACTGGTGGTCATCCTTACTGGGTGAAAGCAGTCTGATTTGCATATGCTATAGTCTTCTCTGTAATGGCACCATCAAGCTAAAACCTCATGAGTCCTGAGTGGGGACAAACTGAAGAGTAGGTCATTTCTGCTGCTACCCATTCATTGTATCTCATAAACCTGTTTTTAATAACTATGTATTTAGAGGGTAATCCAGACGTGGAGCCCTTGCTTCAAGTGCCATCAGCTGTACCCTCCTGACAATGTCTAACAAGGCCGAAACAATCATTGGTGGTTTCTGTATCTCTAGTGCAGAGGAGATTTCCTTGGCATTTCAGCACTGGCCATCCTTTTTGGGGATAGAAGTGTGGTATGCATGTGGGATAGACTTCTCCGTAATGACTCACCATAGAGTTGGCAACCAATGCAATTTCTCAGTCCTGACATAATTAGTTTTTGTTCACTTTTGTTTTTATTTTCTTCACCTGATTTGTTATTTCCAAATTCCCAAATTATTTGTAAAATTCCACAAAATAATGATTAAATAAAGAATATTTAACTATATGGTGAGAGGGATTGATGTCAGAGGCCAGTCTGATACTGTGATTTTAGCAGAGCTTGGGCGTTTTAAAAGTTCAAGGCACAGAAGATAGTTATTTGACTACCGTAGATACTCGAGTATAGCGTGACCCGAATATAACGCTATGGATAGAGATTTATTATGGAAATGAGAGAATACTCAAGACTCGAATATAACGCGAGGAGCAAAATTATAAAAGTATACTATACTGGGAAACAGTTAAAATCCTTCCAGGTCTTCTTAACACAGTCAGGCTAGCCCTCAGCCCAGGATGCTCTGCTCTAGAATGATTGTAGTTGTTACTAGGTATGAAGCCACTGGCCACCCGTCTTGTTACTTGCGATAAGATGGCCGACGGAGCGAGATGACGGTGAATCATTCACCATTAGCCAGCACGCCAGGAGGTGTCGTTTTCTGACCTCCGGCTCTAGCAGGCAGGCTCATCCACCGCTAGTCATGGAGATTTGGGATCCATGAGCAAGTCAAGGTGTTTTTTTTTTACACGCAATGCAGATGTCTCGAATATAACGCGACCCCTCCAGGTTTGATGTAAATTGTCGTCACCAAAATCTAGCGGTATACTCGAGTATCTACAGTACTCTACTGATGATCTATGGTTTCTTTGCTGAAGATCAGGTTGAAACATGTTATTCTAAAGTAAAAAAATTTGAGAACGGATTATAAAGATATTCTTTTAGCATCCGATTGCACTCTAAGTGCCCTAATACATACTTCACGCACTTTTTTGCACGCGCGCAAAAGTGCATTAACGCGAGGGGCAAAACCCTTTGCGCTGAACGTCGTTTTACGACGTTGGAGCACAAAATGCATGTTAAAGTCTAACGCGAGTGACCCTGTGCGAACCCTTTGCGAGTGCAATTTAGTGCGCGCATCCTATACTTAACATTGTGTGCACAAATGCATTTGTGCGCTGGTGCACAAATGGTATTACAATACTAGCGCACAATTTAGGCTAGGGTCAGACAAACGCATTTTTCGCATCGTCTGTAAAAAGTGCGTCCGAACGCATGGATGTACTTTTTCACGGAATACGCGATAGCGGTCATACGATGCACAATTTCGGCCGTGATTTCATACGGATCCAAACCAGGAAACTTTGGGTGTCTGGACGTTA
This sequence comes from Leptobrachium leishanense, assembly GCA_009667805.1. Taxonomy (NCBI): domain Eukaryota; kingdom Metazoa; phylum Chordata; class Amphibia; order Anura; family Megophryidae; genus Leptobrachium; species Leptobrachium leishanense. The sequence continues at coordinate 286,947,523 of CM019067.1, read as the reverse complement.
TGTAAGCCGGACATGAGCAGCGTCTGACGTCTCATAATCACACACACACACGCCGCTATGCGGACGCAGCGCACTCTGTACGTCAGTACTAGCGGTTCGACATTCTTGCGACAATGCATTCATTTGCCCCTTGCGTTGCGCGGCCGAACTTTCATGTGCCCGTACTTCGTGTGTGGACCCGCGTTGGACGTCATTTGCTGCTACCACGGCCGTCATAAAGTGAGGGTAAACGCACTTTCGCAATGCATTAGTCTGACCCCAGCCTAAACAGATGTTTGTGCGCATAATTTTAACGTCTTTCAAAAGCCGGTGGTAACTGCAAATTGTAACCACCTGACCATACCAAACTGCGGATTCGCAAAGGAGAACGTCGATGTGCACAAAAGTGCGCTGCGTCCGCATTCTTTGTACTAGATCTGTCAAAAATCAAGGTAGTGGCCGTCATTCTTGACGGATCTAGTAAAAAAAATACGGACACAGCGCACTTTTGCACGCAACGACGTTCTCCATTGTGCGTGCATCCGCATTTTTTTTACTAGATCCGTCAAAAATGACAGCCACTACCTTGTCTTCCGTCAAAACGTACATCTGTTGTGCGCAGTCCGCACAAAATGCGTTTGTCTGACGGACTCGCGTTAAAAATGACATTGCGCTCACTGATTTCTGCGCGCAATGGTACTTTGCGCGCAATGGTACTTTGTGTGCAATTTCCCGACGGATGAAAAAATGCGCGAGGAATGTAATATCAGCAGTGATTTTCGTACGTTAATGTTTACCGCTTCGCGCAAAAAATCACGCGTTGCGCGTGCGTTTTTGCGCGAAGAATCTAATAGAGCCCTAAATATTTTCTAACTACTGCCAGTTGCATCATGATTTTTTATAAAACTTTATAAAGGCTTGTCAATAAACAAATGACTTGACAAGCTTTGAAAACGGTATTATAGTACCAAAACACTGCTGGATCAAACTGTTGTGGCTTAGTTGAAATAAAATGTATTCCTGAATTCGGAGTGCAGAGAAACTAGATTTTGTCTTCTATCTGGTGCACAGATCCCTTTACATTGTGCTGTTCTCATCAACATCTATCTCAGGGTTATGTGATTATTTCTTGTTTGTATTTTCCATTCCAATCTTCTGCTTTTGTAGATCATCAGTACAGTCACAGGAAGCAGAAAGTATGCACAGCAAACATAAAAGAGGCAAATATATCAGAAATCGAATGGAAACAAATATAGAGTGCAGAAATGTTTTGTAACTCAAGGCTAATGCATAAGGATAAACAAGGGGAAGAAAAAAATAAATATAAACTTTATATATAGATATAATTGCAGAGGTCATTTATATATCAGAGCAATTCAAAAAACTGCATCAAAGAACTCATCTGCTACATTCCCCATATGCAGCACAGAGCTCTGGGTAAGACATGCAAACGACGTCTGCAATTTCCCATTTTTTGCACCCTGGGTCTGTTTTCACACAGAACCCTTCAATCAATGCCATGTCATACTAGATGGCTTTTTCTTTTAGCAGGGATCAGGTTTATGCAACTGGTCAAAGCCACTCCTGGACAGCTGTGCAAGAGAGAAGATAAAAGGAAGGGAGTGAGGAACATGAGCAGACCCTCCGCCCCAAAATTGTCCATCCATAATCATTATGCATGGCTCCTTCCACTCTGCGCCCCTAACCCTGCATCAAGGTATCCGGAACCTGTAACGTTGGGGGCTTCCAGCCCTACCTGTGTGCTTGAGGGCAGCATGTCTGATGCTGCTCGCTGACCAATGCCCGGTTTAAATGGAGACAGGCAGGGAGGTGGTTGCATGAGGCGCGGCTTGAGTGGGGGGCGTGGCCTGGTGAAGGTCTTTAAAAACCCTCAGTGTATTCTCAGCAGTTGCCAGATCGTGGTTATCCATACCTGAGCTCCTTGTACTTGACTGCTATATTGAATTAACCTGTTATTGACCTCTGCTTGTTTCTGACTATTCTGCCTTCTGTTGCCCTAGACCATTTTCTTGTACTACGCCACTGCTCTGATATCGACCCGGCTATTCCATTTGACCATTCTGAACTCTGTATTCCTGATTCTGGCTTGGCTGACTACTCCCCGTGTTGTTAACCCTTTCTGTCTAGCTAGTTTACCTGGCCAATTCTAAGGACCAGACAGTTAGAGATCTTTCACGGCTACTCTGTTGGTAGCTTCTGGGCTCTGTGGAGTGTGGGGTGTTAAGTACTGCGTGGTGGGATCTGGGAACCGTGACAGATCCATGACGATGTCCCCTATTCTTGACCCTATTTTCCTGACCGCCATATTTATGCAATTGTATTTTCTGTTTGCCTTTATTTTAAAATCTCCCTCCATTTCTGTTAGAAAACAACCCTCTGTTACCCCACCCCTTCCCCACACTCCCCATGCATGGTCACACAAAGTGCTTTTCTCATAACCTTATTCCACTCTATTCACAGCACTCACACAAGACAGACTGCATGGCTCCTTCCCCTCTGCTGTCCCACCCAACCCTCCCACCTAGGGCAGGTCCATAATTTCAGGTCTCTCTTCCAGCTGTCTCCACTTCTCTCTCTAATTACTCTGACTAAGCCCAGGCTTCTGGTTCTTCCTATGCTGCCCTGCTAACCATCTTTACATTCCCTCTGCTCCTATCTGTTTCACCTACCCCAGTCCCTTAGATTGTAAGCTCACGGGATGTCTGACTGAGCACTTGGTTAAGTGTTGCACTACCTGGACAGTTTTCCTACGGGCAGGGTCATCTTTTCATTATGTATCATGTACGTCTCCTGTTTGTGCTCCCCTATTGTAAAGCGCTGCGGAATATGTTGGTGCTGTATAAATGCCTGTATAATAATAATAATAATGTTTTAAGATTTAAGCTATTTTGAGGTAAGAATTACTTTACCTCTTACACAGACCTATTGCATATACAGTAGCTCGGGAGTAATCAGATAGTCTGCTGGTAGTGAAATATTTTCAATTCACCGCCGAAAACAGGTTTTGTCATCAATAAACTAAAAGGTCAAATGCCAACATTTATTCAGGCATGCGTCAGAGAAACTGAAAAATGGAATGTAATAGTTTGTTTCCAATCAGTCTCCTTGTTTCATTTCCGATCATTAGCAGTTTGATTGTTCATCTTATTATGACCTTATTTAATAATATATATTCCTTAACACATGCCGATAGTTCTGTGAACAGATTAGTAGTGGACTCTTCCCATACTGTAAAGAAGTGAAAACTATCAGGGTAATTCAAAGAGATTCGAAAAGTCACCGCACGTTCGGTGACTTTTCGTTCTCTTCAATTCGGTTCCTTTTGCTGATCCCATTTCGGTGACCCTGCGGTGTATTCAGCAACCACCACAGGGTCCCCGAATTGCAGGGAAAGGTCGCCGCAAACCCGACGAAAACTAACCGCAAAACCCGGCGAATGCACGCCGAAAACCCGCAAAAACATTTGGATTAACCTGCTGAAAACCACAGAAAAACCCGAGTTGGAGCCGATCGCAGCCGCCGGAAAAAGCCAAGACCACACAAGAGGCAGTGAATAAATTAGCAAAACAGTTTGCATGAATGTTTGAAAACGGAAACGCTATTTGCAAAGAAACTACTGAGCGAAAATGTCTGAAATTTGCATATGAGGACCAGGGAATGATAATAAAGAGGGCTGTTACAGAAAAAATAAGTAAACTTAAAAAAACAAAAAAACTAAATCGGACTTTTAAAAAAAAAAATCCAGAAAAATGCTTAAAATATCCTAAAAAAATCTATAAATAAAGAGACTCTTTACTGCAGAATTTTAAAATGAACGGTTTATTAGATATTTAATTAAAACAGGAATATTTTTAACATTGAAGCCTATGGGATTCTCCTGAATTAACCTGTCGAATGAAACCACCGAATGGCAGGGCATTTCGGGAACCTTTCACTGCTGGTTTGTGTTCTCTGAATAGCCGAAGCAGTGCTTTTTCATGGGGATTTCACTGCCCTCGAACAGGTACCGAACAGGCACCGTATGTGCAGGCAATTCGCCAGGATTTGGTGAGTTTCCTGCTCTCTGGATAGCTGAATGGCCAAGAAAGGTAACCGAACGCTGATTTTCAGCATTCGGTTACCTTTCTCAAGCAATTCGGATCTCTTTGAATTACCTTGTATGTATAATGTAGTTTTCTTACTGTGACTCTTCAACAACAACTATCAGGGTTATCCAAAGAGATTCGAAAAGTCACCGCACGTTCGGTGACTTTTCGTTCTCTTCAATTCGGTTCCTTTTGCCGATCCCATTTCGGTGACTCTGCGGTGTATTCAGCAAGCACCACAGGGTCCCCGAATTGCAGGGAAAAGCTGCCGCAAACCCGACGAAAACTCACCGAATGCACGCTGAAAACAAGCAAAAACATCTGGATTAACCTTCGAAAAACCCGAACAGGAGCCGAATCACACAGAGCCGAAGCAGCTGTGACGTAGAGGAGGCAGTGAATAAATTAGAAAAACCATTTGTATGAATCTGGGAAAATGAAACGCTGTTTGCAAAGAAACTACTGAGCGAAAATGTCTGAAATTTTCACAGGAGGTCTAGGGAATGATAATAAAGAGGGCTGTTACAAAAAAAATAAGAAAACTGAAAAAAAAAAAAAAAAATCGGACTTTTAACTTTTTTTTAAAAAATTCAGAAAAATGCTTAAAGTATCCTAAAAAATCTATAAATAAAGAAACTTTTTGCTGCAGAATTTTATAATGAACGGTTTATTGGATATTGAATTAAAACGGGAATATTTTTAACATTGAAGCCTATGGGATTCTCCTGAATAAATTTGCCGAATTAAACCACCGAATGGCAGGGCATTAGGGAACCTTTCACTGCTGGTTTGTGTTCTCTGAATAGCCGAAGCAGTGCATTTTCATGGGGTTTCACTGCCCTCGAACAGGGACCGAACAGGCACCGTATGTGCAGGCAATTCGCCAGGATTTGGCGAATTGCCTGCTCTCTGGATAGCCGAATGGCCAGGAAAGGCAACCGAACGCTGATTTTCAGCGTTCGGTTACCTTTCTCAAGCAATTCGGATCTCTTTGGATAACCCTGTAAATTTTAAGGCATGACACGGAGGCTCCTATTTGCAGTCTCTTTCTTACTTTAATAAACAGTAGCAAGAAGTAGACAGAAAAGTATATATAAAGTTTATAAGAAAAAACGATAGTACCAACATGGTACATCCTGAAACACCCCATTCCATAACGCAGTATGGACTGTCCTGAGTTAACATAAGATTCCCCCTGACGTCCATTAAACCTCTTTCTTGCTACTCAGTGGACAGTTAAGTATAAAAAATTTTTGCCCCAGCCTCCCTGCGCTTAAGGGAGTCTGGGACACTTTATTTATATGCTTGTGATGTATTTATTTATTCAAGCTGTGTATTTAATCTGTCAGCGTTTTGGCCATTGGGTTTAGGATCTGTAACTGGGTGTTACAATCCTGTCTTTACACCTCCCACGGCCTGCGCTGTTAGTCACCGAGTTTCTCCTCATGCGTTAAGCTCCGCCCCCTATCTCGCGGCATTTTCGCGGGCTTTAGGCGGCGGCCATTTCAAACAAAGAAAGACTTGCTTTTAAAACCATGTCACTCTCCAAGCACAACTTGCGCTCCGGTCAGCTCGATTCCGACTCCGAGGGTGAGGTGATGCACATCTCTACCCTCGCTGATCGGCATGGCTTACACCTGCGCCCCCAGAGGGAGGACCCTGAGACAAGGCTGGAGGCTCTGGAGGCTTCAATCACCCGAATGCAGTCGGCGGTCACCTGTATGTCGGAGTCCTTCTCCCGTGCCTGGGCTGACCGTAATGTACCATCCACTTCATATACTCCCCATTATTTTATGCCTCCCATACCTGTTAACCCCTGCCCTACTGTTTCCTCTGGAACACTTACCCCTGCTCACTCCATGTGTGCCCATGGCCCTAGCTTTAATTTAGCCTCACATCCTCCTCAATCGAATTTTAATAGATCAATGAGCTCTCAGGCTCTAAACAGACCCCAGAGCTTTCATGCTCACAGTGAGACCGCGCCTGACAATCTGAGCGCCAGAGGGGCTGGCAACCCCGTTCAACTGCCTGAACCCCATTACATCCCCGCACAAAAAAGAGCCCTTGACCGTGGGGCGTGTAAAGCGGTATGTTTGCCCAAACAACAAAAAACGTGCACCTCTCTGTTACCGGCTTATCCGCTTTCAGATGAGGATGAAGGGGATAAGGCTTATGATTATGAGGAGCCTTTCGAAATCCATGCGCCCGCTTACGATGCGCAGTTGGAGGAGGATGTTTTACCACCTATTTTCCCTACTCCATGAGAAATCATTTATGACCCGCAGGGTAACACCCTGTTTCACCCACATACAATTTCCCACCCGCGCTCAACAGAGTGGTATCGATCAAAATTTCAGGGCTCCCCTAGACCGGCCCTCCAGAGCAACTATGAGGGCTGAGTGTCCCTGACCTACCACCGCGGGCAAAGTCTGCCTTACCCCGGTGGTAGACGACTATTCTGAAAAATTCCTGGGAGGAAAAGGGTGGACAATAAAAAAGGGCATCGACAATGCCCTGCGCATGATACAGGACAAAGTCCTTGATATGTCAGGTCCCTTAACACGCCTTTTTGAAATGGTTGAAGATGCAAAGCTCTCTGGTAACCCCCTGGAACCTGAGGATGTCGGGGGATGGTTACAGCGCACTATGTGCTTGTTCGGGAACTCTAATGCGGCAGTAGAGGCAGAACGCCATAAAGCAATCCTGATCAAAATGGACCCGCAGTTCACCACTCTAGCCCCTAAAGACCTAGGTAGTGAGGCGCAGGGTTTTCTGTTTGGGGACCGTTTCATCAAAGAGATGGGAACGTATGCGAACACTTTTAACAATATGGAAAAGAATGAGGCCACAATGAAGAAGGTCTTCAATCCCACTCGGGTTTTTGGCAGGGCCGGCAGATACAGAGGGCGCCCTGCCGGCCGCGGAAACAATCCTTACGCCACTTCCCGTACGGGGAACTTGCCCTCACTATCTGCTCCAAAATCCAGAGCATCAGGATTCACGGGATCCTTTTTCCCATCACGTGCCCGACCCTGGCAGGGATGCCGGTTTAGAGGGACGAGAGGCAGAGGATATTTCCGTCGTCCAGCAGGTAATTCCTATACCACATCCCACGATCCCAATCGCGGGGCACTTGCGTCATTTCCTGCACAACTGGGATGCACTCACACAAGACACATGGGTCCTCAACATGATACAGGGGTTCACTGTGGATTTCACCGACACTCCATACCAATTGTCACCACCACACCCGCTATCACTGTCTTCGACACTTCACGAATTAGTACACACGGAGGTACAAAACCTCCTACAGAAAGGGGCAATAGAAACATCTACTCCCATACCACGCTTTGTAAGCAACCTCTTCGTAGTTGCGAAGAAAGGGGGCGGATACCACCCAGTCATCAACCTGAAAGAGTTGAATGGTTGGGTGGTATACCGCCATTTCAAAATGGAAGGAATCCATACAATGAAAGAGTTGTTGATTGCAGGGGATTGGCTTGTCAAATTGGATCTCAAAGATGCCTATTTGACAATTCCGATTCGAGAAGACTTCAGGGACTTCCTCGCATTCCCCTGGAATGGCAGAATGTGGAGGTTCACATGTCTCCCATTCGGTCTATTATCAGCCCCATGGTGTTTCACAAAAATCATGAAACCAGTGATAGCTCAGTTGCGAACAAAAGGAGTGCGCTTAGTGATCTACCTAGACGACATCCTCATCATGTCGCAGTCACACGCCACCATACAACTACATCTACGATGGACCATTCAACTGTTACAGGATCTCGGATTCCTGATCAACATGGAAAAATCGATCCTGGTTCCATCACAAAAACTGGAGTTTTTAGGATTCATTCTCGACTCTGTACTCCAGACTCTGAGCCTCCCGAACTTGAAGGTCCTTTCCCTCCGGAAGGAAGTCCGTACACTACTTCGCCATCGCTCCACTTCCCTGAGGCAGATTGCACGAGTCATAGGACTTATGTCAGCCACACGGCATGCAATATTTCCAGCCCCCCTGTTTTTCAGAGCCCTCCAGAGATTGAAGGCCCGTTTTCTCCGGTCTGGCTCTTCATACAACAGGATAGTGGAGATCACGGAGGATGCAACCACCGATCTCCAATGCTGGATTACGGATTTACATCTCTGGAACGGGAGTCCTCTTCATTTTCCAACTCATTCCCTCACGATAGAATCGGACGCCAGTCGTCTAGGATGGGGAGCTCAATGCGGTCAACTGGAGACGGGAGGACGTTGGTCTCAGGAAGAGACATTACTGCATATCAACGTCCTGGAATTGCTAGCAGCATTCTTTGCTCTCCGGTGCTTTGTGAAAGGAACCAATCATCAATCCATCCTCCTTCGCTTGGACAACTTCCCGGCTGTGCGATACATCAACAGCCTAGGGGGACCTCGCTCAGTTCAGTTGACATTCATGGCACATCAGCTTTGGGATTTCTGTTTCCAACATCACCTCCATGTGACGGCGCAGTTCATTCCAGGGCTCTCGAATGTGGTCACGGACTGGAACTCACGGCATTGGCATGACGCAGGAGATTGGTCGCTCCACTCTTCAGTCTTCTCAACGCTGTCTCAGCTGTGGGGTCCCTTCCACACGAATTTGTTTGCCTCCCGGCTGAATGCAAAGCTGCCGACGTTCTTCAGCTGGCGTCAAGATCCAGATGCGGCGGCGAAGGATGCGTTCCTTCAAGATTGGGGACCGGGACGCCCCTATGCGTTCCCTCCATTTGCATTGATTCAAAAAGTTCTGAATGTAATACGGACGCAATGCATCACCTTGGTTCTGGTGACTCCGTTCTGGCCGTCTCAAGCATGGTTCTCATCCATCCTGGACCTTGTGATAGACAATCCCCGCTTGATCCCATCCTTCGAGGACATGTTACTGGATCCGGATCACAGGCCCCACCCGTTGATCTCGTCAGGTCAACTACAGCTCATGGCCTGGGTGCTTTTGGGATCGATGGATCGACGAGCGGCTTATCAAGCTCTGCTGCCTCATTGCTCCGGCAATGCTGGGCTCTGGGAACTAGAGGAGTATATGCCTCCTGTTGGACAAGATGGACTAGCTGGTGTATTGAACGGGCTCAGGATCCCTTTTCAGCACCTCTGACGCATGTCCTAAATTTTTTGTCTTCTGTTTTTGACTCGGGCACAGCGTACCATTCCCTTAATGTGTTGAGATCAGCTATGTCGGCTGGACATGTCGGTTTCGAGGGCGTTCCTCTTGGAAGACATCCCTTAGTTTGTCGGCTTCTACGAGGGGCCTGTTTTGCTTGTCCTCCACGTCCTCGATATGTGGTAACATGGGATGTTACTGTGGTGTTCTGTTTCCTCCTCGCTTGGCCAGATAATCATGGTTTATCGTTGCGCCGACTTTCGGCTAAGTTATTGATGTTACTGTGCTTGGTCTCATGTAAAAGAGTGGAAGATGTGAGAGCGTTAGACTTTGGAGTTCGCTCTTTTTTGCCGGAAGGCGTAAGATTTAATATCTCCCGTCGTACCAAGACCTCCATCTCGCAGGCATTTTTTTCTGTCTTTTCCCTCACAACCGTGGTTATGTCCGATTAGATGTTTACAGGAATACGAGGAACGTATTTAGACGTATGGAGGAAGTGGCTCCTTTGTTTATTTCTTTCAAGCCCCCCTTCCTCCCAGTTACCTCACCCACTCTGGCTAGGTGGATTCGTTGGTTGTTGGATCTAGCAGGGATTGACACCTCCCAATTCGGGGCGCATTCAGTTAGGAGCACCATTGCTTCTAAAGCAGTTTCCTCTGGCTGTCGTTTAGAAGACTTGTTACGTTCCGCGGACTGGTCGCGGGAATCCACTTTCAGGGAGTTTTACTTTAAACCCGTATCACATTGGTCGTCCGATGTTTTTGATGTTTAGATTTCCTCTAGCTTTGAACTTGCAAATAGGAGCCTCCGTGTCATGCCTTAAAATTACAAAATTTTCCTATTCCATAAATTTGTTTTATTAATGACACGGAGGCGAGTATTTCCCTCCCATTTCTAAACCCTCCCTTCTATATATTGTTCTGTTATTGTCGTATATTAATAAATAAAAACATGGACTCTGTGTCATTTCTATTCAGTTACTGTGCTTACATTATCTGTACACTGTGTGTTTATTCAATAAAACTATTTATTGTTCCTATGAGTTCTGAAATCTTTTCAGCGCTAGTACCGCGTGTCTTGAGTGTTGCACGCAGTTGCTGTTATTATTCTAACACATCCTTCGTGTTTTGTGCTTTTATTACAGCCACTGGCCCACCTGTTTGAATCTGGATTCTTTTGATTCCTTTCCTCCTGGATCACTCGTCTTCGACTCCGCAAGGAAAAGATTTCAAGTGTCGTTTTCTGATTCTTCGTAGTTTTTCAAGAAAGAGGTTTAATGGACGTCAGGGGGAATCTTATGTTAACTCAGGACAGTCCATACTGAGTTATGGAATGGGGTGTTTCAGGACGTACCATGTTGGTACTATCATTTTTTCTTATCAAAGTTTATATATGGATATATACTTTTCTGTCTACTTCTTGCTACTGTTTATTAAAGTAAGAAAGAGACTGCAAATACTCGCTTCCGTGTCATTAATAAAATTCAAACTTTCCGTTATGGAATAGGAAAATTTTGTAATTATGTTTAACATTCAGTAGCTCGTTATTTGACAGGAAAAGAGAGATAAATGATCTATGCCCATCTGACTACAGCAAAAGAGTGAGTAGGCATGCAGTATATTGCTCTAAATACATTTGAAATGAAGTAACAACTGATTACTTTAGTGCAGATTATAAGGAAGTTTTTATTATGCCTATAAAGTTTCTATATTGTGAATTCTAAAATGTGAAAATAACAACTTTGCTTATTTTAGTTCAGTTTTGTAATTGCTATATACAAGGTTTAGGCTCAAGTGAGCCTTTTTCAAGCCTAAGGCGCTATTTACATACTGCACATATAAAAACATATACAGTCAGGTCCAGAAATATTGGGACATCGACACAATTCTAACATCTTTGGCTCTATACACCACCACAATGGAGTTGGAATGAAAAAAACACAATGTGCTTTAACTGCAGACTGTCAGCTTTAATTTGAGGGTATGTACATCCAACTCAGGCGAACTGTGTAGGACTTAACAGCAGTTTGCAGATGGGCCTCCCACTTGTTAAAGGACAAAAGGTAATGGGACAATTGGCTTCTCAGCTGTTCCATGGCCAGGTGTGTGATATTCCCTCATTACCCCAATTACAATGTGCAGATAAAAGGCCCAGAGTTCATTTCAAGTGTGCTATTTGCATTTGGAATCTGTTGCTGTCAACTCTCAAGATGAGACCCAAAGAGCTGTCACTATCAGTGAAGCAAGCCATCATTAGGCTGAAGAAACACAACAAACCCATCAGAGAGATAGCAAGAACATTAGGTGTGGCCAAAACAACTGTTTGGAACATTCAAAAAGAAGGAACGCACCGGTGAGCTCAGTAACACCAAAAGACCCGGGAGACCACGGAAAACAACTGATGACCAAAGAATTCTTTGCCTGGTGAAGAAAACACCCTTCACAACAGTTGGCCAGATCAAGATCACTCTACAGGAGGTAGGTGTATGTATGTCAAAGTCAACAATCAAGAGAAGACTTCACCAGAGTGAATACAGAGGGTTCACCACAAGATGTAAACCATTGGTGAGCCTCAAAAACAGGAAGGCCAGATTAGAGTTTGCCAAACAACACCTAACAAAGCCTTCACAGTTCTGGAACAGGATCCTATGGACAGATGAGACCAAGATCAACTTGTACCAGAGTGATGGGAAGAGAAGAGTATGGAGAAGGAAAGGAACTGCTCATGAATGATCCTAAGCATACCACCTCATCAGTGAAGCATGGTGGTGGTAGTGTCATGGTGTGGGCATGTATGGCTGCCAATGAACTAGTTCTCTTGTATTTATTGATGATGTGACTACTGACAAAAGCAGCAGGATGAATTCTGAAGTGTTTCGGGCAATATTATCTGCTCACATTCAGCCAAATGCTGCAGAACTCATTGGACGGCGCTTCACAGTGCAGATGGACAATGACCCAAAGCATGCTGCAAAAGCAACCAAATAGTTTTTGAAGGGGCAGAAGTGGAATGTTATGCAATGGCCAAGTCAATCACCTGACCTGAATCCCATTGTGCGTGCATTTCACTTGCTGAAGACAAAACTGAACCTTAAAAACAATGCTATGCCAAACCATGGCTTTCTAGCAGAGATAAGGTTCTGCAACTGGTCAAAGCCACTGCTAGGACAGCGCTGTTATTTGCATATCCTACCCAGAATTCCTTGCTGATTATGGGGAATGTGGCACAGGAACTCTGGGATGCTATTCTTTGAAGTTGCTATGATGTGCACGTGCAGGTGCAATATGTATTTTCCTGGTGGTTCCTGATGGAGTGTCTGTGCTGGTTCATCCTGAGATTTAGTTTAAGGCTGGTTTCACTAATATAGCAGCCCTTATCACACGCCATGCACTGGATCATATATACCACATTTGCCAACGTGCAAAGGTAGGAGCCCTTGATGTTGTGAGTGGTGTTATTGTGCCGCGCAGTGCTGCTTTCACATATATGTTGGCACAGTTTGCAGCGGGTTTTGTTACAGCGTTTGGTCCCATTCTGTATGTCGTCCTGTTCCTGACCGAGTTTGCTGCGGACCAGTTTTTGCCTCTGGTTTGGGGGTTGCTTGAATGCCAGTAAGGGGGGCTGTGGGAATATTTCTTTGAACGCAGGGTCCTCTGTGACCAGTGGCTGCAGATCTTTGATGATTTTGCAAATTCCCTCTAGAGTTGGGTTGTAGGAAACAACTAGAGGGATCCGTGTGGTGTTTTTCTTGTCTTTGTAGCGCAACAGCTGTTTGCGCGGTGTTTTCAGAGCCAATTTTATTTTTTCAGAGATTGTCCTTTCCTTGTAGCCCTTCCTCTGCAATGATGCAGATAGTTTGCTCAGGTGTTCATCCCTGTCCTTAGTGTCCGAGCAGATTCGGTGGTACCTGATGGTCTGGCTATAGATGATGCCTTGTTTGGTGTGGTTGGGATGAAAGCTGAGCCCCGTTCAATACCTCAGCAGCTGCTGAATTGCGCAGCTATTCAGTTTGCTGCAGCAGTGTCATTGAACGCTTTGGATGCGGATTTTGAATCTAAAATGGCCGACGATTTCTTCATGAAAGATTCAGATTGTTTTTCGTATGACTCGGACAAGATCTGATAAAGAAAGTCAGTCAGCACAATTCCATTTTGTATGCACACACCACAAATGATAGTTTTTATTGAATAAACGTTATGTTTACTTCTGAAACAAAATATAAATTGAACTGTAATATATGTCTATGTGCAGGGGTAAATAATTAATAAATATTTTGTGCTTTGGTGAACAAAAACCTCAAAATTAACATTGCTGTACGGAATTGTTACTTGCTTCATGGCGGCGGCCATCTTTAATACGTCACACTCAGCTACTCGCAGCATCTCCTTGGGTCGCTGCAAGTGCTAAGTTAGCAGTGCTGAGCGCTGAGCGGTAGAAAGAACGGCGTTCAATGGCAAGTTGCTAACTTAGCACTTGCAGCGGCTGAGGTATTGAACGCGCCTCAGGTGTTGTGGAGGTAGCTGGGCCTGTTTGTGGGTTTCCTGTACACAGATGAGTGCAGCGTGCCGTTGGCAGCTGATATGGTACAGTCCAGGAAGCTCACACTGTGCTTGGAAAAATCCATCTTGAGTTTGATCGATGGGTGGGACGTATTGAATGCCTTGTGAAAGTCTAGAAGGTGTTCCTCTCCTTCTGTCCATATGATGAAAATGTCATCAATGTATCGTAGATATTTGTGTGGTTTGTGAGGGTGAGTGTTCAGGAACCTCTGTTCTAGATCTGCCATGAAAAGATTGGCGTATTGTGGTGACATTTTACTACCCATAGCGGTCCCAGTCATTTGTAGGTAGCAGTTATTGTTGAAGCTGAAGCAGTTGTGTGTGAGAATAAATTCAATCAGCTTGGTAATAATGTCACCACTATAATAACGTCACATAATATTCATAATTCTGGTTGGGGCTTGGTTTTCTCTCTGTTTTTTTTTCTTTTCTTATTTTTCTGTGTCTTCCCCATACTCACTGTTATGTGTGTGGTTTTTTTTTGTTCATTTTGTTCCCTTTGAAGTGGACATGATTTCATCACGGTTGTCTTATGTGCCTGAGACAATTAAATGCTCTTTTTGCTGTTTTTTGTTTTTTTTTCCCCTCTGACCATGCCATTTGGCGATGTACAACATCTAACACCCCCAACTGTGCGCCCTATGAATGTCCCAATGTTTAATTCTACCATTCTGATCAGTAAGCTTCTATATCTGACGAAGGGAGGATCACTCTCGAAAGCTTGTTCTTTAAATGTAACGTTAGTCCAATAAAAAAGGTATCACTAAACACTGATATATATATATATATATCTATATAAAAGCATTTAAGTTGTGGTGGAGGGCAAAAAAGTGAGATTAAAAGTCTCCACACAGCAAATAATAAAGTTTATAGTTGCAGAGTACATTTACACATCCCAAAAATACAGTGAACTGGTTACAGAGCTCATGTGCTACATTCCTCAAATGCAGCAAAGAACTCTTGGTAGGACAAGTAAATGAAGTCCCCAACTTTTCACTTTTTTGCATCTAGGGTCTGTAATACACATGAGCTCTGCAAGCAGTTCTCTGAATTACTGGGATGTGTAAATGTACTCTGCAACTATAAACTTTATATTATATATATATATACAGCACTTTATACATATGGTTGTATGCTTTTTATATAGTCAGATTTTAAAAAAACACTAATGTTTGATATAAACAGGTTTTTTAATAAAAAAGAAATTCATGGCAGCTGCACAAGCTAGCTTTAGAAGTCATCATTTGGCATTATTAAATTATTTGAATATAAAAGCACATCTTAATCTTCTCAGAGCTTGGCTACAGACTATTTACAGGAAATAAAGCTTGGTGTTCTGCCATGGAGTTAAAATTAAATTCAGATGTACGTCAAATACATATAGCCATGACCTGGACAACTAAGACTTTGTAAGTTCAAGCAATTAAATAATTATTTTTTTTAATGTTAATACACAAGCGTGTTTAATTCAAGATACTCCCTGTGTATGTTTTGTTCTAGGTAGGACCTGTGGCAGTTTAATTACAGGTAGGACTCCTATGCATGTCATAATAATGATAAAGTTTACAAACAAATAAGGAACCTATCGCTTGATTTTTTTTTAAAATAAATCTGTTATAAACTACATTACTAGGACATAGATATTATTTTAATTTAGTCTAGTTTTGGGAAACTTTGTTACAAATATCTGCAGGTAAGAAAACTGTAAAAGAGATTAAAGTCATTGCACTCTATCACATTGTTAAAGTCCCCAAAGATAGACAAAATATCACTTACAGCAGTGGTTCCCAATCTTTTCCCACCCTAGTACCCCCTGGCGGCCCATTTCCAGAAATTATACAACTCATTAAAAAATCTTTCTAATCAATACAATTTACCTTCTTTATATGTTTCTCTCTCCTCCATCTGTCCATTTGTCTCACAACCATCTCTCCTTTTTCTCTGCCTTAACTACCCTGGTCTCTCACCTTCTACCCAGCTATTTATTTTCTCCACATCTCCCTCCCCCTAGTTTCTCCTTATCTACCCACCATTTTTCCTTATCTTCTCCCCTGCACCTCCCTATCTCCTCCCCACCATCTCCCTGACTCCTCACTAGCTTTTCCTTATCTCCTCCCCAGCTTTTTCTTGTCTCTTCCATAGCTTCTCATTATCTCCACCCCAGCTTCTCCATATCTCCTCCCAGCATCCCCTCATCTCCACCCCTGCACCTCCCCAGCTCCTCCATACCCGCTCCCCAGCTTCACATCTCTTCCCATCTACTCACACGTATTAAATATATTTTAATGAAATCATAGAACAAATAGGACTATATATATCATACATACCAGTACATAAGTGTACTTAATTCCCTTAGTATGAATAAATAAAATGGTGAGGAAATGAAAAATATAATTCACAGTAACGTGTGGTGTGTATGAGCGTATCACAGAGCACATTACTGTAAATTATATTGCTGTGGTGCTCTTTGTATAAGCATTTCACAGAGCTCCACAGCAATAAAACTCACCGTAATGATTGTACGGTATGTATGAGTGTATCACAGAACACCACAGCAATAAAACTCTCATGGTAAAGGCAGCGAGTATAAGTGTGCACAGGATCCACAGCAATAAGACTCTCATGGTAAAAGCAGCAATTATGAGCATATACAGGATCCACAGCAATAAAACTCTCATGGTAAAGGCAGTGAGAATACACTGCAATTATTTTTTTTAAAAAATATTTACCATCCTTCGTCAAGATTAAGTAGGTTGGCCGGGCGCGTGGGAGATTGATAGGGCACGCCCTGGGCCTGCTTGAATCTCCCGAGCACTGCAGGGGCAAGCTCTGTCTCGGCCACACTCTCGTTATTTTAGGCAGGTGTGGCCGAGATTAAGAGCTGTGCGGGCGCGCAATGAGCGACGTGCTCGCCGCGAGAGGCTGCCTGGGAGATCTCAGTTGCGGTCTGCAATGCTCGGCAGTGGATCAGCAGGATCCACATGCGAGCCGAGGTCTGACTCTGAGTCGTCAAATGTCATTGGGGCCCCTTCATCCGCTGCTGGACCGACTGCAAACCGAACGGGATTGGTTTGCAGTGCGAAGTCCGCCACTTGTCCTGCAATAAAAAAGGCGGCGGAGGAGTCCACCACTACACAATTTTTTACGTGGGGGTACGCGTACCACAGGTTGGGAACCACTGACTTACAGTGACGCAAATGAATGTATTATTCAGTTCTGATTGTCAAATGAAATCTTGAATCATTCTTACTAATTACCAGCAAAATATTTAGGATTTTGAAGTTATTTTTAACATTATTAAACAATTTTACTATTCATTTTAAAAGATTCAAATTTTTTTTCAACAGAAAGACAATCAGGTCTATTCAAAGAAAAGCGAAACTCAGGAGAATGACTGAAGAAGTGAAAATTCAAGGTCAAAATAGCCAAACCAGAAAAATTCTCCCATTTATCTCACTTTCCAAATCGGCTATTTGGTCTAGATTGGTCTATTCTCCTGCCAATTCTCCTGAGTTTCACTTTTCTCTGAATAACCCTGAATGTGAATTTGGATACTTGAAATTCTTTCATTGATCAGAGAAGATGTTAAAATGCGTCCTTATTGAAAAATGACTAGTCTTCCTTGAGGGCCAGAAATTAAAGCCATATGATACAGGTTTAAATTGTATATTTAGAAATAAGCATGTGTTGTTTCAATCAGCCTCCAGAGAAATGGAGTAATGCAAACATGGCCTCGGCAAACTGAATGCACATTTCTTTTCTGTAAACAAAATGCCTAGAAGGGATGGTCAATCAAGAAAATAATACACATTCTTATAAAGCCTGATTAGAAACTAACATCCTAAAATTTTCTTCCTTAAATGGGCGCAGCAAACATAAAATACAAAACTCTTACTTTACTTAGAATTCCCTGATGAATAATGTGAAAGGGGATCAATCAGGAATCAGACACTGATGACGTTCAGATATTCCACATTTTTGGGATAAAATGAAAAATAAATGTTGACCATTTGCAAAACTATAATGCAAGCTACCAGTAAGATTTGTGAAGATATAAGCAAATGATATTCTAGAAATATTCACGTTCGCTCATTCCAAATCTGAATAACAGGGAAAAAGGATACTGCTATGGTCAAACTTTGTTACATAATTATGCCTGTCAATTATTGCAAAGACTAAATAAGGCCTGAAGCACCTAAGGCGTAGGGCCCTTAAATTGCCTCTGATGCTAGGACGCAGGGAGGATTTTTCTAGAAGGTTTTGCAGCGCGTGAGGAGATTGAGCGGGAGTGGTGTGGGAGGAGTCGCCAGGAGGGTACTTAAGCCGTGTGTGGAGAGGCTCTGCGCGCCTTTTTCTCTTGAGGTAGAGCTGTGAAAATCCCCACCCTCCCACCTTGTTTTATTTAATTCCAGGTTGGGTTGCTTTTTTCGTTAGTATAGTAATTTTGTTGGGCTCCTTTGTCACGGCGGGGGCTTGTAGGCAGTGCTGGATAGGGGTTCCTTTTTAGTTAGGATAGCTTTGGTCAGATGGTTGGGAGTTGGGAAGTTTTTTGGTGGTTGGTTGGTTTGGAGGTGTGTGGTGGTTGTGGGGAGTCCTCTTTCAGCACTGGGTTATTGTTTTAATTTTGTTATGGGAATGGTTATGTCATGGTGGTGGGTTATTGTCTGGAGTTTTAGCTGTGGCCTATATATAATAAATATATATATTATTCCACAGTTATGTGTTTGCGTATTTTTTGTGTATTTTTTGTCTCCCTGCGTCCGATCCGGTCATCAGTAGGCGACTTAAGAACTTTCACCTTAAATACTTCTATTAATAGTTTATAAGGTGGGTATAACTTGTATTTTTAGAACTTTTCATGTTTCCGTTTATACTTTACCTAAATATTGTTGGGTTGAGAGGTTCTAAACACTAGGGGCTCTATTACATTCTTCATGCAAAAACGCACGCAGAACGCGTGGATTTTTGCGCGCAGCGTTAAACGTTAAAGCGCGTAAAACAACGCTGGTATTACAATCCTTGCGTATTTTTTCATCCGTCAAAAAATAACGCGCGTAAAACGGATGCACAAAAACGCGCGCGCAGCAACGTTGCGTGCAGAAATCGGTGTGCGGACTGTTTATTCACACGATTCAGCCAATCAGAATTCAGAACCACAATTGTCTCCTGTTAAGTTTTTGCGCCTGTTAAAGTCAATCTGCGCATATATGCTGCATCAATAAAAAAAACACGCACAACTTCTCAAATTTATTGTTTGGGTATGCGTTGAATGTGTAACTATACTTTGCTGTATTTTTTTTTTGGGCTGGTGTATTTGGGTTTCGGCCAGAACGTTCAGATTTGCCGTTACCACCAGCTTTTCAAAGACGTTAAAATTATGTGCGCAAACGCTGTGCGTTAAATTTTGCGCATAGATTGTAATACCATCCGCCTACCAACTCACAAACGCATTTGCGCTCACAATGTTAAGTATAGGATGCGCACAGTACAGTACGCTCGCGCAGGTTCACCCACGGTAGACGTTAACGCCATTTTTTGCACGGACATGTAATACGACTTTCAGCGCAAAGGGTTTTGCCCCTCGTGGTAATGCGTTTTTGCGCACGCGTTAACGTTTGCGCGAAGAATGTAATAGAGCCCCCCCCTAGATGGTGCCCCTTAGCCTTGAATCTTATCCATCCGCAGCAGTGAGTGATAAACTGAGTGTCGATATGGGCGCAATGAGCCTGATATCAATATGAAGCTTACTACCTCATTCACAAAGAATTCGGGACGAACAGAATAATCCCAGTGTCTAACTGTGACTTACTAATACAAAACACGGGAGGAGAGAGTGGAGAAAAAGGAATGATGTTTATTATATTATTTTAAAATGTATCTAAATTTCCCTTAACTGATTCCATGTGGTAGAAGTATCAAGTTTTAAATGTGAGGGGGGTGGGCAGGTTCATTCTGGGAGGCGTCTCATCTGTGTTTCCTGCGAGATTCTTTAAGTAATAGCACCGCGTGCTATTAAAAATAACAGAATTACAAAGTTGTCAAGTAAAAGATGAAGGGCCCCATTACATTCTTCACGCAAAAACGCACGCAGAACGCGTGAATTTTTGCGCGAAGCGTTAAACGCTAACGCGCGTAAAACAACGCTGCTATTACAATCCTCGGCCATTTTTTCATCCGTCAAAAAATAACGCGCATAAAACAGATGCGCGAAAACGCAGGTTGCGCACAGAAATCAGTGTGCGGACTGTTTTTTTCACGCGATTCAGCCAATCAG
This sequence comes from Leptobrachium leishanense, assembly GCA_009667805.1. Taxonomy (NCBI): domain Eukaryota; kingdom Metazoa; phylum Chordata; class Amphibia; order Anura; family Megophryidae; genus Leptobrachium; species Leptobrachium leishanense. Next base: position 286,927,465 of record CM019067.1, on the reverse strand, counting down.
AATTAAGAACCTTAATTGGCTAACGTTTGCCCCTCGCGTTAATGCGTTTTTGCGCACGCGCTGACGTTTGCGCGAAGATTGTAATAGGGCCTGAAAAGTGTGAAAGACGAAGAGCAAGAATTACAGTGAAAACAGTGTTTAAATTCCATTAAAAAAATCCAGAATAAAACACAGAGATTCATGAAATGTGTCTGTATCATGTCGATCAAGTTGGTAGTGTCTATTTTCAACAGTAGAGAAGTCCAGGAGACCCTTCATGGAAAAATGACCCTCGTTCGTGTCTGTGCTTTTCATTTTATGATGAATCAAATTGCTCCCTGCTTAACCGCGGCAATATAAGAATGTTCTGTGATGGAAAGGGATTGAGCCAGGTTCTACACATAATTTATTATAGACACATTATAAAGAACGATATTTATGTGATGTACTTTTCCTATGTATAAAAATCAGCAATGAACAGCTTCTGCTTGTTTTTGATGAACGTCTGCTTAAAAATAATGTGTCTCTAATTTTAGGAGGAGAAAAACCATATTTGATTTTGCATTTCCAATTACAAAATATAAATCCACAGTACTTAAGAATTTGAAAAGAGCATTGGTAGGAATGAGTGTGTGACGTTATTCTTTCTAATTCTGATGCAGAATGAGTTTGGAATAATGAAGAACAGCTGCCTTTCAATGGCCTAAACTGCTGTTTAAAATAAAGATAATAACAAAGCGAAAATGAATCTGGTGCAGTGCTTTTAGCATTAAAAAAACCAATAACAATGGCAAATAGAAAACATTTTGAATAAGGTCACACTAACACGGACAATGTTCAATTTGTGTTTGGAAATTTACATATTTTATTAAAATATTCTCTCCTTTCAGACTTTTGTTTTATATTCTCCTCCCCTGATCTCTCTCCAGGTCTCCTGGATCGAGTCACTGACTGTCTCTCCGCTGTCTCGAGTTGGATGGCTTCCCGCTTCCTTAAACTCAATCTTGCCAAAACTGAAATTCTCGTCATTCCTCCCTCCAAGAAGAACCCAATAACACCTATCTCTCTACAAGTAAATGGAACACCCATTAGCCCAACACCCCAAGCCCGCTGCCTTGGTGTCACTTTGATTCTGACCTAACGTTCTGTTCCCACATCCAGACAGTGACCGAATCCTGTTACTTTCAACTCAAAAACATTGCCCGTGTCCGCCCCTTTCTGACACTAGATACCGCAAAAGTGCTGGTTCATGCTCTTGTCATCTCACGACTTGACTACTACAACTCGCTCCTTATTGGCCTCCCCAACTCCTGTATTCGCCCTTTGCAATCTGTAATGAATGCAGGGGCCAGGCTTATTTTTCTCATTAAACGCACCTCGCGTACTTCCCCACTCTGCCGGTCCCTCCATTGGCTTCCTGTACTTTTCAGGATACAGTTTAAAATACTGATGCTCATGTTTAAATCACTAATTAACTCAACCCCTCCCTACATGTTCGTTACTCCGCAAGCACGTCCCATCTAGACAACTCCGTTCAGCAGGTGATCTCCACCTGTCACCGGTCTACACGCACACTACCAACTCTCGCCTCCAAGACTTCTCAAGGGCAGCACCAGTCCTATGGAATGACTTGCCACGCCCTATCAAACACTCCCCTGACATTCAGGCCTTCAAGAAATCCCTCAAAACCCATCTCTTCAGATTAGCGTACCACATCACTGATGCAACTCATCCCTCTGCTCACCTTCTCACACTTGATTGAAGCCGCTTGTATGGCCCCACCATTCCCAAACCACTGGCACTAATGATCCTGCTATCGAGTAAAATTCCTCTTGTCTTCCTCAACCCCAATCCCTCTAGACTGTAAGCTCCTATGAGCAGGACCCTCTACACCTCTTGTTTTATGACAATAGTAATAATAATAATATTTTATGTCAGGTTTGTTTGCCAAAATATATTGGGCCCCGATACGGCTGAGCCACTAATGGACACATTTGAAGCAAGTCATTATCTATTAACGACTCATTATTAAAACTCACTATTAAAGGCTCTGTAAAGAGTGAGACATTATAAGAGTATCTCAACTCGTATTAATTGGAAGCTACTAACACTTATCGCCGTTGGTAGCATCTTCTGGACTCTATAGAGACCTGAGAGAGGCCTTCGAAACGTCAATTGTACTTAATCTTGCAAGGCCGGCAGACGGACATGGGAAATGTTTTTTCTCAGTTTCCTCCTGCTATTGGCAGTTGGACGCGTCATCCTTTGCATCAAAGGACCAGTGGGGAGTATTGTTTTTTTTTTGTTTTACTTATTTAGTGATAAGTGATTCTGCAACTAGTAATCAAGATCTCAGTACCCACAGCTATCCTCACCTCTTTCCCTCAACACATAACCAAGGTATACCATGTCCGCAATCAAGAGGAGTTTACTTCATGGCTTACTTCATATTGTTCCTGCTTTAATCACTTTAAAGGGTTACTCAATCAGCGCCAAACTTGACACCGAATGGTGAATCTCCCAGTACGGTGCAATTTTGTGGCAGTTCGGCTATTCAGAAAGCTGTCAATTCACCAAGTACTGGCGAATTGCCAGCGAAACACGGTGTAGTTTCGCCACAGGTTTAAACAAGCAAATCCCACAGGATTCAATGTAAAAAAATTGTATGTTTTTTATTTATTTTTCATTCAACCGTTTATTCTTTTCAGTTTCAGAAAAAAACTTTTTATTTATTTTTTTAGGCGAAAATTTCTTATTTTCTTTTCTTCTGTAACCGACCTTTTTATTATAGAACCTTTTTTTATTGTTTCCACACATTTTAATGCATTTTTATTGTATAAACGCTTTTTAAAGAACAGCAGATTTCCATTTTTTTTTTCTGCAGTTCGTCTCTCTGTCTAGCAGTCTGTTTGGCACACAGCGGGGACCCTGCGATGACTAGTGAATTCACGCAAGGGTCGGTGAACTGGAATCGTTGAATCACTTCTAACTGCACCAAACAAAATATGTATCACGGTTAATAAATCCATCTGCAAAACATGGACACTATTATTTTATTTTATTTTTTTGAGAAAGGATTTTACTAGGAAGGATACATTGAGATTTCTCTCATTTTCAAGTATGTCTTGGGTGGCGAGTATGTACCGTTAGGTGTCTTGCCCAAGGACACTTACTGGAGAGGTGCTTTTATTTATTTATTTGTTTATTTGCTGGGATTCGAACCTAAGCTAATAGCTAATTTTTCCCTCTTTTCTCTAGTAATTTCTTCTCTACTATTATCCACTCAACCCATCCTTAACAAAACGGCTCTAAACTTTGCACCTGGGTTAAATAAGGGTTGACAGATCTCTTCTTTTGAGACAATATGGGTCCTGTTCCACTTGCTGGTAATAAGGAGTCAGTAAGGGGAAAAAAAAACAGGTACTGTATTACTGGCTTGTGGTGGAATTTTTGGGCAGCACAAGGGTCCAGTCAAGAAAGAATGCATGGGAACTCGGTTCCTCCTATATTTTCTTAGAGGGAACCGAGTTCCCATTTGGCTCACACACCAAGAAGCTTTTATTTAGTTCCAATTATGTGTTTCCATATTAAATCACCAGAAATATATGATACTTATTACAATTATCATATGGATTCTCTAAAACCCAGCCTATCTCTATGATTAAACATGATATAAATGGTGGGTTAAGTGTGGTATTCCAATGGTTAACCGAGGAGCAGAAATCTTGGAAAATTCCTGTACTTATTTTTTAGAACTAGTCCCTTGGAGACGCATATAGACAATGGCAGCAGTGCCGCCTTTTGAATCTGCTCCTGGAGTTCATAGGACTCCATGGTACCAAGCAACCCTGACATGTGAGTAGAGTTGCCCAGGAGCCACAGAGGGACTGTGGAAGGACACTAAGAGCTATTTGTTCCCAGTGCTGCTTGTGACCAGAGAATATGGTGGCAGCTCCCTTGACAGGGGTAGGCACCGGGTGGGTACCGCTTAGGCAAGGATCTGAATCCAGAATGCTGTAATGTATAAGTCCAGGGATGTGTGGAGAGAGGCAAGTTGCAGGATACAGAGGGTTGTTGAGACACGGAAAAGGCTGTGAAACACGGTAAGGTTGAGGTCCAAGATATAGCAGGAGAACAAAGGATATATTATTATTATCATCATCATTTATATAGCACCAACAGTTTTCGCAGCGCTTTACAATAACCAAAGTGAGTGAGATACAGATAAACGGACATGGGCCCTGCTCATAGGAGCTTACAGTCTAAAGGGATTGGGGTTGAGGAAAACAAGGGGAGTTTTACTGGATGGCAGGATCATTAGTGCCAGTGGTTTGGGAATAGTGTGGCCATGGAAACGGCTTCAATCAAGTGTGAGTAGGTGCGCAGAGGGATGAGTTGCATCAGTGATGTGGTACGCTAATCTGAAGAGATGAGTTTTGAGGGATTTCTTGAAGGCCTGAAGATCAAGGAAGAGTGTGATAGGGCAAGGTAAGTCATTCCACAGGACCAGAGCGGCCCTTGCAAAGTCTTGGATGTGAGTCTTGGCATTGCGAGTGTGGACAGAGGACAGGCGGATATCGCCTGCTGACTGGAGTTGTCTAGATATAGTTCCTCTCTCTCTGAGCTGGAGGTTGACAATGCTGAAACAAGGTGGAGAGGGGGGCGTAACTCTTTAGGTCAGGTCATGTGGTGTGTGTGTGTCTGTGATTAACTGGTTGTGTGCAGGACTCCCAGTGCTGGTTCAGAGATGAGCAGATACTTGAGGACTGCTGGCCTCAAGTGCAGACACAGATCAGGCACATGGACATCTCTGTATGTGAGATCAGAAGTTTGGAATTTTTGCAATATCAATTATCGCCAAGCTTTGAGAGTCGATTTTCTTTTTTGAATATCATCTCAGGCCGAGTACAGGAAGCTATCATGGAAAAACTTGTAGATCTCCTTGTGAACCTCTATTAATGGTTCTTATACAAAGTATAGGATCTGTTAATATACTGTAAGGAACCTGTAAGTCCGAGCTGCAAGCTAAGGCTAGGGTCAGACGAACGCATTTTTCACGTTGTCCGTGAAAAAGTGCGGTCGAACGAACGTACGTATTTTTTCCCGGAATACGCGATAGCGGTCATACGATGCGCCTGTTCGTCCGTGATATTGTACGGATCGTCAATAAAACACTTTTTGTGTCTGGACGTTATGTTAGCCGGACATTAGCAGCGTCTGACGTCTCCTAATCACACACACACGCCGCTATGCGGACGCAGCGCACTCTGTACGTCAGTAGTAGCGGTTTGACGTTCTCGAAAAAATGCGTTCGTTGGCCACTTGTGTTGCGCGGACGAACTTTCGTGCGGCCGTTCGTCGTATGTTCCCCGGCATTGGACGTCATTTGCTGCTAGTACGGCCGTGATTTCGTGCGTCTAAACGCACGTTAAAACTGCGCTAGTCTGACCCTAGCCTAAGCTTATCCAGTATAATGGTGCAGAAGCAGAGGCTATAAGCCCGAGGTACTACAGGGTTTATTAAATGGAATAGGATTGGAGCCATTATGATTAACAAATGGGTGCATTATACTTAACAGCACATCCCTTAAACATAACGACTGTCGGAATAAGGTCCATTGTGTTCTCAGTAACACACTGTAGTAACAGATTTCTATTCATTTTCCTTAATTACAACTGTATTACATAACATTCTCGATATTATATTTAATAATACACTTTCAAATTAAAAACCTCAAATAATTATAGACGGAGTCATGAATCGTGCTGAACTGACACAATAGGAGTTCTGAAAATAACAAAGGTAGGAATTTACTTCCGACATGCAGCTCGATTTTATTCGGCCTGATGGCAGAAATCGGCAACTTTTTCAGACATTTGTTTTCCATTTTTCAGTTTGGGAGATTCAAAAGTGACATTTTGGATTCCCTATCAAAATTTGGATCCAATATCGTCTCTCTCGTTTATACATTCTAATTGCGCGATTCAATCCCAAGTGTTTTGATAAGTCGATTTCCAAAAATTGCTAAAAGTTGTTGTTAAATGTATTTTCCAGCAATAAACTACAGGGAATAAGATTGAATTTTTTTTTAATTAAACATCAGATTTTTCTAATAGACTGAAGGCACATATCTGTATGATGCTGGCCGCAAACAAAACAAACAAAAAACCATTTTCAGGTGTTTTTCCTGTGAACTTTCCTTCGAACCAGCTTCATTTTTCAAATAACTGCTCCGGGTGAATTTTTTCAACTGAACCAGCCGATACTTCCAAAATAAAATATCGCCCGTAAGCAGCCGCTATTAGTTTTTGGAAAAAACAGCCCAATGGAATTAAATGGAGCCCATGGCTAGGAAACTCATTTTCTTTTAACTACACTTCTCTGTTTAGCTAATAAACCCAGCAGCCTGCAATGCCAATTAAAGAAACAGAAAACGTAAACAGGGCACTGAACCAAAATATATCGCCGTCATTCCATAAAACGGAGAATGAACATTAGGAATCAGCGGAGCTCGGGAAATATGTTTTTTTGTGAGACAATAAAAGGCACGAGTCGACTTCATCTTCATGTATTTAAGGGCTGCCCTTCAGACACTCAGTTCATTATGGTGACATTTTTCCAAAGTTAATCATAAACTGCTTCTCGTCTCCTGAATTAGCCGCCCATAGAAAAAGTGCTTGAAGTCAGAATGAAACAATAAAGCTTCCATAAAGGGCAATCCGTTGTCATTTTAAACTTTAAAATTACCCTCTTTTCACATCACTGTATGCTGTCACTTGTCCCTGAGAATGTCACATTCAATGCTGTACGGCAATAAAGAAACAGATGATTTTGCAAGTATAAGGACAACCTATTACTCTACTGTAGTTTACCTGTGTAAGAAAAGAAAAACGTAATCATGGAATATAAAGTAGCACTTGTGATATTTTTGCAGCAGGCTCTTCTTTAATCCAGTAATTCTAATCAGCATTGGCACCAACACAGTAACTTTAAATCCAAGGACGCTAGCTGTTAAAATATAAGATATATAGCTACTAGTTTATGACATATTTCGTATTTTTATTGTTTATATTACAATGTTTTTGTAATTTTTTTCTCTTTGCCATTTGTGTGAAAGTAAGAGGTAGAATACATTTTCTGGTATTCCGTTAAAGGGACACTACCACTAACATAAACTGCATGCCAAACAAAACCCCACTTTATAAGACACATGCTCCTGTTTTTTTTTAAATTAATTGCATGTAAAAAAACAGGAAATAATAGAGTCAGGTTTTTTTATCTCCCGTTTCCAATTTGTGGATTTTCGCGTGATGCAACATTTACCAAAATCTTATGGCAAGTCTCGCTTTACAATTGTGGTAATGAATAAAGTGATTAATGAAGAGGCAACAGACTGGGGAAAGAATGGTTAAACAAGGCTGCAGTGGGTCTGTTGTGCTGTCTATGCTACCCAAGATAAGTGATGACAGCTGAATGACATCGGATTGTGGCCTGCCAACACTTTTATCTACCCCAGTGATGTCCTTTGCATACACCCACACATTGCAACTCTAAGGCTGGGGTCAGACAAGCGTTTTTAAGAGGGAACGAACGTCCGTGAGAGTGGACGTTCCTTCCACTCTGACGCCTGTCTGACCACCTCGCTGAGTGCAGTTAGTGCGCTCAGCACTGCAAGGCTCGATACTGCTATGGAGGATCGCGCTTTGCAGCCCCGTCGAGCGCACGTCATATCGCTTCGCCGGGGAGGCTTTCTGAACGGATGCAGCACACTTGCTGTAGCGCGAGCAGTTAACAAGAGCGTTACAGCATGTGGCTGGACCAATCGAAGTGTCACAACGCTGCGTCGGATGCCAGGAAGCACACCAATACGGGCTCATATAGTGAGCTCGTCTGACACAGCCATTTGGAGATCTGACCTATTCACTCCATTCTATGCCCAATGACACACAGTGAGAAGCAACTGCTGTAAAGACCTTTGGGGGACAGTTTACAATACAAAAGATCACAAAATGGAAGTATAAAGTGAGACATATAGAGTAAAATAGTTACCCAGTTCTAAGATACTCAACTGCCAATAAATGTTAACACTCTACCAAGTATTTATATCTGATTATCACCAGCTTGATCTGTGAAACTAAAGTGATAAAATACATATGGATAAATGACATTCAGTATGTAAGGACCCGGCTTAGACAGTAGTCCATTTGCAATTTTGATTTTTGTAATGATTTCCAGAATGGAACATAGTGATATCTGTCCCAGCATTGCACAGAACTTGTCATTTCTCATACATGGTTATTCAAAGAGAATCAAAAAAGTCACCACACGTTTGGTGACTTTTCGTTTTCTTCAATTCGGTGCAATTTGGAGATCCCATTTCGCGACCCTGCGGTGTATTCAGCAAGCACCACAGGGCCATCGTAGTGCAGGGAAAAGCTGCCGCAAACCCGACGAACACTCACCACAAAACCCGGCGAAGGCACACCGAAACCCGCAAAAACATCTGGATTAACCCGAAGAAACCCGAGCAGCCGCCAATCACAGTGCATCTATAAATAAAGAGACTTTTACTGCAGAATATTATAATCAACGGTTTATTAAATATTGCATTAAAACGGGAATATTTTTAACATTGAAGCCTATGGGATTCGCCTGAATAAACCTGCCGAATGAAACCACCGAACAGCAGGGCATTTCGGCAACTTTTTCACTGCTGGTTTTTGTTCTCTGAATAGATGAAGCATGGCTTCTCTATGGGGATTTCACTGCCCTCGAACAGGCACCGAACAGGCACCGTATGTGCAAGCAATTCGCCAACATTTGGCGAACTGCTTGCTCTCTGGATAGCCGAATGGCCAGGAAAGGTAAGCGTATGATGAATTTCACTGTTCGGTTACCTTTCGGCCACAATTCGGAGCTCTTTGAATAACCCTGACAGTGTCTGTATATTGTCTTTCATTAAGTCTCTGGAGAATTTTCCTGGAGATTGCAACAAGAACTGTTTAATGATGCCATTTTCTGACCATTATTGCCAGGACTATTTCCTATTTATGTGCTTTTCCTGGTACTCTGACTTGGTTCTAACTCTTTGTGCCTTAACATTTATTCTATGTTACTCCTGATTATATCTATATCCCTTCAAGTCCAAGTGCCACTGAGTAAAACTGTGCCACTACTGCCAAGTAGCAGTTATCAGCATCTGATCGCAAGAAGAAATGTCAGCTAATTCCACAGATGAAAAGGTGAAAAGACTAGCAGGGTTATTCAGAGAGAGGTGAAAACCAGGAGAATTGGCAGGAGAATGAACAATCTAGACCAAATAGCCGATTTGGAAAGTGAGATAAATGGGAGAATTTTTCTGGTTTGGCTATTTTGATAAAGAAATTTTCACTTCTCCAGTCATTCTCCTGGTTTTCACCTCTCTCTCTCTAACCATGATAGTGATTAGTGCCAAACGGCACTGGAGGGAGTTACTCTTCACAGCCTGACCACGTTAAAATGCTAAAGAGGTCAGTCGGTGTTGAGTTTCTCCTTACTGTGACTCATTTCTAAGTTGTTTAATTGTATCAGTTTAGCAATTTGTTTTGTCATATTTAGGTTTTTTATATTGTGCTTTTTATTGCTGATTAATGTTTATTGTGACTTCCAGATGATTTAATAAAGTGCTGAACAGAGAGTGAGAACACTCTATATTCTTTTTATACTGGCGTGCAGTACTCTTTTATTGGGAGGGTTATTTGTGTAGCCTGTTATAAAACAATAACACACTATACACAGTTAAAGACATACTTTATTTATTTCTCAGTTCAGCAATTCCATGTGTTGCAATAAAAAACAGTGTTATTATGAAGCCAGAGTGATGTTTCCTAACTACAGCCTTGTGTTTTGTTTTTTTTCTAAGTGTATGTTATTGTGGATAATGTTCAAAGGCACTTAGCTTTTTTTCCAGATTCATTTTAGCTGGTATAGAACAAATCTCTACTTAAATCGATTTCTCCTTTACAACAAGGTATTAGGATGGGGGCTGTGAATAATGTTGTCAAAATGAAAAATAGCTGCATATGGTATTATCTTTTTTTCTTCTATCTTTACTTGTGTTTCTTCTTAGAATTGGGAATTCTTGGGCCCTATTACATTCTTCGCGCATACATTTGCGCCCGTGCAAAAACGCATTAACGCGAGGGGCAAAACGTCGTATTACAATCTCAGCGCAACAAACGCACGTATACGTCTACCGCGGGTGAACCTGCGCGAACGCTGCGCGAGCTTACTGTACTTCGCGCGTCCTATACTTAACATTGTGAGCACAAATGCGTTTGTGCGTTGGTACGCGGATGGTATTACAATCTATGCGCAGTTTGTAACAGCCTTTGCGCACATAATTATAGCAACTCCTAAAAGCTGGTGTTGATGCCAAATTCTATCAACCTGGCCGAAACCAAATACACCAGCCCAAAAAAAAAAATGCAGCAAAGTATAGTTACACATTCTACACATACCAAACCACTAAATTTGAGAAGTTGTGCGTGTTTTTATTATTGATGCAGCATATATGCGCAGATTGACTTTGACAGACGCAAAATCTTAACGTGAGATAATTGTGGTTCTTAATTCTGATTGGCTGAATCACGTGAAAAAAACAGTCCGCACACTGATTTCTGCGCTCAACGTTGCTGCGTGCACGTTTTTGCACGTCGTTTTACGCGCATTATTTTTTGATGGATGAAAAAATGCATGAGGATTGTAATACCAGCGTTGAATTACGCACGTTAACATTTAACACTTTGCGCAAAAATTCACGCGTTCTGCGTGCGTTTTTGCGTGAAGAATGTAATAGGGCCCCTTGTATTTTAATGCAGGTATTTATAACATACGCAATAGCTGTGGCTTGCTCAAATGAACAATGGACTGCATTCGCTAAACACCCCTTAAGGTGCAAAAGGATCTGCATATATACTAAGGAGGCAGCAAGAGTTAACAGAATTTACTGTGTGCTACTGGAATATTGCAGTCAGGTAACAAGTCAGCAGCCGCCTGCAAAGTTAATATGCCAAGTAGAATTTGCATGGGGGATGCACATTTTATTAACTTCACACTCTCATTCTATGCTTACAGTCATAGCAGTGGACAAGTCCAGCGGGAACGCATCAGAAAGCAGTTCCCCCACTATTTTCTCAGAGGGAATGCAGTTCCCTTTTAATCCATATATTGAGAAGCTTTTATTAGGTTCCAATCATGGTTCCTTATTAACCCCCTCACTACCACTTTTTATTGGAAAAATAAATATCATACCTTCACGTCCTACGTTTGATATAAATGTTAACAATTAAATATAGTGTATAATAGAAAATTTGCACATAAATTGTACTAAAATAGTTAAAAATTCAAATAATGTAAATTTGCTGGTTATTCATTTTCATGTATTTGTTTATCCTTTAAAGAAATGTTGTTGGAATGAAAGGTTCTAAACTCTAGATGGTGTCTCTTATCTTGCACACAGGTCTGCATTATAAGTGTAACAGATGTAAATATGTGTGTGTCTCTTTAAGAGCACAGTATGTGTTAATTCCCCTAATATCCCCCATTTTAGAGAAAGTCCTGTAGTATTGTGAATGTCTCACCCTAAGGAAGCTTTTGGGATGGTTTTGTTTTAAATTTGGACAGCCGTTTAGGAGTTAATGCTAATATGCTAATGAGGCATGACCTCATCCCCTGTGAGCCCGGGCTTTTCCTTCAGAGTACGAGGAAACTGCTGGAGGTAGGAAGTGTTATGTGAAGCTCTCAGATTCTCATCCCTTAGAGTTCTAAACCCATGTAAAAGTTCTCCCAAAACGGTTTCTGTGTTTAGATTTAACCTTATATATGTGTAGTTGTTATGTTAGTTCCTCTAGGAGGTTCATGTATACAGAGTAAAACAGCTCTATTGTTTAGCACAGGGCTTTGATTGTAAAATATCAGCACAACAAGTGATAAACCTGTGTTAACTCAATGCTTGGTCTGTGCATGTGGAGGTCACAGAGGATATTCTCATTGCCGTGTTTTTATATATGTTTTTACTCGGTATGATTTGTTTTATTCCCATTATGTTTTATTTGTATTTCCTTGTTGAATTTATGTATTTTCTTTTGTGTATATATTTATTTTATTGTATTGTAATGTGGCTATATTACTCAGCATAGCAGAGCACGAGGAAACTGCTGGAGATGGATTTCACAGAGATATTTTCATTGCCATGTTTTTATATATGTTTTTACTCAGATTAAAAACCGCATGTTCCCAGCGATCCAGTTGCCGGTCTCATCTTTGATGCTCAACAACACACAAAACACAACACAGAGTCCATACAAACGGGCAGCGAGGGTGTAGGCCGGTTACATAAGCATACAGCCAGAAATGGCCTTTGTGTCCAATACAGTAAACGTGATAAAGACAGATAATTAAATTGTCAAATATTCCTGTTTATAGGGATTATTGTGATCATAATGAGATTATTAGCAATGCAGCGTCCAAAAAATACCAATAGAATATAAAAATAATATCCGTATGTGACAATGCCTGTGTATGGAAATTACAGTAACACCTTGTATCTGTACTGTACAGGGATTTTCACTCATTTTAACCACCTGGATCTTATCCCTGTAGTGAGTGACCCCTGAGCTCTCCCTGGCTACTGTAATGCAGAAGCAATGTTTTTCAGCTCTTTACTACAGTTATGTTTTTGGGCTGCTCTTTGCAGCTTGTTTTACAGGATTACAAAGGACAGGAGTGAATTCTCACAATGAAGCTTGTTTCTTTACAGAGAACACGCTAATCCTGTCTTAGAAAGATATGGAAATGGGTTTTGATATGATAATGAGCGCTTTTCAATGTACTACAATGCAAAATCAAGTTAACTTGACTTTGTTCGTGAAATTGTTAAATCGCCCAATAGATATGGATTACAAATTAGAGCAAATACTCCAACAAATTTGCAATGAATGGAGCATATGCTCCAAAAATAACTCACAGGATAGAACCTATACTCCAAAATGATGCACATAATGGGGCATATGCTCCAATATGGCTCACAGAATTGGGCATATGCTCTAAATATGATGCGCAAAATGACGCATATGTGTAAATAAAACTGGAGCATTCCAAATTAATCAGAATAGATTTGATTATATTCGGATCTGGACGATTATAATGGGATCAGTTCAGATCATTTTGGGATTTTTATAAATCGGAGAACAATTCAGTTCGGATATTGGCAATTCGGAATTCAGATCGATCTGAAGTGCTGAATTGACGTTTATTTGGTCCAATTCCAAAATGATCCAAACCGAATCGCACATGTCTAGTTGTAAGAGCCATAAATCTTTAAGCAGTGATTTTGTATGTACAGCATGCTATTGATTCTTTAAAAAAATCAAAAAAAGAAATTGAAAGAAAAAATTGTGGTGGTTGTGTAAACAGATTTAACATCATATTGTACGTCACGGCCTGCTTCTTGATATGATGGGAGATGGGATTTTGTTAATTATTGCTTTTATCCTTATTTGTACACATTATTGATTTATATCAACTACTCACCTCTCTCCCTTTTATTAAGCTGCGTCCATTCTCTTCTTGTTTGATCGGTCTCATTATGTTTACATTAGACGTTAAAACTCTCGTTCTCTGCCTCCTATATCTTTTATTTATACACTCCCTCATCTTCTATTCTTCCTCTTTTTCTATTTTCCCTTGCCTCATTCAGCTCCTTTCTTCTTTAGTTTTCCTCCAAGTCACCGTGATGCCCTCTTTACAGCCCCATCTTTCATTGTGGTGCAGCAGAGAGTACAGTTTTACACCACTCGTGACTATACACGCTCACAGGTTTCCCTAATTTATTTGTTAGAAAGGAATAACACATCAACTACAAAGACTGACTGCAACAGACGCCTTTGCTTATTTATTTAATGCCGTTATCATTCCTTCTGCTTGTGTTTCTACACTGAAATGAGTCATGGGACCAGCCTTGGAAACTCATAACCAATTTCTGATGTTGGGACTGGCTCGATATCAAGTGTCATTCGTTCTCAGAGCATGGCGAAGTCATAGGCTTGACAGAAGAGAACATCTGTAGATCACACTAGAGAGAATATAGCAAAAACAATTCTGTTTCTCTGCATTGTATATTGTTCTTTGTTCTTCAGCGCCTAATTCGACATACTTTTAAGAAATATCTTGGCAACAAGTGCTTTATTGGATGCCAGAGAATCCAGGAAAAGCACTCTCCTTTTTTAATGAGACCAACTAATAAAAGATTTTTTTATTTTTTATATATCATTAACTTTTTATGTATTTACACCTTATTTTTTTATTTTATCACAAACCCGGTATGATGAAAACTGTACAAATAGGGCACTATTACACTCTTCTCGCAAAAATGTGCACATGCGCAAAAACGCATTAACACGAGGGGCAAAACCCTTTGCGCTGAACGTCGTATTACTACGTTCGTGCAAACGATGCGCGTTAACGTCTAACGTGAGTGACCCTGCGCGAGCGCAAGTTCGTGCGTGCATCCCATACTTAACATTGTGAGCGCAAATGTGTTCGTGCGCTGGTACGCGGATGGTATTACAATCGATGCACAAATTTATACGAACGACGTTTGCGCGCATAATTTTAACGTCTTTTAAAAGCTGGCGGTAACGGCAAATTTGAACGTCCTGGCTGAACCCACATACACCAGCACGAAAAAAAAAAATACAGCACAGTATAGTTACACATTCTACACATACCCAAACAATAAAATTGAGAAGTTGTGCGTGTTTTTATTATTGCTGCAGCATATATACTCAGATTGATTTTGACAGACACAAAAACTGAACGGGAGACAATTGTGGTTCTTAATTCTGATTGCCCACTGATTTCTGCGCGCAACGTTAATTTGCGTGCGGTTTCGCTCATATTTTTTACGCACGATATTTTCGGGCGGATGAAAAGATGCGCTCGGATCGTAATACCAGTGTTAATTTATGCGAGTTAACGTTTATCGCTGCGCGCAAAAAATCTGAGCTTTTTTGCGCAAGGAATGTAATAGAGCCCATGTTTTAACTTAATATATATATTCGTCAAAAACAAAATATTAGCCGCCTCAGCCAAATGGATTTTGACAAAATCCATCTGATTCTTTACTCTGCAGAGCAGATCCGTAATCCCTAATTACTGTACATTATTTCAATCTCAACGTACTGTAAATAAATCACGAGTCTATGACCTGTGAAACGACACGCTCTTCAATTTGCAATTAGCATTCATTACCCGCGTTACAAAAAAAAAGGAAGAGATATATTCCATACAGCTGGACCCTACTTAATTCACCGTTCCTATTCCCTAACTGACTATAACAAATTACAAGAACCTTCACCAAAAATAAACAGCTTTATATAATTATCCTCACTCTGTATTCTCTGCAGCTTTTGCTTTCAAAGCACTGAAAGTGGAAACCAAAAGCAAAGAACTGTCATTTCTTTTATTATTAGATTTATTTTTTTAACAGTTTGTATTTATTATGATATTTGGGTTTATTGTGTTGAGTAAGCGTTGGGCGTTCGTTCAACAAAATATCAAGAATTCATTATTTCTGCAAGATGAAACATTTTCATTTGTATTATATAAATGTACTTGTCTTATGTTTTTGTTCTTGAATTTAAATGTAATAACCTTGTTTACCATGTAGTACTAATATATAATTTCCCCTTGCATTTACATTCGTTTTGTGATACAATTATTTAGTTATGTTCAACCACTAGACAAGAGGACATTGCGTCCACATTTCCGCCAGAAGGTAAGCTTTATACTCGTCTGCTGCTCGTGGAGGGTTAAAAAGAGCAGTGAGAATGAAAAAACAATATCATGATCTATGGTTTGTCATGTAGGAGATTCAGATCATAGATCAGCTCTTTTGTACGTTTGACCTTTAGGGAAAGAGAAATCAATACTAGATATGATAGCCCTGTTTCTATAACATTTAAATGCAGAATTCAGATACTGACATGCACGCGTGTCATGTGTGGACTTTTTCTTTTAATGAAAAACAGTTTGCTAAGAAAAATTCCATCTGGGTCTATGTGTACAAAGTTTCTAATGTGTTATTTTTAGTGGAAAATGTGCTTACGGAATTGTAAGTATGATTTTATTACCGAATATAGCACATTTAACCACTTTACTATCATGTGATTGTCCAGAAAAAAAAACTGAGGGACCAATGTTCTTTTGGAAAATCATTTTTAATTAATTATGCAATAATAAATATTTGGGAATCTTCCTAATATATTTTTTTACTGTAATAACCTATTTGGCAGGCAGGTGCAGCCATCTGCTGTTCAAATTGAGTTACTGCAACTCAGGGCTCCGTGCAGGATCAGTTGGATAAAAGCCCGTTAGAGGCATTCCCCGCTGGTTTAAAAACAATGTTAGCAACTCAGGCATCATACTCACAGTGCTAAAACTTTGGGAGCTCTGATTTTTGCTGCTCCTATGCAACTAAAATTCATTTGCAACAACCTAATTTAATTTGCAATGATACAGCACCATCCCAGATGCTGCTAACATGATTTTGGTCAGGTTTGTCCGCTACCGCTGATCACGTATCAACAAAATCTCGGTGGTGAAGGGGCTAGAGAAGACTTAATTGTTTTATTCATTAAAAATGCAACACACTTTGGGGAGTGGTCAAATTTAAGAGCATAGAAGATGTATGCTCTGTTAGAAACTAAATTAACCACATACAGTATATACAAAATAAGAATATTTTAGCGCGACAAGGCTATTTTAGACATGAGTGAAAAGATACCAACCTGATTTCTGAGTGAAAAGTCTCAAGTTTGTCACATAAAAACTCCTCCCATATTTCCTCGGAGATGGTCTACTACCACCTTTAATACTAATATGGCCACAACAGAGTTTTTCTTCTTATGGCTAATAAGTCAACTATCCTTACAACTACATATCTGTTGATGGCATCAGATGATCCTCTTCTTCTTAGGTCCACTGACAATAATAATGAATAATGAGGGAGATCTACAAAAAATGAACACCATTTTTTTAATTTATTTTTTGAGAAATGATTTTACCAGGAAGGATACATTGAGATTTCTCTCGTTTTCAAGTATGTCCTGGGTGGCGAATATATACCGTTAAGTGTCTCTGCCCAAGGACACTTACTGGAGAGGAGCTCTTGTACAAGAGGTAGGCGTGTGCACCAATTTTTTTTTATTTTTTTTTTCGGTTCGATTCGGATTTTCAAATTTTTCGATTCGGCTCGTTTCAACCGATTTCTGTTTCGATTCGGTTCGGCTCGACTCGTTTTTCGTGTACATTTTTTTTTTCGGAATATCGACCATTTTTCGTGTCACTTAGCTCGTTTTTTGTATCGACTTTTCGTGATTTCGGAAATTTTCGTTTTTCGGAATTGTAGATGTCTTTGGAATATCGACTATTTTTCGTATTTTCGTGTCACTTAGCTCGTTTTTTGTATCGACTTTTCGTGATTTCGGAAATTTTCGTTTTTCGGAATTGTAGATGTCTTTGGAATATCGACTATTTTTCGTATTTTCGTGTCACTTTGCTCGTTTTTTGTATCGACTTTTCGTGATTTCGGAAATTTTCGTTTTTTTGGAACGTCTGTTCTCCTCGTTTCAAAGCAATAAATTTTGATTTGACACATTTCAAGTCCATTCGAAAATTCCGAAAATATTTCGTTTCGGCTCGGAAAACTTTTCGGATCTAAAAATTTTCGGAAAATCGTCCGCATCCGAAAACACGAATCGGGAAATTTCGGGAAAATTCCGAAATTCCGAAACCCGAAACGCACATCCCTATAAGAGGCACTCAATTAAATAGCCCCCTAGGACCTCACTCACACATACAGGGTTATCCAAAGAGATCCGAATTGCTGGAGAAAGGTAACCGAATGCTGAAAATCAGTGTTCGGTTAGATTTCCTGGCCATTCGACTATCCAGAGAGCAGGCAATTCACCAAATCCTAGCGAATTGCCTGCACATACGGTGCCTGTTCGAGGGCAGTGAAATCCCCATAGAGAAGCACTGCTTCGGCTATTCAGAGAACACAAACCAGCAGTGAAAGGTTTCCCTAATGCCCTGCCATTCGGTGGTTTAATTCGGCAAGTTAATTCAGGAGAATCCCATAGGCTTCAATGTTAAAAATATTCCCGTTTTAATTCAATATCTAATAAACCGTTCATTATAAAATTCTGCAGCAAAAAGTCTCTTTATTTATAGATTTTTTAGGATACTTTAAGCATTTTTTTTTTTTTTTTTTTTTAAAAAGTCCGATTTTTTTTTTTTTTTTTTTTTTTTTTTTTTTTTTTTTTTTTTTCAGTTTACTTATTTTTTTTGTAACAGCCCTCTTTATTATCATTCCCTGGACCTCCTGTGAAAATTTCAGACATTTTCGCTCAGTAGTTTCTTTGCAAACAGCGTTTCATTTTCCCAGATTCATACAAATGGTTTTGCTAATTTATTCACTGCCTCCTCTACGTCACAGCTGCTTCGCCTCTGTGTGATTCGGCTCCTGTTCGGCTCCTGTTCGGCTTCTTCAAAGGTTAATCCAGATGTTTTTGCTTGTTTTCAGCGTGCATTCGGTTAGTGTTCGTCAGGTTTTCGGCAGCTTTTCCCTGCAATTCGGGGACCCTGTGGTGCTTGCTGAATACACCGCAGGGTCACCGAAATGGGATCGGCAAAAGGAACCGAATTGAAGAGAACGAAAAGTCACCGAACGTGCGGTGACTTTTCGAATCTCTTTGGATAACCCTGATAGTATATTAATATCAGGCACATCATGTTACCACTCCAATGCCTCCCAGGTAGCCCTTCTGATCGCACCCGCTGGATACAGGAACTACAGGATAGACTCCGCCGGAAAAAAGCAAATGGATAAATTATTGATAACAGTTACAATATTCCAATGCGTTTCGTCTGTTACAATTTGGACTTCAATAGGGAATAACATGCACATAGTTAACTCACTTATTTAAACTCTAAAATCCAGGATCTCATTAACGACAGGATGTGACACCAGACGCCGTTGTCTCATTCCTACTTCGTTACCGCCCGAGTTTCACCGATAACCGTATGTGGTATCAATTGTCCTTCATTTAATGTTGCTCCACCACATCTAATCCTCAGACCCATACGTTCCCGGCGATACTAGTTGAACTTCCGGTTCGGCGAGACCCCGGCACGTCACTTTCATTTGGCTCAGCACTCCAACGGCATCACAGAGTGCGCCTGCATTTCAACTTAGTACCTCCTTCAGGCGCCATCTTTGTAGTTTTATAGTCCATCTTCACATTAATACCAGATTCCCTAATCTAGTCGGAATCTGTACTTCGGATTGTCCGTTACAGGTCCCCAGTTATCTAAGTCTCGAAAAAACTCATAGCAGGGGAGCAAAAAAGAAAGCAACATATTACATACTAGTTTTATTAAATAATAAAACATACTATTGTTAAAAATCCATATAATCCCTCAGATAAAAAAATTATAGTTCTTGAAATCCATTTCTACATTGCGCCCCCGAACCGCCATGGCAACAATCTACTGTTGGGACTTCTTTTCTCCAGGCTCTCCCCCTTCAATCCATCCTCCTTTCTATTCTACATTAGCCCCTGCTCTGCATCAGTCTCCCCTTTGCCTATTACTTCACTGGATTCCCAACCCAACAGTATAAATTTCAGATACTCACCCTAACTTTCATTGCACTCTCTATCCATGCTCTCACCCTACCTTACCCTCTAAAATCTCAAATTACTCCTGATTTCTAAAAGTCTTCTAATGACCCACTCCTATCCCCATCAGGTCAGGAGTTCACGCATAGATCTGCGTGACATCTGCATAGAGGTGGTATTGAAAGTCAAGAAAATTTATTAGCCTGCCAAGCAAAGGGGGGTTGATAGGGTAAGTGCAGGATGCCCAAGACAACGCCTTGATAGCTATTTCATGCCAGCTCTTTAGTCTTGGCTCAAGACGCTATTCAAAAATGAAAACTGACACAAACACCTTGGTGTTAATTGGTTTTACTTTTTCAAAATCACTCAGCACATAAAAGTAAATATCATCTTCTATAATAAATCCATTTGTAACATGTCCGTCACCATCGCCGGCTGCGCACGCACTCAGAGATCTCGCTCAGGAGGGCTCCAGAAAAATGGTAGTTGGCTTCGGTCTCTGGCGTCTAGAGCTCAGTGTGTGTGAGTTGTAAGTGACCGCCGGGAGCTTCTGCTGATACTCCCCTCTCTCCTCTGGGATTCCGCGGCGATCTGACTTTCTCAAAGTCAGACACTGCTTTAAAGACTCCCCCCAGCGCGATGACGGCATCGCGCCGGGCGTGATGACATCATTTTCAGGCAGAAATAAAAAAGAGCAGAGCTTCAAGCAGGAGTTGGTGCAGGAAGAGATTTATTTAGGGGGAACGCAACCCCACTAAACGTGACATTTCGGCCCAATGGTGGAGTAGAGATAACATCACTGCTCTGCGTGGAGAGAGTCTGTGGAGACATTGGTTTGATCCCGATGAGCACCTCTCTAGTAAGTGTCCTTGGGCAAGACACCTAATGTTACATACTCACCACCCAGAACATCCTTGAAAACGAGAGAAATTTCAATGTATCCTTCCTGGTAAAATCCTTTCTCAAAAAAAACCAAACGCATGATTAAGACCATTGGGCTGAAACATCACGTTTAGTGGGGTTGCTTTCCCCCTGAATAAATCTCCTCCTGCACCAACTCCTGCTTTTTTATATTTATGGATGGATAAGGGACATCGACGTCCCTCTTAAGTGGAGCCCGCAGAGGTATCATGGCACCACGCTCCCACCCTGGTAGGTTGCGGTGTTCTTGTTTACATAATTTTCAGGCGGCCCCCCCCCGCAAAGCCAGAAGATAAGCTGGAAGGAGGGGGGTCCTTTCTGACCCCTCTCCCTCCCAATCGGGAGGAGTTAAAGAAAGGCACTGCTGGAATGGGCAGAGTCTGCCCTTTCAAGCAATGCCTGTCTTTAACCCCTGAGGTGCTGGTCCGCGATCTGGCGACAGATTGCAGAACGCTCCTCGAGGTGACGGACATCTTGGATGTCAGCCAAGCCTCCGGGGCCTCTAACCGCCCACTGATGTCTTCGTTCACGGCGCGAGGACGTCAGTGTTAGAATTAACCCCTAGCTGCAAGGGGTTTCCCTATGGAAACCCTATGGTGGAGAAAGGAGGATTCTTTGGATCACCATAGCTCCTGATCCGTAGCAGCCAGAGCATGGCCTTTCCAATGATACCAAATATGACCATGTGTCACGTTTCCTCTGTTTTCAGCCATACCCAATGGTGGGGAGAGGCATTTATATCAGTTCTTCCCTTCTCTGTGTTTGGCTAGGCTGCCTTGGGCTGCTCCAGGGTTCTGCTGTGCTGATCTGGTCTGGAGTCACATGGTCCAATTATCACAGACCCACTCCCTATATAATTCCCAGCACCACAGAGCTTCATTGACCTGTTCTGAGTTCACATGGTGGTTACATTCCTGTGTTTATGTTCTGGTTCCTGTTCCCCGCATTGCTGCATAGCATTCATGTCTTGTGTATTCTGGTTTTGACCTCGGCTGTATTCCTGACCATCCATTTCTGCCTCCTCCTGGTATTACTGTATCCTGATCCGTTGCCAACCTTTGCCTGTCTGGCGTTCCTTCTAGCTCTATACCCCTGGATCTAGTACAGACATTTCCTATTGATCTCTGGTATTGACTTTGGCTTCCTCGATCACCCATTCTGTTTGCGCCCTGTAACCTGTTTGCCTATTCTGTTGCCAACCTCTGCTAGTTCTGACCATTCTTTTATGTTTCGTGTTTTATGTGTTTGGTTTGTCTGAGTTTAGTTACTTAGAGGCCAGCTTTCAAGGACCTCTCCAGTCTATGAGTTCTGTCTGTCTTGTTAACCCTTGCCATTCTTGCTCCCCTGGCTCTGTCATTCTTTGTGAGGTTTCCTTAGCTAGAAATCATCCCCAGCATAGGGATCCCTTTAGTTTTGTTCCTTGCCCTCCTGTCCCTTGTGTCTCCGTCTGGTTCCTTTCTTGCCCAGGAATCTGTATTGTATATCTGTCCTGTATCAAGCCAGCAGCTAACCTGCCTAAAGGGCTACATTCCTCCGTGTTCCAAGCCACCACGGTGGCCCAAGTTGGCCCCATCCTGACACCATGTTAAAAGTAAAAAAAACAAACATTTTTTTTTAAAAGAAAATTGTGTTTTTTTTATTAATGCAGCAACATTGTTCCCATTATAATTATAATGTGAACAATGATGCTGCACTAACGATTTTTATTTATTGGGTTTAGCTAAAAATCACGTAATTTCCCATAAAAAAGTAACGCATTCCCATTTCTAATTTTTTTAACAAGTGCACTACATAGAAAATATAACCGCAATGGCTCGGATGATAAAGTGTGAAAATATATAATTTTACACGCTGTAGATGTAGATGATTGAAAATTCTAATTTTATTGCTTTTTTTGTTATAATATTCATGCAGGACATGACGTATACATATAATAATGATTATATTATGAATCTGCCCAAAAAAAAAGATACATAATTTATCTGGGTCGTATAAAAAAACATGACTTCAAATCGCCTTTAAACATGATGAGCAAAAAAAGGTAAAAATTAGCTTAGCACACAGAGGTGAAATGTCTCAGCAGTAAAGGGGTTAAATGCAGCGTGAGTGTCAAGGCGGCATATGGGGAGCCTGTGCAGCCTAGAGCCCTGAGCAGCCACAAAATGAGGACCTGACGAAAAAAGACATCATTAAGTTCCTGCAGGAGCACGCCTTCGCATGTGCCCCTTGTGCAGGGGTCACAACCTGTGTATAGTGCCATACCCTCTGTGTGCTCTCTAAAAAGACACCCGCCCACCCTGAATATATAGAGGAGCCCCTAAAAATACACCCACACACCCAGAATATATGGAGGAGCCCCTAAAAAAAAAACGCACTCCCTGAATATATGGAGGAGCCCCTAAAAAGATACCCGCACACACTGATTAAATGAAGGAGACCTTAAAAAGACACCCAGACACCCTGTATATTTGGAGGCAAACCACACTCTACAACAATAGACTGCCCTCCAGGCAAGCTTAACACCTAGTAAATATATAAAAATAATGTTGCGTCATTCCTTTGAATGCAACAGTTCCATGAAAGCAACATTGGTATTGCATGCGCATTAAATTAGAATTTTCTAGTTGATGCTATATATTTTCACATTTTTTGTCACAACTTATTCATTGACACAATTATATAAAATATTTGAAAGCACTTGGAAATATTCTTCCATTATCGAGGTTTATCTGTGCGAATAATGTACACCTTTAACGAATTCAATATTTTGTATTTTTCAATAGCTGACTCGCTTCAGAAGACCAGCTCTCTTAAACATATAAATAGATACAGATAAATACAAAGTGAAAGAAAGGTAAGTTGAATGTGCAAGAAGATTGGGTACATTGTGTGCAATAAGTTTAGATAAACAGATTACACTAGGGCATTCTTGAATAAGACATATTGAAAAAGCAGCAACATTCAACAAAGGCAACAGCATTCTGTTAACAACCAAGCAAATTACATGAAGAATAAAATAGAGTGAAAACCATCAGGGTTATTCAGAGAGCGTGAAAAGCAGGAGAACGACTGGAGAATGAAAAATTCTAGGTCAAAATAGCCGATTTGGAAGTGCGATGAAAGGGAGAATTTTTCTGGTTTGGCTATTTTGACCTAGAATTTTTCATTCTCCAGTCATTCTCCTGCTTTTCACGCTCTCTGAATAACCCTGTATGTATTGTGTCTGTAACATTTTCACCTATTTTAAATGTAAGAGCTGTAATTTAATGCTCCCAAATAGAGAAGTTACCAAAGAAACATTATTCAATGCATGGGAAAGTTCTATTACATTGGTGATTTGCATATGTTTCCTTTGAACTATATGCTAAATATATGATAGAGTGACAGATCGCCTGGCACACCGACTGTATGCCTCTGTCAAACTCTAGCTTTCTCCAAGCTGGACCCCGACATCCAGGATTCTCAGCCCAAACCTTCCCTAAAATCACCAGGCACAACCAGTGTTTTAGAGTGAAAAACGAGACTGTTTATATTAAAACATACAGCCAAGAACAGTTAGGGGCCAAACCCCCTTCATGAATAAATCACAGATACTACCAACAGATCCAGTAACAGGACTATGGGATGGGGCATTCAAAACAATAGACAATCCACACAGGCAACCTTGTCATAAACTGCCTGCTAGTTCCTTGAGAAAGGGGGGGGGGCAGAGCATGTGAAAACAAAGGAATATATTCTTACAGCGGGTGTACACTATATATAGAGACAGGATAGCTAATAAAGAGGTGCATACTATACAGAGAGATAGTAATTCAGAGGTGTTCACTATACAGAGACACCACAGGAGACTCTACAATAAATACATAAGGGAATAATAATACACAGACACAGTTCACCATAAATCCTGGATTCCCTTGGCAATCCATTTGCCAAACCCCAGGTAGCACCTTGATCCGTAGGAAGAAGGCTAGCCCTCAGGCCCCTCCAACTGCCCAAGAGACAACAGAGTCTGTCATAGATAGATAGATAGTGAAACTGGTTGATCGGTCAATATATGTTAGTGGAACTGGTCGCATCGCTACAATGACTTTTTTCCCAATTTCTCTGCAGAATTAAAGTATTCATCATAGAGTATTACTGTCATCCCCACGTCGGCGGTGGCGCAAGAAGAACAAAACTGGTGCTGCTTCAAAGCAATGATCTCCTTGGCAGCACTAGTTAACCCTCAGCAGGCTACATTCAAGTTTTCCTTTCATTATTGCTGGCACCTCAGGTGCACCAATTAAGACTTTCATTGTCCGTGAAAAAGTGCGTTCGAACGAATGGACGCATTTTTTTACGGAATACGCGATAGCGGTCATACGATGCGCATTTGTGACCGTGATTTTGTACGGATCATCAATAAAACACTTTTTGTGTCTGGACGTCATGTTGGCCGGACATTATCAGCGTCTGACGTCTCCTAATCACGCACACACGCCGCTAGCGGACGCAGCGCACTCTGTACGTCAGTACTAGCGGTATCACGTTCTCGAAAAAATGCGTTCGTTTGCCACTTGCGTTGCGCTGCTGCACACTTTTTGCGTCTGGACGTTATGTTGGCTGGACATTAGCAGCGTCTGACGTCTCCTAATCACACACACACGCCGCTATGCCGCCGCAGTGCACTCTGTACGTCAGTACTAGCAGTTTGATGTTCTCGAAAAAATGCGTTCGTTTGCCACTTGCGTTGCGCGGCCGCACTTTTGTGCGGCCATTCTTTGTATGCTGCCCGGGATTGGACGTCATTTGTTGCTAGCACGGCCGTGATTTAGTGCTGCTAAACGCACGTTAATACTGCGTTAGTCTGACCCTAGCCTAAATAAACCTTCTGTTGTTTTAGTACTCCTGTATCCGCCTCCCTCCTTCTTTATCACTGCATACTGGGCTTGAACTAACCACTCCGTACACTGAACCCTTGACAGACGTGCCACCCCGGTACCTGCACATGACAATTACTCCCCGAGTTGCTCTCAGAAAGAAATGAATAATAGACAGCCCTGTATTTTCTGATGCTGCACTAGTGTCACTTATGATTACTCATGATGAGCTCACAATATAAATGTTTCAGGTTAATACCCTTTCTCAATGCAATGCCCATGTGATGGCATTGTTTCCTGTACCTGAGGATCCAGGTTTACGATTATGAGATAATGCAGTTTGTTGATTAACTTTTGTTGTTGTTTAGTGGGACCAGTGCTGATTCCTCCCTCTGTTATCAAAGTGTAATGTCAAAGATTAGTTAGCTGGTGCCTGTTCTCCTGTACTTTGTCTTTGCAGGTAAAAATGCCCTGGAGAAAAATCAACCTCCCTGCAGGTGCACAACTCATATGGGAATTATTGGTCCGGTAGACAGCAGTAGGAGAGGTGGGCAGTGAATCTTTTGAGAGGTGCGCACTGGAGAATTCACATACCACCTCTTGCAGTGCCAAACCATCATCAGAAAAGGTAGGATGGGATTTTGCATCAATGCTGTCAGTGGGAAAAAAGTGAGGGAACTCACCCGCGAATTCCACAACCCCTATTACCTGAAGAAAAAATATATATATCACGAGTATAGCAGTACGTGGTGATACCATTTTTATTGGGTTAACATTACATTTAAAAGACAAGCTTTCAAGAGTGTAACCTCTCCTCTTCAGGTCTGGAAACTATACTGATCAGTGAAAGGTATCACTACGTACAGGTATACTCGGGATTTTGGCAACTGGACTAACATGTTATATATAATATATATATCCAGGCACAGACCCCCCAGAATTATATACACAGGCACAGACCCCCCAGAATTATATACACAGGCATTGGACCCAGTGGTGTATTTAGGTTTTGTGCTGCCCTAGGCCTGACTAAACTCGTGCACCCCCTAATTTAAATTTGACACACCCCTTCCTGTCAAGGTCACACCTCTTCCTGGTTAAACCCCACCCTTCCTCTTTAGGCTCCACCTTTTCCTCTTAGAGCTCCGCCTTTTCCTCTCTTTATATTAAAAGTGGATACCAAGTGTCTACTTGTATATTTTGTATACCATTTCAATTGTATCTATTAAGATAATCAAATAAAATTATAAAATGTTTAAATTCAACCATTTTTACAAAGATCAGCCACGCATGTCAAGTATACTGGATCACAGCCACTCTAATTGGTTGAACAATAAAATCCACAGAAACGTGCACTGTGTATGAGCGTATCACAGAGCTGCACAGCAATAAAACCCACAGAAACGGGCACTGTGTATGAGCATATCAGAGCTGCACAGCAATAAAACTCCCAGCAATGCAATGTGTGGTGTGTGTCAGCGTATCAGAATCAGTGTCGTCACTAGGGTTGGTGTCACCCGGTGCGGTAACTCATGGTGTCACCCCCCCCCTCCCCGAGTTTTGCGGTTTCTTTTTTTAACTACTCTTACTCAAAATCAGTACTCCCAAATAACACTGAATGCTCATACGCACAGCTGAGGTTTATTGCTTTGGAGCTCCCTCATATGCTCACACACAAATTTTGGCCAACTGCCAGCAAGTACGGTGCCTGTTCGAAGGCAGTGAAAGTGAAGGCACACGGATATATATTGCCCCCAGCAGCTCACCCATGGATATATATTGCCCCAGACCAGCTCACCCATGGATATATATTGCCCCAGACCAGCTCACACATGGATATATATTGCCCCAGACCAGCTCACACATGGATATATATTGCCCCAGACCAGCTCACACATGGATATATATTGCCCCAGACCAGCTCACACATGGATATATAATGCCCCAGACCAGCTCACACATGGAATATATTGCCCCAGACCAGCTCACACATGGAATATATTGCCCCAGACCAGCTCACACATGGAATATATTGCCCCAGACCAGCTCACACATGGAATATATTGCCCCAGACCAGCTCACACATGGAATATATTGCCCCAGTCCAGCTCACACATGGAATATATTGCCCCAGACCAGCTCACACATGGATATATTGCCCCCAGACCAGCTCACACATGATGGATATATTGCCCCCAGCTCATATGGATATATTTGCCCCCAGCTCAAATGGGTATATTTGCCCCCCCCCAGCTCATATGGATATATTTGCCCCCAGCTCATATGGATATATTTGCCCCCAAGCTCATATGGATATATTTGCCCCCAAGCTCATATGGATATATTTGCCCCCCAAGCGCATATGGATATATTTGCCCCCAGCTCATATGGGTATATTTGCCCCCCAGCTCATATGGGTATATTTGCCCCCAGCTCTCACCTCCTGTCTGGTACACCGGGAGGGTGCCTGTCTGCTCCCCTGAGAAGGTCCTGCTGGCGGCCGCGTGCTTTTTTTCTCTTATGTGCGGCTGCCAGCATGAATATCTGCCGCTCGTCTGGTGTTCTATACACCAGCCAGCCGCGATCTCGCGGCTGGCTGGTGTATAGAACACCAGACGGGGGGCAGATATTCATGCTGGCGGCCGCACATTGTGCTGCCTGGAGCGAAGGATGAAATGCTGCACCCCCATGCCACCCAAAATACACCCACATTCATTATGTTATATTTATAACCAAGATCCAAGTATAAGACTAACAGGGTTATTCAAAGACAATCAAAAAGTCACCGCACGTTTGGTGACTTTTCATTCTCTTCAATTCGGTGTGAGTTGGCGATCCCATTTCGGCGACCCTGCGGTGTATTCAGCAAGCATCACAGGGCCATTGTAGTGCAGGGAAAAGCCGCCGCAAACTCGCCAAACACTCACTGCAAAACCCCGCCAACGCACACTGAAACCCGCAAAACATCTGGATTAACACCATCGAACACTCCGGAGAAACCCGAGCAGCCGCCGATCACAGCGCAGAGCAGCTGCTGGAAAAAGCCAACACTGCAGTCGAATGGAGTGAAAAAAAAAAACAAACAGTATGCTTGAATGTTTGAAAAGTGAAATGCTGTTTGCAAAGAAACTACTGAGTGAAAATGTCTAGAATTTACATAGAAGATCCAATGAATGGTAATAAAAAAAGGCTGTTACAGAAAAAAGAAAAACGATTTAGGCTAGGGTCAGACTAACGCATTTTTCGCGTTGTCCGTGAAAAAGTGCGTTCGAACGAATGGACGCATTTTTTCACGGAATACGCGATAGCGGTCATACGATGCGAATTTTCGTCCGTGATTTTGTACAGATCATCAATAAAACACTTTTTGCGTCTGGACGTTATGTTGGCCGGACGTGTGCAGCGTCTGACGTCTCCTAATCACACACACACGCCGCTATGCCGCCGCAGTGCACTCTGTACGTCAGTACTAGCAGTTTGATGTTCTCGAAAAAATGCGTTTGTTTGCAATTGCGTTGTGCGGCCGTTCTTCGTATGCTGCCCGGCATTGGACGTAATTTGCTGCTAGCACGGCCGTGATTTAGTGCTGCTAAACGCACGTTAATACTGCGTTAGTCTGACCTTAGCTTTAAAAAAAAAAAAAGGAAGAAAAAGTGTCGATTAAAAAATCCTGAAAAATGCTTATAAGATCCTAAAAAAAAAAAATCTTTAAATAAAGAGACTCTTTACTGCAGAATATTATAATCAACGGTTTATTAGATATTGAATTAAACGGGAATATTTTTAACATTGAAGCCTATGGGAATCGCCTGAATAAATCTGTCGCATGAAACCACCGAATGGCAGGGCAATTCAGCAACTTTTCACTGCTGGTTTGTGTTCTCTGAATAGACGAAGCATTGCTTCTCTATGGAGATTTCACCGCCCTCGAACAGGCATCGTATGTGCAGGCAATTCGCCAACATTTGGTGAACTGCCTACTCTCTGAATAGCCGAATGGTCAGGAAAGGTAACCATATGCTGAATTTAACTGTTCGGTTGCCACAATTTGGATCTCTTTGAATAACCCTGTAAGTATTATTACTGAGATTCTCAAAAACGTTATTAAAAAAAATAAGTGGCTGCATTATCCTTGCGCTAACACTTACATAATACATACAGATTCACTCTCTGACTGACAAAACAGACCACAGCACAAGCAGAGATCTGCAGCCAGAAACTGGTCAATGTCTATAAGCGATTAAAGGAGATCATACAGAACATATCATAAAGGTATAAGCATAAATAACTGTCTCAATCATGCGCAGTCAAGTTGTACTGTGTATAGGTCCATCAAAGCAGTGATCTATATTTAACATTAATATATATTTATTTAGATTACTTATTAAGTCAGGAGTCAGCAACCATGCACCCCCCCCCCCCCAGATGTTCTAAAAATACAACTGTCAAAGGTTTTATTATATGGCTTAGATCTGTATTGCAATCAAATAGCGTCAACATTGACCAGGCTCAGCAATCTCAGCCTTCCAGGTGTTCTGGAACTATATTCCCCATAATGCTCAATCTAATGAGCAGTTAAGCATGCCATCATGCTTAACTGCTCATTAGATTGAGCATTATGGGGAATATAGTTCCAGAACACCTGGAAGGCTGAGATTGCTGAGCCTGGTCAATGTTGACGCTATTTGATTGCAATACAGATCTAAGGCATATAATAAAACCTTTGACAGTAAAACCACAAGCTATAACAACAGGAAGAAACCCTGGAGGGCAGAATTTAAGAGGAGAGAGTCTACAGCTAAAAGGTTCACTAGAAAGCTGCAATAAAGAGCATTTATTGACTGGGAAATAATAAAAAAGGCAAATTATAGGGTGGAGAAGATATTCTCCTTCACAGTAGGGGCTATGTCTGTGTTTGGACACAGGATCCCTCACACACTGCAGCTCCTTCCAGGGACCCTGTGTGTGGAGGGGGAGGGGTTATTAGTACGGGGTCTCCTCCTGTCAGCTCAGCTAAACAAGAGATACTACTTGCAGGGGAGGGGGGATGCAGGCTGGGAGAGGAACAAGGCATCTCACCTCTCCTCTCCTCTGAGCGGCCATGGATTAGGGGGCTCTTCTCCTGTCCGGTAGCAGAAGCAGCATGCTGCACTTAGGCAGCCATACCCTCTTCCACTTTGCGCGGCTCTCTGTAGCTCTTCCGGAGCCCTGTGTCACGTGACTGATCACAGAGCCCGGAAGAAGCTGAGTGCCGCTGCTCCTTTGGGAGGAACATCTGTTAAGGATACTTGGGAGTTGGGGGTCAGACACAAATTGGCCCAGCAAAAAGCCCCCCATACAGTCCTCGTGGCAATTTGTTTCTCACCCTCCAGGTGCTCACCCATTGCCGTCTCGCTGTGGTCCGCCATCTTCAATCCAAAACCGGTGGCATAAAGCTGGAGGCTGGTCAAGCTGCTACTGGCTGAGCACCACCAGGCAGGTCAGGAAACATGCCACGCCCCTCTAGCCCTGCGTTTGCCTCCGCAAAGACAAGTCCCGTGATGTTTTTTTTTCTTGTCAGGAAATCAAGAGGAGGTGCTTTGGTGTCACCCTTAGGGCTGGTGACACCTGGTACGGGCCGCACCCCCCGCCCCCACGTAGCGACGCCACTGATCAGAATCCACTGCAATAAAGCTCCCAGCAATGCAATGTGCGGTGTGTATGAGTGCATCAGAATCCACTGCAATAAAACTCCCAGCAAACCGAGTGAATATGAGCACACAGCAATTATTTATTCTATATTTACCGTCCGCGGTAGGGCTGTGTGCAGAGTCAGCAGGGGCTGTGTACGGACTCAGCAGGAGGTCCCTCCAGGCCACGTTAGGATTGCGTCTCTGCCTGTGCGTGGAGCCATCTTGTCAGCAGTGGGGTGCCACTGCCAGAGTTGCACCGTGGCTTTGATTCCCTTCCCGGTGGGTGTCCAGTCCAGAATAGAGTGAGAGTCCGTGTTTACGAAAGGGCGGGCAGCTGCGTGCGTGCGTGTCACGCAGTCCGGCCAGTCAGGTGGTACTGAGACTCAGTACCACCTGAATGGCCGGATCGCGTGACCTGCACACACGCAGCCTCCGGCCCTTTCTTTAACACAGACTCTCACTCTATTTCGGACTGGACACCCCCTGCTGCCGTGAACTGCTGGACCGTCTGCAATCCGAATGGGATCAGATTGCAGTGCGAGAATTTAGAATGGAATCCGGGCCCCCCCTCAACCCGCGGGCCCTCGGGTGGCGCCCGGGTGCCCGTCTGCCCCTGGCTGGGAGGAAGTGATGTCATATGACCACTTCCTCCAAGCGCTGCAGCTCAGGGACAGAAATGCTCGGCGGCCGGGTTTTCAAGAACTGGCAGCCGCGAGTGGCGGGTCCCACGGAGCGGCAGGTCCCAACCATCCCACTAAGTGGTGGGGCGGCGAGTCCCACTGAGCAGCAGGGCCCCCTGGAAAGTACCGCCCTAGGCCTTGTCGGCCTAGGCCAAAATACACCTCTGATTGGACCCCCAGAATAATATACACAGAACTGAGCCCCCAGAATAATATTCACAGCACTGAGCCCCAAGAATAATATACACAGCACTGATCCCCCAGAATAATATACACAGCACTGAACCCCCAGAATAATATGTACAGCACTGAGCCCCCAGAATCAGACCTCAGTATCAGATGGGGACCCGCCTGCACCAGCGTGCTCCTGCTCCTCCACGCAGCCGCTGGCTACTGAAGGCTGTGACGCGCTCTCGCGAGATCTCGCCTATAGGCCACGTCACATCCTTCAGAGGACCAGGGGCGGATCCAGACACAGGTTTCAGGGGGGGCATTCTCCTCACATGGATATATTTGTCCTCAGCTCTTATGGGTATATTTGCCCCCAGCTCTTATGGGTATATTTGCCCCCAGCTCTTATGGGTATATTGCCACAGCTCTTATGGATATATTTGTCCCCCAGCTCTTATGGGTATATTGCCCCCAGCTCTTATGGGTATATTTGTCCCCAGCTCTTATGGGTATATTTGCCCCCTCAGCTCTTATGGGTATATTTGCCCCCCAGCTCTTATGGGTATATTTGCCCCCCAGCTCTTATGGGTATATTTGCTCCCCAGCTCTTATGGGTATATTTGCCCCAGCTCTTATGGGTATATTTGCCCCCTCAGCTCTTATGGGTATATTTGCCCCCCCCAGCTCTTATGGGTATATTTGCCCCCCCAGCTCTTATGGGTATATTTGCCCCCTCAGCTCTTATGGGTATATTGCCCCCAGCTCTTATCGGTATATTTGACCCCCAGCTCTTATGGGTATATTTGCCCCCCAGCTTATGGGTATATTGCCCCAGCTCTTATGGGTATATTTGCCCCAGCTCTTATGGGTATATTTGCCCCATCAGCTCTTATGGGTATATTTGCCCCCCCAGCTCTTATAGGTATATTTGCCCCCCCAGCTCTTATGGGTATATTTGCCCCCTCAGCTCTTATGGGTATATTTGCCCCAGCTCTTATGGGTATATTTGCCCCATCAGCTCTTATGGGTATATTTGCCCCCCCCAGCTCTTATGGGTATATTTGCCCCCTCAGCTCTTATGGGTATATTTTCCCCAGCTCTTATGGGTATATCGCCCCACCTCTTATGGGTATATTTGCCCCCTCAGCTCGTATGGGTATATTTGCCCCCTCAGCTCGTATGGGTATATTGCCCCCTCAGCTCTTATGGGTATATTTGCCCCCAGCTCTTATGATTATATTTGCCCCCCAGCTCTTATGATTATATTTGCCCCCCAGCTCTTATGGGTATATTTGTCCCCAGCTCTTATTGGTATATTGCCCCCACCTCTTAAGGGTATATTTGCCCCCTCAGCTTGTATGGGTATATTTGCCCCCTCAGCTCGTATGAGTATATTTGCCCCAGCTCTTATGGGTATATTTTCCCCCAGTTCTTATGGGTATATTGCCCCCCCAGTTCTTATGGGTTTATTGTCCCGCAGCTCTTATGGGTATATTTGCCCCTCAGCTCTTATGGGTATATTTGCCCCCCAGCTATTATGGGTATATTTGCCCCCCAGCTATGAGTATATTGCCCCAGCTCACCTCTCTTCCAGTGCCAGGTGCAGCTCGAAAGAGTTTAGTGGCGCACATTGCCGGCGGCCGCGTGTTTTTCCTCCTACGCGCGCCACCAGCGTAAAACTCTACCTCCACCGCTCGCTCGCCTGGGATCTATCCACCAGGCAGCCGTGTCTCGCAGGAAGGATACATTGAGATTTCTCTCATTTTCAAGTATGTCCTGGATGGCGAGTATGTACCGTTAGGTGTCTTACCCAAGGACACTTACTGGAGAGGTGCTCCTGGGGAACGAACCCATGTCTCCATAGGCGCTCTCCACCCAGAGCAGTGATGTTGCCTCTACTCCACCCAGCCGCTACTCATTTGTGTAGGAGAAGCATCTAATGTTTTTCCTGGTTTATTTTGTCCAATTGTATTAGTCTGACCAGGATAAAGGAATATGGGAGCAGGAGGAGGACCTAACTGGGTTAGATTTTTGGTTCTTCAAAGCACTGCTTATTTTGTGAGAGATTGAGAGCGATCATGTAGCCACTTTTCTACCTCTGGTCCTTCAGGAACCCTGTTCTTATAATTTCATTATTCTTACTATTTTACATTTTTGTTAATATATTATTTATTTTTCTTACCCTTCTACTTGTGCAGAGCAGCATCAAGTGGTCAGTTCATGGCAATTCAGCTTATTTATTTTTTTTTAAACACAATTGCTTGTCTTCACTTGTATATTTCGACTGTGTAGTTTTCCAAATGCTCTTTGATCCCTTGTAATATACTACATTAAAATGGCATATATAACATTATTTATTAGCTAGTTCTCTCTAAGGCTTTATTGCAACCTTGATTATAGCCTTAGAACATTGCATCATATGTGATTCTTAGCAGAGAACCATGGAATATATTGAAATGAAATGGAAGACATGTGAAAGTCAAGTCATGTGCTTTCCTACACTGTGGTTGTTTTTCAGCTTTGAATATCTGGAATTTTATATCAAGGCAGGAGGCTTCATATTTTGCATTCTCTTCTCTTTACTAAACCACAGCAGCAAAGAGAGTTTTACATAGCAACAGTAAAAACCAATAAACAAATAGCATTCCCACAAGAGAGCAGTAAGTCCCTCCCACAGCCTCTTCTCTTTGCTGCTGACGACCAGGTGAGACGTTTTTGAAACAGCTCCTGGTTGTCAGGCCTAGTTTAATTGTATTTTACTGTATTTTCGATCGATCTTTCTGTAATTTTATTATATGGTTTTTCTACTGTATTACTGTGGATTTAATCTGTTTCCCTCCATAGGTTCGTCCCTGCTGTGTGGGCACTCTCCCGCCTGCAGGTTGCGCTTTGCCATCTGTTTGTGGTCTCCCGACGGGACGAGCGTTTTACACCTCTGACCGTCGGGTGACTATTGGCGATGTTTTGCCACGTTTTTAGCGTATTTTTCTGCACTTAATTACCCGTTGTGCGGCTTTCCCAGTTTTAACCGCGCGTGCGGTCTTTTATCCTCAGAGCGTGGTGTTTTTACTGCACTTGCGCACCCTGGCAGCCATTTTGGGGGTATTTCCATATGCGTTTGCCGCCATTCGGAGCTCGCAACGCTGACAGGCGGCAGCACACTTCACGCGCCCCGAGAAATAAACAGCCTCCGCTTCCCTGCAGGACCCCGCGGTTAACTCGGGTGAGCCCCGATACATACGCATATACCAAGCGGCATTTTGTTATTACCAGCCCGCAACACATCGGGTGAGCCCCGATCACACAGCAATATATTGCGCTACTTTCGCGGATATATATATATAAATTAAAGATCTGCAACGGGTGAGCCCCGTAACTCCCGATTTTTTTGATGGACCCTCCACAATTAAATCCCATCAATCAGGAGGAACTTAAGGCCTGGCTCCTTACTGCTATTTCCGAGACCCTACCCATAGCCCTGGCAGCTTTATCTCCACCTCCACAGCCGGATCCTCCGGTGCTTTCTCGGGCCCAGTACCCGGCTCAATCTGTGGACTCTCAGTCCGATCAGTCCGAAGCTGCCGCACCGTCACGCAAAAGACCCTGGAAGGGCCAGACTGACTCCGCAGGCAAGGGCAAGGGCCCGCTAAAAAATCCTCTCGCATGTCTGCCCACCATGAAGGGGACGATATTTGCGACCTGGAGGATTACCAGGCTGATTACCTGGAGGAGGAAGGAGCAGAGACCGCCGGTGACCCGCCGGCTACACCTAGCTCCCACCTGACCACGTAGCCGAGCTCCTGTGCTTTTGGCTACGCTGTCCCTTAGAAAAAGCAGACAGGGCACGTTTGTGCAAAATGCCCCCGCCCGACCTTGCCAGACAAGGTCTCTCTTACCCCGGAATTCAAGGATTTCGTCACCTTCATGGGTAAGGCTGGCAGGGATCCTCGTCGTGGTCTGGAACAGGGCCTCCGCGTCCCTCAGGACAAACTGCTAGACGTTTTTGGCCCCCATTCCGTTATTTTCGTCATGGCGGACAAAGCATTAACTAACAATACTACGCTAGACCCCCGCGATAGTCCAAGAATGGGCACAGCGTGCTCTCTGCCTTTTAGGTAACGCCAATGTTGGCATCTCTTCCGAACGCCGCAAGGCGGTGTTTTTTCGTTTTGATGCAAAACTTACCAGTATGTGCACCAAGGAGTTGGGTCCTGCAGCTAAGGGGTTGCTGTTTGGGGATCTCTTATTAAAAGAGCTAACTGTAAGGTTAAGGTCTATACGAACCTGCAGAAGGTCCAGTATAATATGAAAAGAGTCTTCCACCCACAGACTCGTTTTTCCTCCAGGGCTGGCTCAAAGAGGTCGGGTCGCCAGCCGATACAACAACTCCTATAGACCTCGCCTCACCACCAATCAGAGCACGGACGTGCAATATAGACCAAGCTCAATCCTCGGGGAGTTCCCGTCAGTCGCGGCTTCAACAGCCCTCGGCCCGAGTCACTGATAGACAGGGAGCTTCGTTCCCTGCAGTTAAAAGGGGCCATCCTCCCCGCACTAGACCACCCACGCTTCATAAGCCATGTGTTCCTAGTACACAAAAAGTCTGGGAATCTCCGTCCGATCATAAATTTGAAAGCCCTCAATGCCTTCGTGTCCTATCGCCACTTCAAGATGGAGGGAATACACCTGCTTAGGGACCTCCTCTGAGACGGCGACTGGTTCACAAGACTGGACCTCACAGACGCATACCTTATGGTCTCTGTCAATCCTACAATTTTACTGGCACCACGACCTCTGGCAGTTCACCTGCCTACCGTTCTGCCTCAGCTCCGCGCCTTGGTGCTTCACAAAGCTCCTCAAACCAGTTATGGCCTTTATATGCGCTCAAGGCATCAGGACCATCATCTATCTGGATGAGATACTAATACTGGCTCAGGATCCCGTCCAGTCTTCCCGTCACACGGCCTTAGTGGTTACACTCCTGCAAGACCTCGGGTTCATCATCAACGTGGACAAGTCGGCACTTCGTCCAGCCCAAAAGGTCACCTTCCTGGGATTCGAAATAGACTCCACGTCTTGCCAACTACGTCTCCCTTCGCAAAAGCTTTGAACCATCAAGAAGACCCTACGAGGCATCCTGACGGACACCCTCTGCCTCTGAGATCTGGCGAGAGTTGTAGGCCTACTCTCTTCCTCCATCCAAGCCATTTTCCCGGACCCATTGCACTATCGGGAGATGCAACGTCTGAAGACTACATACCTCTGCCTCAATCCCTTGTACGACCAGTTGGTCCCTATCACCCCGGAGGTTCGAGTGGAGCTCCTATGGTGGCTGCGACACATGGAAGCATGGAATGGGTGTACTTCGTACTGGAATCGGATGCCAGCCAATCGGGCTGGCGAGCGACCTGCGGGTCCGTGTCCACAGGAGGTGCATGGACGCCAGAGGAACAGCACCTTCACATCAACTGCTTGGAGCTCATCGCCGGCTCCTTTGCTGTCCGCAGTTTTACCCAAGACCTCAGGGACTGCTCTCTACTCCTCCAAATGGACAACATCTCCACGGTCCAATATGTCCACCGGCTAGGGGGCTCCTGTTCCAAGCTCCTGTTGGACCTTACGCTCTCCCTTTTCAACTACTGCCTGAAACGGAACATCTCCCTCACAGCGGAATATCTGCCCGGTTCATCAAACTATGTGGTGGATTGGGTTTCAAGATACTGGAGAGACTCCAGCAACTGGAAATTGGATGATGCGACCCCCCAACACTTGTCGATGCTGAGATGGTCTTTTTCATCTCGATCTGTTCGCTTCCCGCTTGGACCATCAAACGCAGGCCTACTTTAGCTGGGTTCCAGACCCGCAGGCGACAGCAGTGGACGCTTTCCTCCAAACATGGCCACCGTCGGGAGCCTACGCTTTTCCACCATTCCCGATGATCACACGCACGATCCACGAAGTCCGCAGACGGAGGATTCAGATTCTCCTAATCACACCCCTGTGGCACGCTTAGCCCTGGTTTCCTCGGACGTTGGAACTTTCTTGTCTCCACCCGCTTCTGCTACCATCCTTCCACTCAATTCTGCTGGACCCTCAAGGCAGGCCACACCCGTTGGTTTTGGAGGGCAACCTACCCCTGGTGGCGTGGATGATTTCCAGGGACCCTGCATGCTGCCAGGCCTATCAGATGCAGCTCGCTCCTTATTATGGGGTTCTGGGCTCCTGGCACAAGAAAGAGCTACCGTTACACCTGGAGAACTTGGTGTAGTTGGTGTGTGCAACAACAGGCTGATCCCGCTACAGCCCCTCTACCTCTAATACTTAATTTTTTAGCGGACCTTTCCACGACCGGAAAATCATACCGTACGGTTAATCTGTCCCGCTCGGCCATTTCGGCAGCTCACGCTCCCTTGGGTGGCATTCCTGTGGGTTGGGACCCGTCCGTCTGTTGCCTCCTCCAAGGCATTCGGCTCGCTCTCCCGCCGGCCCCTAAGTATTCTCATTTTTGGGATGTTGTGCTGATGCACGAGTTCCTGCGTAGCTGACCAGATAATAATTTGCTGTCCCTCCGTCAGCTCTCGGCTAAACTAACAGTCCTTTTAGGTTTGGTGTCCTTTCGACGTGTCTCAGATGTTAGGGCCTTCGATGCGCACGCTGTGGCTTTCTCCCCTGAGGGCGTAGTTTTCACACTTACCAGGCGTACTAAAACAATTTCTCCGGAGGTTTCCTATCCTTACTTTCCTTCCGATCCCCTATTGTGTGTTGCTCGTTGTGTTTCCACTTACCTCTCTCGTTTGCGTCCCTTGCGCTCCTCTCCTACTGGCCAACTTTTGGTCTCCTATGTCACCCCTTACAAACCTGTCTCTTCACCTACCCTCTCTAGATGGGTTCGCTGGCTACTCTCCCTTGCGGGCGTTGCTCCTCACTTTGGCGCGCACTCCGTGCGGGGTGCTGCGGCTTCCTCTGTTGCGGACGCCGGGGGTTCTCTGTCCGATATACTGGCGGCTGCTGATTGGTCCAGGGCGGTTACGTTCCGTACCTTCTATTTTCGCCCTCATTCCCATGCATCTGGGGCTCTAGTGCAGCTTTAAAACTGCAAAATATGAAACCTCCTGCCTTGATATAAAATTGTGGATTATTCCAGCCTTGGTGTTAGAATAATCTTAATTTTAATAAAGACAGGAGGCGAATATTTTTCCCTCCCGCCCATGCCCTGGTTGTTTACATTTACCGCATTTTCTACTGAATAAAAAAATAATAAAAAAAAAAACACGACTTCGACGACTCTGTCCATCATTTATCTAATTGTTTTTCCCTCCATTAGTAGGATTGGATGTTTGCATGTCTAGTTAGTCTAGGGCTAGTCTTCTCGACCTTGTTCATAGTGTTCTTGATAGCTCTTCGCTAGTGAGTTAGTTACCTGCTGATTGACATGTTTCCATCGCATGGTACTTTCACGTATCCTCTGTTTTCTCCTTAGCCTGATTGGACTCCGTTGCTCCGCTGGTCTGCAGTTCTGCGACTCGCCTGTTGAACTCCGGTTCCTCCTGTTCGGCCAGTTGACGTCATGTTCACTTAGGTTTCTTCATCTTCAGTTGTTCCGGACTTTCTGTTTCATGGACATTCCTGCTCGTCCCGCACGCAAGAAAAGAGGCTGTGGGAGGGACTTACTGCTCTCTTGTGGGAATGCTATTTGTTTATTGGTTTTTACTGTTGCTATGTAAAACTCTCTTTGCTGCTGTGGTTTAGTAAAGAGAAGAGAATGCAAAATATTCGCCTCCTGTCTTTATTAAAATTAAGATTATTCTAACACCAAGGCTGGAATAATCCACAATTAATTAGGAATAAAACTTTGTTTTGGCAGGTGGGAGATATCTGAAGGAACGTCTATATCTAATTATTAAGATGTTTTTTTCAATGCATCTCAAAACATTTCTACCCAAAAACCAATACGTTCTGGCATGGATTTCTACTTATTTAATTGGATACAGCCCTTGAAACAAGTGATGCTTTACACAATGTTCTAAGAAATTGCCCTGATTATCTTCTGATATTTGCT
Source organism: Leptobrachium leishanense (assembly GCA_009667805.1). NCBI lineage: Eukaryota > Metazoa > Chordata > Amphibia > Anura > Megophryidae > Leptobrachium > Leptobrachium leishanense. The sequence goes on along the minus strand of CM019067.1, from coordinate 286,887,403 downwards.
GTCATTTCCAGTCTTAGAAAATAGAATATGTTGAAAGAAAAGACTCTATTATGTTGGAATTTAAATTAATAGGAAATGATGGTACAAACACAAATAGCTTTTAAGCATAAAAAAAACACAATCTCAACAACCCGTCCCTCTTAGCCCCTTCACTACCAAGTGATTTTCCAAAAAACACACTGAGGAACTAGGGGTTTTTTTTTTGAGAGGGGGGGGCAATTTTAATTGTACAGTAATATATTTGGGAATATTACAAATGTATTTCTTACTGTAATAACCTATTTGACAAAAAGATTTTGTTATTTACTGGCCAAATGGAGTTACTGCAGCTCAGGGCTCCATGCAGGACATTAGAGACATTCCCCAGCTGGTTTAAAAAAGTGTTAACATCTCAGGCATCATTACCATTGGTAGGTGAATTTCATTTGCAGTGGTAAAGCATAGCTCTAGATTGTGTTAAATCGATCTGTAAATGCTGTGTCTGCTACTGCTGATCGTGTATTCATCATGATTACGGCAGTGAAGTGGTTAAGGGCCAAGCCACCTTGACCCATGCTCCAAGTTTTGTATAAATGAAAGAGAACCAGTGGTGACTGGAGGATGAAAATAATGAATGAATGGATTTGCTTGCCACTGTGCAGATGACCAGGTAGCTAAGAGCACCAGACACATATATGACTAAATCCAAAATGCATCCTAAAATTAGCCCAGACATGTCTATCAAATCCCACAACTTTAATGGGAGATGAACCCAGGACTCCGTCTCGGGAAGGTATTCATTTCTTAACCAGATTTTTTTTTTGGGGGGGGGGTTGTTGGAGCACCATTTTAAAAGAGAAATAGCAGCTGTTGAGTGCCATATAATTTGCTTATTGTGTCCATCATGGAAGTTACCAGCAGTACAGCCTGAACCACTAGAGGCTCTGCTGTTCACATTTTATCTTACAGCATCTTGTCCGATTCAGTCAGCTGCTGGATCTGAATAATTTCACACATGTTTAATTCATTAAGAGACCAGGCACTCATGCTGAATTCCTCATTATAAATAGTAACCATTCCAAGTTCCAGGTGCACTTTCATTGGTTTGTAACTCTTTATTGCCCTTGAACCTAAGCTCCATTGTTGTTCATGTTTTGATCTTAGCCTGCTTAGCCTCATTGCTGTGTTTGACTCTACTTTTGAGTTGCTCATTTGGTTATTCAATATATACCTGGACGTGTAATGCATTTTTTTCTGGTTGATGGGAATGAGAAAATTGAGGGCAAAGTAAGGGTAGGATCGACAAGCTTTACCCTACTGTACCCTACTTTTATCCAGCCTAACTGAACCATCAGAAGCAGCCAGATAACACAAACTAGTTGGCATGCAATGGTCAGTGTCAGCTTGTGAATTGTCCATCAGTCATATGGGGATAGTGCTGATTGTAAACCTCCTTGGTGTTGAGAACCTTCAATCATACCAGATAGCCAAAGACCCATGGCCATAATGGCCTGCCAGGCATTTGAGAAGATTTCTCAATCACATCCAAGCCTGAAACATCCCCTCTCAATAAGATGCCCATTTTCACTGCTGTTTATCATTACTTGGGGCCATGACAGACTCATTCAATGTTTTAAAAAGTGGTAACTATGATTTAGTGCAAGAATTTACAATTTTGGAAATATTAATTTGCATTTTATAAAAATATGCCAGACATAAGGAAAATTATATGAAAGGTTTGTTCATATATCAGGCATCAACTTTGTCTGTATAAAATGTTTTACCTGATGTATTTGTTAGTCCTCTGTCCAACGATACTCAATGAACCACTAATGTCACTAATCGTCAAGCATGTCCAAGATCACAACTCGACATCTGAACTCCAACAGCAGGTGTTGCCGGACATTTAGCTAGTCTGAGCAGAGTCATAGTAAAAAAAAAAGACAATGTTAATATATTCTTTGAAGAGATAATTAAGTAGCATTCATCTGGCTTTTATCTCAAGCTGGGCATCTAATTATGAAAGTCTCTTCTATAACGGCCAGAAAAAAAAACACAAAATTACAATATTAGGTCATTTCTGTAAAATCACCCGACACGGAGATACACGGGGTAAAAAATAAAAGGAAAAATAAGGGATATAAAACTTTAAAAAAAATAAATCAATAAATAAATCAGCAGTAGGTGATATGTGAAAGGCTGAACCCAATGGACGCATGACTTTTTCAGCGTATGCAAATATGGAAATAAACAAGAACTCAAATTCTACTTAAGATATGGAATTAAGAGACAAGAATGGCACCTACAAACTATAGGCCACTCAGGAGTCGTGTAACCGCATGGGAAGTCACCAGACGTAACTCAGCTACCAATCAGCTTGAAGTACTAGTAAAAAATAATTACCACTCTTTGTACAACCTTTACAGATCTACTCAACATACGACAGAATGTGACTGTTACGGTGATTATCAGGCATGTAGTGGCCATTGGGACTACAGGGAGATTCCTGGTGGGCCGATGGCTCAGTAGGTCATTGTGAATGTTGGTTCACCGTGCAGATTGCGCTGCCCTTAACGAGTGAGAACTTACTCACCGTCTGTAAAACAGATGCAGTCTGCCGCAGTCTTATATTGGGGACACCGTGCCGGTGAGACCTACTGTGATCCGCCTCACCTTAAGACATGGTGTCCGCTCAGCCTCAGTGCCGCTGTGAGCAACTCGGGTTTCTATTAGGGATGTGCGTTTCGGGTTTCGGAATTTCGGAATTTTCACGAAATTTCCCGATTCGTGTTTTCGGATGCGCCGATTTTCCGAAAAAAAATTTAGATCCGAAAACGGCAGATCCGAAAAGTTTTCCGAGCCGAAACGAAATATTTTTGGAATTTTCAAAATGGACTTGAAATGTGTCAAATCGAAATTTATTGCTTTTGAAACGAGGAGAACAGACGTTCCGAAAAAACGAAAATTTCCGAAATCACGAAAAGTGGATACAAAAAACGAGCAAAGTGACACGAAAATACGAAAAATGGTCGATATTCCGGAAACATGTACAAATCGGAAAAACGAAAATTTCCGAAATCACGAAAAGTCGATACAAAAAACGAGCAAAGTGACACGAAAATACGAAAAATGGTCGATATTCCGAAAAAAAAAATGTACACGAAAAACGAGTCGAGCCGAACCGAATCGAAACAGAAATCGGTCGAAACGAGCCGAATCGAAAAGTTTAAACATCCGAAAAATCGAATCGAACCGAAAAAAAAATCGGTGCACAAGCCTAGTTTCTATAGAGCAATTGGTTTAGTGAACCGGGTGGTTTATTTACTATTTTTGTGCATGTTTGCATAATTAAAAAACGTGCCGTTCTGGACGGAGTCCAGGGCTGATTTTTTTTCCCCCAGTCCAGCCCTGGTGATGATCATCATAACAAATATTGTTATAATATTGTTATTAACACAATAATGCATGTATATTGTATAACATTGACGTTATATCATAAATAACAGGGATAGATTGATTTGTGAATCACAATATACAAAAGAATCAAATTTCATTGCACTGCTTCTAATTTGGTGAAGTAAGGAGGCTTGTTTGCAGGGTGCTTTATATGATATCCTTGCAAGAAGAAAATAATGACTTTGGACTGACAAATTCAGATGACTGAAAAGAAAATATTTAGATAACAGCCTCATCAAAGCACATAGAAAGGTCTGTGCTCATAAAACTCCAAAAATAAAAATAGGGTTACTGTATGTCTCAAAGGGTTTTTAAAATTCATGAACTGTTTTTTTACTCCTGTATTTTTTGTGTGTACGTGTGTGTGTATATAGATGACTACATGAATCTAACTTTTTGATGATTCGGCCCTAAATCACAGTGTGTCTATACTATAATAACCAGATACACAATTATTCATATGGTTTACATGGTTTCTATTCATATAATGTTACCAAATTACAGTATGCCAGTAGACACTATGCAGTGACACATATGTTTCTCATACTGTTTTCCATTTTCATGCTTTTCACCGAAATAAGAAAATCAGAGGTGGTCTGCTGCCACCTATTGGTGAAGCATGAAATTCTGAAAAATTCTGAAATGGTCCCACGTATATGTGGCTTTCGCCTGTTATTTCTGGGATAACATTCCTGACAATTGGCCAATATTTTAATTAAAATCAGTATTCTTCGCACTTAGTGCTATTTATAATAATAGTTGCTTGCATGATACATTTAGTATTGAGGATTTATTAATCATAAAGAAAGAAAAGGTGGAAAGTATTAGATATGAATTAGTACAGGGGTATCTCATTAGATTTATTTTTCTTTGGATCCTCTATTAAATCAGTAAGTTGCTGTAAGGTCATTGACCCAGGCATTCAACATGTTTCATTATGGCACCTGGAACAGGATATAATGACATACTGCATATCGTAGAAATTGCATTAAATTCTATGCTCATTCTGAGCTCAATGGGCTTTCAAAGATACAGCAATGCTTCAACATAAAAGGTCAAAATAAAGTTGATCTGCAAATTTGTTAGTGTGTGCATCTAAAATTTGTTTATCATTTGCACAATGTTTTGTATGACATGAAAGAATATATATTATATATGTATACACATACTGTATATATATTCTCACAATCTCCATATGGAGATATGGCAGATTATATATATAAATATATATATATATATATTTCTCGAACCGAAAGAAGGGATGCACATAAGGACTCAACAATAGTAAAAATAAAAAACTTTAATGAGGATACATACTAAAAATGGTTCCTGTCAGCTTGCCCGAATTTTCGGCTCGATCGGCGGTTAGTTTAAAAACAAAGGAACGGGGTGAGACAAAAGCAGGAGATATAGAAATGTAGCATGAAACTAAAGACATTGTAAACATTAACAGTATCAATTAAACAACTTTACCACTTTCGTTCTGTATTACCTAGAGAAATCATCAAGTTGATACATATTGTAATCGGTCACTCTGGATTACAATATGTATCAACTTGATTATTTTTCTAGGTAATACAGAACGAAAGCGGTCAAGTTGTTTAACTACATGCTACATTTCTATATCTCCTGCTTTTGTCTCACCCCGTTCCTTTGTTTTTAAAGTAACCGTTCCCATAGCAACTTGTACCTCGGTACACACATGTCGCATATACATGATGTTATCAGGCGGCGCGCTTGCCGGAACTGAACGCCGAATCCACGGGGACCGGCGGTCTCTGACATAGTGTGCGGTCATTGGGTGAGCTATTTACATTTGTATGTATAAATATGATGTTTGTTGATGTGACCTTGATAAAGGCTCTGATCGAGCCGAAACGTCGGGCAAGCTGACAGGAACCATTTTTAGTATGTATTCTCATTAAAGTTTTTTATTTTTACTATTGTTGAGTCCTTATGTGCATCCCTTCTTTCGGTTCGATATACATTAGTATGGGATTTCTGCACTAAGGCAATGATTGACGGTGGGCTGGCTTATAGAGGTCAATCTATTGGTATATATATATATCCATCTGACTTTTTTTAATAAATAATATATATGCAATAATATAAAAAAAAAATAGCAATACATACGTATTTAAACTCAGCTTGACTATTGATGTTGCAGAGGGGGAAGGAACAAAAGCCGATGTCCAGAAAGGAATGTAGGAAGACAATAGAGTGCCTACCCCCAAAATTCCAGTTAATAAAGGACGTTTGACGAACACATTTTGCTGTAGTTCATCCAATCAAACATGAACATATTTATGATTTCTATTGTTTCATAACTACTCTCAAGAACTCTCAGAAAGCCACGAAACTTATTAAAACCACCTGTTCTTACGTTTGAACCACATCATACAAAATGCGTACACGTGAAAAGAATATGGAATATTCTTCAATGCGCACAAAAGACAGTTTTATTGATCCTTTGATTTTGCATATAATATTAATCTTCATAATAATAATTCTTTAACAATTTAAATAAGCAAAAAAGGATATAAAATATACATGGATCTAAATATGATCTTTAGGATCAAGGGGGATTAGATCATGTATGTTTTATTTTTATAGTTTATTTTTATTTATGCTGCTTTTTTATTTTCCTGATGAATTCTAAAAAAGTCAACGAAACCTGTAGAGCACTGTATATTAGCAGCTTTTTATGGAATAAAGACATTATGAGTCATGACTTTACATCTATTCCGGTGATTCATATTGTTCCATCCATGGGAATGGTCCATTTCTGCCCTAGATTTGGAAGGATGTAGGAGGCAGAGGGAAGAAAGCAGTCCCAGCTGGCAGGGTCTCCAAAGAGGTGATATCCTATTTTAGGTCACTTGTGATGTCAGATTCCCACTACTGTAATTTATTCTTATCACTTTTAGGATTTTCCGCATTTTTCCATTGTTTCAAGTAAACCAGGTTTTTCCAGATGGAAAATCCTATATATATATTTTGCAAGGATAAATCTCACAGTGTATTTTAGCATTTAGTACTTTGTGTTGTCCATCTCGAATAAAACGTAAACATACTAAGACAATAGGGTGTCACCCAGCGAACGAAGAAAAAAGAAGATCCAAAGGAATGAAGGTCAGTTTTCAGGACAGGACCGGATCTCAATTTGTAGATTACATAGAGGTATCTGCTGTTGGACTGTCTGACACGATTTATTAAAAACTAGAACATAAAATATTAATCTGATTTCTTGCTCCATTTTACTTAAACGAAATATGACATTTTATTAAACAATGGTGCGATAAGGATGTTTGTTTTTTTTCCTCTTGAAATGATAAATGAATGCACATTTATTACAACAAAAAGTAACTTTGCTAAGCCAGATCCAAATAAGAATGTATTAATTAAAGCAATAATTAAAACAACTGACAAATTGCCACAGCTAATCATGTAGTGGTGTTTGAAGCAACGTTCCTGCCAAACTGCAATGTTACAAAAGGCCGAACAAACAGCGTGTTACTGGGTCCTTGGAGAAAACAGATGTTACTGCAACAAATTCTTTCCTTCATTGGCTTCAGTGGGTTTTTGATATTTTCATCTGCGGTATTGCAGCGGGTTGATTAATTGTAACAAGGTGTGAAACAATGTTAAATAGTTTGCTCATTGTAGAAACATTTATGGCTGCTGAGCTCACTCTTTGCTCGTTCGATCTACTTGTTTAGGTTTGCATAGCAAATACATTTTCTAATTAGTAAACATGTTTATATCAGCAGAGTGTTTTGTTCTCAATGACCTTACTTGAAGAACCATGCAAAAGAAAAACAAACAAACATCACCAGCAATGGGCTTATTCTTCTAAAGACGAGCAGCTCAAGTACTTTCACAAATCTTAGATTTATACAAGAAGCAGAACCTGTCAAAAAGTCCTCGAAATCTATTTGGGATGCAAAATTATATATACCAGTAGTCTCTTTTATTGAACAAACAGGACTTGAAGATGGTACTCCCTTGACTTGTATTCTCCTTCTTAGTTTGGAAGGAATGTCAATAACCAACCATATACTGTATGTTTACAGTTTTGGCATGGGAGACATCACAAAACTCGCCAAGAGTGTTGAAAATTTGAGTTATTGGTACATCACATCACAAACATTCAACTTTTTATAAACACAAAGGGGGAAATGGCAACACCTTCCGCTGATGGAGACTGGACAAGTTGATTTAAAGCCACGGTTATAAAAAGCTACATACAAGATGCAGCAAGACAGGAGACCTGTGTGCATCATAACTTATGCAACCACCTAAGCTGTTTTTTCATAAATCCACTGTCAGGACCTAGTGGATTTATGGAAAACTAAACTGCATTATACATCCATTGAAACTGTGCTTCAAATATCAAAAGTGCAGTTTCAAATGTATGCATTATTTGACAGGCAGATGGCACCATCTCCTGGCCAAAAAGCTAAATTACATCTGCATAGTACCACTTGGGATCTGTTTTATTCTTGATGGAAAAAGGGAATCCAACTTGTTTAAACTGTTTTGGTACCTTGAGTATCACCTAAGGTGCTAAAACTTTGGGGGTCACACATTATAGCCTCATGCAAACAAATTTTGAATGGAACACATTAAAATTTGTGTGCATTTTACAAGTAGCAGACCACATCAAGTATATTAAAAATCGGGACAGAAGCCTGTGCCGTGTAGATCGAGTATACTCAATCTTGGTACAGAAGGAGTTAGTCGGAAATAGCTTTAGTTTAGTATTGTGTTTGTTATAAAGTGTGTTTCAAGTGATAAATATGATGTGTATTACAGCTACATAATGAGAGTCAATAAAGCATGCATGATAGATAGCGAATTGAATGTGATACTTTAAATGTATTATTTTTTATAGCATTAGTACTCCAGCATTCACAAGCTGACATAGCGGCTTAGCCTCATGAACAACAAATCCATGCAGATGGTCTTATAATGTAATACCGCAGTTTTATGTTTGCACCACTGGCCACATCTAATTTGTAGGATTGTTGTAATGAAATGATTGCGCGTAACTGCTATAAATCAGCTTGAATGCATGATCACATAACCTCAGAGCGTGATTCTTGAGGGACTCTCTCGAGCCTGCAATGGCTCAGCGTAACTACAGTACGGTCTGCTGCATAATGATAAAGGAAGCAAGCCGTTATTATGTAATGAGGGAAGAAGAACTGAAATGAAACAGCATATTTGCCAACAAAAATGTGCCCTAATTATTGTTTATTTTTGCTACAGTTTTCATGCAGCATTTAGAACAATATGCAGACACAACTGAGTGAAACACAATAAAAAGAATGTTCCCATGTAACCATACGTACAGAATTTGGTTGATTTTGTCCTCAGTATGTGAGAAACATCAAGCAAAGAAGCTCTAACACCATATTTTTTTGCTTAAATATTATATATGAAAGGACACTCTAACAAGCAAGTGGTTTTGGTTGAGAAAAATATATCATAGCATTTACTTGAAACGAAGGATGCGTAGATAACAATAAATGTAGGGTAAAAATGGGAATTTTGCATAAAGTTTGTTATGTAAAATTGCCCACTTTTTAATGTATTTGCTTAGCCTTTACTAAATATTGCTGTAATGAAAGGTTCTAAGCTCTGGATAGTGTCGATTATCTTGCATAGTTTTACACGGGGTCTGCATTATTAGCAAACAGTCAAAAATGGTGTTTGTATCAATGCAGTAAATATGATAAAGATAGATAATAAAATGGCCAGATATCCTGCTTGTAGTGATCATAAATGAGATTATTAGCACTGCAGCTTCCACAAAATACCAATAGAACATAAAAATATTTTTTATTTCTGGCATACCGGCTGGCTGGAAAAAGAGATAACATCACTGCTCTATAACCATGGAGACCCAGGTTTGAATCCCGGCCAGAGCACCTCTCCAGTAAGTGTCCTTGGGCAAGACACCTAACGGTACATACTCGCCTACCACACAATATCGGCTGTGGAGTCCAGTGGAATCGTCTGTCTTTTAACCGTGGAGAAGCAAATCACAATACCGTTCAGCACATCCCTCCAATACAACCGTGGAGAAGCAAGTCTCGACTTTACGAGAAGTGGGTTCAACCTAACCATCAGGTCGCTGATCTACAATCATGGAAAGCAGACTCGATTCCACTCAGAAGATGCCACAAGCGAGTGTCCTTGGGCAAGACACCTTACAATAAGGATGTGCCTACCTCACAAAAATAATATCTACTTGTACTTCTCATAGATTGTAAGTTCCCCTGGGAACAGGGTCCCCCTGAATCAGGTCATATCATCCTGATCTCTGGCAGCTAGGGGTTAATGTTTGGTATTGTTGGAACGGCCAGAGCATGGCCTGTCCAATGATACCAAACATGACCAAGTTAAGTGTAAAAAAAAATTCTTTGTTTTGTTAATGCAGCAATATTGTTCCCATTTCAATTATAATGTGAACAATTATGCTGCACTAGCGATTTTTTTCTATGGGTGGGGTGTTTGCTAAAAAGCCCGTAAATTCCCCCCAAAAAATTAACGAGTCCCCATTTCTAATTTTTTTAACAAGCGCAACCCATAGAAAATATAATCGCAAATGCTCACATGATAAAGAGAAAAACACTTTACACACTGTAAATTATTGAAAATTCTAATTTTATTGCATTTTTTTTTATCTATATACGTCATGTCCTGCCTATATATTATAATAAATTATATATTATTAATTTGCCGAGTCTGCCGGAAAAAACGATATATAATTTGTTTGGGTGGTATAATAAAACGTGGCTTCCAAATTCATTTAAACAGGATGAGCAAAAGCGGTAAAAATGAGCTCAGCACACAGGCGTGAAATGGCTCAGCAGAGAAAGGGTTAAACAAAAAGTACAAACAAAATCCTAGCACAATTAGAGCACTTACTAAACATACAGCCATCCTGACTATAGGTAACATAATCTTATAAACAAAAGAAAATCACAGCATTTCTTAGAAGTGTTTCTGCTCCCTGCCCTGCTCTCAGCAGTCTGATTAAAACACTTCTGTCCAGGAGTCGGCAGCCTGAGAATTTACCTGTCGATTAATTAATTAATTGGCAATGGCAACAAGTGAGAGAGAGGATTAGAGGCCATGCAGGATTCTGGGTTCTAAATATCTTCCCTCGATTACTCTGCCAGACATCCTGTTACCCAACACAAGCACTCCGTCACAGTATATATATATATGTCTGCTAAGGCTAGGGTCAGACGAAAGCAGTTTTAACGTGCGTTTAGACGCACGAAATCAAGGCCATGCTAGCAGCAAATGACGTCCAATGCCGGGGAACACACGAAGTACGGCCGCACGAAAGTTCGTCCGCGCAACGTAAGTGGCAAACGAACGCATTTTTTCTAGAACGTCAAACCTCTAGTACGGACGTACAGAGTGCGCTGCGTCCGCTAGAGGCGTGTGTGCGTGATTGGGAGACGTCAGACGCTGCTAATGTCCGGCCAACATAACGTCCAGACACAAAAAGTGTTTTATTGATGATCCGTACAAAATCACGGACGAAAAGGCGCATCGTATGACCGCTGTCGCGTACTCCGTGAAAAAATGCGTCCATTGGTTCGAACGCACTTTTTCACAGACAACGCGAAAATGCGTTCGTCTGACCCTAGCCTAACTCAATAGTATTTTGGATTGATTAATATAAACCCTGTGACTGCTACTGTTTATATCACATTTGAAGAAACAAATTTGACTGCACGACATTATGGTTTTAACACTCTTTACAATGATTTTAATTTTCAGGTATATACTATGTAAGCAAAGTGTAACGGTGCGCTATAGGCGCTACCCTGGAGTAGCGTTTCTTTGGATTCTTTAGGACAGATTCATTAACACAGACAGCAGGAAAGGCTGTAATACCTTGATTCCCACACCAGGGAGGTACTACAAGAAACCTAATTACCACTTCAGCGCCAAATGGCTTCGTGCCAGGAGGTCGCTGGGTGAAAACACATTAACTATCTGCGCACTGATACATAGACATAACGTGATACATGAACAAACATGAACAAGATTGCTGAATATCAATGGTTGACGAGTTGTGCGGCCTGCAGGGCAGTCACACAATACCTAGACATATACAGATACTGAAACACAGACAGCAAGAAGGCTGTAATACCTTGATTCCCACACCAGGGAGGTACTACAAGAAACCGAATTACCACCTCAGCTCCAAATGGCTTCGTGGCCAGGAGGTCGCTGGGTAAAAACACATTAACTATCTGCGTACTGATACGATACCAGAACAGCAAGAACACGATAGGTATACAGATAGCTGATGCAAGACTTACTTTTGAGACATACAGAGCGGGAACACTTGTGTTCATTAGCCTGCAGGGAAGGCCTACAATCCAAGATTGGATTCAGTATGTACTCAAGCTCTACAGAGGGGGAACACACAGTTCAATAGCCTGCAGGCAGGCCTGCTATCAGCGATAGGCTTCTGTATAGCCACCAAGGAAACAGATACACGACAGGAAACAAGACAGTAGATGAATTCAGCAACAGACTGGACAGGACTTAAATCTAGAAACTAGGAACAGACATGACACTGATCTAGACACAGAACTGGATGCCTTGCGATTAGGCCTTGAAACCAGACAGACAAACAGACATGAAAACATGAACCAGAAAAACAAGATACACGAACTAGAAACCAAGATACATGAACTAGAAATAACCAGGACTAGAACTAGACAGATAACATAAACCATACGGCAAAACCATAAACGGGAATCTGACACACACTCAGGTAAAAGTACAATAGGGATATGCGAGAGAATGGTCGATAGGGATAGCCAGGTCAAAACGTATACAGGTCCTCAGCCAGAAACAGGTCAATATCAAGAAATCAGACACCAGGCGATGCAGGAACTTGAACTACACTAACTCCAACTTATTCCCACGACAGTCCAAGGAGCAGCTCCACTCACCCTCTTTTAAAGGCTGATGGCTCCTTGCAATATTGCCAAGCCCCGCCCCCTCAGATGCCGTTTTGCCAGCTCTCAGTACTGGCAACTGGCCAGCCAGCGATGCCACTGGTAGCCCTGTCCCCCCAGGAAGCGCCACGGGGGCCGCAGTTGACACTCAAAGTTACCTGGGCAGTACTGAGCATATCTAGGAGTCTGAGGATGCTTCCATGACAAAGACATATTATTAAAATCCCATAAATATAGTTCTTACAGTCGCTGCACATGTATGAAGGTATTGTGGGGTTTATAAATATTTTTATGTATAAAATGAGCTCAAAGTAGATTTATGTAGCAAACCAAATTCAATTGTGAAATTAATTGACTTACTGTAACTACTTTTCTATTATATTTCCTGACAACACGCAATATTGTTAAGGACTATCAACACGCCTATTTATTATGCTTATATATTAAAAAGAACTAAAATTAAACATGAGAATATTATTATCATATTATCGAAAAGAAAAATAAATTAGCCACATTTAGAAAAAAAATTGTTTTAGAGCAGTTTTGCAAACAGCGAAATGTAAAGGTCTGAGGAGAGAAGAATATATGTATGTTTAGAAGAGTAAAAGGGCAAAACATTTAAGAGACTACAATGAAGAACTGTTTATTTCCCATTATGCATACTCTGACCTTATGGAGATACAAATTCTGCATAATTAAAATAAATGTTACCAGGATAACATTTTAAACTCAAAAGACACATGATCATTAAAAATTCTTTGCTAGCTAAGGAGCAGAATTCCTGCATCGAAAGCATAGAGAATAATCAAGTGAAGATTATTGAATTTTGATTTTACCTTTAGAGTATTGATGACTTATGTGTGTTAAACTCAATAATGCTGAGATATTCTTCACGTTTTGCTATTAAATGATAATGATACAAATTATATATTATGATGCTGGTTTGTAAGATACTATGGATACCCAGATGTTTCCAGATGATATCATCATTATTTGACTCTATCTGAATTCTCAATTTCCCGATCGTGACGTATGTCGATCAATGTTTCAGGGATCGGGTTATGGTTATTGTCAGATATTTTTATTTTAATATCACTATGTTATCTGGGAACCAATGTCAAAAGGCTAAAAAAAAATAGTTCTTGTGTTTGCGGTTCAGCTTATGAACTACAAAATATCTGGTGGAGGGGGCTTTATTATCAAGCTTGATATGCAAAAACAGTTCTGCAACCCAAAAATGGAACGGGTGACCATAGACACCGAGCAACTGAACTCAGTTACCTTCTATAATAATCATTACGTAGGGGGCGTGTCCGGAAGCCATGCGAGGAGGACGCGAGTGAGCCGGCATAATCCCAACCCTGCGGCTCTCATACCCAGCGGAATCCAGTCAAAATCACGGGGTAAGGCCCTTAACATTCAGGGACACTAGCGATGGCCTCACCAAAGGCTCCCTCGAAGGCACAACGCTGCTTGGAGCTCCCGGAATCAGCGCGGAAAGGGAAGGCCTCACAAGATGGCGGCTCCCAGGGTGCGTGCTCCCCTAGACAGCGCGATGCGGCTGGAGAGACCTCTCCCGCGACCCCACCGACCTCTCATCCGGCGTCTGAACAACAACTCAGAGCCATGTTGGGGGAGTTAAGGGACTCGTTACAGGAAGATTTTAAGTCTATAGTGACAGAACTTCACAAAGATATACGTGATCTTGGTGACCGCACCGATCAACTGGAAGCGAAAACTGATGATTTATGCCTCGCTCATAATGAACTAGTGGATGCCTACAAATCACTTAAAACGACACAGGAATCAATGCAACGGAAGATGGCTGACCTGGAACATCGTTCTAGAAGAAACAACATAAGATTCAGAGGTATTCCAGAATCAGTTAAAACAGGATCTGAATGCGTACGTCACAAGTCTCTTTCAGTCACTTCTCCCATCAACGCCTGCCCAGGATTTGCAGCTGGATAGAGTGGACAGACTTCCCAAACCAAAAAATATGGCCTCCGCAATACCTCGAGATGCATTAGTCAGAGTCCATTTCTTTCGTGTCAAAGAAGAGCTGATGTCTGAAGTCAGGAAGATAGGAAAGCTGCCTGAGCCATACTTGTCCATCTCGTTCTTTCCAGACCTTTCTGCAGCAACCATGGCTAAAAGACGGGAATTTACACCTGTCACAACAATCTTGAGAGAACATAAAATGCTGTATAGATGGGGATACCCGACCAAACTACTCGTATGGAGACAAAAAACTCTTCATGTCATGAATGATATTACTACGGGTTTTCAGCTTCTGCGAGAATGGAATCTCACTGGTGATTGCACGCCAACTCAAGAGGCCCAACCAACCCCAGCAAAAGTTTCGCCAGAATGGCATCGAGTGAACACTGGGAAATGATAACATGAAGTCGAGGTGGAGGTCTTCCTCATGAGCTCCGTCTACTCTTCCTACAAAAGGAGCCACGAGGAGTCTGGAACCGGGTCCCGACTGGCCGCGCGGGGACAACGTGCGCTCGGCACCCCCTCTGTCCTGGATCTGGGCACGATTTTTCCCCCGTACCTCCCCCTGTTGGAACGGGGCGAGCTGGAGGTTTTTACCAGCTTCAGGAGGGGACTGTTATTGTACATATTCGGGACACTGAAGAGTTCCCCTTTTGTTCGTGTTTTTCTTCTTTTTTCTTTTTATGTTTTGTTTGTCGCTGCTTGCCTTGACAGAATTACGAATACCTGGATCGTCGTTTCTGGGCTCCGGAGTCATCCTTACGGAGGTCTCCCCCGACAGTGCTGGAGCACGCCGCCTTCCTGTCTGTCCTGAAGAAGTTTCATGGGTTTCAGTGAACCAGCGGCTCCCCTGCAATGCCTGTTCTTTCCCCACATAGTAAGTCTCATACCATGAAAATATTCTCGTTGAATGTGAAGAGACTAAATATCCCTCACAAGAGACACTCCCTATACACGGACATTAACTCTGAGAAACCGGATGTAATCTGCCTCCAAGAGACGCATTTTAAACACTCGGCGTATCCCAGATTATACTTGCCACAATACACTACGCAGTTTCATGCGACTTCCCCAACGAAAACTAGAGGAGTATCCATTTTAATTCAGAACTGTCTCGCCTTTAGCCTGATTCATAAAGTGGTTGATCCCAATGGAAGATTTATTATCTTAACGTGCTCCTTGAACCATATCGTTTACACCATCGTTAATGTGTATAGCCCGAACGTCTCCCAACTTCCCTTTTTGAACAAGGTTTTTTCCCGAATGCAAAAGTCACTAGCTGGCAGACTGGTTGTTTGTGGAGATTTCAACATGTCCCTTGATTTACCATCCCGAGCCTCAAAGCGAGTGAGGGCGGCTCGCACCAGATATGCGAACTTATTGGCTGCGCGCCAACTTTTTGATGTCTGGCGATTGTTCCACCCAGGAGAAATGGGTCACTCCTTTTTTTCCACAGCCCATAATGTATATTCTCGAATAGACTATATGTTTATAAAAGGTGATACTCTAACCCAAGTCCGAGACTGCTATATTGGACCTATAACGTGGTCAGATCATGCTCCAACTATAATGTGTATTGCAGATGACTATGATTCGTGTGGTAGAGCCCCCTGGCGATTGAATGAATCGTTATTGTCTCGTCCTGAGATCAGAGAAGAAATTGCCTTATCTAACTATTTTAGGGAGAATTCGTCTGAAGAGATATCAGTGGGAGTATTATGGCAAGCTCACAAAGCGGTAGTGAGGGGTATTCTAATCAAATGGGGTGCGTGTCTTAAAAAACAACGAACGGACCATAGACTATCCCTGTTACACCAAATCACAATAGCCGACGAATCCCACAGACGACTTTGCACGGAGGCCTCCCTGTCTCATATTACAGACCTTCGTAGACAATTGATCGAGTTAGACAAGCTAGATTACACATGGGTGTCGCGTAGATTTAAGGCGAGATGCTATATCTATAGTAACAAGGCAAGCAGAATGCTAGCTAACAAACTGAAAGCCAAAATGGGTAAATCACGTATACCACAGATATTAGATCGGGAGGGGCAGCTCAAACACCAACCAAGACAAATAGCTGAATGCTTTGCACGATATTACGCCTCCCTGTACAATCTTTCGGCAGAACCCGACGTACACCAACCTTCCCTGCAAGACATATTTCCCTTCTTGAACTCCCTCCACCTTCCACAGCTGTCAGATAATCTCCAAGATGAGCTAATCAGACCCATAACCTCTAGTGAGCTAGCATCGGCACTAAAAAGTTTACCTAATGGCAAGGCCCCTGGTCCAGACGGGTTCACAGCGAAATATTATAAATGTTTTCCAGATCTTCAACCCCATCTGCTAAAAAATTTTCAATCACTCTTTGCATCGGGCCAACCACCTCGGGAGTGGTTAGCAGCGCATATTGTAACAATCCCTAAAACGCCACTTCCCTCTCCTCACTGCTCGCAATATCGACCTATATCGCTCCTTAATGTCGACACCAAGTTATACGCGAAGATTATGGCTATTAGAATAGCCGAGGTACTGCCATTCTTAGTGGCAGATGACCAAGTAGGCTTCAAAAAAATAGACAAGGCCCAGATAACACCCTGAAAGTACTTACCCTCGTTGACCATGTAGTCCAAACGTCCCAACCTACCTTATTACTTTCATTGGACGCAGAAAAAGCTTTTGATCGGATTAATTGGTCTTATTTGAATCATGTATTTTTAAAATTTAATTTCCCAGTCGCTTTGAATAAGGCGGTGGGGGGGCTTTATACATTTCCCACTGCACAGGTCCTGAATGCTGGCTTCACATCCGACCCCATTAATATCTCTAACGGTACAAGGCAGGGATGCCCGTTATCACCCCTACTTTATGCGTTGGCGCTTGAACCACTCGCCCAAGCCATTAGGCAAGCCTCAGAAGTCCAAGGCATACACATAGGTCCCACACAGAGCAAAGTGAGCCTCTTTGCGGACGATATATTATTGACGCTGACAGAACCATCATCATCTCTACCTGCCCTTCACGAGATTCTAGATAGTTATGGTAAAGCCGCTTTTCATAAAAATTAATCTGAAGAAATCACAGGCGTTGTCGTTTGCGATTCCCCATGAGGATCTTCTCCCCTTACAAACTGCCTACCCCTATGACTGGAGGAAATCACACATTACATATTTGGGAGTCAAAATAGCTTTTTCTAGAGCAGAACTATTTACTAATAACTATCAACATATGCTTACACAACTTAGAAATCTATGTATGAATTGGTCTAAGGTAGAGGTGTCCTGGGCGGGTCGAATTGCAGCGCTTAAAATGTCTTTATTGCCAAAACTGCTTTATCTTTTCCGTGCCCTCCCCATAGCTTTGCCACGAACCTATCTATTGAAACTGCAATCTGTACTCTCCAAATTTGTCTGGCGAGGTAAACGTCCTAGAGTGAGAGCAGCCCTATTGAATCAATCTATAGAAGGTGGAGGGATGGGGGTCCCTAATGTATTAATGTATTATAAAGCATCCATGTTAACAGCATCCCAAGCCCTTCTTATGACTCCTCCGGGTCCCCAGTGGACTAGATTTCTCTCGGTTTATTTTCTTCCATATTCACCTTCAATAATCCTCTGGCTGCCCAGATCCCTACGCCCTAAATTGCCACCTCTTCCTCCTTTTGCCAGCCTGCTTCGTAGAGAATGGGACTATAACACAGCTAAACTCATAAACTATCACCCCATTGCCCTGGCAGCCCCACTTACGGTGTTAGGCCACCTCATTCCTCACTTTGACCCACGGGTATGGACATTACACGCCGTGACGAGGCTCTTCCAATTTTTTAATCAGGAGGGATTTCTCCCCTTTTCACGACTAATTGACAAATATGACATTCCCCAATCCCTGTGGCTATCATACGGTCAGATCCGATCTCAACTAGCGGTGTGGGGACTTGGAGGAAATTATCTTCTACGCGCCCCCTGCTTTCTCCATTTGAAAATAGATGTACCTATTCCCTAGAACGGAGGAAAATGATATCCATCTGTTACGACCTCCTACTTACATCCACAGCTAATAAACATTGGGAATATCAGAAAAATTGGGAGAAAGACTTGGGAAGGAAAATACCAATGGAACAGTGGAGAAATAGTTTCTCGGATGATAGAAGCAAGTTTAAATGTGCATCATTGTGGGAAGCGCGTAAATAGTTGCTATATAGGTGGTATCTAACACCGGATAGAGAGAGCCACATGTCATGCTGGAGATGTGGGATATTAAGGGGAACGTATTACCATACCTGGTGGACGTGCCCCTCTTTGGAGGGATGGTGGAGGGAGGTTGCTGCATTGAGCTCCAAGATTCTAGGTATCACGTGGATCCTACCCCGGCGATAGTGCTCCTTCAACTCTTCCCTAATTCGTATTCCAGGTTCCAGAAACAAATGCTAGCACACATCTTGACCATATCGTCCCTAATGGTGACAGCTAGGTGGAAGTCTACCGACCTCCCATCCCTCACCCTACTTACTGACCGCCTAAAAGAATTCCGCTTATTAGACGCAATGTCCCGGACAGTTACAGGAACTTTACCATCCAAGAGGAATTTCTGGTATATTTGGGACACTTATCTTATTTCTAACAACTAGATTGAGGGGATCATACACGGGGGGCATACACGAGGGACAGCCGTAGGATATCAATCTTATTGGGGTTTCAGGGTGAAGTCCTTGAGAAGCGGTATGTGGAATTTAGCGCACACATGGAATATCTGTTAGGTTACATTTTATTGTTGACAATCGCAGCAGCGACAAATGTATGTTGTTTGTTGGTTTTTGTTTCTTTTTGTTTTTCTTAAAGGTACTGATTGTTCATTGAAGTACTGCTTTATCATCTATATTTGTACTGTTGAAAAATCAATAAATACTTTTCAATTTAAAAAAAAATAATCATTACGTAATTTGTTATAATCTATTGGAAATACAGAAAATGCAAAATAAAAATCTGCCAGCTTGACCCCAGTCTAGACAATGGTCTCACTTTCTCTCTTTGGAGGCAAACCCAAATCCCCAATGACATGCCTTCACATATACTATATGCATTTATATACAAGGAATTACATACACAAACCTCTCTACATAGGCTGGTGTCAGACAAGCGTTTTTAAGAGTGGAAGGAATGTCCGTGAGAGTGGTTGTTCCTTCCACGTCTGCTGACCACCTCGCTGAGTGCAGTTAGTGCGCTCAGCGCTGCAAGGCTCTATCCTCCTATGGAGGATCGCTCTTTGCAACCCCGTCAAAAGCGCGTTGTAGAACTTAGACGGGGAAGCTTGCAGCACGGCCGCTGTCGGGCGTGCAATTCGTGAAAAACAAGACATACAAAATATAATAAAATGTGCAAATACAGTTCTTGAAATAAAATGGGACTTACATTGTCAGGCCAGTTCAGATATGAAATTTTTATATTCCGCAGGACTGTGTACATGACGGCCAAGAATTGTTTCAAACAGGCCATCTGTCTAATTGGGGTCAAAATGTAATAAGAAGATGATTTTTAGACAATGAACCTGGTAAATTTGTTGTCTTTACGCAAACAAGGGAAGAAACATCCATTGTTCAGAAACTGTCTTAATTAATTCTGGTTGTAAAAAACCAGATGTAAGATCACATTGCTTTGAAGTAAAGGAACACAATGGGCAGCTGAGCTTAACCTAGTGTGTATATTCAAGGACAATATTTGGTCAGATCTAAGCTCTGAAGCCATATAGACCTTGGACACTGACTGCATGAATTGTAGAAAAAAAAATAAGGTTAAATGATTTTTCAAGTGATATAAAACGATGCGATAGACAACATAATCTTTAGCATCATATTATACAAGATGCATAGATTAAATATTCAATTACCATCTATGTGGTAAGTTATAAGAGATAACCATGGGACTAATCTTTGATAAAAGATAGAAACCATACCCCATTTGATTGATTATTACATAATGAGTGTATTATAAAACAGATTAAATCTGTTAACTATGAATGAATTTTCAGGAATATATCATGAATGAATGCCTGTCTGCAGAATTATTTCATACACACATATCTCTGGATATAAATAAGGGGTGTACAAGATGCATGCACCCTGCGGCGAAATATGCCGGCGGTCTAACAATAGCAATAATATTGATATTGTTAAATAAACCAATGGAGTCGTGGGATATAGTATAAAATGACCCCCAAACCATTAAAGATTGGCCACATACATAAATTAATTCCTGTAGAAGGTTGATCTGAGAGCGCCATCTGCTGGCCAGGTCATATAACACCTGGATAGACCCCTGGAGTTAATGACTATATATATCCTCCAATCAAATGAGGCCACATAGTGATGGGCTAGAGCTAAAACTGGGCGGGAAACCACTATATAGAGGGGGTACTCCAGAGAGAAAAGAGAAAGGAAAGAGACCCTGAAAGAAAGCTTGGGGAGAGACCTGAGGGACGCTTGGAGGGGAGAAAGGGCAGATACCATCAGCCACTCCAATAAGACACGACCACACCCTAATCTTACACCATTCTATCTTCACTACCAGATGGTAAAGTATAACTGAATAACTTGATATCTATTTTCTAATTGCATACTCCTTACTTTAGATGTCCATCACAAATTAAAGGAATATAAATGAATTATTTTGCTGTTGAAGCCTAAACAGTAGAATAGTATCATCCTTTCCACTCTACTGCAGACAAGTGCAAAAGGAGAAACTATTACGGCTGCCTAATTGCGCCATAATTTAGTGAAATTATTTATATTCCAAGAATACTGGATGTGGACATCTAAAGATCAGTTGTGTGCCCATAGTGAACTGAGAAACTGGAACTGAGAAATAGTTTTTATATATCAAGTGCCATTAGCCTCATTAGTAAAACAAACATAACCTCTTTCATATACATCTTGCAGCCCTTTCGATTGAATGCATGTAAATCAATAGGAAGTTTTGGGTTAACGTATATTGAATGAAGTGCTGTGATTGATCTGTAGAGATAGTCTACCTATCGAGTGTGTTATGTATCTCCCTGAAGGAAGTTGCATTTAGTGAATAGGCCCCCACAATAATAAATTGTGCTGCAGGTGATGCCCAGTAACTGAGTGTTTTTTTTAGCCAGGTGGAGGATTGGTTTATAATGGGAAAGGTTTAAGTGAATAGAATAGAACTTGGTGTTTAAGAACTGATGCGTGCACACATATGTGGTGCGGTCTATAAACTTAAAATATTTGTCCATTAGATTATTGCGTGTCGCAGTATTGCTACTAATCACGATCTATAATTATTTTTGAAATTGCATCTTGCTAATCAGTTGATAACATACGATTGTATGAAACTTGACGTGTGAATAAATTTTGGTTTGAATTGTTTTACCGTTACGCAGTCTCATATCTTTATTGATTTTATTGTGCCTAAAAATATCTAGATAGCATCAAAAGAACTCGGGATAACGCGCTATATATTCGTTAAGACGTATATTCATTGATTGGTTAGTAATCCTTATCTTAAGGATAAATTACCAATTTATACCATTGGTATTGGAGGCACTGTCAATAATATATATACATATATATATCTAAAATAAGAAAAATACACGTCATAATTAATATATCCCTGACATATTAATGGAGTCAAACTCTGATAACATAGAAAACCTAACTTGCATTAGGTAGCTCTTCCATGGGTATTCCAGATTTTAAACGTCCCAGGACTGTACTTTCAGAGATGTTCCTTGTACCCAAGTCCTTGGAGAAATACACTGAGAACTGGGTGAGCATCCTGTACAAAGACCTGGCCCCTCACGCTATTTGGATCATGTTTCCATTCAGCTCTCCACCCAAGAGAGCAGATCAGATAAGAGGGTTGTAAATACCAGAGGTGCCTTGCCTAATCCTTTGGGAAGAAGACAGGGGGGAAAAAAACACACATTCTGCTTTTAAAATCTGACACACCGCGCAGAAGTCATGCCTGTGCATGACACTAAAATCAGACACACCACGCAGAAGCGATGCCTGTGCGTGATACCACCCACCTAAAGATGGATGACAGAGGCTTCAAGCAATACGCTTAACCCTATGTCGGCCTAGTTAGACAGTTCCCCTTGGCGGGAAAGTCCGTCAGCATTGCCATGAAGATTGCCTTTTTTATGCTGTACCGTGAAATTATACTGTTGGAGTAGAAGACTCCGTCTGAGTAACTTGCGGTTGTTACCGGCCACTCGGTCTAACCAATGTAGAGGGTTATGATCCGTTACCACGGTAAAATCACGGCCATACAGATACAGTTGCAGCTTTTGCAGGGCCCACACCACAGCTAGGCACTCTTTCTCTACCACCGCGTATGCGACTTCCCTGGGTAAAAGCGTTCGACTCAGGTAAAGTACAGGGTGCTCTTCTCCGTTAGGTAAAGTGATTAGCCAGGTTAATGCTGAGTCGAAAGCTTTTACCCAGGGAAGACGCATACGCGGTGGTAGAGAAAGAGTGCCTAGCTGTGTGTCCCTCACTGAATAACCCCTATAGTATTTGACTGTAAGCTCTGTGAGCAGGGATATTACTGTATTACATCCCTTACAAAAGATTGTAATTGTTGAAAGTAGATACACTATAACTAAAAAAGGTATCTTTACATCAAATTATAAGCTTTGTCAACAGGAACATTTTTTTATTTATATTCCGTCCTTTCCTATACATATGGTTGAATGGTCTAGAAACACGAATATTCTTTCATTATATTGTATCCTTTGTATAAAAGATTGTAAGCTCTGAGAGCATGCACAGCCTTCCTGTCAATTGCTCCCAAGACAAAGCAAGCTCTGTGGTCCCTAGAGTAGTTCTTGGCACATTACACCCAAGACAAAGTATGGTGACCAGACACTTCTTGATAGCCTTTCTGTGAGGCTTCAGAAAGTGTGCAATACTAGGCAAAACATTGTAACCTGTGCAATTAAAAAGGTACCTGAAATTTCAAGTACTGTCTGATCTCCATACTTTGTCTTGGATGTAAGGGTGTGCCGAGAACTACTCCAGCGACCACAGAGCACTTGCTGTTGCTAACTGTCATAAGATGCATGATGGACCGCGTGCACAGCACTGCATCAGAAATCACAGGTCCTCTTACTAAACCAGTGGTCGGGACTTCCTTCCCTCAGCTGCTCATTTCAATAATTAAAAAAGGAAAAAGCTGTCCTACCCTTGCCTCACTTAGCACACAAAAATGAAACCCAAACTTCACTCTAATTACATGGAGCAGAGGGCATTGCATCTGCCATTAAATCCAGCTGTCGCGCCAGAAGATTCTGATCATATAGTTCTCAGTGTTCTTCTGCAGTTCCTCCCTGTGGCGGCTGGTGACATTTCAAGTTGGTGGGGCGCTAGACTGGATACATTTATTTTTTATCATGAATAGCAATATGTCTATATGGCTCTACTAAATCCAAAATATGTGGACGATTCCATAGGCTGCTCCCAGTGCTTACCAGGATCTGGCTGCTCTGTCTCAGTGCTCTCCATGATGTGGCTGCTCTGCCTCAGTGCTCTCCTGGATCTGGCTGCTCTTTCTCAGTGTTCTCCTGGATCTGGCTGCTCTTTCTCAGTGCTCTCCTGGATCTGGCTGCTCTTTCTCAGTGCTCTCCTGGATCTGTCTGCTCTGTCTCAGTGCTCTCCTAGATCTGGCTGCTCTGTCTCAGTGCTCTCCATGATCTGGCTGCTCTGTCTCAGTGCTCTCCTGGATTTGAATGCTCTGTCTTAGTGCTCCCTAGGATGTGCCTCCAGACACATAACCCCACGGCACGCCCCCATGACTGACGAGGACAGTCACATGACTGTCCTGTGTCAATCATTGCAAGGGAAGGCCTGCCTCCCATGGAGGCATTTTTTGAATAGCTTGAGACCAATGGTGCTTTCCCATTGGTTCAAGTTATTCCATTGCTCTCAGTGCCTCTCTGGGGCACTGAAGAGCATAGATTCAGGAAGTAGGCAGTGCCAGACTTGCACTTCAAACTTCTCAATGAATAGATTCTGTTTGCAGCTTGAGCTTATGCGATTAGAGTAGCGTTCAGCTGCGCAAATTGCGTAGGCTCAGGCACGGCAGAAAAAAACTGAGCAGAGACAGACGGCGGGTGAGCACGGAGCAGGTGAGTTTGTTAACTTTTTTTAATCAGCTGATTTTATTTTAATGTCAGGCGGGCTGAGCCCACTTAACCACTTAATGGCAGGTGAGGCCCTGCCTCACCTGCCACCCCTGACTGCACGTCCCTGATTCAAGCCGCAGACTAGCTTGCTTTGGTTGGGTTTGTTTAATGCCCATCAGAGTTCAATTAGCCAGCAGCAGGGGACTTGTTCCTTCATGGCTCCTGGGCGAATCCACGACCTTGGCTCCATGGAGTCCTAAGGAGTTCAGTAGCCAATAACCATTGTGGTGCTGCCGGTACCTCCTAGCAACTCACAGATATTCTGACTGTAGCCAGTAATATTGTGGCTCAGTCAGAAAACAGCCATTAAAAGCAAGCCACAAATGGAACATGGCTAGTGCAGGATTTTTCCATTTGCAAGCTGCTATTTACAGCCCGATTGGAATCTGCCCCCGCCCTCCCATGTCTACAAACATACGCAAGATTTTAAAATCTAGATCTCTCTTCTGGAGTGAATTAATACAACAAATTAAAGTTGATATGACTGAAACATTGAACTGTTAAACTTATTGGATATTTCACTGGTTATGCTTACCAGTCTTTCTGTCATTTTCACGTGCAGGTCACAGAGCCCTTCAACATGTACATCACTTTGATGAAACAATTCCATTACTTAAAAGGACAATTACATTGCAGCATGTATGTGGTTATTCTTACTACGTACTATTCCCTGATCTATGAAGAAATGGTTATTTGAGCACAGAATCAATGTTATTGAGTGCTCGTCTCAAGTGCTCAGACCTCAAGCCAACAAAGCGTTTGTGGTTTGAAAGCTAGAAACTTGTTAGCAAACGAAATCCAATTAACTCTAATGAAGCTGAATAAATAATTCTTGTAAGAGTGGCCAATGATACCCAAGATGAATAGAAAAACTTACCTTGATGTAGATTTAATCTGGCAGTGAATGCATCTGTTACCATGGCAGCCAGTGAAAGCATTGTGAAGCATTTCTTTTCAATATGCTCGATTGACATTCTACTAGAACCATTCTGCAATATCCTAATTAACTTGGCTTTTACCTGAAAAATGTCTACTGCTCACATTAGAATGCTGGTCCATAAGAACCCTTTGAGACTATGGAACCAGATTTCAAGCATGTGATTTTGGCAGATATTTACAGAGACTATGCCAAATTGCAACACAAATGCAAAATGTTAAAGTTACTTTGGAGTTAAAATGTCTGTAATTCAACGTTCCTTTATGTGAGTCTCAGATCACGGACCACAGTCAAGAAGAAAGGGGCTTTAGACACCATTTAATCAGGGGCAGATCCACTCCACAGTGCACTTGTATTCGGATTTTGCCACATCCAGAATGTTGTATATGAAACCAAAAAGTACCAGCACTCATGGGCTCTGTTTAAGTGACTTTTTATTAGACAGTTTATACACTGGGGTACCAGCAACATTTCAGTCTACTGGCTTTTATCAAGCTTGATTAAAGCTAGTAAACTGAAATGTCAATATCCTAGTGTGCAAAGCATCTAAGAAAAAGACACTTCACCAGAGCCGATGATTGTTGGTACTTTTTGATTTCTCACATTGTGATCCAACATTCATTCAACTTCAAGGCCACAGGAAGACCTACTAGGTTTGTTATTGGAAAAGTTCTTTTCTGGTGGAGTAAGTAAAATGTCAACACCAATTCACATGTTGGATTATTGCAAAATCAATGCAATAAGTGTGTTTATTGTGGCTTAAAATGTTGACCAGAGAATCTGCATCAACAGATAAAAAAACAAACAAAATGTGCTGCGCAAGACAAATACAAAAACCCAATCTAGTGACACCTCTTCCACCTACTGGGCATAAAGACGTATGTTTAACTCAATCGAAGCACAAAAAGAAACATCTGTAGAAGCCTACAGGTTGGAAGAATCAGTACAAAGATACAACCTTTTATTGATAAACACAGTTTTAAGATACCTAATAGCATATGAAAACAAAAAGATTTGAAGGAGAGAAGAAGCCAATGTTGAGCCACGGGTAATGTATTTATTCCTTCTATGCCAAAAGCCAAAGCTTTTTAGTTTAGAGCAACACCACTTATTTATTGTCAGTTGACTCTTCTGTCTTATCCTTCCTCTATACTAGGGACCTATCGGGGATGTATTTAATCACTGAAATATATGGAAATGTAATGAATACGTCCTTGTCCCACTCAACATGTATATGTTCCAATAGGACATTTACACTTTCTATCACCAAAGTGATGTAGGCTCATACTTTTATGATTTTTTTTTATCTTCTAGTGAGGTTTTTTTTTTCTCCTAGAATTCTTCTGGCATTTGTGTGCTATTAGGCCTTTTTAATCTGTATTTATTAACAAAAGTTAGGTTTTATCTTTGCGCT
The DNA here is from genome assembly GCA_009667805.1 of Leptobrachium leishanense. Lineage (NCBI taxonomy): Eukaryota > Metazoa > Chordata > Amphibia > Anura > Megophryidae > Leptobrachium > Leptobrachium leishanense. The sequence continues at coordinate 286,860,408 of CM019067.1, read as the reverse complement.
ATTTCTTCCACCCACTAGGTTTCTATGGAACTTTCTTTTTCTGGTTCTTCATATAAATATACTAAGTAGTTATATATAGAGTAAAGAAATCAAAAAGAACAAGAGAGTCCACGCTCCTGATGAAGCCGCGTCTTTGATCGGCGAAACTTGCATCGAGCGTGACACTTTTTTATGTGTGTCTTTGTTTGGTTTTAACAGTCATTTATCAACTGGTTATTTCCCCTGAGCTGGACCATTGTGTCTTAGCTACTTAGCGACATTGCTATATGGTATGTGCTGATGTTTCAATGCGGCTTAGATAATTGTCTGATTTGAGCTGTGATTTTTCATCATTGCTACGGTGTTTAGGGTCATTGAGGGACATATTAGAAATCTGACCAGAATATAGGGCTATGATTTAGGGATATTTGTCTCTCTGTCATCCTTTATTTAAGGCTCTTTAAGGAGTTTACTATGAGGTCTTTCTAATGAGAAATTGTGCATATTATGACATGCTGCGCAATTTTTATTGACCTACTTAAGGGCTATCGGACCTGATACCTTTTATCTCAGCCAATATTTCCTCACATCGGCATATACATAATTATTCGTACGCCAGGGTTTTCATATCAAATATTTCACGTTTTTATAACATTTGGCGATTCTCATTTTTCTTTTCTTTGTATATTTGGCAATGTCCGATCAATAAAGATATATTATCAGTTTATACCCTGACCACATCAAAGACTAACAGGATTGTCCTGTGGTCTCTCTTGTTCTTTTTGATTTCTTTACAATTACGTGGGTTAAGTCCCAATTGGTCTAGGGAATTCTCCATAGCTCCAATCCTCAATATTATTTTTTGTATAATTACATATCCATTGAAAATTTTTTTTTAAGGCTTTATATTTTTTGTTCTTAAGCATAACTTATGTCACATGACTGCTGTGACATCCCAGCATGCTCTATGCAAACAGCGTGTTTGACATTATGGTCAGATAACAAAACACAATGCCTGTCGCCAGCACCTGTGGAGACCAGAGACCCTTATTACAGCATCTGACAAACTGGATGAAAATGATCAATAAAAATCAGGTGTCGGAGCAGATCCTGCATCTCGCCCTGGAGATAATCTACCTGCTGACTGGAGAGGAGGGTGTTATTGTGAAAAAGCCTGGTGAGCATGTCCCACACAACAGCAGGTCGTGCGTGTCATTAGAAACTTTCATCCCCGGCATAGAGCCTCCAACTCATGAGGAACAAGACCGGAACAATGACAAGAAGCTCCTGCAAGAGCCCAAAAAGAATAAACATCTGCTAACAACAGACATTCCTATAAAGTGCGAAGGCGATGGTCATAAGGATCATCATATGGATGTGATGATGAAGATAAGCAATTTCGCAACTCTCTGGATGGAGCCAAGGAAAGAGGCACCATTGTAAGGTCCAACATTCCAGTTTCTACACCAAAATGTAGAAATAAAGATAAAAGTTACCTTATACCCAACAAATACTGCAAAAAGAAACAGCTCTAAGTGGAGACGCTAGAGACCCAAGGTAGAGGGATCGACTTCACTTAATGGGAGGGGTAACCATCTCTGACATTAATACAATCTTAATGCTTAAAGAGGAAGACATTACAATGAGTGTCACAATAATTGCATATTCATTGAAACAATTTTTTTTAAAGTTATGTATTTTTTTGTTCTTAAAAATCTCTTAAGTCACATGACTGATGTGACATCCCAGCGTGTCGTATGTAAACAGCGCTTTCAAGGCTGCGGATAACAAAGCACAATGCCTGTCACCGGCACCCGCAGAGACCATTATTACATCACATGCAAACTGGATGAAAATGAACAAGAATTTAAATCAGGTGTCAGCAGATTCTTCAGCTCGCCCATTAGATCATCTACTTTCTGACTGGAGAAGAGGGTTTCAGTGTAAAAAAAAATAAGCCCAATGAGCCCTCCTCTATACCCACTCTTCCGTTTTAACCCTTTAATTGGTGTATAAACTCATTTTCTTTCCATCGTCAGGCACACTTTCACTGATCCAGAAATGGCATGCTGCCGGGCTACCTCAAAGATAGAGCAGTCACATGACCACAGGGAGGCTGGATGCTCTAGCAAGGGTCCAGACAAACCAATGGCTCTCAGTACAAATTACTTTGACAGACATTGGCAGGATGTGAGTCCCAAAAAGAGCTGTCCTTCAAGGAACTCATTGTGAATCCCGGATCAGTGCTACCTAATCAGAGCTTCTGGGAAGAATACATCTATGCACTTGGAGGGCTGAATTAACCCTCTGAGATCCACATGAAGGAGGCTCAGGGGTAAGGGGATACAGATCATTGCAACCACTCATATACTGAGTGGTAAAAGTGCCTAGAGTGTCCCTTTAACTGATTTATGCAGACATCTCTAGGTTTTGTATATGGCATTGTACTCCCTTACAACAGTGTTTCCCTGCCCTGGTCCTCAGGAACCCGTAACAGGCCACATTTGCCAGATATCTGAAGCACAGCACAGGCGATATGATTTGCTGCTCAAAGATTGCAGGATTCAGTCTGCATTTCCCCAAGGTGATCCTTAAAATCTGGCCAGTTAGAGACACTTGCAGACCAGGTTTTGGAACCACTGATCCTACAATCATGATATTTACAAGCAGCTGACAATTTAGAAATCATCAGATCTCTTTCAAAGCTTATGCAAAATATATTTCTGCTTTCACACAATATGTTCTAAAATTCTCAACTGCCTTTCGGCTTTAATTAATCTTAACTTGGCACATGACTTGCAGAACAAATAATATAGTATAATCTGTATCAATTTTTAAATTCAAATTTGTATTTACAGAATAGATGGATGAGAAAATGTGTAAGTGATGTGCTAGGAAGAAAACAAGAATTTATGTAATTTAATATTTCTCATGAAAAAATGACAAGAGAGGGAGAGGGTGTAGCTGCATCAATCTCCTACTTGTCAGGCCCCGTTCACACCTGGGCGTTTTACAGTGCGTTCCTACGCGATGTAAAGAGCCCAAACACGGAAATCCCATGATTTTCTATGGGGCCCGTTCATACCTGGGCGTTTTACAGCACGTAGGAATGCGCTGTAAAACACCCTATGCCCAAAGAAGTACGTACATGAGCTTCTTCGGGGCGTATTGCGGCGCGTTCACAGCCAGAGACTGCAGCGTGAACGCGCTGCAATGCGTGTTTGCTTATTTTTCACATTTGCGCGATACGCGCAACAAAAACGCTCGTATTACGCGCATATGAAAACACTGAGGTGTCAACGGGGCCTAGGAAATAAACATTACTTGGGAATAAAAAAAAACTGTATCTGATCTGTAGATTATAAAAAGCAGGTGAAGTGGAATCAGGCTGGAAGATGGCCGCCTTTATAAGCCAGGCGGCCATCTTGTTCAGAATAATGGTTCACTTGAAAATAACTAGGTAGGTTTTAGCTGAAACTAGAATGAAGCATACGTAGAAATTTAGGAATGTGTTAGATTAGCAGAAAAGCAATTAAAACCTGAGAAAGATCCAGACTGTTCCTGGCACGAAGGGACAGAATGAGAAGTGGATACACCAAGGTCACAGAGGCCCGCAGAGAGACAAAGGGGAGCATAGAAGACAGACCAGGTGTTATCCGCAACAAATAAACACAGGCGCTAGGGAGGTGAGCACAGCCCGGACTGAGTGTAGCAGCAAATCATGATCTGTCGAAACTAACATGAAGTTTGCCAATTTACGGCCAATGTAATGGAATGTCTTTGTATTAGATTAAGGGAGGTATTAACCCACGTGGGGTGGGAGAGTGTCACCGGGAGGAGGGTTAATTGGGATGTACCTAATTTCTGTATTTGTGATCTCATGTCACGGTGAGTTCGATGCTCACTCTTTGCGATTCAATCCTGTGTGAGCATTTGTGTGACGACACAAATAAAGTTTGCATTTCCTGAAGAGACTCGTGTTCAGACAATCCTTGCTCGTGTCCGGTCCGGCCTCGTCCCAAGTGAACCTAGCAGATTCCGGTTACACAGGTCCAGTTAGATCATTCCGCATCGTTTTGTGGTTTATTTTATTTTTTATCTGCTCACATAGGTTTTCAACTACATATTATGCTTTATTTTGTTTTTACAAAGAAAGAATTCATTGGTATGGTGGTTAGTGATACAGGAAAAAAATATTTTTTTTATTGTAATTAAAAATACAACCCATAAACATCAGGTAAAAATATCCTCCAAGGAAATGTTTATTTTTAACAGTTAAATAAATAAATGTTGGATGTTGGGCCTCTTCCAATCACCTTTTTCACCCAAAGCTTTATTATCCAGAGCAACAAATAACAGAGCTTGGAGTGGAAGAGTGGAAGCTTTTAACCTACATTTTATAACAGATTTAGAACTGACATACAATTACCTTTGGAGCCACTTACTGCCACGTTCTGATTGATGGTTCTGTATCTTTTTTTGAACGCATCCCAACAATGGCAAGTTATTATTCTAGTACATGAGAGCATCCTGAGAAACGGCAGCCATCTGCTGGCAGCGTCTGGCAATTGTATTTAGTCCCTCAGCTTCCCAAACAATGTAGTGAAGCCTCTGTGGCTCATACAGAAATCTTACAGGTCTATTCACTAAAAGGTGAAACTCAGGAGAAGTGAACAATCTAGACCAAATATCCGATTTGGAAAGTGAGATAAATGGGAGAATTTTTCTGGTTTGGCTATTTAGACCTAGAATTTTCACTTCTCCTGCCAACTCTCCTGAGTTTCACCTTTAGTGAATAGACCTGTTAGGAAATGGGCAGATTGCGGAGAACACTACAGGCCGTGATCTCCTGACACAACCCACTGGGCAGATTGCCCATAAACTGCATCAGAGGATAATGCAAGACACAGCAGAGCTGGACCTTAACTGTAAACACCGCACATACACAACAACATGTGGAGACATTTACTCCATGATCACTCACTACCACATGATGGTAAATATGCCCAAAGCCACTTCAATGCCAGAATGTGAAGAAACCTCCAGCAAACTGCTCCTTCCCAGCAAAGAGACCACCCCAGGAAGCAACTGCCCTTGAAACAAACCCCACCCCAGCAAAGAGAGCACAGGGCAAGCACCTCATGTCAGCACTAGAGTTACTGTAATCTGTAATGACACTGTGCCACTACACTAACCACCTGCACCCCATCCTGTATGAAAAGGGCTGCCTCAGCAACACCTAGAACAACAGGGAAAGTCTAGTCATGTGCTGCTCACCAGTAATTATATGCGATGTGATAAAGACCCATGCCACCACAACCAACTCCATGATATGAATATTATATATATATATATGAAGCAATAGGGGCTGCACACGTGTGAACTGGTTGAAAATAAAAAATCTTTATTTAAGGTATCTTAAAATCAGTCCCTGAAGATGGTTCCAGAGAGAACCGAAACGTCGGTCTGATTTTAAGATGCCTTAAATAAAGATTTTTTATTTTCAACCAGTTCACACGTGTGCAGCCCCTATCGCTTCATATCTATCCTGTCCATGTCATTGGGCGTGCACCGTGGATTTCAGTTTGGTAGTGTGAAGATTGGGAGTAGCGGGAGTCCAAAGAGAACTATATATATATATATATATAATAGGGCTGGTAAGGATTAAAATTTTCGTGTTCAATTAATCAAATTTATTTTAATCGATTAATTATAGTGCACAAACAGATCCAACTACTTTTAGCTGATCTGCTTGCATTGCAACTCTGTATTAGTCAGTGGTAAATGTTGTATACACTATATACAATCACCCGACACTGGTTAGTTTCAACAATCCATGACTTTACTTCACAGTTCACACAAATACGTCTTAAATTCAAACTGTAGCACTGACGTAAGTTATTATATTGCCCCAGCTCATACATGGATATATTGCCCCCAGCTCACACATACATGAATATATTGCCCCAGCACACACATGGATATATTGCCCCAGCAAACACACACATAGATATATTTGCCCCAGCACACATGGATATATTGCCCCAGCACACACATGGATATATTTCCCCAGCACACACATGGATATACTGCACCCAGCACACATGGAGATATTGCCCCAGCACACACATGGGTATATTGCCCCAGCACACACATGGATATATTGCCCCAGCACACACATGGATATACTGCCCCAGCACATATGGATATATTGCTCCAGCACACATGGATATACTGCCCCAGCTCACATGAATATACTGCCCCAGCACACATGGATATATTGCCCCAGCACATGGATATATTTCCCCAGCATGGCCGCTCGCCTGGGGGAACCACGTGACCAGTCGCGATCTCGCGAGAACGCGGCTGGTCACGTGGTTCCCCCAGGCGAGCACCCAAGCTCCATGCCTTCGGACGCTCACAGGGAGCCAAACACGTGGCGCAAAGCACACGGCGCCGCCGCCGCGTGCTTTGCGCCTCTGGTCGATTAAAATATTTTTAATCGACCAAAAAAATTAACTATTAAATCGACGGATTATTCGTTAATTTCCGCAGCCCTTATATATAAATGTATATATGCTCTTACCTGTGCAACTGTATACTGACACACATTAACCCCTGCATCTGCACACACTCACTAACCCATGTGTCTGCATCACACTCATTAACCTACAGTGGCAAGAAAAAGTATGTGAACCCTTTGGGATTACGTGGAATTTTGCATGAATTGGTCATAAAATGTGCTCTGATCTTCATCTAAGTCACAACAATTTGAAAAACACAGTTTGCTTAAAATAATACAACACAAACATTATATGTTTTCATGTGTTTATTAAACATAACATGTAAACATTCACAGTGCAGGGTGGAAAAAGTATGAACCCCTAGCCTAATGACTTCTCCAAGAGCTAATTGGAGCCAGGAGTGAGCCAACCTTGAGTCCAATCAGTGTGATATTATTGGATGTGTTGCTGAAAGCTGTCCTGCCCTTTAAAAACACACACCAGTTTTGGATTTACTGATTTCAAGAAGCACTGCCTGATGTGAACCATGCCTCACAGAAAAGAGCTCTCAGAAGACCTACGATCAAGAATTGTTGACTTGCATGAAGCTGGAAAGGGTTACAAAAGCCTTGATGTTCATGTGTCCACAGTAAGACAGACTGTCTGCAAATGGAGAAAGTTCAGCACTGTTGCTACTCTCCCTAGGCGTGGTCGTCCTGTAAAGATGACTGCAAGAGCACAGCGCAGAGTGCTTAAAGAGGTAAAGAAGAATCCTAGAGTGTCAGCTAAAGACTTACAGAAATCTCTGGCACATGCTAACATTTTTGTTGACACATCTACAATAAGGAAAACATTAAACAAGAATGGAGTACATGGGAGGACACCACGGAGGAAGCCATTGCTGTCCAAAAACAATATTGCAGCACGTTTGAAGTTTGCAAAAGAGCACCTGGATGTTCCACAGCACTACTGGCAAAATATTCTGTGGACAAATGAAACCAGAATTGAGTTGTTTGGAAAAAACACACAACACTATGTGTGGAGAAAAAAAGGCACAGCACACCAACATCAAAACCTCATCACCACTGTAAAACATGACGAAGGGAGCATCATGGTTTGGGGCTGCTTTGCTGCCTCAGGGCCACGGATTGTTGTCATTGATGGAAAAATGAATTCCAGAGTTTATCAAGACATTTTGCAGAAAAACGTAAGACCATCTGTCCGCCAACTGAAGCTCCGCAGAGGATGGGTGATGCAACAGGACAATGACCCAAAGCATACAAGTAATTCAACAAAAGAATGGCTTCAACAAAACATTATAAGCCTTCTGGAGTGGCCCAGTCACAGTCCTGACCTCAACCCGATTGAAATGCTGTGGCATGACCTTAAGAGAGCGATTCACACCGGACATCCCAAAAATATTGCTACACTGAAACAGTTTTGTGAAGAGGAGTGGTCCAAAATTACTCCAGATCGTTGTGCAGGTCTGATCTGCAACTACAGGAAACGTTTGGTTAAGGTTATTGCTGCCAAAGGAGGGTCAACCAGTTATTAAGTCCAAAGGTTCAAATACTTTTCCCACCCTGCACAGTGAATGTTTACATGTTCTGTTCAATAAAAACATGAAAACATATAATGTTTGTGTTGTATTATTTTAAGCAGACTGTGTTTTTCAAATTGTTGTGACTTGAAGATCAGAGCACATTTTATGACCAATTCATGCAAAACTCCATGTAATCCCAAAGGGTTCACATACTTGTTCTTGCCACTGTATGTGTCTGCATATTAACACTCATTAACTCATGCATCTGCATACTCGCAATCATTAACCCATGCATCTGCACACACTCATTAACCTACGCGTCTGCATATTAGCGCTCATTATCCCATGTATCTGCATACAATCATTAACCATCTGCATACACACACTCATTAACCCATGCATCTGCACACACTCATTAACCCATGTGTCTGCATACAATCATTAACCCATGCATCTGCATACACACACTCATCAACCCATGTGTCTGCATACACACACACTCATTAACCCATGCATCTGCACACACTCCTTAACCCATGTATCTGCATATTAGCACTCATCAACCCATGTATCTGCACACTCATTAACCCATGCACCCATGCATTAACCCATGCATCTGTATACTGAAATACATTAACCCATGCATCTGCACACTCATTAACCCAAGCATCTGCAAACTCCCACTCATTAACCCATGTGTCTGCCTACTCATACTCATTAACCCTTGTTATTAAGGACACGCAGGGCTAATCACTACATCCTATTGTTACTGTGTGAGAAGAATAACTGTTGCATGGTAATGCAAACCCTTTCAGTAAAGGTTATCCGCAGTGGCACATCACATTAAGCTCACTTAATCGTGTTGTAAATTGGGCAATTTCATTATTTGATGCTAAACCTCCAGAGAACACTTATATTTCACAAAAGCAAGTGAATATTATTTAGCATCCTTTCTGAAAAAGAGTCATTCCGGAGATTTCCTCTGGAAGATATTGAAAGCAAAAAACAGAAGATTGACTGTATATAGCAGCTCAAATATATAGTCCATTTTGTCACCTGTCAAATTCTGCACCCACTGCTGGGTGAATAAAATACGGAACCCTGTGAATTCTGCATTAAATAGCCGTTTTCTTTAACGTCTAGTCTTAAAACTTGCATTTAAAAGACTGTAAAACCATCTACAGGATCACATTTAACTTATAAAACATGAGCAATTGATTCTTTGAAATCGAAGAAAATTATAGCGGTACCTGACGAGAGCCAACTGGCTAAAAAGCATTTCATTTTCACACTTCCAAAATATATTCAAATTAAACGCAGATTTTGTGGCTCACAAACACTGTAAGAAATGGGGCTCTATAGCATACGTATGAAGGTCAAAGCAATCAGAGGGAAAAGTACACAGGACGCACGGTTAGGTCTGTGGTAGACATCAAAACTGGGCAATGGAGGTAGAATTTTTGCCAATTAATACTCTACATAGACTTTCAGGGTTATCCAAAGAGCTCCGAATTGCTGGAGAAAGGTAACCGAACGCTGAAAATCAGCGTTCGGTTACCTTTCCTGGCCATTCGGCTATCCAGAGAGCAGGCAATTCGCCAAATCCTGGCGAATTGCCTGAACATACGGTGCCTGTTCGGTGCCTGTTCGAGGGCAGTGAAATCCCCATGAAAAAGCACTGCTTCGGCTATTCAGAGAACACAAACCAGCAGTGAAAGGTTCCCCTAATGCCCTGCCATTCGGTGGTTTAAGGCTAGGGACAGATGAGCGCATTTTCTGCGGCCACCATCAAAATGTACGTCGATGCGTGCGCACGCATTTTTTCACGGAATACGCTTAAGTGGTCAGACGACCACAGTCGCACAGTCGCAGGTACTCACCAACGCAATTCTAGGGAAATCCGGCTGTTTGAGCGTTATGTAGGCCGCACACTAGCAGCGTCTGACGTCTCCTAATCACGCACACACGCTGCCATGCGGCCGCAGCGCACTCTGTATGTCTGTAGCAGCGGTTTCACGTTCTGAGAAAAATGCGTTCATTTGCCGGTTGCGTGGTGTCGGCGCACTTTTGTACGCACGTACACGTACTGCGTATATTGGCCGTCATTGGCCGTTATGTGCTGCTACTGCCGCCGTGATTTAGTGCGCCTGCACGCGCGTTCCGACTGCCCCACTCTGACCCTAGCCTTATTCGGCAAGTTTATTCAGGAGAATCCCATAGGCTTCAATGTTAAAAATATTCCGGTTTTAATTCAATATCTAATAAACCGTTCATTATAAAATTCTGCAGTAAAGAGTCTCTTTATTTATAGATTTTTTAGGATATTTTAAGCATTTTTCTGAATTTTTTTTTTTAAAAGTCCGATTTTTTTTTGATTTTTTTTAAGTTTACTTACTTTTTCTGTAACATCCCTTTTTATTATCATTCCCTGGACCTCATATGTAAATTTCAGACATTTTCGCTCAGTAGTTTTTTTGCAAACAGCGTTTTATTTTCACACATTCACACAAACTATTTTGCTAATTTATTCACTGCCTCTTCTGCGTCTCAGCTGCTTCGGCTGTGTGTGATCGGCTCCTGCTCGGGCTTTTTCCGTGGTTTTCGGCAGGTTAATCCAGATGTTTTTGAGGGTTTTCAGCGTGCATTCGCTGGGTTTTGCGGTTAGTTTTCGTCGGGTTTGTGGCAGCTTTTCCCTGCAATTCGGGGACCCTGTGGTGCTTGCTGAATACACCGCAAGGTCACCGAAATGGGATCGGCAAAAGGAACCGAATTGAAGAGAACGAAAAGTCACCGAACGTGCGCTGACTTTTCGAATCTCTTTGGATAACCCTGTATGTCTATAAAATATCAATTATTACTGGATTTTCTTGTATGAACACTGTCTACAGACAGAAAGCAGAAGACAAATGCAAGCTAAATTTGATGGTCATCCACATAAAGGCAGCCAACCTGGTCAAAGGTTTGATAAACGTTTGTGCGGTTCTCTTATTTGGTTCATGAATAAGAACACAAAAATTAACATTTTGTGATTATTTACAGCTTGTAAGTATGGAGGTAAATTTACACCAACCTTGGAATAGAGCCCGAAATTTGTAATCCCTGATACATTTCAAACTCTGAGCTGCCGAGGCTAATGGATCAGCCCTCGCCCTTACTGCAACAAAAAGCTCTAAAGACTTTACTGCTACATTACAACAGCCAGGCAGCTGGCAGAATATATTTGAACACTCCTTTGCAATACTGACACAAGGTGTTAGTGTATTTTCCATACACAGGCATTACACCCACATACAGATATTATTTTTATATTCTATTGGTATTTTGTGGACGTTGCATTGCTAATAATCTCATTATGATGACTAGAAATGCTAGCATTCAGAATATCTGACGGTTTATATTACCCGTCTTTATAACATTTCATCCACACTCATTTAGTGTATTTGACACAAAAACAATTTCTTCCTGTATTCAATTAATATAGACCTCAACATTTTATCCCAGCGTTATGTCTGTGAAGGAGAAATGAATGCATGAAAATAAAAAACAGCAAATTTACATCATTTTAATCTTTTAATGATCTCAGAATAACAGTCAATGCGAAAATTGCTACTTTACACTATGTTTTCCCTCCAGCGTTTCAAATTATTTAATTTTTTTACATAGCATTGCCAATAATCTCATTATGATCGCTACAAATCTCTCTAAGCAGGAGATCTGGCCATTTTTATTATCTATTTTTATCGCACTTACTGTACTTGACACAATGGCCATTGCTGCCTGTATTCTAATAATGTTGACCCCATTTGGAGTTGTGCAAGATAAGGGACACCGTCTACAATTTAGAACTTTTTATCCCAGCAATATATCTATAAAGCACACATGAAGACCAGTGACGTGCGATGAGGTCAGTGGCTGGTGAGGCACTGCCTAGTATCACAGCCAGATATACACAGGGTTACGAAGTCACAATTTACGCATTTGATTATCGTTATATAGGAGAATAGAGTTTCACTATTTATACACATGTTTACCAATTAAAATATATATATATGTTCCTGAAGAAATCTTTTACAAAAAAAATAGATCGTCCTCGATCAGGAATATCACACAAATAACTACTGCTTCATTGAAACTATATTCCAATTTCCCTGCAACCCCTTTCGGGCACTGTTGCTACACCGGACCGTTAGGATATCATTATTATTATAGAGACACCCTTTCCCACCATCTCTCTGCCAAAATAATTCCACTTATGTTCTTTACTTCTAGAACTAAGTTCACAAACTGTTTTTTCTGTACTAGGAGTGTGCACTCACTCCTAACATTTTATTTACAGTTTAAATATACACACACACATCACATGTCATTACAGCACAATGAGCACATTAATTTACTTGAACGGCAGGGGAGGCTCTGCCTCCCCTGCCACCCCTGATGAAGGCATGTCAGACTAAAAATAAGCAAGTTGACATTACATGAATTTTTTAACGATCTCAGAATAACAACCTGTATGCGAAATTTGTATTTTATCCTACATCTAAGTGTTAACTACAAATCCCAATTATCAAATCAATGTTACGATAATATTATATTTAACCATAAGCCATTGGTTGTAAAAACAGTTAGAGGAGGTACCCAATTTTTTTTTCAAATAATAGATTTCAACTGCGTTATGTAGACTTCTAATAATTCTTACAAATGTCCTGTCCATGCGTAATCTTTCTGGTGAACCCAACACCCTAAGGCTATTAGGGTGTGAATAGATATTAAATAAATTACAGATATCCAAAAGTATGACTGACATTTTTAGAATCATTATACTAGCTATATCAATGTTTCTGCCTTATGTGTCCAAAATGATTTCCTTTATAGCTTAAATATATCTTTCAACCTTTCCAACAGTCTGCCCTAGAGAGTTTCATAATTCTTACAGCGTTACTTAATATAGTCACCCATTCATGCTGTAATTCTGACTTTAAATGTTACTTTCTAAATAAAATATGCACCAAAGAACTGCTGGGTTTTTGCTGTATGTATGTAATCAATCTTTCTAAGGTTTAATGGAATATTTACACGCGACATTATATTCTAGGGCCATCTGTCTGCAGACAACAACAAGATTATTATATTTAACAGTAAAGATGTGAAATACGTATTTAGAAAAGGAAAAGGGTTATCACTGATATCATAAACCCAACAGCAGTGACAATGAAACATTTTAAAACACTCATTAGAAAGCCATGTAGACAAAGTGCAATGTTTTATTAGATTTTCAGAAAATCATTTATATTTGAAGATTCAGATTACTTTTTTTTTTCCATTATAGTCTCAACAAATGCATTAAAATGTCTGTCATAGATAAAAGATGAAAATAAAAATATCAGCTCGTGAAACTTATTAAACTGATGTAGATATACAGGGTTATTCAAAGAAATCCGAATTGTGGACGAAAGGTGAACAGTGAAATTCAGCGTACGGTTACCTTTCCTGGCCATTCGGCTATTCATAGAGCAGGCAGTTCGCCAAATGTTGGCGAATTGCCTGCACATATGGTGCCTGTTCGAGGGCAGTGAAATCCCTAGAGAAGCAATGCTTCGTCTATTCAGAGAACACAAAACAGCTGAGAAAAGTTGCCGAAATGCCCTGTCATTCTGTGGTTTCATTCGACAGGCTTTATCATGCCCCACTCTCGGCCCCGGCCGCCATGTTGGGACGTGTACCTTACTCACCTGAGGTCCCTCGTGGCGCGCTGCTCCGCACTCCCGGTCTGCGAGATGGAAGAGAGACCTCGAGGTGCATCCCACGCCGCCGACAGGATCCGAATGGTGAGAGACGAAGCGCGCCCGCGCGATCACATACCTCCTTAAGAAGCGAGGAGCTTGGTACTCTGGCTGATGGTAGCTTACAGGTACTGCATGACACCTGCACTGGAGATCCTCGTATGCCCCCAATTAACCTATCAAGTACTCAGGTATCCCAGCTCCACCTACGAGTCCCAGGTGAACGGTGTTCTTATGATCCTCTGAACCCTATTTAAACCTGTCGCCTTTCTCAGTTCATTAACCAGGTTATACTGTGGTTTCACCGCTTCAGTTATCCAGTGTTCCCTCTTCGTTCCTGTTCCAAGTGAATCCTGAGCTCCAGATCCTGCATCCAGTCTTGCCTCCACGGTGCCAGCTCCAGACCCTGCATCCAGGCTTGCCTCCGCTACCACAGTACCAGCTCCAGCATCCAGGCTTGCTTCTGCTTCCACGGTACCAGCTCCAGATCCTGCATCCAAGCTTGCTTCCACGTCCACGGTACCAGCACCAGATCTATCTCCAGGCTTGCCTCCACGTCCACGGTTCCAGCTCCTATCTCCAAGCTTGCTTCCACGTCCACGGTACCAGCTCCAGATTCTGGCTCCAGGCTTGCTCCCACGTCCACGGTACCAGATCCATAGCCAGGCTTGCTTCAACGACTACGGTACCCGTTCCAGATCCTGTATCCAAGCTTGCTTCCACGACCATAGTACCAGCTCCAGCTCCTCAACTCAGGCTTGTCTCAAAGGCCACAGCCCATGTTACCCTCTTCTACAACCCTTCGTTCTGGACTTTATGTTGTCTCACTTCTGAATCCGAAGACCCTTACTCGCAATTCCCCATTCTGGACTTTGTACTAAACCAAGGATACCTTTTGAGTAATAGTCTTTTGTTCTGGACTTATATTTTGTTTCATCTCAGTAAACACTCAATTGCTTATTTATACAACCCCTGGTTTCCTTCTTCGACGGCTTGCCATTGGGATCCATACGCACAACACTATACAGGGGTCACAGCCCCTGCCCTTACAGGTTTATTCAGGAGAATCCCATGGGCTTCAATATCTAATAAACCGTTTATTATTTTATTCTGCAGTAAAAAGTCTCTTTTTTTTAGATTTTTTTAGGATCTTTTAGGCATTTTCGGGATTTTTTTGCAAAACAATTTTTCCGTTTTTTTAAAATCGTTTTTTCTTTTTTCTGTAACAGCCCTTTTTATTATCATTCATTGGATCTTATATGTAAATTTCAGACATTTTCGTTCTGTAGTTTCTTTGCAAACAGCGTTTCACTTTTCAAACATTCAAGCGTACGGGGGTTTTTTTCCACCCCATTCGTCTGCGGTGTTTGCTTTTTCCGGCGGCTGCTCTGCACTGTGATCGGCTCATGCTCGGGTTTCTCCGGCGTGTTAGGCGGGGTTAATACAGATGTTTTTGCGGGTTTCTGTGTGCCTTCGCCGGGTTTTGTGGTGAGTGTTCGTCGGGTTTGCGTTGGCTTTTCCCTGCACTACGAAGGCCCTGTGGTGGTTGCTGAATACACCGCAGGGTCGCCGAAATGGGATCGCCAAATTTCACCGAATTGAAGAGAACGAAAAGTCACCGAACGTGCGGTGACTTTTTGATTCTCTTTGAATAACCCTGATAGTCTCTCCAAGGATTACACTGGTAGAAATACACGGAAACCTGCTCTGGTACTATTGTAGAAGTAAATACAGGTGTTTGTATGAGCTACCTGCACTCCATGGCATTCACTATTCCTTGATTTTCAAATAAATGGGAGCACTAAGAGTTCCTGCGGGTAAATCTCAACATCAGAATTCACTAAGAACTCAGGCCGCCCTGTGGAACTGCAAATTCCTCCTCATTATAAGTACAGGAACATTCACCGTAATTGGCTGTGAGTTGATCTACACACCAACCCCAAATGGAGTCACGCTTAAAACCCACAATTAAAAAGCAGCCCATTGTTGTGGAACCAAAAGCAAGTACACACAGAAAAAAAGCATTGTTTCCAACATGTTTGAATACTTATGCACACAAAGACAGAATTCCAGAAAAGTATGCAATTTCTGAAAGAAACTGAGAGAGTTGCCAACTCCAAAGTGCTGAGTCTTGACCACAAGACCGGCCCCTTATCAAGGCAAATACACACTTCAGAGAACGTCCAGATCGTTCAACTCCTGCTATAAATAAAACTGGGGAATGTTTATGCCTACATTCTGGTCACCAACGGATCAATGAGAATAGCAATCCGGCATCTGCATTTCAGAAAAAGAAAAGTAAGAAAAATGGATACAAGAAAACCGACAGATACATTCTGGACAAGGTTAAGAACCCTGCAAATAACACTTTTCCCACGTAAGTCGCCAGATTCACAGAACAAACGGTCTTTAAGAACACACAAATGAATTAAACATGAAGTAACATGAGTACCAATGGTTTCCTGGATGTGAGGTGGTGTTTGCAGACATGACTGTGCCAGAGACTGTTGGGTTATAGTTTCATTCACAGCCACCGTGGTTGGCTTTTTTTCCTGGCCATTAGCGTTCAGCTTATACATTTAAGATATGCGATTTATTATGAAATGAAGAGTCTCCTTGCATCATGGATGACTACCATGACCATGACACATCATGAATGTAGGCCAATGATAAGCCTGAGTTCCAGTTTTGGAGATGCTTCCTGTGTAATTATCTTCACTATTATCAAGAAGGTTCCTGGGTCTTACTCATTTAGCTGTTGTATAGAAAAACACTCACGCGTGTAGTGTTAGATGTTAACGAATGGTTGTTAACTGTTATGCCAATTCCTAGCTTGGGGATCTCCTTTTGAAGGGCATTGCTGCTAACCTAGCCTATACTTGTAAAGATTAAAGGCGATTCCCAGTCTATCCAAGAGACATGCAGGTGTTGGTCCCACTTGTTTCTATGTTTCGGTTATCTGCACCTCACCATCCTATCTTTTAGATTTTTCTATCTCTTCGATATCGATGTCCAAATGATATTTTTTATATATTGAGACCAAAATTCATCAGGTTGTTCATCTGGGTAAAAGAGGTTCCTACTTGCTTTTGGGCTCAGATTGGAACCCAGTAAAGGACTCAGCTGTTAGTGTGATCATGGTAGAACAAGGTCGGAATCAAAGGACGTTGTACTTAACCCCCCTGACGGTGTTCCCGAGTGTGTCTCAGGGTTAAATTTCACCGCTGAGAGCGGTAACCCCGAGACACACTCAGACTGTATACATTACCTCCCCCTGCGCTCCCTCACTGATCCTCGCAGTCTCCTCTGGCGATCGCAGCGTTTTACTTCCTGGATTCCTTCTCGCGAGGAGGGAACCAGGAAGTATGAGGGTTGCGATCGCCGGAGGAAGCTGTGGGGACATCGAGGGAGCACAGGGAGAGGTGATGTATCCAGCGGCATCCCGAGTGTTGCTCTGGGTTACCGTTTCCAACATAGGAATTTAACCCCGAGCCACACTTGGCATACCGCTAGGGGCGGAAAAAAAATAGACTGCTTTTAGACGCGGTTTTCAAAAAAATTAGACCGCCAGGAAGGTTAATTCAACCCAGTCTCTGACTCAGTCTGATGACTTTAGGTTCCACCGTCACCATTACTTGGTAGCACCAGCTTATGTGGTCTAGCTAGGAACGTTGTATTACAGGCTATCATGGCCACCAAGAATTTTCTTAAGTTTGCCCAACATCCATTTCAGGACTTTTAAAGAATTAGTGACCACTGTACAAAAACAGAATGATTGTGTATATGCAAAAATTACAATTGAAGCAACAGTTAATCAGCAGATTAAAATAACGGAAGTGAACATGACACAGTATTCTACATTTAGAAAGGAATTTGTATATCTATTGAATTTCATTTTATTCACTATTGATAACCATAAAGTAATTTTCTGATGATAATAAGCTGATGAAACTCATATTTCACTTCAATGAATATAATGAGCTATTTTATCAAGCTGTCCACATGGCAATGGTATAGAAACAAATGATAAATTTAGTAATTTATTCTTTGAAATTCATCACCCATTAAAATAAAAGGAACAGAGAGAAATAGTCTAATAAAGTTGCTTTTAGATTAGAAAAATGTGTTTCTAGGGCATAATATATTAATAACATCCACAAATATAAGAGATCTAACTTCTTTTATAAAATAAGTAGTCAGCAGTAAGATTGACTGTCTGCAGCTAAAATGAATGGCAACAAATGTTTGTTATTTATTGCCAATTTTTCTTTTTTATATGTAACGCATTTGACGGCCATGAGCCCACTGCCAGGCATATTGCTGGGACCAAAAATGTATGGTAGTTGATGGCAGTTGACACAGGACTTACAATGGGCTGTATTCTATCACTTCCTGACCAGAAAAAAATCCTCACCTGTAGTGCAAGTCTGATGGAGCACTGTTATGTCTGGGGTTGCTTCAGTTGGCCAGGTCTAGGTTCAGAAACGTTTGTGCCCAAAAAATGAAGTCAGCTGACTCCCCGAATATCCTGAATGAGCAGGTTTTTATATCAATGGGTTTTTTCTTCGATGATGGTATCGGCATATTCCAAGAAGGCAATGCCAGGATTCACCAGGTTAAAACTGTGGTTCACATTGGTGACGTTTACCCACCATTTGCCTCAGAACCCAGTGACCCAGCTCTATGACTTAACGTGGTCTTCCGCTTCGTGGCTGAGTTGCTGCTTTTCCTAAACACTTCCACTTTCCAATAATAGCACTTACAGGTAACCGCGGAATATCTAGCAGGTATGAAATTTCATGAAGTGACTTTTTGCCAAGGTGGCATCCTATCACAATACCACACTGGAATTCATTAAGCCAGGGCTTGACAAATTTGCTTTGAAACTTGGAGCAAGCTACCAAAGTTAGGAGCCAGCTACAAAAGTTAGGAGCCAGGTTTTTCTTCGGACTAAGAAAGCTTTACTTTCAACAACTAAAGGTATTAAATACCATTTTTTTTAAAGACAGAGTACTGGTACTGATATTCTTTTTGGGGGGAAAGGGGGTATGCCAAAGAGGCAGATCAGGGAGCGCAAAACAATAACAACACTCTCACCCGGTGTTTAGAGGTAAAATACAAAGAGTGTACTCATCTCAAGTATGGACCAGTAGAAAAAACAACAAACACATATACCTATGGAGTAGAGAAAAAAAACAAAAAGATTGCGCAATACCAGGGGTAAAAATGAGTATGAACAAAAGGTAATGATTGCACACTCACAGAGGTGGAGCCTGTGAGGCTCTCTTGTCAGCGCCTGCAAGCCACTTGAGAGGGGGGGCTTCACCCACAGAATTCAATGGTTGTTATCACGCTTCTTATACTTGTATACACTCTTTCTTGGCCGGAATGGTGGAGTGGCACAAATGTGACCTCGGACAAAATAAAGGATGTATAGCGTAATATTGCTATGTTAATGTTGTATAACAAAAAAGCAATGGCACACTCACGTGGTATGGAGCCTCTTATTAGAGTGGCTCAGTAGATAAGGCCTCAGACCATTTTAGGTAGGTCTCACCCTTCTTGAGACTTAGTGGATATCGGGAGCGCAGGTTCCTGGATCTCAGATGGTCAAGAAGTAATGGTGGATATTAAAAAATGGCAAATAAAAAATGAATAAGAACATAAAAGTATAAAAACAGGGGAAAATTTAATCCAAATATAAACAAAATATAATAAATACAAAGAATAAGGGAAAAAGACCGAAACGCGTTTCTCCTGCCGTTCTGCAGGCTTCCTCAGTCGGTAATAGCCCCTTAAGTGTCCATACATGATTTTAAATAGTATCCCAGTAATTGGGGAAGGCATGTCATTGGCGTGCGGTTCACCGTTGTTATCGATGTGCTTCATGACTTCCGGAACTTCCGGTTTGCGTCTCATCTACCGGATATGCGCCTGCGGGCCAAACGATGATTTCCGGTTTGCGTTTGCGGGCCAAGCGATGGTTTCCGGTTTGCGTTTCACGCATCGGAACTTCCGATTGATGGAATGGAAACGGATACCTGCATACTTCTTACAGATGGCTAAAGAGGAAAAAACCTCCAACAGGCACAGAACAAAGGATGGAGGAGGGGAAAAGGGGAAAAGTCCTCTTGTCCAGGGGCAAAGAGTCCAGCGACCACCACATAAAAAGTCCAGAAAAAAAATATACGAAAACAGGGGAAAAAATGAAAAATATATGTAATACAAGTCATGAAAACATAAAATAATACTGGATAAAACACAAAAAATGAATAATACAGTGACAGAAAAAAGAAATATATAGTGTATATTAATAAAAAATCATGCACAGGAATTTTAAGTATATGATTCATGAAGGAATAGATGAAAAAGGAAAAACTATAAAAAATGGCAGACTTCAAAGTCCGCATTCAATCCCATAGGGAGAAGGGTATCTAAAATATAAATCCAGCGCATCTCTGATTTAATAATTTTGGAGTGCATATCATCACCCCTCCAATCCCGTGTGACTATTTCCAAACCCTGGAACTCCAAACCCTTGGGGTTACAGGAATGGGTATCCTTAAAATGCGTGGACACGCTGTGTTTGTCGTAACCTCGAGTAATATTGCAGAGATGTTCGTTGATCCTGATGTATAAGGCCCTTGAGGTCTGGCCCACATAGCGTTTACCACAAGGGCATTTAAGTAAATATACAACGTTCTTACTATGACAGGTGATAATTTGGCGAATAGAAAGGGTTGATTGATTGTAAGGAGTGTCAATAGTTTGAACCAATCTTTTGCGACTGCCTGTCTTTCTGCAGGCAATGCATTGCCCGCATCCATAAAAACCCATATCTAAACCAAAGGGGTTTCTGTTTTTAATTTGAGTGCGTAATTACTCAAATTAAAAACAGAAACCCCTTTGGTTTAGATATGGGTTTTTATGGATGCGGGCAATGCATTGCCTGCAGAAAGACAGGCAGTCGCAAAAGATTGGTTCAAACTATTGACACTCCTTACAATCAATCAACCCTTTCTATTCGCCAAATTATCACCTGTCATAGTAAGAACGTTGTATATTTACTTAAATGCCCTTGTGGTAAACGCTATGTGGGCCAGACCTCAAGGGCCTTATACATCAGGATCAACGAACATCTCTGCAATATTACTCGAGGTTACGACAAACACAGCGTGTCCACGCATTTTAAGGATACCCATTCCTGTAACCCCAAGGGTTTGGAGTTCCAGGGTTTGGAAATAGTCACACGGGATTGGAGGGGTGATGATATGCACTCCAAAATTATTAAATCAGAGATGCGCTGGATTTATATTTTAGATACCCTTCTCCCTATGGGATTGAATGCGGACTTTGAAGTCTGCCATTTTTTATAGTTTTTCCTTTTTCATCTATTCCTTCATGAATCATATACTTAAAATTCCTGTGCATGATTTTTTATTAATATACACTATATATTTCTTTTTTCTGTCACTGTATTATTCATTTTTTGTGTTTTATCTAGTATTATTTTATGTTTTCATGACTTGTATTACATATATTTTTCATTTTTTTCCCTGTTTTCGTATATTTTTTTTCTGGACTTTTTATGTGGTGGTCGCTGGACTCTTTGCCCCTGGACAAGAGGACTTTTCCCCTTTTCCCCTCCTCCATCCTTTGTTCTGTGCCTGTTGGAGGTTTTTTCCTCTTTAGCCATCTGTAAGAAGTATGCAGGTATCCGTTTCCATTCCATCAATCGGAAGTTCCGATGCGTGAAACGCAAACCGGAAACCATCGCTTGGCCCGCAAACGCAAACCGGAAATCATCGTTTGGCCCGCAGGCGCATATCCGGTAGATGAGACGCAAACCGGAAGTTCCGGAAGTCATGAAGCACATCGATAACAACGGTGAACCGCACGCCAATGACATGCCTTCCCCAATTACTGGGATACTATTTAAAATCATGTATGGACACTTAAGGGGCTATTACCGACTGAGGAAGCCTGCAGAACGGCAGGAGAAACGCGTTTCGGTCTTTTTCCCTTATTCTTTGTATTTATTATATTTTGTTTATATTTGGATTAAATTTTCCCCTGTTTTTATACTTTTATGTTCTTATTCATTTTTTATTTGCCATTTTTTAATATCCACCATTACTTCTTGACCATCTGAGATCCAGGAACCTGCGCTCCCGATATCCACTAAGTCTCAAGAAGGGTGAGACCTACCTAAAATGGTCTGAGGCCTTATCTACTGAGCCACTCTAATAAGAGGCTCCATACCACGTGAGTGTGCCATTGCTTTTTTGTTATACAACATTAACATAGCAATAATACGCTATACATCCTTTATTTTGTCCGAGGTCACATTTGTGCCACTCCACCATTCCGGCCAAGAAAGAGTGTATACAAGTATAAGAAGCGTGATAACAACCATTGAATTCTGTGGGTGAAGCCCCCCCTCTCAAGTGGCTTGCAGGCGCTGACAAGAGAGCCTCACAGGCTCCACCTCTGTGAGTGTGCAATCATTACCTTTTGTTCATACTCATTTTTACCCCTGGTATTGCGCAATCTTTTTGTTTTTTTTCCTCTACTCCATAGGTATATGTGTTTGTTGTTTTTTCTACTGGTCCATGACGTTAAGACCACCTTGTAGGGCAAAGTATGTTCAAAGTAACAGTCAACTGCAAAAGACAAAAAGACCCCCCCCCCACATTCACTATCTCCAAAAAGTGTATAAAGCTTGAACAAAGGGCAAGTTAATTATTTCTGCATGCCTACATACTGCACTACTGACAAGGGACATATACTGTATATTATTATTTTTTTACATTCCCTAAATCTTGTCTTCACTACGATGAAAGAGAAAGGCTGTTGGTTATCTTTTTTTAAATTGTTAATTTTTAGAAAGTATTTTACAAGGAAGGATACAAAAAACAAATCACTAATTTCCTGGTGTTGTCAAATTTCAGTCTTTTTTCCATAGCCTCAGCACTTTTGAGATTAACATAAGGATTAGACGTGCGCAGGACAGAAAAAAAATATATATATTTTTGGATTCCAAGATATTCCAAACCAATCAGATTCTGAAATAAACTGAAATAAACTTCTGATATTACGGAATGGACCAATTCGGAAATATCTGAAGCGTATTAATGACGTGAAAAGTGAAGGCGCAGCATTTTCATTAATGTACAACTGTATATAGAGAAAAATTAGAAAAATAATTGGTTAGGATTACAGTTCCTGCATTTTGTTATGATTAGGGTTAAAGTTAGCGATAGGGTTAGGGTTTCTGTATTATTAAAATTGATTAGGGTTAGGGCTGGGGTTACAGTTTGTGTGTTATATGATTATAGTTCGGTTAAGGGGATAGAGTTACAGTGTCTGTAATATTAAAAATAATTGATTAGGGTTACAGTTGCTGTGTGTTATATGAATTTGCTCAGGTTAGAGTTAGGGTTCGGGACAATGGCGTGCGCAACCCATCTCATTAGGGAGTGCACCGATGGGACATTTTCTAATTACTATGTGGACATGAAAAATTTTATACAAAACATTTATTTTTAAATGGAATAAGCAATGTTTATGCAATTATACACTCAATGTTCATGCTATTTATCATGAACCAGATAAGGAACATCCAAAATATCTATTTAGGGGTTCAAAGATGAACACGTCACCCAACATTAGGGTGTGCCTGGGCACACCAGACACACCCTGTGCGCACACCTATGGTTCGGGATAGAGTTACGGTTTATTTTTTATTATTAAAAACGACTCCTTCACAAACTATGCAGTTTCTACAGGCTTCTCATGCTTTCTCTGGCCATCAACTTCACACTCAACCTGCGTCCTATCATCTAATGTCCCTTTATGACTGTAAGTTTTTGGGCTGTCCGGCAGAGAGCTTGTATAATTGCAGCAATTGCCTGATGGATCCAAAGTCAGTGAGCTGTGTTCCTTCTGTTTCAAGTGCTGTGCAATATGTTGATGCTATTGTAGCGCTCACTCCCGGAGGAGACACTGAATTAACCTCGGGTTAGTCTCACCGCACTAGGGAATAAATATACACCAGCACTGTTGTGGATTTTATAGATTATATACTTTACTGATCCCAATAAAGTGGCATATATAATGTAAATACGGTATATGAACGACAGGATTTCGTAATGCGGGAAAAACACACGGCGGCAAAAGAGAAGGATTAACCCCCTCAGTTCTGGAGTGTAAGTTGCGTGAATGTAATATCTCAAAAAGGTGTATGTGTATTGATTCGTGTACCCGGGTACCGTATTCAACTGGCCAGTGAATGGAATAAGCAAATCTTCGACTAGTCACGTTGGGGCCCTGTAGATTTGAACAATAATGCAGCGTGCTTGGTTATACTCGGACTTGCGGCCTGTAAGGCCTCTCACCCATCTGTTAGACAATCTGTCCCACTGCCCAATCAAGGATGTCTCTCCGCTTGTCCTCCGGAACTCTGTGCCACCGGGTCCGCTCTCTTGCTTGTCCGATCTCCAACACAAGAAACTACGGCCTACCGCCTGCACTCCCCATGGATCATCGCGGTCTCCTTACAGGGGGTCCAACTGGAACTGAAGTTCTGTGCAAACCTCTCAGCGATAAATAGGTATGCCTCCGCAAGTTACTGTCCCGATCTCCAGCGCCCTCGAGGCAGCATCTGCACTCCGGCCTGATCTCGATCCCTGGCAGACTCACTTGCGTCCTCTGTCTTTCGCCTCTCCGCTCACTCTGGCGCTCCTCCGCACGAGGCTGCTTACGTCCTTCCCCTCTGTCCCACCCACTTCCTATATCCGCCGCAAAGCCTGATGGATATTGTAGTTCGTTTAGGTCCCACATAGTCCATATGGCTTTTTTCTCCCTCTGGTGGCCAAAAACGAGCAATTGCAGCAACACAGTTTTAAACAGCGCTACGCTATATAAAAGTAATATAATGTAATCTACAAAAACAAACTTAGTAGAAGTGCAGTAGAACAATGTGCTTCCTTTCATCTTTAACATATAGAAAAGTCCCCCAACAATAAAGCTTTATAGCAAATATTTTCTTTGCTAATAAGCGTACCGAAAAATATCAGGAAAGTTACTCAAGTGTAGAAAATACGGTGAAATCATTAGTTCTAATGAAGTAATTAGAAAACACCAATGATAAAATATCTGCCATATGTACATAAACCTGCCAATTTTCACAGATTTTCCACGCTTGGCAGTTCTGATGATTATTAGCTGGCACATGTGGCTATTCAGTTTGACAGGTCGGCCATGATAAATGCAATATATATAGATGAAAGGACACGTTTTTCCAGCTAACTAGGAGAAGATGGATAGGGCACACCTGCTCTCTCGATCATTGTGTCTCCTGAGTTCTATCCCAAGTGTTCGACAAAATTCTCTTTGGTGATACATTCACAATAGCCAGAGGTCATTGTACTATGCAAAAGACATAATGAAGGTACCTGCACAAACCTTATAAATAGGTACGAAGGGCAATTTGTCAAAAATACTCAAAAATAATTTTACAATGACCTTCAGAATCAAAAAAAAAGTAGCCACAAGGTAGTTCCCAGAACTGGTTTCATTATACTTATTAACTTAGCTACTGGATAACGTTATTATTTTTAAAAAGGATATGGAGGACGTGTAACAGAGTTCAAAGCCACCTTGAACACAAGTCCATTAGCAGAGGTATTTTGCGAGAAATTCCAGATCAGTGAATATTTCTTCGAGCTGCTTTGTGAGATTGTTAACAAAGTAGGTAAATTGACCTTTGTGGAGCAAAACAAAAAAAAAAACTTAGTTTGACAAAACAAACTGAATTTCATTCGCGCCACGATTCAGTTCATTCATAAAATTCAGTTTAGACAAACCGAATCGGAAAAATAAAACTTTATTTCCCTGAAGGAAGTGTTAGCCACCAGCAGAGAAATATTCAGTGACGTGTATACCACCTAAACAGTGAGCAGCTATCAGCCCCATCGATACTATTGTGGAAAGCCAGTAAAGACAAGGAAGACATGGCAGAGTCCTCCTTCAGTCACCAACCGATGCATTGCAGGTAGGGGTTTAAAAGAAAAGTAGAGTGTCCACCCACTCCACACACTGTCCATGCCCACTGGCACTGGGTGGGTTGAGAACAGTGGAGTAGCAACCGGGGGACACGGACAGTGTGGCACAGGGATGGTGGGGGGCACCGTGCACTCAGTGCCTGGTGCCAGCCTAGCCAGAAATTTACCCCCCCCCCCAGTGGCCACTCTCAGAGGAGTTGCTGCTCATGGCTGTGACGAGCAAGACACCTTCAGGCTAATCCTCCCCATGCTCCTGCACACTTTTCTGTCTCCACGCCATGTGGATGGGTGGAGTGAGAAAGTTGCGCAGCAGCAGAGCAGGGCCAGCCTGTGCAGCAGCCAGGGGGATACCTCTTAGGTAAGTTTACTTGCTGATTCCCCATGGCAGCGTTTAACCTTTACCGCTGGCGGGTTGTGCCCGGTGGGAGGGCATTAATGCTGGCAAGGTGTATAAGTATGCCCCTTTTGCTGGCTGCTGCAGCGGGCCCCTCCTCCAGCCTGCCTACGTAACTGATGCGTAGCACGCGTCGTTGGCTGCAGGGGGACAGCCTATGTTCAGGCCAACTGGTGGGCAGGCCTGTCACAGCTCATAGAAGCCAATAGGGCATGGTATGCCACCCCGTGGCATTTGGTCCCACCCACGTGGGGACTGCATAGTGCGCCATGCGGCAATAAAGGGTTAACTTACCTAGCTCAACTCATCTGGGTCAGGAAGAAGAGAGGCCAGTGTACTTGAAGCAGCTAGAAAGTCTGGCTGCACCATTCCCCCCGAGCAGTTCTCCCTCTAAGAGAGGCGTCACACGAGCATACTGTACTGCCTTTTTCCGAACGCACTTTTTGACATAAAATAGTGTGAGTACTGCATAAAGTGCGTCCGTAACGTCTGATGTCTCCACACCCTAGGATAATACATGGCAGCATTGTTTCTGCATCTGTTTAGCTTTTTCACGTCGATGTTATTTTTGCGTCCATTGCTATATGTGTTGCCTGTCCGTGTACAAGTGCGCAGGTGCTTCGTGTGGTGTATTTAATTGACTCCTTTATAAAGCTACGACAGACGGCAAACAGTGCCGCCAGCCTAGTCTGCCAATCGCTAACTCCTCCTTTCCACTGCCTTAATCCAATCTAAGATTCTGGGTGGCTGTGTCTGTTTTCATTTAAGTGGGACCCACGTATCTCCCAATCAATGGCGGCTAGAGGGCAATGTTTGATATCAATGGAAAAGCCAGAGCATGTCGCTTTCAATGGTACCAAACATGACCAGATTATGTGTAACAATATAATAAAATACAAATATCTTTTTTTTTTAATTATAATGCAGCACTATTGTTCACTTTTCAATCATAACGTGAACAATGATGCTGCACTAACTCACCTTCTCATTTCCCAAGAATTTTTTTGCAGTTTCAGCTAAAATCGTGTATTTTCACAGGGAAAAAAAAGTAACAGTTTCACATTTCTATTTTTTTTTTTAACAAGAGCACCCCATAGAATATATAACCACAAAGTCTTGGTTGACAAAATGTGGGAAAAATAATTTTACATTCTGTAAATGATTGAAATTCAAATTTTTTATTTTACATTTTCCGTTAAAGCATTTTGGAAGGACATGACATATACATATAATAATGGTATATAATAAATTGCTGAAAAAAAGAATATATAAATTTGTCTGGATCCTACACTAAACCATGACTTCAAATCGCGTATAAATATGATAAGCACAAAATGGTCAATATGAGCACATCACACTTAGGTGAAATGGCTCAGCAGTAAAGGGGTTAAAGAAGTTATTACTTGCAGGGGTACGGAGGTGCAATATCTTTTAGAGTGCTTGTGTGGATTGCAGTATAAAAGTGGGGCTATTACACTCTTAAATATTCGCTTGGGAGATGTATGCACCCATTGTGCTTACCTGTTATTTAAGCCAGACCATAAACTTCTTGCAGTTCAGCTGTTGCAGCTGCCTACTGTACATTAATGTTTCCTGTATCTTGTATAGGAAGTGCTAATGTGAGGGCAGCTGGAGTGTGCCAACTTGCAGGGCTGGCGCAGACCACTCTGCGTTAACGAGAAGTTCTATGTAGAATTTTTAATCATCTATAGCGTGTAAGGTTTTTTTTCCACATTTTATCAAACGAGTTTTTGCATTTATATTTTCTATAGGGTGCGCTTGTTAAGAGAAATTAGAAATGGAGACTTGTTACATTTTTTTGGGGGGAATTACGTGATTTTAAGCAAACGCACCCCATAGAAAAAAAATCATTAGTGCAGCATCATTGTTCACATTATAATTGAAATGTGAACAATATTGCTGCATTAATAAAAAACACACACAAAAAAAACCAACACGTTTATATTTATTTATTTATTATTTTCTTTTCTTTACAATAAACATGGTCATGTTTGGTATCACTCGAAAGGCCATGCTCTGGCCTTTCGAATGATACCAAACATGACCCCCTCTAGCTGCCCACGTTTGGGAGATATGGGGGTTCAAAGGAACCCCCATCTCCACCAGGGGATTTCCTAGGGGTTCCCTGGCTTATTGACGTCATCGTCCAGTAGTAGAGGGGGGAGCCAGAGTCGCCATCCAAGATGGCAACCCCCACCTGAGCTAGATCGCGATCCGGCACTTAAGGGGTTAAAAACAGGCATCGCTTTAAAGGGCAGACACTGCCCTTCGAAGCGGTGCCTGTTTTCGGTTTGTAGACCCTCCCGATCGGGAGGGAGAGGGATCCAAAAGAATCCCCCCTCCCTGTCAGGCGATCTCCCGGGGGATCACCTGAAAATGACATCATCACTCATGGCACGATGACGTCATTTACGTCGGGGGGGTTTATAAATTCGGCGTCTGACTTCAAGGAAGTCAGAACGTTGCAGAACCCCTGACAGAGAGGTAAGTATCTCTCTGGGGCTTGCGCAAGCGGGATAAGGATAAAACACCAGCAGTAAAATGCCTATACAGTGGCAGTATCCCAGGGTTTGTATTACAACACTTCTGCAATTAAATTAAAACAAACTGGTTATGTCTGACATAAACCTAGAACTAAATCATACCAAGTAAAGCAGCAGCAGCACATCTTCTCCATTTAGCTTCGAAGCAGAATAAGAGGTTATGTTTAACTCTGAATCTAAACAGTGTGTGCTGTACACATCGATTTATCGACAGACGATTAGTTATCAACTATTCCCATTATCGATTAGTTGTTTCAGCCCTATTTTTAATACTAATTAACCCAGTATCCCCATTGTGGGTGTGCTCAGTTTGAGCAAGATATACATGTTTTTGGTCTTTATTTGGGTGAAGCCCGTTATACTGGGGAAATAGACTCCATTGTTTAGGTCTTCTTTTGGACCTTAAGGTTAGTATATTTGGCTTTGTTCGTCTCTCTGTTGCCTGCTGTCTATCTCTGGCTGTCCCTCTCCAGGTGTCTGTCTGTCCCTCTGCCTAGTTTGGCTTCTCACCCCCTTCTCTCTGGAACCTCCTGCTCTCCGTCTAATTCCCTATAATATTCTCTGAGACCCTCTACATCTTCTCCCAAGGTGGGGAGAGCAGGTAGAGTGTTAAGGACCCAAACGCAGAGGGGACGACCATGATTGGCAGTATCCCAAGGCTCCAAATACATCTTTTGATATCAATATAACCCAGGCTTTCCTGAATTAAGATACACATTGCCATGGGGTATGTAATAGCGCGAGTAATTTTTAGACTAGAAATGTAAATGGGGTTTTGCCACTAAAACAAAGCAGAGCTATATGTAAAAAGAAAAATAATAAGAACCATCTTGCACATGCCTTTAAGTGAAGCTTACTCATATCGTTTATCATTGCTTAGTTATTGATAGGCTTGTCAGAGTGGCTGAAATTCTGAGTCACGTATATTGAAAAACGTGTAACATTGCGCATTGCTTATTCTACAAACAAATGAATCCCTTGTAACACATTAAAACATGGGAATCCATCAAAATGACGGGAAACAGCTTCAGTACTGGAATCCTATGGACGTGTTGCTTTGTAAATAAGGTTACAATGCAGAGAGGAGATAAGGGTTCTTGCAGTACAAGTGATAGCAGTTGGCTCTTCCGAGTATGTTACCATACAATGCAAGGGTTTGATTTCATTACATGGGTTTGACAAATTTGGAATTTGGTGGAACCTTTTAACACCTTCATTACCAAATTGTTTTCCAAAAATCCACTGCAAGAACCAAATGGACAACGGAGAACAAATTTTCTTTATACATACATTGAAACTGTGATTCAGATATTGAAAGCACATTTTGAAATGGACAATACCACTTACATAAACTGTAACTAAATTACCTGAAGATTAGATTACTTGTTTGAAGTAATTGCATGTAAAAAGGAAAAATAAAATTAGTTTTTTTATCTCCTGTTTCCACTTTCTGGATTTTTTCCATGATGCAACATTTAACAAAAAAGCTTTACCTTACTGTTGAAGCTAAACCACATCTGATACCGCCACTCTCCTCCCTCCCCCACATCCAGTCTCTCTCCTCCTCCTGCCGCCACCAGTTGCTTAAGGAATTTAGATTTACTGCAAACTAAATTTATTTCCAAATGGGCTCCAGGATGTGCTCCCAAGTTTTCAGCACTTTGGACATGTCATCCAAGGTGCTAAGCTGTTTGAACGACTTGGAGATCCACTTTTTTTTTTTATACATATTATGGCCAGAGCACCTCTCCAGTAAGTGGCCTTGGGCAAGACACCTAACAGTATATACTTGCCTACCACACAGTATCGGCTGTGGAGTGCAATGGTAACAACTCTGCTCTTCGACCGTGGAGAAGCAAGTCAAATCCCATTCAAAACATCCAACCAATAAAACTGTGGGGAAGCAAGTCTCGACTGTATGAGAAGCAGGTTCAACCTAACCACCAGGTCGCTGACCTACAATCATGGAAAGCCAACTCGATCCCACTCAGAAGACGCCACTAGCAAGTGTCCTTGGGCAAGACATCTAACAATATGGTTGCGCCTACCTCACAAAAATACTTGTACATCACACAGATTGTAAGTTCCCTTGGGAACAGTGTCCCCCTGAATCAGGCCGTATCATCCATGTGTGGTATTCTAATATATCAACACCTGGTACACCGATCTTGTAAAGCTGCGGAACATGTGGCCCTATATAAAGGATATAATAATATTTTGCATGTAGATACATTGTTGACCAGTGGGGGGCAAGGTAGAGGCAGCAGGAGGAAAGTCCTCTACCTGTCAAATAAGCTCAGTGTCTTTACATGTTTTATGAAGGTTACATCAGTATTTACACTGTCTGCAATAGAAAGTCGATTTCCATAAATCCACTAGTCCTGGCAGCATATGGAAAACAACTTGGCAGTAAAGGAGTTAATATTAGATAGTAGTAAATATAGTCAAGGTTTAGTTCCAAATCTCTATCTGCCAGTAGCTCAATAATGTAATTTGCATTGTTACATTTTTTCTGTTAAACAATAAATTGTTTCTTGCTCTAGCAAATAATACATTTTCAATGTGTTAGAGTTCCAGTAAAAATATGATTTAGTCATTTAATCTCACACTCCCACTATTTCTTCTCAAACCACTTCCAGACACCAATCTTAACTTTCCGGGACAGCACAGGTAAATTTGCATGGTTCATAAACTTGACGCATAGGACTTTGGTTTGATTTATCAGCCTTTTAACCGCGAGGAAGAAGCAGGTGTATATATAATGGAACTAATCATAAATACAGCTCGCCTTGCTAGTGCTCATGCAAATAATTTTTGAAAACTATAATTTTTAAGCCAGTCTATAAACTAAAAGTACCTACTTTATAATCTATTTCAGCTAAAGTAACTTTTACAACTTCTTATTTCTGATAGGAAAAGTATCAAAAAAAAATATCTGGCATCATTCATGTCACAAGTACTCTTAACCTTTTACAGCATCAAAATACCTTTATTCATTTACTTACAAAATGTTTTACCAGTTTTGCTTCTTTTTACGTAGGTCAGCTAAACAATATTACTATACATATATATATATATATATATATATTAAATGGCCTTTATAATTTCATGTTTATACTTTTGATGCTCGCATTTTACAAACTAAATATTACTGTCAAACATAGAGAATCTAATGACGGAACAAAAGACCTTTCCAGTTTGGAATAGAGTCTATTTTAAAATGTAAACAGAACGCATCTTTTAACATAAAATATTATTTTGTTTAACCCTTTGCCGCCAGGCGGGTTGTGCCTGTCGGCGGTGCTTTAAAGAAAGTACTAGTACGCCACGCATGCCGGCTGCTGTGGCGGGAATCCTTGGCTGCAGGGGGACGGCCTGAGTTCAGGCTGGCGCGCGCCGACTGGTGGGCTGGGCGAAGGAGGCCTACTGAAGCTAGCGGGGCATAATATGCCACACCATGGCTTCAGGGCCGTCATTAATATTGACTGGACCCTGGGCAAACATTTTTTTTGGGCCCCCCCATTGGAATTTACTCTCCACCTCTTCCAAAAAAAACCGCGAAAAACCACACATACAGGGTTATTCAAAGAGAATCGAAAAGTCACCGCACGATTGGTGACCTTTTGTTCAATTCAGTGCGATTTGGCGATCCCATTTCGGCGCCCTGCGGTGTATTCGGCAAGCACCACAGGGCCGTCGTAGTGCAGGGAAAAGCTGCCGCAAACCCGCCGTACACTCACTGCAAAACCTGGCGAACGCACACCAAAACCCGGAAAAACATCTAGATCAACCCCGCCGAACACGCCGGAGAAACCCGAGCAGCCGCCGGAAAAAAGCCAACAATGCAGATGAATGGAGTGAAAAAAAAAAAAACAACCGTTTGCTTGAATGTTTGAAAAGGGAAAAGCTGTTTGCAAAGAAACTACTGAGCGAAAATGTCTGAAATTAACACATAAAATCCTATGAATGATAATAAAAAGGGCTGTTACAGAAAAAAGAAAAAACAATTAAAAAAAAAAGGGAAAAAAAACTATTTTCGCACAAAACCCCTGAAAAATGCCTATAATATCCTAAAAAAAATCTATAAATAGACTCTTCACTGCAGAATAAAATAATCAACGGTTTTAGATATGGAATTAAAACGGGAATATTTTTAACATTTAAGCCTATGGAATTCGCCTGAATAAACCTGTTGAATGAAACCACCGAATGGCAGGGCTATTCGGCAACTTTTCACTGCTGGTTTGTGTTCTCTGAATAGACGAAGCAGTGCATTTTCATGGGGATTTCACTGCCCTCGAACAGGAACAGAACAGGCACCGTATGTGCAGGCAATTCGCCAGGATTTGGGGAACTGTCTGCTCTCTGAATAGCCGAATGGCCAAGAAAGGTAACCGAACGCTGATTTTCAGCGTTCAGTTACCTTTCATCCACAATTCGGATCTCTGAATAACCCTGATAGATTCAATTGTTTTTTTACAATTACGCATCCTTTATACACGTACTGTAAGAAAAACACAATATCTCTGTGTGTACACATCATATCTAAGTGTATTTATACGTACTATTGTATATACATCCTTTGTAAACTCACACATCCTATATACTGTACATGTACACATCATATACACACACTTGCATCATATACACATTTCCACATTATATACACTTACACATAATACACATCACACATATCATATATACATTTGATATTTACATCACACACACATTTCCACTCCATATATACAGACACATCACACACATGCATCATATATGCACATAATCTACACTCACACACCATATATACATAATACACACACACCATATATACATAATCCATACACTCACACACCATATATACATAATACACACACACAAACATATATACATAATCCACACACGCCCACACACACCATATATACATAATCCACACACACACACCATATATACATAATCCATACACTCACACACCATATATACATAATCCACACACACCCACACCATATATACATAATCCATACACACACCATATATACATAATCCACACACACACCATATATACATAATACACACACACACCATATATACATAATCCACACACACACCATATATACATAATCCATACACTCACACACCACATATACATAATCCACACACACACCATATATACATAATCCACACACACACCATATATACATAATACATACACTCACACACCACATATACATAATCCACACCCACACCATATATACATAATCCATACACACACACCATATATACATAATACATACACACACACCATATATACATAATCCATACACACACATACCATATATACATGATCCATACACACACACACACCATATATACATAATCCATACACACACACCATACATACATAATCCATACACACACACCATATATACATAATCCATACACACACACCATATATACATAATCCACACACACACACCATATATACATAATCCATACTCACACACCATATATGCATAATACACACATCCACCAACCATATATACATAATACACACCCACCCACCCACCATATATACATAATCCACACACACACCATATATACATAATCCATACACACACACCCACACCATATATACATAATCCATACACACACCCACACCATATATACATAATCCATACACACCCACCCACACATATATACATAATCCATTTACACACACACCATATATACATAATCCATACACACACACCATATATACATAATCCATACACACACCCCATATACACATAATCCATACACACACCCCATATACATACTACACACACACACACACATAATACACATAATCCACAATACACACATATACATAATATACACACACATAATCCACACATACATACATATCCACACATACATATGAACATGTGACATACCCAAGCTGGAGGGGTGGGGGAGCAGGGGGTCTTGTAAGCAGAGCCCTGCTTCTTACTGCATGCTGCTGTATAGGCTCAGGCTGTCTCTCTCAGGCTGGCAGAGCAGAGCAGAGGCCTGTTCAATACCTCAGCAGCTGCTGAATTGCTGCAACGCAGCAATTCAGTTTGCTGCAGCAGTGTCGTTGAACCCTTTGGATGCGAATTTTGAATCCAAAATGGCCGACGATTTCTTAATGAAAAATTCAGATTGTTTCTCGGATCACTCGGACAAAATATAATAAAGAGAAGCAGTCAGCACAATTCCGTTTTGTATGCACACACCACAAAATGATAGTTTTTAATGAATAAACGTTATGTTTACTTCTGAAACAATATATATATTGAACTGTAATATATGTCTATGTGCAGGGGGAAATAATAAATAAATATTTTGTGCTTTGGTGAACAAAAACCTCAAAATTAACATTGCTGTACGGAATTATTACTTGCTTCGAGGCGGCGGCCATCTTGCTGTACGGCATTGTTACTTGCTTCATGGCGGCGGCCATCTTTAAAACGTCACACTCAGCATCTTCTCGGGTCGCTGCAAGTGCTAGGTTAGCACTGCTGAGCGCTGAGTGGTTGAACGGCGTTCAATGGCAAGTTGCTAACTTTGCACTTGCAGCGGCTGAGGTATTGAACAGGCCTCTCGGCTGAGCAGAAGCACTGACTGCTTCCTGAATCCTGTCTCTGTGCGGGGGAACTGCATGGTGAGGAGGAGGGGAGGAGCCAAATGCCTCACCTCCTCGCTGTGGTTCCATCACCACGGAGGGGAGGCAGCCCGTAGCACCACGATTTTTGCTGTCTCAAGGACTCAGGAGCAGCTGCTTTGGGCCCCATGACACTGACTGGGCCCAGGGCAGCTGCCCCTTTTGCCCTGCGCTAAAGACGGGCCTGCATGGCTTCAAGGCCCACCAGCCGCAGGGATGGCATAGTACGCCCCACAGCGGGAAAGGGACTCAGTAGGTAGGCTGGTGGAGTTGCGGGAGAGCCACGGGCATCCTTTTACGCCCCACCAGCCGGGCACAAGCTGCTCAGAGGTAAAGGATTAAGTTAAATAAAAACATGATTGTAATTTGTCTCTGTGATAGTGAGAGTACATTTTAGATCAGGGATCTCAAATTTTGCCCCCCCCCCCCGCCAATGTTGATTGCCTACAATTCCCAGAATTCGATGAATGCAATAGATGGTCAGAGAATCATAGGTGTTGTAGTTCAGAAACATCTGGGATTTGAAATCCCTCCTAGAAAGTAAACAGGGAAGCTATACCCCTCAGCAATTATGTTTGGCAACATTTAAAGGGTTATTCCTTAAGCACTGTTGGTGAACCATTGGTGATCTATAGACGGAATATCAAACAACGGCATGCAAAGCTTTAGCAAATTACAGTGAACACTGCTAACAGTGTTGTTCTTATGTGAAATCCTTAAACTGTGGCTATTCTCTCTTTACCATTGTTTGAAACAATGTCGGATATACTTTGGTGTTATTAAGGTGGCAGTCTTCACAGACCGTACATTGCATAAGCCTGCCACAACGTCAACATACCCCATTGTGACAGGTCCTATCCTTCCTTACCTAATGACTGTTCTTCTAAGACTAATACACTTGAGTGGGACATATTCCTCCTGGAGGCTTCTGCAGTACGAGGTTTAACAAAACCTATGGAAGGAGGGGGGGGGTGGAGTACAAAACCACAGAGGTTACTTGGTCAACCCTCAACATGTAAACACACAAAACCAGAATGCCTGCACTCAACCTGAACAAGCATTTCTTATAAGGGTGCTTCTGAGACCAATGAATACAACATATCCAATTCAGAGCACTCTATTATAGTTTTAAAGAATTTAAAAACACCTAATTTAGGAATTAATTCTCCATACACCTCCCATACAAACTAGTGGCAAGAATGTTCTGAAAGCGATGGCGTACGCCAAAGCTGCAAACACCGAGGAAAATGGCTGTTATTGGACCGGCGACAACGCAGGCGTTTCACAAAAGAAGAATCCAAAAAGCCTGAGGAGAAGTTTCACTGTGAACCTCCTGCTGCTGCTTGGATTCTTCTTTAATGAAATGATGGCGTTTGTCGCCATTGCACCAGTGGTGATTGCCACCAGTGTTTAGAACTTCTGCAAACACCTCCACTTTTTTAATAACTCTTTGTTATGCCATCCAAGGGATGCCTTTATGCAACATTCTCTGGAATCCTGTAAACAAATCTAGAAAAAATGAGCCTGTATTCTTGGCGCCACCTAGAGGTGGTTTTGACAACCAATATTGACCATTAAATTAATATATCGTCCACAGTAAAAAATAGTCTTTATGTCAAATCAGCGGCTGTCTCAACAGGTGGTGGTATATCCAAACCTACCCAGGAAATCGGAACAGTGGAAATAGTTGATAGGATCAGCGCTTCCTCCGACAGCGGTGTCCCCCTCCTCTCCGTATACTTCTATTGTACACCTCAAATAAAGTAGAAAGCTGCCATAGTGTAGCAGGTTTAGACAATATCAGTGAAGTTTATATGGAGTAAGGGAATACACTCACATTTCGTTGTGTCTAAATCAGACACCGGATGTATCCAGCAGCCTGCAACATTAGAGGGAGCACCGGATCTCCCGTACAGCCTAAGGAAACCTGCTTGCTCCAATCAGTATCAGGATGCCAGCAATTGGGTTAAAGGCTACTTTATTAAAACAAAGATAAAAAGTACAAATAAAACACACAAACGCGTTTTGCAATCGTTAAGGCTTCATCAGTATGTGTAAAGTTTATGGTACAATAGTATTATTATTATTATTATTATTATTCTTTATTTATAAAGCGCCAGCATATTCCGCAGCGCTGTACAATAGGCACAGTATAGACAGGGTTACAATACATTGAACAACATTTGACAAACAGTACAGGAGGAGATGAGGGCCCTATTCACGTAGGAACTCACAATCTAGGAGGGTTGGGGTTGGAAACAGGAGGAGAGGACTGCAAGGTGAGAGTGATTGATGGTTGCGTCAGTGAGTTGGGTGGTAGGCTTCCCTAAATAGGAACGTTTTAAGGGAGCGTTTGAAGGAAGAGAAGTTAGGGGAAAGTCTGACAGTACGAGGAGAGCGTTCCAGAGAGTGGGGGCTGCGCGTGAGAAATCCTGCAGTCTATCATGGGAAGAGGTGATGCGGGGAGGCTAGGCGCAGGTCACTGTTTGACCTTAGGGAGCGGGCTGGGGTGTATTTGGTGATTAGTGAGGACAGGTAGTGGGAGCTGAGTTAGTGAGGGTTTTGTAGTTAAGGATAAGGATTTTGAACTTAATTCTGCAGTGGATGGGGAGCCAGTGAAGGGACTCGCAGAGGGGAGCGGCAGAGACAGAGCGGCGGGTGAGGGTGAATTAGCCTGGTGGAGGCGTTCAGGATGGATTGTAGGGGGGAGAGGCGGGAACAGAGGGAGGCCAGATAAGAGATTATTGCAATAGTCGAGTCGGGAGATAACCAGGGCATGTATGAGTTGTTTTGTGGTGACAGCGGTAAGAAATGGCCGAATTCTGGAAATATTACGCAGTTGGTATCGGCAGGAGGAGGAAAGAGACTTGATGTGGGGATGAAGGAAAGAGCAGAGTCAAGTGTAACTCCAAGACAGCGAACTTGGTTTGATGGGGAGATGGTGATACCTCCACCGTGATAGAGAAGTCAGGAGATGGGGAGGCATTGGAGGGAGGAATAAGTAGGAGCTCAGTCTTTGACATGTTGATCTTTAGGTGGTGGGAGGCCATCCAGGAGGAGATGCCAGATAAACAGTCACTGACTTTTGAAAGGACAGGGGGGAGAGAGATCAGGGGTAGAGAGGTAGATCTGAGTGTCATCAGCGTAGAGGTGGTAATTAAAGCCAAAGCTGTTGATGATTTTGCCCAGGGAGGAGGTGTAGAAGGAAAGAGCAGAGGACCAAGGACAGAGCCTTGAGGTACACCAACAGATAGAGGCAATGAAGAGGAGGAGTTACCAGCAAAGGACACACAGAAGGACCTGTTGGATAAATAGGAGTCAACCCAAGCAAGTGCAGTGTCACCGAGACCCAGAGAGTTGAGGGTCTGTAGAAGGAGGGGGTGGTCAACAGTGTCAAAAGCAGCCGAGAGGTCAAGCAGGATGACAATAGAATAGTGGCTGTGTTTTTTAGCAGTTAGGAGGTCGTTGGTGACTTTGGTGAGGGCAGTTTCAGTTGAGTGTAGGGGACGGAAGCCAGATTGCAGGGGGTCAAGTAGGGAATTGGAGGACAGGAAAAGGGAGATGCGGTTGAAGACTAGTTTTTCTAAGAGCTTAGAGGTAAAGGGAAGCAGGGATACAGGGCGGTAGTTGGATGGAGAGTTGGGATCGAGGGATGGTTTCTTTAGTAAAGGGGTAACTAGTGCGTGTTTGAAGGCGGATGGAAAGGAGCTAGTGGAGAGAGATAGGTTGAAGATGTGTGTGAGAGCAGGGGTGAGGGAGGAGGAGAGGGGAGGAATTAGATGTGAGGGAATGGGGTCGAGCGGGCACGTGGTGAGATGTGAGGAGGACAATAATGAATTGACTTCCTTCTCAGTGGCTGGGAGGAAGCGGCAGAGGGTGACAGAGGGGACCTCTGGGAGTGGAGGTGGCAGATAACTATCTTGTGTTGGGATGTTGCTTCTGATAGTTAGAGTTTTACTGAGGAAGTAGTCTGCCAGGTCTTGAGCGCTGAAGGCAGCTGAGGGGGGAGGTGCAGGTGGGTAGAGGAGGGTGTTGAAGGTGGACCAGAGCCGTTTAGGGTTGGAGGACAGCGTAGATATAAGAGATGAGAAGAAGGATTGTTTGGCCAAGTGGAGGGCAGAGGTGTATGACCGGAGAATAAACTTGAAGTGAACAAAATCAGCTTCAGAGCGGGATTTCCTCCAGGCACGCTCTGCAGTGTGGGAGCATCTTTGCAGGTAGCGAGTCTGGAGGGTGTGCCAGGGCTGAAGCTGGCAGCGTGGGGCCTTACAGAGTCGAAGAGGAGCAAGAGTGTCTAGAGCAGAGATAAGAGTAGTGTTGTAGTGATTAGTGGCAGCATCAGGGCAGGTGAAGGATGAGGGAGGTGGTGAAGTAGATTGGAGAATTGATGGGGAACCACAGCATGTAGATTTCTGCGAGTGTGTGTGCGGGGTGGGGGAGCAGGGTGTTTAGGAAGTCCAGATAGGTTGAAAGAGAGAAGGTGGTGGTCAGAGATGGGGAAAGGGCGACAGTTGAACTCAGAAATGGAGCAGAGGTTGGAAAAGACAAGGTCAATAGCGTGACCATCGCGGTGGGTAGGGAGGAGGGAGGATTGTGTGAGTCCAAGGGAGGACGTGAGTGAAAGAAGTTTGGAGGCAGCAGGGGCGGAAGGATCATCAATGGGAATGTTGAAGTCCCCGAGAATTAGGCATGGAAGATTAGAAGACAGGAAGTGAGAAAGCCAGGTAGCAAAGTGGTCAAAGAATTGGGAGGTTGGTCCCGGTGGGCGGTAGATGACTGCCACCCTGAGGGCCAGAGGAGAGAACAGGCGGATGCAGTGTGTCTCGAAGGAGGAGAAGGAGAGGGATGGGGTGGAGGGAGATGCTGGTAGGTGCAGGTGGGAGAGAGCAGGATTCCGACCCCGCCACCATTTCTCTCACCCGGTCTGGGGGTATGGCTCAAGTGTAGACCGCCATGTGAGAGAGCAGCAACGGAGGCCGTGTCAGAGGGAGTTAGCCAGGTTTCAGTTAAAGCTAGGAGGTTTAAGGAGTTTGAAAGGAAGAGGTCATGGATTGCTGTGAGTTTGTTGCACACAGAGCGAGCGTTCCAGAGGGCGCAGGAGAAAGAGGACAGGCGCTGAGGGTTTATGGGAATGAGGTTGCTGGGCTTGCAGGGAGGTGATTTATGTGCGATGGAGATAGGATGAGAGGGAAGTATTGGATGTGTTGTGGGGCCAGGGTTAGGGGATATGTCACCTGCATAGAGTAACAGCAGGAGGGTGAGAAAGAGAAGGTGGGAATGGGATTTGTGGGAGTAGGAGTGATTGGCAGCACGAGAGTTAGAGGGAGACCATGTTCTGAGGAAACAAAGGAGCTCATGTGAGGCCATCATGTGGGACGAGAGGACGGAGCGAGAGATGCAGATAGTGTAGGGGTCGGTGGTAGAGGGGCAGGAGTTCCATTTAAGGAGAAAGGTAGAAGTAAAGAGTAGAAGCGTGAGAGAAAGCATGATATAGACGTGTGTTTACCCAGAGTAAAAAGTGGGCCTTGCAGTTCCTTCCTCCAGTCCCGCACCTCCAGGAAATCAACTCTAAACGTCCACTTAGGATGCCACTTGGGGATGTCACAAGAGTCAAGGCCCAAATGGAGCCAGTCTTAGCTGTTATATAGGGCAGACTAATTGCATTCAGGCAGTTAAAAGGTAAACACCTGATGCTGGATGGGCTGTGTCAATAGGGCAGGAGATTCAAATGCTAATTAGCAAAGCAAATGGTGGAGAAAGGAGACAAAAATAAATTTAAAAAAAGAGACCAAGGTAACGTTACAATGTGGGTGCCTGCAAATACTGGGTGATGGGGTTCCTACCAGCAAAAGTATGCAGGGGATCAGTTGAGATGTGGGTGTCTGTGGATACTGGGTGATAGAGTCTTACCAGCAAAAGTATGCAGGGGATCAGTTGAGATGTGGGTGTCTGTGGATACTGGGTGATAGAGTCTTAGTAGAGGTATATATAGGTATATATAGTATAGTATATATAGTCATTACCGTAATTCATTATGAAACTGAAAGTCTGCTGGATCTGGATTGCAGTGGCGTAGCGTGGGTTTTCAGCGCCCGGGGCCAGCCAAGAATTGTGCGCCCCCACCTGTGGACACGTTATCGATATTGCCCCAGCTCTCACATGGATTTGCCCCAGCTCATGGATTTCCCCCAGCTCATGGATTTGCCCCAGCTCATGGATTTGCCCCAGCTCATGGATTTGCCCCAGCTCACACATGGATTTGCCCCAGCTCACACATGGATTTGCCCCAGCTCACACATGGATTTGCCCCAGCTCATGGATTTGCCCCAGCTCATGGATTTGCCCCAGCTCACACATGGATTTGCCCCAGCTCACACATGGATTTGCCCCAGCTCACACATGGATTTGCCCCCAGCTCACACATGGATTTGCCCCAGCTCATGGATTTGCCCCCAGCTCATGGATTTGCCCAGCTCATGGATTTGCCCCCAGCTCATGGATTTGCCCCAGCTCATGGATTTGCCCAGCTCATGGATTTGCCCCCAGGTCATGGATTTGCCCCCAGCTCATGGATTTGCCCAGCTCATGGATTTGCCCCCAGCTCATGGATTTGCCCAGCTCATGGATTTGCCCAGCTCATGGATTTGCCCCAGCTCATGGATTTGCCCCAGCTCATGGATTTGCCCCAGCTCACACATGGATTTGCCCCCAGCTCACACATGGATTTGCCCCAGCTCACACATGGATTTGCCCCAGTTTATTGGATTTGCCCCAGCTCACACATGGATTTGCCCCAGCTCACACATGGATTTGCCCCAGCTCATGGATTTGCCCCAGCTCATGGATTTGCCTCACACATGGATATTGCCCCAGCTCACACATGGATTTGCCCCAGCTCACACATGGATTTGCCCAGCTCATGGATTTGCCCCGCTCATGGATTTGCCCCCAGCTCATGGATTTGCCCCCAGCTCATGGATTTGCCCAGCTCATGGATTTGCCCCCAGCTCATGGATTTGCCCCCAGCTTACACATGGATTTGCCCAGCTCTCACCTGGATATTGCTCCAGCTCCGGCAGGGGTTGAGGGGACCCAGATGCCGGGCAGCGCGGGAGTGCCTGCCCGGTCCTGAAGAGTCCGTCCTGTTGAAGGGGATGCGGCTGCGTGCGTGCGCAGGTCACGCGGTCCGGCCAGTCAGGTGGTACAGAGACTCAGTACCACCTGATTAGCCGGACCACGTGACCGGCTGCGCCTGCACGCAGCCGCTTCCCATTAACAGGACGGACTCTTCAGGACCGGGCAGGCACTCCCGCGCTGCCCGGCATCTGGGTCCCCTCAACCCCGGGCCAGTTTTAGGGGCGCAAATGCGCCCCTAACAAAACTGCGCCCGGGGCCACGGCCCCCCCAGCCCCCCCCCCACGCTACGCCACTGCTGGATTGGCTCCAGAATTGGACGTATGCGAAGGACATCACCATGGGCTAGATTATTTAACTATCATATCTCATTCAGCTGCCTTCTATAAGCTCAGGTAGCATAGGCAACTCAATATATCCCCTGCAGCCTTGTCTACGCATTCCCTCTTCCATCCCATTGCCTTTTCACTACCGTTTCATCCTATAACACAGTTGTAAAGTAAAACTTGCCATAAGATTTTGGTCAAAACCTGATAAAAATCTGATAAAAACCCGTTTTCCTTTTCACATGCAATTACTTCAAAAGAAAAAAAACCTGTAGCATTTGTTTTATAATGCACAAGTAATCTAGTTACAGCTTATGTGTGTGATAGTGTTCCTTTAAAACTCATTTGATGTAAATAGACACATTGGCTACGACTACACCACCATATTAAATATGACTAGCAGGGTTATTCAAAGAGAATCGAAAAGTCAACGCACGTTCGGTGACTTTTTGTTCTCTTCAATACGGTTCAATTTGGCGATCCCATTTCGGCAACCCTGCGGTGTATTCAGCAAGCACCACATGGTCCCCGAATTGCAGGGAAAAGTCACCGCAAACCCGCCGAAAACTCACCGCAAAACCCGGCGAATGCACACTGAAACCCGCAAAAACATCTGGATTAACCCGCCGAAAACGCCGGAAAAACACGAGCAGGAGCCGATCACACGCAGCGCAGCCGATGGAAAAACCCGACACCGCAGACGAATGGAGTGAATAAATTAAAAAAACTGTTTGCTTGAATGTTTGAAAAGTGAAATGCTGTTTGTAAAGAAACTACTGAGCGAAAATGTCTGAAATTTACATATGAGATCCAAGGAATAATAATAAAAAGAGTTGTTACAGAAAAAAGAAAAAACGTTTAAAATTTTTTTAAAAAAAGAAGTCGGCAAATATTTTTGTCAAAAAAAATCCCGAAAGATGCTTAAAATATCCCAAAAAATCTATAAATAAAGAGACTTTTTACTGCAGAATATTATAATGAATGGTGTATTAGATATTGAATTAAAACAG
The DNA here is from genome assembly GCA_009667805.1 of Leptobrachium leishanense. Taxonomy (NCBI): domain Eukaryota; kingdom Metazoa; phylum Chordata; class Amphibia; order Anura; family Megophryidae; genus Leptobrachium; species Leptobrachium leishanense. The sequence goes on along the minus strand of CM019067.1, from coordinate 286,816,431 downwards.
GAATATTTTTAACATTGAAGCCTATGGGATTCGCCTGAATAAATCTGCCGATTTAAACCACCGAATGGCAGGGCATTTCGGGAACCTTTCACTGCTGGTTTGTGTTCTCTGAATAGCCGAAGCAGTGCTTTTTCATGGGGATTTCTCTGCCCTCGAACAGGCACCGTATGTGCAGGCAATTCGCCAGGATTTGGCGAATTGCCTGCTCTCTGGATAGCCGAATGGCCAGGAAAGGTAACCGAACGCTGAATTTCAGTGTTTGGTTCCCTTTCGGCAGCCATTCGGATCTCTTTGAATAACCCTGTAGGACTTATATTTCCGCAGAAGTGGTGATCGGAGACATCTGGAATATTGGATGTCATTTCAAGTCTGCAGTCACTAAAATTAAATACATTTTACCAGGAAAAGTTCAAGGCACTGATAGGCCATGGGCAAAAAATATAATAGTGTCCCCTCCTCTGTCGCTTTTCCTTACCTCCCATATAAATAGGTCACACAACAAGAACAATGTAATCTATTTTTATGTAGACTCTGTACGGGTAGTAACTAGGGATGAGCTGTTCGGTTCGGAGTTCGACCCGAACTTAGCCTGTTTGATTAGATCGCGAACACCGAACATTTCCGGGTGTTCGCCGCATGTTCGACCACAATGGACCACAATGCATTTTCCCACTGGCCTGAAGCTCGTAATTGGCTACAGCCTTGCACCTGACCACAGGTCTGGTGCAAGACAGGTTCAACAGTATGCCAATCACGGCTCAGAGTCCTGATTGGACACATTTTGCCCAATCACGGGCTCACAGAGCTAAGTCCCGCAGCACACTATCAGGGTTATCCAAAGAGATCCGAATTGCTTGAGAAAGGTAACCGAACGCTGAAAATCAGCGTTCAGTTACCTTTCCTGACCATTCGGCTATCCAGAGAGCAGGCAATTCGCCAAATCCTGACGAATTGCCTGAACATACGGTGCCTGTTTGGTGCCTGTTCGGTGCCTGTTTGAGGGCAGCGAAATCCCCATGAAAAAGCACTGCTTCGGCTATTCAGAGAACACAAACCAGCAGTGAAAGGTTCCCCTAATGCCCTGCCATTCGGTGGTTTAATTCGGCAAATTTATTCAGGAGAATCCCATAGACTTCAATGTTAAAAATATTCCCGTTTTAATTCAATATCTAATAAACTGTTCATTATAAAATTCTGCAGCAAAAAGTCTCTTTATTTATAGATTTTTTAGGATACTTTAAGCATTTTTCTGATTTTTTTATTTTTTTTTAAAAATCCGATTTTTTTTTGATTTTTTTTCAGTTTACTTATTTTTTCTGTAACAGCCCTCTTTATTATCATTCCCTGGACCTCCTATGAAAATTTCAGACATTTTCGCTCAGTAGTTTCTTTGCAAACAGCGTTTCATTTTCCCAGATTCATACAAATGGTTTTGCTAATTTATTCACTGCCTCCTCTACGTCACAGCTGCTTCGGCTCTGTGTGATTCGGCTCCTGTTCGGGTTTTTCGAAGGTTAATCCAGATGTTTTTGCTTGTTTTCAGCGTGCATTCGGTTACTTTTCGTCAGGTTTGCGGCAGCTTTTCCCTGCAATTCGGGGGCCCTGTGCTGTTTGCTGAATACACCGCAGGGTCACCGAAATGCAATCGGCAAAAGGAACCGAATTGAAGAGAACGAAAAGTCACCGAACGTGCGGTGACTTTTCGAATCTCTTTGGATAACCCTGTATATAAAAGTTTCCACGCGCCGATTCTGCACGCATTTCAGAGGAGATTTCAGAGGAGATGTGTGTTGTTACTGCCGGTCTGCCACGCTACTGGGGGGGGGGGTCTGGGGGGTCTCATTTTTACCAAATATCAGGGAATTTAGGTGATGTGTGTCTTGTCACTGTGCCAGCAAGTTTTTTTGGGGTTTACAACTTTCTTTAAAACATTTGTGAATTGAGGTGATCTTCTGTGTCTGGTCACTGTGCCAGCAAGTCTTTTTGGGTCTCATTTCTACCAAATATCAGGGAATTTAGGTGATGTGTGTCTTGTCACTGTGCCAGCAAGTTGTTTTGGGGTTTACAACTTTCTTTAAAACATTTGTGAATTGAGGTGATCTGTGTCTTGTCACACAACCAGTACCACGCAGTATTTTGGGGCTCACTAATTTCTTTAAAACATTTGTGAATTGAGGTGATCTGTGTCTTGTCACACAAACAGTACCACGCAGTATTTTGGGGCTCACTAATTTCTTTAAAACATTTGTGAATTGAGGTGATCTGTATCTTGTCACTGGCTGCCAGCGTGGTCGTGGTGGACGTGGTGCATCTTCTGCAGGGGCACGCTTGTCCTTTCTAACTGGTGCTGGCCGTCTTAAGCAGCTGCAACATACAGAGGACTTGGTGGATTGGCTAACCAGGCCATCCTCATCCTCCGAGTCCTCTGCCAGCCAGGCTTCTAGTGCTTTACAGTCCACCTCAGCATCTAATGCAGCCTCCATGTCCACAGCTACTCCTGCCGTAGCCTCGCTATCACACACGGAGGAGTCAGCTGAATTGTTTGACTACAATGAGAGTGACATGCTGCTTGAGGATGCGCAGCAAGTACAGTGCTCTGATTCAATCTCTGAGGTTGAGGAAGGGAGTATAATCAACCTAGAGGAAGGGGGTGCCAGTGATGACACACAAATAACTGGCACTCATGTTGCCCCAGCAGCTGCAGCATACTGCCAAGTTGGCTCCAGTGACGAGGAGATGGGGGGTGATGATGACAATGATGATGAGGTCACTGACTCCATCTGGGTGAATGATCGAACAGAGGAATTAAGTGAGGAAGAGGGGGAGGAGGAGGCACAGCAAACACGAGGCACAACATCCTCTGTGACCAACCGTAGCACTAGCCAGTCCAAGGCATCACATGTCAGAGCTGCTCCGGTGCAGAGCGCTGTTGTCTTAAAGAACACATGCAGGAACTCTGTTGTCTGGGAGTTCTTTAAGAAATGTGCAGTAGAGCGCAGCGTTGCTAATTGTAATCTATGTCAGATGAGGCTTAAGCGTGGGAAAGATACCGGACACTTGGGTACCACGTGCTTGAGGCGACATATGAACAACTGCCACACATCCCGTTGGCGCAAAACTTTGCGTAGGTCCTCCTCATCTGTCTCTATCCCCACTGTATGTCCTGCCATGTCATTGCCTACAACCTCCACCGACAGGGATGATGCTACAGTAATGGATGTACCAGCTCCTTCCTCACAATGTGACATCATCCCAGCAGCTGAAGATTTACGCAGTCAGATTACGTTGCCGCAGCTGCTGCAGCGAAAGAAAAAATATAGTCCCAACTATCCCCAAGCACAGCGTCTAATTGCCAGCTTAGCAAAATTACTCGCATTGCAGCTGCTGCCTTTCCAGCTGGCTGGACTCTGCTCCCTTCCGTGAATTTGCTGAATGTGCTGTACCACAGTGGCAGGTTCCAAAACGCCATTACTTTTCACGCAAGGCCATTCCAGCACTATACCAGCACGTGGAAGACAATGTTATCCAGTCATTGGGAAAGGCAGTCAGCAGCAAGGTGCATGTGACTTTAGACACGTGGTCCAGAAAGCATGGACAGGGTCGTTACATTTCCTTCACGGCACACTGGGTAACTCTGATTGCAGCTGGGAGGGATCCAAGATGGGGCTCTGTGCTGGAGCTTGTTCATCCACCACGCCTCCAGAAAGCTGCTTGTATGAGGTCTGTCTGCTCCACCACCTCTCCCTCTTCCTCCTCTTCCTCTGTCTCTGGTGAAGTGGCAGTTAAACCGACGCCTGACAGGGTCTACACAATGGCTCAAGCAAAAAGATACCATACTGTGCTTGCGCTGGTTTGTTTAGGGGACAGGAGCCACACCGGGCCAGAAATTCTGTCAACTCTGCAGGGGCAGGTGCAGAGATGGTTAACACCACGCCAGCTTCAGCTGGGAATGATCGTCTGCGATAATGGCAGCAACCTTCTCTCTGCCCTACGAAAGGGTCAATTGACGCATGTACCATGCCTAGCACACGTCCTAAATCTAGTGGTACAGCGTTTCCTAACCAAGTACCCAGGGCTGCCAGAGCTTCTCATCCAGGCCAGAAAAGTCTGCAGCCACTTCAGACGGTCATTCCCAGCAAGCATTCGCCTGGCAGAAATTCAAAGAGAATTCCACCTTCCCACAAACCGTCTGATCTGTGACATGCCCACCAGGTGGAACTCGACATTAGCAATGCTGCAGCATCTGCACAAGCAGCAGAGGGCCATCAACGAGTACCTGTGTGAGTATGGCACAAGGACAGTGTAGCACTCACTCCCGGAGGAGCCGCTGAAAATGAACCACGGGTCAGTCTCCCCGCACTAGGGAATAAATATACTCCAACACGCTGAACAGTCTTATATTTTAAAAGGTTTACTAAAAGGTTTGCAGTTCTTGAGACACGGTATATACAGGAAGATTTACAGTACTTTCGTAACACGATAAACGCGTAGCGGTAAAAGAAACGAAAACACGAGTGCTTCGTATTTTCGGAAAAAAACCCCGACCGAGCAGAAAATTAAAAGATACGAAATTCGAGGAAAAAAACCGCGTAGCGGGACACAATAAAATACACAGTTCTCGTATCACGGTAAACGCGCAGCGGGAACAAAAAAAAGGAAAATTGTTCAGAATGTAACTTTAACTTTGCCCCCTTGTATGGATAGGAAAAAAAAAGGAAACTGAGTCCTGCACAGGTTAAGTCCCAGAACGTGAAGTGATATGTATTTGTGTGTGTAGGGTACCCGGGTACTTTTCAACTGGCCAGTGAGTTTACTTTAGCGATGTCTTCGACTAGTCAGTTGGGGCCCTGTGGGTTTTAGAAGGAAAACAGCAGCGTACGTTCTTATTTACACACGGCCTTGGGGGCCTCTCACCCATCCAGCGCAAGCTTGAGGTTCCGCTGACCCAGGACGTCTCTCCGCTCGATATTGACTGGGGACGCCGACCACCGGATCTGTTGTCTGGCCTTCTGTCTGTCAGCCACGACTCAGCCAGCTTACCGCCTGCTCCCCGCTTCAAATCGACCGCGGTACTCCTTACTCGAGGGGTCTTCTCTCCTTAGCACTGCACTCAGATAATAGATGGTGATGTCTATCTCCCGCAAGGCTGGGTGACCCAATCCTAAGGTCCGATCCACTTTGTCTGCGCTCCGGCCTATCTGTTGGTCTCTCCTTCTCTGTACGTGCATCCACTCTCCCCTGCTCCCTGGCGCGCTCTCCCTGTTCTCCACGAGGTGCAGGATGTACAGGCTCTCCACAAACCCACCCACTTCCTGTTTCTTCGCAAAGCATGCATGGACATGTAGTTCAAGTGTCCAGGGTCTTTAATCGTGATAGTCTCCATCTTGTGGCCAAAAATGGGTACTGCCACAGTAAACTTTAACACATCGCTACAACAGGTTTAGGTCAACTTGGTTTTTTTTCCCCCCGCAGTGGCTGATGATCAAGGATGCATGCACTGTACTGTCACCATTTGAGGAGGCAACGAGGATGGTAAGCAGGGACAGTGCATGCATCAGTGACACAATTCCTTTAGTGTTCCTGCTGGAGCACACTCTGCGGGGAATTATAGATGTGGCTCTAGAGGCAGAGCAGCGGGAGGAAGAGGAGGCCTTCCCTAGCTCTCAAGGCCCCAGTCTTTCCGCAGACAGCATTCCAGCTGGTCCTACTCAGATCAGACAGGAGGAGGATGAGGAGGAGGCAGAATATTTAAGTAGTGGGGGCATTGAAGTGGGGATTCCTCAAGGGAGGGTTTCGTGTGCCCAGAAACACAAGGGCTAGTGCGTGGCTGGAGGAGGAAGTGCACGATACGGTCATCCTCATTGACCAGGAAGACTCGGAAGCTAATGCCACCTCCAAGCTACGCTGCATGGGCTCCCTAATGATGCAAAGCCTGCTAAAGGGCCCCAGGATTCGTGCTATCAAGGAGAGGGATCATTACTGGTTGGCAACCCTTCTTGATCCACGGTACAAGGGTAAAGTTGCAGAGCTCATCCTGCCCGCACAGAGGGAGCACAGGATGAAAAAACTTGAGGACGCTCTAAAGCAACACTTGTGTAACACCTTTCCAGGCACTGGTAGATTACCAAGTGCTGACACACGTGCTTCTGAGGCTGCGGATGATCAGAGGAATAGTGGGTAAGGCCAGGGCCGCTTGACTGATGCATTTTTAAATTTTTTTAGTCCTCGACGCCCAGGGATGTCAAATGTAGGCACCCATTGCCAGCGTCTTCACCATATGGTGCAGGACTACCTAGGGGCAAGGGCAGACCTGGATACCTTTCCAGCAGATGATCCACTGGCTTACTGGGTGTTGAGATTGGATCACTGGCCAGAACTTAGCCAATATGCTATGCAGCTACTAGGTTGCCCTTCATCTAGCGTGCTTTCCGAAAGGACGTTCAGTGCCGCTGGAGGTTTTGTCACAGACAAAAGAGTGCGTCTGTCCACCGACTCTGTAGACCGGCTGACATTTATAAAAATGAATCAGTCCTGGATCAGCAGCTATCAATCCCCTGATGCTGAAGTAATGGAATAGATCGGGATGTCCTCTTCTGCATTCACAAAACCTCCAGCACTGAACTCTTCCACAATACCACAAAAGGGTTACGGTGTGAATGCACTTGCTGCCATGAAAGGCACAATATTTGGCTGCACTGACGCCTGTGCCAGATTTATATCATTTTAATTTTTTGAACAGCAGGGTCCAACCCTGCACTCTTCCACAATACCACAGACGGGTTACTGTATTATGATGGCACTTGCAGGCCTGGCACCAAAAGCACAATATCTGGGTGCACTGACGCCTGTGCCAGATTTATATCATTAAAATTTTTTGAACCGCAGGGTCCAACCCTGCACTCTTCCACAATACCACAGACGGGTTACTGTATTATGATGGCACTTGCAGGCCTGGCACCAAAGGCACAATATCTGGGTGCACTGACGCCCATTACCAGATAAAAAACTTTTCAATATAGGACCGCAAGGTTCACCCCTGCATTCTTCCACAATACTACAGAGGGGTTACTGTATGATGATACTTGCTGGCCTGGCACCAAAGGCACAATATCTAGGTGCACTGACGCCTTGACCAGAATCATATCTTTTTAATATAGGACCGCAAAGTTCACCCCTGCATTCTTCCACAATACCACAGAGGGGTTACTGTATGATGATACTTGCTGGCCTGGCACCAAAGGCAGAATATCTGGGTGCACTGACGTCTTAACCAGATGCATATCTTTTTAATATAGTGTCATGCGTCGCTGTGTGTGAGGAGCAGGGGAGTCCGGTTTGCAGCAAATGCAGGAGACCATACAGGTTGAAGGGCACGGTTTAGTTTATTTTATGCACCGGCAGGACAAAAGGAATATACAGGACTAGAACTAAAAGATGACTAGACACAAGAAAGGAGCTGACAGAGGACTAAGAGAAAAAGGAATAAACTAAACTAGACACAGGCTGGATACAGAGGGGCATGACATGAACTAGACACAGGCTGGATACAGAGGGGCATGACATGAACTAGACACAGGCTGGATACAGAGGGGCATGTCATGAACTAGACACAGGCTGGATACAGAGGGGCATGTCATGAACTAGACACAGGCTGGATACAGAGGGGCATGTCATGAACTAGACACAGGCTGGATACAGAGGGGCATGTCATGAACTAGACACAGGCTGGATACAGAGGGGCATGTCATGAACTAGACACAGGCTGGATACAGAGGGGCATGTCATGAACTAGACACAGGCTGGATACAGAGGGGCATGTCATGAACTAGACACAGGCTGGATACAGAGGGGCATGTCATGAACTAGACACAGGCTGGATACAGAGGGGCATGTCATGAACTAGACACAGGCTGGATACAGAGGGGCATGTCATGAACTAGACACAGGCTGGATACAGAGGGGCATGTCATGAACTAGACACAGGCTGGATACAGAGGGGCATGACATGAACTAGACACAGGCTGGATACAGAGGGGTACTTACACAGAAGCAGGATAATAACAGAGGCAGATTGCAGGACACAGGGACAGATACACAAATAGCAGAGGGTCTATGGTGGAGGTGGCAACAAAGAGGTCTTGGTACAGGGGTCAGCAGGAGTCCATATGAATGGTGGAAGTCCTTGAAATAAACAGAAGTCCTTTTGGCAAAATGAGGGGATAATCCAAATAGCAACGAAAAGTCCAGTAGGGAAGACAAGGGGGTCTGGATTCCAGGTACAGGCAGGTTCACACAGCGTGTGACTCAGTGGTCAGAGGTTAATGCTGAAGTCCCGAGCATTGGGCGTAGTCTCCCTATATGGAGACCTGGGCAGGTGAGGGGTAATTAAACTCAGGGACAAACATATGGGAAATACTGGGCTGGAGGATGGGGAACTGGATCAAAGCAAGGGCTAGATGGGAAATCTGGAATGGGACAGAACAGGGAAGATGGTAGTTCAGACCCATATCAAGGCCTTTTGCGGTGTCTGCGGCGACGGGCATGACATATAGGACCGCAAGGTTCATCCCTGCATTCTTCCACAATACTACAGAGGGGTTACTGTATGATGATACTTGCTGGCCTGGCAGTCTTGCACCAAAGGCAGAATATCTGGGTGCACTGACGCCTTAACCAGATGCATATCTTTTTAATATAGGACCGCAAGGTTCACCCCTGCATTCTTCCACAATACCACAGAGGGGTTACTGTATGATAGTACTTGCAGGCTTGGCACCAAAAGCACAATATTTGGGTGCACTGCCACTGACGCTTGTATCAGATTCATATCCTCAGAGGGGTTACGGTGTGACGGCACTGTTGGGGATGCTAAAGGACCAATTTTGAAGCACCTATTGTTACTTTCATCCAAAGCCTGCATAAGTTTCACAATAATTTAGCCAAAAAAATCAGTAAACTTTTTCTGCGTATCCTAAAACGTCTCCTCTTTTCATACAGACTGCCGCCCCAAGCAGTTGTTTATGGATAGATTAAAGGAAAAGCATTTACCGTCATTTGAAACGTCATTTTTTTGTTTTTAAGTGTTTCTATACATCCTAGAAATCCGCCACTTCACGGGCAGGTTATGGGGACCTCCTAGGCACGATATTTGAAATAATTTTTGGTTTTTATTTTTAACCCTTATTTCATGGAAAACTCGCTGTCCCTTTAAAAACTTTTTTTTTTACTTTTTGACCTTGTTTCCTGTCCCCCAGGGCACTACCCGGACCCCCATACACCTTTTGTGGCAAATATCTAGCATATATGCCCTCTTGGAGGGCACTCTAAAAAACGAATTTTCAGCCCCATTGACTTGCATTGAGTTTGAGTTCGGGTTCGGACCCGAACATATGGGAAGTTCGGGTTCGGGCCCGAACCAAACTCGGGGGGTGTTCGTCTCATCCCTAGTAGTAACATGTGAAAAAAGCACAGTCACTATTAGAGATAAAAAATATACTAAACCCTAACCTCCACTACCTCAGACTAATACCCCTAACTTTGAGTAATGCCTCTTCTACCTCACACCCTCTTTTTAATATAGGACCGCAAGGTTCACCCCTGCATTCTTCCACAATACCACAGAGGGGTTACTGTATGATAGTACTTGCAGGCTTGGCACCAAAAGCACAATATTTGGGTGCACTGCCACTGACGCTTGTATCAGATTCATATCCTCAGAGGGGTTACGGTGTGACGGCACTGTTGGGGATGCTAAAGGACCAATTTTGAAGCACCTATTGTTACTTTCATCCAAAGCCTGCATAAGTTTCACAATAATTTAGCCAAAAAAATCAGTAAACTTTTTCTGCGTATCCTAAAACGTCTCCTCTTTTCATACAGACTGCCGCCCCAAGCAGTTGTTTATGGATAGATTAAAGGAAAAGCATTTACCGTCATTTGAAACGTCATTTTTTTGTTTTTAAGTGTTTCTATACATCCTAGAAATCCGCCACTTCACGGGCAGGTTATGGGGACCTCCTAGGCACGATATTTGAAATAATTTTTGGTTTTTATTTTTAACCCTTATTTCATGGAAAACTCGCTGTCCCTTTAAAAACTTTTTTTTTTACTTTTTGACCTTGTTTCCTGTCCCCCAGGGCACTACCCGGACCCCCATACACCTTTTGTGGCAAATATCTAGCATATATGCCCTCTTGGAGGGCACTCTAAAAAACGAATTTTCAGCCCCATTGACTTGCATTGAGTTTGAGTTCGGGTTCGGACCCGAACATATGGGAAGTTCGGTTCGGGCCCGAACCAAACTCGGGGGTGTTCGTCTCATCCCTAGTAGAACATGTGAAAAAAAGCACAGTCACTATTAGAGATAAAAAATATACTAAACCCTAACCTCCACTACCTCAGACTAATACCCCTAACTTTGAGTAATGCCTCTTCTACCTCACACCTATATATAAAAATAATATTTAATAAGTAATTCAAACAAATAATACCAACCCCAAGGCGTATCTTTAAAATAGACAAAAAGGTATGAAACACTGGAGGGTCATTTAGAATTTTAGTATATTTAATATTCCGTACTGCCGTTCACAATCTAGGATGACAATATCTTGCATGTGGCACTGAAGGCATGCACTAAAGTCGGAATAAACATGAGTGGCACTATTGCAACCAAAAAACATGCGCACCCTCCTGGTCCTTTATTTCTCTATGGTACAGACCCATAGACACACAAGACGGGGCAGACCGGGCAAGGCGAGGAGGAACCAGGGCTTGTCCTCCAAAAGATTAGGAAATGATTCTGATTTATAAATTTACTTAGACCACAGACTAATAATGGAACTAGCATTCCATCAAAACAGAACAATGGTAGATTTATGGTAAACAGAATTAAGATTATACAGCATCAGATAATGAGGCAGTGTTAGCCAGACAGGAAAGACAAACAAAAAAACACTCAAACCTTTAACAGATGTAAACACATTCCAGATAGGCAATAACAATAAGCGTATTCATATATATCTGTCGCGGGGCACCCGGCGTGAGCCAAGGTGGGTCCTTTATGCAGATCATTTAGCCCTTTAGGCAGGTTTGCCGCTAGCAGCATAATACACAAACCAACAGCTGAGGTAACAGACAAGACAAATTGATGGGCAGGAGTAAAAGGAGAAAATAACAGAAACTAAAGGGAACCTTGAATCTAAATAGGGTCTTTGGGATGGCTGTCTATCTAGGGAAGGGAACCTCGCAAGAAACACAGAACAAGAGAACAGGAAGGGCGAGGGTTAAGGGAGAAAACAAGAATATACTGGCACCCAGAAGCACACACAAAGAAACCCTAATCTGGGATATAGTACTTTAGAATGGCCTTCTATTCTAAGGAATAGAATGATGCTGGGTGACACACAGAACAGGATACAGGACACAGGGGATAGATCCAGAATAGTAGTTCAATACAAAGCCAAAGTCATACACCAGAGCGGGTAGTCATAAAAGTCAGAAATCAGTAACTAAGAGGGAAGTCAGACAAGCAGGGTTGAGTAACCAAAATAGTAATGCAGCACTCACTCCCGGAGGAGCCGCTGAATTAACCTTGGGTTAGTCTCACAGCACTAGGGAATAACTATACACCAGCACTGTTGTGGATTTTTATAGATTATATTCTTTACTGATCCCAATAAAGCAGCATATATAACGTAGATACAGTATTTAAACGACAGGATTTCGTAACGTGGGAAAAAACACGCGGCGGCAAAAGAAAAAGATTAACCCCCTCAGTTCTGGAGTGTAAGTCCCCGTGAATAATAGCTCAAAAATGTGTATGTGTATTGTCTCGGGTACCCGGGTACTGTATTCAACTGGCCAGTGAATGAAACAAACAATCTTCGACTAGTCACGTTGGGGCCCTGTGGATTTAAACAATACTGCAGCGTGCGTTTCTTATTTTTGGAACTGCGGCCTGGGAGGCCTCTCACCCATCCGATAGACAAACTGTCCAGCACCCGATCAAGGATCTTCTTCCGCCGTGCACTGGGACTCTGTGCCACTGGATCCGCTCCCTGCTTGTCGAATCTCCGCAACAGGAACAACGATCCACCGCCTGCACTCACAATCGATCAGCGCGGTCTCCTCACTCGGGGTCCAGCCGGAACCAGATTTCCATCCAGACCTCTCAGCGCTGCGTAGGTAGGTTTCCGCAGGGTCACCGTCCCGATCTCCAGCACCAGTGAGGCAGGGCCTGTACTCTGGCCTGGTCACGATCCTTGACAGTTTTCACGTGCGTCCTCTACCTTTCACCGCTCAGCTCACTCTGCCTCTCCCCGGCACGAGGCTGCTGATGTCTTTCCTCTTCCTACACCACCCACTTCCTGTACTCACGCAAAGCATGATGGAAATTGTAGTTCAGTGTTTGTCCAGCATAGTCCATTATGTCTCTATCTCCCTCTGGTGGTCATAATAATTAAATGCAGCAAAACACAGTCTTTAAAGCAGCGCTACAGTAATATACAGTGTACAGGGATCACACACCAGAGTAGTCAAAAACAGGCCAAAGTCATATACCAGAAATCACAGAGGAGAATATATACCAGCGGACCTTCAGGGAGAAATGACTCATGCAAGAGCAATGAGCAATAGCAATGATGGATATTTATGGAGGACATGGCAGAGCATGTGACCTCAGGCCAGACCAGCTGCAATGGAATCCAGGAGCAGAGAGGATGGAATGAATTGCCCATACAAAGTAAGAGCTGTCCCGGCTCGCTCTCACCAACAGGGGGCACGGCTGATAAAGTGACAACATCACAAACAACACAAATACCCAGCACTTATATTCATAGGTACAGGGTGATTTCAACAAAGGCGAGGACAGGGCGACGATATAGAACATCAGGCCTGCACCTCCCAAATGCATTTCTAGGTCCATGTATCCCAGGTTTAAAATGACGCATGTCACATAAACCAACACACAAAAAGATGGACAAAATATATATAACCAAAAAAGGACAACCTCAAATAAAGCAGAAAAACACAGCTGACAATATGTGACTAGAAACAAAAAAAATAATCTAGTAATATGGAGCAGGTGGCTAGTGTTACAATTTGCACTTGCTGCAAGAGCGAAGCCAAATGGGCCACAAGAAAAATCTAACCCAAACAGCAAATGCAGTAACAAGACAATAGCCCCCCTGTTGAGAGTATATAAATGAATAAAGAACACAAAAAAACTCTCATCTTGCTGCAATCACCTCTGCAATATTTCCTAAAATTGTCCTTTTTTGACTGCTGACACCACCAAGCAACTTATCCACTTAGAATCTCCCGCCTAGACTACTGCAACAACCGTCTGACTGGCCTTCCTCTCTCCTCCTTGCAGTCCATGCTAAACGCATCAGCCAGACTTATCCACTTCACTCCTTGTTCTCTTGTCTCTGCCCCCCCCCCGTGAATACCTGCACTGACTCCACATTCACAGCAGAATCAAATTCAGATTACTCACCCTGACCTACAAAGGCCTCCCTAATCACCCAATACACCCCAGCTCGCCCCCTAAGATCCAAAAATGACCTGCTCCTGGAATTCCCATCATCACCTCATCACATGACATACTGAAGGACCTTTCTCGTACGAGCCGACTCTATAGAACATGCTTCTTCGTCCTAACAGGCTTCGTTTAAACCAGTGGCGTAGCGTGGGGGGGGGGGCTGGGGGGGCCGTGGCCCCGGGCGCAGTTTTGTTAAAACTGGCCCGGGAGTTGAGGGGACCCAGATGCCGGGCAGCGCGGGAGTGCCTGCCCGGTCCTGAAGAGTCCGTCCTGTTAAAGGGGAGGCGGCTGCGTGCAGGCGCAGCCGGTCACGAGGTCCGGCTAATCAGGTGGTACTGAGTCTCTGTACCACCTGACTGGCCGGACCGCGTGACCTGCGCACGCACGCCACGCAGCCGCATCACCTTCAACAGGACGGACTCTTCAGGACCGGGCAGGCACTCCCGCGCTGCCCGGCATCTGGGTCCCCTCAACCCCTGCCGGAGCTGGAGCAATATCCAGGTGAGAGCTGGGCAAATCCATGTGTAAGCTGGGCAAATCCATGAGCTGGGGGCAAATCCATGAGCTGGGGGCAAATCCATGAGCTGGGGGCAAATCCATGAGCTGGGCAAATCCATGAGCTGGGGGCAAATCCATGAGCTGGGGGCAAATCCATGAGCTGGGCAAATCCATGACCTGGGGGCAAATCCATGAGCTGGGGGCAAATCCATGAGCTAGGGGCAAATCCATGAGCTGGGGCAAATCCATGAGCTGGGCAAATCCATGAGCTGGGGGCAAATCCATGAGCTGGGCAAATCCATGAGCTGGGGGCAAATCCATGACCTGGGGGCAAATCCATGACCTGGGGGCAAATCCATGAGCTGGGCAAATCCATGAGCTGGGGGCAAATCCATGAGCTGGGGGCAAATCCATGAGCTGGGCAAATCCATGAGCTGGGGGCAAATCCATGACCTGGGGGCAAATCCATGAGCTGGGGCAAATCCATGAGCTGGGCAAATCCATGTGTGAGCTGGGGCAAATCCATGAGCTGGGCAAATCCATGAGCTGGGGGCAAATCCATGAGCTGGGGCAAATCCATGTGTGAGCTGGGGGCAAATCCATGTGTGAGCTGGGGCAAATCCATGTGTGAGCTGGGGCAAATCCATGTGTGAGCTGGGGCAAATCCATGAGCTGGGGCAAATCCATGAGCTGGGCAAATCCATGTGTGAGCTGGGGCAAATCCATGTGTGAGCTGGGGCAAATCCATGAGCTGGGGCAAATCCATGAGCTGGGCAAATCCATGTGTGAGCTGGGGCAAATCCATGTGTGAGCTGGGGCAAATCCATGTATGAGCTGGGGCAAATCCATGAGCTGGGGGCAAATCCATGAGCTGGGGGCAAATCCATGTGTGAGCTGGGGCAAATCCATGAGCTGGGGCAAATCCATGAGCTGGGGGCAAATCCATGAGCTGGGGCAAATCCATGTGAGAGCTGGGGCAAATCCATGTATGAGCTGGGGCAAATCCATGTGTGAGCTGGGGCAAATCCATGAGCTGGGGGCAAATCCATGAGCTGGGCAAATCCATGAGCTGGGGGCAAATCCATGAGCTGGGCAAATCCATGAGCTGGGCAAATCCATGAGCTGGGCAAATCCATGAGCTGGGGCAAATCCATGAGCTGGGGGCAAATCCATGAGCTGGGGGCGAATCCATGAGCTGGGGGCGAATCCATGAGCTGGGCGCAAATCCATGAGCTGGGCAAATCCATGAGCTGGGGCAAATCCATGAGCTGGGGGCAAATCCATGAGCTGGGGGCAAATCCATGAGCTGGGGGCAAATCCATGAGCTGGGCAAATCCATGAGCTGGGGCAAATCCATGACCTGGGTGCAAATCCATGAGCTGGGGCAAATCCATGAGCTGGGCAAATCCATGAGCTGGGCAAATCCATGAGCTGGGGGCAAATCCATGAGCTGGGGCAAATCCATGTGTGAGCTGGGGCAAATCCATGTGTGAGCTGGGGCAAATCCATGAGCTGGGGCAAATCCATGAGCTGGGCAAATCCATGTGTGAGCTGGGGCAAATCCATGAGCTGGGGCAAATCCATGAGCTGGGCAAATCCATGTGTGAGCTGGGGCAAATCCATGTGTGAGCTGGGGCAAATCCATGTGTGAGCTGGGGCAAATCCATGAGCTGGGCAAATCCATGTGTGAGCTGGGGCAAATCCATGTGTGAGCTGGGGCAAATCCATGTGTGAGCTGGGGCAAATCCATGTGTGAGCTGGGGCAAATCCATGAGCTGGGGCAAATCCATGAGCTGGGGGCAAATCCATGTGTGAGCTGGGGGCAAATCTGTCAGGATCCAGGTTCCGGGGCAGCAAGGTCAAGCCAATATGCAATGAATGGGGTCTTGCAAGGCAGATTATTTATATAAACAGGTTTATTGAACAGGGAGAAATATATATATGATATATGTAGATTGCAGGTATAGGCAGAGAGTCCTGGGAAATGTAGAGGGTTCTGTATCTGTAGAACAGCGGGTTGATGATTCTGCAGGATGCAGGGCAGCGGGTTGAGGATTCAGGAACTTGTGATAGAAGATCTTTAACAGGAACTTGTGATAGAAGATCTTTAACAGGAACTTGTGATAGAAGATCTTTAACAGGAACTTGTGATAGAAGATCTTTAACAGGAACTTGTGATAGAAGATCTTTAACAGGAACTTGTGATAGAAGATCTTTAACAGGAACTTGTGACAAAAGGTGTTTACCGGGAACTGTGGCAAAAGGTCTTTAGACAGGGCTGCAGCAGAAGGTCTTTAACCAGGGTTGCAGCAGAAGGTCTTTAGACAGGTCTGCAGTAGAAGGTCTTTAAACAGTCTTGCAGCATAAGGTCTTTAGACAGGTCTGCAGTAGAAGGTCTTTAAACAGGTCTGTAGTAGGGCTTTAAACAGGTCTGCAGTAGGTCTTGAATAATAGCTGTAGTATAAGGTCCTTACCAGGAACTGTGGTATAAGGTCTTCTTTGGGAGACAAGGTCCAATGGTAAAGAAACAGGTATTCAGGACAATACAGGTTTGCTCCTTCCAGCTTGGAGAGTCCAAGGTAATGAAAAAGCATTGAGCTTCAGGTGTGGCTGGGTTTTAAGCATGGAGCATTAAGGTGATTAAAGCAACACCTGAGCGCTGCATGGTGGAGGTGAGTCTTGGTAACTACACCTGAAAGCTTACTATGAGCCAGCACTAGGTTTTTTATTACGTCGGCGGCGACGCTCCTTACATAAGCCCCTCCGCAAGGGCACACTCAGGGTGCCCACAATGTCCTCAGGTATCTCTGAATTGGTATCGGCGGAAATAGACTCAGGGAGATCTTCTGATTCTGAAGAAACGCAAGACGTTGTAACAATGTCCAATAGAGGGGGTTTCTTTGGCTTAAGGTTCTTTGTACTGATGATGGGGTCGTTTACTTTGTCCTAAACCGGGGCCTGGAATAACCAAACTATTCCGTATGACTGAATAGCCGGGAAGACGGTAGGTGAAGGTACAGTATTCTTGATAGGATCACATAAGGGAGGTAATACGTGGTTCGTAATATACTGTGGTCGATTTTGCAAGGACATGAGAAACTCTTGTTGCTTGTTCACAACTTGAACAATATTATTAACTTGGTCAGCGAGTGTCTTTATGGCAGATACAATAACAGGTATTGTGTTAGGCTCATTGGATTCTTTTGCAAGTTTTGTTTCAACAACAGCAGTCATCCCAGGTAAGTATTGGGTGGCAGAAGGCTCAGCACAAACTGTAGGCTCACCAGGCGATTCGATCCCAGAAGACGTCGTTTCAATAGACTGGGTTTCAGTGACAGGTAGATCCTTGGCACCATGGAGGAATATTGCGACAGCAGGTACAACAACTGGTGACTCGGCAACAGCAGGCACTTTGGCAATGGGTGATGGTACCTCAGTAACTGGAACTTTGGCAGCAGGCGCTTTGGCATGAACTGAAGCCTCATCTCTTGATAACGCGGTAGCGAGCACCTCAGCGTGAGCCAAGGTGTTGGCGACAGACGGTTGGTTATATGGTGAAGCTTCAGCAGCGGGCACTGCGGCTTGTGTTGAGATCTCCAGACACGATTCTGTTTGCACAATAAAGGCCTTAGTATCTTTTGGCTCAACCTCCGGGTTTTTCTTGGAGGGAACCAGGTGACAGGTACCAGAATCTGTAGCTTGAGGACCTTGAGAAGGTTGGGTGGCCATAGACACTGGTGCTGTACCGTAGATAGAGAGGGGGGTGTACCTTCTGTGTCTAGGCATCCTTCAGACGGGGAACAGTCATAAGGTAAACAATCTCGTGGAGCTCTGTGAGGGGCGACTGTGGCGGACCCAATGAAGTCAGTACGCGCCCCAGGACCACCACAGGGATGCGTGCTGTTTGTATAGGTATCTCAATTGAATCATCGCTATCCAAACCTTCAGAACTGTAGCTAAACATGGGGAACTGTGAGAGACATTGGTCTGTACTATGATGGCTGGGAGTGGTTGGAACAGCAGTTGTAGCGGCATACACTCTTTCAGACCGATACACATCTTTCAAGGCTGATTCAAATATATTCAAGTCCTTTTTGCGAACTACTGTCCCATTGGAGGCAATTGTACAGTCAATAGGTATGGGTTTTGTAGAAACACTGATTTGTGTAGGGGACGCTTTTGTAATCAGAGGTCGCTGTCTGAGATGAATGGGGACAAAAGTGCCGGCAGCAAATACAGGTGAAGTATCCATAGGAACATCATATGAGCTGGGTACCGATGGTTCATAATCCATGTTTTCATATTCTATAGATGTGGGTGGAGGAGTCAGCGGTCTGGTGGGCCTTGGTGGGGATTCAGGTGGAATTACAGGATGCGGAGTTGTAGTAACAGGTTCTCTGTAATACTGATTAGGCACAGGTTTAGGCAATGGGGTGAATGTCCTGGTAATTGATTTGGTCACCGGATCCTTTGGTGCAGGTATGGGGGTCTTGGATTTTGGGGTCTGCTTTGGGGGTCTTATTGGGCAAAGCGGTATCCAGTGCCCCCTAGAACCACAGTAGATACAGACCCCCGCCGCTTGCCTCCTGGCACGCTCTGCTGGGGTTAGAGGACCACGATGTATCTTGGTAATGGTTTCTTTGGTGGTAGGGTCATATAATCCTTGGAGCTGCAGTTGTAGGGATCCAATCAGTTGGTTGAGGAATTCATGGAGGGCCTTTTGGATTAACCCCGTGATAACGGTGAGAGTTTCATTCATTGCTGGCTCGTTTGTATTTGGCTTTTTCATTCTGTCAGGATCCAGGTTCCGGGGCAGCAAGGTCAAGCCAATATGCAATGAATGGGGTCTTGCAAGGCAGATTATTTATATAAACAGGTTTATTGAACAGGGAGAAATATATATATGATATATGTAGATTGCAGGTATAGGCAGAGAGTCCTGGGAAATGTAAGAGGTTCTGTATCTGTAGAACAGCGGGTTGATGATTCTGCAGGATGCAGGGCAGCGGTTTGAGGATTCAGGAACTTGTGATAGAAGATCTTTAACAGGAACTTGTGATAGAAGATCTTTAACAGGAACTTGTGATAGAAGATCTTTAACAGGAACTTGTGATAGAAGATCTTTAACAGGAACTTGTGATAGAAGATCTGTAACAGGAACTTGTGATAGAAGATCTGTAACAGGAACTTGTGATAGAAGATCTTTAACAGGAACTTGTGATAGAAGATCTTTAACAGGAACTTGTGATAGAAGATCTTTAACAGGAACTTGTGATAGAAGATCTTTAACAGGAACTTGTGATAGAAGATCTTTAACAGGAACTTGTGATAGAAGATCTTTAACAGGAACTTGTGATAGAAGATCTTTAACAGGAACTTGTGATAGAAGATCTTTAACAGGAACTTGTGATAGAAGATCTTTAACAGGAACTTGTGATAGAAGATCTTTAACAGGAACTTGTGACAAAAGGTGTTTACCGGGAACTGTGGCAAAAGGTCTTTAGACAGGGCTGCAGCAGAAGGTCTTTAACCAGGGTTGCAGCAGAAGGTCTTTAGACAGGTCTGCAGTAGAAGGTCTTTAAACAGTCTTGCAGCATAAGGTCTTTAGACAGGTCTGCAGTAGAAGGTCTTTAAACAGTCTTGCAGTAGAAGGTCTTTAAACAGGTCTGTAGTAGGGCTTTAAACAGGTCTGCAGTAGGTCTTGAATAATAGCTGTAGTATAAGGTCCTTACCAGGAACTGTGGTATAAGGTCTTCTTTGGGAGACAAGGTCCAATGGTAAAGAAACAGGTATTCAGGACAATACAGGTTTGCTCCTTCCAGCTTGGAGAGTCCAAGGTAATGAAAAAGCATTGAGCTTCAGGTGTGGCTGGGTTTTAAGCATGGAGCATTAAGGTGATTAAAGCAACACCTGAGCGCTGCATGGTGGAGGTGAGTCTTGGTAACTACACCTGAAAGCTTACTATGAGCCAGCACTAGGTTTTTTATTACGTCGGCGGCGACGCTCCTTACAAAATCCATGTGTGAGCTGGGGCAAATCCATGAGCTGGGGCAAATCCATGAGCTGGGGCAAATCCATGAGCTGGGGGCAAATCCATGAGCTGGGGCAAATCCATGTGAGAGCTGGGGCAAATCCATGTGTGAGCTGGGGCAAATCCATGAGCTGGGGGCAAATCCATGTGTGAGCTGGGGGCAAATCCATGTGTGAGCTGGGGCAAATCCATGAGCTGGGGCAAATCCATGAGCTGGGGCAAATCCATGAGCTGGGGGCAAATCCATGAGCTGGGGCAAATCCATGTGAGAGCTGGGGCAAATCCATGTGTGAGCTGGGGCAAATCCATGTGTGAGCTGGGGCAAATCCATGAGCTGGGGCAAATCCATGAGCTGGGGGCAAATCCATGTGTGAGCTGGGGGCAAATCCATGTGTGAGCTGGGGCAAATCCATGAGCTGGGGCAAATCCATGAGCTGGGGCAAATCCATGAGCTGGGGGCAAATCCATGAGCTGGGGCAAATCCATGTGAGAGCTGGGGCAATATCGATAACGTGTCCACAGGTGGGGGCGCACAATTCTTGGCTGGCCCCGGGCGCTGACAACCCACGCTACGCCACTGGTTTAAACGCTCCCTAAAGACACTTCTATTTAGGTAAGCCTGCCACAGAACGTTGTTACAAAACATCCGATCAAGCCCATAACCATCCTCATCTCTGCAGTCCTCCCCTTCTGTTTCTCACCCATCTAGATTGTAAATTCGGGAAAAACAAAGACCTCTAAGAACAGGCTAGATACCGGTACCAGGAATAATAGTTAAAATACCTTTAATATATTAGTAAGCAAAAAAAGCACACATAAGTGAACAAAAAAAAAGAACAAGAGGTGATGGAAAATAATTTTGTAATGACCTAGGTTGCCAGACAATTTGAGCAAAAAAATAACCAGTAAATTACTGAGGCAGCAGAACACAAAACAGACAAATCTATATTAAAGAATCCCCTATGTATCTAACCTCGGTGGTTGATGCCACCTACTATACCCAGATATGATAAACGAAGGGGAGCAATTCAGCTTATAATAGACAAGATTTTTGCATGAATAGTTAGCCATATAATTACATAGAGATCAATGATTGCAGCTATACATGCTGGGCTAAATTACAATCTGCGCTGGCGCAAAAAAACATTAACGCGAGAGGTAAAACCCTTTGTGCTGAACGCCATATTACATTGTCAGCGCAACAAACGAGCGTAATCGTCTACCGCGGGTGAACCTGCGTGAACGCTGCGCGTGCTTACTCTACGGCGCGCGTCCTATACTTAACATAGTGAGCGCAAATGCATAGGTGCGCTGGTACTCAGATGGTATTACAATCTATGCGCAGAAATAAACGCATAGCCTTTGCGCACATAATTTTAGCAACTCCTAAAAGCTGGTGTTAATGGCAAAGCTGGCCGAAACCACATACACCAGCCCAAAAAAAACAATACAGCAAAGTATAGTTACACATTCTACTCATACCAAACCAATAAAATGGAGAAGTTGTGTGTGCATGTATTATTGCTGAAGCATATATGCTCAGATTGACTTTGGCAGGCGCACAAACTTAACGTGAGATAATTGTGGTTCTTAATTCTGATTGGCTTAATCGCGTGAAAAAAACAGTCTGCACAATTGATTGCTGCACGCAACGGTACTGCGCGAGCATTTGTGCGTGTCCGGTTTACGTGAGTTATTGATCGACGGATGAAAAAATGGATTGTAATTCCAGCGGTGATTTACGCGCGTAAACGATTAACGCTTGGTGCACAAATTCACGCGTTGCGCGAGCGTTTTTACGCGAAGATTGTAATATAGCCCGCTGTCTAGAAGGTAGCCGCCATAGCCATGATTAACCCAGGTCCTAGAGCAAGACAGTAAAAACCAAAAGAAAGACATGAG
Source organism: Leptobrachium leishanense (assembly GCA_009667805.1). Taxonomy (NCBI): domain Eukaryota; kingdom Metazoa; phylum Chordata; class Amphibia; order Anura; family Megophryidae; genus Leptobrachium; species Leptobrachium leishanense. The sequence continues at coordinate 286,794,460 of CM019067.1, read as the reverse complement.
CACTCAACGCGTTTTGCCGCTCGGACGCGACTTTTTCGAGAGGGTTCCCATGAGAACAGGGCCCTCAATTCCTCCTGCATCTGTTGGTGAAATATTGACATGCGTTTTTGTGGGGGTTGTAGAATTGTCTTGTCTTTGTGCAAAGCTGCGGAATGTCCTGGCGCTTAACAAATAAAAACTAATAATAGAAAACCTGAAGGGACATCAGGATTGAGAAGGCAGAAGCAGCACATGCCAAGGGAGAAAGGGTAACATAACTGCACAGATGCTGCTTAAGGCAAAGCGGGGTGCCACTGCCAGTTGGATTAACCAATAATGTTTGGCTCAACCTAGATTGTTTTTTCCTTTTAGAAAAGGGTCCAATTAATACAAACTTATTAAATTTGGGGTGAACCAAGTTGATTTTCATAGACAGAATCATTAACTACTCATTCAGATTTTCCAATTGTAATGGAGGAGGGGGGTGCCAGTTTTGGTGCCATTTTTCAAGATAAATTGATTTCTTCATGATTCTGTGGTAGAAATGTCCAATTGCTCACACTGTTTTTTATTGAAAATCATACATTCATCATTAAGAAGCTGAGCGAATACGAAGCTAACTTCAGCGTCATCCAAAAAGCGGGAGCAATATTTATTTATTTGCAAAGTATTTTACCAGGAAGGATACATTGAGATTTCTCTCATTATCAAGTATGGTATAGAGAAGAGTAGCCCATTAAAAGTAACCCTCGCCCCAAAACAAGCACCACCTCTAACATAATCCCAGATCAATCAGGCTTTCGTCCCAACCATTCAACTACAACTGCCCTTTTAAAAGTTTGTAATGATATCCAAGCGGGCATGGAACAAGGAAATCTACCTGGAGTCATCTTCCTTGATTTTGCCAAGGCTTTTGACACAGTAGACCATGGCATCCTATTACAAAAACTTAAAAACTCTGGTATTGGTGATAGTACGTTAACCTGGTTCCAATCATATGTGTCTGATAGGCCTCAATTTGTGTCCATTGCTGACAGCACTTCCCTTCCCCTCCCAGTCATGTGCGGTGTACCCCAAGGCTCGATACTTGGCCCCCTGCTTGTCAGGAATGTCTTCAGGAAGGGTGGAGACCTCAGGATGCAGGAACCAATTGGTTAGATGTAGGAAGAGAGTCAGGAGCGCCAATATAGTCTGAGGGCAGGCAGCTTCGGTGCATAAACGAGGAGACAGGCAAAAAGGTTCGGTACACGTGGATTCTATCATAAGGTGTTGGAGTAAGGTATGAGTTAGCAAGGGGTAGGGAACTCTATACCAGAGCGTTTGTGCTTAGTGAGAGCTGGGTTTAAATAGTGTTGGGATATGGCTCCACCCCTACTCCCATTGAGCTGACCGATGATGTCATCACTGAGTGCCAGGAAGAGACAGGAGGTAAAAGGGGGTGTGGTGCGGCGTGCTCGCCCTTAGAGATGCAGGAAGTATGGTAGACAGAGGGAGTATGCTGGTGTTCAGCTCCGTGTGTCAGGCAGTAGATGCCCCGCGCTTCCCGAGGGGAGAAGCCCCCTTCGCTGAAGGGAGTGCAGCATTGTATGGTGCCACGACCCACACGTCCATGGCGCTGCTGTACGCCGTTGTGGCGTGGAGGTGAGTGGCCCCTAGGTCGGATACCTGACAGTACCCCCCCGGAAGGAGCGCCCTCCGGGAGCGACCCGGACCGGGTAGATGAGGGTAACGAAGGTGAAATGCCTTAAGTAATCTGGGGGCATGGATGCCAGACGCAGGTTCCCATGTCCTCTCCTCGGTACTGTAGCCTTTCCAATGGACCAGATACTCCAGGCGGCCCCGATGTCGACGGGAGGCTATAATGCGGCGGACCTCATATTCCAGGTCTCCGTTGACCGCGATAGGAGGAGGAGGATGACGAAGTCTGGAAAAAGGATCCGGGGACAGGGTTTTAGAAGCGATACGTGGAATACAGGGTGACATCGGTAAGTAGGGGGTAACGTAAGTCGAATAGCGGCAGGACCCACCAATGCGGCGACAGGGAATGGTCCCACATATCGCGGACCCCATTTCTTAGATGGAATCTGGAGGTTGAGATATTTAGTCGACAGCCAAACCTTTTGCTCCACCGAGTATACGGGCGCGGGTAATCGATGTCCATCTGCATGGTGTTTGTTCGTGGTTTGAGTGTGTTGGAGTACTTGTCTAGCTTGTAGTAAACGATTACGTAACTCTTTGAGATGAATCTCCGTCGCCTGACAAGGGATCATGGAGGGAAGGTCAGGAAGATCCGATGGATGATAACCGTAGTTTAGGAAGAACGGGGTCTCTTGCGTGGCGTCATGCGTCTGGGAATTGTAGGCATATTCGGCTTGGCTCAGGATATCGATCCAGTCATCCTGTAGGTGGGAAAGGTAACATCGTAAATATTTCTCTAAGGTCTGATTTGTGCGTTCTGTTTGACCGTTTGTCTGTGGGTGGTAGGCTGTGGACAGGTCGACCTTTATCTTGAGAGCGCTGCAGAAGGCCTTCCAGAAACGTGAAATGAATTGGGATCCTCGATCCGATAAGATGTTTTGGGGTATGCCATGGAGGCGGAACACCTCCTTTACGAACAGATCGGCTGTTTGAGCAGTTGACGGGAGGCCCTTGTTAGGGATGAAATGTGCCATCTTGGTGAGGCGATCTACTACGACCATGATGGTATCATATCCTCTTGATGGGGATAGCCCGACCACGAAATCGACCGACACTTGGGACCAGGGGCTCTCTGGAGTTGGGGGTGGGTGGAGCAACCCTACTGGTTGCTGGTGCTGTTTTTGTTCCGTAGACATACATCACAGGAAGACACATATGTTTTGACGTCTGTGGACCAAGAGGGCCACCAATAGTTACGTGACAGGAGTTTGTTGGTTTTTCGAATACCAGAGTGTCCTGCCAGTGGGGAGTCGTGAACCTGCTTCATTACCTCCAGGTGTAGATTTCTGGAAAAAACAGGCGATTATGATGCCTGTGATAGCCATCCGGGGATCTGGGTAATGAGGAAGGAGTAAGAAGACATATGCGATCTAAGAGCGTAGAGGTTACCGCTAGAAAATGTTGGTCTTGTAGAATGGTACCAGAGGAGTCTTCAAGAGATTGTAGGGGTTCATGTAGTCGTGAAAGGGCGTCTGCTTTCGTATTCTTTTTTTGGGTCTGTAGGTTACATGAAAATTAAATCGACAAAAAAAAAGGGCCCATCGAGCCTGACGAGGTTTGAGTCTTTTAGCTGTGCGTAAATATTCAAGGTTTTTGTGATCAGTGTAAATCGTGATGGGATATAGGGTTCCTTCCAGTAAGTGCCGCCATTCATCTAGGGCATGTTTGATTGCTAGAAGTTCCCTCTCACCCACGTCGTAATTCCTTTCGGCCGCTTGTAGTTTGCGTGAGAGGAATGATATGGGATGTAGTCGGTCGTCCTCCTCCTGTCTTTGGGATAAGATGGCCCCAGTGGCTGTGTTAGATGCGTCTACTTCGAGTACAAAGGATTTCTTGGGGTCTGGGATACTGAGAATTGGGGCAGAACAGAATTTATGCTTGATCTCCTGAAATGCTCTTTCCGTAACTGCGGTCCATGTAAAGATGTTGTGATGTTTTGTTAGGTCAGTTAATGGAGCGACGATTTGTGAAAAGTCTCTTATGAATTTTCTATAATAATTCACAAATCCAAGGAATCGTTGTACTTCTTGAACGGATTTAGGTACAGGCCAGTTGGCGACGGCTTCTACCTTTTTTTTGTCCATACCTATATGGCCCGGAGTGAGGATGTGGCCCAGGAATTCTATACATGTAGACTCGAAGACACATTTCTCCAATTTTGCATATAAGTGATGTTGACGAAGGCGGGAGAGAACTGTTTGTACGTGGAGGCGGTGTTCCTTTAATGAGGGGGAATATACCAGGATATCGTCCAGGTAGACGACTACATATTTGTCTAATAGATCTTTGAATATGTCGTTTATGAAGCACTGGAAAGTTGCGGAGCGTTGCAACCCATATGGCATCACACGATATTCATAATGGCCATATCTCGTACGAAAGGCCGTTTTCCATTCGTCGTCCTTCCGAATTCTGATTAAATTGTATGCCCCTTTCAAATCCAACTTTGTAAATATCGTTGCGGTTTGCATGCGTTCCATGAGTTCGGGGATGAGAGGTAAAGGATACCTGTTTTTCACAGTGACCCGATTAAGTTCCCTGTAGTCCACACAAGGACGTAATCCTCCATCCTTTTATTCCTATAAAGAAGATTCCAGCTCCTGCTGGGGAGGTGGATGGTTGGATGAATCCTTTTTTGAGATTCTCTTGGATGTACTCCTGGAGTACTCATAACTCTAGTTCAGATAGCGGATATATGTGTCCGTAGGGGATGGGCGCTCCTGTTAGCAATTCGATGGGGCAATCATAGGGCCTATGTGGCGGTAGCTTTTCTGCTTCTTTATCGTTGAATACATCGGCATATTGTTGGTATACTGCCGGTAGAGAGGTGTTGTTCATGGGTATCATGTTTTTGTCAAGGATGGAGAACAACACTCCTGTAGAGGGTTGTAGACAGGTCTTACGACAAGTTGTAGACGAGAATATAAATTTTCCGGTCTCCCAATCGATGGTGGGATTATGAAGGCGAAGCCAGGGTAACCCCAGGATAAGGGGGAACATTGGGGTAGGTACCAGATCGAATTGTATCTGTTCAATGTGTAATGTGCCCACCGACATGGACAATACGGCGGTCTCTTGTGTGACTGGACCGGATTTTAAGAAAGAGCCATCATCTTCATGTATGCTTATAGGATTTATTTTTTCAATAAGGGGAACACCATGATTTATTGCGACTTGGAAGTCCATAAAGCAATTACTCGCCCCGGAGTCCACCATGGCCAGTAGCTCCACTGTCTTCTCTCCCCACTATAGACAAACAGAGAGGGAGAGGTGAGATATAGGTGTATGGAAGGGATCAGGAGTCAGTTTGTATATACAGTGAGATGCATGTTTACCTCTTCCGCCGACCGGTCTTATGGGACAGGCGCGACATTGATGTCCCGCTCTTCCACAGTATAGGCAGAGAAGGTTTTCGAGAGGGCGTTGGAGCTCTTCAGGATGCAGTCTTCTGCTGGCCCCCAATTGCATGGGTTCTTCTGGTGGTGCTGGGAGAGCCAATTGAGTCGGTATCGGGGGGAGTGCGCGTAGAGGACGCATGGCCACTCTCGGCATTTTATTTTGGTGTGAAGCTCTTTCTCTTTGCCTCTCTCTGGCTCTTCTATCTATTTGGATGGATTGATGGATTAATTGATCCAGAGTGGAAGGGAGACCAATTCTGGCGAATTCATCCTTTAGGGTATCGTTGAGACCAAAACGGAATTGGTCTACCAATGCTGAATCATTCCAGGTCGTCTCCGATGCCCACCTACGGAATTCTGTGACGTATTCCTTTGCGGCCCTTCTCCCCTGTCGTAGGGATCTAAGGGCAGTTTGGGCGGTATTTTCTCGGAATGGGTCGTCATACATTTCTTCCATGAGGGTCAGGAACATGGGCCAGGTCGCCAAGGCTTGATGTCTGGACCGTACAAGGTTATGGGCCCATAATTGGGCCTCGCCTGTTAGTAGGGCTATGACCGTATGTACTTTTACATAATCTGAATAGTACGTATGTGGTTGAATGGCGAACATTAGTTCACAAGATGTGACAAAAGTACGGAAGCTCTCTCTTCTGCCAGAGAATTTATCAGGCATAGGAAGCCTAGGTTCCGGCAAATGGGCACCGTCTAGTGGTGGATCAGGTAGGCCTTGGGTTTGATTGGTTTGTATATCCTGGACTGACTGAGTCAGTACTGAGACTTGCCTTGACACGGCATTGATGGCGTCGGCCAGTCCTGCGAGGTCCATTTCTGGCTCTGGTATAATGTCAGGAATGTCTTCAGGAAGGGTGGAGACCTCAGGATGCAGGAACCGATTGGTTAGATGTAGGAAGAGAGTCAGGAGCGCCAATATAGTCTGAGGGCAGGCAGCTTCGGTGCATAAACGAGGAGACAGGCAAAAAGGTTCGGTACACGTGGATTCTATCAGAAGGTGTTGGCGTAAGGTATGAGTTAGCAAGGGGTAGGGAACTCTATACCAGAGCGTTTGTGCTTAGTGAGAGCTGGGTTTAAATAGTGTTGGGATATGGCTCCACCCCTACTCCCATTGAGCTGACCGATGATGTCATCACTGAGTGCCAGGAAGAGACAGGAGGTAAAAGGGGGTGTGGTGCGGCATGCTCGCCCTTAGAGATGCAGGAAGCATGGTAGACAGAGGGAGTATGCTGGTGTTCGGCTCCGTGTGTCAGGCTGTAGATGCCCCGCGCTTCCCGAGGGGAGAAGCCCCCTTCGCTGAAGGGAGTGCAGCATTGTATGGTGCCGCGACCCACACGTCCATGGCGCTGCTGTACGCCGTCGTGGTGTGGAGGTGAGTGGCCCCTAGGTCGGATACCTGACACTGCTATTCACAATATTCATAAACGATCTGCCCAATGTCTGCAAAGCTTCAACTGTACACATGTACGCAAACGACACTGTAATCTATACCAGCAAACCAAATCTCCCACAGCTGGAGGCAGTGCTGCAAGAACAATTCACAGGGGTAGAAAAGTGGATCGCAAATAACAAACTTTTTCTAAATACTGACAAAACTGTTACAATGCTCTTTGGAACCGCACCTAAACTACACAAATTGCAAACACCCCATCTACTGTAGGTGTTGGGACAAAATCAAATGGCACGCTGACCACAGTCACTTCTCTCAAATATCTAGGTATGTGGTTAGACCCAAATCTATCTTTTGGCCCCCACATCGAAAAACTCTCATCTAAACGCTACCCCAAACTAGGTGCCCTGTACAGAAACAAATCCTGCCTGAGCCCCGCGGTAAGAAAGCAGATTGTACAACAAATGCTCATGCCAGCCATTGAATACGGAGATGTAGTGTATGCAGCCGCCCCACAAACATACCTTCAGAAACTTACTACATTGTATAACTCATTCTGTCGCTTTCTGCTACAATGTAACTACATGACACACCATTGTGACATGTTAAAAGAACTAAACTGGCCACCACTGGACTCTAGACGCACCCTTCACCTTTCCAACCTGGTGTTTAAGAGCTTTTCTGGGAAGCTACCACCCTACCTGAATAGGCTGCTTCCCCCGGCAGTTCCCTCATCCTATAACCTCCGATCCAGGGCCAGCACCTTACTTGCAATACCGCAATACAAAAAGAAAGTGGCTCGATCCTCATTTTCCTACAACGCACCGCAAATATGGAATAACCTCCCAGATGCCATCAAATCTTCCCCCAGTCTAAAGTCCCTTAAGAGCTCCCTATTAACATACCTCAATATGGAATGCACCTGTAAACATGTAACATAATGACTTTATTTCCTACATATTTATTTTTCTGTTAATCTGTATATTTGTTTTGTGTTAATATCTTGCATTTTACTATTTTGTATTTCTGTAACCACTCAATGCTCTTGAACCCAGGACATACTTGAAAACGAGAGAAATCTCAATGTATCCTTCCTGGTAAAATCCTTTATAAATAAATAAATAAATAAAATAACCCCTAGCCTAACACTAAAATGAAAGGTCTATTTTGCACCATACAATGTCGGACATTCCTCTAACATAAGGAATTGGACAGAGAGGGCCCAGGGTGCAGCTCGGCTTCTTTGCCAGCATCACACAAAACTGATTTTCGCTGGGTCAGCAGGTAGAAACACAATAAAACATACCCCCTTTCCCCCTCCCATCAACTACGCTTCCCGCAGGACAAGTTCACGTCCCCCCCCTCAACAAACATGGCGAAATCGGACTTCTGCCCACAGTTCACCTCTTGCCTTCCTTTCGCGTCATCACGTGAGGACGAGCCTTCTGGCCAATTGCAGATGACGGCGCCAGGCGTTTGAATTGGGGTTGGACGACGTGAACGGTTTTGCTGGAGCGGAAGTCGCAGCGAGGTGGGTGTTTAGGGCTCGAATCAACACAACGGGGTGAACGGAAGCCCAGCAAGGGTTAGGGAGGCCTTTGGACCGCTTTGGGTCCCTCTAGGTGAGATGCCCCCTCATTGTGAAAAGAGTTCTCCGTAGGACGGTGAGCTGCTGGATATACTGCAGGCAGAGGCTGCGGCCTGACCCCTGGAGGAGTCCCGACGGCCCAGCAGCAGACACTGGGCGACCCCAACTCTGCCCCAAAAGCTGTGACATAAGGGGGTTGCGTCACCGCGTGTATTTAAATATAAGTCATACAGAGACTTGCTGTGTATGGACCATTATTATTCCTGCCTCTGCCATAAGGTGCCTGTGTCCCCTGCTCCTGCCTACCCTGGCATGTTGATCCAGACATTTCCTGAATAAAGATAAAACCTTGTTACTCCTTTAAAGTATTGTCTAAAGAATAAATATGTGTGTGTGTACAGTGCAAGTGACGTTTTATAAAGGCCTAATATCATTTTTTACACCCAATGTCTAGGATAAATACATCACCTTAACACTGTAATATATTGAGCTCTTGGAATGATTCCACATTACAAAAAAATAGAACAGAAAAAGTACACCTCCAATAGTGCAGTATAGTAATAAAACTACTACGTAAATACAACTCACGTTTTAATGAGCCATAGTGTATTTTAAGTTAATTTATGGTGCAATGGGATCAAATCTTCAGGTGGAACCCTTCCCCCTCGTTGTGTCACCTTTGCTCAAAAAGGAAGGAGAAAATCTATAGTGCTCGCTGGTTAATAACCAATCATTTTGATTTCTAGTGTAAAATACGTGTGATTTAATAAAGGCTAGGAGAAGGTATCCTAATGGCGCAGTTAATTATCGGAACAGCATTTCAGTTTGGTATTGAATATCCAGTAAGAACAGAATTTGTGACCCAAATGATATAGCTCCGCGGTCTTAATGGACTGATAGGAATTGTAGCCGCTAAAAAGCTATAAGCACTTCCCGCGTACGAATGCAACGTGAAATATATATATTGCAGTCATTAAGTAAAATAAAGTGCTAGTGGCATATAAGTGCAGGATTAAGTGCATACAAAGAATGATTTTTAAATGATTGGTAAATTCCAATAATCAATATGGGATATGTGCACGGTCTAAATGACCCAATATAAAGTGCAACCGTATAAAGTGATCTACGTGCAGTCCTGTCTTTGTGCAAATATGCAATAAAGGGCATACATCAAAGGTGCTAATAGACAAATGCTACAAAATGTGCATATAGTGCAATAGATTCCAGTCACGCCCTTAGACTGTTATACAGTTTTTAACCGTACAGTGTTTCCCGTGTTTCGGGAGTATAGTCCAGTTCCGCAGGGTATATAATAATAGCGGCGGCAAGCCATGAACGCTGTGCTGTGCATTTTAATAAAGTCCTTATAAACCTTATATTTTTTTTTTAATATCTTGCATTGTATTACTTAGTATTTCTGAACAACTGTAACATTTTAAGGTTCTTGAACCCAGGACATACAGTGGTAAGAAAAAGTATGTGAACCCTTTGGGATTACGTGGAGTTTTGCATGAATTGGTCATAAAATGTGCGTCTCCTCTAAGTCACAACAATTTGAAAAACACAGTCTGCTTAAAATAATACAACACAAACATGATATGTTTTCATGTTTTTATTGAACAGAACATGTAAACCTTCACAGTGCAGGGTGGAAAAGGTATGTGAACCTTTGGACTTAATAACTGGTTGACCCTCCTCTGGCAGCAATAACCTCAACCAAACGTTTCCTGTAGTTGCAGATCAGACCTGCACAACGATCTGGAGTAATTTTGGACCACTCCTCTTCACAAAACTGTTTCAGTGTAGCAATATTCTTGATGTCTGGTGTGAATCGCTCTCTTAAAGGAACTCTCTACTCAATAAATCCCCCCCCCCGTTTTTTTATCCTAACCTATCCCCTTAATAAATCTTTAGATTTTTTTTTCTTTTTTATTGTAACTAATACTTACCCTAAAATCCTCTTGTTTCCAGCGGCGTTTTTTTTTTTTTTTTTACATATACTCACCTCCCTCCTCTTCCGCTCCCGTCCTTCTTGCTGCGTCTTGGCTTCTGATTTACGTGAGGAAGCGCGCATGCGCGCCTTTCACATAAGCCAGCCAATCGGCAGGCTTCCTCCCGGCTCCCTCTGAGGATTAGTGTTGCGCGCAAGAGGATGCGCGCAACACTAACTCTCAGAGGGAGCCGCCAGCTTCTGCGGTGAGTAGGAGACGTCATTGCGCTGAAAGCGCGATGACGTCTCCTACTCGGCAAAAGTCGGCAGAAGCGGGAAATATGATTCCTGCTCTGCTGACTGACAGCTGGGAGGGCGAAGTAAACTCCTCCGCCTCTCTCAGCTGTTTTCAGCTTTTTGAGCTGAACCGCTGAGCGGAGGGAGGGGGGACAGGGCAGCATACTCTGGGCATCATGACCACCTAAAATAGCTTCGGTGGTCATGTTGCCTAGAGTGTCCCTTTAAGGTCATGCCACAGCATTTCAATCGGGTTGAGGTCAGGACTCTGACTGGGCCACTCCAGAAGGCGTATTTTGTTTTGTTGAAGCCATTCTTTTGTTGAATTGCTTGTATGCTTTGGGTCATTGTCCTGTTGCATCACCCATCCTCTGCGGAGCTTCAGTTGGCAGACAGATGGTCTTACGTTTTCCTGCAAAATGTCTTGATAAACTCTGGAATTCATTTTTCCATCAATGACAACAATCCGTCCAGGCCCTGAGGCAGCAAAGCAGCCCAAAACCATGATGCTCCCTCCGCCATGTTTTACAGTGGGGATGAGGTTTTGATGTTGGTGTGCTGTGCCTTTTCTTTTCTCCACACATAGTGTTGTGTGTTTTTTCCAAACAACTCAATTTTGGTTTCATCTGTCAACAGAATGTTTTGCCAGTAGTGCTGTGGAACATCCAGGTGCTCTTTTACGAACTTCAAACGTGCTGCAATATTCTTTTCGGACAACAATGGCTTCATCCGTGGTGTCCTCCCATGTACTCCATTCTTGTTTAATGTTTTCCTTATTGTAGATGTGTCAACAAAAATGTTAGCATGTGCCAGATATTTCTGTAAGTCTTTAGCTGACACTCTAGGATTCTTCTTTACCTCATTAAGCATTTTGTGCTGTGCTCTTGCAGTCATTTTTACAGGACGACCACGCCTATGGAGAGTAGCAACAGTGCTGAACTTTCTCCATTTGTAGACGGTCTGTCTTACCATGGACACATGAACATCAAGGCATTTGGAGATACTTTTGTAACCCTTTCCAGCTTCATGCAAGTCAACAATTCTTGATCGTAGGTCTTCTGAGAGCTCTTTTCTGTGAGGCATGGTTCACATCAGGCAGTGCTTCTTGAAACCGGTAAACCCAAAACTGGTGTGTGTTTTTTTAAAGGGCAGGACAGCTTTCAGCAACACATCCAATAATATCACACTGATTGGACTCAAGGTTGGCTCACTCTTGGCTCCAATTAGCGCTTGGAGAAGTCCTTTAAGCTAGGGGTTCACATACTTTTTCCACCCTGCACTGTGAATGTTTACATGTTCTGTTCAATAAAAACATAATGTTTGTGTTTTATTTTAAGCAGACTGTGTTTTTCAAATTGTTGTGACTTAGATGATCAGAGCACATTTTATGACCAATTCATGCAAAACTCCACGTAATCCCAAAGGGTTCACATACTTTTTCTTGCCACTACTTGAAAACGAGAGAAATATCAATGTATCCTTCCTTGTAAAATACTTTATAAATAAATATATAGCTTCTATATTCCGCCACTCAGACTTGAAATAGATAAAATAATTCTTTATTCAAATGTCAAGTCTCCGAGTGGCAGAATATCGAAGCTATCCGTACGTGTTTGTGCCAATTTTCAGCACCGGAGCAATCAAGCCTTGTTCCTGCGTCGATAAAACGCAGAGACAGGGAAATCCCATTATTTCCTATGGGACCTGTTCACACCTGGGCGTTTTACAGAGTGCAGGAACACGCTGTAAAATGTCCTACGCCCAAAGAAGTATGGGAGCTTATTTGGGGTGTATTTGCAGCGCGTTCACTCTGCGGTCTATGGCCGTGAACGCGTTGCAATGCGCGTTCGCGCATTTTTTACGTTTTTTGAGGTAAATGCACGTATTGCGCGCGTAAATAAACACGCGTATTGCGCAGGTGTGAACCCAGCCTTACACTCTACAGAGCCTAATATGTCCCGGCTCTGGTTTGAAGTGCCCTGGGCCAAATAGAGGGTGGCTGCTTCCCTATGTTACAGCTTCTTGTTTACCTCAAATACAATGGAATAAAGAGAGACGACGCTCTCATAGCGTAACTTGAATATAAACAAACTTGGTCACACTCTCCTTTGTTGGAGCCTTATTGGTCCCGGCTCAACTTCTTAGCTTTTGGTACTCCTTTTCGGTGGGTACGTTCACCTTTTTATCTCTTCACCTCTTTATCTGCCAGTCGGTTTCCTGTTATCTCTTGAAATACATTTTCATACGCTACCGCAAACAGACAGAGGAAAATAAGGCCCATAACCATCTCATTCCCGGTATTCTATGATCCCCTGTTGTAATAAGGGTGCCAGGTACTCCAGAGCCTCGGTGCCGTTACCAAATCACCAGATTCCATTCGAGAGAACGCAAATAAATTAAAATTTATTAAATGTGTTGGCAAAAAATTGCATTTTTTTTTTTTTATATGGAAATTCTATGTGGAGTTTGAGATCCCTGCGTTAAGTTCTCCAGATAGGAGTAAAGCTCGACCACTGTCCCTCCGCTTTATGTTTGGAATTGTCCCTGGATAATGGGACTTTTACTTCTTCCAGAGTGAGATGGATGCATCTACAGCTATGTTTATTAAAGACTGTATGGGAGACTAATAAATGTAATGGGGGGGGGGGGCTGGTGATAACTGGGAGTGGAATTAAAAATACATACATACTTTGTTGGGATTGTTTAATCAGACCTTTTAACAATACACTGGTACAGCTGGAGAGGCGTGAAGCCAAACAATCGGTTGCAGTGGTGTACCACATAGTGCGCCAGTTAGTGGATCCCTTGGTGGATACAGTAACAACGCTCCGCACCATGGAACGAATGTTTTATGCTAGACTGCAGTCATATTAATCGTGGCTCAGTAATGGCATGTTCTGTTAGAAATGGTCTCCTTTTGTTGGATCCCAGCTCGGGCAACAGTCTTCTGCTTGGAACATGTCTTTTACTGGATGCCAGCTTATAAGTGCCATACTCTTTGAATGGGCTGAAGTCAATCATGGAGTGGTGATTATAATAATATTTTTCTTTTCAGAATGATGGCAGGTAATTCCCTAAGTCAAAAGCATCTCTGCGCTCGCCGTTTTATCAGGAGAGATCCCTTGTTGGTTATATAAGCATCTTCACACTGATATGATCTTTAGAGGAAGACTCGACTGAAGAGTCGTGTTTTTTTTTTCTTTTTGCTCTTAAGTAATTGGTTAGAGGCTGTCGGCTTAGTTTGTATTTATTCATTCTTGTTTTAGGTGATTTATTACTCACCTTTTCTCCCTTGCCCGGGCGCAGCAGCTTCTATTCAGCTCAGGGTCTCCCAAACCGAGAAGTTCCAGAGGCTTTTTTGCACAATTTGCACTACTTGTGTAGCGTAGGAAACAAAATTTGCGCACCGCAGCAGGACTTGCGAGCTTTATGTACGCAAGTTTCGTACCTAGCACCTGCGCAGAACAATGAATCGGAGCTGCGCGCAAGCATGATCACTAATGTAACAAGGAGAAAAATTTCATCTGTGCTTATTCCCATTGTACTGTGTGAATCAAAACACAATTAGAGACTTTGGTTTCTATTAATGGCCATTAAGAGTAAGCTCATCCGCCAATATCACGGCACCTCTAGTGAGGGTGAGTCCTATCCAAAAATGAAGCCACAGGCTGCTGTATAGCTAACCATCACTGCTCATGTTGCTTTTCAGTCATGAGGCAGACTGGTGGGCTTTTATTAATGTCCCCCCAGAAACAAATCCGCCACACGGTATAATGGGAATAAGCGCAGATGACATTTTTCTCCTTGTTATGTTTTATACATGTTGCTGGGCTGGGTACATTTGGTGGTTGCAGCCGCCCCATCGGGGAATAGGCGCGACCCCACCCCTCCTGTACTATGATCACTAATGTGATTGGTCTCCGAGATAATGACGTGTGTGCCGATGTCACTAGTAACTGGCAGCTGGGAAATTTTATATCCCTGGCTACTGGTGATGCTTGGTAGAATGAGAGAAAACCTCTCCACTTCACCCAACTTTTTAGCCAAATTGGCTGGGAGTGGAGGGTGGGGCACTACTCACATCCTGACCACTTCAAAAAGCTAAAGTTGCCAGGTTGTGTAGTTTTCCTTTAACTAGTGAATACTATGTAGACATTGTGGTTTCAATCTGACCACTGACGTGTGAATACTACGTGAAGTCAGCTTTTTGTGAATGAAAACGGACACGTCATGTTTCATACGCCATTATCGTATGTGAGGGGGGGGGGGTCAGCAACCTTGGTCCCCAGATGTTTTGGAACTATCAGGGTTATCCAAAGAGATTCGAAAAGTCACCGCACGTTCGGTGACTTTTCGTTCTCTTCAATTCGGTTCCTTTTGCCGATTGCATTTCGGTGACCCTGCGGTGTATTCAGCAAACACCACAGAGTCCCCGAATTGCAGAGAAAGCTGCCGCAAACCCAACCGAAAACTAACCGAAAGCACGCTGAACCAAGCAAAAACATCTGGATTAACCTTTGAAAAAGAGGACAGGAGCCGAACATGAGCCGAATCAACACAGAGGCCGAAGCAGCTGTGACGTAGAGGAGGCAGTGAATAAATTAGAAAACCATTTGTACTGAATCTGGAAAAAGAACGCTGTTTGCAAAGAGAAACTACTGAGCGAAAATGTCTGAAATTTTCACAGGAGGTCCAGGAATGATAATAAAGAGGGCTGTTACAAAAAAATAAGTAAACTGAAAAAATCAAAAAAAAATCGGACTTTTATAAAAAAAAAAAAAATCTGAAAATGCTTAAAGTATCTAAAAAATCTATAAATAAAGAGACTTTTTGCTGCAGAATTTTAGAATGAACGTTTATTAGATATGAATTAAAACGGGAAATATTTTTAACATTGAAGTCTATGGGATTCTCCTGAATAAATTTGCTGAATTAAACCCCCGAATGGCAGGGCATTTCGGAACCTTTCACTGCTGGTTTGTGTTCTCTGAATAGCCAAGCAGTGCTTTTTCATGGGGTTTCACTGCCCTCGAACAGGCACCGTATGTGCAGGCAATTCGCCAGTATTTGGCGAATTGCCTGCTCTCTGGATAGCCGAATGGCCAGGAAAGGTAACCGAACGCTGATTTTCAGTGTTCGGTTACCTTTCTCAAGCAATTCGGATCTCTTTGGATAACCCTGTATTTCTCCCATGATGCTCAACCATTCAGTGGGTTGAGCCTCATGGGAATTGTAGTTTTAAAACCTCTGGAGGGCCAAAGTAACGGTCCCCGGATATGTGGCATACATACTGTTAATGACATTTTACAAACACATCTGGGAAAACATTCACAGTCAGAGTTTACACAAATTGTTTAATTTTACTCTGTAGATTTTAGCATTTGCTGTGGGTTTTTTTTTCCTCTTTCTCGTCTTACAGTTTCTGTTTTACAGTTCTAGGTCTTGAACCTTAAAATGGTGAAGGAAAGATGTCTGAAAAAGACCTTTCAGGAGAGCCTGGAGGATATAAAAGAGCGAATGAAGGAGAAAAGAGCGAAAAGGATGGCGAAGATTGTTACAATCAAGGCTTTTGCTGCAAAACCCATGAAAACCAGTAAGAATTCTTTAACACTTGTGTTCACTAGTTATTTTATACGAGTGCGGGTTTTATAGTGTTAACGTTCTCCTCTTGTTCATAGACAGCAGCTCTGTGTCCCTGAAAAGCTTTGAAGAAAACAACAGAGAACTTGCTCTATCCCTGGAAGCTGAAAAACTCAAAACAAGAGAAGCTCAAGACCTTATCTTACACTTAAAAAGAGAAAAACAGAGTTTGATGTTTGAGATATTCATGTTACGGAGGAAGCTCACACTGCAAAATGGGAGAGAGTCTACAGATGTAAGTGAAAACGGCATAACAATGTTTCACAATGACTGTGTTATGGAACACGTGGGGTGGGTTTATGGGTGCCTGCAGGACCCTGAGATGGTATCATCTTCCTCAACACGTAGATGCCTTTTCATATAGATATCAGTTATGCAATATAGGATGTGGAAGCTGCCAATAATATATTAAGGGCCCTATTACATTCTACACGCAAACGTAACGCTCACCTACGTGAACATTAACGTTTGCCACGGTATTTACCGCATATTACAATCCAAACGCAAACGGGTTAAAAAAAAACGCTTGCGTTTGGTACCTTGTGTTTTCAGCGCGAGGGTACTGTACTTTGCGCTCCCTGTACTTAACATGGGGAGCGCAAAGTGTTAATCAGCACTGGATTACAAAGTCCCAGCGTTGATTAACGCCTGGCTCTGGTCAGCATAAAGTTACCAACAGCCAAGACTTGGTGTTAATGGATTCTGCAGAAGCGGAATCCGTTAACACCAGGCTAAAAAAAATGAATTGCATACTCGCCCACTGTCCCGCATCGAGGACCGCGGCTCTGTCCGCCCCCTCCGGCCTGCGGGAGCAGGGAAAGACTGGGGGGGGGGGAAGTCTCTCCCTGCGTATCCCTACGCCGTCCGGCCGGATCTCTGAGGCGAGATCCGGCTGGTCATGTGACCGGCAGGGGGAAACTCAATGGAGTCCTATGGACTCCAGCGAGTGGATGCTCGCGGGCATCCCTGATTTACCGCGCGATCACAATGCAGGCAGCTTTTTTGCGCCTGCATTGTAATCCAGCGTTAAAACGCGGAAGGAAGGGGGAAAACTGCGGGCGCAGTTTTTCTTCCCTTGCGCCCGCGTTTTAACGTTAACAATAGAGCCCTAAACGTTTTAAAGATACTTAACTAAAGAAACAATGATGGAGTTTTAGTGGGAAAAGGAGATTTGTGAGGGTCCTGAGAATGAGAAACTGCACTAGTGGCCTGCTCTACGGTCGGACCTGCTCAGGTCTCACAATGCTTTAGCTCAATTGTGCCATTACAGGGACAACAGCTCTATATATACAAATCAGGCTGCAATCACTCAGAGGGTGGCCAGTACTGTATGCAAAGGACGTCATCCCTACACGGAGAGGTGCAGCAACCCCTGACGATTGTTTCGACCTTGTGATGGAGGTTTAGTGCAAAATATGATCATAAATTGTTTAAGCCTGCCATGAAGATGATGTTCTCATCCTGGCAGGTTCATAACTGTGGCCCTCCAGATGTTTTGGAACTACATTTCCTATGAGGCTCAGGTAACCTAGTGATTGACTTTACATCATGGGAGATGTAGTTCCAGAACCTCTGGGAGACAAGGTTGCTGACTTCCTGTATGCCGTAGGTGGATTAATTCACGTATTTGGCGCTTTCTGTGTCCTGGGGCTCTCCAGTGCAAGGCATTGTGGTGAAGAACTTGTAAATCATGCGGCAGGGTGGATGCTAGCCTAGTTGGTCAGTCGTCCATTTGTGTATTTCATGTTAAGGAGAGTGCAACTTCTCCCGGTTTGGTGTATTGGGTGTTAAGGGCTGACCACCCTACTGGCATCCTTCCTGCTGCATGGTTATTCTTCTCATTTCCTTATCGCTCCTCCTTAATGGGGTGTTTGGGGGCTGTGTGGGAGATGGACCAGGAAAAGGTACAATCGGGGGGATTATGGACGGAGTTGATAGGTTTCTCTTAATGTGTTTTTATTTATTTTTAATGGCTTTTTAAAAGACTGGAAGAGTATAATGTTACAATGGAGGGCATTCCATAGATAGCCACAGCTCGGAAAAGTCCTGAAGGTGAGCGTGTGGGTAAGAGATAATAAGATTGTTGGCGAAGTGAGTGCCCCCAATGTAAGCGAGATTTAGGAAGGGACATGGATAGCAAGAGCTTTGTAAAGAAGGAACAGGATTTTAATTGCATTCTAAAAGTATCGTAGAGCCAATACAGAGACTAATAAAATGAGGGGGTGAGGTGCAAGAGGTCCGGGATGTGAGGTAGCAGAGTCTTTCAGTGGCATTTATTATAGACTGAAGAGGAATAATCTGGGACATGTTTGTTCTCATTACATTTTCAAACTGTTTAGTTTTTAATGATGGCAAATCTTTAACTTCCAAGAACTGTCCAAGCTTTATTTTAATTTGTGTTGGGTTTAAATGAACATAATGGAATTTAATCAGCTGAAATCCCACATTGCGGACATCAGCAGAATTCGTAGTTTTTACTTATCTGGCCGCTGTTTAAAACAAGCCTTTAAAGTGGTCGAATTTTTTTTCTTGCAAGCTTCCGTTCAACCTGTTAAATTGACTAATGGGGCACAAATGCTTTTTTCTTAATCCAAGATCATCCTGTGCAAAAGCTTTATTCAGCAGCAGAGACCATGAAAGGAATTAATGCGTTGTCTCAGACTAATTATGAGGGCAATTAATCAGCAAGATAGAACGAAAATGTGAATGTGACTTTTAACAGAAGTTAAAGTACATATGCAAGTTTATAGTAAAAGTCTAGAGACCTAATGTAACAGATCGCCATACCCCAACCAGGTCACATGTTAAAGCTGCCCCTTGCTGGACCCCTGCTGTTGCCCCCCCCCCTCCTTTCGGGCCTTTCTCCAGCCCTTAGCCGAAGCTTAGTATATAGTATTCTCTAGAAATGAGGCAGCACACATATCTTGGGGTTAGGACAGTCTGACAGGAACTGAGCCATTATTTTATACAGTGGAAGGTGGGGCCTAGAGGTCAATGGAAAATAACACCCTGGTATCTTAATGTGCTTCATCAGGAATCTCTCCCTTGGTGTCTGCGACAGATAAGGGGACACCAACTCTGGACACCAAAATGCATTGTGCAGCAGTCAATCAAAGAACAATAGCAGATACAATAATATGTCGCATATGTAAACATATTCTAGATAGGGGGTGTTGGAAAAGTTTAGTGTCCCACACAGTAATGTTATTAGCAGATTGTTACGTTCTGTGCTTATTTGTTACTATGTTCATACGTAACACAAACACTCTGCACCTAGAATTGTAAGTACAGGGTGACTTCAACATAGGAGAGGGCAGGGAAACAAAATATAGAATATCAGGCCTGCACCTCCCAAATGCATCTCTAGATCCATGTACTCAAAGTTACTCGTCGCACATAGCTGTATCATTTTAGATTTGTGGGTATCCAATCCATAAGTGTATTTTTAGGTGGAAAAATTGTATTTTATTATTTTTTTCTTCTTCGATTAAAGATCCTTTATAAATATACAGTTGACTCTCAGTGAATGGCTGTGATGATCAGAGCTTAAGTAGTTGTCACCACTTTTTTTCAGAGGGGTTTAAACATGCTCTACTTTATCCATTTATATAAACTCAATCATGGCAGGGTATGTCATTTCGGCAATAGGATGACCCTTTAATGGTCACCTGTCATGGGTAAAATGACTGTGCTACCTGTCAGATTGTGATAGGCAGAGAGTACAGCACTCAAGACGAGCAGAGGGCGGTCCAGTAGGACATTTCTCGGTTCACGTCCTCCTCTCTGCGGCATGCCGCAATCATGGGAGGGATGGCTTAAAAATGTAATATCTAGGCTTTTTTACATTCTGTAGGACCATGAAAAAATTGTGATCTATATAAAGGGAGATGTGACCTTTTTAAATAGGCAAAAGTCCTTTTGCCCCTGACAGGTGCACTTAAACATTCTGCCCTAGAATATTTAAACACATTTTTGTGATTTCTAAAATTTGACGTGTTTTCAATATGTGTGTACATTGCTCATTGAAGACACATAATCTTTCCACAAGTTCAGCATATGAACATTGTGGGGGTTATTCGGAAAGTGCCATCTTTGCAGTTGTTGCAATGGTGACAAACTACGTCATTTCACAAAAGTGAAGTTCAAACCGTGGCAAAAGTAGAATCCTTTTTATGACGCTTTTGCCATCACCTGAATTTCTTTGTAACAATGACGTTTGTCATGGTTGCAACAATTGGCACTCCTTGGCAAACACCGGCACTTTCTCAATAACTCCCATGTTTTTTTTGAGCTGTCTTACATTAACCTACATAGTGATGTCCTGATCTGGGCTGTGCAATATTTGGGATCGCCTGATACCTACAGCGTTATTCAAAGAGACTCGAAAAGTCACTGCACGTTCGGTGACTTTTCGTTCTCTTCAATTCGGTGCAAATCGGCTTTCCCATTTCGGCAACCCTGCGGTGTATTCAGCAAGCACCACAGGGCTGCCGAAAACCCGCAAAAACATCTGGATTAACCCGTCGAAGACGCCAGAAAAACCCAAACAGGAGCCGATCACACGCAGCGAAGCCGCCGGAAAAAGCCGACACCGCAGAAAAAGACAGTGAATAAATTAGGAAAACCGTTTGCTTGAATGATTGAAAAGTGAAACGCTGTTTGCAAAGAAACTACTGAGCGAAAATGTCTGAAATTTACATATGAGGTCCAGGGAATGATAATAAAAAGGGCTGTTACAGAAAAATAAGTAAACTTAAAAAAAATCTAAAAAAATCGGACTTTTAAAAAAAAAAGAAAAATGCTTAAAATATCCTAAAAAAATCTATAAATAGACTTTTTGCTGCAGAATTTTATAATGAACGGTTTATTAGATACTTAATTAAAACGGGAATATTTTTAACATTGAAGCCTATGGGATTCTCCTCAATAAACCTGTCGAATGAAACCACTGAATGGCAGGGCAATTCGGGAACCTTTCACTGCTGGTTTGTGTTCTCTGAATAGCCGAAGCAGTGCTTCTCTATGGGGATTTCACTGCCCTCGAACAGGCACCGACTGCAGGCAATTCGCCAGGATTTGGCACATTGCCTGCTCTCTGAATAACCGAATGGCCAAGAAAGGTAAACGAACGCTGATTTTCAGCGTTCGGTTACCTTTCTCCAGCCATTCGGATCTCTCTGAATAACCCTGCTAGTGTTGATCTGATACTGCACACCCACTGACCGGCTCCAGAGCTCTAGTGAAAGGGAATTCTAAGGCCTCTGCATTGGCTTTGTCTTCTTTGCCACCTCCATGAGTCACAAGCAGACAGGGACGCCAAGAGTCAATGCAATAGCTCCTGTATTGCAGCTGGGAGGCTTGCAGGCAGGGTTTTCTACACTTGCAGAATCAGATCAGATCGCATTAATAAAGCTGTTCCTCACAAAACGTCAAGATTGGGTCCCTACTAGGGCTGTGCAATAATGACAAAATAATCATATTGCGATTTCTTGAATGAATATTGCGATTGCGATTTTATTTGCGATTTAGCCAATTGTTTTTGCTTTTTCAAACATGCTACATACATTCTAAATGTATTCAGTATTCGGCACATGGATACTGCCCCAGCACATGGAAATACTGCCCCAGCACATGGATGTACTGCCCCAGCACATGGATGTACTGCCCCAGCACATGGATGTACTGCCCCAGCACATGGATGTACTGCCCCAGCACATGGATGTACTGCCCCAGCACATGGATTTACTGCCCCAGCACATGGATTTACTGCCCCAGCACATGGATATACTGCCCCAGCACATGGATATACTGCCCCAGCACATGGATATACTGCCCCAGCACATGGATATACTGCCCCAGCACATGGATATACTGCCCCAGCTCATGGATATACTGCCCCAGCTCACCTCTGTGCGCCACGTGTTCGGCTCCCTGTTAACTTCCGGCGGCATGGAGCTTGGGCACTCGCCTGGGGAAACCATGTGACGAGCCGCGAGAACGCGGCTCGTCACGTGGTTCCCCCTGCGAGCGCCCAAAGCACCATGCCGCCGGAAGTTAACAGGGAGCAGAAAATTGCAGCCTTATGCGATTTAGAAATTGCAAAGTCAGAAATCGCGATTCGATTGCGATTGCAATTAATTGCACAGCCCTAGTCCCTACCAAGACCTACATAATCCTAAACGTCTTGGACTGTAATTTACATGAACATGCCCCTATGCACTACATTTGGGAATGTGAACTGATGTTTTCTATTCTTTGTGTTCCAGAATAAACTTTCATCTTTAAAAGGCATAATTGCCAAAGTTACTTATAACTTGCTGGAAACGGCAAAACTCCTTGGCCCGGCGCAAGCTTTATGTTCAAGTAATGTAAGTATTGCTTAGAGATTCACCTGCTTTTGGCTTTAGAAGCTCTTGCACACGTTAACCTGCTTTTGTTTGAGATTGAGAACATATTTAGCGTAGCTTCTAACCTGTTGATTTTGATTTTAGACCACGAATGAATCGGCTGCAGAGATCAGGACAACTTCAGCTGACTGCGGCACAGTAAGCCCTCAGTGAGTGCTTCGGCTCTTTCCCTACACTAGATTTTTGCTTATGTATAAAGCGGCAGATATCTGGAACGAATCAAACAAAATACACAATTTACTCTTAAGGAATTGTGACTTTTTAACAATGTAACTATTTGCAGCCATATATCCTATTTCGGAATAGATTTGGAGTGGTTAGAAGGACACTGCAGGGTTAAAAAACAGACAGGGAAAAAGCAAACGGGTTAACGATTGACTCTTCCTGAACCTCCCTGCACCCTCCAATGTTTAACCCTGAATGTGTTTAAATATTGCCTTCTCTCTGGTCCTCTGCAGTGTTTTTCTTTTTTCTTTTTTTTTTTTTTTTTTGCCAATTGTATCCAAAATTTATTGACAGAGAGGGGTAAAAGCTACAGTGTCCACAGTGGAATCTGATACATCTGTCCCCCATAGGCTGTGTGTTCGTCCTTCACAATTCATAGGCAGGATCGCTGCGTACGATGGAGTTGGAGCATTTCAGGGTGAGGTTAGTGCTGCTTCCGCCGGAAAGAGCATCCCTCTGTGAGCCTGGCCTTGCCCCCTGTGGGCTGGCAAAGGACAGTGGAGCATCCAACACAGAGGACCACAGTCTGAGCGTGGCTGAACACCGTGGTGATCTTGTAGCAACCTGGACATTTGACGTCCATGAAGTAGGAGTTTGGGCTCTGTACCAGACGTTTCTTCTTGTGTTTGCGCTTTTCCTCCTCAGGAGAGGGGTGCAGGAGATCCTTAGCGAGGGGCATGTTCACAGGACGCGGCCGCCGTAGAAAAGCCTGCAGTGTTTTTCAACTCCAGTCCTCGGGACCCACTGACACGCCAGGTTTGCCAGATATCTGAAGCACAGGTGATCTAATTTGCTGCTCAGTGATTGCAGGATTCAGTCTCCATTTCCCCAAGGCAATCCTTAAAATCTGGCCTGTAGTGGGTCCCGAGGACTGGAGTTGAGAAACCCTGCGTAGAGTTGACATGCTGCTGACTAGGC
Organism: Leptobrachium leishanense; assembly: GCA_009667805.1. Lineage (NCBI taxonomy): Eukaryota > Metazoa > Chordata > Amphibia > Anura > Megophryidae > Leptobrachium > Leptobrachium leishanense. The sequence continues at coordinate 286,770,978 of CM019067.1, read as the reverse complement.
TTGCTGCAAGCCATAACATATTACATGACTGGGGGATTGGCAGATTCAGCGAGCCTCCAATCCAGTGGCTTTTGAGGGAGTTGGAACCAATATGGTTCCCGCTTCCTGGTCCCGATGTCTGAAGCAGCTCTCACTGGTCTGAGCATTTGAGAGGAGCTAAGCCCATGCACTCGGAGGACTGAATCAGCTTTCTGGGAGCAACTCCCAAGGGGTAGAAGATACCGTGACCACTCAGTGTTGAGTGCTCACGATTCCATAGCACAGCGCTACGGAACTTGTTAGTGAAATACTTGGAACTGTAACAATTCAAAGAGCGTCGCTTTTTAAACCAAACCAGTAGCCGCAGTTTATTGCTTTTGTCACCGTACAGTGATTGATTAACCTTGTTATAATTTTTTATACATCGTGCTTAAAATGTTTGAGAATTTAAAATGCACCTAACGACAAGAAAACATGTCTGTAATTGTATTAAAAAAGGTATATTGCATTAATTTATATACTTTTATGTGTACTGCCCAGTCATAGGCATAACGAGAACAAATTAATATTATTAGTTTGGCTTGTGGGGAGAAAGCTAAATTTGCTAGTCCGTATATCCATTTCAACGTGAGCGCTAATACAGTGTTTGTTTCTCAACTCTGTTCTTTAGTAAACACTAACAGGCCAGGTTTGCAGATATCTGAAGTACAGGTGATATGATTTGCTGCTCAGTGATTGCAGGATTCAGTCTGCATTTCCCCAAGGGAATCCTTAAAATCTGGCCTGTTGGGGCAATCTGAGGACCAGGGTGGGGGAAACGCTGTCACCAGGAGAGACGGCTACAGTTTAAATCAGTGTTATAGGGCAAAGGTGAGTAGAGTTATCAAATGTTTGAGTTGAACCAGAACTGCAAAGATGCATAAATAAAACCTGATTATGGTGACACTAAAAGAACAATGTAGCTAAGCAAAAAAATCCGAAAAACTGCAATCTCTCACGGTTATATAACATACAGGATTATTCAGAGAGAGGCGAAACCCAGGAGAATGACTGGAGAATGGAAAATTCTAGATCAAAATGGCCAAACCAGAAAAATTCTCCCATTCATCTCACTTTCCAAATCGGCTATTTGGTCTAGATTTTTCATTCTCCTGGCAATTCTTCTGGTTTTCACCGCTCTCTGAATAACCCTGATAGTATTCATCCCGGGAAGAAAACTAGATCAACTTGCATACGAGTACTCCGAGCACCCAGTGTGACGTGTGGAATGTGCAGATTCCAGTTTACGTTTTTATACGTTTTTGGAAGCCAGACGTCTATTTTTATTTTCAGGGTTATTCAGAGAAAGGTGAAAACCAGGAGAAGAGAACAATCTAGACCAAATAGTCAATTTGGAAAGTGAGTTAAATGGGAGAATTTTTCGGGTTTGGCTATTTTGACCTAGAATTTTCACTTTTCCAGTCATTCTCCTGGTTTTCACCTCTCTGAATAACCCTGTTAATCTTTTCTACCCCCTGTATTGAATGGTGTCCTGCGCACGCAGGTTTTTTACTTTTAAATCCAAAAATATAACTTACTCTTAAATATTTTCATCAACATTTGCCATGGACATTAATTTGTGGTCATAAAAAGCCATTAACCAGCATCAAGGTGCTCAAAACTTTATATTTGTTTTAATCAAATATAGGGGACTCCGTTCATATTCTCCAGATTCAGAAGCAAAGGGGCTTCTTAAGGTCACAAAGAAACACGGGCAAGATGAGAATCTGAATCGCATAGGCGAAGTCTTAGAAAACTCTGGAAAGGTGACTTCCCAGGCAAAAGGTAAAGTAAAAATGTCCTGTAAACGTAAATTTAAAATATGATTATTTACTATTTCCCTTTTGTTTAACCTCCCTGGCGGTTTTCCCGAGTGTGGCTCAGGGTTAACTTTCAGTGCTGAAAGCGGTAACCCCGAGCCACACTCGGGCTGGATACATACCTGTCCCTGCGCTCCCTCGCTGACCTACGCGATCGCATTCTCCTCTGGCGTTCTGCTTCCTGGTTCTCTTCTCGCGAGAAGGGAACCAGGAAGTAAAATGTCGCGATCGCCGGAGGAGACTGGGGACAGCGAGGGAGCGCAGGGAGAGGTATGCATCCAGTGGCAGCCCGAGTGTGGCTCGGGGTTACCGCTTTCAGCAATGAAATTAACACTGAGCTGCACTCGAATACTGCTAGGGGGACCGAATAAATTTTTCCGATATAAAATATGTCAGACTCGGAACGCTATGGAGGTTAAAAATGGTTTCCATTGGTTATATGAAGATTTTTCTATGTGAATGGTAAACGCGTTGCTAGTTCTTATTTATACAGTGACACCTATAGAGTCAAATATTTCCTTAACTAAACAAGCATGAGAAAAACAAAGCACATGTAAATTATGGGCAACATAAAATAAACTCCATAAGGGCATTTCATTTTTTTTGGTGGTAGTAGCCCTTTAACGTGTCATGTTGCATTTGAAATTGTGAAATTCTCCACTGTTGGTGCCGCTGTATTACTATTCAAAAGAATGCAAAATGGGTTATGTGCGGTGTCATGGCACCCTGTTTGGCGTGAATAAGGAGATGCCTTATGCAGCTTCTGGATATTGTGTAAGATGTCTTTCCCGATCATCTGATGTCCTTAACTGCTTTTGGCAAATGGTTAAGCACCGAAAAATGAACCTCATTAGCTTTCTGCATGATCCAGTAGGTACATCGGATTATTTTGTCCTGTTTTTATATATATTTCAAAATGTATTTATTGGGTTTTACTAATAAGTTGTATGTGCAGCAAAGATTTATATATTCCTTAGGCTAGGGTCAGACGAACGCATTGTTCGCGTTGTCCATGAAAAAGTGCGTTCGAACGAATGGACGTATTTTTTCACGGAATACGCGATAGCGGTCATACGATGCGCATTTTCGTCCGTGATTTTGTACGGATCATCAATAAAACCCTTTTTGCGTCTGGACGTTATGTTGGCCAGACATTAGCAGCGTCTGACGTCTCCTAATCACGCACACACGCCGTTGCGGACGCAGCGCACTCTGTACGTCAGTACTAGCGGTTTGACGTTCTCGAAAAAATGCGTTCGTTTGCCACTTGCGTTGCGTGGCCGCACTTTCGTGCGGCCGTTCTTCGTCTGCTGCCCGGCATTGGATGTCATTTGCTGCTAGCACAGCCGTGATTAAGTGCGGCTAAACGCACGTTAATACTGCGCTCGTCTGACCCTAGTCTTAGTGTTAATGTCCTGTGTGCTGCTGTTTTTTCTTAGGACGGGGATCCTGTTCGTATCCCACTGCCTGTACATCGGAAGTGGGGAATCTGAACACGAATGATAAGACTGTAAGCGCTTGTAATCTGTACAGAAACGTGTCTACAAGACGCCGTGGATCTAACTTGAATGTTTGCATAGAGGAATCCACTTTTCCTGAAGACGTCTGCTTAAATACGGACAGTAGAACCGAAAACCTTGCTCCTGCGGAGGAATGCCCATATACAAACAGTGAAGGAATGGAAACTGTGAGTACAATTCCAAGTCCATCTAAAGAGGAGTTTCTTCCTGATACCGAAATGTCCACCATTGCAAGTTCAACTCCTGAACCAAGGAGAAAAGAGAAGCCACCCAAGACAAAAGAAGAGCCCCGGAGAGGCAGAGAAAGGGTTAAGAAAGGCAAAACCGATAAAGGAGCAAACGTCCCTTTGAAAAAGCCGTGGGAAAATACGAAATCCAGAGCTAGATCAAAAAGCCGAGAAAGGGCAACCAATAAACAAACGGCCACCAATGAGAAGATGAACACCTCTTTAAATTCTGGAGATGCCTATGACTTTGTTTTTGAGGAAAGTGTACATGTGACCCCGTTCCGGCAAAATAAACAGGAGGATGAAGGCGTGGATGAAAGCAGTTCTGATAAGAGCAGCGACGAGGAACACACGGATGACAGCTTGTACGTGCCTTACAAGGAAAGCTCAAAAACCAGAAATCGCTCAGACAGCAGCAGCGCTGTTCCTTTAAGACCTAGATCTAAACGAAGGACGGTTGTTCAGCAACAGAAGAAAGAAATTAAAAAAGAAACTCTGGAAGAACAAGGTATGATTATGTGGAACATTATTATTGGATAATACTGGGATGACGAGCTTACTCTATAGAAGTCAGATCTTGATAATGAGGTTTATGAATTTAATTTCGTAGGCATGGGACAAAATGATCCCTTTACACTAGACCACCTATAAGCACCTTGGGGGTCTGAAACTAATTGGGCTAGTTGGCGAACTGCCCCCTTGCCACCCATTTGTTGTTTGTGCCCTTAGATCCAGTAATTTTTTTTTTCTTTCTAGAATTTTTTTTTTATTTCATGGTTTGTGCTGAATGTCGCGAATATACAGAGCTAGACCTGACCTCCCTTTTTTTCCTACTCATGGAGTAGAACGACTGATTACACTATTCCCAACCCGATATTGAGTGCTCTGTATATGCCTGAGAAATCATTTATTGGGTTTTCTGCAGGATGAGTCCCACATGTTGCGGTAAGGGTAATAATGCCAAAGTACTGAACTACAACTGTCAATCCTCATTACCCAAGACTGAACTAACCTACAGGGTCGTTCCTTGCTGAATCATCTCAGATTTTCATGAACTTGTTGGATGGTAGAAGACGTTAAGTAACTTGCATGTGTTAAAAAAATTTAAGAGTGTTCCTTTAACTCCCTTAAATAATTGGGAAGAGACTGCTGACAGCCTCTGCCCAATTATTAAAATTTTGGTGATTTCCCCCCCCCCCTCCCCCTTTGCCTGAAACAGCTCTTCCTCTTCGGCTTCCAGGACTCCCAAAACCAGGAATGTCCATGAAGCTTTTTCACACCATTTGCATAGCGTAGAAAGTGGAACCGCAAATTGCGCACCGTATCTGAACTTGCACACTTTACATATGCCAGATCTGTAGCGTCTGCAAAGAGCGATGGATCGGAGCTGCTCACACATGGCACAGATCCGTTCCATTGGCTGCGTCTCTGATACCGCTCCCTACAGTGGCCAGTCTCAGAGAAGGTGATGTCGGTATGCTTTCTATGTGCTGATATCAGTAGTGACCAATCTGGTGACTAGCAGCCGAGAAATTAGAAAATCCCAGCTGTGGGTATTGCTGGGTTGGGTGAAGGAACCTCCTCCACTTCCCCCAGTGTTTCTGCCAGATCAGGTGTAGCTGGGAGAAGGGGGGCACTCCTCACATCCTGATCACTTTATAACCCTTCATCAGACATGGCAGTGGTTTTGTGTATTGATTTATCTTGAATAATCCAATAATTTGGTAACCAAAGATCTATTTGATGGAGTTTGTGGCCACCTGGCATCTGGATTTCCCAAACTCTAGTTTTGCCCATTCCAGTGAGATTATTGGTGGTTTCCTCCTGTATACTCAGTTTCTGTGCCACTCGTGGATATATTTGGGACTCTCGGCAGCTCATGCAGACACTTGGGGTTTTTAAACCAATTTAATTGTTTAGGAGTTGGTCAAGCATTTACATCGACTGGACTCTCTATTTGAAAAATTCCTTATTTCTCTTATTCAGTGTTTCTTGTCTAATTTATAACTCTTTAATTGCCACAATATGCTTTTATTTCAGTCTCTAGTTATGTGAGGTGATGTCCACATTGATCAGTATTCGTCTGTAGCATCGTAATATGTTCAGTATACGTGACCTACAAAGTCTCGTTTTAGGAACTAATCGATAATCTAAAGTTAATTTAAATGTAATCACTGCAGCAAGAAATCATGTTATGTTTGTACTGATTTTTATGTTTTAGCCAATATGAAGAAAAACGCAAAAAGTGTTATAAAGGTCAAGTCAGGAGACCGTGTGGAAACTCCAAAAAATGTTGTAACTGCAGCTATAGAAAACAGCGAAACCGTGTTGCCTGCAAGTGTGGATGCAGAGGGTGCAACCGGTGGACCTAATGCTACCTGTGCAAAGCCTGATCTCCTCACTGCCACTCCTATAAAAAGCAATACAGGTATGTGGGTTTTCTTTTGTCTCTTATTTATTTAGTTTTTGGGGAAGTGCAGGATTGTGTCTCAGGATGGATTTGTCCTGAATTTATTACTTAAAAATACAAGCATCCTTTTTAATAAAAACATTTCTGTTCATTTATATAAAAAAAAAATTATGTCAAAAGTTAGCCATTTTTACAACAAATAATAGCTTCCCACATGGGTGCGTTTTAAGCTCCCCTTCCAGGTATTTTCATCAAGAAATGCAAAAACTAAATGCACTATAAGCAAAGAGATCAAAATTTATTGTTTTCTACAGGGTAATATATTGGAAACTGGCAGAATTTTTTCTTTAACTTCTAATGCCACAGATGTATTGATTTTAAGGGGTTATTCAGCGACAGCCGGACTTGCCACTGAATTGCAACTAACAGTGATTTTCGCCGTGCGGTGCAATTTCGTGGCAATTCGGCTATTCAGAAAGCTGGCGTTTCTCAAAATATGGGCGAATTTCCAGCGTAATACAGTGACCTTTTGGCAGTGTAATCTATTCAGAGAACGCTGAATAGCAGGGACAAGTTGGCGAAATGTCCAGGTTTTCGGGGGTTTTGGTCGACAGGTTTAAACAAGCGAATCCCCTAGGTTTCAATGTAAAAAAAAAAAATCCATTTATTTTCACTTGGAGCTAAAAGTCTTCCTTTTATTTTTTTATTTTTTTAGGCATTTTTCAGCGACATTTTTTATTCTGATATATGGCTGTTTTCTTTTTATTCTGTAAAAGACCTTTTTATTATTCATAGGACCTTTTTATATATTTCCATGCATTGTTTATTTAATTTTTAAAAAAACTCCTTTTAAAAGTTGCGGTGGTTGTTTTTTTTTTTTTTTTTTACCCCTGTTCGGTGGTTTATTGGATCGATTGGGTGTTTTCGGTGGGTTTATCGATGGCGATGCATCAATTCGGCGCACTTTAGGGGACAATACTGTGAATGCTGAATTCACTGCGTGGTCGGCTAATTGAGATCGCCGAAGGGGAGAGCACTGAAGTTTCGATGCTCTCCGAATAACCCCCTAATAGAGATAATAAATGAGCACTCTAACTTCTGAGTGTCCAACACGCACTGTGGGAAAGCGTAATTTTACGTGAGTGCGCCTGTATACCTGTTGTATATCACTGCTGAAGGTTTACGACTTGAGCATAAATATAAAGTCTATGGTCAATAGAATTCGTATAAAATTCTTGGTCATACATCATTAAATTATTTTTCTTTTGCGTCAAAGGTTACTTTCTAAGGAGAAAAATAAACATGTTTATACATGTTACTGGGTACATTTGGTGGTTGCATTTGGTATTGTTCATTAAAGCACGCTTGTCATACACACCTGCTAGGTGCCAGTCTTCTGTCAGATCCTCTGATCTCCCCTGACAGGTAAATATTGGCAGGTCTGATTGGACCCAAGTGCTGTCCCAATGAGATCACTTAGATCAGGGGTCAGCAACCTTGGCACCCTCTATATTTTGGAACTACATTTACCATGAGGCTGATCCATGCTGATGAGTGACTGACCATCATGGGAGATGGAGTTCCGAAACATCTCGAGAGCCAAGGTTGCTGACCCCTGACCTAAATGGTTACGCCCTGTCATTAATTATAACGAGCACTTTGCTCTATTTAACCATGTTTGCCACCTGTTATTGTGCCTCTGCAGCAAAAGCTAATTAGTGTTATAATGCAGGTTCCATTTCCCACTGTGTGATAGACTAGTCTGAAATGTTTCTTAACCACTTCACTGCTAAGTGGTTTTCCAGGAAACCGCTGCCAGAACCCAATGGATTTATGGAAAACCACTTTAATTAAAGACGCTGTAAAATGTATATATCGTTTATTCGTACATTTTAGAGACTGTAAACTTATTTGACAGGCCGAGGGCTTCCTCACGTGGCTATAAAGCACCACCAAATGTATTCTAATACAGCTGGGACTCTGGAGTTCAGTTTTTCTTTCACAGAAACACAAGGTGTTCAAACAGCTTCAGCATCTCGGAAGACATGTCCAAGATGCTGAAATGTTTGGGGGCACATTCTGTAGTTTCTTTTCAAACTGGTTTCTTTTGTAGTAAACAAAATTCCTTTGCATTGCCCCAGAATATGACCAGATCGAGTAAACTCGATGTTGGGCTCCTGCAGGAGCTTATGAGGATCAGGTATACTTGATAATGGTAGTGGGTGACCCGGTTAAAAATAAAACGGGCCAAAGCTCAATCGAACCTAAATTGGACAGCACTTTGCATCATGTTAGAGATTTAATCTGATTTTTTTATAGGGGCTGCTAAAAAAATGTAACTTTCCTTTTGTCCTCAGATGAATCTCCACCGCCATGCTTCAGCCTGTCTGATGTCACAAACCTATCTGGATGTTCCAAAGTTAAAAAACATTCTTGCCCAATTTTGAATAGCGATGAAAAGAGAACTGGAAGTCCCACCCGGAAGCGTCGTTGTACAGTAACTGTTAATTACGCAGAGCCAAAATTAAGCAGGCAAGTATCAATAGGCAAGAAATAAAGGGATACTCCTAAAAATGTAGTTTCTTTTTTTCCCTTAAGTAATTGGGCAGATGCTGCTGTTAGCCTTTGCCCCATTATTTTTTTTTTTTCTCGGGGTGGTATTTAATCTCCTTCTGTCCCTCACCGTGCGCAGCTCCTCCACTTCGGCGCAGGAGTCCCAAAGTCTCTAAAGCTTTTCTGCGCTCCTTCGCAAATTGCACACTGCTACGGGACTTGGGCACTTTATGTACGCAGGTTCCATAGCACCCATGCTCATCGATGAATGAATTGGAGCTGCACGCGCATGCACAGATCCTATCAATCAGCTGCCTGTGAGACCTGACTATAGAGCGATCAGGATGAGTAGAGATTTCCTTTTTAATTTTTAAAGCTCTTTCTTTGGTCAGTCTTCTCAACACTTGGCAGACCGTCGTCTTTCAAAGCCCCACATGACCTCCATATGAACCGGTCAATGTCAGAACCAAAACCGTTTTTATAATTTGCAGCTTTTAAGATCTGTCACCAGGGAAATGGGATACGCCACGTACCTGGGGTGAGAATTTTTGAGTCTTGTTGTTTCATATTTTTTTTTATTCTTATATAGGAAACTCCGAAGAGGGGATCCCTACACAGACACGGAATTCTTAAATTCTCCCATTTATAAACACAAAGATGTACGGAAATCCATTAAAAAGAATTCATTATCAAGATACAACGAAGCATTTGTTGGCTGCAATAGCTGAAAGATATGTGCAACAGGATTTTCATGCACCTGCAGGGCAGTAGGTGTTTCTAGTCTTTTTAACGTGAACCTGTCATGGGGTCCATATTTGTCTAACTTTATAGAGTCTAATGTGTACATTATGATTGCCAAATATCTAGGATTGATTTTATTTTTTTTACCTTTTTATATATTTGCTAGCCAATTGTCGCCCACTCACACCTGTCAGTCAAATTGTTGGCAAAGTGCTCAAAGACGTGGGAGCTGGTCTAGGGACAGTCTTGTTCTCTACAGACATTCGACTGCCAATGTTCTGGCGAAGGAGTCTGCATCATTGTGGAGGGCAAAGCAACCACTCTTTGGAACGCAACATCTCTCCTCCTAATATGACACAAAGGCTGGCTGTCTGTCTATGGTCCATGCTATATCTGACAATGGATGAGCTATCACAGGGAATTTATACTGCTGACAGATTGCAGTCCCCTGGATACTGTTTCCACAGTCCTATTACCCACTTTGCCTTTAAAAGACACAATGATAGTTCGTTTTAATATAATGAAATGAATGGGGCGCAGTCCAAGTGTTTGACTTAACACTGTCCCACAAGATTATGCACCAGGTGCATGAGCGACTGGTAAACATGGCCCCAATAAAGGCTCTGAACTTCAGCATAAGTCTGTGTTGTGTAAATTTGTAATGTTTTATTTACATGTTGTATTTTAAATAATAAAGGTGTATAAAGTTTTAAATGTGTAAATCTCTAGAGCAGTTTTAATGCCTTCACTTCGATCATTCAACAATGACCGCTCCTTCTTATTCGCCGTAAATGTAAACTAGATCAACATTATCTAATCCTTTCCTAATGAGTTTAGCCGTCGGTTAATATCAAAGGCAAGTCTATGTAGTAAGCTAAGCTTATTTTCCTTTGTTTTATATAATGTCATCTATAGCTGTCAGCAGTTAAGCAAAAATCGTGTATATATAACATATGTTCATGTGGAATAATTCAGAAATGTAAGAGCAAGATGATGATTTTGGTTGGACTTATCCAGAGAAGTGTAACACTTAAGTGATACCTCATTGAAGGGACACTCTAGGGCAGGGGTCTCCCTTGCTGCTCAATCACTCAGTTGGCAAAGACTCATGGGCTATGTAGTTCGATAATATTTGGAGGGCCAAGGTTGCAGATCACTGCTCTAGGGTTCGAATAGGAGAGGCTGGGAACAGACAGATTAAACATGAACTCTTCCTGACTCTGCACAATCTTTCCCCTCTGGTTTAAGCCTTAAGATCATTTTAAAACTTAACCTTGCATTCAGTGTGGCACTGGCTTGCCAGTTCTCCACAAGTGACATGCTACCAGCTTTCTGCAAGCAGGAGCTTGTAACAAGGCCATGTGGACTGAACTTTCCAAAGTGTAAAGTCACTCCAACGACTGGGAGGGACGTTCAAGCCTCCTGCTTCCAACACCTGAAGCTCAGATAAGCTCACATTGATTTGAGCTTCTGGGAGGAGCTAAGGCCCTGCACGTCATGGGCTGAATCGGCCATCCAAGAGCACAGCCTGAGAGTGTCGAGGATACTGAGGTCACTGAACAAGCAAATTACTATATTGTATAAATGTGTATATATTGATTATTTTTTTTTTATTAGTTCGAAACATTTGTGTATTACTAGTGCATAATGGTTTTGTTTCGCATCGCAGGGTTTCAATAAACTTATTTGAATTTACAATTGATAGTTTTAAACTGTAATAACTGACAAGATCTTCTGCTTGATCTGCTGAGAATCCGTTGTCTGAACTGTATGTAACCATTTTTATGTTTGAGCGTTAGGTTAATGTCACACTGCTAATTGAGGGATGAGAGTTTGGTATTTATGCACCGTAACTTTGGAATGGGAAATCCATTTTCACAAAATAATATCTGTTCGTCTCTCCACTTCCAACACAAATTCAAGAGCTTGCTGCCTAATATATCCCACCTCTTGACAGATTCCATTGTAACCATATAAATCAATGTTATGCACTTCACCGGTCAGTGGGTTTAACCCCTTAGTGACCGGGCAGTTTTACACAAATCCGTCCTTTAGTGACTGCTGCTGTTTTTCCGTTTCTGTGCGGTTTGTGTTTAGGTCAAATTTTCCTCTTACTCGTTTATGCAACCCACACATATTTTACACTGTTTTTCTCGTCGTCATTAAATGGACTTTCTAAAAATACCATTTTTTTTTTCCATCATTTCATATAATTTACTATAAAAAAATTGTGATATGACAAAAAAAATTGCAAAAACACCACTTTTTCAAACTTTGACCCCCAAAATTTCTTAACCGTCAAAAAAATGTAATTCTTTAGTAGTTTCGAAATTTTGTCCTGAGTTTAGCAATACCCAATGTTTACATATTCCGCGCTTTTTTCCTTATGCGACAAGAAGTGCAAGTAGCACTTTGCCATTTCCAAAGGGTTTATTTTCAAAATTAGTGATAGTGACATTGTAACACTGATATCTGTCACTAATTCCTGAATAACCCTCCACATATACATATTTTTTAAAAGTACACAAATCAAGGTATTAAACTTGGGGTATTTTGACTCTTTCCATGCAACCATTTTACCACAAATCTATGCCAAAGTTTAAGGGAAAAAACGTTTTTAAGAATACATGTACTGAGAACTTTAAGGTTTACTGCCCAAAAGCACCCCAAAATATGTTCATCTTCTGAGTAAATTGATACCACCCATGTATAGGTATGTCGGGTCATTTGGGGGCTAATAGGCCTTATTTGGGGTGTGCACGTTTCAGTTTTCCAACTTGGAATTTTCACATTTCGTCATCAAGCACCCATGTCCTATTTGGGACATTTTTGAAGCCGGCCAAAGTCAGTTACCCCCCCCCCCCCCCCATCAAACCATATATTTTTAGAAAGGGCACACTCTAGGGTACTTCAAAGAGTTGTATTTTAACACTTTCCATGCACTAGCTCTATGTCAAACTTTCAGGTTGTCACTTTTTGTGTTATTTTTTTCACACACCTTGTATTTTAGGCATGAATTGACAAATCCAGTTATGGGTTACTGCCAAAAAACACCCAAAATATGTTCAACATCTTCTGAGTAAAGTGATACCACCCATATATAGATTTGTTGGGTTGTTTTTGGGGTGCTACGCCAATCTTCTGACATGTGCTTGTCACTTTTCTAATTTGACATATCTTCTTTGCTTATCTTCTTTTTAGGGGCCTTTTTGCATACCCCAATTTTTTATATTGCCATGAACGTGCATATATTTGGTAAGCTAACGCCCCAAAGTATTGTAAATGGAGTGTTTTTATGCCATGGATGCAATCATTTGCCCCAAACAAATTGGATACTGTGTGGTGGTCATTTTTACACCCACATTAGTTTTGGACTGATTTAGGAGACACTGTTGTCGGTTACTGCATGAAAACTCTCCAGGTTGTTTTCTGCAAGGTCTCCGGAGTACACCCATGTCCCCCATGCATAGGTTTGCCAAGATTTTGGCAAAATACAGCACCAATTGTAGAACATAAAAATGTAGGAATAAAATGTAAAAGTCTGGTGCAGTAAAATAAAAAAAAACTAAACTGAACTAACTAATTAGACTAAGAAAAAATAGAAAGGAAAAAAATATCACAGATCACGCACAGTGTGATATACCTTGAAACAGTCCAAGACACAGACCGTGTTGTCCAGGGCATTCTGGGCAGTAAAAGTTGGTGTCTCTCCTCTGCCCTCTCTTGAAACACACCCTGCATCTTTTTTGGGGTCTCTGCCCTCCAGTATGGGGGATTTTAAAAATAAAATGTGTAGCCCCAACTCTGTCCCCCATCACCGCCCGGGGAGCAGGTGCATCCTGGTACAAAAGCCCCGAAATGACCTGGAGCTGTAACTGTAAAAAGGACAGTGTCACTCTGGGGTTTGCCTTTTTTGCAGAGCAAAAAGGTATTGTGGGTTGCAATTTGCATCAGGTATATTGCAACCTTTTTGTACCAGGCCCTTGACTTCTGCATAATCTGGTAGGGCTGGAGCAGCTGATCTGCCAGATCAACCCCACCCATATACGGGTTATAGGCTTTGATGCACACTGGCTTCCTGATGCGCTCAGCTTTGCCACATACAGACATCTCAACAGACCTCAGAGTGGATGGTGGATAGAAGGTATACATCCTTCTTGTCTCTACTTGACCGCCAACAGCTCCTCTTGACGCAGAGCTGAGGGCTCCCCCCTTTTTAACCGGGTGCGGACAAGCTGTGCTGGGAAACCTACGCGGTTCTTGCGAACAGTACCGCATGCTACTGTATCAAAACAATACAGCAGCCTGAACAAAGGGACACTTGTATAAAAGTTGTCAACATACAAGTGATACCCTTTGTTCATCAGGGGAAAAAGTAGGTCCCACACAATCTTGCCACTGGTTCCCATGTGTTCTGGGCAACCTGGAGGGTCAAGGCTACTATCCTTTCCCTCGTACACCCGGAAGGCCTGAGTATACCCACTCTCGCTGCCACAGAGCATATACACCTTCACTCCATACCTGGAGCGTTTGGAAGGAATATACTGCTTGAATCCCAGCCTTCCCTTGTATTTCATTAGGGATTTATCCACGCAGATATTCCTTCCAGGTATATAAGCCTCTGCAAACCTGGCGGCGAAGTGGGTAATCAGGCGGCAGATTTTATACAGCCTGTCAAACTGGGGATGCTCTCTAGGGGGGCACAGGCTGTTGTCACTGAAGTGCATGAAACGCAAAATGTTTTCATACCTTCTACGTGACATTGATTGGGGGTAAATGGGGGTAGAGCAGATGGGGCTATTGCTCCAGTAGGAGCGAATTGAGGGCTTCTTTATGATGCCCATCAGCATAGTAAGTGCCCAGAAATTCTGGCACATCTAGGGGGGACCATTGCTGCCTTGCCAAGTATGAGTCTGGCTTCCCAGCACAATGCTGATGGGCATACAGATTTGATTGGTCAACAATGTGGCCCAACAAATCATCCCCCAGAAACACCTGCAAAAACTGTGTGGCGGTAAATCCTGCAACATCAATATTGAGGCCAGGATTTGCCGTGAAAGGAGGGATATCTGGCCTCTGGCAATGAGGCACTACCCACTCCTCAGCTGGAGCTGTGCGTCTCCTGCTGGCAGGTGGTGGCCCAGGATCTGCATCAGAAACATCACTAGAAGATACATCAGCCAGCGTAGATGATGTATCTAGCGATGTCTCTGAGCACCTAGCAGGGTCAAAATCTGGGTCTGAGTCAGACGCAGATGCCTCAGATTCTGACGCCAGGATGGCATATGCCTCCTCGGCGCTGTACACCCTCTCAGACGTTATATATAATGTATATATATAATAATTATAAAATGTTATAATTATTATATAAGCGGATTATTGGTTCTCAAAAGAACCGTTGGGTTTCACAAGAAAATAAAAATACAAATTTCTCTAAATCCTTCTAAACCTGCCTCAATTGTTCTAATCTCACTAAAATCTCTCTAAATCTGCCTCAATTGTTCTAATCTCACTAAATCTATCTAAAATCTCTAACCTGTCAAATCTGATCTCTCTCTCGCTCACCAAAACACAAGTGAGGAAAGAGAGAGCGAGAATCAGAGAGGTCAGAGCCAATATTTACAAAATATTGACCTGACCTGACCAGAAATTTTATATTTTTTTCAAACTTCTGATTGGATGTTGCTAGCCTGCCTCTCTGATGCGGCAGGCTAGGAACATCCCACACAGCCCCAAGATGACCCTGCCCTTAGAAGGGCAGCGCCATCTTGGCGGTCACTTTTATTTTATACATTTTTTTTTATTCATATTTTTTTTTTTAAATCTTTTTTTTTTACACTTTTTTTTTAGTCTGCTGGGTGCCTTGATCCCTCGGCACCCAGCAGAGCACCTGATCACTTATGTGACCTTTTTTGTACTGAGTACCACGATACCTCGTGGCACTCAGTACTTCCTGCCGCTATCGGAAGTGATCGCTCAGGGGGAGCGATCACGGACAGACTGGCGGCAGGTAACCATATTGCAAGGATGCCTCTATGTCGAGGCATCCTTGCAATATACTCAGAGCAGCTGGAAGCGATTTGATCGCTTCCAGCGCTCTGTAGAAGTGCGGGGCACCTTTCCGGTTAAACCAGATGTTGATCGCTCCCGGAACTTCTGACCACCATTGCACGGATGCCTGGACTCCCAGGCAGCCTGCAATCTCGTTTGAGCTGCTGGAAGCGATCCGATCGCTTCCAGCGCTCAAAAGACCGCAGGACGTACCATGTACGTCAGCGGGTCTGAGGCTAGGGTCAGACTGAGGCAGTGCGAACGCGCGTTCTGGCGCACTTAATCACGGCCGTGCTAGCAGCAGATGCCGGGCAATGACGGCCAATATACGAAGTACGGTCGCACAAAAGTCCGGCTGCGCAACGCAAGTGGAAAATGAACGCATTTTTTCGAGAACGTTAAACCACTAGTACTGACGTACAGAGTGCGCTGCGTCCGCTAGCGGCGTGTGTGCGTGAATTGGAGACATCAGACGCTGCTAATGTCCGGCCAACATAACGTCCAGATGCAAGAAGTGTTTTATTGATGATCCGTACAAAATCACGGATGAAACTGCGCATAGTATGACCGCTATTGCGTATTCCGGGAAAAAATACGTCCATTCTTCGAACGCACATTTTCACGGACAACGTGAAAAATGCGTTAGTCTGACCCTAGCCTAAAAGACATGGTACGTCTGCGGTCACTAAGGGGTTAATGTTGGGGGCCGATCAGTGTGTGTATATACATATATATTTTTCTTTTATTAAAGCGGTGCAAAAGCATATTTTCCATTTCAGCAGAATGCGTACATAATTACTTAAGAGGCAGTTACACAGAACATTAACCCTATGATTGGATGTAAAAATCATGACTGTTGGGATATCACTACTTGCTGGTACTGGGGTGCCTTGCATGCAGAGGTACCCAGCAACAGAATTAACCCTGGCTAATCACCACTCCCAGAGCTGCACATTGCATTTTTAAGCTACATGAATGCATTATGCCATCTTGTTGGACAACCGGGACTGAACGATTCAGTGGTGTGGCAGGAAGGGACTAATGGTTTGGCCAGAATAGGAGCCTAACTTGTCTTTTTTACTACTGTTTAAGAAGCAAAAGCTGTAAAAAATAAAAAGTTCTGGAATATTGTCTTTATTCTTACCTAAAATGGAAATCTAGTAAATATGGTCAAAACACAAACTGATGGAATTCCAAAATATTTTATAATTTAAAACTATAAACATTACAATATATTAAATTTACAAAGGTATATTATTTTTCTATATAAAGCATTTGCAGAAAAAAAAGCACCACACAATCTACTCCAGCATTATTGCACGTTATGAGAAAATGTTTTTTCTTTTCTTTTTAGTGCGATAAAAATGCATTCGGTATAAAAACAGAGCAATCTTGCTAAACAGTGTAGCTGCTTACCATTAATGTATTTAGGGTATGGAACATTCACAATGTTTATTTCTCAAGCTACCATTTGACAGGTCCATACTCTCCCTTTGTTAATTGCCACATTTTGCATTCTGGGTGATATAAATGAGCGTTTTTCAGATATGTAATACTAACTGCTGCTCTGATCACCTTATAAAATGCTCTTTGTTGCCTGTGCAGAATAGCAATTCCTTTCAAATGATTACACTATTTCACAGGTTTTCTCCCCACGCCTTAAACTACATTATATTAACCCCATCACTGCTACGTGATTCAGAAAATTTGTTAGGAACCAATGTTTTTTTTTTCATTACATAGAAGTATCGGAATATTCCCGATGTATTTTTTGCTATAATAATCTATTTGGCAGATGTCACCATCTGCTGGCCAAAAGTAGTTACTGCAGTTCAGGTCTCTGCAGGATCAGCTGGGGAAAGTCCATTAGAGATTTTCTTCAGATGGATTTAGTGTTAACTCCTCAGGCATCATGCCGAGGCTGTTAAAACTTTGGCGGCACCTCCTGGATTCCTAAAGGCAAACAAAATTTGTTTGCAATAATAAAGCATAGCTCCAGATCATGTTACACGATCTTAGCTGCTGTGATGCCACTGCTGATTGTGTATACATGGATCACAGTAGTGAACGGGTTAAAGGGATACTCTACAATTTTTTTTAATTTCTTCATTCGTTTGAAAAAGCAATGGAAAAAAAGTGAGTTTTTCCATCTGTTCCTGAAAGCGGAAGTCCCGGGAGCGCTCTAAACTCAAACAGCACACGCACCTCTCCAATGAGTCTTCTCAGATGTTTGGATTAGTGCTGAGTGTGTCTCATCCGCACGCAGCACCAATCCATGTAGAATTGGAGGCTACAGTCTCCACATGTGCTCGTACCCATGAGCACTTGTGTAAACGCTTGGATGTCAGCTTGAAGGAGCGTTTGGATGGCAGTTTCCAAAAGGTCCCGACCGGTGGGGGACTGGAACTCCTGCCACTGATTTACTGCAGCATAGGTGGAGGAAACCCCTCTGCTTGACACCGGTATCACAGCAATTTGGGGTAGAGGGGGTAATGTACTCCTCTCACCTTGGCTGCATAAATAAGCAAAGGTGGTCAGGGTTCATAAAGGGTACCTTTTTATATTTATATATTTGTTGAATAAAAGCTAAAAGGACCCAATCCCATTGGATTTATCCATTCTTAATCTGGTGGTGGTGGTAATACAAATGTTTGGGGAAAAGGAACCATTTATATTTGATAAAGCAATTTTCTTTATCAAAACCAATAGCGTAGATGCTTAAAAAGGTTGAACCCTATAGACTGGAGTCTTTTTACAAACTATATCACTGAGAAAATGAGTGCAAAACAAGAATGGTATAGTCCTTTCCAAAGAAATTTCTTTCATTTTTTTTGTTTTCTTCTAATTACTTTAAAGGCGTATTCTATTCATCGTTGTAATGAGCATCCTGTAAACAAAATATGGAAATGACACTTTTTTTTTAATAGAAAACATGTTTGATGTAAAAGTGAAGATACAGAGAAAATGAACATGAAGTGGGAAAACAACATCTCACGGTTATTTTACGTAAACTTTTTTATGAATTGTAGTGGAAGAACTGGAAGGGACAAAACCGTTGTTGAAGATGTCTTATTTTGTCAATCTAGTGCCATAGCTACCTCGGGGAAGATTAGAATTATTCCATAATCTTCTCAGGGTAGTACAAACAAAATGACAAATCCAAAGCAAATATTTAAATGTTTACATGAGCAATTCCTCATGAGCTTTGTTTCGCCCTGTCTGCTATCCACATTCTATACCAGTGTTTCCAAACCCTGGTCCTCAGCTCCCCCTAACACGCCAGGTTTGCAGATATCTGAAGCACAGCACAGGTGATATGATTTGCTGCTCTGCGATTGCAGGATTCAGTCTGCATTTCCCCAAGGGAATCCTTAAGGCTAGGGTCAGACGAGCGCATTCTGTGCGTCTGTGCACAACGGACGTACTTTCTAACGGACGACAAGGTAGTGGCCACACGGTCCATTTTTGTGACTGACGTTTTTTTGGACTGATGTAGATGGGAAATAAAATTAATATGAAAAACCATTTTGTCTGTCAAAAATGCTGGACGTCTGACTTCATTCCATCA
This sequence comes from Leptobrachium leishanense, assembly GCA_009667805.1. Lineage (NCBI taxonomy): Eukaryota > Metazoa > Chordata > Amphibia > Anura > Megophryidae > Leptobrachium > Leptobrachium leishanense. The sequence goes on along the minus strand of CM019067.1, from coordinate 286,752,070 downwards.
CTCACACACAAAGCTATGTGGACGTTGCAGACGTGGCGCACTCCGTACCTCCGTTTTAGCGGTTTTACGTTCTTGCCTAACTTGCGTCCATTTGCCACATCTGTTTTGCATCCACACTTCTGTGCGGACGTACTTCGTGTGTGGGTCTCTATTGATCATGATTGTATGCTACCACGGACGTTAAAATGTGCGGCAACACGGACGTGATAACTGCGCTCGACTGACCCGAGCCTAAAATCTAGTCCATTAGGGGTATTTGAAGACCAGGATTGGGAAACATTGTTAGACATATGGAGCTGCCAAGTTAAAAATAATAATTTTAGGGAATTCCTAAAGTTTACTGGCAGCATCTGCTGGTAATGTCCCCTGTAGTCCATAGGATTCCAGAGGCTTTATTAAAGACATGTGATCTCGCAAGATCGCATGGTGCTGGAGGAAGGACAGTGGAGAACTCTTTGCTCTTCGTGTCCTTCATTCTATGGAGAGAGGAGGCAGCGAATCAGGTCTGGTTAAACTTACTCTAAACTACGAATCTATCTCTATTTGTAGAACACTGTATAAAACAAACAAAAAAATAGCATCACACTCCATCCTAAAAAGCCATGGATAGAGGGAGTCATAAAAGAAGACTCCTTCAAACTAAAAAAAATAAAAAATTTAATTCTTACAATGTATCAAGTACAAAAAGCATCTTATTAGTAAAAACCTAATTGCTGGAACATTTTTAAAAAAAATCTGTAACGAACCTGAAATGTCTGTTTATATAAATATAAGGTATTACTAAACTATTGATTTTAATAAAAATATGGAAACTTTTTTCCTCACTGCAACAGTACTAATACCATGGAAAATACATAGTTAAAATAGTAAATCTATATCAAACAAAAGCAGTATTAGTAAAGTAACCCCCAGCCCGAGCGAAGCATTAGTGTCCATATAGATATATATATATATTAACTTATTATTTATATTTAAACTTATGTCCCGCATAAGCAAAGCTATAACCTTGTTATCTGTCCACAGTGTTATACGATTAGTGGTTGATACAAAATAAAAATCAGTCACATAAAAATCAGTCTCGCACACTACTCCCTTGGATGGCAATGTGCATGGTTAGTATTGAGCTTCACTTCATGCATGAAACATAACAAAAATGGTCATCTGTGCTTTGTACCCCATGTATCCACACTAAACAAAGACACATAGGTTTTCAGTTCACTTAAATGGTATTTAACTCCTCGTCGTCAATGACATCCCAAGTTCAAGCAGTCCCCTTGTAGCCAGTGACGCCGATTGGATCGCTGGGAAGGGAGAAGGGCCAGAAAGCTTCTGGGTGTGCTATGCCACCCTGCACCATCTAATCCCACCTGACATCAGGATGGCATCAGTAGCAAGTGTAAGCCCAACATTGCAAGCCTACTTTCTAACAGCCGTATGTCTCTGACCTGAAAGTGGCTGGAGGTATTCGGCTCTCTAAAGCAGTTTGCCTTGACGTTGGCAGATGGGCTTAAATGTTGATGGCCTTTTAACACTTTGCCACCACCTGGGTTGTGCCAGGCGGGAAGGAGTCAACACCACTGACGCCCCATTTGCCGGGCTGCCTTGGTAGGCCCTTCTCAGGCCCACCTAGCCACTGACACACTTCATTGGCTGCAGGGGGACGGCCTGCGGCCGGCGCACTGACTGCTGGGCAGGGCCGAGGAGGCCCATTGAAGTCAACAGGGTGTACTAGTACGCCCCGCAGCTTCACGGCCCACCTGACGCAAGGACGGCATAGTATGCCCTGCATCAGGAAAGGGTTAAATAAACCAAAAACCTCTGTTTTTATATAGCGTGTGTATAGGGGATTCAAAACGATGATAATTTTCTGGTAATTTTTGTTTTTCTTCATTACTGTACAAAATAAACGTAATTCCGTATATACAAAGCATCTCATCCAAACATCCTTGCAATCTACAGCTTTCAAGCACCTTTTATAACAGGAAATAAAAATTATCTCTCAAATAGATGTAGGAAAAAAATAACACATAGGGAAAAAAAAAATAATCTGATATTAATGAAAACAGCCAAAGTCAAGAGGTTTAGGTAGCTTCTGAATAGAGTCCTGCGGTTGTTTTCTTGTAGTCAAGTGCTATAAACAGTAGGTTAGCCAATACATCGAGGCACATCATGTCAAAGCTTATTTATCAAGTAGTCCGGCTTCTTTAATTTTTGTATAGAAAAATTTCTCCATGATATTTGCACATTTGAAGTATTCACTTTCAGGTGGATTGTACTCTCGACAGTTGGTAAAGATCCTCTGTAAGTCTGCCATGAACAATTTCTTTGTCACGTAGTATCTGTTTTTTACTCTTTCACTCATGGTTTTAAGGTCTGGAAAAAACAAAAATATATATATTTATATATACATTGATTGGGTGATTTGACTCTGAAAAATGAAAATCAGCAATTCTGACAATTTCTTTGTTAAAAAATGTGCACATCATTCGTCACTGGCTCAGACTCCAGAGCTTTGCATGCTACACAATGTGCTTTTATTATTATTACGACATACAATACGTACGTTTAGTTAAATAACTAAAGTTTACAATATCTGCCAAGTACCAAATTTAAAAAAAAAAGGAAAATTTACAAAAAAACTAAAAGAATAAAAAAACATTTCCGCTTCAGCCAAGTTAACACAGGGAGGGTCACAACATCTGACCATATTACAGAATCCTTTACTCAGATATGTGTGCGAAAATATTGTCTAAAATTCCCATTCGCTAGAATAAAATGAATACCGCTCACAGGAATCAATGGAAACTGTAATCTTATTTTCACTTGTGCAAGTGTTTGGGCTTATTTTGTTTCCAGTGAGTGAAATGGCAGTGGTTGCGAGTGTATTATATCTATTTTCTAATGCACAAATTATTATAAAAGAGGAGAAAAAATAATAATTATAAATAGAAGTGGTAGACAGAAATGGCTATATATATATATATATCTTTGCAATATTAGAAATTAAATCCATTCTCTCTGTAATATCCCATAAATATTTCTAATTTAGAGATCAGACTTTTCTTGTTTACCCATTTCCTATTTTACTTATGCATATCCAATAAAAGACAAATACATGATATTGTAGAGGGTGGGCTTCCCTTATCCAGAATTGCAATACAGTCAGGTCCAGAAATATTGGGACATCAACACAATTCTAACATCTTTGGCTCTATACACCACCACAATGGAGTTGGAATGAAACAAACACAATGTGCTTTAATTTGAGGGTATGTACATCCAACTCAGGTGAACGGTGTAGGACTTACAGCAGTTTGCAGATGTGCCTCCCACTTGTTAAGGGACCAAAGGTAATGGGACAGAATAATAATCATAAATCAAACTTTCCCTTCTTAATTCTTGATTGCAAATCCTTTGCAGTCAATCACAGCCTGAAGTCTGGAACGCATAGACATCACCAGACGCTGGGTTTCATCCCTGGTGATGCTCTGGCAGGCCTCTACTGCAACGGTCTTCAGTTCCTGCTTGTTCTTGGGGCATTTTCCCTTCAGCAAATGAAATGCATGCTCAATGGGATTCAGGTCAGGTGATTGACTTGGCCATTGCATAACATTCCACTTCTGTCCCTTCAAAATCTCTTTGGTTGCTTTTGCAGTATGCTTTGGGTCATTGTCCATCTGCACTGTGAAGGGCCGTCCAATGAGTTCTGCAGCATTTGGCTGAATGTGAGCAGATAATATTGCCCGAAACATTTCAGAATTCATCCTGCTGCTTTTGTCAGCAGTCACATCATCAATAAATACAAGAGAACCAGTTCCATTGGCAGCCATACATGCCCACGCCATGACACTACCACCACCATGCTTCACTGATGAGGTGGTATGCTTAGGATCATGAGCAGTTCCTTTCCTTCTCCATACTTTTCTCTTCCCATCACTCTGGTACAAGTTGATCTTGGTCTCATCTGTCCATAGGATCTTGTTCCAGAACGGTGAATGCTTTGTTAGGTGTTGTTTGGCAAACTCTAATCTGGCCTTCCTGTTTTTGAGGCTCACCAATGGTTTACATCTTGTGGTGAACCCTCTGTATTCCCTCTGGTGAAGTCTTCTCTTGATTGTTGACTTTGACACACATACACCTACCTCCTGGAGAGTGTTCTTGATCTGGCCAAATGTTGTGAAGGGTGTTTTCTTCACCAGGGAAAGAATTCTTTGGTCATCCACCACAGTTGTTTTCCGTGGTCTCCCGGGTCTTTTGGTGTTGCTGAGCTCACCGGTGCGTTCCTTCTTTTTGAGAATTTTCCAAACAGTTGTTTTGGCCACGCCTAATGTTCTTGCTATCTCTCTGATGGGTTTGTTTTGTTTCTTCAGCCTAATGATGGCTTGCTTCACTGATAGTGACAGCTCTTTGGTTCTCATCTTGAGAGTTGACAGCAACAGATTCCAAATGCAAATAGCACACTTGAAATGAACTCTGGGCCTTTTATCTGCACATTGTAACTGGGGTAATGAGGGAATATCACACACCTGGCCATGGAACAACTGAGAAGCCAATGGTCCCTTAACAAGTGGGAGGCACATCTGCAAACTGCTGTAAGTCCTACACTGTTCACCTGAGTTGGATGTACATACCCTCAAATTAAAGCTGACAGTCTGCAGTTAAAGCACATTGTGTTTGTTTCATTCCAACTCCATTGTGGTGGTGTATAGAGCCAAAGATGTTAGAATTGTGTCGATGTCCCAATATTTCTGGACCTGACTGTATCTGAAGATTCCAAAAACTGGAATTTTCAGAGTCTTCCAGACTAAATTTTTACTTATCTTCTTGATGCTCTGGTGATCAACACCCTAGCGTAAACCATATCTCAACCCTTATATTTTACGACTTAATAAAATCCCCTTAGAGCTACCTAAAACCCAGTGATCAGTGATGCCAGGGTGGTCATTCCACACCATGTTCTTCATCACCGATGAGGTTGATGGACCCTGAGCTACTTAACAAGGAATGCTGTCCAGTAGAATTCCAATTTAAAAACATTGAGTCAGTCAATGACAGAGGGAGCCACTCATTGGTTGATCGGCCAAAACAGTTCACAGCAATTCTATTTCAAAGAATCAAGAGCCCTGATTGGCCATGCAAAATCAATTGGCCCAATACATCAAACCAATCACAGAAGATGTGAAAGGACAGGCCATTGAAAAATGGATATTCCCAGGCGACATGGAGCAGAATTTTCTGTATCTAGGGTTACGGTTACAAATACGTTCCTGGGTTAATGCTAAAAATTAGCACTAAGGTTAGGTAAACATTTGTGCTGGTTTTACAGTTAAGGTTACATTTAGGATGAGGTTTAACCCTGAACCAACATTCTACCTAATTTTTAGGCAACATATTTTGCCCCATCTTGATATTAGCACAGCATTATAAAAAATGTAAAAAGAAAAATTCTTGGGCCATTCCTGTTACTCCTTAAACAATGCGGTTTTCTTTCTGTTCAGATTTTAAAATTAGCAAATTTGCCTACCCATTGGAAAGCGTATCACTTCATAATATCCGGGTGCATCATTCTTCTTCACGGGTTCTATGAAGGGCCAAGCACTTTGGTGGCTCTATGACAAATAATTATAAAATCAGAAAATTATACAAAAGTTGCAAATTAACAAAGAAAACCGCTGACAATAAGACCACAGCGATGTCACACAAAACGGCATCCCATAATGGATCCTCAGCTACCCTATTTTCAGATGTAAAGATGCGGTGGGAGAAAAAAATTAATTCTTATCTATCACCCAAATCATGTTACATTGTAACCAGTAACTCATAGATGATGGGACTGAAGGGTAATATCACAATGTATAAAAAATAACTTAATTAAGAAATAGTAAAAGCTCTCTTTTTATAGCTTTAAAAACGTCCTGTATATGGGAAAAAAGGAAAGGAAAACAGAAAAGAAAAATATAAAAATAGTAAGGCAGAAAATAACAACAAAGGCACAAAAAACCCGGGGCGGTAAATGGGCAACCCAATACTGACCTTCAGGGTACCTGAATTAGAGAGCCGAGGCCCTATCTAAAATCAAATCGAAACAGGCCTTTGGGGGTCTGTGGTTATAGGAAAGAAAAGAGAACTATACAATGTATCTATCTGCCCATATCAAATAGAAATGACGATAAAAATTAACACACCAGTGTGTCCCCTCTTTATAGCTGATCAAAGGTGCGTAGAGAATAACATGTGTATTTTACTTGCCTAGTCTGCGAGCGCTCAGCAGACTGGACTCCGTAGTGAGTGCCAAGAGGAACGTCACTACGAAGTGACAAAGATCAAAAATAACTCTCAATCATAAGAAGAAACACAAAAATCACCCAATGAACCTCTTCCTAAAACAGCTGCAAAAACCACCCTAATATCCACCTTATCAGGCCAGGAACACATAAAAAAGATAAAATTGTTGGTCTTGCGTTATGATATTACAATCATGTGCAGAGTGACAATTATAACTTTGATGTAGTCCAATTCTGTAATAGGTGTATACATGACACTCTTCAGAGCACGCCATGCAGTGAAATCACACACAAATACTTATATTTTGCAGTGATCTTCTATATATTGTCGACCGTATGTCCTGTACAAGAAACAAAATGCGCAATCTAAAAGTAGCGTCTGTATATTGAAATACTATTATTCCATTTGTAAGAATCAAACTCAGATGCTCTGATGAAGTCCCGGGGGCGGGACGAAACGTGTCAGCATTACGTCACTTGGGACACACAGATCAACGACTAACCACACGCAACAGAAGCTCCCCAGCAGGACGCGAAAGGATTACGTGAGGACTGTTGCTCGTCCTCAGGATCCTCACACCCCCCCTTTTTCTTACGTGAGGACAGACTGTGATATCTTGATATATGCTTTTATGTGGGTGAGATCATGTCAATATGCTCACACGTTTTTAATATACGTATGTAGATTTTAACAGGAGTAGAGGTAACATCACTGCTCTATGACCGTGGAGACACAGGTTCAAATCCCAGCAAGAGCACCTCTCCAGTAAGTGTCCTTGGGCAAGACACCTAACGGTACGTACTCGCCACCCAGGATATACTTGAAAACGAGAGAAATCTCAATGTATCCTTACTGGTAAAATACTTTCTCAAAAAAATTAAACATTAACCTCCCTGGCGCTGTTCCCGAGTGTGTCTCGGGGGTTAAATTTCACCATTGAGAGCGGTAACCCCGACACACACTCTGGCTGTATACATCACCTCTCCGTGCGCTCCCTTGCTGATCTCTGCAGTCTCCTCTGGCGATCGCAACGTTTTACTTCCTGGATTCCTTCTCGCGAGGAGGGAACCAGGAAGTAATGAGGTCGCCAGAAGAGGCAGCTGGGGACATCGAGGGAGCACACGGAGAGGTAATGTATCCGGTGACATCCCGAGTGTTGCTCGGGGTTACTGCTTCCAACATAGGAATTTAATCCAGAGACACACGCGGGATGCCGCTGGGGGGGGGCAAAAAACTGACCGCTTTTAGCACAGAATTTGCTGAAGAAATAGACCCCCAGGGAGTTTAAAAAGGTATAAGCACTATCAGGCACCTTTTTTCTTTTGTACACAGTATCTGGATGTTATAAGCTATCCAAGATTGCTATGGAAATTTGGGAAGTCCATACCATCGACCTACAGATTGCTGTGGGACCTGAAAAGTTCTCTTGACATCAGGAATCGTGAGGCATCACTTTTCGGGCTATATCCGTGAGCACAACATGAGTTTGTTTCTTACAAGTGGAATAATAGTATTTCAATATACAGACGCCACTTTTAGATTGCGCATTTTCTTTCTTGTACAGGACATACGGTCGATAATTTGTAGAAGATCACTGTAAAATCTAAGTATTTGTGTGTGATTTCAATGCATGGTGTGTTGTGTGCAGTCTCACATATACACATTACAAAATTGGACCACAAAGTTATTATTGATTGTAGTAACATAGCGCAAGACCACTGATTTTATGTTTTTCAAAATAGAAACACTCAACGCATTTCGCTGAAAACCAGCATCCTCTGGCACATGCTAATACCACTACAATCTCTACTCCTATTGATCACTTTGCATATCATGGGACTCGATGGAGTTTTATTTGTGGAGTTGCGCAAGATCTTGAAAACCAGATATGGTGCAAATCAAAGTCCTGGATGAAAGATGAAAGGAACGCGTTGACCTTGTGTATTTCTGGTTACATCACGTCAAGGGCAGATCAGCACACATTTCTACGGAGCCTGGTGGACAAGTCCAGATGCGAGGACTGACTTTTTCAACTGGTCAAATAGTATTTTTTGCCGTCACAAAAATGTAGCTGCATCAAATGTTTCCGTTCGCTCCACTACCAGCATGGCATGACGGGAACTTGGAATCCCTCGTTATTCTAGCGCTACTGCTACTTTTGTCATCCTGTACAAACTATTCAATAAGCAAGCAGAGAAGTAATGGCCATAATCACGTAAGACCCATTGAAGTCCAGCAAATGCTGAGGTTTGTAAGGTGCATTCTATATGAGCGGCATATAATGGGATATGCAGGGGGCTAAATAGAAAGCCGAGGGGATGATAGCTTATTGGATTCTATTAGAAACACAAATAGATAATTAAAGAAACCATTTAGGTGGATGAGTAAACGCAATTCAATACGTCTCTCACAGCACTAACTAGAATTGGGTCTTCTTATTTAAAAAATGCACAATTAAAGCATGGATAACATTTGCTTATTGGCAAAGTGTCCCCTTTCTATATTCTTCCCTTTTGCTGAACCTTCGATTTTAATAATTAGGTGTCAGACCCTGGGATGGGTGTTTAAAATATATAACAGGTAATGTGTTTTCTCCGGTATTATCTCCCAGTGGCCGGAATGGAAATAATGATCCCAATCCCTCGATAAAAGAAATGCATCGAATGACCTTTTGCGCAGGAGAAGGGGAATGTGTGCGATAGCAAGATAAATCCAATCTAAAAGGACTTTCTGGGATTGAGGTGGAAACGTGAGGAGGAGAAAGGGGGGAGGAAATGGAATTGTAAAACACAAACTTACCTTTACCTGCTGAAGAATGTTTTTTAACGTGTTGTATAACTGCTCCGGATCTTTTGGCTCTTTACTTGAAGGAAAAAAGAAAAATATACAAAATAAAAGATAAAAAATAAACAAACACTAAAAATAGAATAGAAATATATAAGTATGTACTAAAGTATCACCACACAACAAACTAAATAGCAAGGGGTAACCCGCACACAAGAGGGGGTAAATAGCGGGGCTAACCCGCACACAAGAGGGGGTAAATAGTGGGGTAATCCGAATACAAAATATAGATTAGGAGATAGCCCTGACAGGTTACTCTCTTTCAGGGGTCTCCTAATTAGCAGTTGTGTTGATACAAAAATGAAGGACAAATCCACTAGGTGTAGAAAATATCATTAGGTACTAACCAATATAAAAAGGTACCTATATGTGAAAGCCGCAATACTATAGTTACAATAGAAGTATAGGAGCTGCCAAAAGGTGGAATACATTGGTGTTGCCAGGCTTAAGCAATTTATGGCCATATATTGTGAACCAAATTTCCATCATTTTCAACAGAGCTTAGGGTTATAAACCTTGTAGAAAGTCTTGAATGGGTTAAGAACTGTTGTAATCCTGAAAAAAGGGGGAAGAGTTGTTGGAAGCTTTGAAGAGTTAAAATTTGGTAAAATCTTAAAAATGTATAAAGCTGCTGCCGATGGCTTTTGAGTGTGTTGACTGGAGTGCTCTCTTCCTGGTACACACACACACACACACACACACTCTCACAGAAGTGAGTACACCCCACAATTAGAGATGCACTCTGAGACTCCGAAATAAAAACAAAAAAAACTTTATCATGTCACCTCTCTTGAAAATTACATTGGTCCGAAAGTTTCAGGTCATTCTAAGCCTTTATCAAGGTGACCTTGATAAAGGCTCAGAATGAGCCGAAACGTCGAACCACTGTAATTTTTAAGAGAGATGACATAATAAAGTTTTTTGTTTTTATTTTGGAGTCCCTGACTGCGTCTCTTATCATTGTTATACATATCATTTTCTGAGATTGTTGCACCAGGCAAGAAAAGATTTCATTTGGAGACTGTTGGACCCACTGCAAAGGTATATCTCATGTATGTACTCTCTTATCAACAGGAAAACATACATTACTCTCTTTACTAGCTTCTCTGTTTTGGCTAAAAACTAAATATTAGGGATAATCAGCTTTAAAAATAAATAAATAAAAACACAATTTTTTCCCCATCTCTGGAAAACCATTGTTCTACGGTTATACTTTCTTTAAGTGAGCTTCAGTAGGTTTAATATCCCTTGTTTACATCTTGTTTCGTTATGTATTGTTTCTATATCATATTTCCAGTGTTCTTTTCTCGTCCACTGTCTTTCTGAATGAAAATCTATCTTGTTCGTCTACAGTTGTGTTCAAAATTATTCAACCCCCAATGCTGTAAAGGGTTTTAGGGAATTTAGTGTACATTTGTAATTGTATTCAGAATGAAATCCTACAACGACTTTTTAAAGAACCATATGCAACTAAAATGACATCAATTGGTTTTGTAAATGTTTCTTTTGTGAATTCTTCATTGACACAATTATTCAACCCCTTAAAGACTACCACTCTGAAGAACAGAGGTTCATTCAAGTGTTTTCAATCAGGTATTGAAAACACCTGTGGATGTCACGGAGCAGCAATAAAGCATAATAAGCACCAATTAGGCAGCTTTAAAATGACTGTGATACTCAGCTCCTTCTAGACATTTACTGGTGTGGTTACAAACATGGTGAAGTCAAGAGAATGGTCCAGGAAGACAAGAGAAGAGGTGATTACTCTTCACAGGAAGGGCAATGGCTATAAGAAGATTGCAAAGATGTTAAACATACCAAGAGAAACCATAGGAAGCATCATTCGCAAATTCAAGACAAAGGGCACTGTTGAAACGCTACCTGGTCGTGGCAGAAAGAAGATGCTGACTTCGACTGCTGTGCGCTACCTGAAGCGTAGAGTGGAGAAAAGTCCCCGTGTGACTGCTGAGGAACTGAGAAAAGATTTGTCAGATGTGGGTACTGAAGTTTCAGCTCAGACAATACGGCGCACACTGCGTAGTGAAGGCCTCCATGCGAGAACTCCCAGGCGCACCCCCTTGCGGTCTCCAAAGAATAAGAAGAGTCGACTGCAGTATGCCAAAAGTCATGTGGACAAACCACAGAAGTTTTGGGATAGTGTTCTGTGGACTTATGAAACAAAATTAGAACTGTTTGGGCCCATGGATCAACGCTATGTTTGGAGGAGGAAGAACAAGGCCTATGAAGAAAAGAACACCTTGCCTACTGTGAAGCATGGCGGGGGGTCAATCATGCTTTGGGGCTGTTTTGCTTCTGCAGGTACAGGGAAGCTTCAGCGTGTGCAAGGTACCATGAATTCTCTTCAGTACCAGGAGATATTGGATGACAATGTGATGCAGTCCGTCACAAACCTGAGGCTTGGGAGACGTTGGACCTTTCAACAGGACAACGATCCCAAGCATACCTCCAAGTCCACTAGAGCATGGTTGCAGATTAAAGGCTGGAACATTTTGGAGTGGCCATCGCAGTCACCTGACTTAAATCCGATTGAGAACCTCTGGTGGGACTTAAAGAAAGCAGTTGCAGTGCGCAAGCCTAAGAATGTGACTGAACTGGAGGCTTTTGCCCATGACGAATGGGCGAAGATACCCGTAGATCGCTGCAAGACACTTGTGTCAAGCTATGCTTCACGTTTAAAAGCTGTTATAACTGTAAAAGGATGTTGTACTAAGTACTAAGATTGAATGTCACTTGGGGGTTGAATAAAACTGATAATGATGTGAGCACAGAAAAGACATTTGTGGTTATTTCATTATAAATGTTATGTTATATTTGTCTGACCTACACGTGCCTCTTTGATTTAATTGTAAGCAAGATGACTGAATGATCAAAATCAATGTCAAACTGGCCAAAACACTCAATAACAGTGGGGGTTGAATAATTTTGAACACAACTGTACGTGTCCATTTACTTTATTAAAAGGTTCTATCAGATAAAATAAGAACGCTGAAAAGTTTTTTTTTTTTTTTTACTTTAGTCTTGTTGTTATAATTAAAATGAATAATGTATTAAATAGCGTTCATGGTTTGATGCAAAAAAAAAATAAACCAATGTAATCAACCATACTGAATTCATAAGTACAGAAATACTTGAATGAAAAATTGTACATTATCCATCTCAGATGTCTGTTCCCCGGCTTGTTGTAGTCACCCTCCATTACAAGGATATCTGTGATAATAACCCATGGGCCATTATCACAAGGTAATATAAACGTGCTGTGTATTTACAAGTACAATATGCTTTTAATAAAAGGTGCCCAAGGAGAATAATTCAATAAATGTCAGATTTTAAAACAGCTATTGAAAATACATCTTAATGTCCCAGTGAATAGTAAGACACTGTATCAAACACTTTATGGTTTGTAATAGTTTCCTTTGTTTTACATAAAGAATCGATTTCTGTAAATCACATAAGAAGCCGTTTTAGGAGAAAGTTGTGGCTTAGGCAGCAACAAGGTAATAGAAATAGTATAGAGATCTCAAACACGTTTTTTTGATGCTGAAAACAGTAACTACCCAGAATATAAGACTACAGCACTCCTAATACAGAAAGAAAACAAAGTAACCCACAGTCCAAACAATCAATGTGTGGAATGCACAATGTGATCCAATGGGGAAAGGTAGGGGCATTCAAATTCCTTTCCTAAACCACACAGGTTTACATGAATTTCTGCACCTCTTGCATGCTCGGATTAATAAATAAAAAAAATATCAAGCGGTCCTTGAGATTTGAGATATTCCATACTCCAAAACAATGGGGGTTATTCAGAGAGCACTGAAAAGTCGCCGACATTTCGGTGCGCTCTCGTTCCCCACACTTCGGGGAATCAAAGTTCCCCAACCCTACGGTGAATACAGCATTCACTGCAGGGTCCCCGGAGTGCAGGGAAAACCTGCCGCAGACCCCAGAAAAACCACGCTGATCAGCCGCCAGAAAAAACCGACAAGCTGACGAACAGGGTAGAAAAAACCCCCAAAAAACAAACAGTACGCTTGAAATTTTCAAAATTTAAACGCTGTTTGCAAAAAAACCTACTGAACGAAAATGCCTGGAATTTACACATAAGGTACTATGAATGATAATAAAAAGGTCTGTTACAGAAAAAAGAAAAAAACAGAAAAAGTAATTCCTGAACAAATCCTGAAAAATGCCTAAAAGATCCTAAAAATAAAAAAAATCTATAGAGTTTTTACTGCAGAATAAAATAATAAACGGTTTTTAGATATTGGATTAAAACAGGAATATTTTTCTAACATTGAAGCCTATGGGGTTTGCCTGAATAAACCTGCCTAATAAAAACACTGAACATCAGGGCATTTCGACAACTTTTCACTGCTGTTCAGTGTTCTCTTAATAGAAGAACCATTGCTTCTCTACGGGGGATTTCACTAATTTCAAACAGGCACCGTACTTGCAGGTCGTTCACCAAAATTTGGCGAAATGCCTGCTCTCTGACTAGCCGAACGGCCACGAAATGGCACTGTACGCTGAATTTCGGCGACCGGTTACATTTCGGGTTCAGATCGGCTCTCTCTGAATAACCCCTAATGGATTTGCCTTGCGTGGTTTGTTGTGCATGAATGTCTCCTGCCCCCATCTCCCTTCATGCAGTGTCTTATAACTAAACAAGGTAAAGGTAAATCATAGCAGCTATAAGCCGGCCCCTCCCACAGAGGAAGCTCAGAGGGAAATTATGCTTTTCTGGATCTGTGTACAAGTGTTTGTATGCTAAGGGAATTCTGAAATTCCTAGTTTAAGGCTAGGGTCAGACGAACGCATTTTTCACGTTGTCCGTGAAAAAGTGCGTTCGAACGAATGGACGTTTTTTTTCACGGAATACGAGATAGCGGTCATACGATGCGCATTTTCGTCCATGATTTTGTACGGATCATCAATAAAACCCTTTTTGCGTCTGGACGTTGTGTTGGCCGGACATTAGCAGCGTCTGACGTCTTCTAATCACACACACACACGCCGCTAGCAGACGCAGCGCACTCTGTACGTCTGTACTAGCGGTTTGACGTTCTCGAAAAAATGCATCCGTTTGCCACCTGCGTTGCGCAGCCGGACTTTTGTGCGGCCGTTCTTCGTATGCTGCCCAGCATTGGACGTCATTTGCTGCTAGCACAGCCGTGATTTAGTGCGGATAAATGCACGTTAATACTGCGTTAGTCTGACCTTAGCCTTAGAGAACCAAAACTTATCTGTGAGTACACAGAGAATGGACAATAGCACTGGTGGCCTGCCCTCCAGTGCGCACCCGCTCAGGTCTCATAAGAAGGCTTTAGCTCAATGGTGCCAGTAGAGAGAAAACTATACCATGGCATATACAGATCTACCCATTTGCACCCAAAAAGTTGTCCAGAACTGAAATGATAAGGAAGCATCTTCTGCACGAGAGATACAGCAACTCCCATTGATCATTCGGTCTAGTTAGTCCTCGGCAGGAAGGTATAGCAGATGCATCTTTAGGCACCTTGAGCAAGGGGTCCATTGTCTGGATTTTCCTCTAGGCTCATGGAAGAGAAACATGTCTGAGAACAGTGAGAACTAGAGGCCTGTCCTATGGTGTGTCGCCGCTCAGGTCTCATAGGAAGACCTTAGGCTAATGCTTCACAAACCTGTCCTCAGGGCCCAGTTACAGGACAGGTTTTAAAGGATCACCATGGGGAAATGTATACTGAATCCTGCAATCACTGAGCAGCCAATCATATCACCTGTGCTTCACCTATCTGGAAAACCTGGCCTGTTAGCGGGTCCTGAGGACAGGTTTGGGTAACACTGCTTTAGGCCAAAGAAACCATCACAGAGGAAACTGTGCCATATGCAAGTCAACCCGCTTCTTCCCAAAAGGGAAGCCAAACCTGAAATGCCAAGGAGATACAGCAACCCCCCCCCCCCACATCTACATCTCATTTGTAGATGTAATATTCTTGCATTCTGATTTCTCTTCTGAAAGAGGGAGTTTAGAAATAATGATGTACGGAGTCATATAAACGTCTGCTTCAATAGCAAATTTTTTAATTTAGAATTTGCCATTTGAGGAGAATGACAGAAAAACTATTCACTTTTTTAAGAGATTGACAAAGGAGGTTATGCTGAAGTATGTCAAATGTAAATTTACTGAAATGCTAAATAAATTAAATGCTAAAAAATGAAATAAAAATTGCTTACCTTCTCTCTTTCATGCTCGGCTTCCATCCAGTCTCACCTGTGGAGCAATGGAAAGGAATTCTAAATAAGATGACATCAAGCGCCGAGATTCAAAGCAGGATTTAACAACATGGACCTAAATTTGTTTGGTTTGCAGAACCCAATTATTAGAGAAAGAGACCTTATTTGTGGATACTAGTTTTGAAAAGAAACAATTATAGCCACATCGTGCCAATAGCATCCCCCTACAATGCAAAGTGTACTCCACATGTAGTCAGGGGTCAGGATTACCAGATTCTCAAGGAACCTGCCCTGCTACCCCCCCCCCCCACACAGGGTGAACAGCACTCCAATATTGTCCACATTTGTCGCCTTAAAAAACGTGTGATACATGGAACTACAACTCCCATGATTCACTGGCTACCTACTGCATTGAAAGAATTATGGGTAATGTAGGCATCAACACCTGGGTAGCCGTGAGTTTGAGGGCTCAGTGTTAGGGAGTCCTGAGGACAGGGTTGGGTTACACTGGTTCACGCCAGCACACCTCAAATATATTCAAACTCTAAAAGAAAGTGAGTTAATATAAAACGTTGGAATGAGATAAGTTTTTAACGTTTCTCTCTCCAATAACTGCCCTTTATTTCACTCACCAGGTAGAAAGTAAGAAGTAAGAGAATGCCCACTCCATTCTGCCACCCTACGCACGGGCCTAGTTAACCTGTGCAAGAAATGCAACCTTGACCCTAATGTAATCAGTTATCCCAACAAAAGCAGGATCTCAAACTGCTCGCCTGAGAGGTTTCTGAACTACAACTCCCATGATCTTCTGGCCGTCTATTACATTCAAAGCTTTCTGGGAATTGTAGTCTATCAACATCCTGTAGGGGAGGACAGAGTTTATGATCTCTGTAATAGACTGTACTACTATGCCTATATTAAAGAAGTTGAAGCAAAGGCAGGGAGCATGATGTACCATAAAATACAGCTCCCATGATCCTCTGTCCAAATATTGCATTCAAAGCTTTCTAGGAATTGTAAACTTTCAACATCTGGGGGGGGGCAGAGTTTGCAGTGCTTGCAACGGAATGTACTACAACTATGATAAAATAGGCTAGCGTCGGACGAACGCAGTCATCACGTCCGTGTCGCCGCACAGTTTAACGTCCGTCGTAGCATTGATTTGTGATCAATAGAGACCCACACACGCAGGTGGCAACGGATGCCGTAAAAGCGCTACGACGGACGCCCAGAGTGCACCGCTTCCGTGTAGTGGCCTGTGTGCTTGATGATGCAACGTTAGACGCAGCGCATTTGCGATGTCCATCACGTTGACGCTCAGAAGTTTTTTTTTGGTCTGGCTGACTGTAACTGTCATTTAATTTTAATTCATTTTGTTTCCCATATTAACCCTTTTTTTTCTACATCCGTCAAAAAAAACGGACCGCGTGGTGTCTACAGTATCTTCCATCAGTACGTCCGTCCTTTATGCACGCACGCACACAGAGTGCGCTCAGACTGCGTTCGTCTGACATTAGCCTAAGGCTAGGGTCAGACGAACGCATTTTTCGCGTCGACCGTCGAAAAGTGCGAACGAATGGACGTATTTTTTCACGGAATACGCAAAAGCGGTCATACGATGCGCAATTACGGCCGTGATTTTTTACGGATCCAAACCAGGAAACTTTGGGTGTCTGGACGTTATGTTGGCCGGACATGAGCAGCGTCTGACGTCTCCTAATCACGCACACACACCGCTATGCGGACGCAGCGCACTCTGTACGACAGTACTAGCGGTTTGACATTCTCGAAAAAATGCGTTCATTTGCCACTTGCGTTGTGCGGCCGTTCTTCGTATGCTGCCCGGCATTGGACGTCATTTGCTGCTAGCACAGTCGTGATTAAGTGCGACTAAACGCACGTTAATACTGCGTTCGTCTGACATTAGCCTAAGATGAAACAAAGGCAGTGCGTATTCTGTACCTTAATCACATCGAGCATTGATGGTTATGGTGCCGGGAATGTTCATTAAAGCGTTTATTAGAAAAATAAGTATTTATCCGCAGAGTGTTAGCTACTTTGACCAGAGTCTTTATTACTTCTTGTTGTTGAATAGCCAATATTTTTTGTCACATTTATTTGCGTGTTTTGTGTAACCAGCGCACAGCTCTGCTGAATATGCTGAGCTTTAACAATAAAAAGAGCAATAAAAATGCAAATAAGCTGAATATTCAGACTTGCACAAAGCTTTCCTGTTAAATTGATCCATTCGTTCAGACGGTTCTATGAACTGCGAAACACAATTTCTTGCTGACTGTACATGCATCGGGTTCACTTAGATCTTCAAAAAGAGGCTGTAAATAAGTATAAAGAAAACTGCGCAGGACAATGCGGCGACAAGCGCCAAATTACACCGTGTCACAAGGACCATATTTCCATAAAGTATTTTGTATTCCTCAAACTAAAAAACCCAACAAGAATAAACAGAAAATACAAAGTAGATACATACGGATTCCAGGGATGCTTTCGATGGGAATTTGCCGCAGTCCCTCTTTAAAGCACGACAGGCCTGGGTAGACTTTTCGAATTTGTGCCTGTTTTCTTTCGATCATTTTCTTAATAATCTGTAATAAGACATCAAATGTTACAACGGGCGGTACAGATGCCCCAAAATATTCGTACAGCTCCAATTACCGCGCCAGGTGCCATAAAGCAACGTCTGCTGTACAAATAACACATGACAGCGATAACCACAAACTGGGAGCTTCACGCCCTGTTCTTGGAGCGGTAACAAATGTGGAAAGGGAGCATATGTATTCCAGTCAAGCATTGCCAAACTCAAAAATACCATGCACAATTTTTTTAACCCCATGTTGCTGGCTGAAAGCCAAAATCCAGCATCTGGTGTCTGTCCCATGACGCATAGGCTGAAGAAAAAAAATAAAGCCATGCGTCCATCGAGTTCCGCCTTTCACACATCAGATACTGCTGTTGATCCAAAAGAAGGTAAAACACCCAGTCCGAAGAGCTCGCCAATATGCAACATACTGGGAAAAATTATTTCTTGACCCCAGTTGATGTTTTATCAACGTCAAGGTTGGCAGACAAGAGGAGTTGATGGTTTACAGTATCAGGGGGATATACGGTTTGTCCAGCCCAGAAATATGCTTCTACACCATCAGGAAAAATCACTGCCTACCAGGACCGGACTGGGACAAAAATAATTCAGCCCTGGACTTCATCCAGACCGGCCCACTTTAATTATGCAAGCACGCACAAAAATAGTATATAAACCAACGGGTCGCTCTGCAGAAACCGGAGTTGCTGCAGAGAGATTAGGTAAAGAAACGCAGCAGCACTGAGGTTGAGTGCGCACCATGTCTAAGGCCCGTGTCAGACGAGCGCACCTAGTGCGGCCTTGCGCCCGCACTTACCGGCGGCCGTGTGATGCAGCGACGGGCGCCAGTCACACGCTTGTGCGCGCAGCGCGCGCACAAACTGCGCGCGCAGCAAGCGTCCGTCTAGGGAACGAATCCGTTGATGCGCTAGAAAGCGCGTCAACGATGCTGCAAAGCGCGATCCTCCATAGGACTATAGCGATTTGCACAGCTGAGGGCAGTCAGCAGCAGCGGAGAGTGGAAGGAACGTCCGCTCTCACAGACGTTTTATCCACTCTGCAGTGCGCTCGTCTGACACCAGCCTTAAGGTTAGGCGGCTGTACAGCGGGTCTCACCAGCACAGTGGCCCCAATATGAGACTGCGGCAGACTGTTCTGTTTTACAGACAGTGAGGAAGTTCTCACCTATTGAACCAGCATTCACACCGGCCCACTGAGCCATCGGCCCACCGGGAATCTCCCTATAGTCCCTATGGCCAATACATGCCTGCTGCCTACTAAAACCCAGAGCACTCCAGTTCAATATGATTTTAAAGCAGGGATCTCAAGCTCTGCCCCCCCCAGATTTTGACAACCTACAACTCCCAAAATTCTTTCAATTCGACAGATTGCCAGAGATTCATGGTATTTGTATTTCAGAAACATCTGCGGGGTCAGAGTTTGAGATCCCTGTATAAAAATATTTAAATACACTCGTTTAGGAATAAAGAAAGAGGAAAATCGGTTACAAAAAGATTATTGCGCATTGTGTAAGCCTCCCTATGTCAGGTGGTTTTAAAATCCTTAAACCAATAGTGGAGTCCTCTAGAACCTTTATTAAAAATGCATGTTCAGCGCAGTCATTATGGGTTTGTAACAATGTAATTGCTGGCTTGTTTTGTTTTTTTTTAAACTTACTGGGATATTCTATTTTGGCCTACACTGTATACATAATAAAAATCAGCTGTGAACCTCTCACTTATAAATGCAGGTGCAATCTAGGTTTAAGTCTGGTTGTGCAACAAACTGGTTTATCCACATACGTTCGTCTACAGACTGTACAATAATCCAGTATAAGGTTCTATGAGGTCTTCCTGTTGCTGTGTGAGGCTTCAGAAAGGAAACCTGCACCCACACATACAGGGTTATTCAGAGAAAGGTGAAACTCTGGAGAACTTTTGGAGAAGTGAAAATTCTAGGTCAAAATAGCCGAACCAGAAAAATTCTCCCTTTTAGCTCACTTTCCAAATCAGCTATTTTGACCTAGAATTTTCGCTTCTCCAAAAGTTCTCCAGAGTTTCACCTTTCTCTGAATAACCCTGATAGATTCATATTCTACTATAGCAGGGTCAGCAACCTTGTTCCGTCCCCCCAGGCATTTTGGAACTGCATTTCCCATGAAGAGCAGCCAATGTAATAAGTGGTTGAGCATCATGTGAACCGTAGTTGAAGAACATCTGGCCAGGATTGTTGATCCCTGAACGTTATGGAGACGAGCCCTGGATTCTTTTGCGTTATAGAGTTAATCTTTGGGAGGAGTTAAAATAAATAAAAAAAACGATGAAATGAACAGAGCTATTGAGGAAGCCTCTTACGAATGTCAGTGCGTGCCGGTAAAGGAGGGTGACGTTAATCTGAGCCCCTCGGGGAGATGCAGGTGTTACATAACACTAACCTGGCAGAATTCCCAGTTACTACAACCTTAGTAACTGTGTAAAGGAGGGACACCACGTGAAGCTGGAAATATGAATCACGCAGTGGCAGAGAGGACAACGCGTCTTTCCAAACTGCTGATGCCACGTAAATCCTTTCTTGTTTTAAGTTAAAGAGTTTCAATCACATAAATTTTCTTTAGTATTGGATCTGACCGTATATATACTATTTATTGATTAATGATTTATTATTTTGTGCTTGTACTTTGCTTTGTAACCTGTGTGCCAAACTCCATGGAAGAAGACTTCTCCTGGACTCCAAGACCTTTTAAGAATAGAGGTTCATTGCTTTCGGAAAACATCTCAACCGTAGGCGTCTCTACAGGGGGGCAAGGGGGGCAATCTGGGACAGTGAATCAACTAATCCAATAAGATATCACACTGGAACAAATTGCCTAAAATATAATGGATTTTATTTTAAATGTATATGTGGTATGTGTATGGGACACAATATTGTGGTCATTTTGTTTGTCGGAATTCTTTTAAATATTCAATCGCATTAAAAGCTAAGTTTTAGTAACATCCCAGGTAGACATTTATATCCCTCTGTTTTGTGGGGGGAAAATTGTATATGACAATATTAAGGGAAAACCCCGAGGTCTCCTGTGACATTACATGTACTTTCTGGTTTCCTAGAATTGAAGTTACTCCTTACTACTGAGGTCGTGATAATGTATTACTTCTCTATCAGGATTATTCAGAGGAGAGGTAAAAAAAACAGGAGAATGGCTGGAGAAGTGAAAATTCTAGCAGGGTTATTCAAAGAGATCCGAATTGCTTGAGAAAGGTAACCGGACGCTGAAAATCAGCGTTCGGTTACCTTTCCTGGCCATTCGGCTATTCAGAGAGCAGACAATTTGCCAAATCCTGGCGAGTTGGCTGCACATACGGTGCCTGTTCGGTGCCTGTTCGAGGGCAGTGAAATCCCCATGAAAAAGCACTGCTTCGGCTATTCAGAGAACACAAACCAGCAGTGAAAGGTTCCCGAAATGCCCTGCCATTCGGTGGTTTAATTCGGCAGGTTTATTCAGGAGAATCCCATAGGCTTCAATGTTAAAAATATTCCTGTTTTAATTCAATATCTAATAAACCGTTCATTATAAAAATTCTGCAGTAAAGAGTCTCTTTATTTATCGATTTTTTAGGATATTTTAATCATTTTTCTTAAAAAATTTTTTTTCTAAAGTCCGATTTTTTTTTTTTTTTAAACTTTACTTTTTTTTTCTGTAACAGTCCATTTTATTATCATTCCCTGGACCGCATATGTAAATTTCAGACATTTTTGCTCAGTTGTTTCTTTGCAAACAGAGTTTCACTTTTCAAACATACACAAACTGTTTTGACAATTTATTCACTGCCTCGTCTGCGGTGTCGGCTGCTTCGCTGCGTGTGATCGGCTTCTGCTCGAGTTTTTCGACGGGTTAATCCAGATGTTTTGGGGGGTTTTCAGCGTGCATTCGGTGGGTTTTGCGGTTAGTTTTCGTCGGGTTTGCGGCAGCTTTTCCCTGCAATTCGGGGACCCTGTGGTGCTTGCTGAATACACCGCAAGGTCACCGAAATGGGATCGGCAAAAGGAACCGAATTGAAGAGAACGAAAAGTCACCGAATGTGCAGTGACTTTTCGAATCTCTTTGAATTACCCTGTAGGTCAAAAGAGCCGATTTGGAAAGCGAGATAAATGGGAGCATTTTTCTGGCTCGGCTATTTTGACCTAGAATTTTCTCTTCTCCTGCCAATTCTCCTGCGTTTTACCTCTTTCTGAATAACCTTGTGTGGGGACAGTTTCTCTGCTGCTGAAGATCACCAAATTGCAAACTGCACCGCATTCCATTGTAGATTTGACCAGTATTTTGCAAATTGACAGGTTTCTGAATAGACAAACTGCCACAAAATTGCCAAATTGCAAATTCATTGCTTATTGAATATATATATATATATATATTCACTATATATTACTTTAAAAATAACTGTATAACCTATAGGTTATTGAATATATATATATATATATATATATATATATACATATATAAAAAAGCTGCGGCAACCTGCTATGGCCATATTAAGATTCAAGATGCCTGGGTGCAAAATCCCATGAGAAATACTTAAAGCGAAAAGAGGGAAAAGGACGCACACCAGGACTTAGGAAATAGAGTAAAAAAACGATGTTTTATTTAAATAAACATTAAAAAGATGCTCAAATGCATTTGGGCATCTTTTTAATGTTTATTTAAATAAAACATTGTTTTTTACTCTAAGTCCTGGTGTGCGTACTTTTCCCTCTTTTCGAGAGATAATATATATATATATATATGTATATATATATATTAAAAACTGTGAAAATCCTTCTGAAAATAAAACGTTAAAAAAAACTGTATAACCTATAACCTATAGGATATATATATATATATATAACCTATAGGTTATACAGTTATTTTTAACGTTTTATTTGCAGAAGGTTTTTCACAGTTTTTAATATACATAATAAAAGTGAAGTTTTATATAGTGGGTGTTCCCAGTCCATCCCTACATTGGGGTTGTTTTTTTTTTTGTTTTTCTTCGTGATTATTGCACATTAGGTTTGATTAGGTCCTGATCATCTCACCCTATTTAAACAAATTTCCATTAAACCTAGAATTCTAGGTATCATTAAGTCCGCGTGCAGTGCAGCACAGCACATTTATGGCACATCATTAACATCCCTGGCGGTGTTCCCGAGTGTGTCTAAATTTCCCTGCTGAGAGCGGTAACCCCGAGACACACTCGGGTTGTATACATTACCTCTCCGTGCGCTCCCTTGCTGATCTCTGCAGTCTCCTCCGGCGATCGCAGCATTTTACTTCCTGGATTCCTTCTCGCGAGGAAGAAACCAGGAAGTAATGAGGTCGTGGTCGCCGGAGGAGGCAGCTGGGGACATCGAGGGATTGCAGGGAGAGGTAATGTATCCAGCGGCGTCCCGAGTGTCGCTCGGTGTTACCGCTTCCAACCTACAAATTTAACCCCGAGCCACACTCTGGATGCCACTGGGGGGGCAATAATAAAAACAAATAATTAGACCGCTTTCAGCACAGAATTTGCTGAAGAAATAGACCGCCTGGGAGGTTAACATAATAAAAATGATTGTTTTGTTATATACCATAATGTGTATCGCTATGTGATTATAATGGTTACTGTGGTCTATATGTCTGATAATCATTGCATTTTATCCATGTGTAGTCTCACAAACAGCTGTAATACAAACCAGTTCACTGATCTAACTGAATTTAAAAAAAAATGAATATTGACATAATAAGTGACATTTAGTGCCTTGTAAAGAAAAAAATGCTGACTACTGAATCCATTTAGGAGACTATTTAGTTTTAATTAACATTTGACCGACACAGGTTTCAGCAAATGGGTTTGCTGACTTAATTTTCTACAGGCAGAGATAATTACCAATTCCAGTGGGTTTAATGACAAAACTAATCAATGGCTTCCGTTTTATGCTATTGTTAATTTAAAGCAGTGTCTGCCAAGTCACTTTATATTTTTAATTTGCATTATCGATTTGAATGTCGTGAGCAATAAAGAAGAAAAAAAGAAGAAAGAAAAGAATTCGTACTATAGCTCCTGATAATGTTTAAAAAATGAACACTGTAAGGAACCCTTGCTTTTGTAGGAAATTACTTGAACAAAATATTATCATAACATTGGTTTGAAACGTGGTATGCGTCGTTAACGATTAAATGTCCTGATGAAAGAAATGTAGAATTTCTGAAACGTTGACAAATTGAAGCACATGTAATAAATTGTTTTGTTTGCTAAAAAGTCCCAGGAGTGAAGTTTTTTTGGATATGCTGGATAATTGGTGACCTGAGCACCAAGCAATGTTGCAATGAAGTCTTCGATTGCAAGAAAGATCTTCTTTACCAGATCCTGGGGAGCTCTGAGAGCAGCCAGATCCTGGGCAGCACTGAGAGCAGCCAGATCCTGGGGAGCTCTGAGAGTAGCCAGATCCTGGGGAGCTCTGAGAGCAGCCAGATCCTGGGGAGCTCTGAGAGCAGCCAGATCCTGGGGAGCCCTGAACTTTCGTAACCTGTGTATATCTAGTCTGATAGTAGCCAGTGCCTCACCAGCCACTGACCTCACATCACATCACTGATGTACTAACTTCTGCGAGATACTGTATACCATCACATTTTTGTAAATATTTTATTATATCTTTTCATGTGACAACACTGAAGAAATGACACTTTGCTACAATGTAAAGTAGTAAGTGTACAGCTTGTAAAACAGTGTAAATGTGCTGTCCCCTCAAAATAACACACACAGCCTCTGGTTATGACGCTGACCACGTGCACTCAACTTCTTTGGTTGACCATGGCGAGGCCTGTTCTGAGTGGCACCTGTCCTGTTAAACTGGCTGTATGGTCTTGGCCACCGTGCTGCAGCTCAGTTTCAGGGACTTGGCAATCTTCTTATAGCCTAGGCCATCTGTATATAGAGCAACAAGTCTTTTTTTCAGATCCTCAGACAGTTCTTTGCCATGAGGTGCCATGTGAACTTCCAGTGACCAGTATGAGAGGGTGAGAGCGATAACACCAAATTTAACACACCTGCTCCCCATTGACACCTGAGACCTTGTAACACTAAAGAGTCACATGACACCAGGGAGGGAAAATAGCTAACTGGGCCCAATTTGGACATTTTCACTTAAGGGTGTATTCACTTTTGTTGCCAGCGGTTTAGACATCAATGGCTGTGTGTTGAGTTATTTTTGAGAAGACAGCAAATTTACACTGTTATACAAGCTGTACACTCACTACTTTACATTGGAGCAAAGTGTCATTTCTTCAGTGTTATCACATGAAAAGATATAATAAAACGTTTACAAAAATGTGAAGGGTGTACTCGCGTCTGTGATATACTGTATATATTAAAAAAATGATTTAGACAGGATTTGAGTTAACCAAAAATGGAAAAAGATAATAAAAATGTATACCCAAAGAGATTGCCTTGAATAGGGGTGACCCTTAATGGAATTGTAAAAATAAAAAAAAAATGACAGATATTCCTACAATTAAAAATAATATTTTATTAATTTGCTTCAATTATATTACTTGAAAACGAGAGAAATCTCAATGTATCCTTCCTGGTAAAAATCCTTTATAAATAAATAAATATTATTATAAAGAGGAAAACAATCCAGTACAAGCACACATGGGAAGCTTTTAATGTGTCTTATTGGAGCTCACCGTTCAGAACACCAGCGATGTTTCAGCCGCACTGCTTTTTTTGAAGCTTAAATAAAGTCATGAGGCTGAATCGTGTCGGCGTTCTGAAGTGAGAGCTCCAATAAAAAGGCAGTTATAAAGGATCCAATGTGTGCTGGTAGCGTTTTGTATTCTTGGTTTTCAGTTTTTGATGGGGCAGTTTCCAGGTACCTTGGCACCATGGAGTTACTCAAGTTGTCTGAGAATTTTCATTTCTCCAAAAGTTCTCCAGAGTTTCACCTTTCTCTGAATAACCCTAAATAATGTAAAACAACAACTTTATGAATAACTATAAGGGTTATTCAGAGAAATGTAAAATTCTGGAGAACTTTTGGAGAAGTGAAAATTCTAGGTCAAAATAGCCAAACCAGAAAAATTCTCCCATTTATCTCACTTTCCAAATTGGCTATTTTGACCTAGAATTTTCACTTCTCCAAAAGTTCTCCAGAGTTTCACCTTTCTCTGAATAACTCTGATAGTCTACAATTGAAGGGAAACCAGAATATAGTTCTAAAGAGCCAGCCCTGATATAGCTTTATAATGCTGGTATTTAAATTGAGTAAATTGTTAAGCTTGTTATTAAATGAGAAAAGAAGTGAGGTGAGAAGACGAGAGGCCTTGGAATATTTCATTGCTTTGAAGGGGGTCGAATGGTTAAAACAATTTAGGTTAAAAAATGCAAGGAACAAATTAGCAACTTGTTCAAATAAATTCAAGACAACCCGGACATGACTTTCCCACAAATCTACCATTATTGTATACAAAGTACACACACACACAAAAAAAAAAAAAAGGATAAATCATGCATTTATAGAATACTGTCAAACAGAATTTACCATGAGTTACTGTACCTCTTTCTGCTTCTTGATGATGACTGAAAATTCTGTGTAGGGGATTTTGGGATTTAACTCACAACCCATTAGAGTCGCGCCTTCATAATCCTTAATATATCCAACATACCGTGCTTTAGGTACTTTTATGTCTTTGGAAAAACCCTACAAATTAAAACATATAAATCAATTTCATTGTTAAGTCTTAATACAGTGAGTTTGTGACGTCACGTTTTATCGAACGTGCCAAGGCGATCGATGCAAAGCTCACCGATGGCTAAAAGGCCATAGAACCTCTCAAAATGTCAATGTGCAATCCGGTTATTTACCTGCTTTTTGAAGTAACCTATTGCATATTCATCTGCGTATGTGAGGAAATTCAGAATATTATGTTTAATGTGGTATTCCTTTAAATGGTTCATTAGATGAGTTCCATAACCCTACAGAGACACAAAAAGCACAAATTAGTGTAACAGAAGTCAACATAAAAAAAAAGCACAAAACATTTTTCAATGTCTGTGGTAATTTACTTATTATATTACAATCTCTAGTTAATAAATACAGTTTTGCATGCTTTAACTTTAATAATGTTTATTGTCCATTTCTGGTAAAGCTTAAAGCTAACAAAATAAATAATAAGCGCTAACACATTCCGCAGCACTGTGCAAGGTGCAATGGGTAAAGACAGGACAACTCTACAATACATACACCAGGGCAGGTCAGTATTGCTGCCAGCAGATACAGGAGGACGTGAGGACCCTATTTCCGTGGGAATTTACAATCTCAATGTGTGAGGGGATTAGAAACAGGAGGGGGGGCTGCAGTGATGAGTTAATGCAGAGGAGAGGGAAGGAGCATTTTTGGCTCTGTCGGATGTCTTGTTATGGAGTCGGGTGGTCGGCTTCCCTAATCAGAGGGGTCTTTAGGGAGCGTTTAAATGAAGCCAGATTTGGGGGACAGTCTGATATTGCGAGGAAGCGCATTCCATAGGGTCGGCGCCGCACGAGAAAAGTCCTGCAATCTGGCATGTGAGGAGATAATGATGGAGGAAGCCAGGCACATATATACATATACATACATACATATATACACTGCTCAAAAAAATAAAGAGAACACAAACATAAGACATCCTGGATCTGAATGAATGAAATATTCTTATTAAATACTGTGGTCATTACATAGTTGAATGTGCTGACAACAAAATCACACAAACATTATCAATGGAAATCAAATTGAGCAACCCATGGAGGTCTGGATTTGGAGGT
Source organism: Leptobrachium leishanense (assembly GCA_009667805.1). Classification (NCBI taxonomy): domain Eukaryota; kingdom Metazoa; phylum Chordata; class Amphibia; order Anura; family Megophryidae; genus Leptobrachium; species Leptobrachium leishanense. Next base: position 286,724,296 of record CM019067.1, on the reverse strand, counting down.
ACACTCAAAATTAAAGTGGAAAACAACACTACAGGCTGATCCAACTTTGATGTAATGTCCTTCAAACAGGTCAAAATGAGGCTCAGTAGTGTGTGTGGCCTCCACGTGCCTGTATGACCTCCCTACAACACTTGGGCATGCTCCTGATGAGGTGGCGGATGATCTCCTGAGGGATCGTCTCCCACACCTGGACTAAAGCATCCCCCAACTCCTGGACAGTCTGTGGTGCATGGAGCAAAACATGATGTCCCAGATGTGCTCAATTGGATTCAGGTCTGGGGAACTCCAGCCACATGAGGTCTAGCATTGTCTTGCATTAGGAGGAACCCAGGGCCAACCGCACCAGCATATGGTCTCACAAGGGGTCTGAGGATCTCATCTCGGTACCTAATGGCAGTCAGGCTACCTCTGGCGAGCACATGGAGGGCTGTGCGGCCCCGTAAATAAATGCAACCCCACATCATTACTGACCCACTGCCAAACCGGTCATGCTGGAGGATGTTGCAGGCAGCAGAACGTTCTCAACGGCTTCTCCACAGCCTGTCACGTCTGTCACATGTGCTCAGTGTGAACCTGCTTTCATCTGTGAAGAGCACAGGGTGCCAGTGGCGAAGCCGCCAATCTTGGTGTTCTCTGGCAAATGCCAAACGTCCAGCATGGTGTTGGGCTGTAAGCACAACCCCCACCTGTGGACGTCGGACCCTCATACCACCCTCATAGAATCTGTTTCTGACCATTTGAGCAGCCACATGCACATTTGTGGCCCGCTGGAGGTCATTTTGTAGGGTTCTGGCAGTGCTCCTCCTGTCCCTCCTTGCACAAAGGCGGAGGTAGCGGTCCTGTTGCTGGGTTGTTGCCCTCCTACGGCCTCCTCCACATCTCCTGATGTACTGGCCTGTCTCCTGGTAGCGCCTCCATGCTCTGGACACTACGCTGACAGACACAGCAAACCTTCATGCCACAGCTCGCATTGATGTCCCATCCTGGATGAGCTGCACTACCTGAGCCACTTGTGTAGGTTGCAGACTCCGTCTCATGCTACCACTAGAGTGACAGCACCGCCAGCATTCAAAAGTGACCAAACCATCAGCCAGAAAGCATAGGAACTGAGAAGTGGTCTGTGGTCACCACCTGCAGAACCACTCCTTTGTTGGGGATGTCTTGCTACCTGCCTATGCTTCCCTCCTGTTGTCTATTCCATTTGCATAACAGCATGTGGACTTGCTTGTCAATCAGTGTTGCTACCTAAGTGGACAGTTTGATTTCACAGACGTGTGATTGACTTGGAGTTACATTGTGTTGTTTAAGTGTTCCCTTTATTTTTTTGAGCAGTGTATATATATATATATATATATCACACACATATACTCCTTATAGTATACATTGGTATTAAATTGAGGCACTTTGTGCGCTCGCTTGACCCCAGCCTAAGTGTGTACGTAGTGACCGCACTCCCAGCATCAGTCACAGCATTATGACGGGTCAACTGGGAGGAAAACACAATGTTATGTGTGTACTAGTATCGCAAGTTACAATGGGCGTGCAGTTTTGCTCCCTGTCGTCCCGCTACAGCAGACATTGCACAGGTCTGCAAAGCGTGATCCTCCATAAGAGACTCGCGCTTTGTAGGGCTGAGTGCACTAACGTGCACTCAGCAAGGTGGTCACATGGACGTCTGAGTGGAAAGAACTACTGTTCTCATGGACGTTCCCTCCATTCTCGTGTAACCACAGCCTATGACATAGAGGTATATGATGAACGTTGCCAGAAACACAGTTCTGAACCAGGAATACAAGTAAAATGAGGGGATCTCTATTTCTGCCTATATCTTTGAGATTTACTACAGAACCATGACAGAGAGGGGAGTGTCACACTAGATTTGACCACATTCACTTTTACCAGAGCTGGTTATGGCGGCTCTGAAAGCCGTGAGTTTGAAACTTACTACACGCGACCAATCAAACTTTTATAATATTGAAACTGTGATGACTAAGGGCAGTGGTTCTCAACCCCGGTCCTCAGGTCCCACTAACAGGCCAGGTTTGTAGATATTTGAAGCACAGCACAGGTGATATGACTTTCTGCTCAGTGATTGCAGGATTCATTCTGCGTTTCCCCAAGGTAATCCTTAAAATCTGGCCTGTTAGGGGTTGGGAACCATTGATTTAGCGCAAACTCTGCCCCCCTCTCAGATGTTGATCGGTTAGAATTCCCAAAATTCTTTGCATCCAATTGATGGCCAGAGAATCATGAGAATTTTAGTTTAGAAAAATCTGGGTGGCCAGTGTGTCATATCCCGGGTTTAGGGCTTTGACCCCACACCATATAAAGTTGCAATGTCATCGGTATATATAGAAGTGAACCCAGTGCGTCAAGAGACTGCGCTGGCTCATAGATCCACAAGTTTAAATTCTGTGATTGTATTTACTTTTTACTTCTACATCACCAAACTAGCATTTACTAGGGTTAGAGAATGATGCTTTGTCACATCAAGAGAAATAACGGCTGCTTTATGCCTACACAGATAGTGTACATGCTGTGTTTCTCTTGCCATTTGTTGATTAAAAACATCTCACCTTGACTTGCTCGTTGGAAGTTACAGCACAGAAGACGATTTCCGTGAAACCTTGACTTGGAAACATTCGAAAACAGATTCCACCAATGACTCTGCCATCTTTGATTAAAGCCAATGTTTTGTGTTTCCTACAAAGAGAATCGTTACATCCAATAAAATTTTTATTATTTTGCAATGTCTTTAAATGGTATGAAATATGAATCAATTAAGGGGTTATTCAAAGAGCTCTTTCGTTCCCCGCACTTCGGCAAATCAATTCTCCAAACCTGCGGTGAATTCAGCGTTCACCGCAGGGTCCCTGAAGTGCAGGGAAAATCCACCCAACCGAAAATAAAAACCACCAAAAAACGAAATTATCAGATCCGATCCGATAAGCTGCCACAAACACGCCAAAAAAGCCGACGATCCGCCACATCCGCCAGAAAAAACCGACAAGCCGACGAATGGGGTGAGAAAGAAAAAAAAAACAGAAACTTTGAAAGCTGTTTGCAAAAAAAACTACTGCACGAAAATGCCTGGAATTAATATGTAAGATCCTATGAATAATAATAAAAAGGTCTGTTCCAGAAAAAAAAACATTGCAGAAAAAAAATCCCAAAAAATGCCTAAAATTTCTAAAAAAATAATAAAATAAGACTTTTTGCTGCAAATTAAAAGAATAAGCAGTTTAATAGATATTGAATAATATATAATAAATTTAATATTTTTTACATTGACACCTATGCGATTCACCTGATTAAACCTGCCGAATGAAACCACCTAAAATCATTTCACTGACATTTCGGTGTTCTCTAAATAGATTAACCATTACTTCTCTATGGGGATGTCACTGTCGCCGAAGATCACCCGCATTTCACTAGCAATTCGCCAATATTTGGCGAATTGCCAGCTTTTGAATAGCCGGATGGCTCTGAAATTGCACCATATGGGGAAATTCACTGTTCAGTGCAATTTCGGGGCCAGTTTGACTCTCTTTGAATAACCCCTATAGGCTTCAATTTAGCTTCCTAACATTACCTAAATATTGGGTCGAGGGTACCAGAGTGGCCATAAATGATTTTTGTCCACAGCAGGGATCTCAGACTCTGCCCCCGTAGACGTTTCTGAACTACAGCTCCCATGATTATCTGGCCATCTACTGCATTCAAGGAATTTGGGAATTGTAGGCCATAAACATCTGGGGGCCAGAGTTTGACATACCTGATCCACAGGAATAAACAATGGACTGACATGGTAACTTTTAACAAGGATTACTGTCTATTATCCCCTTCACACAAGGAGCCAAGAAATGCTGTTTGAATTTTAACCCATTCACCGCCGTGATAATGTATACAGGATCGGCAGTAGCAGACACAGCAGTGTTAACATGTTCAGGCACTATGCTGTATCAGTGCAAATAAAATTTGTTGCAAACTAATTTCATTTGCTTTTGAGGTCCAGAAGGTGCCGCCAAAGTTTCAGCAGTCTGGGCATGATGCTTTTTTGTGCCAACTCTTTAAAATCAGCTGGGAATATGTCTTAATGAGATCTCTGCAGCTGATCATGATCAGAGCCCTAAACTGCAGTAACGCCTTTTGGTCAGCAGATGGCATCTCCCTGTCAAATAGGTTGTTACAATAAGGAATATTCCCAAATATTTCTTACTGTATAATTAATTAAAAACATTTTACAAAAAAAAGAAGAAGAAGAACTGATCTGTCCTGACAGGGTTTTGTACTTGGTAGTGGAGGGGTTAATGTCAACGGTTTTAAGGGCTCCTTTAAAATGTGGAATTTGCTTCTCTTTCTCTGAACCCTACAATTTTCCTTGTTTTGTTCCCATTTTGTCCTTGACCTGGCGGCCTGTGGGCCATTGTGTCAACTACGGATTTTTCTCCTGGAATATCAGAATTAAATACTAAAGAATTACTCACGAATCGAAGACAAGACGAGTAATGTACTCTTTAGGCATCCTAGGCAGCTGATGCGAAAAAACATTTTGTAAGCCAATGAGCCAGATCATTATCTTCTTGTTGGGTTTTTGGTTCAAAGAATTGCCAACCACATGGAACTCAATGACTCCTCTCCGCTCCTCCAGCCTGGCTGCCTCGTCCCTTGCTGAAATAGCAGACAAGAAGCTGGTCTTGGAAAGCAAATGGAAGAAAGAAACTTTGATATAAATAACCGTTGGAACTTAAATAGCAGACATTATGAATGATTGTCCAATAGAATGCAGAATACAATTTAGAAAAGACGCATTCCTGTCGTGATAGAAATATATAGAATATCTGCTCATGGAATTTGGAGTAGTTGTGTTATTCTAGAATTATATAGATGCCAAAATAATGAAAGTATTACAGTGAAAATTGTGCAGTAACAGGGTGCGACACTCCAACAAACAGGAAGTGTCTATTAGAAATAGAAACAATCAATCAGGCTAGGGTCAGACGAAAGCATTTTTCCCCGCGAACGTGAAAAAGTGCGTCCGAACGCATTGACGTATTTTTTCACGGAATGCGCAAAAACGGTCAGACGACGCGCATTTTCGGAGTGATTTTGTACGGATCGTCAATAAAACTCTTTTTGCGTCTGGACGTTATGTAGGCTGGACATTAGCAGTGTCTGACATCTCCTAATCACGCACACACGCCGCTATGCCGTAGCTGCGCACTCAGTACGTCAGTACTAGCGGTTCAGCGTTCTCAGAAAAATGCGTTCAAATTCCACTTGCGTTGCACGGACGGACTTTTGTGCGGCCGTACATCGTATATTGGCCGTCATTGCCCGTCATCTGCTGCTAGTGCGGCCGTAATTATGTGCGCCAGAACGCACGTTAAAAGTGCGCTGGTCTGACCCCAGCCTCAACCAACTTCCTAATTCCACTTTTTACTACTAGCTGGCAGAGAACGTGCCATTGGCTCGCTCAGCTGTCCTGTAGACCCCTTCTGGCCTAATAGCTTATGACTTCTATTTTACTATTATTATTTATTATAGCGCCAGCATATTCCGCAGCGCTGAACAATGAGCACAATATAGACAGGGTTACAATACATGGATACAACAAAAAAATGTGGAGAACGAACACTTAGAGCAAAAATGAAAAATACGAAATATAACCCCGTCGCCCAAAGCACCACAAGTGCGGTCCCAATCCGCACCAAATAAACAAAAAAAGGGGAAAAGTCGGTGTTCGGCGTGTCCGCATACGCGGTAGGGGGAAATATCTAATACTAAAATGAAATGAACATGCAATGATTGTAAGAGGAGATAACATACAATATAGACAGCTGGGTTAGATGACTCGAAGTTCGTCAAAATGTTCACTTTCCAGAGCCTCGTTAGGCTCGATCACCTCGCCTGTGGGTGTTTACTCGTTGAGATGCAGTATAGGTTGTAGGTAAATCACTCTGATTTACCTACAACCTATACTGCATCTCAACGAGTATTTGGGAAGAGTGATTATCTTCTAGGTATTTCCTCCTGGCTGACTCAATATATTCCAGCAAGGAACCTGACGCCGGCTCGCTACCTCTGCTCATTGCAGCGCTACCCCGGCATCTAAGGTGTATCTACTCCCTCCGAGTAGTGGCATCCGTTACAAGAAACATTTAAAAAGAAAAAAAAAAGACATTTCATATGACGATTTCTACAAGCTATTACAAGTTACGACCTGTGAACACCAGGACCCCAAAGGAATGCCAAGGCCTGAGATAAGTGAGTTGTTGAGAACCATTGGCACCTAAATATTGGAGAACCTGTGGATGACCCAGGATCCTGAAAGGACACCAAGGCTGTGAGACGGGTCTACCCCTGAGAGCTACTGGGTGAGCCACGTAAACACCCACAGGCGAGGTGATCGAGCCTAACGAGGCTCTGGAAAGTGAACATTTTGACGAACTTCGAGTCATCTAACCCAGCTGTCTATATTGTATGTTATCTCCTCTTACAATCATTGCATGTTCATTTCGTTTTAGTATTAGATATTTCCCCCTACCGCGTATGCGGACACGCCGAACACCGACTTTTCCCCTTTTTTTGTTTACAATACATGGAGACTGAACAACATTTTGACAAACCAGTACAGGAGGAAACGATATTCCCATGGGAATTTACAATCTAGATGTACCATCTTCTTGCCTTTCTTACTGTACTGGCCTCCCTGTCATGAGGTCCTCTTCTATTCAAGTCCTAATGCATTCCTAAACCTCTACCGCTTTTTTTTTTTATTTTTAAACGTATTTTATTCGTCTCAGATCAGTATAAAATTACAGGAAAAAGAATAACAGTTTTTATATTATTTACAATCAGTAACAATGCAAAATCACAGCAGTCGAGCTTTAACGAAAGTATTACATCCCAAACCGGAACTGACGGGTCATGGCGATATGTCATTCACATAGAAAAAACAGAGGGTCGGCACAGTGTCAAGTGTAGGATACAACGGTGTAAAGAAATAAAAATATGAGACCCAAGAATTCAGTAAAAAAGCAAAAAATAAAAATAAAAAATTGAATGCAGTATCATTCGGGATCGAGCAGTGAAGGTAAGTAAAGCAGTCACGAGGTGATGATCCCTCAGAATTCAAAGCGCAGAGGTGGACGACTGGGCTAGGGTATCTCGGGAAGTGGAGGCAAGAAAATTAACTAACAAGTGGTCTGAGGAATCCGGGGGGGATCGGCGGAGTGTCCCGTAACATTTGTAGGGAATACCATGGAGCATCGCAGAACGTGTTCCGCAAGGAAGTTTTAACCTCAGATGGTAAGGCGCGAATAAGAGGGGACCAGTGAGTACAGAACTGTTGAGTTTTCTCAGTCTGGTGTAGTGAGGCATCAGACCAGTCGGCTAAGAATATGGAATAAATTCTGTCGTACATCATATGAAATGAGGGAGGGGTACTAGATATCCATTGAGATAATATGGCCTTTTTGCCCGTCGCTGCTATCTACCGCTTTTTTTAATGCTTTTTTTTTTTTCGTCTCCCGTCATACATTACACTTCAACGTTCTTACACATTTTGGTCAGTTACTGGTTTAGTAAACTTTTTTTTGTGTAAAACCTCACCATGACTGCACATTATGGGTCCCCTGAGCTAAAACAGTGATGCCAAGGGGAAAAATTTGCGTTTGCTAATTTCCACTTTGCGTTCTTAGTTTCACCAGCGAATCGCGAGGCAGGCGCTGAATCCATCAGCCCGCCCTGTAGTGGCTGTTAGGCTCGCAGATGCTAGGAACGGCACTAAATCGCTATCCCGAGCATCCCCTCTTTTTAGTCCATAGGACTTCATGGAGGCTTCTGCTGCCGGGTCGCATGACCGGCAGGATCTCACCTCTCGCGAGATCCTGCTGGTCGGCAGAGCGGTGCGGATCAGGCCGCCGTTCTGGCCGTGGGTAAAAGGTGAGTATGCGATTCTTGGGTGCTTTTCATCTGCTGCTAACGGATTCTGCAGCAGCTCAGAGTTGGGGTTAATCTTTTTAGCTCTTAGTAACTAGTGTTAGAACCTTGTGAGCACTTTGAGTTCCCCATGTTAACTATAGGGAGCGCAAAGTACAGTAAGCTTGAGGTACAAACGGCTAACACCGATTCGCTAACGGGTTTTATAACCCGTTGGCGATTCGGAGGTGATCTGTGTGAAGAGCTATCACCTCTGTTAAGCTAGCGCTAACGCTCCCCATGGGTCCTGTTCAGCCAGAGACGCTAAAGGAGAAATGTAAATGCAAAACATGTGGGAGAGTTCCTCACTTTTAACACCCGTATTCCGACAGAGCCGCATTGTCAGTAGCTGGAGTCAAAATACTTTTGATCTGCATTAGGCCAACAGTAGCGACGCTGTGCAATGTCGCTGTTATCAGCTCCAGGAGTCCATAGGTCTCTCGAGAACCGGATGTGATCCCTCTTAGGCTGGCGGCACACTAGCAAACATTTTGCGTCCGTTTGACCGTACTGTTTGATGTCCGTCATAGCGTTATAAAAGGAGTCAATTAAACACACCACACGAAGCACCTGCGCACTTGTTCACGGACAGGCAACGCATATAGCAATGGACGCAAAAATAACATTGACGTGAAAAAGCTAGACGGACGCAGAAACAACACCGCCATGTATTTTCCTAGGGTGTGGAGACATCAGACGTTACGGACGCACTTTATGCAGTACTCACAATATCTCCCGTGAAAACGTGCGTCCGTAACGGGCGCAGTACAGTATGCTCGGGTGCTGCCTTAAGCTCTGCAGGAGCCCATACGATTGGGGTCATGCTGGGACAATGGATTTACGAGGTACGCTGGGGACTATTTGTTGACCGTGTTCAGCTGCCGAGAGAGGAAGCAGCAGATCGCACCGCTGTCTCCAATGGAGGGATCTGAGGCGAGTAAAGAATTTTTTAGTGGGTTTAAAGATATGTGTTAATTTTTTTTTTTTTTTTGGAGAAAGGATTTTACCAGGAAGGATACATTGAGATTTCTCTCGTTTTCAAGTATGTCCTGGGTGGCGAGTATGTACCGTGAGGTGTCTTGCCAAGGACACTTACTGGAGAGGTGCTCGCTGGGATCGAACCCATGTCTCCACAGGCTCTCTCCACGCAGAGCAGTGACGTTACCTCTACTCCACCCAGCCGGTATAATTGATTGCACTTCTGCAAAATCTCTTAACAGCAGCCTTTGAAAGTTATTTTGCATCACTAAATAACACCAGGTGCAGATTAAGGACGAGCCGGTTGGAATAGCTCATTCTCCATCTGCAGGCTCCACATTAATGTCTCCTAATGTCTCCCATAAACAGTAAAGAGAAGCTGCAATGTCCTGGAAGACTATCGCTTAATTTCAAAACACGTTCTACTCTCAGGACTTGAGCCGTTTTGTTGTATGGCTCGAGTCCTTAAATTAACGTCAACCATGGAATAAGATCCCATGGGCCACATTACATTCTTGTTGCTAACGTTCGCGCTCACCTGCGTGAGCATTAACGTTAGCCGCGGTGTCTACTGCATATTACAATCCAAACGCAAACGGGTTAAGTAACCCGTTTGGTACCTTGTGCTTTTCAGCGCGAGGTTACTGTACTTTACGCTCCCTATACTTTACATAGGGAGCGCAAAGTGTTAATCAGCGTTAGGATTCCAAAGTCCCAGCGCTGATTAACGTCTGGCTGTGGTTAGCGGAAAGTTAACCAGAGCCAGGACTTGGTGTTAACGGATTCCGCTTCTGCAGAATACGTTAACACCAGCCTAAAAAAAACAAAAGAATCAGATACTCACCTGTCCCGCGGCGAGGACCGAGGCTCCAACCACCTCCTCCGTCTGGCAAGAGCAGGGAGAGATTGGGGGAAAAAGTCCCCACAGACTCTCCCTGCGTATCACTATGCTGACCGGACGGATCTCGCGAGCTGAGATCCGGCGGGTCAAGTGACCGCCAGCGTCTAGCTCAATGGAGTCCTATGGACTCCATCGAGTGGAGGCTCGCGGTGCGTTCAGCGCTGCCGCAAACATCCCAGGGGGCGTAGCGCCCGCTACCAATGCAGGCAGCATTTTATGCGCCTGCATTGTAATCCCCCATTAAAATGGGGGCGGTAGGGGGAAAACTGCGGGCACAGTTTTTTCTCCCTACCGCCTCCGTTTTAACACGGGGATTGTAATTTAACCCCTTGTCTTTTTCCTTTTATATTGTGCTTTTACAATGCAACTCTAAAAAAAATAATTATTTTTTAAAAAAAGTTCATTAATTCTTCTTTCAGTTCTGTTAAAGTATTAAATATTACCCATACAGAGAAAACACAAACACAAAATGCTCTAACGTTTCATGACAAGACGACAGAACCTGCTAATCAGTAATACAGCATTTGGTGCTTTTGTACAAGAAGAAGAAAAAAAACAGCAAGAATTGTAAATCGCTGAAAAAAGTATCTTCGAATATAGAAAACTCTGAAGAACTGCGGTGACAAGCTGATATGTTGTAGCATGTACATTGTTGAGATTTACCTCTGGACCAAGCATGGCTGCTGGGTCTGTGATTGTGGACATGACCTCATTGATCAGTTCTAGAGGAATGTCACCTACAACCCTCGGCCTCTTGGAATCTTCCACGGTCATAGGCTCGATGAGTTTCCTTTTATCACCTGTGGACAGCAGAATAAGCTTTAATAAAATGACCGATGTATAGTATAGGACGAGTGACCTGTATACACATGTATAGAAGTATTTAGGACAAAAATGCAGATATTTAAAATATTGCTGTTTAAGGCTAGGGTCAGACTAACGCATTTTTCGCGTTGTCCGTGAAAAAGTGCGTTAGAACGAATGGACGGATTTTTTCACGGAATACGCGACAGCGGTCATACGATGCGCATTTTCGTCCATGATTTTGTACGGATTATCAATAAAACCCTTTTTGCGTCTGGACGTTATGTTGGCCGGACATTAGCAGCGTCTGACGTCTCCTAATCACGCACACACGCCGCTAGCGGACGCAGCGCACTCTGTACGTCAGTACTAGCGGTTTCACGTTCTCGAAAAAATGCGTTCGTTTGCCACTTGCGTTGCGCAGCTGGATTTTCATGCGGCCGTTCTTCGTATGCTGCCCGGCATTGGACGTCATTTGCTGCTAGCGCGGCCGTGATTTAGTGCGGCTAAACGCACGTTAATACTGCGTTAGTCTGGCCCTAGCCTGAGACTTTCTTTTAAATGTAGGCTTCATGCTTATATGAATGAGATAATAAGCCGACACGTGATGATCTTACATCACTCAGAGTTTTAAACCTTATAACTACAATTGATATTATCAGGGTTATTCAAACAGGGTTATTCAGAGAGAGGTGAAATCCAGGAGAATGACTGGAGAAGTGAAAATTCGATCAGGGCTATTCAGAGAGAGGTGCAAACCTTGAGAATTGGCAGGAGAATGAACAAACTAGACCAAATAGCCAATTTGGAAAGTGAAATAAATGGAAGAATTTTTCTGGTTTGACTATTTTGACCTAGAATTTTCAATTCTCCAGTCATTCTTAAGGTTTTCACCTCTTTCTGAATAGCCCTGTAGGTCACAATAGCCAAACCAGAAAAATTTCTCACTTTCCAAATCTGCTATTTGGTCTAGATTGTTCTCTTCTCCTGCCATTCTCCTGAATTTCACCTTTCTCTGAATAACCCTGAAAGAGTTCCCTGCACTTCCGCAAGTCAAATTTGCCGACCCTGCGGTGAATTCAGCATTCATTGTAGGATCCCCAAACTGCAGGGAAAAGCCGCCGAATCGATCCGAAAAATCATAATAAATAAATAAAAATACTTTTTTTGCTGCAAGTGAAAAGAATAAACGGTTTACTAAATATAAAAAAAAATATATATATTTTTTACATTGAAACCTTTGGGATTCGTCTGATTAAACCTGCCAAATGAAAACACCGAACATCAGGGCATTTCAGTGACATTTCGGTTCTCTTTGAATAGATCAACCAATACTTCTCTATGAGGAGTTCACTGCCGTTGAACAGCACCATATTTGAATATGCACCAGCTATTTGAATAGCCGAATGGGTCCGAAATTGCACCGTGCGGGAAAATTCCCTGTTAGCCAAATTGGCTCAAATTGCACCTTTCTTCAAATAACCCTGTAGGAATAGTATTTTTTTATGAACGATCATAGTCTTGTCTATAATGTCACTACATACCCATGTACGTCACTGCCGGTCTCTCTTTATATTTGGACCAAGAAATCTTTTCTTTAATAAAAAAATTGATTACAAATAAATAAATGTATTTTTTATACTATGCGCATATATTAAAAGGTCCTACACTCCACCATTAGAATTCAGCCAGATTTTATTCTGCACAACAAACAGACATTCCAAAGGATACGCAACCTTTTTCAATAAATGTCACTTTTTGGTCTCAGAATCAGATATGGCAGGATAGCTTTAATGGAGATGCCGGTTACAAAGTATCTAGAGGTTTTTCTTTTCAATTGCCTCACCATTATACAAAAAAAATGCAATACGCCAAATTAATGTACATTCAGATATACAGGTCTATTCACTAAAGGTGAAACTCAGGAGAATGAGTGGAGAAGTGAAAATTCTAGGTCAAAACAGCCAAACCAGAAAAATTCTCCAATTTATCTCACTTTCCAAATCGGCTATTTGGTCTAGATTGTGCTCTCCTGCCAGTTCTCCTGGTTTTCACCTTTCTTTGAATAGACCCATAAGTGCAGGGAGACCCTCTGTGGCTCTTACCTAGGTTTGATTCAAGGCCACTTGCCGGTTTGCCAGACGGACTCAAACTTCCGGTGCTTGATTGTTCTAAGGAAGAGGGGCTGGTGGCAGAGAGACAAGTCCTTGAAACAATTGGAGCACTGATAACTGCAAGACAAGAAGGAATAAACAGAAGGAATAGACTCAAAATAAAATTTTTTAAAAAAACGTAAAACTTGCATTAATTTGCACTTCGTTGCATCTGATGACGGAATAAATCAGTCATAACAATCTGAACCTTGCACCTTATTCAGGGTCAACTATATACGGGTCCTGAAACATGTAAGTGGCCAGTTGCTTAAATATTAGCACTTGTATACTTTTTGTAAAGAAATACACAAAAGTCTGAATGTCAGGCGCCACCTAGTGGTTTCTTATGAGAATGTCTTCCCAATGGATTTCACTGAATATAGTGATAGTGAGTGGGATAGGGATTGTGGTGATGAAACAGTTCAGTATGTTATTGTGGACCTATGCAGAAGTCCAGGGTGGGCTAGATCAGCAGCTCGTCTCCACTCACTAGAGTATACTTTTTGCACTAGCTATATTGTACTATTTTCACTAATTTGTAGACATTATACTGCACTGGTATTGCTGTGTTTATTAAGAGAATAAGAAAAATATATTTACAGATATTTTTAATTTATTTTGTTATTATACATTCCTTAAGGAAACGGTTTTCAATTTGTTCTGTTGTCTATAAGTGACTGGGAGATAGGTCACAAGGGTTCTCTAGTTATAAGCATCATTTTCTGTTTTCACAATATTTAACGACTTATCGGCGCTTTTTTTTGTCACTTTAGTCTTTTTTTTTGCATAACAGTCTGAACCACCTAGCCTGTAAAGATCACAGAAGAAAAATGCAACGTGTAACTCATGTAATCACTATATATCCTATTCATGGGCAGTTTAGCGTTACTAGTGCTAAAGGATAGGGCATTCATGCGGACGCAGGATCAGCCCTGAGCAACCGGTAGCATTTAAAGGGTTAAACAATATGACATTAGGCCACCGCTCATTTTTTCAATTATAGAATTCACCTAATTTTATTATTGTGGACTAAAATTTACAATTCTTTGCCAATTTACTGCTTAGTGAATACCACAAAATGATGACAGAGCACGCACATAGAAAACAATAGCAAGACCATTGCTTAATGAGATCAACATTAATGAGTTACAGTAATTGCATGGATACCTGGGATTTTCTTCACCAAGTAGCTAGTAATCATTCTATAAACTACGTATTGGCATGTGCACCAATCATTTGTCAGTTACAGTAATGTAAATGTATCTTCACTGGACTCTACCTTTTTTATGTGGACTGTATACAGACTAATCAGTTCCACTTTCCTGGATTTTCAGAAATAGAGAATGCCATAATATATAGAGGTGTGCACGTCTGAAAAATGATTTTGTTTTTGGAATTTTGTTTAGTTTCGTTTGGTATCTCTTATCACTAAAAAAAAAACACATTGTAATTTGGGATCGATTCGCTATTTGAAATGGAGTCGATTTTCAGATCACTAAATGAAAAAAACACAATAAATCAAATCCTGCTCAGGAATCATTCAATCAATGGTTCTCTTATTAAACAGTATAACTAATCAATTTCGTTATATACCGTTTTGTTTTCCCATAGATACTCAAGTATAGCGTGACCCGAATATAACGCGTTGGATAGAGATTTATTATGGAAATGAGATAATACGCAAGACTCGAATATAACACGAGGAGCAAAGTTATAAAAGTATACTGTACCAGTAAACAATTAAAATTCTTCGAGGTTCTCTTAACACAGTCAGGCTTCCCCTCAGGCCACGGTGTTCTGCTCTAGAATGATTGTAGTTGTTACCAAGTCGGCCACCCGTCTGCTAACTTGCGATAAGATGGCCGGCGAAGCGAGATGACCAACACCGTAAATCATTCACCAATAGCCAGCACGCCAGGAGGTGTCGTTTTCTGACCTCTGGCTCCAGCGGGCAGGCTCATCCACTGCCAATAGTCAGCCTTCCCCCGAACAAGCTCCTGACATCACTGTAGAGGCACTGCGTGATTCACACAACGTGTCTGCAGTGACGTCAGGACGGAGCAACAACAGACTGGGGCTGACTATTGGCGGATGACGCAGTGGAAGAGCCTGCCGGCTGGAGCAGGAGGTCAGAAAACTACACCCTCCAGCGTGCTGCAAGGACGAGGGTGCATGCTCAGTTTTAAGCCAATCTTGAATGATTGGCTTAAACCGAGCGTGCCCTCTGGCTGTGATGGATTCCCCCTCTCCCCGGAGTCCCTGAAGTGTTTGTGGGCCTCAGGGCACTCTCATTCACTTCAGGGAGACTGCTGGAACTTCCGGGAGACTTGGGACCCCTGGGCAAGTCAAGTGTTGTTTTTTTTTTTTTATAACACGCTATGCATATGTCTCGAATATAACGCGACCCCTCCAATTTTAAAGGTAAATTTTTGTCACCAAAACCTGGTGGTATACTCGAGTATCTACAGTAGTTTCAATTCAGATGAAATCAATTCATTATTTCGGAAGACCTTCCGAAATGCGAATTAACGAATTTTCAAACAAATTGAGATACGAATGCACACCTCCAGTAATATTTCCAAAAAAGAATATACTAGAACACAAAATAATTATTTTTAATAGTTCTAGTTTAATTTAGGATTTTTTTTAGTTAATTTTTTTAAAATTTAACTTTTACTTTAACACAATCCTTTTTGCATGACCTAATTCTAGGTCTGTATTACGCTTTAACCCCTTCACTACCAAGATCATACATATGTGACCGTCAAAGCACCCGTTGGTGCCCAGAGATCATGTATTCTCGATTTGGTCTCTTTCTGGAGCAATGCAAAGGGATTTTGTTTATTGCAAATGAAATTCATTTGCAAATGGGCTCCAGAACGTGTCCCAAAGTTCACAACACCACAGGCTTGATAACCAAGGTGCCAAAATAGTTTGAATAGCTTGGAATTCTTTTTTTCCCCCCACCAAACAAAAATGAAGACAAAGCTGTATTATGGAGGTGTAGTAACACTTTGTGGCCAGTAGATGGCGCCATCTGCCTGTCAAATAGTGCGTAGAGTTTGACAATGTGCTTTCATGATTTTCCAGGCACATTTTCACTGTTACTATTGCAAATTTATTTCCATAAATCCATTGGCAGTAGTTTATGGAAAACAACTTGGTAAGGAAGGGGTTAAACAGAGCTCTGTTTCTTTCTTGTCCCCCATAATTCTGAAGATCTTGCAATAAGTGAGTAAGAGACATATCGCTTGCTGGTGTAAAAGTAGTTTTCTTCTCACTTACCTGCATGGATTCCAAGCTCGTTATTTCGAGAAGATGAAGACATATAATCCTCATCCCAAATAGGAGAATTTGGACTGTACACTTCTTCCTCCAACATGGACAAGAACCTGAACAGATCATAGGAAAATAGGTCAGAGATTATATATATTAAATAGTTTTTTTAAGAATTCATGGGCTAGACTTGTCTAATGAGGTGAACAATGGACAGCTGTTGTGTCTCATGGGCAGAGAAGTCTTGTCTAACATTTCGGTTCTGAGTGCCCTTCAGGGTGAAATCAGACTGGCAAGCACATGGTATAGTTAGGTTGCATCCGTAATGCCACAAACGCCTCAAAATGTCCTAGAAACCTGAGTGGGTACCCATCGAAGGATGGCCTATGCCGTGACATTTCTAGATAACTGTACTACTCTGTCAAATAGCTGTTACGTATTTAATGGTCTTTCCGAAGATTTGTTGTCCCTTTAGCCGCTTGATCTTTGCTTTTCTGTTATTTTGTTACTTCAAGATGAATGACAATACTTAATTTTTATGTGTTCAAAGAAGATTCAGTGTCACGTGACAAGTGAATAATATAATAGTATAGAGGGTTTGAGGGCCACAAGCTCCCAGCATCATTCTTTCCCTGATATTTCTCATTCTTCCCAGAGATGTTTATACAACTAGCACTGCAGAAGAGAGGCATCTGGTTAATCTGATGGGGAGTTCTAAGGATTAATTACCCAGAGATGAGGGACGGAGCTAGCCGCGGCAACGAGCGGACGTGTGTCTGACCTGCTCCACTGCAGCTCCGGCTGTATTATTGATTTTACCTCTCGTTTGCCCGCATCCAACACCCGACTGGGCGCGGAGGACCTTGTGGGACCCGAGGGACCTTGCTGCTTCTTTACTGGGCGAGCAGAGGTGGTTTTTGCCCCGGAGGTCTGGGACTGGAGGCGGCGGCCATCTTGGAGATCCTTGTGTAAGCCGGCGGAGTTTCTTCACGTCCCGATCTTTGTAAAACTGAGCGCCAGATCATGCCTAAAAGTCCCATCCCGAAAGGAGGTCCCCGACAACAGGACATTAGGGATGCTTTGGTGAGGGGGTCTTTTTCTTCGTCTCTCCCACCAGGTTATGAGTCATGTGAGGAGGATGACGGTGCCTGGCCCCAAAGTGGGGATAATGTGATGTCGTGGCTTTCTCCCCTGTCCCAGACGCAGGAACAACGACCTCTATCTGCGGCAGCTAAAAAGAGGGCGCAGAAGAAGCGCAAGGCTGCATTGGCAGCATCTTCGGTAACTCCGCAGGCCACCGGAGGCTCCTCAGGGGAGGAGTTGTGGCAGAGGACCAGCAGCTGTCTGCTGGCAGCAGTGTGGCGTCTGAACAACGGCCGAGCTCACCACATGAGTCGGGAGTGATGACGACTCGGATTAGAAAAACCGACCCAGGAGAGCGAATGCTGACAACCCGGACCTGTGTGGCTGATGACCATCTCCCTTCTACAAAAGGTGATCTCCGCAAACTATTGGATGATATTAGGGACATGAGGAAGCCTGAGGTAGCGGCAGTTCGTGCGGAGGTGAAAGAAGTTCGTGAGCAGGTGGTTGAAGTACAAGCGAAAACCGTTGAAGTGGCAGCAGAACAAACCCAGCTATCTGGCCAGGTGGCCGCCCTCCGCTCCCAGTTTGAGACCCTGTCCCATTCCGTCGAAACGCTTGAAGCTCGACATCGACGTTGCAATATTAGGGTCAGGGGCATTCCAGATCCGACATCGGCAGAGGAACTACAACCCTATGTGACTCGCTTGGCTATCCAGGTCGCTGGCCTGCCCCCTGATACCACGGATGTGATTGGTTCAGTGTACAGGGTCCGTAGACCCGCGACATCTAAGAAGGGGTCTCCTAGGGACGTTGTAGTGGCGTTCCGTGAAGTGGCCTTGAAGGTTAGGGTTATGACTGCCCCTGGTGCACGGGATCCGGTGCAGTTCGAGGGTTCCACTCTCGCCCTTTATCATGATCTCCCATTCCTGACCTTAATGGCCCGCAGGCGGTTCCGTGACGTCACGGCTGTCCTCAGGAACCTATTTTGGTTTGTTATTAGTTACTTCTCTGCTATTTTACAGATCTAACCATTTTCGATTACGCGGGCCTATGAGGCCTTTTCTTTATTGGTTTGATTTCGTGAATCTCTTCTCTTTGTAACTTTATAAATACTTAATAAAAAAAAATACCCAGAGATACTCAAGTATAGTGCGACCCAAATATAACGCGATGGATAGCGATTTATTATGGAAATGAGAGAATACGAATGATTGTAGTTGTTACCAAGTCAGCCACCCGTCTGCTTACTTGCGATAAGATGGCCGGCGGAGCGAGATGACCAACACCGTGAATCATTCACCGATAGCCAGCACACCGTGAGGTGTAATTTTCTGACCTCTGGCTCTAGCAGGCAGGTTCATCCACCGCATCGTCCACCGATAGTCAGGGAGACTTGGGATCAATGAGCAAGTTTATTTATTTATTTTTTACATGCGATGCAGAGGTCTCGAATATAACGCGACCCCTCCAATTTTAAGGTAAATTTTTGTCACCAAAATCTAGCGGTATACTCGAGTATCTACAGGGTAGTCTTACTATAAATTATATCATTGCATCATTACTTACGGTTTGTTTTCACAGTATAACTTTTAAAGCTTTTATCTAACCTTATAGAATGTGCGAAAGGAGATTTAACGGTTTGGAACGGTCGTAAAAGTTCTGTTTACTTATACTTGGTCCCCAGCTTTCGGCTGCCAGCGTTTGCATGGGTTAGGCGGTTTTCTTACTTTGGGAAATGGGTCAGTATTAGTGTCCGCTTTTCCTGTGGAAGTTTGTCTTTTTCTTGACGTGCCTTCTCCAATAACTGACGTCTCATGATGGTGAACACGGAGCCGAGCAGAGTTCTTCCGAACACCTGGGAGGTTTCGTACCGCTGTAGACTGTCACAGAACTGCGGGACATTACAGTAACAAAGCCACCTGCAGGAACAGCAACATGGGAAGTCAGAACGTCCCATCAACAAAAAATTATACGTACACTCCTCTACAAGACAATTAAGGATCCTGTGCTCGTTTGAAGCATGTATATGTAAATGTACATGTATTGTAAAAATCGATAGTCCAGTTTGCCAAAATCTCGAGTATAGCAGTACGTAGTGATACCTTTTTTATTGTACTAATGTAACATTTAAAAGACAAGCTTTCGCAAGTATTACTCTCTTCCTCAGGTCTGGAAGCTTACTGAACAGTTCCTAGAATTAAACATAGGGACATAAGGGGTCATATGGGTGGGGGTTAGATGTCTTAAAGAGTGAGAGTCAAATGGTATGTTCAAGATGGGAAAATGAATGAATGAGGGATCTCAGGCCCATAATAAAACAACAGAGATAAGATCATACAACTTGAATGGAAAAGAGAAAAAAAACACAGAACAGTAAAGGCTGAAAGAGACATGAGAAAATAAAAAAGCATCAGCCAGAATTATGAATGTTATGTGACGTTAGGATAATGGGTTAAAAATCGAGTCCACATTCAGCCCAGCATTTATAGTGTTAAAATATGTGATCATTTTCATTTCATAGGTTTTGCGTTCACGGTTGTCTTTAAAACATCCTTTGAGGATTTTAATTTCGAGGTTTTGGATGGAGTGGCCTGTTAGATTGAAGTGATGTCCCACTGGGTACAATATGTATTTTCCTGGGGGTTCTCTCATCATATATGGTCATATCTGCACCATAAGTGAGCTTTCGACTTCCAATGGTTACCATCATTGTTCATTATAGTCAGTATCCATGTCTGATATCGTAACAGGATACACACATGCAAAGTTTAGAAAGCATGGCTTCTCCAAGAAGGTTCCAGAACATGGTGCATGGATATATTGTAGGGACACTCTAAAAATCTAAAGTGGTTAGGATGTGTAAAGTGGCCAGGCTGTGTAGAGTGCCCCCTCCCTCCTTTTGGCAGGAAACACTTTGTGAAGCAGAGGAGTTTCCTCCTTCCACACGCGTGTTTCAGGCAGGTCACCAGATTGGCTACTTATTATGTCAGCATGTGCACTGAGAGTGTACGGAGAGAGGCAGCCAATGGAACGGACCTGTGAATGAGCACATAGTTCTGATTCGCACGTTCCGAGCGCAGCACAATTTGCGTATCCTACGCAACGCAATTTGTATAGGTACGCATACTGTGTAGCAAAAGCTGCAGTGACTTCTGTAAATCGGAAGCTGAGCTGACGGGGAGGAGCAGCGCACGCCAAGAGAGAAAAAGGTGAGTATTTACTGCTCAAATAAGAAGAAAAAAAAAAAAGAAGATAAAAGTAAGCAGGCAGATGCCCCCAGCAGCATGTGCCCAATTGTTTAAGAGCAAAAAAGATGGGAGAGGGAGGAGATATTTTTTTATATAGAGTGGCCCTTTAATACCGTTAGGAAGAAATCACTGTACAATGCACTATCATATGCACGGTGAACCCTGGAGAGAACATCACTCACGTAATAATCATATCTCCATCTGCCAGAAAATACGAAGCAAACCACCGAACACACAGAACAGATGGCGGCCAACTGTATAGATTACATTAGAGGACGGCATCCCCGGAGTTACTGTCCCCTGATGTAAGCACAAAAGGCTGGTGAGGAAATGCAGAGAACTATTTATAAATAAATACCAGAATGACATGTCAGCTTTTATTAATACAGGCGCAGGCGGATATATGAAATAGTAGACATATCTTAGAGTAGATAGAGAGATATACGGATAGATAGACAAGCAGACGGACAAATTAATAGACAGACAGGTGAAAAGAAGAACATTAATATATAGATAGAGACAAGCAGGTGATGGACAGAAAGATAGAAAGATGGGCAGAATGGCAGACAAATAAATAGACAGGCAGGTGGAAAGATAGAGAGATAGACAAGTACCTTGTATAGTTTACTTTGTAAGGTGCAGCATCCTCAGTGGGTGACCTCAGTTTCCTTTGGGAAGGTGTTTCAAGGTGCCAGTAGTTGATACGATTTAGAAACATTTTTGCCAGCTCGATAATGGTCTGTCTTTCTTTTGTTGGCAGATGACTGAATTTATACAGCACAAAATTATTTACACCCTTGGAGAAAACAAAAAAAGAATAAAAGAAAAAAGATGAGTCGGCAGTGAGCTTGGACAGGCAGGGATCTCACAATCCCCACTGCTAAATGAGTATTAATTAGTGCAATCAATGTACATTAAGAAACACATTCAAAACTGCTAAAGACATCACCACAACATAAGACAAACATACAGTATGCAGTAACTGAAACTCAGCTTTGCACGCACACCGCATATTATACATTAACAGCAAATAACTTTAATTGCATTTTTGCATCAAAGCTCGTATTTGGTTTTGCTGGAGTTTTGTTCAGTACGCATTTTAATCATATGCTACAAAGAGAGAACACTATGTCAGAAATTTCTGGAATAAAATAAACAGACATTAATGTAAGCGGCCTTAATCATCTATATTTAGAAGGTTTTTAAATGCGACTGGGTATGGAAGAAAAATTATATTTCACACTCTATTACGCATGGTTCTGACGTGATGTGTTTTTTGTTTTGCTTTAATTAAAGGAAGCACGCACTGAACATGCTGTATGTACTGGTGGTACCATTTATGTCTAAAATTTTATGTCTAAAATTGGTTCTTGTTATTTTACCATCAGATCACAGAGAATTTGATAAATAGAAAAGCTGTAGCCTCAGTTATGTTTTGCTCTTTTTATGTAACTATTATTATTATTCTGCTTCCCTAAGCAAAGCTGTGAGGCGTGGGTGCTTTAGACTAGCTGAAGTCTGTATTTGACCAATACTCACACGATGAAGTTCAGCAGATAGCTTCAACTCAGTAAAACTGACTCGTAGAAAGATGAATCCAGTTGAAGAGTTTAATGATCAGACTGACAATCTTGTTAGTGTACAGCTATGCAGGTAAAAAGACTTTAGTTTGTCCAGCAGTGATCACAGAATGGCTGCTATGTGACCAGGAAGTAACTAACAACAAGACACTGAGCAAAGGGGTGTGAACTAGCTGAATACAGTAGCCTAAGGAAACCCCGCAGGGACAAAATAGCTATGAAATCAATAGCATGTAAGCAGCAAAGGCAGATTCAACAAAAAACAGAAAAATATACAATAAATCCTAAATCATGGGGCATGACAATTATTATTCTTTATTTATAAAGTGCCAGCATATTCCGCAGCGCTGTACAATGGGCACAATAGCGACAGGGTTACAATATGTTGAACAGCATTTTGACAAACCGGTACAGGAGGAAACAAGGGCCCTATTCCTGTGGGAATTTACAATCTAGAAGGGTTGGGGGTTGAAACCGGAGGAGGGGACTGCAAGGTGCGAGTGATGGACTGGTTGGGGCAGTGAGGTGTATTAGTGAGTTGGGTGGTAGGCTTGCCTGAATAGGAATGTCTTAAAGGAGCATTTGAAGGAAGGGAAACACGGGAAAGTCTGACCGTACGGGGGAGAGCGTTCCAGAGGATGGGGACTGTGCATGAGAAATCCTGCAGTCTATCATGGGAAGAGGTGATGCGGGGAGAAGCTAGGCACAGGTCACTGTTTGATCTTAGGGAGCGGGCTGGGGTGTATTTGGTGATTAGTGAGGACAGGTAGTGGGGAGCTGAGTTAGTGAGAGCTTTGTAGGTCAGGGTAAGGATTATAAATTTAATTCTACAGTGGATGGGGAGCCAGTGAAGGGACTCGCAGAGAGGAGCGGCAGAGACAAAGTCTTGTGTAATCACTAAACAGAGTTGACACCTCAACGTATAACACGGAGATCTGCCATACCACAACAAAATGTTACTCGACACCAGCTTAACAAAGCATAAATAAAGAGTGGTAATATCACAGGCCTGATTCCAACCGAGCCGTTATACTTAAAGGGGCACTCTACTCTTCCTGATCACTTTATCTTTTTAAGGTGGTCAGGATGTGAGGAGTGCCCCCCTCCTAGTTCCTCCCATCAGGTGAAAACGCTGGGTGACTGACCACTAAGCATCACCAGCTGGGATTTTGAATTTCCCGGCTGCCAGGCACCAGCTCGGTCGCTAGTGACGTTAGCACACAGATAGTGATATCGAGTGGTCCCAGAGAGGCAGCGATGGACTGGATCAGCGCATACTCCGATCCATCGTTCCTTGCAGGCAGTACGGAACTTGCGTATGTAAAGTGCCTTACCGCCTGTAAAGTCAGTACGGCAGCACAATTGCTGCTCCGCGTAGAAGCGAAAATTGCTGAAGGAACTTCGGGAGTCCCAGAGCTGAGGAGGAGTTGCGCGCTGTGAGGGACAAAAGGTGAGTAAATTCACTTTAAATAAAAAGAGGTATTAAAAGATAATTGGGCAGAGGCTGTCAGGAGCATCTGACTAATTATTTAGGGGGAAAAAAGGAACTCTATTTTTTCAATAGAGTTTCCCTTTAACGGCTCCAGTCATTAGCTTAATGGCTTGAGCCGCTATCCCATCAAATAGTTCCTAGTGCCTTTCTGCAGCTCTTGTGTCTACTGGGTGAGAGGGTACATGGAGTGATATGAATTGCAGGAGGTGATACCTGCAGTGACACCTTTGGCGGTATCTGAGCAGCTTCAAAATATTCCGACTCAAGCCACTAGTTGGAATACGGCCAATAATAGTGAGCCGCAAACAGAACACTGATCCCATTTGATTTTTCTATTTGCGTGCTGTTAATTCGTAGATTGTAAGCTCTTGAGCAGGGTCCTCTCTCCTACTGTCCTGTGTGTGTATATTTGTTATTCTGTCTCTCTCTCATTGTACAGCGCTACTGAACTTGTTTGCACCTTATAAATGCTTGTAACCGTTAGAATTGGGCCACACATATTTTGTGATATGAAGGTAAAATTAATTAAAAATGCTCTAGAAAAAAATTGCGTTGTTACAAAGTAAATTAATTTATCGTTACATGCTTGGATTTTATAGACCTTAAGCACTTCTAATTAAAAGAAGGCTCATAAATAAAATAAATAAAAATCACAAGAATTGAGCTTGGATAAGAAGCAGGAACATTTAAATAAGTGTTGTATCCTTAAAATGTATTCTAGTAATATAAAAGCTTATGAAAACAAGATAGCCACTTGTTTTAAGGTAATCCAAGAGAAGCAAGACATCCACCGGTAACATTGCTACAGTTTATGCTGAGGCATAAAAGGTTGTTTTTTTTCCTCGAGTAATTGCTGTTTTTTTGCCTCTTTTTGAGGTCGTGGTACAACCTGTGCGCTGCGGCTGCTGCAGTGGAGCAGTGATAATGTAGCAACGCCAGACTCTTGATTCAGCATTTCTGGATTCTGAAATTGTGCCGTTATGTGAATTGGAATGTAAAAATGAATAAAACCAGTCGACCAAAAACATCATGAAAGCAGAAAAATAAAGGACTCTAAAAACAGTGTGACGGGTGAAGACACTTCAGGGTTTCGGCAGCTTCGTGTTCTAAAACTTCCTTGATTTAACAATATGGAGTGTGAAAAAATTAAAGAAACTCAGCAAAAAAAAAAAAGGAAAGAAACATCCCCTCAATATTAACAATCTATTTAACACATGTACATATTTGTCTGAGCATAAAAAGTAATTAAATTGAAGCCATTGTTGGTAACAGGGAGCCACCAGGGCCGCATTAAGATCTCTATGGGCCTGGAGCTGAAGATTTTGGTGGGCTTTATTTTGGAATTTAGTGAAATGAAAGCATATTTTAGGTTATTTAATAGTGCAGATACGGGTATATGTAACCAGGTAGTTACTGTGTGAGGAAATTTCCATTCAGATTTCAATCATTTACAGCGTGTAAAATAATTTTTTCACATTTTATCATCCAAACCTTTGTGGTTATATATTCTATAGGGCATTCTTGTTAAAAAAAATTACTGAATTTTTCTGAGAAAATATACAATTTTAACCAAAAAAATGAAATATTTCCCTTGTGTTGTGGAGGAAGGTGTTTTATGAATAATATGGCTATGTATAAAACACTGACCTTGCTCCCAGCGTGGGAAAGAGAAGGTGAGTAATGGCAGTAGTATTTCTCATTTTTATAAGTGACAAATGGAAAATGCCATCGCTTTGGAACTAAAAATAAGTAGATTAAAAAAAGTTTTTTTGGTTTTCCTTTCTTTTAAATTTTACATGGCCATGTTTGGTATTAATACAAAGGCCAGACGCTGTCCTCCCTTGACCTTGTGAGGTGTAAAGATTAGTGACGCAGGGTTCCAAAGTCCTTCCCAGTGCACTTTGCTGCAGTGCGGGGGTTTAGGTTTTTGGTGTAACAATTCGTAATAACGGATCGTGCCATCACCTCCACACTTGAGATGGTGAGTTAGTGCAGCATCATTGTTCGCTTTATAATTGAAAAGTGAAAAATATTGCTGTGTTAGAAAGAAAAAATTACGATTTTTTTTATTGTTACATAAAACCTGGTCATGTTTGGTATCATTGGAAAGGCCAGGCTCTGGCCTTTCCAGTTATACCTGACATGACCCTGTAGCTGCTATGTTGTTGGAGATAATGAGGTCCAAATGTCCATTAATGCAGACATTGTTATTTTTTCTCTGGGCCTATTCTGGGGCATGGGCCTGGAGCTGCTGCTCCATCTGCCCCAATGTTAATCCGGCCCTAGGAGCCACTAAAAGGAAGCTCGTAATCCTTAGCAGCTCCCCGATAGCGGTCCTACCATGACGGGGCTGCTGTACTAGTGGCTTGAGTTGTAACAGCAATGAGCCACTACATGAAACCATCAATGCAGCAATACACTACCGCTGGTATCATCTTCTGGAGCCCACAGGATTCCATGGACCAGCAGGGCTAAGGAAGGACACAGAGAACTATTTCTACCCAGTTTTCTTCTGTAAATACGGTTGGAGGAGGTGGCAGATCGTTACACCCTCTGCACGGTAGGATCAGAGGTCAGTAATGTTTTTTTCCAGAGAAAATTGATCTTTATATGCAATAGGAAAATCAATTAACACCTTTGAGCCAGTATTCATTTTTGAATAACAGTTCAAGATGAGAATAATGATCTACAGAGGACTAGCTTGTTATTTTGGTACAATAGTGGCTCCCAACGATGGTCCCCAAATACCCTACCAGGCCAGATTTTAAGGATTCCCTTGAGGAAATGCAAGCTGAATCCTGCAATCAATGAGCAGCATATCATATCACCTGTGCTGTGCTTCAGATATCTGCAAACCTGGCCTGTTAGGGAGAACTTGTGAACCAGGACGGGAACCATTTACAAATCACCATACTGTCCACCATAGTGTAGTAAACATTAACTCACAGAAGGGAGCAGGTAAAGCCGAGCCACGAGAAAAGCTTGCGGCATAGTTGGAATAACAGCTCCAGACATTTAGATAACAGCCCAATATGGGAATTTATTGGCTCATTTGAAAAAGTGCCCCAAGTCAGAGCAGCCTGTACTATGCAGAGATATGGAGGTAATAAAAAAGTTAATTAAACCTCCTGATTGCTACTTGGCTAGAAACACTGTATGTATCTCTGGAGTGACAGAGTACCAGATGGTATAGAAACACATTGATAAACATCCTGACATTTAAAATAATCTTGAAATATCTTTGAAATTTCTATGAATGTTTGCATTTTTGTCACAAATATTCTCAAATTTATAAATTTTACACATTTGTAATAAACATGCTTATATTTCAAGGACGATGATTTGAAAGCATGGATCAAAGACTCCTTAAACGCACCCAACGGTCCGCCTTCCTCACAAGCTTTCCCAAAGAACTGATAACACACTAAACACAAAAGCCTACCTCTTCAAACACAGTTCAGTCGCTCTATCCTTCCTCCATTGATGGAACTGAGGGGGTGAGGAGCACAGAGGGCATGTGCCCCCCCCCGAGCGGCAACCCCATTGTAGTACATACAGGAGTGCTTTGAGGGTCTATTAGGTGTCACCTGAGCAGCAGGAGGACAGACCCTGTGCAGCAATATTCTGGGAAAAGTTTGAGGAGTGCAGCCTGTTATCCAGTGCCTGCTCTGTGTGTTACCGTGAACTAAAACCCCATCTCATAGCCATAAAGTGGTGGAATGCCCCTTCGGAAACTTCTATCTCGATCTGCCTGTCTTCCTCGGCCCCATTTATTAGTCCCACTGCCCAACATCTGCAGAGTATTCAGCTTCCTGTCCAATCTTTCTTGCGGCCTCCGTCTACCCATTCAAATTCCACCAAATCCAAAGATTTCATGTGTCCTGTGGAAAGGATTGCACAATAGTTTTGTTCTACAGTATATACTCCCAATCACTGCACACAAAAAAGTGTGCTCAACAGGGGCTCTATTGTTCCAAAAACCCACTTTGACTTCACACAACCCTTTGCTCCATGCAATTTATAATCAGTGTAATGTTTGCTAATGCCGTGGGTCCCTCTGATTCTATGTTAATGCAGTCATTGGTGTCTGAAGCCTAGAGGACACAGACATGGATGTGGCCAAGCTGACCAGAAAGATGGGAGAACTTTTACCGCCTCTCCCCATTTAAGTCACTTCTCTCAAATATCTAGGTATGTGGTTAGAACCAAATCTATCCTTTGGCCCCCACATCAAAAAACTCTCATCTAAACTGTATCCCAAACTAGGTGCCCTGTACAGAAACAAATCCTGCCTGAGCCCCGCGGTAAGAAAGCAAATTGTACAACAAATGCTTATGCCGGCTATTGATTACGGCGATGTATTGTATGCAGCAGCCCCGCAAACGCACCTTCATAAGCTTACTACATTGTAAAACTCATTCTGCCGCTTTGTGCTACAATGTAACTACATGACCCACCATTATGACATGTTAAAAGAGCTAAACTGGCCATCTCTGGAATCTAAACGTACCCTTCACCTTTCCAACCTGGTGTTTAAGAGATTTTCTGGGAAGCTGCCACCCTACCTGAATAGACGGCTTCCTCCAGCAGTTCCCTCATCCTATAACCTCCGATCCAGGACCTGCACCTTACTTGCAAAACCACAATACAAAAAGACAGTGGCTCGATCCTCATTTTCCTACAGAGCACCACAGTTATGGAATAACCTCCCAGATGCCATCAAAACTTCCCCCAGTCTTAAGTCACTCAAGAGCTCCCTATTAACATACCTCAATACAGAATGCACCTGTAAACATGTAACATAATGACTATATTTCCTACATATTTATTTTCTGTTAATCTGTATATTTGTGTTTTTTTTTAATATCTTGCATTGTATTACTTTGTATTTCTGTAACAACTGTAACAATTTAATGTTCTTGAACCCAGGACGTACTTGAAAACAAGAGAAATCTCAATGTATCCTTTCTGGAAAAATACTTTATAAATAAATAAGTCCCTAGCTACACTTTCTGGAGGTTCCTTTTCTGTATCAATATAAAGCACATAAAATAAACTGTATCTTTTTACACATGTCGCCACTGCTGAATTTCTGCACACAGAGATTGCAACTGAAGAGAAAAAGTCCAGTCGTTTTGTACAGTACGATCACGGTATAATAAGCAGCCGTAGGTTTTGTCATAGATTCAATAGCAAAATGTTAGAAACATAGAAACATAGAAAAATGTCAGCAGATAAGAACCTTTCGGCCCATCTAGTCTGCCCAATTACATGGATACTTTACCTGGATTTATCTTTTGTTTAGGATAGCCTTATGCCTATCCCATGCTTGCTTAAATTCAATTACTGTTTTGGCCTCTACCACTTCTACTGGAAGACTGTTCCATGTATCCACCACCCTCTCAGTAAAATAATGCTTCCTGATGTTACTTTTAAACCTTTGCCCCTCTAATCTAAGACTATGTCCTCTTGTTTTGCTACTTTGTTTCCTTTTAAATATACTCCCTTCCTCTACCTTGTGGATTCCCTTTACGTATTTAAATGTTTCTATCATATCTCCTCTGTCTCGTCTTTTTTCCAAGCTGTACATGTTAAGATCATTAAGCCTTTCCTGGTAACTTTTCTCCTTCAAGCCGTACACCATTTTAGTAGCCCTTCTCTGAACTCTCTCTAAGAGGTCTATATCCTTCTGGAGATACGGTCTCCAGTACTGCACACAGTACTCCAAGTGAGGTCTCACCAGTGCTCTGTACAGTGGCATGAGCACTTCCCTTTTCCTACTGCTAATACCTCTCCCTACACAACCAAGCATTCTGCTAGCATTTCCTGCTGCTCTATTACATTGACTACTTACCCTTAGATCCTCTGAAATAATGACCCCTAAATCCCTTTCCTCAGATGTTGAGGTTAGGACTGTATCAAATATTCTATATTCAGCCCTTGGGTTTTTACGTCCCAGGTGCATTATCTTGCACTTATCCACATTAAAACTCAATTGCCACAACTCCGACCATTTTTTTAGTTTACCTAAATCATTTGTCATTTGGCTGATCCCTCCAGGAACGTCAACCCTGTTGCAAATCTTTGTGTCATCAGCAAAAAGACATACTTTTCCATTAATACCTTCTGCAATATCACTAATAAAAATATTAAAGAGAATGGGTCCAAGTACTGACCCCTGAGGTACCCCACTGGTAACAAGACCTTGTGCCGAATAAACTCCATTTACCACAACCCTCTGTTGTCTGTCACTCAGCCACTGCCTAATCCAGTCAACAATATTGGAATCTAAACTCAAAGATTGCAATTTATTGATAAGCCTTCTATGCGGAACAGTATCAAAAGCCTTACTGAAATCTAAATAAGCAATGTCTACTGCACCACCTGTGTCTATTATTTTTGTTACCCAATCAAAAAAATCAATAAGATTAGTTTGGCATGATCTCCCTGAGGTAAACCCATGTTGTTTCTGATCCTGTAATCTATGTGTTTTTAGATGTTCAACAATCCTTTCCTTTAACATGGTTTCCATTAATTTCCCCACTACTGACGTAAGACTAACTGGCCTATAGTTCCCCGATTCCTCCCTACTACCCTTCTTGTAAATGGGCACAACATTTGCTAATTTCCAGTCTTCTGGGATGACTCCCGTTAACAAGGATTGGTTAAATAAATCTGTTAACGGTTTTGCTATTACATCACTGAGCTCTTTTAATAATTTAGGGTGGATCCCATCAGGCCCCATTGACTTATTTGTCTTTACTTTAGACAGCTGCTGTAGAACCTCCTCCTCTGTAAACTGATATGTAAATGTCTCTTTAGTGTTCTCTCCTAACTGAGGTCCCTTTCCTTCCTTTTCTTCTGCAAAGACTGAACAAAAATATTCATTGAGGCAGTCAGCGAGACTTTTATCCTCTTCTACATACCTTCCTTCCTTTGTTTTTAATCTAACTAATCCTTGTTTTACTTTTCTTTTCTCGTTTATGTATCTAAAAAATGTTTTGTCCCCCTTTTTTACTGACTGAGCTATTTTCTCTTCTGCATGTGCTTTGGAAGCTCTTATAAATTGCTTTGCCTCTTTCTGCCTAATCTTATAGGTTTGCCTATCTTCTTCACTCTGAGTTGTTTTATAATTATTGAATGCTGTCTTTTTGTTCTTCACTATTTTGGCCACTTCTGCAGAGTACCACAGTGGTTTCTTCCCTTTTTTGTTTTTGCTAACAAGCCGAATGCAATTTCCTGTGGCCTTCAATAATGCTTCCTTTAAATAATCCCATTTCTCCTGGACTCCCTTTAAACTCCTCCAGTCTGATAATGACTCCTTCACACAAAATCTCATTTTAGAAAAATCTGTTTTTTTAAAGTCTAAAACTTTCGTTCTTGTGTGGTGCGGCTCCATCCCTGTTGTTATATTAAACCATACTGACTGGTGATCACTAGATCCCAAATTTTCACCTACAACAACGTCCGATACCAAACCTCCATTTGTGAGTATTAAATCCAATATGGCCTCTTTACGGGTCGGCTCCTCAACTACTTGTGTTAGAGATAATCCCAGTAGGGAGTTTAGAATATTTGTACTCCTGGTGCACCCAGCTGTTTTGGTTTTCCAGTTCACATCAGGAAGATTAAAGTCCCCCATGATAATAACTTCCCCTTCATTGCCATTTTGGCTATTTCCTCAACCAGCAGATTATCTAGTTCTTCTGCTTGTCCAGGGGGTCTATAGATCACACCTACACGAGCTACTGTATGATTGCCAAATGTTAGCGTAACCCAAACTGACTCTATGTTCACCTCGCTCACTTTTATTTGGTTCGTTTTTATGTTGTTTTTCACATACAGGGCCACTCCTCCTCCTTTCCTACCTTCTCTGTCTTTTCTATATAAAGAGTACCCCGGTATTGTTATGTCCCAGTTATTTTTCTCACTGAACCATGTCTCAGTAACCGCCACTAAATCTACTTTTTCAGCTGCCATCATTGCCTCTAGTTCATTGATTTTATTGACTAAACTGCGAGCATTTGTAGACACGACTCTGAGCTTGTCATTTTTTACCTCGCATGTTTCTTGCACCCTCCGATTTAGTTTTGGGGGACAATCGGGCAGATTGTTTTTTACCCTTTTTTTGTCCCCCCCTCCTAGTTTAAATATTTCTTTGCGAAACCTTTGAACTTCTCACTGAGAACATATGTTCCCCTATGAGTAAGATGCAAACCATCTTTTTTATACAGTTCCTTTCTGCTCCAATTAGAGCTATCATGGGACACAAAGCCAAATCCTTGCTCCCGACACCATTCCCGAAGCCACAAATTGAATTCCCTATTGCACATCTGCCTATCTTGAATGTTATGCACAGGAAAAACTTCAGAGAATGACACAGTGGACGCAATCTGCTGTATTTCACCTCCAAGAACACAAAAATCTTCCTTAATCTCAGAAACCTCATTGCTAGCCAAGTCATTTGTCCCTAGATGGACTAGAACGTCCACTTCCCCTTGTTGCTTTGCTTGTTTGACAATATTGAGAATACGTCTCTTGTCTCTACGAGCAGTAGCCCCAGGAAGACATCTCACCAAACCACTACTCTCCAGCTCAACACCTCTTATGATAGAATCACCCAGCAACAATTGCCTTCTATCAAGTCCCACCTTTTCATTTTTGTCCTTGGTTGCAGTGCTGCATACCTTAGGCATAGTGGATGGTGGTTCCTCAACTATGGTGTCTAAGCCTACATCCGTCTTATCACTACACTCTGAAAGTGCCTCAAAAGAATTAAGAAGAGCCACAGATTGTGGGACATGCCTTCTCTCCACAACTCTAAGTCTACCAGATCCTACAGTAGTCCATCTGCCGCTCCTAGGAGGCCTCTGTGGCAGTGGTTTAGTAACAGTCATAGCCTGAGTTTCTCTAACAGATAATTTACAAATCTCAGACTTCAAACAGGCAATTTCCTGCTGCAATAAAGAGAGCTGCCTACATATCAGGCACACTCCAAACCTCCAAAAATTGGATCTAAAAACAAATGCATGACAGCTCTTACACTGGACCAAGCCTGCCATTATAAAAGAATGGATTTAAACCAACAAATCTTACCTTTTTGTAGGTTTTCTACCTCCTGTCTAACCTCAGACTACCTCCAGAGTATCTCCAGAAGATCTCCTGTAAGTGCTCACTTTGAAGACTTCACTTTGAAGGCTTCCCAAGCTCAATTAGACAAGCTAATATTCCACAATCTTTATATAGCCACCTAAGAACACCTCCCCCAGCAAATAGTGGACAAGCTAAACCTGAAGCAAATACCACTCAATTGATTCCAATTGTATGCTAATCAGTATGAAAATGAGTCACCAGCCTAACCTAATTTACTCACCAGACCTAACTTGAAACCTTAAGATGAATAGAAAAGATCTGTTTGAAACAAAAATCTAAATCACTCACCAGAAGATCTCCTGTAAGTGCTCACTTTGAAGACTTTACTTAGAAGGCTTCCCAAGCTCAATTAGACAAGCTAATATTCCACAATCTTTATATAGCCACCTAAGAACACCTCCCCCAGCAAATAGTGGACAAGCTAAACCTGAAGCAAATACCACTCAATTGATTCCAATGTATGCTAATCAGTATGAAAATGAGTCACCAGCCTAACCTAATTTACTCACCAGACCTAACTTGAAACCTTAAGATGAATAGAAAAGATCTGTTTGAAACAAAAATCTAAATCACTCACCAGAAGATCTCCTGTAAGTGCTCACTTTGAAGACTTCACTTAGAAGGCTTCCCAAGCTCAATGTTCTGCTTCAATGTCAACTTATCCATTTATTGCAAAACTTTCACTAGGACCTGGTGCCCTGATGAAAGTATTACAAAAAACCTGAAACGCTGACATTGAAGCAGAATTTCTCTATTGAATTTATGACAAGATAAGTGATATTATACTGTCACTTTGTGCACAGATATTTATTGTAGTTCGGCAAAACCTTTTCACTTTATAAATGACACTGTATAAAAAAAAGGTGTCATGTCCCACGCCGTCTTCCATCACCAGCGCCCGGCAGCGCGTTCCTCGCTGGCCAGACACCGAACGATATACAGGTCTTTCGCAGTCACGGGTCAGGCACGCGAGCAGGGTACGGTATGATGACGCGGCACCCGCCGGGTTTAAAACCAGGCAGCTGAGATCTACTCGTTGCCCTGACGTGGTTTACACCTCCTCTTAGGCTGGTGTCAGACGATCGCATTTTGTATGGACTGTGTGCGCCCGTGCAGTACGGACGCACTGTCTGACGGAAGACGCAGTAGTAGCCACACAGTCCGTTTTTTAAACTGACGGGTTTTTTTGACGGATGTAGCAGGGAAAATAAATTAATATGAAAACCATTTTGCATAAATGCAGTCCGTCTGATCTCATTCATCACTCACACACAAAGCTATGCGGACATTGCGGACGCAGCGCACTCTGCACGTCCATTCTAGCGGTTTTACGTTGTTGCCTAACTTGCGTCCGTTTGCCGCGTGCGTTGTGCGCCCACAGTTCGGTGCAGACGCACTTTGTGTGGGGGGCTCCATTGGCGATTATTCTATGCTGCGACGGACGTTATTATGTGCACAAAAACGGACGTTGACACTGCGCTCGTCTGACATGAGCCTTAGTGTTCGTTCGTATTCTGCTATATTATTATTGTGATTGACCTTTGATTGTCTGACTACTCTTCTGATTGTTAACCCATTGGCTCCCACTCTAACTACCCGCATTGGCATACGACTCCTGGCTTGTTCTGACACTCTACCCTGGCGATACGACCCTTGTCTTTCTGGTGACCAATATGTTGTTAACCTGTGTGTCTGGCTCAAGAGCATCCTGGCCTCAGGCTCACGGAGCACCCTTGCTCTTAACCCTCTGTGTGTGTAAATCCGTAAAAATACTCCACTGGTTCCTGGTAATAGGTAGCTGTGCCGACCATTGTAAGGTTCGGAAGGGTAGAATAGTTTTCTGTGTACAAAGACCAGTATATTAGTTATCCAGGAGGAACGTGACAAAAGGTCAATTCACAACTTGACTTCTAGCAAATCATTAATTGCACGTGCATTATATCATGTGAAATTCCACATTTTTACACGCAACTCTGGCAAAGCAAATGAGAACAAAACTTGTCAAAAAATAAGTAAAAATGAAAAGGCAAAGCAATACAAAAAAAAAAGAATTAGCCCGGTCAGTTTTTTTTCTAAATGGGTTATTCAAAGAGTGATGAATTTGCCATTGAATTGCACCAAATGGTGAATTTTACGGCAATTCAGAAAGCTGGCATTTCACCAAATATTGGCGACTTGCCAGCGAAATAAGGAGCAAATCGTGTCAGTTCACCGCAATTCAGCTGCCTTCGGTGGCAGTGAAAATATTCCATAGAGAAGTAATGGTTAATATAGTCAGAGAACGCCGAACTGCACCGAAATGTTAGTGAAATGCACAGATTTTCAGTGCTTATGTTTGACAGATTTAAACAGGCAAATCCCATAGGTTAATAAAAAAAATTAAAAAATATATTTTTATAATTTTTTTTAAAACAGTTTATTTTTTGCATTTGCAGCAAAATTTTTATTTATTTTTTAGAATGTTAGGCATTTTTCTGGATTATTTCTGCTTAATTTTTTATTCCGTTTTTTTTTTAAATGGCTTTTTTTAATTCTGCAACAGATTATTATTTATTATTATAATTTATTATTATTCATAGGATCTTATTTATCATTTCCATTCTTTTTTGTTTTAAAAAAGCCTTTTAAAAATTGTGGGGTTTTTTTTGTTTTGGTTTTAATACCCATGTTCGGTGGCTGATGGGCTTTTTCCGGCGGCGTTCGATCGGCGGTCTAAGGATGCGTTCAGCGGGTTTATCGGCTTCGTTTGTCGGATCCATTCGGCACACGTCGGTGACCCTGCGGGGGAATGGTGAATTCTCTGCAGGGTCGGCGAATTGAACTCGCCGGATTGTGCTGAACGAGAGCACCGAAATTTTGGTACCCTCTGAATAACCCCTTAAGTCTGGAATATTTTACCTTGCCAGCTTCACACCTGGAACAATATTATTGTATATCACATGCTTGACTACCTGGTTAAATAAAGAAGTCTAAAGAAAAAAAAAAAAAATCTCCTACTTAATACACATTTTGAAAGAGAAAACTAAAAGATCTCACACAGAAATATATGATTGTTGATACAGTATCACTAGCATACCTGTTCAATACTTGGTTTTTCAAACGGAGGACTATCTAAAGTGCCATCCACCATAGGCTTTCCCATTTGTAGAATGCATTTCCGTAACAACTGTAGGAGAAAAACAGTATATGTAGTCCAAGATATATTAAAATACATTTTTTAAAAATTCGTGATAGAAAATTCTCTATGGTATGGTTTTAGTTGCTAATTGCTATAATATATATATATATTACCCAGTGCTTCATTCAGCAAATATAATACATCAGTAATACAACCAGGGACTCCTGCATCGGTTAGAAGTTCTGCTTTAATAAGATATCAATGTTTCAGCAATAATTGCACGCTTTAGGAGATATATAAAAACATACAAATACACACGGTATTTCTTTAATTCTATGACGCAACATTTTCCATTGGTTTATAGAACCCAGTGGCACCAAGAGAGTTTGTGTATATATTTTATCCAAAAGCAGGCACTCAGCTCCTAAAATCACCATTAAGCGATTCAGCCCTGGTGCAACTTCCACAGTAGATACAGTTTCAACAAACTGAAGGCACTCGCAAGTCTTCACATAAGTGTCCAATCTTTAGCACAAATTCATCGTTTCGGCTTTTTCGAGCCTTGATGTGTGACACACACACACACACACACACCTCAAGTCCTAATTAATAAGTGTGGGAACTCACCAAGATTTCTGCCACCCAATTAAGGTTTGTCATGTTGCACTTAACCCTCCGTTCACACTCAAATTTGATGTAAATATATATTTGCAAGCTTTAGGGTAAAAAAAACAAAACAAAACATGTATTTCCTGTAATTTAACAAAGAAACATGATTGCACACTTGAGCAAAAGGTTTATAGAATGTGGGACCAATGGGAACGCTCCTCTTGCAAACATAGTGGAGGAACGGCATCACCATGCGTTCCTGCTCGTCTTGACTCCTGTGTGTATACACACAGTGCGTGCCAGGCAAACGGATTTTTACATACAGGTATATTTCCATCCATTCCATATCTCTCCCTTTATCAATCCATCCCTTATCTGCCTACATAGGCGTCTCTACAGGGAAGCAAGGGGGGCAATTGCCCCCGTAAGTTATCCCTTGCCCCCCCATGTGCCCCCCACCAAAAATCAGCATCCAGCTTCCCACACTTACGGTCCGCTGTATCTCCGTCGCTATGCATCGTATATGGACGATCTAGGGGTCACTGGAAAGGGCAGATTCTCAAGAGGAAGTCGGACAGACAAAACGCATCGAGTGGCGAACCCCGAGACAGTGGGACTAAGGCTTGGACCCGCCGTGTACCTTTGGAACTGGGTGACTTTTCATATATATGCGGTTTTTAAATGACTATGATGTACGCGCAATAAATACAAATAGTTTTTACTGTCATCGTGGTCCTTCACTATTGCTTATATTTTTTTTCCCTTTAATATGACAATCGGAGCCATATGGAAAAAAAGAAATGAATCAATGGAGAAATCAGACCCTCATTGGCTACTTACATGCCTGATTTAACCACCGTTTGTGAGTGTAAAATTAGCGTATCGCTGTAGCACTCAGGTGTAGAGGGGTTTTACCCTATGTTTTTCTACTTATTATAATGCAGATATCTCCTATATAAGTTTTTGACTAAGTTTTAGCGACTTGTGCCAAATCTTTCCTATAGTGATGGTGTTTTAGCTCACACCAGGTGATAGTTTTATTCAGTGATATAATTTAGTGATGAAAATTGTTTGTGCCCCCCTAGTTTTGACTGCGGTATCTTATGTGCCCACCCTAAATATTGTTCCTAGATTTGCCACTGTCTGCCTATATGCTCCATGCATTGCTGAACAGCCATTCACAAGCATCCAATTGACAGAACATTCGAGCCAGTGTCCAGTCCACTGACATCACTGTTTTAACAGGAATCGCAGGCCTATCAGAGCCGAAGGTGTGAGAGGGACGCCCCTTTTTTCACCTCAAATTGTCTCTATTTGTGACTCATCCTTGAGCCTAAGGCCTCACCAAGCCCAGAGCCGCCTCTGAACGCAATATAAATTACCGGTATATTTTTTGACATATACACACATATATTTCTTGACAAGTGTTTTTGCCGTATTTTATGGTAAATAGTAGGACTTTTCTTTGTAGGAGTATCTGTAACAGTGTCGGCTAGGTGGAGTAGAGGTAGCATCACTGCTCTGCGTGGAGAGAGCCTGTGGAGACACGGGTTCGATCCCGGCAAGAGCACCGCTCCAGTAAGTGTCCTTGGGCAAGACACCTAATGGTACATACTCGCCACCCAGGACATACTTGAAAACGAGAGAAATCTCAATGTATCCTTCCTGGTAAAATCCTTTCTCAAATGTTTTTTTAAAAAAAATAGGCGGCTTAAAGATCTATTTTTTAAAGATTTATTTTGAACAACTTCAATACGGTACCTTAAATAGATAGAAATACACTTGCTTGGTGTCAGCATCTTCTTCTTTGTGCACACACGTGAACAGATACTCCACATCCAGCACAATCCCCAGCAGCCTGTTCACTTCCTCTTCTGACACATTCTCTAAATGAGATACGTGCGACGCTGAAAGACATCGAGGTTTCAAAGAACATTTGAATGATTCTTTATACAGAACTACAGTTGTGTTCAAAATTATTCAACCCCCACTGAAATTGAGTGTTTTGGCCAGTTTGACATTGATTTTGATCATTCAGTCATCTTGCTTACAATTAAATCAAAGAGGCACGTGTAGGTCAGACAAATATAACATAACATTTATAATGAAATAACCACAAATGTCTTTTCTGTGCTCACATCATTATCAGTTTTATTCAACCCCCAAGTGACATTCAATCTTAGTACTTAGTACAACATCCTTTTACAGTTATAACAGCTTTTAAACGTGAAGCATAGCTTAACACAAGTGTCTTGCAGCGATCTACGGGTATCTTCGCCCATTCGTCATGGGCAAAAGCCTCCAGTTCAGTCACATTCTTAGGCTTGTGCACTGCAACTGCTTTCTTAAGTCCCACCAGAGGTTCTCAATCGGATTTAAGTCAGGTGACTGCGATGGCCACTCCAAAATGTTCCAGCTTTTAATCTGCAAGCATGCTCTAGTGGACTTGGAGGTATGCTTGGGATCATTGTCCTGTTGAAAGGTCCAACGTCTCCCAAGCCTCAGGTTTGTGACGGACTGCATCACATTGTCATCCAATATCTCCTGGTACTGAAGAGAATTCATGGTACCTTGCACACGCTGAAGCTTCCCTGTACCTGCAGAAGCAAAACAGCCCCAAAGCATGATTGACCCCCCGCCATGCTTCACAGTAGGCAAGGTGTTCTTTTCTTCATAGGCCTTGTTCTTCCTCCTCCAAACATAGCGTTGATCCATGGGCCCAAACAGTTCTAATTTTGTTTCATCAGTCCACAGAACACTATCCCAAAACTTCTGTGGTTTGTCCACATGACTTTTGGCATACTGCAGTCGACTCTTCTTATTCTTTGGAGACAGCAAGGGGGTGCGCCTGGGAGTTCTGGCATGGAGGCCTTCATTACGCAGTGTGCGCCGTATTGTCTGAGCTGAAACTTCAGTACCCACATCTGACAAATCTTTTCTCAGTTCCTCAGCAGTCACACGGGGACTTTTCTCCACTCTACGCTTCAGGTAGCACATAGCAGTCGAAGTCAGCATCTTCTTTCTGCCACGACCAGGTAGCGTTTCAACAGTGCCCTTTGCCTTGAATTTGCGAATGATGCTTCCTATGGTCTCTCTTGGTATGTTTAACATCTTTGCAATCTTCTTATAGCCATTGCCCTTCCTGTGAAGAGTAATCACCTCTTCTCTTGTCTTCCTGGACCATTCTCTTGACTTCACCATGTTTGTAACCACACCAGTAAATGTCTAGAAGGAGCTGAGTATCACAGTCATTTTAAAGCTGCCTAATTGGTGCTTATTATGCTTTATTGCTGCTCCGTGACATCCACAGGTGTTTTCAATACCTGATTGAAAACACTTGAATGAACCTCTGTTCTTCAGAGTGGTGGTCTTTAAGGGGTTGAATAATTGTGTCAATGAAGAATTCACAAAAGAAACATTTACTACTGTATTACAAAACCAATTGATGTCATCTTAGTTGCATATGGTTCTTTAAAAAGTCCTTGTAGGATTTCATTCTGAATACAATTACAAATGTACACTAAATTCCCTAAAACCCTTTACAGCATTGGGGGTTGAATAATTTTGAACACAACTGTAGGTGGAAAGCCTGCCCAGAGGGCAGTCTATTGTTGTTGTCGCCAGGTCAGAATTCAAGTCCACATAGTTTCTTTCCAATGTCCTATCCAAGAGTATCTCTCTATATAAATACGTTTGTAACGCGTCCATCGCCATCCCATCCGCAACAGGAGGGCCGACTGAGCAGCTGTGATGGGTGCGCACACAGCTGACAGCGCATTACAAAGGAATTTATATATTAGAGTAGGTTCCTCTTCCCGCTTAGATTGTAAACTCACGGGAACCGGACCCTCAGATTGTAAACTCGTGGGACCCCTCAGATTGTAAACTCGTGGGACCCCTTAGATTGTAAGCTCATGGGGTCCCTTAGATTGTAAGCTCATGGGGCCCCTTAGATTGTGTTGGGCTTGGGCAGGCATTTTTTTTGTAGCGTATACATTATGCGTATATTTAATGGCACGTGGTATGCATGGCATGGCAGGCTGGTATTTAGGCACACTGGTATTATGAGACACTGGTATTATGGCTGGCAGACTGGCATTATGGCTGGCAGACTGGCATTGTCCATGGCAGACTGGCATTGTCCATGGCAGACTGGTAATATGGCTGGCAGACTGGTAATATGGCTGGTGAACTGGTAATATGGCTGGCAGACTGGTAATATGGCTGGCAGACTGGTAATATGGCTGGCAGACTGTTTTTGTGCATGGCAGACTGGTTTTGTGCATGGCAGACTGGTTTTGTGCATGGCAGACTGGTAATATGGCTGGCAGACTGGTAATATGGCTGGGAACTGGTATTGTGCATGGCAGACTGGTAATATGCATGGCAGACTGGTAATATGCATGGCAGACTGGTATTGTGCATGACAGACTGGTAATGTGCATGGCAGACTGGTATTGTGCATGGCAGACTGGTAATATGCATGGCAGACTGGTGATATGGCTGGGAACTGGTATTGTGCATGGCAGACTGGTAATATGCATCGCAGACTGGTATTGTGCATGGCAGACTGGTAATATGTATGGCAGACTGGTAATGTGCATGGCAGACTGGTATTGTGCATGGCAGACTGGTAATATGCATGGCAGACTGGTAATATGCATGGCAGACTGGTAATATGCATGGCAGGCATGGCAGACTGGTAATATGGCAGGCCGGGCACGGAGGAGATGCAGGCCGGGCGCGGAGGAGATGGAGGCCGGCAAGGAGGAGATGGAGACCGGCAAGGAGGAGATGCCGAAAACAAATCCGATCCATTTGAGAGGCGCTGTGCTGTGCGCCTCTCCAACGGATCGGATTTGTTTTGTCCCTCTC
The DNA here is from genome assembly GCA_009667805.1 of Leptobrachium leishanense. Taxonomy (NCBI): domain Eukaryota; kingdom Metazoa; phylum Chordata; class Amphibia; order Anura; family Megophryidae; genus Leptobrachium; species Leptobrachium leishanense. The sequence continues at coordinate 286,683,040 of CM019067.1, read as the reverse complement.
GCACGCCGGCTGTGCGCGTGCCACGGCCGTTGGATGCGCGCGCAGCGCAGTAGGGTTTTGGCGACGGACACGCCAGCCCTTATTGTTTTATAGGATAGATAATCATAACAATTTTTTTTATTTTTGATGAAATTTTGGGGACGATTTGTTACTAAATTTACATTTTTTTTCTCCTCACCGCAGAAGGGATTTTTTTTAAAATACTGTAATTCTATAGTTATGAAAAAATTGCCATCCTCGTGCACAAGTTGACGGTTTCACTAGTATTTCTATATTCATTTTCTCATCAACATGAGGACCTGTTCAAACTCAGCTGTTAATGTTTGCAGCAATATTAGCGGCTCAAGCCGCTAATACACCCAACATAGGGCTCTATTACATTCTTTACGCAAAAACGCACCGTTGAGCAATAACGTGCGTAAAACGGATGCGTAAAAGGGACGCGCACAAACGCATGGGAAGCAATGTTGCGCGCAGAAATCAGTGTGTGGACTGTTTTTTTTCACGCGATTCAGCCAATCCGAATTAAGAACCACAATTATCTCACGTTAAGTTATTGCGCCTGTCAAAGTCAATCTGCGCATATATGCTGCATCAATAAAAAATATGCACGCACAACTTCTCAAATTTATTGGTTTGGTATGTGTAGAATTTGTAACTATACTTTGTTGCGTATTGGTTTTTAGGGCTCGTGTATTTGGTTTCGGCCAGGTTGATAGAATTTTCCATTAACACCAACTTTTAGGAGTTGCTAAAATTATGAGCGCAACGTCTATCCGTTAATTCCTGCGCATAGATTGGAATACCATTCGCATACCAGCGCACAAACGCATTTGCGCTCACAATGTTGAGTATAGGACGCGCAATGTACAGCAAGCTCGTGCAGCGTTCACACAGGTTCACCCATGGTAGACGTATATGCGCGTTTGTTGCGCTGACATTGTAATACGACATTCAGCGCAAAGGGTTTTGCCCCTCTCGTTAATGCGTTTTTGCGTGGGCGCAAAAGTATGCACGAAGATTGTAATAGGGCCCATAGCCTTTAATAGCGAGCCAGTAATGGATAATGGTTCACTCACACGTTAACAAGCCGCCATTACTGGCTCCTTTGGATTAGGACCCATTAAAGTAGAAGGCCTCAGAACCCCCCAGTGTTTTGTTTCTCATCCTGGAATCTGGGATTGGATTTAATATAAACACCTGAAAGAATTTCCTAAATGCCTCCTCTTCCCCCGTCCTGTCCAGTGGGACTGACGATAGGCAACAAACCATAAAGTACGACATCTTCATAATATACTTACCAAGAGAGTGAGAGCAACTACGACAAGGCTCAGTGAGGCTGACCACCGTCTGCTGAAGATCTATCCTGGGTGGCGTAGTGGGAGGATTTGGGTTCTTCCAGCCATTGCACTTACAGTTTTCGTCTGCCTGAAATCAAAATTGTATCAGTTTACAAGAGCGGATGGAAAAGTCAAGTGTATCCTTGTAAAACCTTATTACAAACATATTCAAGTGTGAGGAAAACAGTAAAGTAGCTAGAATCGTGCAAACTCTCATGAAGATCATAATTATAAAATTAAGCATACATTTAATTAGGTGGCCAACAGACAGCTAAAAAAAAAAAAAAAATAGCACAAAGTTTACCCCCACCATAAACAAAACAACAAAAAATAATAATAGAGTGAGGTTCCCCCTACCCTCAAACGACCAGGAGGAATCCACCTGTGGACAATATAGTCACACTCGCCAACTGTCCAGCTTTAGGGGGACGGTTATAAATTTCGGGGACTGTTCTGCTGTCCCATGGAGACAGTAATCTGCCCTACTTTGTCATTGAGAAACAACAGAAGGAAATCCAGGCAATCCACCTCCGGTGTAGAAAGCAGTTTTATTTGGAAGACATTAACTGCAACATTTCGGCCATCCGAGTGGCCTATGTCAAGTCCCTTGACAATGGCTACTTGTATGGCCGAGGCATTGCTGTTAAGTCTTCCAAATAAAACTGCTATTCACACTAAGTGGATTGCCTGGATTCCCTTCTGTTGTTTCTTGTGAATATTGGATTTGGACCTCCGGGTCTCTATTGAGCACCCGAATCTGGTGCGGTATTGAATATCCATTTATATGCCCAATGTACATGTACTACTTTCTTGGCGAGGCAGTAGGACATGTCCCCTTTCAGGATTTAAATCATCCTTTTGGAGTCTGTCCTCCCCTTTCCCAAATGACACACACCTTTCACGACTATTTCCTGGATGGACCCAACATTTGGGCATCACCAATGACACAAGTTACTTCACAGACACTCCCACCTCAGACATGTTCATCTGAATGTTGGACACTGTTGCGCGATATTTTGTATAAGGAACATAGGCTCTTATCTGTGCTTTGTGGGTGTTTCTCATTTGGTTTGGATAACCTGCATGTATACAGACTGTGATTATTTAGCCTTCCTAAGCAATGACTGTATTGTGTGTACACACCCTAAATATACAGACGGTACGTAGCTGTGAGAAGGAATGAATAAACAGGGTCCTACAAAGTTATTTCCACTTGTCACACGCTAATACACTACAACGTATTTCTACTTCGACTCTAGGTTAAGGAAATCAAACACTGTCAAGGGAGTCTAAGGTTACTGCTGGATGGAGTGAAGCCAGCTGAGCAGATGGTGATACGAGGAGACAACAAGCCCTGAACTGCTGCCAGTGAGTCTACTAGTGGGTACACAGAGCCGTGCGTTAACCACGTAAAGCATGAATTTTTATTCTTTCAGAAGGCAGATTATGTAACCTGTTGCTGCAACATGAAAAACCGTTAGATCATAGTGTATGCTGTATGCACTAAACGAGACCACTTGTTACTTTTTAAGTATCTTAATCACAAGGTGAGCGCAGCTAATGCACAGCATGTGAGATACTTAAACTTTAAATAGGTGGACCGGGATATGTGCTTATCTGAACTGAAATAAGCACTGCTCTATGCCAACGCACTTACCCTTAGGGGTCAGTGATGGTGAACCTTGACACCATAGATGTTTCTGAACTACATCCCCCATGATGCTCAGTTAGTCCTAAAATTGGTAGAGCATCATGGGCCATGTAGTTCAGAGACATCAAGGGTGCCACGGTTTGCCATCACTGGTATGTGGTCATGTACCTCCGGCAGCGCCCTCCACGCTGTTCCCTGGCTGAGCACCGTATGAAATGCATGCCGCCGCCGGTCACGTGAAGGCCAGAGGGGCAGGGAGCGGAACTATGACGTGGCGCCAGAGGGTTTAAAAACCCTTCAGTCAGCCCAGATCAGCACGCTGACGTGTTTCTTGTATCCCACAGTGCTACCTAAGTGTATAATATATTTGATCTCTGTGTATGACCCCTGGCTTTGGCAACTTAACGATTCTGGTGTTTGACCCCTGGCTTTGGCAAAAGAGCGATTCTGGTGTTTGACCTCTAGCTTTGGCAAATAACGATTCTGGTGTTTGACCTCTAGCTTTGGCAAATAAACGATTCTGGTATACATACATTTAGACATACCGACCACTGTAAGGATCGGAAGGGAAGGAGTAACTATGTTTACAGGGACCGGTTTCATATCGTCTTGGGGAATACGTGACATCTATGTCCTTGAATATTTTTGATGGTTTACTTAAAAAGGGACATTTTAGGCACATTGACCCCTCAAAGTAGTCGGATCTGAGCTTCATAGAACAAGAGTCAAGACCCAGAAGTGGGACCAGTTTAGGGAACCAGTTCTTAACGCGTTCACATTGCGAGACAATGAATAGACTGGAAGCACCAGCGCCCCACCCATACATTCATAGAACTACTGCACCACACGATGCTGTCAGCATGTCAATTCCAGAGCAGTGCTGAGGCAGCCCAGTGCTGGAATGAAGGGAAGATAAAGCTATTGAAAGGGTTAAAAAGAGGGAAAGCGCAAAAGAGACCAAGAGGTGTTAATGTTTAACCCCGCTCTCTCCTCCCACTATTTTGGCTTTATATAAATGATCATAATAATTAACAGCAGAGAAGGTCTGGCAGGTCCCGGGGAAACAAGAAATGGATAGAAACATAGAAACATAGAAAAATGTCAGCAGATAAGAACCTTTCGGCCCATCTAGTCTGCCCAATTACATGGATACTTTACCTGGATTTATCTTTTATTTAGGATAGCCTTATGCCTATCCCATGCTTGCTTAAATTCAATTACTGTTTTGGCCTCTACCACTTCTACTGGAAGACTGTTCCATGTATCCACCACCCTCTCAGTAAAATAATGCTTTCTGATGTTACTTTTAAACCTTTGCCCCTCTAATCTAAGGATAGTCCATTTGCCAGCAAACCAAAGGATAGATTCCAAGTCAGGTGTAAGCTTAACCAAAGTCTATAAACTTGGTAAATTTACAACTCCTCCAGCCAGGTTTACACCTCAATAGGGGCTTATTCCAACCCTGTTGGTGACAGGAAACCACTAAGGGAAAAAATTGTCAGAAGCCGAAATCCCAATGTAGGCTCCTTGATACGACGTCTATTCCAAATAAATCACTGTACGAGCAGATCGAGCCGAAACAGATGGAAGCCGCTCAATGATATAGGCAGTCGCTGTTTGTAGTGGTTCCAGAGCTCCATAGAGTCCATGGAGCCAATCACAACCCAGCCGCAAGCTCTGCCCAAGCTCATGGGACCAGGACCAAGCAGGGATGGCCAGTGTAAGCATCAGATTGCCCTGCCTTTTCCAGAGATGAGAGGCAAAATATTAGATTTCTAGTATAGGAGTGGGGGGGGGGTTAGAATTAAGTGAGTTTGCAAAAGCAAAACCATTTAACACTGGGGTCCGAGACTCTGTATTTTATGTGGAATACCGCCTTGAATCGAGAACAGCACGTTACCATGGCATAGCTTGTTGTTCTCGTTTTAAGCTATTATTAACAGCCCGGTGCTTTTAATGAAATGCATGCTAGAGCAAATTACCACTCATAAACAAAAACATAAAAAAGGAACTCCCGGCCTATATTATTTTTATAACTAACAAAAATATTAGTCATACATGCAAATGAATATTCTTCTAAATAGTATGTAATGGATTCACCTTCTGATTTCTGCATTTTTAAAGGACAGAACTCTTAAACGGTCAGAGACCCTCAACTCCCAAACACGGAATATAAAAATGAAAAAAACCTTGGTAAATCAAATATAAAAATAAATGTCACGAAAATATATGTTCTGCATCTACAATATACGACGTATTCTTCAGTTATATACAGTTGTATTATATGCAACCAGTACAGTGTAAAATGCTTTTCTTGTCTGTGCACACAGTACTGTGGACAAACTTTGCTATATTTGGCTCCAGGCAGGGTGCTTTGCCAACTTTTAGAAATAAAAAAAAAAAGAAAGTCTTGTGAATTACTTGTTGGGATTATTGTGAAACAGTTAGAATGTTCTTACTCCCAGAGTATTGACACACTAGGGGTCATTCAGGAAGAGGTGAAATGGTGGAGAATTAAAAGGGCATGGACTATTTTAGACTAGGACTTAAATTCATGCCAAATTTGGAAGCCACAGAAAATCCCAGGAGCAACGGCATATTTTTAAAAAATATGCTAAGTGTTCTTTAAAGATTTACATAGAGAAAATCCCAGGAGCCAGTGGGCCTGATTCCACGGATGTCATTAAGATACACACTAAAGTCATACAATACAATGGCTCGAGAATTTCGCTTCATTCAACCTCATATTGTATTTTACATAGAAAGGTAGCAGATGAAGAAGGCTGGAACAGCTCGTTCTTTATCTGTGTCAGTCATTATTCGGCAATGTGTACTAACTTCAAAATCCTGGTGTTAAGTGATTTTGTGAAAGCGCGATCACTTAACACATTATTTTAAACCCACATGTGTGCAGCTCCGATCCATCGTTCTGCACAGGCGCTAAAGAACGTGCGTACGCAAACCACCCATGTTCCAGTCAATGTACAATATCCGTATCCTATGCTACGCAAGCCGTGTATCCATGCATTTTGAATAGAACGGCAGTAAGAACTTCCAGATTTCAGAAACGTCTGAGCTGACCGGGGATGAGCTGCGCATGTCATATTTTAAATAGAGTGTCCTTTAAAGCATATATTGTATATTTAAAATGAACTTTAAACAGACAATTAGAGCAAGGATCTGTCCTTTCAAAACCTTAACTAGTGCACAAAATGTCCTTTCTTGGAAATCAGGCTCCTGCTGACACGGCTTCTGTTTGTTCCCATGTGCAAGCCCTTAATTCATAAAGTCTGTAAATAATAATAATATGCTGATCCCCGGAGAGATAATTGTTCTGTTAAATGGTTTGACTTCAGGAGACATGTAGGGAGTAATATCCATACAGCACATGGATCTACTTCCTTTTATTGCCCCTGCTGACACTAAATACTTTTAAAAAAAATAAATTGCGACGATTATAAAAAAACCAAAAAAAAAAACACAGGGTTGTCTTATGTTCAAGCAGCATAAATCCACAGTGTAGAACAAAAGCAATAAATAATATGACGTATATTATCCGTGTGAGCATTAGGGTTCTGTTTGAAGTTGGTCTTCGCAGATTATTTTGTTAGGAAGGAATGGTTACTTATTACACATTCCCACTTAAGAAATTCAACTCACAATACATGTTACTACATGCAGGGTACGATTACATTCTTCGCGCAAACGTTAACGCGAGCGCAAAAACACATTAACGCGAGAGGAAAAACCCTTAGCGCAGAACGTCGTATTACAATGTCCGCGCAAAAAATGGCCGTTAATGTCTACCGCTGGTGAACCTGCGCGAACCCTTTGCGAGCATAAAGTACTTTGCGCGTCCTATACTTAACATTGTGAGCGCAAATGCGTTTGTGCGCTGGTACGCGGATGGTATTACAATCTATGCGCAAAATTTAACAGGCAACGTTTGCGCGCATAATTTTAACGTCTTAGAAAAGCTGGTGTTAATGGCAAATCTGAACGTTCTGGCCGAAACCAAATACACCAGCCCCAAAAAAAAAATACAGCAAATGATAGTTACACATGCTACACATACCCAAACAATAAAATTGAGAGGTTGTGCGTGTTTTTATTATTGCCGCAGCATATATACGCAGATTGAATTTGACAGGCGCAAAAAATTAACGGGAGACAATTGTGGTTCTTAATTCTGATTGCACACCGATTTCTGCGAGCAGAGTTAATGTGCACGCTTTTTTGCGTGTCCGATTTATGCGTGCAATTTTTCAACGGATGCAAAAATGCGCGCGGATTGTAATACCAGCGTTAATTTATGCGCGTTAACGTTTAATGCTGTGCGCAAAAAAATAAAAAATAGCGCTGCGCATTTTCGCTCAAAGAATGTAATAGAGCCCGCAGTGTTTAAGTATATACATGGATACTGGCCCTGTCTATACTGCTTATCATGAACCAGATGACAAACAACCAAAGGTTGCAGACCCAGCCTTACAAGGGACACTCTTAGCACCCTGACCATGTTAGCTAACTAAAGTGGTCAGGCTGTATTTAGCGCTTCCCTTCTTTTCTCCCCATTCTCTCCAGCCGTGTTTGGCCAATAGCCAGGGCCGGATTTACATCTCAGGAACCTGTAGGCACAGAAAAGTGAAGCGTGCCCCCTCCCCCCCAAAAAAAGTGCCCATATCACTTTTTTAAAATTTTTGTTTTGGGGCAAACTTTGAAAATTTTTAAAAACTGAAGACCAGTTTCTCACTGCGCTCACATAAAAAAAAGGGGCAGAATCTGTTGCCTTAAAATTAAGCAAAATGTTAGGGCTAGGGTTAAATGTAAAACAAGCACACATAGAAATTAAAGTTAGGATTAGGTTATTAAGCCCAACCTTAATTTCTAACCCTAGCTATGGAAAATGTTTACATAAACCTGGCCATGTTTGCAATCATTGGAAAGGCCATACTCAGCCCTTTCCAATGGAAATGTTACCGGAATCCACTCGGTTCACTCGGGACGAGGCCGGACCGGACACGAGCAAGGATTGTCTGGACACGAGTCTCTTTAGGAAAGGCAAACTTTATTGTGACATCACAGAAGATGATCACACAGGATTGAATCGCAAAGACTGAGCCCCGAGTTCCCCCTGACCAGGCCCGTCTTTAGCGCAGGGCAAAAGGGGCAGCTGCCCTGGGCCCAGTCAGTGTTATGGGGCCCAAAGCAGCTGCTCCTGTCCTGAGTGCTTGAGCCAGCAAAAATCGTGGTGGTACGGGCTGCCTCCCCTGTGTGGTGATGGGACCACAGCGAGGAGGGGAGGCCTCGGAGAGAGGTGATGCATCTTGGCAGCTGCGTTTGGCTCCTCCCCCTCCTCACCATGCAGTTCCCCTGCGCAGGAAGACAGGATTCAGGAAGCTGTCAGTGCTTCTGCTCAGCCCTGCCCTGTTCTGCTCTGCCAGCCTGGCCTGAGACAGCCTACAGCAAGCATGCAGTAAGAAGCAGGGCTCTGCTTACAAGACCCCCTGCTTCCCCACCCCTCCAGCTTGGGTATGTGATGTCACATGTTCATATGTATTTATGTATGTATGTGTGTGGATATGTGTCTGTGTGGATATGTGTGTATTGTGTGTGTGTGTATTGTGGATTATGTGTGTGTATTGTGGATTATGTGTGTGTGTATTATGTATATGTGTGTGTATTATGTATATATGGTGTGTGCGTGTATGGATTATGTATATATGGTGTGTGAGTGTATGGATTATGTATATATGGTGTGTGAGTGTAGATTATGTGCATATATGATGCATGTGTGTGATGTGTCTGTATATATGGAGTGGGAATAAGGAGCTAACTTCAGCTTCATGTGGAAATGTGTGTGATGTAAATATCAAGTGTATATATGATATGTGTGTGTGATGTGTATTATGTGTATGTGTATATAATGTGGAAATGTGTATATGATGTATATATGATGTGTACATGTACAGTATATAGAATGTGTGTATATAGGATGTGTACGTTTACAAAGGATGTATATACAATAGTACGTATAAATACTTATATGATGTGTACACACAGAGATATTGTGTTATTTGGTTATTGTGTTTTCCTTACAGTACATGTATAAAGGATGTGTAATTGTAAAAAACAATTTAATCTATTAAATTATTAATTATTCAAAGAGCTCCGAATTGTGGATGAAAGGTAACCGAACGCTGAAATTCAGCGTTCGGTTACCTTTCCTGGCCATTCGGCTATTCAGAGAGCAGGTAGTTCGCCAAATGTTGGCGAATTGCCTGCACATACGGTGCCTGTTCGGTGCCTGTTCGAGGGCAGTGAAATCCCCATAGAGAAGCAATGCTTCAGAGAACACAAACCAGCAGTGAAAAGTTGCCGAATTGCCCTGCCATTCGGTGGTTTCATGCGGCAGGTTTATTTAGGCGAATCCCATAGGCTTCAATGTTAAAAATATTCCCATTTTAATCCAATATCTAATAAACAGTTGATTATTTTACTCTGCAGCAAAAAGTCTCTTTATAGATTTTTTTTTTAGGATATTATAGGCATTTTTCCGGATTTTTGTGCGAAAATAGTTTTTTTTCCCTTTTTTTAATGTTTTTTCTGTAACAGCCCTTTTTATTCTCATTCATTGGATTTTATATGTAAATTTCAGAAATTTTCGCTCAGTAGTTTCTTTGCAAACAGTGTTTCACTTTTTCAAACATTCAAGCCTACTGTTTTTTTTTATTTTTTTCACTCCATTCGTCTACAGTGTGGGCTTTTTCCGGCGGCTGCTCGGGTTTCTCCGGCGTGTTCGGCGGGGTTATTCCAGATGTTTTTGCGGGTTTCGGTGTGCGTTCGCTGATTTTTGCAGTGAGTGTTCGGTGGGGTTGATCTAGATATTTTTGCGGGTCTTGGTGTGCATTCACCTGGTTTTGCAGTGAGTGTTCGGTGGGTTTGCGGCGGCTTTTCCCTGCACTACAGCGGCCCTGTGGTGCTTGCTGAATACACCGCAGGGTCGCCGAAATGGGATCGCCAAATCGCACTGAATTGAACAAAAAGTCAAAAGTGCGGTGACTTTGATTCTATTTGAATAACCCTGTATGTGTGGTTTTTCGCGTTTTTTTTTTTTTTTGGATGGGGTGGAGAGTAAATTCCAATGGGGGGGCCCAAAAAAAATGTTTGCCCAGGGTCCAGTCAATATTAAAGACGGCCCTGCCCCTGACAAGGGGTCTTATACCCCGAATACATAATTAGGTACATCCCAATTAGCCCACCTCCCGGTGACACTATCCCACCCCACGTGGGTTAATACCTCCCTTAGTCTAATACAAAGACATTCCTTTAAATTGGCCGTAAATTGGCAAACTTCATGTTAGTTTCAACAGATCATGATTAGTTACTACATCCAGTCCGGGCTGTGCTCGCCTCCCTAGCGCCTGTGCTCATTAGTTGCGGGTAGCACCTGGTCTATTTTCTATGCTTCCCTTTGTCTTGCTGGGGCCTCTGTGACCTTGATGTATCCACTTCTCATTCTATCCCTTCGTGCCAGGAACAGCCTCGATCTTTCTCAGGTTTTAATTGCTTTTCTGCTAATCTAACACATTCCTAAATTTCTACGTATGCTTCATTCTAGTTTCAGCTAAAATCTACCTAGTTATTTTCAAGTGAACCAATATTCTGAACAAGATGGCCGCCTGGCTTATAATGGCGGCCAGCTTCCAGCCTGATTCCACTTCATTCCCCCCTTGGCTCAAGCCTCAGGTTCTTCTCCTGAGATTTGTAGCCATTACACCTCACTACTATTATTCCTCATACTTTGGGGGACCTATTTTCGTTGGGAACATATCTTGTGGGATAATCAGTGGTATCTCCTGTGTCTGTGTGGGTGTCAGTGCTCTCTTGCATAGTGGCCATAGACATAGCCCTATGCGGTACAGTAGTGTCCCTACGACCAAGATCACCACCACCATCAGAATCATGGATCCAATCTGTGAAATAAATCTCAGAATGGATCCGAACCAATCTCCAATTGCTCTGAACCCACGGAGTGGATTCCAGCCTTCAGCAGCGATCCTCCTTGCTGTGTTCTGCAACTGTGCTACCTTCTCCTGGTGATCTTGGATTACCTGGTAATAGTCAGGGACGTCATGTGTAGTGTTCTTGATGAAAGTGCAACATTCATAATGCATCGTCATCTCACACAATCCATTCAGAGCCGCACTGATCTGTTCCAGTGCCATGTTATGTATCATTTGTACCTTTCGTATCTCCCGTACTTCCAGATTCAGCAACTGAATATCCCAACTAGTCTTATTCAAAATTTCATCCATCAAACTGGCATAACTGTTCATTCTTGCCATCAACTCTCTTCCCCATCCAGTCCATGCTGGAAGCCATGCCCATATTCGATCCGCTTTCTTGAATAGCTCTCTCTTCTGTCTTTCAAACACCAGTGGGTACCTAGGGTGAAGTGTTGTGTCTGAATTAGTGTCTTCTCCCCTCACCCTCTGGATTGGGATCAATTTAGCCAGATAACACATTCCCGTTACTGTAGGTGGTACCCATGTGTAACACACCATTTTCACAGCACACCTGGTACCCTCCTTTCACTATAAATGGTGACGAATATAGTGTTCCCTTTGTTATCACTATCGCAAGTTGTCTCAGCCGTCTCATCATATCCACTGCATCCTGCCTTCCATTGGTCGCATTCGCAATCACCTCCTCTTGCTCTCTAGTGAGTTGCCTGCACCATATATACAGTTGTGTTCAAAATTATTCAACCCCCACTAAAATTGAGTGTTTTGGCCAGTTTGACATTGATTTTGATCATTCAGTCATCTTGCTTACAATTAAATCAAAGAGGCACGTGTAGGTCAGACAAATATAACATAACATTTATAATGAAATAAGCACAAATGTCTTTTCTGTGCTCACATCATTATCAGTTTTATTCAACCCCCAAGTGACATTCAATCTTAGTACTTAGCTTTTAAACGTGAAGCATAGCTTGACACAAGTGTCTTGCAGCGATCTACGGGTATCTTCGCCCATTCGTCATGGGCAAAAGCCTCCAGTTCAGTCACATTCTTAGGCTTGCGCACTGCAACTGCTTTCTTTAAGTCCCACCAGAGGTTCTCAATCGGATTTAAGTCAGGTGACTGCGATGGCCACTCCAAAATGTTCCAGCCTTTAATCTGCAACCATGCTCTAGTGGACTTGGAGGTATGCTTGGGATCATTGTCCTGTTGAAAGGTCCAACGTCTCCCATGCCTCAGGTTTGTGACGGACTGCATCACATTGTCATCCAATATCTCCTGGTACTGAAGAGAATTCATGGTACCTTGCACACGCTGAAGCTTCCCTGTACCTGCAGAAGAAAAACAGCCCCAAAGCATGATTGACCCCCCGCCATGCTTCACAGTAGGCAAGGTGTTCTTTTCTTCATAGGCCTTGTTCTTCCTCCTCCAAACATAGCGTTGATCCATGGGCCCAAACAGTTCTAATTTTGTTTCATCAGTCCACAGAACACTATCCCAAAACTTCTGTGGTTTGTCCACATGACTTTTGGCATACTGCAGTTGACTCTTCTTATTCTTTGGAGACAGCAAGGGGGTGCACCTGGGAGTTCTGGCATGGAGGCCTTCATTACGCAGTGTGTGCCGTATTGTCTGAGCTGAAACTTCAGTACCCACATCTGACAAATCTTTTCTCAGTTCCTCAGCAGTCACACGGGGACTTTTCTCCACTCTACGCTTCAGGTAGCGCACAGCAGTCGAAGTCAGCATCTTCTTTCTGCCACAACCAGGTAGCGTTTCAACAGAGCCCTTTGCCTTGAATTTGCGAATGATGCTTCCTATGGTCTCTCTTGGTATGTTTAACATCTTTGCAATCTTCTTATAGCCATCGCCCTTCCTGTGAAGAGTAATCACCTCTTCTCTTGTCTTCCTAGACAATTCTCTTGACTTCACCATGTTTGTAACCACACCAGTAAATGTCTAGAAGGAGCTGAGTATCACAGTCATTTTAAAGCTGCCTAATTGGTGCTTATTATGCTTTATTGCTGCTCCGTGACATCCACAGGTGTTTTCAATACCTGATTGAAAACACTTGAATGAACCTCTGTTCTTCAGAGTGGTGGTCTTTAAGGGGTTGAATAATTGTGTCAATGAAGAATTCACAAAAGAAACATTTACTACTGTATTACAAAACCAATTGATGTCATTTTAGTTGCATATGGTTCTTTAAAAAGTCCTTGTAGGATTTCATTCTGAATACAATTACAAATGTACACTAAATTCCCTAAAACCCTTTACAGCATTGGGGGTTGAATAATTTTGAACACAACTGTATATATAATGCGCCTTTAGCCCTGTTCTGAATATGTAAATGTACGATGTCCAGTTGAACTGACTTGAGTTACATAACCCACCCTCGTTATTTGTCTCCTTATCTGGTCCTAATTGAAAACACCATTCTGGTTGGTACACTGGTCCTATTATGGGGTGCCCGGGACTGAATGATTCTGGTTTCTCCCTCAATGCATCGACTGCTTGTATTGTGACATTCTCTGATGCAAACATACTCAAATTCATTGGGACAGAGGCGAATGGTATATAAATTGTCTCTGGGTGCAGTCTACTACACACCCAGCATGTGGTTTGCCCAGACTTTTTAGCATAGTCATATTTAAATTGCATAAGTAAGTGTCCTCTTGGGCTGGTTCCAGATAGCGCCTCTCGTTTTTGTCTCCACATGGTACGGTTCTCCATCACCGGGTGCGTACCATTCCAGATCTGGTAAATTTCCACTTTCTTGGTGGTGCTTGGGCACCTGGGGCATGCTCCACGTGATAGTCCATGGATCAAATGTGCAAGGAACAAAATCAGTACCAGAATTGCCCCAACTGTCAATAACCCTTGGGCAATTCTCTTCACAGTCACATAAACCCACTCCCTCCCCGCCGGAATTTCAAAAACAAAAGACATTTCCGGTTGATCACGGGTCGGGCCGGGCACCTAAAAATAACCCTTTCAGCATCTCCCATCAGGGGATAATCAGACCTCGTTGTATCCAACAAAACACCCACGGGTTGAGTATCTTGGATGCTTTCAGTCGAATCTCTCAGGGGCTCATGACTGTGGTCTTTGTTAGCTTTAGCCTCAGCGGATTGGTCTCGTTGGTGACGACCTTCCATACTGGTTCAGGATTGGCTGCAGCTACCTTCAGTCTGGAGTGATGTATCCACGGGACCACCTCGGCAACCTTTACTGCTGTAGGGGTTGATAACAGGACAAAGTAAGGACCTCTCCATTTTGGGCCTAGTGGATCATTTTTCCACTCCTTCACCCATACTGAATCACCTGGACAATACTTATGCAGTGGGGGGTATAAAAAGTGAGGTATATTATCTCCCACCCAAGTATTTAATTTCTGCATTGCTTTACCCAACAGCACAACCTGATCATTTAATTTAGTTTCCCCCAATGCCCGAAGGTCCCCCCTTAGTCCATTAATCAGAGGGGTAGGCCGTCCAAACATGAGTTCGTACGGACTTAGCTTCAATTGGAGGGTTGGCCTGCACCTTATGTGCAATAAGACTATCAGCAGCACATCCAACCAGCCTAGTGACGTCTCTTGGCACAGTTTGGACATCAAAGTCTTTAGGGTGCGGTTCATTCTCAACTTTTCCCAAGCTTTGGGGCCTGTAAGCCGTATGTAACTTCCAGGTGATGCCCAATAGTCGGGCAAGTTGCTGTAAACAGTTCTGTATAAATGCGGGGCCATTGTCCGACCCTATTTCGAGAGGAAGTCCATAGCGTGGTATTATTTCCTTCATCAGACTTTTCACCACTTCCACTGTTTTCTCCGTTCTTGTTGGGAAAGCTTCTACCCATCCTGTCATGGTACACACCATTACCAGTAGATATTTATATCCTTTGCAGGGTGGCAACACTGTGAAATCTATCTGTAACAATGCCATTGGGGATAGCCCGATCGGCTGCTTCCCTGGAGGTTGAGATGGGCCTGTTCTTGGATTATTTTTGGCGCATGTCACGCACTGCTGGGCTATTGCTTTGCAGATCACTGACAGTATTGGCACGTAGAAATGTGGCTCCAATTGTTGTTCCATCATTTCGCTTTCTCCATGGGTACTTGCGTGGAGCATTTTTACAATCTCAGGCGCCAATGTTGCTGGTAGAACTATTTGTCCATTCTTCAACTGGAACCATCCGTCCTCTCCATATCCGCCTTGTTCTTCTGATAGGCGTCCATTCGCTCAGTGGCGCCGGTAGGAGTGCAGCCACCACTGGTTTTGCTTTGTATCGTGCCAATTCTCCATGGTTTCCCCATATGAATTCTTCTTTTGGGAAATAGTATCGCCAGGCAAAGAACAGCAGATCTTGTCTTTCCTGTGAATCTCTCACTGCTGGTATAAAAAAGTTCACACTTTTCTTCATTCTTGGCAGTTTGTTTTTGATAAGGATCTCCTTGAGAAAGAACCTCACCAATGGGGCTTGGTATTCTTCTGCTCCCAATTCTCCCAAACTTAGCAGTATTCGTGTAATTCTCAGATTATTATGAGGGTTGGTGGTTAGATTTTCGAAACGTGAGGCGAAATTTTCTGCTCGTTCAACTTCGATTACTTCTGTATCTTCCCCATACTCCCCCATTAGTTTTACGCCGAAGAATTTCAGCATCATTTTGTATACTCTGCGGAGTCTTTGCTGAACTTCTGAGGTGTTAATCATAAGACGTGTCTCTTGAGGGTTCAGAGGAGTGGAGTAAAAATTTCAGCCTTGGGAACGGGTTGGGAAGAGCCATTGGATATAATCATGATTGAGTTCTAATAGTTCGTAATCATTGTGCCATTTGTGCAGAATAATTTCAATAAATTCGCCTTTGGGTTCAAATTTTCTCCAATTCATATAGAACTCGTAGTTTGGCATGGGAGGTTGGGCCTCTTGCTTACAGAGCAGGACTTTGGCTTGATCAGTTGTTAGCAATGGTTTTGCAGCCGCTTTTGCGGCCTGGTCAGCGTGCCTGTTGCCTTTTGGAATTTCATCATGACCTTTCTGGTGGCCACGACAGTGCATAATACTGACAGCACTTGGTTTCCATACAGCTTCTAGAAGGGCTGTGATTTCAGCTGCATACTTGATTTGTTGTCCTGAGGAAGTAAGTAGACCTCTTTCTTTGTAGAGTGCACCATGTGCATGGACAGTCATAAAGGCATATTTGGAGTCAGTGTAGATATTCACTCTTTTGCCTTCGGAAAGTTGTAGAGCCCTGGTTAGGGCTGTTATTTCAGCCAGTTGTGCAGATGTATGGCCTGGTAGAGAATTTGCTTCAATAATCTCTTCTGCTGAGACGACTGCATAGCCGGAGATTTTCTTCCCATCATCCATATAACTGCTACCATCAGTGAATAGCTGTAGATCGTATTTGTCTAGGGGTACGTCTTTCAAATCTGGCCTGCTACTGAACACTTCTTCCATGACTTGGAGGCATTCATAATCTGGATCCTCTTCACAGTCAGGCAGTAAAGTAGCAGGGTTCAAGGTAGCGATAAGGTCCAAATGAACCCGTGGATTCTCACACATCATAGCTTGGTACTTTGTCATCCAGCTGTTGCTGAACCAGTAACTTCCTTTTACATCAAGCAGGGCTTTGACAGCATGGGGCACCTTGACATGAAGAACTTGTCCAAGGGTCAGCTTGTCTGCTTCTGCTATCAGCATTGCGGTGGCTGCCACAGCTTTCAGGCATGGGGGTAGGCCGCAGGCCACAGGATCAAGTTGCTTGGAGAGATAGGCCACAGGCCTTGGCCAGGAGCCAAAATTCTGAATCAGCACTCCTGTAGCTGTTTGATTGTGTTCATGCACGTACAGCTGGAAAGGCTTGCTGTGATCTGGCAGTCCCAGCGCAGGAGCCTCCATTAAGAGAGTCTTTAATTACAGGAAAGCTGCTGTTTGCTCTTCTTCCCAGAGGAAGGGGTCATGCTCTCCTCCTTTGGTGGCTTGATGGAGAGGCTTAGCAACATCTGCGAAGTTGGGGATCCACAGGTGGCAGAAACCTGCAGCTCCCAGGAATTCACGGACTTGTCTCCTTGTCTTTGGTTGGGGTATTCGGTATACTGCTTCTTTTCTCTCTGCCCCCAGTGCACGCTTGGTACCTGTTAATTGAAAACCTAAATATTTCACAGTCTGTTTACATATTTGTGCTTTCTTTTTGGACACTCTGTAACCTGCAAGGCATAGCAGATGTAGCAGGGCTTTTGTGGCAGAGAGACAGTCTTTTTCTGTGGGAGAAGCTAGTAATAAATCATCTTCATACTGTAGTAAAACAACTTTGTCTGGCTGAGCGTTGAAGGACAGGAGGTCCTGGCTGAGCGCGCACCCAAAAAGTGTGGGCGAGTTCTTGAAACCTTGAGGGAGGCGTGTCCAGGTCATTTGATGGCGCGCCCCCGTGGTAGATTCCTCCCACTGAAATGCAAAAAGGGGCTGGCTTGCCGGAGCCAGGCGGATACAAAAAAAAGCGTCTTGTTTACGTTCTACACAAAAGATAGCCTGCACCTTTAAAACACATCTCTAAGTTCACATTTACATTCAGTAATAAAAGTACATTTAAAACTAAAGCTAAGCAATTTACAATACATTTAAAACCACACCACGCAATAAAAATGAACATAAAGTCTTTCCCAAAGCAAAGGACTGTCTTTTGGGGGTTTTGCCAGGAAAATAAAAGTCTTGAGGTTTGAAGCGGGGAGCGCTATGTCAGTTCTATGACACCCTGCCAATAGCGCTGTGTGAAGCAGAGGAGTTTCCTCTGCCCACACAGCGGTCACTCGGCAGATGGGATTTTGAATATCCCGCCTGCTGGGGATCAGCTCAATGACAGATGATATCAGCAGCATCTGCCAAATTGGGGAAAAGGAGGGGGTATTATACTAATAGTGTTCGTTTGTATAGGCAAACAGCCAACGCCAAGTCATTCAGAATTATGGTGTGCATGGGTACAGCAGGCCCACCTCATGCACACACCTATAGGAAGACCTGTCAAATACCACTAGGAAATGGTCACAATAGTGAGACAAGGAGGGACTAACAATCACACTATGGGGAGGAATGCCTAAATATTTTGGACCACTTTCCCTGGGCCAGTTCCTGCACTGACACAGGCAACGCTAGGTCACTGGCTGGGGGCTTTATTTCTTGCGTCCCCAAAAGGATGATGATATCTGAAAAAGAACACCTAGGACATCTTGTGACATACATAAAGCAGATTAGCAAAATATTTTAAAAACTGCCAGGTTTATATACGGGTAATGAATTACTACCAAATTCGCCAACTCTGAGAAAAAAAGAATGTATTTATTGTAAATGCCCTGAATTTGCAGCATGTGTAATAAGCAGTCATTGCGTTGGAAAGAGTTCTGGTTCTGCTTTTGGCAGGAATTTCATTGAGCAAGAATACTAAAATAAATAGGAGAAGCAAAGACTTCTATTACATTATTAAGAGCTCTATGTATTATGGTTTTCTACATGAATGGAGCCAACAAAGCTGGCAGGTCGGTTTATTGCTTGGAATGTTACTTTAACGATTAAAAAGAAATGTAATCGACGCCTATACCGCAGCAAAATTAAACATTATTTACTTAAATTAACTATGAATGCCATAAAAGCAAAATGTATACTAACTTTATCCATAACCAGATACTATCAGGGTTATTCAGAGAGTGGTGAAAAGCAGGAGAATGACTGGAGAATGGAAAATTCTAGGTCAAAATAACCGATTTGGAAAGTGAGATGAATGGGAGAATTTTTCCGTTTGGCTATTTCGACCTCGAGTTTTCCATTCTCCAGTCATTCTCCTGCTTTTCACGGCTCTCTGAATAACCCTGTATGTTTACTAATGAGTCTCCCGGTGTAGCGTATGAAGAAGCGGAAAACTGTTTCAAAATCTGGACTTTAAGAGGAATTGTTATGTAATAAAAGCAATAAAAAAACCACAAAACTCTTAACTGTCAAAATAAAAGACTAAAGTTATCCCAATATAATATAAAGGGAATTCTGCAACAAAATCTGCCACAGTGACTTAAAAACACAAGATAAAAATCAGACTAAACAAAAACAAACAAAGAAAACAGGAGCCTTTGGGCTCCATTACAATCCTCCCGTTAAAACGGCGGCGCTAGGGAGAAAAAAACTTTTCTCTTAAAAAGCTACCTGCATTGTTACTGGGCGCTAGCCCCGGGATGCGAGCGGCAGCGAGTATCCACACGATGGAGTCCTATGGACTCCATTGAGTTTCCCCCTGCCAATCACATGACCTGCAGGGAGAGACTGGGGGACTTTTTCCCCCAGTCTCTCCCTCTGTTCCCGGCGACAGAGTTGGCGGACGGAGCCGCGGTCCTTGCCGCGGGATAGGTGGGGAGTATATGATCGATTTTGGGGGGTTTCAGGCTGGTGCTAACGGATTCTGCACCAGCGGAATCCGTTATCACCAAGTCCAGGCTGTGGTTAACCGCAGCCGGACGTTAATCTTCGTTGGAACTTTGTAATCATAACACTGATAAACACTTTGCGCTCCCCATGTTAAGCATAGGGAGCACAAAGTGCAGTAACCTCACGCTGAAAAGAGTTTTCGTCATTAAATAAACTACCCAGAAACTCCCTGAATCAGCAGCTGTGATACACGGAATTTGTAAAAGCCCCAACAAGCAGTTTTTTCCCTCATGTCACCTGACAAGGAAACGGCCAATAGACAGCAAAATAAATTGGCTGGTCAGTAAATGCTTCATCCTCCTTTCCTAACGGACAGACCCCAGCTTTGCCAAGCGGTGACCAACAAATGCTCTCAGTCCAGGAGTTACTGTGATCTATACAATGAAGTCTTAAAAGGCTACTCTATTTAAAAAAATAGTTCCCTTTTTCGCCCTTAACCCTTTCGCTGCTGAGCCATTTCACACCTGTGTCTCATTTTTACCGCTTTCGCTCATCGCGATATGAAGCCATGTTTTTTTTATACGACCCAGACATATTATAGATCTTTTTTTCGGCAGACTCGGCAGATTCATAATATATCATTATTAGATGTATATGTCATGTCCTGCCTGAATATTATAAAAAAATTGCAATAAAATTAGAATTTTCAATAATCTACAGCGTGTAAAGTGTTTTTTTCACATTTTATCATGAGCATTTGCGTTTATGTTTTATATGGGGTGCGCTTGTTGGGGGGAAATTACGTGATTTTTAGAAAACGTCCCCATAGAAAAAAAAATAGTGCAGCATCATTGTTCACATTATAATTGAAATGGAACAATATTGCCTCATTAATAAAAATAAAAAAACACTTAAAGTTTTTTAAATTGTATTTATATTTTTACTTTTACGCTTTTTCCTTTACATTTAACATAGTCATTAGGGATGCACCGATACCACTTTTTAAAGACCGAGTACGAGTACCGATACTTTTTAAAAGTACTCACCGATACCGAGTACCGATACTTTTCTTTAATGTCATGTGACGCTTTCCAATAAGAACAGACCATATAAAAATGCCCCCAGCTCACATGTATATATCCCCCAGCTCACACATGAATATGCTCCAGCTCACACATGGATATGCCCCAGCTCACTCATGGATATGCCCCAGCTCATGGATATGCCCCAGCTCACACATGGATTTGCCCCAGCTCACACATGGATTTGCCCCAGCTCACACATGGATTTGCCCCAGCTCACACATGGATATTGCCCCCCAGCTTATGGATATGCCCCCACAGCTCACACATGGATATTGTCCCCCCAGTTTATGGATATGCCCTCACACATGGATATTGCCCCCCAGCTTATGGATATGCCCCCACAGCTCACACATGGATATTGCCCCCCAGCTCATGGCGCGCGCGGAAACTTTCCCGGCGGCGCCCAGGAAGGTAAGTATGAACACAGTGAGCAGCTGCAGGGCCTGTCCGAATGCAGATAGAGCATTCGGACAGGCCCTGCAGCTGCTCCCCACGACGATACTTACCTTCCTGGGCGCCGCCGGGAATGTCTCCGCGCGTGCGCTCGTTGAAAGGACCCCAGCCGCGACCATGTGGACCATGTGATCACGGCTGGGGTCCTTCCAACGATCGCGCGCGGGGAAACTTTCCCAGCGTCGCCCAGGAAGGTAAGTATCGGTAAGTAGCGGAGAGCAGCTGCAGGGCCTGTCCGAATGCTCTATCTGCATTCGGACAGGCCCTGCAGCTGCTCACTGTGTTCATACTTACCTTCCTGGCGCCGCCGGGAAAGTTTCCGCGCGCGCGCGCGCTCATTGGAAGGACCCCAGCCGTGATCACATGGTCCCACGTGGTCGCGGCTGGGGTCCTTCCATCGAGCGCACGCGCGGAGACATTCCCGGCGGCGCCCAGGAAGGTAAGTATTGTGTGAGCAGCTCCAGGGGCGGCTGTCCGAATGCCGATAGAGCATTCGGACAGCCGCCGCAGCCCCTCGGATGCCGGCAAGCCGGCTCAATGCCGGCTTCCGGTATCGGTAAAAATATCGGGGGGTACTGTACGAGTACTCCTGCAGTACCCAGTATCGTCCCCGATACCGATACTAGTATCGGTATCAGTGCAACCCTAATAGTCATGTTTGGTATCATTCGAAAGGCCATGCTCTGGCCATTCCAACAATACCCCCTAGCTGCCACTGATCAGGAGATAGGGGGTTCATTGGAACCCCCTATCTCCACCAAGGTGGCAGCTAGGGGTTAACTCCCGAACTGACGCCTATCATCAGGGGGAGATACCTGAAGCTTGGCCGACATCCAAGATGTTGGGCATCTCTGGGAGGGGACTGCGATCTGGTGCCTGTTGGAGCCAAATCACGATCCAGCCCCCAAGGGGTTAAAGGCAGCCACCCCTTGGAAGGGCAGGCTGTGCCCTCCAAAGCAGTGCCTGCCTTTTAGCTCCTGGCCCGCACAGATGGGGAGAGAGAGAGGTCCAAAAGGACGCACTGGCGGGGGGGGGTGCCTGTAATAGACGTCATTGCGCTGGCGCGATGACGTCTATCGTGCCCGCCTGGGTCCCGGAGGCTGGGCTGACATCCAAGAGGTCAGCCCGCACCAGGGGGCGGGGGTGCAGCGATTGGCCGAAATCCCGGCAGATCACAGCTGCAAAGGGAGGACGCCCTGAGCGCGTCCTCCACAACCAAGTGTCCAACCCGCAGGACGCGTCCTCCGCATGGAAGTGGTTAATTGAGCAGATGCTGCTGACAGTCTCTTCCCAATTACTTTTTGTCCCTCGCCGCGTGCTGCTTCTCCTCTTCAGCTCAGGGACTCCCAAAGTTGGAAGTCCCTGTCGCTTTTCTGTGCAGCTTGCATAGTGTAAGAACTAAATTGTGCACCTCTATGGGAGTTACGAACTTTACATATGCATGTTCTGCAGCACCTGCGCAGAACGATGGATCGGAGCTGCATGGGCATGCGCAGATCCGATCCAATGGCCGTCTCTTAGGCTGCTTACTATGACAAGCGACCAATTTGGTGAGCAGCCGCCTGGAAATTCAAAAGTCCAGGCTGCTGATGACACTGGGTGGAATGGTGGAAACTCCTCCACTTCACCAAAACGGGGGAGCAACTCTACAGATCTTGACATTTTATAAGAATAAAGTAGTCCGGATGAGTAGAGTATACCTTTAAGGTGAACCAGCAATCGACAGGAAGTGAGAGACAGGAAAATACCCAGACATCACAATACATTGTGTGAAAAATTATAAACACATATTTTGTTAGCAAATCCCATTCAAATGAACCCAATGTGTGTTGGGCTTTACAGGTTGGCACTTAGTAGCAAAAATAAACCACATGAACCACTGTTCACACTACTCAAATTTGTACTACTCAAGGTTTAGCACTTACAACGGCACAACTTCAACTTGACCATTAAAAGGAACAATATGAAGAAATATCCCATTTTTTACGCTTGAATAAATGGATAAATGCTGGTAATAGCACATCTAATTTTATTATACTTCTTTAGTTGTAAATACTCACCTTTTCTCCCTCTGCGCTGGGCTGCTCCTCCTCTTCGGCTCTGGGCTTCAGAAACCGGCAAGTCCCTGCAGCTTTTACCGCAATTTGCGTAACGTACGTAATTGCGTAGCGCAGGCTACACACATTGCATATCTAGCGGAACTTGCATAGTTTTGTACGCAAGTTACGAAGCACTTAAGCAGTACGATGGATTAGTGCTGCACACACTGCCCCAGTCCTCCGCTGCCTTCTCCCAGAATGCTCACTGCAGTGAGCGTTTGGACACAGAATGATACGTTTGCTGACATTGTCGGCCCCCGAGTATATTCAAAATCCGATCTGCCGAGTGACAGCTGTGTGGGCGAAGCAATATCTGCAAAACGGGACTGGAGGGGGAAGATGGGGTAACTTTACACAGCCTAACCACTTTAAGTAGCTAAAGTGGTCACGGTGCATAGAGTGTGCCGTTAAAGCTGCATCTAAGTGTAAGCTGATCCGTAAGGTGAAGATTTTTGTTATTAATAGGTGTAGCAAGGACCAGTTCACTTTAAATCTTACATAAATATATTTTTATCATAAAAAAAAATACAGATAGCATTTTACATGTAGCTAGAATAGTGCAGGTAAATAATGTGGGGATTTTATGTAATATATATATATAATATATATATAAAATTTTAAGCAAAGGCGTGCGCAGCCCATTACATTTGGGTGTGCACACAAGGAATATTTATTATTAATTACATATCTATGCTTGGATAATTTTGTGCAGGACAGCTACTTTTAGCTGGGAATAACCAATGTTTATGCAGAGATACAGTCAATGTTTGTGCAATTTATCATGAACCAGCTAAGGAACATCCAAAATATCTATGTAGGGCTGTAGATCCCAACCCTAGACCTCAAGACCCCCTAACAGGCCAGATTTTAAGGAAATGCAGACTGTATCCTGCAATCACTGAGCAGCAAATCATATCACCTGTGCTGTGCTTCAGATATCTGCAAACCTGGCCTGTTAGCGGGTCCTAAGGAAAGGTTTGGGAAACACTGATGAAGGGGGTTGAAGATGAACCCTTTACACAACATTAGGGTGTGCCTGGGCACACTGTGCACACACCCAGGGCCGGTGCTTCCACTAGGCAAGTTAGGCAACCGCCTAGGGAGCACTGCCACCTAGGGGCGCAGCTGGCTACAACTCAGGTTCCATTATTTTACCCCTTCCTCATTGTTTGCTTGTGTAGCCGACAGTGGCAGCTCGCAAAGCGGGACCCCCGCTAGCGACGTAGAAGGTGGGCGACTTATGGTGACACACAGGTGCCACCAGATGACGAGCGGGCACCACAAGAGGCAAATGAAAAGGAAAAAAAAGGCACAGAAGAAAGACAAAAAGGCAAGAAGAGAAAGGAACAAAGAGGGCAGAGGAAAGAAAGAGGCAGAGGAAAGGAAAAATGTGAAAGAAAGATAAGAAACAAACAAAAGAGGGAGGCACAGACCTATCCCGGGCCAGACCAGCAGAGGGTTAAGATGGGCACAGAACGACCGTGTGCGGCCCTCGTGCACAGTGTGTGTGTTCCCCGCATTTCAACAGTTGACAATTTTTACCGACGGGGGGGCGCAAGTAGCTGGTCTTGCCTAGAGCGCAATATAGTCTAGCACTGGCCCTGTGCACACCTGTGATTCTAGGATAAATTAGGATAGAGGCACCTGCGTAAGAAGGAGTCCCTGATAATATGCATTTAGACAGGATTCAAACTTGGTCGCAGAAGCTCCAAATCATACATTTTGAAATCTCTTCAATGCAAACTTATCACAGTAATAATTACGAATGCACAGATTAACATTTTGGGATTAAACCAGGAAGATCAGACAGTTTTGGTTCGTTAGTAGCTCCTAATTTAAATAAAGCCACCTGAAAACATGACGTGTAGCAGTCATACAGAATGGATCGCGGGATGGTTCAATGCAGCCATGTGTTACTATATTATCATCACGAGAACTCGCGTCACGTTCCAGTTTCTAACATTTCGCAATAATTATGTGATTGCGGTAAAGAGAAAATATTTTACCAGGATGGATACACTGAGATTTCTCCACGGTTATAGAGCAGTGATGTTACCTCTACTCCACCCAGCCGGCACTTTCAGGGCTAGTTATTTATCAGAGCTTGACAGACTTAAATCTAAACTTAGAAAATTTAGGAGCCAACTGGACTGAAAAAAAAAAAAAAAAAGCCAAGCACGGTTTGGTCTATGTACTCCAATTTATAATCCAGAAATATAGGAGCCTTTTGTTTCCTGCTTTGTAGAAGCAAACTAGTGTTTTTCACTGACCACAGTAGTTTATCATTGTTGCAATAATAGACGTGTTTATTAAAAAGGGAAATTCAGACCATCAGGAAAACGTCAATGAATCTTCTCCTGCTGTTAGGAACACCCTTTAGGAAACACTGACGTTTGACGCAGTTCGCAACCTCGGTAAACTACAGTGGTTAGATGTCCTAATGCATTTCCAATCACTCTCAGAAAGGTCTCCAAACAAAGACAAATTCTAAATGTATCTAGCCGAATGCATCTATTTCCCCGATCCAGCAGTGCCTGCGAGCTTTAATGAAAAGATCTGGATTTATTGGAGTCCTTTAATCATGCATCAAGATTAAATCGGAGATGTAAGGCAGGCAATGCCAGTGATTAAGCGTCCTTCGGGTATCAGCCAGATCTGTATCCTCTTCAAAACACAGCTTTTACATCCTTATGCAACTGTCAAAGTGCTGGCAATTACATTTAGTGTATAAACGCTACCATTGCACACCTCCCAGCTAAAAAGGGACAGTGGAATTTTAAGGCTGACGTGGCTGGAGGTGTTACCTGGGACCGGCCAGGGATAGTTATGTAAAGAAAATATACATAAAACTTTGCCTGGCACCTAATACATAGCTGGCACAAACATTGACTAGAACCCAGATCTGAAGGGGCATTACAAAATTGTATCGGCTAGTTGGTCATAGTGAGCCAAGTATCCCGTCAACCCTCTCTTGCCTCGAGTGGCCCAGTGGCGTTTACTTTTAGGCAGAAGGCTGTCAATCAGATTATGCTGGGACAGTGTTACAGTTACAATATGTACTGCAGTGTCACCCCATCACTGATCTATACATAGACCAGACACCCCTAACAGGTACACATACTGATACATATCCCCACAGACCCCAATATCTTGACGCCCTCCCCACTAACATACAAAAACAGATACTAACATCCCTCCCCCTCTGACATGTACAAAGATCTTGACACCCCAACTGACACACAAAGATCTTAACACCTCCACAATGTCCCAGACACCTTCCCCCCCACTGACAGAGTATATGAGGGTACAGATGGGGTATATATATGGGCAATATATAGGCAGGTCTGCTCGTTGAGTGGGGGCAAGAGGGATGCAGGCACTGGGCCCAGCACGTCGGGAGGCTCCACACCACTGCCAACACCTGCTGTGTAAATGCACACTCCCATTGCCCTACATGGAACCACACCTGCTGCCACCAACACTGCCTGAATCTGAGAGCCCCCCCACCTCCCAGTAAGCAATGATATGGGAGGGTGTGTTTATTTGGGAGGGGAGAGAGGGTGAGTCTATCTAGCATGCACAAAATACCCTTCAGGGTATCAATAGTGAAACGGCGCAAAATATTAATCCGAATATCAAACTTAAACCCACCAGTGCGACTCATCCACCCATGTGTATCCCTCACATGCAATTAATCTGACCAACACCCAGGACAAAAGTCCTTCTAGGAGAGCACACGGTGTATATATGAGTACCCTGTGATTTTAAGCAGTAATACTTATCTAATATCACAAATTTTTACAGGGACCTCTCAACAGCTCATTTGTACAATCGGTCCATTATTCATGAAATACAAACATAAATAAAATAAGACACACAATGATACAGTATTGTTAGTCAATATGGTTGATCTCTCATGTGAAATTGTATAGACTCACAAAGCTGGAGGCCAGATCGGCTCGATTTTCAAGCTTGTGGCCACTTAAGTAGGGGGGCCTTTCCCACGCTCCCGACTCGGGGTTCTTTAGGACGCAATCCAATCTCACAAGGTCAGTTGAGTCTCAAAATGAAGAGAAAAGGAATGCCAATAGCATAGACCGGTATAAAAGAGGTCATAAGTAAAATAGGGATTATACTCACATAATCTGAGCCTCTAAATATTAGTAGCTCAGTATAGATGCATGTGACCAATATGGGGATCACACCCTGTTTGTTTCCTCGGGTGTCGCTGGAGTACTTCCATCTGCCAGGGCCCCAAAAGGAGAAAAAAAATCCAGAGGAAATTCCCATAAAATTCCCTTTATTAGATAAAACAATAAAAATCATTAAAATGATTAAAAACCGTAACAGAGACGCGTTTCGCTTGCTCTACTGCTGGCTTCCTCAGTCTGAACAGTGAATTTATACAATTTCACATGAGAGATCAACCGTATTGACTAACAATACTGTACCATTGTGTGTCTTATATTTCTGTTTGTACAAATGAGATGTTGAGAGGTCACTGTAGAAATTTGTGATATTGAGATAAGTATTACTGCTTATAAATCACAGGATATTCATATATACATAGTGTGCTCTCCTATAAGGACTTTTGTCCTGGGTGTTGTCGGGTGTGCATCTAGCGCGAGAGGCCAGGGCTGCCTATTTGTGAATAAGAGTAGAGGTAACATCACTGCTCTGCGTGGAGAGAGCCTGTGGAGACATGGGTTCAATCCCGACGAGCACCTCTCCAGTAAGTGTCCTTGGGCAAGACACCCAACGGTACATACTCGCCAACCAGGACATACTTGAAAACGAGAGAAATCTCAATGTATCCTTCCTGGTAAAGTACTTTCTCAAAAAAAAAATAATTCAAAAATAACAAGGCTGCCACCAAGGGGGTGACATCCCCTGATATGTTATCGGGCCCAATGACCCCAGGTGGCCCGAATGTAATTTGTCTTAGTGCCACTGATTGATGGACTGATGGATGGGCTGATGGTTCCACTGATGTAAAAGTCAACCAAAACTGCCTGCCGGTATACCAGGAAATTTCAAAGTGGGCCGAGGAATCTGGGTCCAGTCAGAGCACTCTGACTCATCACCAAGTCGTCGCATAGGAAACGATTAGCATGGTCTTCATTAGGCAGAACTTTCCCACCAGACCACCAAGAATACTTCAGATCTTCACTCTGGACCTATTGTTCTTACTACAGGTGGATGTACAATAGAATCCATATATTGGGATCACCCAATGGTATTTGGTGGACCTCAGTGTCACGGATCCCCACTGATAGCCCGGTCTACCCTTCCGATCCTTGAATAGTCAGTGATTCTTGCCCTAAGAGGAACTGCTAACTTCAGGGACTCGATATTATCACAACAGACAAGGATAAGAAAAGCATACAGAGTGATCCTGATACACACCGAGTCAGTAACAGGAGCAGTCTTCATACAAGCCGAGTCAGTAACAGGAGCGGTTCTCTTACAGGCCGGGTCAGTAGTAACAGGACAGGTTCTCATATAGGTTGGGTCAGTAACTGGTAGCAAGTACACAGTGAGCGCTGGGGAAGTAAACTCCACAACAGGGCAACGAGTGAGAGTGGCATACTGGTGTTTAAACTTGGCGGCTCCGCGTCATCATTAGGGATGAGCCGAACACTCCCCGAGTTTGCCATATATAAATGCAAATAGAGAGGGAATGGGGGTGAAGCGCCCACCGGAATAGTGTCTATCCCACTCGCTGAATGCTGTATAGGGGGTTTCTCTAAATACCCAAGTGGCAACAATGTGAACAGGAAAACAACACAGCGCTTCAAAAGACAAAAAGTCCAAAAGAAGACAGTGGGGTAGACACTCAATATGTCCTTAAACTGAAGTAATTGTCTTTAAAAGTTGATCTTCTCAAAACGATGTAGATGGAGTTGTACTGTAGGGAAGAAGCACAAACACAAAGGACCAAAATTGCGCAGTAGGACAGTACCCAGAGTGAGAGTATTATATATCAATAATCAACTCACATTCTGTGGAGCCCACAACCGGCTCTCAGGAATAAGGCGAGCAGGGACTTTATGTTGGGTGCCCATAAAACCTTCAAACGACTTCTCCAGGATTCGCCAGATAAGGATACTGTGAGGAGATTGACACAAACCAAAAAGGCACCCCCTAGTGCAATAAATCACACACTACTTTATATCTTGAAAGAAGATGGCCAATTTAAAACTCACACATTATTGAGCCTCTGTTGGCTCCGTCACAATACGCTTTAGGGAATCATAAGGTGTTCCCCAGACCTTCTTTACAGGAGTTTATGGAGGCAGACAGCAAAAATAGAGTTTTTTTGTTAAAAAGATAAAAACATTTATTTGCTTTAAAATAGATAGATCATATCTACCAGACCAAAGACCAGGACGCGTTTCGCCTACAAAGGCTTCCTCAGCTGGTTATCATATGTCTAGTCTTGCTGCTGCCTTTATATACAATGCACAATCCATTAACACTTCAAGAAAAAAACTTTTTTTTAAAAAAATCAATCACTTTGCAATCATCATACTTAAACTCAGGTGTGCTCAAGTGGCTCCCACCTTTTGCACATGATTGGAGGACCTGCGTGTCACCCTGGAACGCGGAAGTAGTGATTTAGCACGGCAAACGGAAGAAATCTATTTTCTTTATTGTAAACATTGCGCCCGCCATTTTGCGCATGCGCACACTCCCCGCGTCTCAGGCTGAAACGCAGGATCACCAAGGACCCGCACGGCTTCAAATATAGCCTTAAAACCATCCTTAATGAGAAAAATACACAAGCATAAAAGCCCCTACAATGCTGGGCTAATAACTACTCGAAAAGAGAGACAATACACTGCATTAATGAGGGTCGCTATTAGGTGATGCCGCTGTGCCACAGAACACATTTATGTGGCACAATATTTTAAATCTGTGAATAGGTGTCATTTAATGTCATTCTATATAATCTAGTATACTACATACCTAAAAATCCAATAAACTAAAGTGAATGGCATTCAAAATATGGACATTGGTCCAATGTGTACATACAGGGATTAACCCAAAAACTATGGATAGATCTATAGTGTGTGGTGAAAAGAGGGGGATGGTAGATAAAGCATATTAATATCATAATTAATAAAACTCCTAGATACAGATGTAATCTAATAATTATATAAATGCTCAATTATGTGATATTAGTTCAGAATCATAAATATAGTCTGGGTTGAATATATAGTTAATCTATGTAAAGTGATAATGTGCAGTGATAGATCTAGACAATGGTGCTAACTCATTCCAGAAATACACCAGATTATGTGCATGGCATTAGGATATTAGATCGCTGTTCGATGATGCCGCTGTGCCACAGAACACATTTAAAAGGCACAATGACTTAAATTGTGGACAAGTGTCATTAAATTATACTACATACAAATACCTAATGATCCAATGGACTAAAATAAATTAGCATTAAAAAATATGTCCAATATGTATATACAGGGATTAACCCAAGGGCTATAAGTGGATCTATAGTGTGTAATGAAAGGGGGGGATAGGGTGATAATCATGCATATAATATCATAATTAATGAAACTCCAAAATGCAATTATAATCTAATAATTATATAAATAATTACTTATGTGGTATTAACTCGAAGTTATATATAATATGGGTTAAATATATAGTTCATCTATGTAAAGAATAATTTAAAATGTTGGGATACAGAATGTTTCTCATATTGCTTATTAATATTCCTAACGTGTTCAGAAATTCGCACATTCAGGGCTCGGCTTGTACGGCCCACATATTGGAGTCCACACGGACACTCCAAAAGATATAATACATTTTTAGAAAAACAGGTCAAGATTTTCTTAATCTTGACCATTTTCCCTGTTTTTTTATTAATGAAGCTCTCGTTATGTCGCTTCTTATTCCCTGTAGACCTACAGGCCAAACATTGGCCACAACCATAATAGCCTTCTTTTACATGAAAGTGATTGACTGTTTTTTTGTCAACAAATTTGCTCTTAACCAATCTCTTTTTTATGTTATTTGCTCCTCGAAAAATGATTCTGGGTTTGTCTCCTATGATAGAATGAAGATCCTTATCTTTCTTTAAAAAATGCCAATATTTTCTAAAAACCTTTTTAATTAAAACACTATTCTCATTAAAATCACAGAGAAAAGGGACTCCTGTCATCGCTTCTTTCCTGGTTTTATATTGTATAAGGTTATTCTGATCTACCATCTTTAGATTTCTTATTAACCCTTCCAGTTCGATTTCATCGTAGCCTTTATCGATAAACTCTTGTTTCAGAATTCCCGCCTGTTCTTCAAAAATCACATTGTCTGAACAATTCCTATGTAGCCTAGTGAACTGTCCTTTTGGGATTCCTTTCAACCACATCATATTATGACAACTTGTCTTGTCAATATATGTGTTTGTGTCTACATCCTTAAAATAGGTTTTAGTTTCTAAGATTCCGTCTTTCACAAAGATCTCCAGATCAAGAAAGGAAATTCTCTCTCTACTCCACTTTTTTTCAAGTTTTATACCCCATTCTTCATTATCCAAACTCATCAGGAAATCCAACAATTCCACCTCCTCCCCCCTCCATATAAATAGTAAATCATCTATGTATCTCCTATAGAATGGGACTCTATCTTGCGCCCAGTCACGCGAACCGTAGACAAAACTGGTTTCCCAGCCTGCCATATATAGGTTCGCGTAACTGGGCGCAAACCGAGTACCCATAGCTGTTCCCCTCGTTTGAACATAAAATTCTCCATCAAACTGAAAGTAATTGTTGTTCAATATGAACTCGATCCCATCCATTACAAAATCTATCTGTTCTTTTTCCAAACTTCTAGATGTGGTTAATTGTTCCTTAACTACTTCCATTCCTTTTCCATGGGGAATATTACTGTACAACGAATTTACGTCGCATGTAACTAGAAAATACTCATCCTTCCACTGAACTTCTTTCAATCTTTGCAATATATCGATGGAATCCTTAGTGTAGGAAACTATATTTTTGACAATAGGCTGAAGAATCTGATCGACATATTCTGACAGGTTACTGGTGATTGAATTAATCCCTGAAACGATAGGTCGCCCTGGGGGGTCAGTTGGATTTTTATGAATTTTGGGTAATATAGAGAAGGAAGGAATCTTCGGGTATAAGTTATGGAGAAATCTATGTTCCTTGTCAGTTAAAATAGATTTTTCTTTTCCTTCATCCAATAATGTCTTAAGCTTTATTTTAATCCCATTGGTTGGATCCCCTTTTATTACTTGGTATGTTTTCCCATCCTTAAGTATCTTATTAACTTCCAAGACATATTTTTCTTTAGACAAAATCACCACACCTCCCCCCTTATCTGCAGGCTTAATTACGATACTTTCATCTTGTTCTAAAGCCCTCATAGCGTCGTTCTCCTCTTTAGATAGATTATATTTAATTTTCTTACTGCCAAATTTCTCCAAATCTGTCATCACTAAGGTTTCAAAGACCTTCATCTCCTCTGAGATGTAGTTACGCGGAAAAAACGTGGATTTGGGTTTCAAGGAGGTATGGATAAATTTACTATCCGTTATATGATTTTCTAGGGGAGTTTTCATAAAGAACTTTTTCAGGCAAAGGGTTAATCCCTGTATATACATATTGGACATATTTTTTAATGCTAATTTATTTTAGTCCATTGTATCATTAGGTATTTGTATGTAGTATAATTTAATGACACTTGTCCACAATTTAAGTCATTGTGCCTTTTAAATGTGTTCTGTGGCACAGCGGCATCATCGAACAGCGATCTAATATCCTAATGCCATGCACATAATCTGGTGTATTTCTGGAATGAGTTAGCACTAGACATGTGCATTCGTTTTAGTACTAAAACGATTTAGTCCGAATTTTGGGATAATTTAGTTTTCGTATGACTCAAGAGATACGAAACAGCTCAGTACAAAAAATGAAAGAAACTAAAATAAAATGCACTACATTTAGTTTCAGTCATTTTTGTGAAATTACATTGATGAGTGAAGGAGACCAGCAATGAAGAGCGCAACATCCGAAGTTCTGCACCCTCCACATGAAGCATTATTTACTGAGAGGGTGGTGGATACATGGAACAGTCTTCCAGTAGAAGTGGTAGAGGCCAAAACAGTAATTGAATTTAAGCAAGCATGGGATAGGCATAAGGCTATCCTAAACAAAAGATAAATCCAGGTAAAGTATCCATGTAATTGGGCAGACTAGATGGGCCGAAAGGTTCTTATCTGCCGACATTTTTCTATGTTTCTATGCCAATGCAGTAGGATGTTCTATACAGAGAGGGTCATTAATTAATGCAGGAGGATGTTCTAAACATTATACAGAGAGGAGCCTTTTTTTTTTAGCCCTTTAAATCCAGTGGCTGTGAGCGCTGAGATCAGCTGCTTGTTATATTATCTCTCAGTACAAGGTATCAGGCTCAGCTGTTACAGTAACTGACTGTAACAGCGCTCAGAGTTTCAGTAAAACAAGGAAATAATATTGTTCTAACCTCTTATATATATAAAAATATTATTTACTAGTTTTACTGAAACTCTAAGCACTGTGATGAGCAGCAGTCAGTTACTGTAACAGCTTTGCCTGACACGGGGCAGTATTACAATGTTGGTCCTAACTTAACCAGAGCTGTTGTAAACTGAAAACCTTCATAGGCTATAATGGCTCTGGGAAGTTTACAACAGCTCTGGTTAAATTAGCACCAACTATGTAATATGGCCCACATTGTGCTGAGAGTGAGAGATACTGAAACGAGCAGCAATCTCAGCCCTCTGAGGAGCCACCACTACAATAATAATTGTATCCGCTGGTTTTCGGATGAATGAAATTAGTTTTCATACTAAAAAACTGAAAACGAATTTCTTTAGCAACTAAATAAATTGCATTTTAGGATTAATTCATTAGTTCAAAACGAAATTTTGTGCTGTGCACATGTCTAGTTAGCACCATTGTCTAGATCTATCACTGCACATTATCACTTTACATAGATTAACTATATATTCAACCCAGACTATATTTATGATTCTGAACTAATATCACATAATTGAGCATTTATATAATTATTAGATTACATCTGTATCTAGGAGTTTTATTAATTATGATATTAATATGCTTTATCTACCATCCCCCTCTTTTCACCACACACTATAGATCTATCCATAGTTTTTGGGTTAATCCCTGTATGTACACATTGGACCAATGTCCATATTTTGAATGCCATTCACTTTAGTTTATTGGATTTTTAGGTATGTAGTATACTAGATTATATAGAATGACATTAAATGACACCTATTCACAGATTTAAAATATTGTGCCACATAAATGTGTTCTGTGGCACAGCGGCATCACCTAATAGCGACCCTCATTAATGCAGTGTATTGTCTCTCTTTTCGAGTAGTTATTAGCCCAGCATTGTAGGGGCTTTTATGCTTGTGTATTTTTCTCATTAAGGATGGTTTTAAGGCTATATTTGAAGCCGTGCGGGTCCTTGGTGATCCTGCGTTTCAGCCTGAGACGCGGGGAGTGTGCGCATGCGCAAAATGGCGGGCGCAATGTTTACAATAAAGAAAATAGATTTCTTCCGTTTGCCGTGCTAAATCACTACTTCCGCGTTCCAGGGTGACACGCAGGTCCTCCAATCATGTGCAAAAGGTGGGAGTCACTTGAGCACACCTGAGTTTAAGTATGATGATTGCAAAGTGATTGATTTTTTTAAAAAAAAGTTTTTTTCTTGAAGTGTTAATGGATTGTGCATTGTATATAAAGGCAGCAGCAAGACTAGACATATGATAACCAGCTGAGGAAGCCTTTGTAGGCGAAACGCGTCCTGGTCTTTGGTCTGGTAGATATGATCTATCTATTTTAAAGCAAATAAATGTTTTTATCTTTTTAACAAAAAAAACTCTATTTTTGCTGTCTGCCTCCATAAACTCCTGTAAAGA
Organism: Leptobrachium leishanense; assembly: GCA_009667805.1. NCBI lineage: Eukaryota > Metazoa > Chordata > Amphibia > Anura > Megophryidae > Leptobrachium > Leptobrachium leishanense. Next base: position 286,648,002 of record CM019067.1, on the reverse strand, counting down.
AGGTCTGGGGAACACCTTATGATTCCCTAAAGCGTATTGTGACGGAGCCAACAGAGGCTCAACAATGTGTGAGTTTTAAATTGGCCATCTTCTTTCAAGATATAAAGTAGTGTGTGATTTATTGCACTAGGGGGTGCCTTTTTGGTTTGTGTCAATCTCCTCACAGTATCCTTATCTGGCGAATCCTGGAGAAGTCGTTTGAAGGTTTTTATGGGCACCCAACATAAAGTCCCTGCTCGCCTTATTCCTGAGAGCCGGTTGTGGGCTCCACAGAATGTGAGTTGATTATTGATATATAATACTCTCACTCTGGGTACTGTCCTACTGCGCAATTTTGGTCCTTCGTGTTTGTGCTTCTTCCCTACAGTACAACTCCATCTACATCGTTTTGAGAAGATCAACTTTTAAAGACAATTACTTCAGTTTAAGGACATATTGAGTGTCTACCCCACTGTCTTCTTTTGGACTTTTTGTCTTTTGAAGCGCTGTGTTGTTTTCCTGTTCACTCCCCGAGTTTGGTTCGAAGCCGAACCCGAACTTTCCAAATGTTCGGATCCGAACCCGAACTCGAACTCAATGCAAGTCAATGGGGCTGAAAATTCGTTTTTTAGAGTGCCCTCCAAGAGGGCATATATGCTAGATATTTGCCATAAAAGGTGTATGGGGGTCCGGGTAGTGACGGACAATATACGAAGTACGGTCGCACGAAAGTCCGGCTACGCAACGCAAGTGGAAAATGAACGCATTTTTTCGAGAACGCAGAACCGCTAGTACGGACGTACAGAGTGCGCTGCGTCCACTAGCGGCATGTGTGCGTGATTTGGAGACGTCAGACCCTGCTCATGTCCGGCCAACATAACGTCCAGACACCCAAAGTTTCCTGGTTTGGATCCGTAAAAAATCACGCACAAAAATGTGCATCGTATGACCGTTTTCGCGCATTCCGTGAAAAAATACGGCAATGCATTCGGACGCACATTCAGTCGCTGTGAAAAATGCGTTAGTCTGACCCTAGCCTTATCTCACTTTCCAAATCGGCTATTTGGTCCAGATTGTTCTCTTTTCCTGCCATTCTCCTGGTTTTCACCTTTCTCTGAACAACCCTGAGAGAGAGGTGAAAGCCAGGAGAACTGGCAGGAGAAGAGAACAATCTAGACCAAATAGCCAATTTGGAAAGTGAGTTAAATGGGAGAATTTTTCTGGTTTGGGCTATTTTGACCTAGAATTTTCACTTCTCCAGTTATTCTCCTGCTTTTCACTGCTCTCTGAATAACCCTGTGAATGTTTAATCCCGAGGTGAAAAATATCATTGCTTAAGGCTGGGATTAGACGAGCGCAGTTATCACGTCCGTGTTGCCGCACATTTGTACGTCCGTGGCAGCATAGCATTTTGACCAATGGAGCCCCACACACGAAGTACGTCCGCACGGAAGTGCGGATGCATGGCGGACGCAGCAAACGGACGCAGGTTAGGCAAGAACGTAATACTGCTAGAACGGACGTGCGGAGTGCGCCACGTCCGCAACGTCCATGTAGCTTTGTGTGTGAGTGATGAAACGAGGTCAGATGGACTGCATTTATACGTCCAGCATTTTTGACGGACAATGTTTTTTTAATTTTAATTTATTTTCCCTGCTACATCAGTCAAAAAATACGTCAGTGAAAAAAACGGACTGTTTGGCCACTACCTTGTTGTCAGTCAGTAAGTACGTCCGTACTGCACGGACGCACAGTCCGTACAAAATGCGCTCATCTGACCCTAGCCTTAGATGTTATTTTGAATTTTTTTCAAACACCAGTTAACCACTTGGCTGCTATGGACGCACTCAGCACGTCCAGCCAAGTGGTTCTCCTGTGCTATGGACACGCTGAGCGCATCCATGCACAGGAGGCAGCAATCCACCGGATTGCTGTGCCCCCGGTGCGGGCTGACATCTTGGATGTCAGCCCAGCACTCCGGGACCCCGGCGGAGCAATTAGATGTCATCGCGGCGGCGCGATGACATCTAATTCAGGCCCCCCCCGCATGTGCGGAGGAAGCGCCTGAAAGGGAGGGGGGGTCTTTTGGACCTCTCTCCCTCCCGATCGCCGGGGGGCAGAGGGTTAATCCAGGCACCGTTTGGAAGGGCACAGCCTGCCCTTCCAAACGGTGGGTGTGATTAACCCCTGGGGAGCCGGATCACAAATCGGCGCTGAAAAGCGCCGGATCGTGATCCTCTCCTGGAGCTGGCTGACATCTTGGATGTCGGCCAAGCCTCCAGGAACTGCCCCTGAGGACTGGTGTCATTGTGCATAGCTCAATGACGCCAGTCCTGGAGTTAACCCCTAGCTGCCACCAATGGTGGAGATAGGGGGTTCATTGGAACCCCCTATCTCCCGATCCGTGGCAGCTAGGGGTTAATGTTTGATATCATTGGATCGGCCAGAGCATGGCCTTTCCAAGGATACCAAACATGAGCATGAAAAATTTTAAAAAAAAAAAACAATTGTTAAAAAAATTCTAAAAAAAATAAACAAGTTTTTTTGTTTGTTTATGTTTCGTTAATGCAGCAATATTGTTCCCATTTCAATTATAATGTGAACAATAATGCTGCACTAACGATTTTTGTATGCGGTGCGTTTGTTAAAAAAAGCAAAATTTTCCCCAAAAAAAAAAAAATGTAACGAGACCCCATTTCTAATTTTTTTTAACAAGCGCACCCCATACAAAATATAACCGCAAACGATCGCATGTTAAAATGTGTAAAAAAAACACTTTACACATAATAAATTATTGAAAATTCAAATTTTATTGCATTTTTTGTTATAATATACAGACATGACATAACGTTTACATATAATAATGACATATTATGAATCTGCCAAGTCTGCCGGAAAGAATGTTATATAATATGTCTGGGTCATATATCAAAATATGGCTACAAAACGCAGTTAAACATGATGAGCGAAAGCGGTAAAAATGACCTCAGCACAGAGGTGTGAAAAGCCTCAGCAGCGAAAGGGTTAAATGCAGCATATTACGATGTTTTAGGAGGGAAATTAATTCTCAAATCTCAATCAGAAGCAGACACCACCCCACCCCCTCAGTATAGTGTACAATGTATCAAATTGATTACCAGACTAAAAACACCTGGTGTTATGCCCGTTTGTGAACAGAGGTCATTTAGAGTTGATAATCTTTCCACGTACACATTAGTTTTTAATTCAATATCTAATAAACCATTGCTTATAATATTCTGCAGTAAAGAGTCTCTTTATTTCTAGATTTTTTAGTATTTTTTTAAGCATTTTCTATACTTTTTTCAAAATTTCCTTCTTTTTTTTTCGAACTCGAACCGAACACACCCAAAAAGTTCGAAGTTCACGAACTTTCGAACTGCCAAAATTCGGGTCGAACTCCGAACCGTCCGAACCCGAACAGCTCATCCCTAGTCATCATGCCGTGCCCCGCCTCCCGGCCAGTCACGCGACCTCCCCGGGCCGGCAATTCACTCGGCACCCAGCCAGCGAGCAGTGAGGATGGCGCTGCCGGGTGCCGGGAAGCCCCAGGGACTGTGGACGTGACACTCCGTGGTATCAAGCATTTTTGTATACACCTGATTTGTACCGTTGCATTTTATTTACAAGAATGAGCAAGCTCACACCTAAAATAAGGAAAGCAGAAGAGGGAGCAAGATTTTTATTTTTAATTAGTTTAATGAAATGGGCACCAGAGGAAAGGGGAGCCACGAGCAGTAGTTCTGTAAGAGGCTCTGTGAATTCTGATGGCAGCCCTGGTGAAGATCAACGTGGATGTTCGGTGTAAAAGAAGGTGGAGTATAAGGAGGTGTGACACTGAAAGCGTGGACAGGGGCCTCACAAAATTATCTCACCTAGGGCCCCCCGTAAGTGATAGAGGTGGCTTTGTATATATGTGTACACATGAGGGTATATGAATGTGTGTTAATCAGGGGCTCATGATGAAGTGGAATGCTTGGGAACGCAGTTCCTCCACTATTTACGCAGAGGGGACATGGTTTCCTTTACGTACAATGTAAAACTTCTGTATATGATTCAAATCTACATGTCTATTCAAAAGAAAGGTGAAACTCAGGAGAATGACAGGAGAAGTGATAAATCTAGGTCAAAATAGCCAAACCAGAAAAATCCTCCCATTTATCTCACTTTCCAAATTGGCAATTTGGTCTAGATTGTTCTCTTCTCCTGCCAGTTTTCCCGAGTTTCACCTTTCTTTGAATAGACCTGATAAGGTTTCATCCATAGGTCACCAGAAATATATATATTTTATTACATTTATCTTAAGGATTCCCGAAGAACCAGCCCGTCTTTAGATTTAAACAGTAGTATCATATTTTATTGTGGAGTGATTGGTTAAGTGTGACAGGTCAATGGCTAATCAAGGAGTAAACAAATTGGCGAGTTCCCACACTTATTCTTTTAGTACTTGACCCTTGGAAACGTACCGAGCATGCAAGTATGTGTGTCTGTATACACAAATTAATTCTGCAAGTGCATGCCAGGGCTTATTATGATTAACCACCTCTATTATTAGAACCATTGAGGGAGGGGGAACTAGACACAAACTTTGACCAGTGGCACAGATAGAATAACTCGGGGGCGTAACTAGTCCTATGATTGATTCCAGTGATTAGAACTTACTAATGACAGCCGCATTCAAAGACCAGAACAGCTTCTACCACGGGCATTTTATACACACTATTAAGTCCCATCTAACAATGGGCCCTATTCCCTGGTGAACGCAAACATGGGAACGATAACGGAAAATCTGCACCTGCAGGTTTACCCGTAGCGTCCCTATTTTACCGCAATGTTCTGGGGCAGGCACTGTCTCTGCACCTCGTCCTTGAACGCAGTGCTAACTGCTGGGATAATCAAGGTAGCGCTTCCGCGAGAGGTTTGTGCTGCCGAGCCGCGAGCTCACGCAGCGCCGCTGAGAGAGACTTTGAACTATTTGTCCCCAGTCTCACTCTACTTCCAGGGACAAGAAGCGGCAGATTGGGCCACAGTTCTTGGCGAGGGATGAGGCAAGTGATTTTTTTTTGGGGGGAGGGGTTAGGAGGGGCTAAATGATTTTGCATTGGAAGCACCAGCTTTTAGGACTCATTAAAAATTTGCCTCGCGCATCCCAACGGTAATTAGTGCTGGGACTTTGTAACACCTTACTTAAATGCTAATTACTCTTTGTGCATCCTATACTTAACATGGGAAGTGCAGTAAGCTTGCACAAGCGAGCGCAATAAACGATGCGCTAATGATTTCATACTGGTTTAGCATCAGGAAGGTAATCTGGGGGGCATGCGTTAAAGTCACTTATCCTGGTGGCAACGCTTGCACATCCGAACGCTAACATTAGCATTCACTGGAGAATAGTGTCCCATCGGCTTTACCATTCCATAGCTTCCAGTTCACCCGCTGGGAATGAGATACTAAACCTGTAGGGATCACTTTCCCTACATCACTTGTCAATGGGTGGAGTGAACATTGGTCATAAAGATCATTGCAACATTTCACCCCTTGATAAAACCTTGGTTGCTGCTATTTACCAATGGCAGCGCCGAACACCACCAACATCCAGCTTTGTGGGTGTCACTTACATAGCGTCTTCATGCAGCACTGTCCAGAAAGGTATCATGTCCCATTGCCTCACTGAGAAATTGGGGCATAATGATTTCTCAGCAGTACAGCCTTGTCAATTTGGAACCATTACCACTTAAAGCAGACCCTTGGGGGAAGGGGTGGATATACCAGGGGTTCATTATCAAAGTTGGGTGTATATAGTATAAAACAATGTAATATTATGGTTGCCTGTCACAAGGCTCACTGGCTGGATATACGTCAGGGAAGGCCATCATTGAAAGGACATCCTTAATTATTCATGGTGTGCCAGCCATGTGTCCCCCTAGCTCTCAGCTGTCCCACATTTCCAAAGCGGAAGCTTCCAACTGCCTGGAGAGTTTGATCTTCCCAATGGACAGCCTTCTGGATTTCCAACCTGCAATGCATGGGCTGTGCAGAGCCAATCAGCCGATGCCTTTCAATGCTTTACAACTGTAAGGTATCCAATTGGCTGTCTGAGCAGCTGCGCAAACAGCTTGACGACAGCCTCTGCTGCTTCCTGCAGCCAAAGGAGACCGAGTGTGTTAGGATACATGTATAGGCATCCTTGGCCCTCCGAATGCTTTGGAACTACATTCCACATGATGCTCCATCAACTTAAGTGGTAAAGCATCATGGTAAATGGATTTCCAAAACATTTGAAGGACCAAGGTTGCCGACCCCTGTTCTAAAAGCTACTCTAAAAGGCCAGTGTCGCAAAAGCGTTTTTCAGATCGAAAGGAACGTCCGTGAGAGTGCACTTCCTTCCACTCTGACGCCCGTCTGGCCACCTTGCTGAGCGCAGTTTGTGCACTCAAAGGCTTGATCCTACTATGGAGGACCGTGCTTTGCAGCCCCGTCGAACGCACGTCGTAGCGTTTTGATGGGGAGGCTTTCAGCACATCCACTGTAGCGCGCGCAATTCGTGCGCAAGCTACAGCGTGTGGCCATCCACGTCAAAATGCTGCGACGGGCATCGGAAGGCATGTCAGTACGGGTGTATGTAGTGCACTCGTCTGACACTAGCCTAAGCTACAGACGGGGGAGGGAAGACTGGGGGGGGGGGTCACACACACCTTTCCTCTATACCCCCCTGCTTTTTTGCTTGTAACAGGGATCTCAAAAAACCTCTGGCCCCCTGAATATTTGTGAACTACAGCTCCCATGATTCTCTGGCCATTTATTGCATTCATAAAATTCTGGGAATTGTTGGTAATCCACATGGGGGAGGGGCAGAGTTTGAGATCCCTGATTTAGAGAGTGTACATTATATTATATAAGCTACGTGTCTCACTGTTGTTCTGACGGAGGAGCGTTACAGTAACACCTGGCAGCAGCTCTGTAATGTATCTCTGCTCTTACGCACTGAAATAATATCACTGTTATTATAAAACAATACCACTATTATTATCACTACGTCAGTGCCTGGGAAGTAATTATTCCTTTACAGCGATTCGCATTAACACGCTGCGCTCTCTGGGCACAAAGCGACACGGGGAACCTCAGGCGCAGCTGAAATGTGGAATTATAAAAACAAGCAAACAGCGACAAACTGTCGTTTTGGAAGCGAATAAAAAAGTTACATTTTAAAAAACTAAATTTTTTTTATAGAACTGATGCAAAATTTAAAAAACGGGAGATAATTTTCTTAAATAATCCGAGCAGTGCTACATTTTAAAAACAAATAAAAAAACACATAAAATAAATACTGTATCACCATTAGCACATCGCTCCCTCTAAACAAAAATATAAAAGTCACGTTTATTTTTTAAAAAGAATTTTATTTCTCTATTTTATTACAGACATCAATTTAATAGGACCTTTATTATATCTGTCAGCTTTCTAGATCAGGGCAAGGTGCTCTCCTTACTATTACTTTCTGACCGACGACAAGGTAGTGGCCACACGGTCTGTGTTTGTGACTGACGTTTTTTTTGACTGAAATAAAATTAATATGAAAAATATTTTGTCCGTCAAAAATGCTGGAAGTCAAAACTGCAGTCCGTCTGACTACGTTCCATCACTCACACACAAAGCTATGCAGACGTTGCGAACGTGGCGCACTCCGCACGTCCGTTCTAGCGGTTTTACACTCTTGCCTAACTTGCGTCTGTTTGCCGCGTCCGTTGTGCGTGCGCACGTCTGTGCAGTCGTACTTCATGTGTGGGTCTCTATTGATCATAATTGTATGCTACCACGGACGTTAAAATGTGCGGCAACACGGACGTGATCACTGCGCTCGTCTGACCCGAGCCTTACCCCACCAAAAAGGCTGTCAATCAGCTTCTGTGGAGCAGCTTTCAGGGATTTAGGTGAGGAATGTACAATTCTGTACACTCCCAACCAGCCAATGCCTCTCAATAGGATTGCAGTGGATTGGCTGGAACTTTGAGCCCCCCTACCCCTACCACCCCTTCCATAAAGAATCCGCTCCTGCCATGTCCCAGAGAAACTCTGAGGGAGTCTGGCACTGGGTTAACGTTTGGGTATGATGGACACTTGAGGGATAATTCGGGAGGTTCAGGAGGAGTTAATATTTACAGCCATTTTCTCCTTGTTTCTGTTAAATTGAACACTCAAATCTTTATTGTACAGCGCTGCTGACACAGTGGCTGCTATATGAATGGTGACAACTAGCTTCTGGCAGTACAGGGGTTAAAAAAAGGAGCCTCCCCAGTCTGAGATATTCACTTCAGTCAGGAAGTGAACAAGAGACACCAGAGGGAGGGGGGATGTCAGATGTCCAGCCTTTAAGCCCAGTGTCCCCTGTACTCTTTACACACTCTGGCTGCTGAGTCAGCCCCTGCTGTTGTTGTGGTATAGGACTGCAAGTAAGCCCCGCCCCTCTCCAGCAGCACACCAATCGTCAGGGGAGCTGTCACTGATAAAGTTAGAGTCAGTCAGTGTAGGTGGAGCGGATGGCTATCCTGTTGTTGTTTGGCCTCCCCTCCTTCTGCCTGTCAGTGTAAGAGTCCCCGCTCCGCCCCCTGCTGTCAGTGTGACAGAGCGCGCCCCCTCCCCTCACCTTACAAGCTGAGTACACTCCGAGCTTCTCCAGCTTCTTGGCCCGGGGAGCGGAGCGGAGCTGTCCCTTCTTAGCGGCGATCCTGAGCGGGGCAGCCACGGCGCCAACACCACCTCCTCCCCCTGCCGGACTCTCCGCTCCCCGGGCTGCTACTCCGGCGGTCACCATTAGCACGACGCCAGGGGACACCCGTGGGGCAGCGCCCGCGCTCAGCACTGGCCCCCCGCCGCCCACTCTTCCTCCTCCTTCCGCCACCTCCGACATCGCAGCAGCCCCGGCCGGGAGGGAGGGAGGACTGTCCCCCCTCCCTGCTCCGGTACACAGATCCCTTGGACGAGGTGACGAGATATGTACAGCCGCTCCCCCAGCGGGGAGGCAGCAAGAGCAGCACATCAGCACCTCCTCCACCCCCTCCTGTGCCTCCCCTCCTCCCGGAGCCCCCACCTGCTCCCGCCCTCTGCCACCAGATAATGCTCCTGCCAGGCGGTGTCCACCTGACTGCTGCTTAAAGGGACAGAGCCCCTCCTCCACCTGAATGCTGCTTAAAGGGACAGACCCCTCCTCCACCTGAATGCTGCTTAAAGGGACAGAGTCCCCCTCCACCTGACTGCTGCTTAAAGGGACAGACCCCTCCTCCACCTGACTGCTGCTTAAAGGGACAGACCCCTCCTCCACCTGACTGCTGCTTAAAGGGACAGACCCCTCCTCCACCTGACTGCTGCTTAAAGGGACAGACCCCTCCTCCACCTGACTGCTGCTTAAAGGGACAGAGTCCCCCTCCACCTGACTGCTGCTTAAAGGGACAGAGTCCCCCTCCACCTGACTGCTGCTTAAAGGGACAGAGTCCCCCTCCACCTGACTGCTGCTTAAAGGGACAGAGTCCCCTCCACCTGACTGCTGCTTAAAGGGACAGAGTCCCCCTCCACCTGACTGCTGCTTAAAGGGACAGAGTCCCCTCCACCTGACTGCTGCTTAAAGGGACAGAGTCCCCCTCCACCTGACTGCTGCTTAAAGGGACAGAGTCCCCCTCCACCTGACTGCTGCTTAAAGGGACAGACCCCCTCCTCACCTGACTGCTGCCTAAAGTGACAGAGCCCCTGCTCCACCTGACTGCTGCTTAAAGGGACAGAGTCCCCCTCCACCTGACTGCTGCTTAAAGGGACAGAGTCCCCCTCCACCTGACTGCTGCTTAAAGGGACAGAGTCCCCCTCCACCTGACTGCTGCTTAAAGGGACAGAGTCCCCCTCCACCTGACTGCTGCTTAAAGGGACAGAGTCCCCCTCCACCTGACTGCTGCTTAAAGGGACAGAGTCCCCCTCCACCTGACTGCTGCTTAAGGGACAGAGTCCCCCTCCACCTGACTGCTGCTTAAAGGGACAGAGTCCCCCTCCACCTGACTGCTGCTTAAAGGGACAGAGTCCCCCTCCACCTGACTGCTGCTTAAAGGGACAGAGTCCCCCTCACCTGACTGCTGCTTAAAGGGACAGAGTCCCCCTCCACCTGACTGCTGCTTAAAGGGACAGAGTCCCCCTCCACCTGACTGCTGCTTAAAGGGACAGAGTCCCCCTCCACCTGACTGCTGCTTAAAGGGACAGAGTCCCCCTCCACCTGACTGCTGCTTAAAGGGACAGAGTCCCCCTCCACCTGACTGCTGCTTAAAGGGACAGAGTCCCCCTCCACCTGACTGCTGCTTAAAGGGACAGAGTCCCCCTCCACCTGACTGCTGCTTAAAGGGACAGAGTCCCCCTCCACCTGACTGCTGCTTAAAGGGACAGACCCCTCCTCCACCTGACTGCATCCTAAAGTGACAGAGCCCCTGCTCCACCTGACTGCTGCTTAAAGGGACAGAGTCCCCCTCCACCTGACTGCTGCTTAAAGGGACAGAGTCCCCCTCCACCTGACTGCTGCTTAAAGGGACAGAGTCCCCCTCCACCTGACTGCTGCTTAAAGGGACAGAGTCCCCCTCCACCTGACTGCTGCTTAAAGGGACAGAGTCCCCCTCCACCTGACTGCTGCTTAAAGGGACAGAGTCCCCCTCCACCTGACTGCTGCTTAAAGGGACAGAGTCCCCCTCCACCTGACTGCTGCTTAAAGGGACAGACCCCTCCTCCACCTGACTGCTGCCTTAAAGTGACAGAGCCCCCTCCACCTGACTGCTGCTTAAAGGGACAGAGTCCCCCTCCACCTGACTGCTGCTTAAAGGGACAGAGTCCCCCTCCACCTGACTGCTGCTTAAAGGGACAGAGTCCCCCTCCACCTGACTGCTGCTTAAAGGGACAGAGTCCCCCTCCACCTGACTGCTGCTTAAAGGGACAGACCCCTCCTCCACCTGACTGCTGCCTAAAGGGACAGAGCCCCCTCCACCTGACTGCTGCTTAAAGGGACAGAGTCCCCTCCACCTGACTGCTGCTTAAAGGGACAGAGTCCCCCTCCACCTGACTGCTGCTTAAAGGGACAGAGTCCCCCTCCACCTGACTGCTGCTTAAAGGGACAGAGTCCCCCTCCACCTGACTGCTGCTAAAGGGACAGAGTCCCCCTCCACCTGACTGCTGCTTAAAGGGACAGAGTCCCCCTCCACCTGACTGCTGCTTAAAGGGACAGAGTCCCCCTCCACCTGACTGCTGCTTAAAGGGACAGAGTCCCCCTCCACCTGACTGCTGCTTAAAGGGACAGAGTCCCCCTCCACCTGACTGCTGCTTAAAGGGACAGAGTCCCCCTCCACCTGACTGCTGCTTAAAGGGACAGACCCCTCCTCCACCTGACTGCTGCCTAAAGTGACAGAGCCCCTGCTCCACCTGACTGCTGCTTAAAGGGACAGCCCCCCCACCTGACTGCTGCTTAAAGGGACAGAGTCCCCCTCCACCTGACTGCTGCTTAAAGGGACAGAGTCCCCCTCCACCTGACTGCTGCTTAAAGGGACAGAGTCCCCCTCCACCTGACTGCTGTTTAAAGGGACAGAGTCCCCCTCCACCTGACTGCTGCTTAAAGGGACAGAGTCCCCCTCCACCTGACTGCTGCTTAAAGGGACAGAGTCCCCCTCCACCTGACTGCTGCTTAAAGGGACAGAGTCCCCCTCCACCTGACTGCTGCTTAAAGGGACAGAGTCCCCCTCCACCTGACTGCTGCTTAAAGGGACAGACCCCTCCTCCACCTGAATGCTGCTTAAAGGGACAGACCCCCCCTCCACCTGACTGCTGCTTAAAGGGACAGAGTCCCCCTCCACCTGACTGCTGCTTAAAGGCACAGACCCCCCCTCCACCTGACTGCTGCTTAAAGGGACAGAGTCCCCCTCCACCTGACTGCTGCTTAAAGGGACAGAGTCCCCCTCCACCTGACTGCTGCTTAAAGGGACAGACCCCTCCTCCACCTGACTGCTGCTTAAAGGGACAGACCCCTCCTCCACCTGACTGCTGCTTAAAGGGACAGACCCCTCCTCCACCTGACTGCTGCTTAAAGGGACAGACCCCTCCTCCACCTGACTGCTGCTTAAAGGGACAGACCCCTCCTCCACCTGACTGCTGCTTAAAGGGACAGAGTCCCCCTCCACCTGACTGCTGCTTAAAGGGACAGAGTCCCCCTCCACCTGACTGCTGCTTAAAGGGACAGAGTCCCCCTCCACCTGACTGCTGCTTAAAGGGACAGAGTCCCCCTCCACCTGACTGCTGCTTAAAGGGACAGAGTCCCCTCCACCTGACTGCTGCTTAAAGGGACAGAGTCCCCCTCCACCTGACTGCTGCTTAAAGGGACAGAGTCCCCCTCCACCTGACTGCTGCTTAAAGGGACAGAGCCCCCCTCCACCTGACTGCTGCTAAAGGGACAGAGTCCCCCTCCACCTGACTGCTGCTTAAAGGGACAGACCCCTCCTCCACCTGACTGCATCCTAAAGTGACAGAGCCCCTGCTCCACCTGACTGCTGCTTAAAGGGACAGAGTCCCCCTCCACCTGACTGCTGCTTAAAGGGACAGACCCCCCCTCCACCGGACTGCTGCTTAAAGGGACAGAGTCCCCCTCCACCGGACTGCTGCTTAAAGGGACAGAGTCCCCCTCCACCTGACTGCTGCTTAAAGGGACAGAGTCCCCCTCCACCTGACTGCTGCTTAAAGGGACAGAGTCCCCCTCCACCTGACTGCTGCTTAAAGGGACAGAGTCCCCCTCCACCTGACTGCTGCTTAAAGGGACAGAGTCCCCCTCCACCTGACTGCTGCTTAAAGGGACAGAGTCCCCCTCCACCTGACTGCTGCTTAAAGGGACAGAGTCCCCCTCCACCTGACTGCTGCTTAAAGGGACAGAGTCCCCCTCCACCTGACTGCTGCTTAAAGGGACAGAGTCCCCCTCCACCTGACTGCTGCTTAAAGGGACAGAGTCCCCCTCCACCTGACTGCTGCTTAAAGGGACAGAGTCCCCCTCCACCTGACTGCTGCTTAAAGGGACAGAGTCCCCTCCACCTGACTGCTGCTTAAAGGGACAGAGTCCCCCTCCACCTGACTGCTGCTTAAAGGGACAGACCCCTCCTCCACCTGACTGCATCCTAAAGTGACAGAGCCCCTGCTCCACCTGACTGCTGCTTAAAGGGACAGAGTCCCCCTCCACCTGACTGCTGCTTAAAGGGACAGAGTCCCCCTCCACCTGACTGCTGCTTAAAGGGACAGAGCCCCCCTCCACCTGACTGCTGCTTAAAGGGACAGAGTCCCCCTCCACCTGACTGCTGCTTAAAGGACAGAGTCCCCCTCCACCTGACTGCTGCTTAAAGGGACAGAGTCCCCTCCACCTGACTGCTGCTTAAAGGGACAGAGTCCCCCTCCACCTGACTGCTGCTTAAAGGGACAGAGTCCCCCTCCACCTGACTGCTGCTTAAAGGGACAGAGTCCCCCTCCACCTGACTGCTGCTTAAAGGGACAGACCCCTCCTCCACCTGACTGCATCCTAAAGTGACAGAGCCCCTCCTCCACCTGACTGCTGCTTAAAGGGACAGAGTCCCCCTCCACCTGACTGCTGCTTAAGGGACAGAGTCCCCCTCCACCTGACTGCTGCTTAAAGGGACAGAGTCCCCCTCCACCTGACTGCTGCTTAAAGGGACAGAGTCCCCCTCCACCTGACTGCTGCTTAAAGGGACAGAGTCCCCCTCCACCTGACTGCTGCTTAAAGGGACAGAGTCCCCCTCCACCTGACTGCTGCTTAAAGGGACAGAGTCCCCCTCCACCTGACTGCTGCTTAAAGGGACAGAGTCCCCCTCCACCTGACTGCTGCTTAAAGGGACAGACCCCTCCTCCACCTGACTGCTGCCTAAAGTGACAGAGCCCCTGCTCCACCTGACTGCTGCTTAAAGGGACAGAGTCCCCCTCCACCTGACTGCTGCTTAAAGGGACAGAGTCCCCCTCCACCTGACTGCTGCTTAAAGGGACAGAGTCCCCCTCCACCTGACTGCTGCTTAAAGGGACAGAGTCCCCCTCCACCTGACTGCTGCTTAAAGGGACAGAGTCCCCCTCCACCTGACTGCTGCTTAAAGGGACAGACCCCCCTCCACCTGACTGCTGCCTAAAGTGACAGAGCCCCTGCTCCACCTGACTGCTGCTTAAAGGGACAGAGTCCCCCTCCACCTGACTGCTGCTTAAAGGGACAGAGTCCCCCTCCACCTGACTGCTGCTTAAAGGGACAGCGTCCCCCTCCACCTGACTGCTGCTTAAAGGGACAGAGTCCCCCTCCACCTGACTGCTGCTTAAAGGGACAGAGTCCCCTCCACCTGACTGCTGCTTAAAGGGACAGAGTCCCCCTCCACCTGACTGCTGCTTAAAGGGACAGAGTCCCCCTCCACCTGACTGCTGCTTAAAGGGACAGAGTCCCCCTCCACCTGACTGCTGCTTAAAGGGACAGAGTCCCCCTCCACCTGACTGCTGCTTAAAGGGACAGACCCCTCCTCCACCTGACTGCTGCCTAAAGTGACAGAGCCCCTGCTCCACCTGACTGCTGCTTAAAGGGACAGTCCCCCCCACCTGACTGCTGCTTAAAGGGACAGAGTCCCCCTCCACCTGACTGCTGCTTAAAGGGACAGAGTCCCCCTCCACCTGACTGCTGCTTAAAGGGACAGAGTCCCCCTCCACCTGACTGCTGTTTAAAGGGACAGAGTCCCCCTCCACCTGACTGCTGCTTAAAGGGACAGAGTCCCCCTCCACCTGACTGCTGCTTAAAGGGACAGACCCCTCCTCCACCTGAATGCTGCTTAAAGGGACAGACCCCCCTCCACCTGACTGCTGCTTAAAGGGACAGAGTCCCCCTCCACCTGACTGCTGCTTAAAGGCACAGACCCCCCCTCCACCTGACTGCTGCTTAAAGGGACAGAGTCCCCCTCCACCTGACTGCTGCTTAAAGGGACAGAGTCCCCCTCCACCTGACTGCTGCTTCAAGGGACAGAGTCCCCTCCTCCACCTGACTGCTGCTTAAAGGGACAGAGTCCCCCTCCACCTGACTGCTGCTTAAAGGGACAGAGTCCCCCTCCACCTGACTGCTGCTTAAAGGGACAGAGTCCCCCTCCACCTGACTGCTGCTTAAAGGGACAGAGTCCCCCTCCACCTGACTGCTGCTTAAAGGGACAGAGCCCCTCTCCCTTTGCTGCTTAAAGGGACAGAGACCCTCCTCCACCTGACTGCTGCTTAAAGGGACAGACCCCCCTCCACCTGACTGCTGCTTAAAGGGACCGACCCCCTCCACCTGACTGCTGCTTAAAGGGACAGAACTACCTGACTGCTGCTTAAAGGGACAGCCCCCCTCCACCTGACTGCTGCTTAAAGGGACAGCCCCCCTCCACCTGACTGCTGCTTAAAGGGACAGACCCCTCCTCCACCTGAATGCTGCTTAAAGGGACAGACCCGCCCCTCCACCTGACTGCTGCTTAAAGGGACAGAGTCCCCCTCCACCTGACTGCTGCTTAAAGGGACAGAGTCCCCCTCCACCTGACTGCTGCTTAAAGGGACAGAGTCCCCCTCCACCTGACTGCTGCTTAAAGGGACAGAGTCCCCCTCCACCTGACTGCTGCTTAAAGGGACAGAGTCCCCCTCCACCTGACTGCTGCTTAAAGGGACAGAGTCCCCCTCCACCTGACTGCTGCTTAAAGGTACAGAGTCCCCCTCCACCTGACTGCTGCTTAAAGGGACAGAGTCCCCCTCCACCTGACTGCTGCTTAAAGGGACAGAGTCCCCCTCCACCTGACTGCTGCTTAAAGGGACAGAGTCCCCCTCCACCTGACTGCTGCTTAAAGGGACAGAGTCCCCCTCCACCTGACTGCTGCTTAAAGGGACAGAGTCCCCCTCCACCTGACTGCTGCTTAAAGGGACAGAGTCCCCCTCCACCTGACTGCTGCTTAAAGGGACAGAGTCCCCCTCCACCTGACTGCTGCTTAAAGGGACAGAGTCCCCCTCCACCTGACTGCTGCTTAAAGGGACAGAGTCCCCCTCCACCTGACTGCTGCTTAAAGGGACAGAGTCCCCCTCCACCTGACTGCTGCTTAAAGGGACAGACCCCCCCACCTGACTGCTGCTTAAAGGGACAGAGTCCCCCTCCACCTGACTGCTGCTTAAAGGGACAGAGTCCCCCTCCACCTGACTGCTGCTTAAAGGGACAGACCCCCCCTCCACCTGAATGCTGCTTAAAGGGACAGACCCCTCCTCCACCTGAATGCTGCTTAAAGGGACAGCCCCCCCACCTGACTGCTGCTTAAAGGGACAGCCCCCCCCAACTGACTGCTGCTTAAAGGGACAGCGTCCCCCTCCAACTGACTGCTGCTTAAAGGGACAGCGTCCCCCTCCAACTGACTGCTGCTTAAAGGGACAGCGTCCCCCTCCACCTGACTGCTGCTTAAAGGGACAGAGTCCCCCTCCACCTGACTGCTGCTTAAAGGGACAAGGTCCCCCTCCACCTGACTGCTGCTTAAAGGGACAGAGTCCCCCTCCACCTGACTGCTGCTTAAAGGGACAGAGTCCCCCTCCACCTTACTGCTGCTTAAAGGGACAGAACCACCTGACTGCTTAAAGGGACAGAACCCCCTCCACCTGAATGCTGCTTAAAGGGACAGAGCCCCTCTCCCTTTGCTGCTTAAAGGGACAGAGACCCTCCTCCACCTGACTGCTGCTTAAAGGGACAGAGCCCCTCTCCCTTTGCTGCTTAAAGGGACAGAGACCCTCCTCCACCTGACTGCTGCTTAAAGGGACAGACCCCCTCCACCTGAATGCTGCTTAAAGGGACAGACCCCCCTCCACCTTACTGCTGCTTAAAGGGACAGAACCACCTGACTGCTTAAAGGGACCGACCCCCTCCACCTGACTGCTGCTTAAAGGGACAGCCCCCCCACCTGACTGCTGCTTAAAGGGACATAACTACCTGACTGCTGCTTAAAGGGACAGCCCCCCCTCCACCTGAATGCTGCTTAAAGGGACAGCCCCCCCTCCACCTGAATGCTGCTTAAAGGGACAGACCCCCCCTCCACCTGAATGCTGCTTAAAGGGACAGACCCCCCTCCACCTGAATGCTGCTTAAAGGGACAGACCCCCCTCCACCTGACTGCTGCTTAAAGGGACAGACCCCCCTCCACCTGACTGCTGCTTAAAGGGACAAACCCCTCCTCCACCTGACTGCTGCTTAAAGGGACAGACCCCCCTCCACCTGAATGCTGCTTAAAGGGACAGAGTCCCTCTCCCTTTGACTGCTGCTTAAAGGGACAGACCCCCCTCCACCTGACTGCTGCTTAAAGGGACAGACCCCCCTCCACCTGAATGCTGCTTAAAGGGACAGACCCCTCCTCCACCTGAATGCTGCTTAAAGGGACAGACCCCCCCTCCACCTGAATGCTGCTTAAAGGGACAGGCCCCCCTCCACATGACTGCTGCTTAAAGGGACAGACCCCCCTCCACCTGAATGCTGCTTAAAGGGACAGAACTACCTGACTGCTTAAAGGGACCGACCCCCTCCACCTGAATGCTGCTTAAAGGGACAAACCCCTCCTCCACCTGACTGCTGCTTAAAGGGACAGACCCCCCTCCACCTGACTGCTGCTTAAAGGGACAGAGCCCCCCTCCACCTGAATGCTGCTTAAAGGGACAGACCCCTCCTCCACCTGAATGCTGCTTAAAGGGACAGAGTCCCTCTCCCTTTGACTGCTGCTTAAAGGGACAGACCCCCCTCCACCTGACTGCTGCTTAAAGGGACAGACCCCCCTCCACCTGAATGCTGCTTAAAGGGACAGACCCCTCCTCCACCTGAATGCTGCTTAAAGGGACAGACCCCCTCCACCTGACTGCTGCTTAAAGGGACAGACCCCCTCCACCTGAATGCTGCTTAAAGGGACAGAGCCCCTCTCCCTTTGACTGCTGCTTAAAGGGACAGAGCCCCTCCTCCACCTGACTGCTGCTTAAAGGGACAGACCCCCCCTCCACCTGAATGCTGCTTAAAGGGACAGAGCCCCTCTCCACCTGATTGCTGCTTAAAGGGACAGAGCCCCCCTCCACCTGACTGCTGCTTAAAAGGGACAGAACCACCTGACTGCTTAAACGGACAGACCCCTCCTCCACCTGAATGCTGCTTAAAGGGACAGACCCCTCCTCCACCTGACTGCTGCTTAAAGGGACAGAACCACCTGACTGCTTAAAGGGACAGACCCCCCTCCACCTGAATGCTGCTTAAAGGGACAGACCCCCCCTCCACCTGAATGCTGCTTAAAGGGACAGAGCCCCCCTCCCCTGACTGCTCCTTAAAGGGACAGAGCCCCCCTCCACCTGACTGCTGCTTAAAGGGACAGAGCCCCCCCTCCACCTGACTGCTGCTTAAAGGGACAGACCCCCCTCCACCTGAATGCTGCTTAAAGGGACAGACCCCTCCTCCACCTGACTGCTGCTTAAAGGGACAGACCCCCCCTCACCTGAATGCTGCTTAAAGGGACAGACCCCCCTCCACCTGAATGCTGCTTAAAGGGACAGAGCCCCCCTCCCCTGACTGCTCCTTAAAGGGACAGAGCCCCCCTCCACCTGACTGCTGCTTAAAGGACAGAGCCCCCCTCCACCTGACTGCTGCTTAAAGGGACAGACCCCCCTCCACCTGAATGCTGCTTAAAGGGACAGAGCCCCCCCCTGACTGCTCCTTAAAGGGACAGAGCCCCCTCCACCTGACTGCTCCTTAAACGGACAGAGCCCCCCCTCCACCTGACTGCTGCTTAAAGGGACAGAGCCCCCTCCACCTGACTGCTGCTTAAAGGGACAGAGCCCCCCCTCCCCTGACTGCTGCTTAAAGGGACAGAGCCCCCCTCCACCTGACTGCTGCTTAAAGGGACAGAGCCCCACCTCCACCTGACTGCTGCTTAAAGGGACAGAGCCCCCTCCACCTGACTGCTGCTTAAAGGGACAGAGGCTCTCCTCCACATGGCTGCTTCTTAAAGGAACAGAGCCCACCACCTGACTGCTGTCTCTAAAGGGACAGTGTCAGGCTGCATCAAGCTATCTGTACCTTTTTAAAGGGACGGAACCCAACTGCACAGAGCTCCTCCTCCTGACTGCTCCCCTGAGCACTTTCATTGCCAGAATAGAGTTTGCTCAATCTTGCATTGTAATACCCTGTGGAGTAAAGCAGCAATTCTTAGTTTTATCTTTCTCCAGTTGCATTACTGTAAACAAGCTTCAAATAAAAGTTTTTAAAGGGAGTCTGCTCTGATGATAGAACAATTTACTTATGTTTTCAGGGTATTGCAGATTCCCTCCTGCTCCTTATCTTCCATGTTACACTTGGAACAAATCAGAAATGGACACCATATCAATTTATACGTGTCTTAATAATTCCTGAGAGTCTCCTCCTCCAAATGCACAGCAAATCGAAGGAATGAAATAGAATATGGGAGTATTCCTAGATACAAAGCAAGAAATACTTTATATTGCGGTACAGTAAAAAACAGTTCATATAGGTCAGCCCCAAATAGGTTCTACCCACTAGAAGTGCAAAGAATGCAGGCACATATGATATACAGTGTTACCAGTCCTCCAGTTGATACTCAGCCTCCGCACTCCAAATTTCACTTGCGCCACAGCGATCCAGCACTCCAACTGCCACTCCTGTGCACCTCAACTCTTCTCCTTATACAAGCTGCAAACTTTTTCTGTTTCACAAGCTTCAGCGATTAATCTCTCTCCTTGAATGATAGGGATCCAGTAAATTTAACATCTATCCGCTGACAATATCAATAATGCCACCTTATACACAGCTAGCGTAGATAGAAAAATAGGGGTATTTATTAAACACATAAGTTTTTAGTCTGTGTAACGCGTTTCGTGTGTCCAAGTGCATGTGAAAATAAAAAAAAACAAATAGACCTGCTCCGCTTTTTAAATATATCAGTTCTGCCGTTTGTTTTTTTTTTTTACTGTTGCACCTGTGGAGCATGACCAATTACATTGATTCTGAATACATGGATTTTTAGAAAAACATTTGGTAGTGAAGGGGTTAAAGGTCCTTTGATTGCACATACCTATTATAGGAGCCTCCGATCACTTCCTTCTCCACTCTGCCATCCGTCCCTAGAATATAATAAGGCACTCAAAATATATGGCTCACAATATCCATCCTGAATTCTCAACCCATCACCTACAGGACTTGAAAACCAACCACTGCATAAATACACATATATATATACATATATATATATACACACACTGTATATATATATCCCACATTACAAAGCTATATAACCCAGACTCCTGAATATATAATATTAAATATTCACCAAAACGATAGTGATATCCAGCATACGTACAAGTACATCAGTGTAATAAAAAGAACATAAAAAAATAGCTATATACAGTGGCAAGAAAAAGTATGTGAACCCTTTGGGTTTATGTGGAGTTTTGCATGAATTGGTCATAAAATGTGCTCTGATCTTCATCTAAGTCACAACAATTTGAAAAACTGTCAGGGTTATTCAGAGAGCGTGAAAAGCAGGAGAATGACTAGAGAATGACTGGAGAATGAAAAATTCTAGGTCAAAGTAGCCGATTTGGAAAGTGAGATGAAAGGGAGAATTTTTCTGGTTTGGCTATTTTGACCTAGAATTTTTCATTCCCCAGTCATTCTCCAGCTTTTCACGCTCTCTGAATTACCCTGACAGTCTGCTTAAAATAATACAACACAAACATTTTATGTTTTCATGTTTTTATTGAACAGAACATGTAAACATTCACAGTGCAGGGTGGAAAAAGTATGTGAACCTTTGGACTCAATAACTGGTTGACCCTCCTTTGGCAGCAATAACCTCAACCAAACGTTTCCTGTAGTTGCAGATCAGACCTGCACAACGATCTGGAGTAATTTTGGACCACTCCTCTTCACAAAACTGTTTCAGTGTAGCACTATTTTTGGGATGTCTGGTGTGAATCGCTCTCTTAAGGTCATGCCACAGCATTTCAATCGGGTTGAGGTCAGGACTCTGGGCCACTCCAGAAGGCGTATTTTGTTTTGTTGAAGCCATTCTTTTGTTGAATTACTTTTATGCTTTGGGTCATTGTCCTGTTGCATCACCCATCCTCTGCAGAGCTTCAGTTGGCGGACAGATGGTCTTACGTTTTCCTGCAAAATGTCTTGATAAACTCTGGAATTCATTTTTCCATCAATGACAACAATCCGTCCAGGCCCTGAGGCAGCAAAGCAGCCCAAACCGTAATGCTCCCTCCGCCATGTTTTACAGTGGGGATGAGGTTTTGATGTTGGTGTGCTGTGCCTTTTTTTCTCCACACATATTGTTGTGTGTTTTTCCAAACAACTCAATTTTGGTTTCATCTGTCCACAGAATATTTTGCCAGTAGTGCTGTGGAACATCCAGGTGCTATTTTGCAAACTTCAAACGTGCTGCAATATTCTTTTTGGACAACAATGGCTTCCTCCGTGGTGTCCTCCCATGTACTCCATTCTTGTTTAATGTTTTCCTTATTGTAGATGTGTCAACAAAAATGTTAGCATGTGTCAGAGATTTCTGTAAATCTTTAGCTGACAGTCTAGGATTCTTCTTTACCTCATTAAGCATTCTGCGCTGTGCTCTTGCAGTCATCTTTACAGGACGACCATGCCTAGGGAGAGTAGCAACAGTGCTGAACTTTCTCCATTTGTAGACAGTCTGTCTTACCGTGAACACATGAACATCAAGGCTTTTGAAGATACTTTTGTAACCCTTTCCAGTTTCACGCAAGTCAACAATTCTTGATCGTAGGTCTTCTGAGAGCTCTTTTCTGCGAGGCATGGTTCACACCAGGCAGTACTTCTTGAAACCAGTAAACCCAAAACTGGTGTGTGTTTTTAAAGGGCAGGACAGCTTTCAGCAACACATCCAATAATATCACACTGATTGGACTCAAGGTTGGCTCACTCCTGGCTCCTATTAGCTCTTGGAGAAGTCATTAGGCTAGGGGTTCACATACTTTTTCCACCGTGGCACTGTGAATGTTTACATGTTATGTTCAATGAACACATGAAAACATATAATGTTTGTGTTGTATTATTTTAAGCAGACTGTGTTTTTCAAATTGTTGTTACTTAGATGAAGATCAGAGCACATTTTATGACCAATTCATGCAAAACTCCATATAATCCCAAAGGGTTCACATACTTTTTCTTGCCACTGTATATATATATATATTGCTATGAGAAACACCCAACTTCTAGGCGGGCTATTTATTTACTATTAAATATATCAATCTCCATATTTAAGCCTCCTGTCTGCCATGTACCCATTTTATAAATCCATCTTTAACTCTTTCTCAGCTTAAATCTTTTCAAAAGTTCCCCCTCTCCAGTCTGGGGTTACTAATTCAATCCCATCCATTTAAAAATCTTTTAAATTATTATTTATTATTATTTTTTTTTACAGTTATTACAGCGAATGGAAACATTATGGTCAACCTTTCTCTTAATATTACTAAAATGTTTAAAAATTCTCACCTTCAATTCCCCAGTGGTTTCCCCCCAATATACTGTGCTCCACAAGGACAATTAAAAGATAAATAACTCCCATACTCCTACAATTAATAAAGTCCTTAATCTGAAATATTGTCCCTGTTCTGGTGCATTTAAAAGATGTAGGGATAGGTTACATACTGTCATGGAGCTGGTTCCGGGGTGGCAGGTTTGAATCAATGTGCAATGATTTATACAGAGAAGGATATATATATATATATAAACAAAACGATTTATTAGGAGTAAGGTATAAAGGCAATAAACAAATATCAAGGAGCTGGGTAATACTGACAGGAAGGGAAGACTCTGTATAAATAATAACTAGCAATAAGATTAACTAAAAGGAAAGCTGAGAGAAAAGAGAATAATACTAAACTATACTGAACTATAATAAATACGTAAGAAAAGGAGAGTAGATAGAAATAGGAAGTAGAGCAGGGTTAGGCCAGGTATGGAGAGAGATATAGTTAGGAGAATGGAGACTGAAGGAAGGTCTTAGGAAAATAGAAAACAAAAGCAGAAAGTTATTTGCAGGCAGAGAGTCCTGGGAATGCAGAGGGTCCTGGGAAGGCAGAGGGTCCTGGGAACGCAGAGGGTCCTGGGAAAGCAGAGGGTCCTGGGAAAGCAGAGGGTCCTGGGAATGCAGAGGGTCCTGGGAAGGAAGAGGGTCCTGGGAAGGCAGAGGATCTTTAAAGAGGTTCTGTAGCAGGAGTTCTTTAAAGAGGATCTGTAGCAGAGAATCTTCGAGGCAGGAAACTGTAGAGGGGTTATCTGCAGATAATAACGTGGAGAAGACAGGATACAACAAGGGTCTAAGCAGGTATCAGGAACTGGAGGCAGCTTCTTGCTAGTGAGGGGAACACTAGGTTAATGCAGAAGCATTTTGGGATAGGTGTGGTCCTCCTTTGTAGAGGAAAATTTGGAAGGCATTAGCTAGCACCTGGTTACTAGCTCAGCAAGGCTTGTCAGGAGGGCCACTGCTAATCTTACCACTATCAGGCAACTTGTTCTTAGTTCTCTTGCGGTGCCAGCAGCAAGGCACATGACACATACTGAACACTAACTGTAGCTTTTGGATATGTAAGTGTTAATTAGGGTTTCACCGATACCACTTTCTTAAGACCGAGTACAAGTACCGATCCTTTCTTCAGGTACTCACTGATACCGACTACCAATACTTTTATTTAAAGTCCTGTGACCGCTTTCCAATAAATAATTTAGGATTTTTGCTGAAAGCCTGTGCAGTTTATGTTTATATTGAAATGTATGGCCAGACACCCCATTTACCCACTGCACAGCCTGCACACACCCTGACCACACACACCAGACACTGCACCTCATCTCAGATATATGTATACCCACTCAGATACATGTATACTTACAGACCTCAGACCAGATATACCCACTCATACATGTATACTTACAGACCTCAGACCAGATACACCCACTCAGATACATGTATACAGACCTCAGACCAGATATATCCACTCAGATACATGTATACAAACCTCAGACTAGATATACCCAGATACATGTATACAGACCTCAGACCAGATATACCCACTCAGAGACATGTATATACTTACAGACTTCAGACCAGATATATCCACAGACCTCAGACAGACGTCAGGGCAGTACTCGTGCAAATGGCGGTATTGGCAAGTATCGGTGCAACCCTAGTTATACCGCTAGGATAAGTGCCCCCCATATGTGCCCCCCATATTATCTTTCCCATAAGCTAAACCCTTTAAAAATCCATTAGCGCATTGATGAGTGCGCTAACTTGCATGAGCTTACTGTACTTTGTGCATCCTATACTTAACATGGGGAGCGCAATCATTAATTAGCTTTTCGATATGTAAGGTATTACATAGTCCTAGCGCTAATTACGGCAATGATAGGTTAAAATATTTTTTAGCTGTACCTACAAACT
The DNA here is from genome assembly GCA_009667805.1 of Leptobrachium leishanense. Taxonomy (NCBI): domain Eukaryota; kingdom Metazoa; phylum Chordata; class Amphibia; order Anura; family Megophryidae; genus Leptobrachium; species Leptobrachium leishanense. The sequence goes on along the minus strand of CM019067.1, from coordinate 286,623,457 downwards.
GGTGCTAAATGAATCTGATTCTGCTTTTGCAGAATCATTTAGCATCATCTAAAATCCACCCAATAAATCAGATACTGACCCCTCATCTGATATATCCTATGTGCCTGCATTCTTTGTACTTCTAGTGAGTGGAACTTATTGGGGGCTGACATATATGAACTGTTTTACATTGTACCACACTATGATGTATTTCTTGCTTTGTATCTATGAATACTCCCATGTTCTATTTTATTCCTTATCCTCCTTGGTCCCAGTAGGTGAGGATTGTCATTGCAGGAGTGTAGGATTGATATCGGGTTACAGAGTGGAAGCCAGGATGTTTACGTACAGTATAAAACACAAGAAATGTATCCACTAGACAATTTTGCATTTTTTTTTTGAAGGGCTATTCAAAGAGATCCGAACTGTGGCCGAAAGGTAACTGAACAGTGAAATTCAGCGTACGGTTACCTTTCCTGGCCATTCGGCTATTCAGAGAGCAGGCAGTTCGCCAAATGGTGCTGAATTGCCTGCACATACGGTGCCTGTTCGTTGCCTGTACGAGGGCAGTGAAATCCCCATAGAGAAGCACTGCTTCGGCTATTCAGAGAACACAAACCAGCAGTGAAAAGTTGCCGAAATGCCCTGCTGTTCGGTGATTTCATTAAACAGATGAATCCCATAGGCTTCAATGTTAAAAATATTCCCGTTAATACAATATCTAATAAACCGTCGATTATAATATTCTGCAGTGAAAAGTCTCTTTATGTATAAATTTTTTAGGATCTTTTAGGTATTTTTCGGGGTATTTTTGGGAAAATATTTTTTCAGGTTTTTTTTAATCGTTTTTTCTTTTTTCTGTAACAGCCCTTTTTATTATCATTCATTGGATCCTATATGTGAATTTCAGACATTTTCATTCTGTAATTTATTTGCAAACCGCGTTTCTCTTTTCAAACATTCAAGCGTACTGTTTTTTTTTTTCACTCCATTTGTATGCGGTGTCGGCTTTTTCCGGTGGTTGCTCTGCGCTGTGATCGGCGGCTGCTCGGGTTTCTCCGGCATGTTCGGCGGGGTTAATCCAGATGTTTTTGCGGGTTTCGGTGTGCGTTCGCCGGGTTTTGAGGTGAGTGTTCGGCGGGTTTGCGGTGGCTTTTCCCTGCACTATGACAGCCCTGTGGTGCTTGCTGAATACACCGCAGGGTCACTGAAATGGCATCGCCAAATCGCACCGAATTGAAGAGAACGAAAAGTCACCGAACGTGCGTTGACTTTTCGATTCTCTTTGAATAACCCTGATTCTTTTTTGTGTGATTTCAAGAGAATCCCGATGCAGTTTGGTAGACAGAATGTGCTTTTTGGGGAGGGGGGGGATCTAAAGACAAGCACATTTGGTATTGCGTGGGCCGGGCTGCTAGACGTTTATGCCGTGCAGATTATGTCCTGGTGTGGTCCAGTAGTTATTCTGTGTGTCTATTAAATAAACGGGGTTATTCAAAGAGCACCAGTGTTTGCTGAAATTGCAAGTGTCGATGAAAACTGCTGTTAAAACAACGGCAACAAAAGCTGTCATTTCACAAAAGACAAATCCAAACAGTGGCAGGAGAGGCTTCACAATGAAACTTCTCCCGCCTCTGTTTGGATTTGCCCTATGATGGGCTCTATTACATTCTTTGTGCAAATTCGAACGCGCAGCGGATTTTTTTTGCGCGCAGCGTCAAGCGTTATCGCGCAAAAATTAACGGTGGTATTACGATCCGAATGCATTTTTTCATCCATTAAAAAATAACGTTCATAAAACCGACGCGCAAAACGAAGAGAAATACGCGCGCAGTAACGTAGCGCACGTAAATCAGTGTGCGGATTGTTTTTTTCGCGGGATTCAGTCAATCAGAATTAAGAACCTTAAGTGACATCAATTTCCCTTAATTGACTCACTTAAGTTTTTGCGCCTGTCAAAGTAAATCTGAGTATACGTGCTGCGGCAATAATAAAAACACGCACAAATTCACAATTTTATTGTTTGGGTATGTGTAGAATGTGTAACTATACTCAGCTGTATTTTTTTTTTGTGCTGGTGTATTTCGTTTCGACCAGGACGGTCGGATTTGACATTAACATTAACACCAGCTTTTCAAAGATGTTAAAATTATGTGCGCAAACGCTGGCCGTCAAAATTTGCACATAGATTGTAATACCATCCGCGTACCAGCGCACCAACGCATTTGCGCTCACAATGTTAAGTATAGGACGCGCAAAGTATCGTAAGCTCGCGCATCGTTCGCGCAGGTTCACCCGCGGTAGACGAATACGTGCATTCGTTTCGCAAACATTGCAATACAACGATGTACGCAAATTGTTTTTCCCCTCGCGTTAATGCTTTTTTGCGCACGCGTTATTTTTTGCGCGAAGAATGTAATAGGGCCCGATAAATGCAGGCGTTTGTCGTCATTGCAGCACCAGTGATTTTTGCCTTTGTTTATTACATAGGCAAACATAGACAGCTATTGAATAACCCGCAGAGTAATAAACTCTGCAGAATCTTTCTAGCTCTTTAAACAGAGAATCCATGCGTTGAATCTGGGCCTCTATTGACATCACGTGTCCTGGAAGTCATCCTAGAGCTACGCTGTAAAAGTTACCCTTAGTTCTGTGTCCAAGGAAACAGTAACTGCAGTAACAAATGTACACAAAGCACAGGGACTAGAAAAACACAGGGATACAAACGTATAAACGCCACAAACTCTCACAACTAACGTACAGGTAGGTTTTCGTCTGATCTGTCTTAATTACCCAGTAATTAATATATTTTTTTTCTTTCAAAACAGACTGTGATGCTTTGTTGTCGAGTTTTGTCTGTTCTTTAACTCTCGGAATCTGTGACTTAATGTTCAAATTTTAATTGCCACTTAGTTAGGCGTCCTCATCCAGCATGGAATGATCTTACGAACAATTTCAAGGAAAATAAGCAAATTTAGCTACTGAGTACTGACCAAAAAAATATAAAAACATGTCTCTAATCCTCTAGATCAGGAGTCAGTAGCTATGGTTCTCAGATTTTGGATCTACATTTCCCTAAAGGCTTTGCCAACCTGAAGAGTGGCTGAGCATCATGTGAGCTATAGTTCCAAAACATCTGGAAGGCCAAGGTTTCTGACCCCTGGTCTAGATTATAAACTCATTGGAGCGAAGCTCGATACACCTCTTGTTCCTGTTATCTAAAACTGTACAACATGTCATTTCATTGACTTTTCATTGTAAGGGGGTGCAGAAAGCGTTAAATCAGGGCTGTCAAACTCTGTCGCCCCAGATGTTTCTGAGCTACAACTCGTGTGGTTCCCTGGCCATCTATTGCATTGAAAGAATTCTGGGAATTTTAAGCATTCACATCTGGGGGCCGTGATTTTCACAGCCCTGCACTAAATAAATGAGTCATAAGGCAGAGAACAACTGACAGAGACGTCTTTTCAGGAATGACAGTACTGGCAAGGAAATGCAATAGTTTAGGTTTATTGGACTGGGATTTGTGGTGAACTGAAGCTACACATTTTTGGACAAAATTATTTACAAAATAGATTTTTTTTTCTCCAGAATGACTACAGTAAAGTTGAACTTAATGGATATTGGTAATTTTTCAATCTATTTTACTATGTAAATTCAGTGTACTGTTCCCCTGTCTATTAACCCCTTAGGGACCAGGCGGTTTTACCATTGTCTGAAAGTGCCCACTGCTGTTTTTACATTTCTGCGCTGTTTGTGTTTAGCTCTAATTTTCCGCTTACTTGTTTATGGAACCCACACATATTATATACATTTTTTCTCTCCATTAAATGGACTTCCTAAAGATACTATTATTTTCATCATATCGTATAATTTACTATAAAAAAATTATGAAATATGATGAAAAAATGGTAGAAAAAACACCTACACTTTTTTGAACTTTGACCCCCAAATATACAACTGCCAAAAAAGACCCCGGCTAAATAATTTAAAAATTTTGTCCTGTGTTTAGAAATACCCAATTTTTACATGTTTTTTCTTTATAACCCCTTCACTGCTGAGCCATTTCACCTCTGTGTGCTGAGCCCATTTTGACCGTTTTATGCTCATCATGTTTAAACATGATTTGAAGTCCTATTTTATTAAACCCCCAGACAATTTTTTTTTTTTTACTTTTTATAAATTTGTTACATTTATTTTTTATTTTTACACCAAATTTGGTCATGTTTGGTATCATTGGAAAGGCCATGATCAGGCTGCCACAAATCCGGAAATACAGGGGACCCCCTAACTCCACTTGGCAGCTAGGGGGTTAACTGGCCAACTGATGTCATATGGCGACAAAGTCAGTGGGCAGGTTGACCCCAGAGGCTTGGCTTAGCAGACCGTGATCAAGCACCGATTGGGGTTGTGTCCCCAGCATAAAGGGACACTCTACTCATAATGAACACTTTATTGTTTTAAAGTGTTCAGGATGTGAGGAGTGCACCCCGCCTCTCACCCTACTCCCAGCTCCCCACCGAGTGTCACCAGCATGTTGGATTTTTGGATATCCTGGCTTCCGGTTACCAGATCGATCACTAGTGACGATAGCATGCATAGAGTGTGCCGATGTTAGCCTCTTTGAGACCACTCGCTGTACCAGCTGATAGATCGGATCTACACATATGTGCAGCTCTAATCCATTGCTTAGCGTAAGTTCTACGGGAACGTATACCGTATTTTTCGTTCCATAAGACGCACTTTTTCCCCCAAAAAAGTGGGGGGAAAAGTGCGTGCGTCTTATGGAGCGAATACAGCGTTCGCTCCCTGCGAGCGTCCAAAGCTATGGAGCTTCGGCGCTCGCCTGGGGGAACCACGTCACCAGCCGAGTTCTTGCGAGATCGCGGCTGGTCACATGGCTCCCCCAGGCAAGTGCCAAAGCTCCATGCCGCTGGACGCTCAGAGGGAGCCGAAAACACGGCGGCGGCAGGAGGTGAGTTGGGGCCTGGGGCAGTATCCATGAGCATCCAGTTGCTGGGGCAATATATCCATGAGAGGAGCTGGGGCAGTATATCCATGAGAGCAGCTGGGGCAGTATATCCATGAGAGGAGCTGGGGCAGTATATCCATGAGAGGAGCTGGGGCAGTATATCCATGAGAGCTGCTGGGGCAGTATATCCATGAGAGGAGCTGGGGCAGTATATCCATGAGAGGAGCTGGGGCAGTATATCCATGAGAGGAGCTGGGGCAAAATCCATGAGAGGAGCTGGGGCAGTATATCCATGAGAGGAGCTGGGTCAGTATATCCATGAGAGCTGCTGGGGCAGTATATCCATGAGAGCAGCTGGGGCAGTATTTCCATGAGGGGAGCTGGGGCAGTATATCCATGAGAGGAGCTGGGTCAGTATATCCATGAGAGCTGCTGGGGCAGTATATCCATGAGAGGAGCTGGGGCAGTATTTCCATGAGGGGAGCTGGGGCAGTATATCCATGAGAGGAGCTGGGGCAGTATATCCATGAGAGGAGCTGGGGCAGTATATCCATGAGAGGAGCTGGGTCAGTATATCCATGAGAGCTGCTGGGGCAGTATATCCATGAGAGCAGCTGGGGCAGTATTTCCATGAGAGGAGCTGGGGCAGTATATCCATGAGAGGAGCTGGGTCAGTATATCCATGAGAGCTGCTGGGGCAGTATATCCATGAGAGGAGCTGGGGCAGTATTTCCATGAGGGGAGCTGGGGCAGTATATCCATGAGAGGAGCTGGGGCAGTATATCCATGGAGGAGGAGCATGGGGCAGTATATCCATGAGAGGAAGCTGTGGGCAGAGTATATCCATGAGAGGAGCTGGGTCAGTATATCCATGAGAGCTGCTGGGGCAGTATATCCATGAGAGCAGCTGGGGCAGTATTTCCATGAGAGGATGGGGCAGTATATCCATGAGAGGAGCTGGGGCCAGTATATCCATGAGAGAGCTGCGGGGCAGTATATCCATGAGAGGAGCTGGGGCAGTATTTCCATGAGGGGAAGCTGGAGGCAGTATATCCATGAGAGGAGCTGGGGGGCAGTTATCCATAGAGAGCAGCTGGGGCAGTATCCCATGGAGAGAGCTGGGGGGCAGTATATCCATGAGAGGAGCTGGGGCAATATATCCAATGAGAGGAGCTGGGGCAGTATTTCCAGAGAGGAGCTGGGGCAGTATATCCATGAGAGGAGCTGGGGCAATAATTTATATCCATGAGAGGAGCTGGGGCAGTATATCCATGAGAGGAGCTGGGTCAGTATATCCATGTGTCAGGTAGGAGTGCGGCGGTGGGTGAAGTGAGCCCAGGATGCAGTGATCATAGGAGTCACACAGGTTGCTGGGTATTGAAGGTTTATTAAATAATAAACAAAACAAATAGTAAATAATAGCAGCACTAGCAGGCAGGCAACAGACTGTATGCAGGATTCAGCTTGACAACAGGGATTCTTGAAAGCAGGGTATGCTTGACAAACGAGGATTCTTGGAAGTGGGGTACACTCGAAGAACGAGGGTTCTTGAGAGCGCGGTACCTTGGTGTGGAGATTCTCCTTGGTAGCAGGGTTCCACTTGGGAGTATCACTGGAGGGATTCAGGTAACACGGTAGGGAGCTTCAGGGACAGGTCTGGTTGTCTGCACTTCCAGGGACGTTATGTTGAAGCCCTGATGGAAGGGTGGATCCCTCTTTTAAGCAGGCTTCATTTAGGTGAAGTAGTATACACCTGTAGGTATCACAGCAGAAGCTTAACAGCCAGATAGGGGAATCGAACCTGCATACAAACCTAGACAGGTGAATAAGGTTTTGCCACGGTTTAGGTGCGGGCATAGGCTTAATTCATGACAGTACCCCAACCCAAGGAGCGCCTTCCGGGCGCGAACAATCAGATATATATAGCAAGTGGGCCACCTATTTTTTCCTGCGCCGCCGTCGGTTGGGGCCAGGACCCGTCACCTCCAAGGATGAGGTTTGGGTGGTCAAGATGGTCACAGGTTTTCAAGGTCTGTTCGGCGTATCACGATACCTTGGACACTGTAGGGTATCGTGGGATCCATATCTGAGGTGCTATCGAGCACAGTGGGTTCGGAGTCGTCCTGATGTATGGGGTGCTGGTGGCAACCAGATCGGGAGTAGAGAAATGTCCACGGGCTAATGCAACCTGTACCTGAGACTGCAGGAATTTGTGGTTCAGCTGCATGTCCTGTATGGTATGGGTAAGGGTATTCACCTGAGCTGCCATGGCAGAGACAAGTACCAGGACTTCACTAGACGGACTGGCTTTACCAGGAGTTGGCAGGGTAGCTGCAGCGGTATCAGTGTCCACAAATGTTTTGGTGGCAGCAGTCTGGGCTTGGACCTCGGTACAGCGCGGCTCCTGGATCTGGACCTCGGTACAGCGCGGCTCCTGGATCTGGACCTCGGTACAGCGCGGCTCCTGGATCTCGGTACAGCGCGGCTCCTGGATCTGGACCTCGGTACAGCGCGGCTCCTGGATCTGGACCTGGGTACAGCGCGGCTCCTGGACCTGGGTACAGCGCGGCTCCTGGACCTGGTACAGCGCGGCTCCTGGACCTGGTACAGCGCGGCTCCTGGACCTGGGTACAGCGCGGCTCCTGGACCTGGGTACAGCGCGGCTCCTGGACCTGGGTACAGCGCGGCTCCTGGACCTGGGTACAGCGCGGCTCCTGGACCTGGGTACAGCGCGGCTCCTGGACCTGGTACAGCGCGGCTCCTGGACCTGGGTACAGCGCGGCTCCTGGACCTGGTACAGCGCGGCTCCTGGACTGGGCTGTACAGCGCGGCTCCTGGACCTGGGTACAGCGCGGCTCCTGGACCTGGGTACAGCGCGGCTCCTGGACCTGGGTACAGCGCGGCTCCTGGACCTGGGTACAGCGCGGCTCCTGGACCTGGGTACAGCGCGGCTCCTGGACCTCGGTACAGCGCGGCTCTTGGACCTGGTACAGCGCGGCTCCTGGACCTGGGTACAGCGCGGCTCCTGGACCTCGGTACAGCGCGGCTCCTGGACCTCGGTACAGCGCGGCTCCTGGACCTCGGTACAGCACGGCTCTTGGACCTGGACCTCGGTACAGCACGGCTCTTGGACCTGGGTACAGCGCGGCTCCTGGACCTCGGTACAGCGCGGCTCCTGGACCTCGGTACAGCGCGGCTCCTGGACCTCGGTACAGCACGGCTCTTGGACCTGGACCTCGGTACAGCACGGCTCTTGGACCTGGACCTCGGTACAGCACGGCTCTTGACCTGGACCTCGGTACAGCACGGCTCTTGGACCTGGACCTCGGTACAGCACGGCTCTTGGACCTGGACCTCGGTACAGCACGGCTCTTGGACCTGGACCTCGGTACAGCACGGCTCTTGGACCTGGACCTCGGTACAGCACGGCTCTTGGACCTGGACCTCGGTACAGCACGGCTCTTGGACCTGGACCTCGGTACAGCACGGCTCTTGGACCTGGACCTCGGTACAGCACGGCTCTTGGACCTGGACCTCGGTACAGCACGGCTCTTGGACCTGGACCTCGGTACAGCACGGCTCTTGGACCTGGACCTCGGTACAGCACGGCTCTTGGACCTGGACCTCGGTACAGCACGGCTCTTGGACCTGGACCTCGGTACAGCACGGCTCTTGGACCTGGACCTCGGTACAGCACGGCTCTTGGAATCCGCGGGTTGCAGGGCAGCGACCTCTTGAGATCCCGCGTTGCAGGGCAGCGACCTCTTGAGATCCCGCGGGTGCAGGGCAGCGACCTCTTGAGATCCCGCGGGTTGCAGGGCAGCGACCTCTTGAGATCCGCGGGTTGCAGGGCAGCGACCTCTTGAGATCCCGCGGGTTGCAGGGCAGCGACCTCTTGAGATCCCGCGGGTTGCAGGGCAGCGACCTCTTGAGATCCCGCGGTTGCAGGCAGCGACCTCTTGAGATCCCGCGGGTTGCAGCAGCGACCTCTTGAGATCCCGCGGGTTGCAGGGCAGCGACCTCTTGAGATCCCGCGGGTTGCAGGGCAGCGACCTCTTGAGATCCCGCGGGTTGCAGGGCAGCGACTCTTGAGATCCCGCGGGTTGCAGGGCAGCGACAACTTTATTGTGGAGTGATCTCCAAGCGCTTTTGGGGTTCTGAAACACCTGCAGGTCTGCGCATCTGACCACAGTCCCATTGAACCATACGTGAACCCAGGGGGCAAGGGTTCCATAGTAATGGTGCCTTCAGGGGTAGAGACAGTGGTACTGATATATGCTTGGCATGGTTGTCCAGAAACCAGCCCGGATTTGCGGCTGTGAGGAGTGGAGTCTCAACCTTTTTGAATCCAAGAGCCCTCCTTAGTATGGAGGCAGCTGGACTCTGCAGCAACAGTGATTCTTCTAGGTCATGGAGACAGGAGTTGGCTTCCAGATTTCGGGGTCCTGGTTTCACCGATGACTTGAAGACGGTTGCTGGGGCGTAGACAGCGACACCAAGGTACCTGGAAAGCTGGTTGAGAGTGGTGGGTGTCTGAGAAGGGGAGGCAGCAGCTAACTCCATGGGAATTTCAGGTTCATATTCTGGAGGTAGGGTGGACTCGAACTCCATGGTTTCGGCAGGATAGGGGTCTTCAAGGTCTGTGACCTCAGGATAGGTGTCCAGTGACACCATCCTATTTGGCTGGCACCTTTGGAGCTTATCCGAGTAGGCCTCCATAGACTTTTTATACACAGTCCTTGTTTTAGCAGGTGTGGGTTTTCTGGACAAGGACTTGGTAGGAACAATTTCCCTTTTTGGTCTGGTGGAAGCAGACTTGACAGGCACTGCCTTCTTGAACTTGGTGGGCAGTGCTTCACTAGGCATTGGGAACACAGGCGGAGTAGAAAAGGGTTCTCTGGCCTTGATAGAAAAAGTCCTTTTTGATTTAACAGGTGCAGACTTGGGAGTAGCACCAGGTAGCACTGGGGATTGCAGGGTTTCGTTTGAAACTCCAGGGAAAGTGCGGGGCAGCTTGGGGGGCCGCACTAAACATTCCGAGATGGAATGGGACGGTTCCCCGCAGTAGAAGCAGAGCTTCTGGGACCTTCTCCTAGCAATTTCTTCGGATGTTAGGGGTCCTCTACCCACTTTCTTTGGAGCTGGAGTGCACACCTTAGTAGAGGTGTCATTTAAACCCTGCTGCATACTTGCAAAAACGGAGTCCAAATGTTGCAGGATGTCTTGAATGGCTTTTCTGAGGTACTCCATAACGATTTGGATCACCGCGGACTCACTGTGTGAAGGCTTCAACATTCTGTCAGGTAAGGGAGTGCGGCGGTGGGTGAAGTGAGCCCAGGATGCAGTGATCATAGGAGTCACACAGGTTGCTGGGTATTGAAGGTTTATTAAATAATAAACAAAACAAATAGTAAATAATAGCAGCACTAGCAGGCAGGCAACAGACTGTATGCAGGATTCAGCTTGACAACAGGGATTCTTGAAAGCAGGGTATGCTTGACAAACGAGGATTCTTGGAAGTGGGGTACACTCGAAGAACGAGGGTTCTTGAGAGCGGGGTACCTTGGTGGGGAGATTCTCCTTGGTAGCAGGGTTCCACTTGGGAGTATCACTGGAGGGATTCAGGTAACACGGTAGGGAGCTTCAGGGACAGGTCTGGTTGTCTGCACTTCCAGGGACGTTATGTTGAAGCCCTGATGGAAGGGTGGATCCCTCTTTTAAGCAGGCTTCATTTAGGTGAAGTAGTATACACCTGTAGGTATCACAGCAGAAGCTTAACAGCCAGATAGGGGAATCGAACCTGCATACAAACCTAGACAGGTGAATAAGGGTTTGCCACGGTTTAGGTGCGGGCATAGGCTTAATTCATGACACCATGAGAGCTGCTGGGGCAGTATATCCATGAGAGCTGCTGGGGCAGTATATCCATGAGAGCAGCTGGGGCAGTATTTCCATGAGGGGAGCTGGGGCAGTATATCCATGAGAGGAGCTGGGGCAGTATATCCATGAGAGGAGCTGGGTCAGTATATCCATGAGAGCTGCTGGGGCAGTATATCCATGAGAGGAGCTGGGGCAGTATTTCCATGAGGGGAGCTGGGGCAGTATATCCATGAGAGGAGCTGGGGCAGTATTTCCATGAGGGGAGCTGGGGCAGTATATCCATGAGAGGAGCTGGGGCAGTATATCCATGAGAGCAGCTGGGGCAGTATCCATGAGAGGAGCTGGGGCAGTATATCCATGAGAGGAGCTGGGGCAATATATCCATGAGAGGAGCTGGGACAGTATTTCCATGAGAGGAGCTGGGGCAGTATATCCATGAGAGGAGCTGGGGCAGTATATCCATGAGAGGAGCTGGGGCAATATATCCATGAGAGGAGCTGGCAGTATATCCATGAGAGGAGCTGGGGCAGTATATCCATGAGAGCTGCTGGGGCAGTATTTCCATGAGGGGCGGCTGGGGCAGTATATCCATGAGAGGAGGGGCAGTATATCCATGAGAGGAGCTGGGGCAGTATATCCATGAGAGGAGCTGGGTCAGTATATCCATGAGAGCTGCTGGGGCAGTATATCCATGAGAGCAGCTGGGGCAGTATTTCCATGAGAGGAGCTGGGGCAGTATATCCATGAGAGGAGCTGGGTCAGTATATCCATGAGAGCTGCTGGGGCAGTATATCCATGAGAGGAGCTGGGGCAGTATTTCCATGAGGGGAGCTGGGGCAGTATATCCATGAGAGGAGCTGGGGCAGTATATCCATGAGAGGAGCTGGGGCAGTATATCCATGAGAGGAGCTGGGGCAGTATATCCATGAGAGGAGCTGGGTCAGTATATCCATGAGAGCTGCTGGGGCAGTATATCCATGAGAGCAGCTGGGGCAGTATTTCCATGAGAGGAGCTGGGGCAGTATATCCATGAGAGGAGCTGGGGCAGTATATCCATGAGAGCTGCTGGGGCAGTATATCCATGAGAGGAGCTGGGGCAGTATTTCCATGAGGGGAGCTGGGGCAGTATATCCATGAGAGGAGCTGGGGCAGTATATCCATGAGAGCAGCTGGGGCAGTATCCATGAGAGGAGCTGGGGCAGTATATCCATGAGAGGAGCTGGGGCAATATATCCATGAGAGGAGCTGGGGCAGTATTTCCATGAGAGGAGCTGGGGCAGTATATCCATGAGAGGAGCTGGGGCAATATATCCATGAGAGGAGCTGGGGCAGTATATCCATGAGAGGAGCTGGGTCAGTATATCCATGTGTCAGGTAAGGGAGTGCGGCGGTGGGTGAAGTGAGCCCAGGATGCAGTGATCATAGGAGTCACACAGGTTGCTGGGTATTGAAGGTTTATTAAATAATAAACAAAACAAATAGTAAATAATAGCAGCACTAGCAGGCAGGCAACAGACTGTATGCAGGATTCAGCTTGACAACAGGGATTCTTGAAAGCAGGGTATGCTTGACAAACGAGGATTCTTGGAAGTGGGGTACACTCGAAGAACGAGGGTTCTTGAGAGCGGGGTACCTTGGTGGGTAGATTCTCCTTGGTAGCAGGGTTCCACTTGGGAGTATCACTGGAGGGATTCAGGTAACACGGTAGGGAGCTTCAGGGACAGGTCTGGTTGTCTGCACTTCCAGGGACGTTATGTTGAAGCCCTGATGGAAGGGTGGATCCCTCTTTTAAGCAGGCTTCATTTAGGTGAAGTAGTATACACCTGTAGGTATCACAGCAGAAGCTTAACAGCCAGATAGGGGAATCGAACCTGCATACAAACCTAGACAGGTGAATAAGGGTTTGCCACGGTTTAGGTGCGGGCATAGGCTTAATTCATGACAGTACCCCAACCCAAGGAGCGCCTTCCGGGCGCGAACAATCAGATATATATAGCAAGTGGGCCACCTATTTTTTCCTGCGCCGCCGTCGGTTGGGGCCAGGACCCGTCACCTCCAAGGATGAGGTTTGGGTGGTCAAGATGGTCACAGGGTTTTCAAGGTCTGTTCGGCGTATCACGATACCTTGGACACTGTAGGGTATCGTGGGATCCATATCTGAGGTGCTATCGAGCACAGTGGGTTCGGAGTCGTCCTGATGTATGGGGTTGCTGGTGGCAACCAGATCGGGAGTAGAGAAATGTCCACGGGCTAATGCAACCTGTACCTGAGACTGCAGGAATTTGTGGTTCAGCTGCATGTCCTGTATGGTATGGGTAAGGGTATTCACCTGAGCTGCCATGGCAGAGACAAGTACCAGGACTTCACTAGACGGACTGGCTTTACCAGGAGTTGGCAGGGTAGCTGCAGCGGTATCAGTGTCCACAAATGTTTTGGTGGCAGCAGTCTGGGCTTGGACCTCGGTACAGCGCGGCTCCTGGATCTGGACCTCGGTACAGCGCGGCTCCTGGATCTGGACCTCGGTACAGCGCGGCTCCTGGATCTCGGTACAGCGCGGCTCCTGGATCTGGACCTCGGTACAGCGCGGCTCCTGGATCTGGACCTGGGTACAGCGCGGCTCCTGGACCTGGGTACAGCGCGGCTCCTGGACCTGGGTACAGCGCGGCTCCTGGACCTGGGTACAGCGCGGCTCCTGGACCTGGGTACAGCGCGGCTCCTGGACCTGGGTACAGCGCGGCTCCTGGACCTGGGTACAGCGCGGCTCCTGGACCTGGGTACAGCGCGGCTCCTGGACCTGGTACAGCGCGGCTCCTGGACCTGGGTACAGCGCGGCTCCTGGACCTGGGTACAGCGCGGCTCCTGGACCTGGGTACAGCGGCGCGCGGCTCCTGGACCTGGGTACAGCGCGGCTCCTGGACCTGGGTACAGCGCGGCTCTTGGACCTGGGTACAGCGCGGCTCCTGGACCTCGGTACAGCGCGGCTCCTGGACCTCGGTACAGCGCGGCTCCTGGACCTCGGTACAGCACGGCTCTTGGACCTGGACCTCGGTACAGCACGGCTCTTGGACCTGGGTACAGCGCGGCTCCTGGACCTCGGTACAGCGCGGCTCCTGGACCTCGGTACAGCGCGGCTCCTGGACCTCGGTACAGCACGGCTCTTGGACCTGGACCTCGGTACAGCACGGCTCTTGGACCTGGACCTCGGTACAGCACGGCTCTTGGACCTGGACCTCGGTACAGCACGGCTCTTGGACCTGGACCTCGGTACAGCACGGCTCTTGGACCTGGACCTCGGTACAGCACGGCTCTTGGACCTGGACCTCGGTACAGCACGGCTCTTGGACCTGGACCTCGGTACAGCACGGCTCTTGGACCTGGACCTCGGTACAGCACGGCTCTTGGACCTGGACCTCGGTACAGCACGGCTCTTGGACCTGGACCTCGGTACAGCACGGCTCTTGGACCTCGGTACAGCACGGCTCTTGGACCTGGACCTCGGTACAGCACGGCTCTTGGACCTGGACCTCGGTACAGCACGGCTCTTGGACCTGGACCTCGGTACAGCACGGCTCTTGGACCTGGACCTCGGTACAGCACGGCTCTTGGAATCCCGCGGGTTGCAGGGCAGCGACCTCTTGAGATCCCGCGGGTTGCAGGGCAGCGACCTCTTGAGATCCCGCGGGTTGCAGGGCAGCGACCTCTTGAGATCCCGCGGGTTGCAGGGCAGCGACCTCTTGAGATCCCGCGGGTTGCAGGGCAGCGACCTCTTGAGATCCCGCGGGTTGCAGGGCAGCGACCTCTTGAGATCCCGCGGGTTGCAGGGCAGCGACCTCTTGAGATCCCGCGGGTTGCAGGGCAGCGACCTCTTGAGATCCCGCGGGTTGCAGGGCAGCGACCTCTTGAGATCCCGCGGGTTGCAGGGCAGCGACCTCTTGAGATCCCGCGGGTTGCAGGGCAGCGACCTCTTGAGATCCCGCGGGTTGCAGGGCAGCGACAACTTTATTGTGGAGTGATCTCCAAGCGCTTTTGGGGTTCTGAAACACCTGCAGGTCTGCGCATCTGACCACAGTCCCATTGGAACCATACGTGAACCCAGGGGGCAAGGGTTCCATAGTAATGGTGCCTTCAGGGGTAGAGACAGTGGTACTGATATATGCTTGGCATGGTTGTCCAGAAACCAGCCCGGATTTGCGGCTGTGAGGAGTGGGAGTCTCAACCTTTTTGAATCCAAGAGCCCTCCTTAGTATGGAGGCAGCTGGACTCTGCAGCAACAGTGATTCTTCTAGGTCATGGAGACAGGAGTTGGCTTCCAGATTTCGGGGTCCTGGTTTCACCGATGACTTGAAGACGGTTGCTGGGGCGTAGACAGCGACACCAAGGTACCTGGAAAGCTGGTTGAGAGTGGTGGGTGTCTGAGAAGGGGAGGCAGCAGCTAACTCCATGGGAATTTCAGGTTCATATTCTGGAGGTAGGGTGGACTCGAACTCCATGGTTTCGGCAGGATAGGGGTCTTCAAGGTCTGTGACCTCAGGATAGGTGTCCAGTGACACCATCCTATTTGGCTGGCACCTTTGGAGCTTATCCGAGTAGGCCTCCATAGACTTTTTATACACAGTCCTTGTTTTAGCAGGTGTGGGTTTTCTGGACAAGGACTTGGTAGGAACAATTTCCTTTTTGGTCTGGTGGAAGCAGACTTGACAGGCACTGCCTTCTTGAACTTGGTGGGCAGTGCTTCACTAGGCATTGGGAACACAGGCGGAGTAGAAAAGGGTTCTCTGGCCTTGATAGAAAAAGTCCTTTTTGATTTAACAGGTGCAGACTTGGGAGTAGCACCAGGTAGCACTGGGGATTGCAGGGTTTCGTTTGAAACTCCAGGGAAAGTGCGGGGCAGCTTGGGGGGCCGCACTAAACATTCCGAGATGGAATGGGACGGTTCCCCGCAGTAGAAGCAGAGCTTCTGGGACCTTCTCCTAGCAATTTCTTCGGATGTTAGGGGTCCTCTACCCACTTTCTTTGGAGCTGGAGTGCACACCTTAGTAGAGGTGTCATTTAAACCCTGCTGCATACTTGCAAAAACGGAGTCCAAATGTTGCAGGATGTCTTGAATGGCTTTTCTGAGGTACTCCATAACGATTTGGATCACCGCGGACTCACTGTGTGAAGGCTTCAACATTCTGTCAGGTAAGGGAGTGCGGCGGTGGGTGAAGTGAGCCCAGGATGCAGTGATCATAGGAGTCACACAGGTTGCTGGGTATTGAAGGTTTATTAAATAATAAACAAAACAAATAGTAAATAATAGCAGCACTAGCAGGCAGGCAACAGACTGTATGCAGGATTCAGCTTGACAACAGGGATTCTTGAAAGCAGGGTATGCTTGACAAACGAGGATTCTTGGAAGTGGGGTACACTCGAAGAACGAGGGTTCTTGAGAGCGGGGTACCTTGGTGGGGAGATTCTCCTTGGTAGCAGGGTTCCACTTGGGAGTATCACTGGAGGGATTCAGGTAACACGGTAGGGAGCTTCAGGGACAGGTCTGGTTGTCTGCACTTCCAGGGACGTTATGTTGAAGCCCTGATGGAAGGGTGGATCCCTCTTTTAAGCAGGCTTCATTTAGGTGAAGTAGTATACACCTGTAGGTATCACAGCAGAAGCTTAACAGCCAGATAGGGGAATCGAACCTGCATACAAACCTAGACAGGTGAATAAGGGTTTGCCACGGTTTAGGTGCGGGCATAGGCTTAATTCATGACACCATGAGAGCTGCTGGGGCAGTATATCCATGAGAGCTGCTGGGGCAGTATATCCATGAGAGCAGCTGGGGCAGTATTTCCATGAGGGGCTGGGGCAGTATATCCATGAGAGGAGCTGGGGCAGTATATCCATGAGAGGAGCTGGGTCAGTATATCCATGAGAGCTGCTGGGGCAGTATATCCATGAGAGGAGCTGGGGCAGTATTTCCATGAGGGGAGCTGGGGCAGTATATCCATGAGAGGAGCTGGGGCAGTATTTCCATGAGGGGAGCTGGGGCAGTATATCCATGAGAGGAGCTGGGGCAGTATATCCATGAGAGCAGCTGGGGCAGTATCCATGAGAGGAGCTGGGGCAGTATATCCATGAGAGGAGCTGGGGCAATATATCCATGAGAGGAGCTGGGACAGTATTTCCATGAGAGGAGCTGGGGCAGTATATCCATGAGAGGAGCTGGGGCAGTATATCCATGAGAGGAGCTGGGGCAATATATCCATGAGAGGAGCTGGGGCAGTATATCCATGAGAGGAGCTGGGGCAGTATATCCATGAGAGCTGCTGGGGCAGTATATCCATGAGAGGAGCTGGGGCAGTATTTCCATGAGGGGAGCTGGGGCAGTATATCCATGAGAGGAGCTGGGGCAGTATATCCATGAGAGCTGCTGGGGCAGTATATCCATGAGAGGAGCTGGGGCAGTATTTCCATGAGGGGAGCTGGGGCAGTATATCCATGAGGGGAGCTGGGGCAGTATATCCATGAGAGGAGCTGGGGCAGTATATCCATGAGAGCAGCTGGGGCAGTATCCATGAGAGGAGCTGGGGCAGTATATCCATGAGAGGAGCTGGGGCAATATATCCATGAGAGGAGCTGGGGCAGTATTTCCATGAGAGGAGCTGGGGCAGTATATCCATGAGAGGAGCTGGGGCAATATTCCATGAGAGGAGCTGGGGCAGTATATCCATGAGAGGAGCTGGGGCATTACCCATTATTACACTATTTGATTCAGAATATTTTTTTTCCTGTTTTCCTCCTCTAAAAACTGGTCAGGTGCATCTTATGGAGCGAAAAATACGGTAAGTAATCATGCGTATGTAAAGTGTGCAGGTCCCAAAGGGGTGAGCAATTTGTAGTTCCTGTGCTACGCAAGTTGCACAGGAGTGCAAATTGTGCAGAAAGTCTTCAAGGACTTTTGTGTTCGGGAACCCCTTTGCTGAAGAGAAGGAGCTGCAGGCAGTGAGGGACAAAATATACACAATAAGATATTGAGAAAAAAATGCTTCTACCCTCCAGTTTGCTGCCCATGGCACATGCCTAGTCGCCCTGTGAAAGAATATACCCCTGGTATGACCATTAAAGTGATTCAGAGGATGATGTGCCATAAACCAGTAGAGATCGGGCACCCTAATCCGGAATTCTAAAATACAGAAGCCTCCGAAAACGAGGGCCTTTCAGGTCTGCCTGCAGTCACACTGACTCTGGGAGTCACGTTCACGGAGAAACACACTGGTGGCTGCAGCAAGAAAGGGATCACGACTCTCCTGCTGCGATCTCCTTCTTCCCAGACAACATTTTCTCCTGGATTCTGAAATCTGGAAGAAACCGGAATGCTCGGGGTCCCAAGCATCCCGGATAAGGGGTACTCAACCTGTATATTAAAATAAATATGAATAGCGTGCTGGTGGGCATAATGTCAGATCTCTTTTTATACTTTTCAGATGTAACATGATGAAAGAATCACCTTTAGACGATATTGCAGAAATACCAAATGCAGACCATGAAGAGCCTCAGGATGATGTTTGCGTTAGATGTGACGATCAAGAGGTTTGTGTTCCGTGCTCAATGTGTCAACGCCGTGTACCTGAGCTCATGTTCTTCGGGCATAAACAGCAGCATGCAACATTCAATCTAATCGGCTACAAGTTCGGAGAGAAACCCATGGACATTGAGAGTCTCAACTCCCAGAGATTGAAAGCGATTTCTCACAGGACAAATTCTTCACCGTACCAACAAAAAGAAAGGCAGAAGATCAATCGATCTTATGAAATCATAAGGAGAACATTATTCTCAAACATGGAATACACGAGCCTGGTGACAACTCAAGATTTCAAGAGTGTACAGGTTTATAGGAAAGAGACAAACAATGCCTTGATCAGATCTATAGTAATATGTGCCAATAAGAATGCCTCCTGGCAAGAAGATATGGAGGACACATTCACGGTTCTTGATAGATATGGGAAGAGGGAAAACACCACTTTTGTGGGTTTGTTTGATGGTTGTAATGGTATAACTGCGGCACAATCTGTATCCATAGAGCTTCCTGTCTTCTTTTTGTCCCAGATAGTAAATGTAGATCTATCGTACAACCTGACGGATGAAGAAAGTCATTTCATCAGCTCGTTTGATACAGTTTTTAAAGAGAGCTACAAGGAAAGAGAGAAGGACTTCTCTTCCTCGATACAGGGTAGATGTGGAAAAGGTGCGGACTTCGAAATGATTCATGCGTCATACGCAACAGCCTACTGGCGAATGGATAAGACCTTAAAACTAGGGAGGGGAGAAAATTCACTTTCAAAGTGGAGCGGCTGTGCTGCGGTGACCTGTTTGATAGATGGACACCCCGATACTGACAGAAGTAAACAGAAAGATGATCCGATCAACATAAGCAATGATACAAGGAATTCGATCAAACCTAGGCTCGGTGTGCTGCATGTAGCCAATCTTGGTATGTATATAGCCCTTGCTTCTCACAATTCAGCAACATATATCCAGAGGCAGCTGTATTATTAGACAAAGTAAGCAGCTGCCTAAGGCCACACTCTAACATGGACCTCAAGTAATGCAATTTGTCAACCTCACGTGAATAGGACACTACACACACATATACTCTTACATTCAGATACTCCTGTCTGAGCTTTCATTCAGTAGCATTTACTGAGTTGATTTCTGCCTGTTTCGCTTAATTAGATTGGCCGGCCTCACATTTGAGTCTTGCCTAAGGCGTCTCTTACACTAGGGTTCACCCCTTCATGTTTCTAAACCATACTGCTCTGTCGCCAGGCTTTTAGTCACAACTCAGATATACGTATAAGCAGGACCAAGACGTGCAGTAACAAATTCATCCATTTGTTTGGGACATTGTACAAAATTTCCTGTAATCTGATCAGAAACAGAAATCTTCCGTAATCAAAGCTATCTTCAAATTGGGCAGAATTAATTGTAAGGTTGCCGTGGACAAAGTGGTGGGAAACTGACCTTAAAGAGGAGGAGCCAAGGAAACTGAGGTGCTTGGTGTGTGTAGAGGTACTACTTATTATTTACTATATGCCTAATAAAAAGAGGATCGTGTGTCCCCTTGGCATTGTACCCAAATGCTGGTAATGCTAGAATGCTGGCAATCTTCCTGGCAATTCCTTCGGGTACTATTCTCTTCTGATGATGACTGGCTCCCTCCACAATTCATCCACGACTCCTGTGTGATCCCATGAGCGCGACCTTGCGCAGGTCTTTTAATGAGCTCATGGCTGGGACACGCTGAATTCCATGGAGTCTAGGAGCCGATACCCGCTGTAAATATCCGCCTGCATCTCCGTTTCCTTCCAGAGCCAAGCACTAGTTAAGTTGCTACCCCGGAACAGGAATGCTAAAAGGGAGACGTAAGTAATATCTGCTCACACAGATTTTTTTAATTTACTGCCTATCTTTCTGCACCAACCATGGAATTGGGTCCTAAGAATTTGGTTATGTTTACTATACAGCGCTACCGACCGTGACGTCACTAGGGTTGGTGTCACCCGGTGCAGTAACTTATGGTGTCACCCCCCCCCCCGAGTTTTACGGATTTTTTTAAAACTACTCTTACTCCTAAATCAGTACTCCCATATAACACTGAATGCTCATACACACAGCGCACATTACTGTGAGGTTTATTGCTGTGGAGCTCTCTCATATGCTCACACAAATTTTTGCCAACTGCCAGCAAGTATGGTGCCTGTTCGAAAGCAGTGAAAGCACACATGGATATATATTGCCCCCAGCAGCTCTGGTTATATTGCCCCCAGTAGCTCACCCATGGATATATATTGCCCCCAGCTCACATATGGATATATTGCCCCAGTTCACAATTATATATTGCCCCCAGCAGCTCACCCATGGATATATATTGCCCCAGCTCACAAATGGATATATTGTGCCTCAGCTCACATATGGATATATTGCCCCAGTTCACAATTATATATTGCCCCCAGCAGCTCACCCATGGATATATATTGCCCCAGCTCACAAATGGATATATTGTGCCTCAGCTCACATATGGATATATTGCCCCAGAACAGCTCACACATGGATATGTTGCCCCTAGACCATATCACACATGGATATTGCCCCAGCTCTCATGGATATGCCCCCAGCACACATGGATACTGCCCCAAGCACACATGGATACTGCCCCCAGCACACATGGATATGCCCCAGCTCTCATGGATATGCCCCAGCAGCTCTCATGGATATGCCCCAGCAGCTCTCATGGATATTGCCCCCAGCTCATGGATATGCCCCAGCAGCTCTCATGGATATGCCCCAGCAGCTCTCATGGATATGCCCCAGCAGCTCTCATGGATATTGCCCCAGCTCCTCTCATGGATATTGCCCCAGCTCCTCTCATGGATTTTGCCCCAGCTCCTCTCATGGATTTTGCCCCAGCTCCTCTCATGGATATTGCCCCAGCTCCTCTCATGGATATACTGCCCCAGCTCCTCTCATGGATATACTGCCCCGGCTCCTCTCATGGATATTGCCCCGGCTCCTCTCATGGATTTTGCCCCAGCTCCTCTCATGGATTTTGCCCCAGCTCCTCTCATGGATATTGCCCCAGCTCCTCTCATGGATATTGACCCAGCTCCTCTCATGGATATTGACCCAGCTCCTCTCATGGATTTTGAACGCAGCTCCTCTCATGGATACTGCCCCAGCTCCTCTCATGGATATTGCCCCAGGCCCAGCTCCTCTCATGGATATACTGCCCCAGCTCCTCTCATGGATATGGCCCAGCTCCTCTCATGGATATACTGCCCCAGCTCCTCTCATGGATTTTGCCGCAGCTCCTCTCATGGATATACTGCCCCAGCTTCTCTCATGGCTATGCCCCCAGCTCCTCTCATTGATATTGCCCCAGCTCATGGATATGCCCCAGCTCATGGATAATGCCCCAGCTCATGGATATGCCCCAGCTCATGTATAATGCCCCAGCTCATGGATATGCCCCAGCTCATGGATAATGCCCCAGCTCATGGATAATGCCCCAGCTCATGGATATGCCCCAGCATATGGATACTGCCCCAGCTCATGGATAATGCCCCAGCTCATGGATACTGCCCCAGCTCATGGATAATGCCCCAGCTCATGGATACTGCCCCAGCTCATGGATATACTGTCCCAGCTCATGGATAATGCCCCCAGCTCATGGATATACTGCCCCAGCTCATGGATAAACTGCCTCAGCTCATGGATAAACTGCCCCAGCTCATGGATAATGCCCCAGCTCATGGATTTGCCCCAGCTCATGGATATGCCCCAGCGCATGGATAATGCCCCCAGCTCATGGATAATGCCCCCAGCTCACCTCCTGTGCCGCGTGTTCTGCTCCCTCTGAGCGTCCGGCTGCATGGAGCTTGGGTGCTCGCCTGGGGAAGCCACGTGACCAGCCGCGATTTCGCAAGAACTCAGCTAGTGACGTGTTTCCCCCAGGCGAGCGCCGAAGCTCCATAGCTTCAGACGCTCACAGGGAGCGAACACGCGGCGCAGGGTGAGACACCCACCCTTAGATCTTCCGAGATCGCAAAGCACCGCAAAGTGATTACATAAGGAAACTAGGGCCACCGTTCTCGCCACGGGATCAGAGGTGAGTATCTGATTTTAGGGGGGGGGGTTTAGCTGGTACTAAGGCCGGGTGCACACTAGCGTATTCTTCTGCGCACAGTACATGCGTTAAAACACACTTATCGGCGTCCGTTGCAGCATTGTGATGCTGCGACGGGGGCCGGTCACATGCTTGTGCGCGCGCACTTAGTGCGCGCATAGCATGCACCCACCTAGAGATCCTCACCGTCGATGCGCTAGGATGCGCGTTGACGGGGCTGCAAAGCGCGATCCTCCATAGGAGGATCACGCTTTGCAGCGCTGAGGGGGGTGCAGGCGGGTGTCGAGTGGAAGGAACGTCAACTCTCACGGACGTTCCTTCCACTCTGTGCGCAGAAGAATACGTTAGTGTGCACCCGGCCTAAATGATTCTGCAAAAGCGGAATCAATTAGCACCAGCTTCTAGATGTCAGTAAAATTTTCATTACCGCATCGGTACGGTAATTAGCATTATACCTAATGGAGAGATGTGAATGGGATTTGTCTTTTTTCCATGGTAGTTTTAAGGATCAGATCCTCCCAGCATGCCATTACTACTAAGTGCTGCTCTAAGCGGTACAGAGAAAGAACCAAATATGACCTACTGTATATTCCCTATATAATGAACTGTGGAGAATGTGAGTATAGTATAGTGATCCAATATATTGGTTGGGGGTGGCTACTTCCATCGTTTTGTAATGGGATATATTTCTCCATATCAGCAATTTGCAAAGAAATGTATAAGAGTATATTAGTCACTGTGACGGAACGGCCGCCACTATACCGTAGTGCGGTACAAATTTTTAAAATGTTGATTTGGTGTGGTGTATTAAAGAATTCGTTAGGTTGTATTTTTATAAGTTCCCCCTGTAATTCTCCCCATTGGTGACCTGTTCCCCGCCTGTCCACAGCCCCGGGAAGACGCCCGGTCTGTGAATGCCTCGAGCCGCCACTAACTGTCTCTGCCAAGCCGCCCAAACTTGCCCGCCTTGCCCCGCAGCGTGGAAACCACGCAGAAGAGCGCTTCTTGGCCAGTATGTTCCTAAAAATAGGTTCTTACGGGGGTGCGAATTTCAGAACGAAGCGCCCCGGGAAACCCGAACGCCGACCAGGGATCCCTCGCCGGGAGCCGGCCGGCAAACAGTGACTCTTGCATGGGTACAGCCGCCGGACTTTCCCCCTCCACAGCTCGGGCTCCGTTGATCCGATCAGGGCGCTTTTTGGACTGAACCAGCCCCCGGACCCGAGCTACCAGACTGTACCCCCAGCGTGCTGCCGCTCCCAGGGGATCACCCCGAAATCCCTGGTAAAACCCCAAACTCAGGCTGAAAGCCACAGGGAGCCTCCAGGACAAAGGAGCGCTCACACCACAGGGGGGGCCGGGCGCTGCCCGGACAGGGAGAGGTTCTGGGAGGGGGGGGACAGACGAGCTGGCACCGAGACCTGAGATAAGGGTTGCGCACCGCAGGGGTCCCCCAGGTTAACCAAGGCAGATTGGGCAATGGCTCGAGGCAAAGGTAAAGATCACCGCAGGAGGACTGAGGGCGGGCCAGGGGAGAACAATGGTTTCATTTCCCATAAATACCCCTGTATCCCCCATGTTAAATAAACTGGTACCTGTTTGAACCTTTACTCCTGCCTCGGCTAGTAATTGGGGATAACAGGTCTTGGGGAACCGCGACGCTTCAAGGATCGTGCAAAAGCGCTTAATCACCGCCGAATTCATACAGCCCGCTACCCCTGACTCTACACCTCCAGACAAGCTCGGCGCTGATGGCGGATCTACCCATGCAGGGTAGCGGTGGTCCGTTACAGTCACATAGATACAGTTAATGCACAAATGTGCTTTTTGAATAATCCCAAACTAGTTGCAATAACTGAGGTCCAACATCCATATTTTTGGTAAATTATCAACACAGAATTGCATGTTTATCTTTTTGTGATCTAAATTTGATATGGACAGGTGCACTTTGCTTGGGATATCCCATCAGGGGGATAACGCATTGGTCTTAAAGATCAATAAGATATCCCATCCTTTGATGCAATATTGCTCAGTGGATGTAGCCAGTTCAAGTGTTGGGTGCTGCCAATCCCCCTCATGGGCAGAGCAACAAGAGGTCCATCGCACAGTGTTGCACGATTTGCCCAGAGTGGTGACATCTGTGTGCTGGCTTATCAGTCAACACGCCATCCAGCAATCAACCTAGAGGAGCAGGCAGAAGGCTGTCCTGTTGGATGATTCTTCCATCCACAGCTGTCACTCAACCCAGTGGCATGCTACTGGAAAATGGTCGTTTCAGTGACTAAAACGTTGCGGTGTTCTTCCTCAACAAAAGCCAGTTCGTAACAACTGGTGTGTCTGGTACCCTCCTGTTCTCCTACACTGGAAGCAGTTGACAACAGCTTTTAAATTGCTCGCAAAAAAATACTAACACACATGTATGGAGTGACTATCTAATGAGCCCACCTTTAGTTGGGCATGAAAAGTGCAATTTCCATTTTCAAGGTTTTGAAGGAACACTTCACTGAAAAGAGGAGGTCCCTTTTTTTGCCTTTAAATAATTGGGCAGAGGCTACTGATAGTATTTTTTAAATTTTAATTTGTCCAATTTTCCTTACCATTCTCCCTCCCCGAGACCACAGCGCCTGGTCTTTGGCTCAGGGACTCCCGAATCCGGATGTCCCAGAGGCTTTTCTGCGTAATTTCCGCTTCCTGCCCTACTTGCATAGAGTAGGAAACAGAAATTGCGCACCTCAACGGGACTTGCCAACTTCAGGCATGCGCAGCTCTGATCCATTGTGGCCTGAGACCGATCGGTAAGGCAACTTGGCTGAGAGATAGTGAGGTCGGCATGCTCCCTAAGTGCTAACGTCACTAGTAACCGAGTAGTAACTGGCAGCCGGGAAATTCAAATTTCCTTCCTGCCGTTGACGCTGAGTGGGGTGGAGGAAACTTCTCAACTTCACCCAGCAGTTTAGGCAAAATGTGGGGTGGGGCTGAGGGGGGTAAGAGAGGGTGGGCACTCCACACATCCTGACCATTTTAAAATATAACGTGGTAAGGATGAGTAGAGTGTTCCTTTAAGGCCGGGGTCACACGAGCGCACTAAGCGCGTCCGTAGTGAACCCTCCTCCAGCGTCCGTCGTAGCTTGATGATGGCTCGAATGGGAGGGCCACACATTGTAATGTGCGTAATAGGATAGCACATTACAGTGGGAGTGCAGTTTTCCTCCTTGTCGACCCGCTACAGTGGATTTTGCACAGGTCTACAAAGTGTGAACCTCATTAGGAGGCAAGCGCTTTGTATGGTTGAGCGCACTAACGTGCAACCAGCAAGTGCAACCAACACAGGCGTCCGAGCGGAAAGAACGTCCTTTCTTACAGACGTTCCCTACACGCTCATGTGACCCCAGCCTAGGAAGGCAAACACTGCAACACGCAGACATTTAGGAAAAGCATCATATGTTCTTCAAGTCCTGGTTTTAATAAAACTTATGGAGGGTTTCATAAGTTGTGATGTGGGAGCAGGACTTGGTGATACGGCAGGGTGATTTATTAGTTATTATATATAAGTATTTGCCCAGGTTTGGATGAACGTCTTCATAGGCCAGGAGCTGAAGAGGTGTGTCTCAACCCACTTTCACCCTCAATGGGTTGGGCAATGTCATGTGTGGGCAAGTTCCTGGGCATGTCCAAGGTCTCCAGGTTTACCCTAAGACTAATCCAGGGCTATCAGGCTATTAAAGGAAGGAACGTTCATGGCTGTATTGAATGTTTTCATGTAAAAGCAGTAGTGTGTGTTCATTGAGAAAATCTGTGTAGGATTATATTTACCAAAAAAATTAGCATTCCTTAAATATTTCTTGTCCATGACACCACGATGCATTACATACGTATAATTTAACATCAGATGGTTAGCAAAACACACAGAACATTTATATTTGCATTTTCGTACTCCCTAGGGTTTCAGTCAGACTGATCAAAGGCATGGACGCATGAGCTAAGCGATTCCGTAAAAGTATTAATATCTTCCATTGAATTTACAAGTATTTTCAAGACTTTGCCTTAAGGGAATGGAAAAGACTTTTGGCACGCACAGACCAGCCCAAAATCCTTCTACAGTTAAGAGTTACGTGTTGTTTTACAATATCTGAACTAGTTTCAGATGTTTTTCAAAATTACCTTTATTTTGGAGAAAAGAAGCACGAGACAAACATCTATAACTATATCATCCTACATGCATTTGTAAGATAACAAGATAATAATTCACCCTAATGACAGCATCCATCGCTGGTTGATCCCTTAAGTTAGGCGACTGCTTTGATTTACTCCTGATGGTCCTGAGAAGCCTCTTCCCCATGCCATCCCTTTCCATAAAGGACTAATATATATCCAAAGAAACAAGGTAGCTCTGACAAAAAAGATAAACGGGGCAATTGAGTGCGAAAGTTGTCACTTTGATAAATATGTATGAGAAGCCTGTGATTGGGAGTGATCACTCAGGAATGCTGAGAGGTATCTCAGAGTGGATCGGCATGGTGTTTTTGCAGTGAAATAATATACAGCTAGGTCAAGATATATTTGGACACAAGCACAATTTTCATATTTTTGGCTCTGTATGCCACCAGTAGAAAATGAAAATGAAACAATCCAAATGAATTTGATATGCAGACTTTCAGCTTTAATTCAAGGGGTTCAACATATACACAATACAATATCAAGTATAAATTTTAGGAACTGCAACCATTTTTATACACAGTCCCTCCATTTCAGGGGCTCAAATGTAATTGGACAAATGACTATAATCATAAATAAAATGTTCATTTTTAATATTTTGTTGAGAATCCTTTACTGGCAATGACCGCCTGAAGTTTGGAACCAATGGACATTACCAAAGACTTGGTTTCCTCCTTTCTGATGCTTTAACAGGCTGTCTTCAGTTGTTCTTTGTTTGTGGGTCTTTCTGCCTTTAGTTTTGCCTTCAGCAAGTGAAATGCAGCTCAATTGGGTAGAGACCAGGTGATTGACTCGGCCATTGCTGAGTATTCCACTTCTTTTCCTTCAAAAACTCCTTGGTTGCTTTTGAAGTGTGTTTTGGATCATTGCCCATCTGTACTGTAAAAAGCCGTCCAATCAACTTTGCTGCATGTGGCTGAATCTGGGCTGACAGTATATCTCTAAACACTGCTAAATTCATCTGGCTGCTTCTGTCTGCTGTCACATCATCAATAAGCACCAATGACCCAGTGCCACTGGAAGCCATGCATGCCCTTGCAATTACATTGCCTCCACCATGCTTTACAGATGACTCGTGTGCTTTGGATTCAATTCCTGAGCTGTCCAAAGCCTTCTCCACACTTTTTTCTTCCCGTCATTCAGGTTCAGATTAACCGTAGTTTCATCCATCCAAAGAATGCTTTTCCAGAACTGGTCTGGCTTTTTTTTTTTATGTTTTTTGACAAAGCTTAATCTGGCTTTTCTATTCTTCAGGCTTATGAATGGTTTGCACCTTGTGGTGAACCCTCTGTATTTGCTCTCGTGAAGTTTTCTCTTAATTGTATACTTTGACAATGATACACCCACCTCTTGGAGAGTGTCTTGCACTTGTCTGGATGTTGAGAATGGGTTATTCTTTACCATAGAGGGGATCCTGCGATCATCCCCTACTGTTGTCTTCCATGGAGGCCCAGGTCTTTTTATGTTGCTGAGCTCGCCAGTGCGTTCTGCTTTCCAACCAAACTGTTGATTTGGCCACTCCTAATGTTGCTGCTACCTCTCTGATGGATTTGTTTTGTTTTTGAAGCCTTACAATGGCCTGTTTCACTTGCATGGACAGCTCCTTTGAGCGCATGATGTAGGTTCACAGCAATAGATTCCAAATGCAAATACCACACATAGAATAAACTCCAGACCTTGTAGCTGCTTAATTGATGAAGAAATAATGAAGGAGTAGCCCACACCTGGCCAGGAAACAGCTTTTTATTCAATTGTCAAATTACTTTTGGTCCTTTGAAAAAGGGGTACTCTACTCTTAAGAGCTGTGATTCTTAAACCCTTCCTTCAATATGGATGTACATACCCTCAAAATAAACCTGAGAGCGTGCACTTTCATCCTACATCCTATAGATTGAATATGTTTTGGTAAATCCCTGAAAAAAATTAAAATTGTGCAGATCTCTTTAAAGATATTATCTTAATCCTGCCTTGAAAACCTGTCAAAATTTGTCTCTAGAAAATGAGTGACCTCTCCTCACTGAGATCGGGAGCTACCGGCATTAAACACTGCTAACTGCAGACGTGAGGCATGTTGGCATGACTAATGGTAACCCTAAGCTCCTTTATCAGAGAAGTGCTCAGGACAAACAGACATTAAAGGACAAGCTCTGTAACTTGATCATGGGTCTCAGGTTTCATGTGAGCTTATAATTCAAAGGGGTAACAGTTATGGACACTTTGGGGGTTATTCAGAAAGCAGTGGTGTTTGCCGATGTCGGCGAAAACTGCTGTTGTCTGACAAACACCAGTGTTTCAGAAAAGAAAAACACAAACAGAAGCTGGAGAAGCTTCACAGTGAAGCTTCTCCAACCAATGTTTGGATTTTTCCTTTGTGAATCGCTGGTGTTTGTTTCCGTTGTAATTTTCGCAGCTTTTGCAAGACCAGAAAACAACAGCACTTTCTGAATATCCCCCTAATGTACTTGGACTGAGCTGGTTAAAAAATTTTGCGAAATCTGCACCTACAAAATAACTGCAGACCAGCTAGGATGGAGACAATCCAAAGCATTGTTAATGATACAAACGCATGTGCTGCCTTCATTTGTGTGACGAGCGCTTTGAATCCTTTAAATTTACTCAAAGTTTACACAAAATTATAAAAAAAGGGGAAATGGCTCTTACATGAAATATGTGATTGCAAAATGCACATTCCGGTATTCTTGAAGCACGTTATTGGTCCTTGCAATGTTAAACACGTATACTTAAAGAGAAATCGCAGTCAGTGAAATATCATGTCAACATTTAGCCTGGGGTCAGACGAACGCAGTGTTTATGTCCGTGTAGCCGCACTTTAGTACGTCTGTGGTAGCAGATAATCATGACCAATGAAGGCCCACACACGAAGTACGTACCCACGGAAGTGCGGATGCATTACGGACGCGGCAAACGGACGCAGGTTAGCAAGAACGTCGAACCGCTAGGAAGGACGTGCGGAGTGCGCCACGTCCGCAACGTCCTCATAGCTTTGTGTGTGAGTGATGGAACGAGGTCAGATGGACTGCATTTATATGTCCAGCATTTTTGACGGACACAATGGTTTTTCATTTTAATTTATTTCCCCTGCTACATCAGTCAAAAAATACGTCAGTGAAAAAAACGGACTGTGTGGCCACTACCTTGTTGTCAGTCAGAAAGTATATCCGTACTGCACGGACGCACAGTCCGCACAAAACGTGCTCATCTGACCCTAGCCTTAGCTGTAGATTTCATGAAACTCATTCAGAATTTAGCAAAAATTAGTAATTTACTGTTCTGAAGATTTGACACCATCGTCTTGCCGTGGTCACTGGACGTGGCCTCTGCAAATGCTGGCTTGAAGATGTAAATTGAGGGGCTTGTTGATTCAACATGATAGAGATGGACTGACAACTTTCGGGACCCCCAATTGTGCCAGCACACAGGCAACCACACCCACATACAAGCACAGATCATAAGTACATTATTGCATTGCAGAATTTATTTAAAAATGAGAATATAGCTGTTGCTACGCTACAGCACCCATCACATACTCACTGCAACCCCCTCCTAGGCCAGGGCCCTCAGGCAATGCCCTGTTTCCCTAATGGTCAATCCGCACCTTGACATGATAAAAAGAAAACACTAGAGCTGAATAGAAGCAAACAAGTGCTTCTGCCTGGGTTGGGGAGAAAGAAAACAGATGGTATTAAAATAAAAGGTACAGGAATGAAGGGAGTGGCATGAAGAAGCACAAAAAACGAGGGGTGGGCGAGCATAATGATAAGATAAAAGAAGATGAAATGAAGGTGTGGGGTTGCACACAAGTGGGCAGTGGAGAAATCTAGTGCACTTGCTGTAAGGGGTATAAAAGAGTAATTGAAAAACCATTTGGGGTCTTACCGAGATAATGTGATGGTAGTAAATGACCCAGCTGTACATTTAGGAAGTATAAATGAAGCAGGAGTCAGTGAAAGACATGTAGTGACTTGTCAATAGTTGTTCAGTTATGCAGGAAAAAATAATCCTACCTCTCCACTGTAAAATAATGTAACACCACACAAATAAACAAAAACTATAAACCCTACCACTGGTCTCTCTGTGAAAAGGAGGGCATGATCTGCCACCTCTTCATTCCTTAGATGGAAGAACAAATAGATGTCCACTTGCTGCTAAACAACAAAGAACGCGATCCTGAGATCTCTTTTTGGGCACATATGACTCTCCATGGAGTCCGATGGAATACCAGTGGCACTGCTTGGCAACACAAGGCTGTATTCTTTTGCTAGATAAAACAATATGGTGAAAGAAAAAATGAAGTAAAATACTTAACTAAATAAGGGCTAGCAGGCCCTTCCATAAGGTGGTTCTGGTCCTCCTTAACAAGGCATTGATATAACAAAGAAGTATAGAATCCTACAAGATTAAGAGCTCAAACATAGTGCAGTTTGACCGCAAAGGTGTAGCCCAAAATTGGATAAAACTCACGAGATATCTTTATTGAATCTGTGGTTCAACTGGATCCTGAATATCCAAATGGCTTTTCTGGCTTAGGCTAGGGTCAGACTAATGCATTTCTCGTGTCTTCCGTCAAAAAGTGCGTCCGGATGCATGGACACACTTTTTGACGGCAGACGCGATAGCGGTCATACGGTGTGCAATTACAGCCGTGATTTTTGACGGAGCTATAAAAAACAAATGGACGTGATGTAGGCCAGACATGTGCAGCGTCTGACATCTCCTAATCACGCACACAGGCCGCTATGCCGACGCAGCGCACTGTGCGTCAGTACTAGCGGTTCGACGTTCTTGCAAAAATTCGTTCGTTTGCCGCTTGCGTTGTCCGGCCGTACTTTGTATGTTGGTCGTCATTGGACGTCATTTGCTGCTACCACGGCCGTAATAAAGTGCGGCTAAACGCACGTTCAAACAGCGTTCGTCTGACCCCAGCCTTAGTTGTTCTCACTTAGGCTAGGGTCAGACGAAAGCATTTTTCCCCGCGAACGTGAAAAAGTGCGTCCGAACGCATTGACGTATTTTTTCACGGAATGCGCAAAAACGGTCAGACGATGCGCATTGTCGGTCGTGATTTTGTACGGATCGTCAATAAAACTCTTTTTGCGTCTGGACGTTATGTAGGCTGGACATTAGCAGCGTCTGACATCTCCTAATCACGCAAACACGCCGCTATGCCGCAGCTGCGCACTCAGTACGTCAGTACTAGCGGTTCAGCGTTCTCAAAAAAATGCGTTCAAATTCCACTTGCGTCGCATGGCCGGACTTTTGTGCGGCCATACATCGTATATTGGCCGTCATTGCCCGTCATCTGCTGCTAGTGCGGCCGTAATTATGTGTGCCAGAACGCACGTTAAAAGTGCGCTGGTCTGACCCCAGCCTAAGGAACAGAGGAAACACCAGTCATCGCCGACCACAATTTGCTGAAAAGTCCATTAATCCCAAAGAACCCAGCCGAAGCCTCGTAGCAGTAGTAAAATATTTATTCAGAAAAGCAGTGAAAAAGCCTGACACGTTTCTTCTGTGTAACCAGACTTTCTCAAGGGCAGTAAATAAATGGTACATTAACAAGCAATAAAATCGGGCTGTATTCTTTAGCGGGCGAGTCCGCTACTACAACCTTGGAATTTTGTGTTAGTGACATACAAGGCGTAATGGCTTTAGCCAAATGTGCCTTTGCGGCTCCCTAATACTGGTCAAATCAGAAAATATGCCTGGATACTTTATTGCATTATGGTATTTGGAACTGAGAAACACTAATGCTTTCCGCATACTTTTCCCTGTTAACAAAAAACCCCCAAAACAGCAAAAAAAGGATCATTCTGAAATTCTACTCTGGTCTTTCTTGAAGTTATATTTTGATTCGATGGAATGCAGTCTGTATTTTTCATTGCTTTGATTGTAAATCCCGCTAAATATACACAAGACATTAGACACAATAATAACAAGTTAGTAGAGTGCAGGAAGCTTTGTGTCTGGAAATATACCAATCCCTCTCACGAAGGAAGAAACTAAAAATTTTTTTAAAAAATCCTGAAAATAAGTAAATGTGGGATGGTAAAACAATGGAAGCTCTAGGAGATTTTGTTAAAGTTGCATGTATAGCTGGAATTATTTGTGTGTAAGCAAACTGGCACTCCGATATCAATCAATAATGTTAACATATTATTTTTATGATTGAAATGAATCCCATACGTTTTACTTGAAATCGGAATACCGGAGTTTGCTTATTCCTGTACATGTCTAGCAATGCTTACAACTAAAGCTTGAGCACCCCTTATCTGGTATTCTAAGATATGGAAGACTCTGAATACTGGGATTTTCAGTGCCTTCTGGATTTTAGTAATTCAAGATTAGAGTTGTTCCGGATGGGTCCTGCCATTCAGGAACCCAGCTCACGAGAGTTGTAGCCAGACTGCAGCAAACACTGGGAGCCTCTAACCAGCTCCAGTTTGTGACATGCTGCTCAGAGTCACGCTAGCTCTGAGCAACATGACTGTGGAGAAACCCTAAACAGTGCTCATAGCATGTGTACACTCTGTTGGCTGCAGCAGAGAGTGTAACGGTAGCGGTAACGCTGCCACACGAATAGTGGAGTTGAGATCCTTGAGGGCAAAAGTATCTGCTTGAATAACACACAAGGTTCATAAACTACAGACTGTAACTTAATAGCCA
The DNA here is from genome assembly GCA_009667805.1 of Leptobrachium leishanense. Taxonomy (NCBI): domain Eukaryota; kingdom Metazoa; phylum Chordata; class Amphibia; order Anura; family Megophryidae; genus Leptobrachium; species Leptobrachium leishanense. The sequence goes on along the minus strand of CM019067.1, from coordinate 286,590,065 downwards.
AGGAGACACAAGGGCTTACTGAATTGCCTCTAGGCTCTGAAGGTTTCGAGACCAACAGATTACCTAGGACACGCTCAGAAACATGATACGTGGGACGATAGTCCGTGAAGTATTCAAGGTGCAGGGCAGTCAAAAGAAATTCAGAAACAGTATGGACTGGTTTGAAAAATGCAGATAGTAGATACCTGGCTAATACCAGAAGGTACTGACTTGCAGACAAGGTTGTTCTAAGGAGTATATTCAGAGATGCGATTAGAAATAACAAACGGCAGAAATAAACAATCTTTTTTAATCGCGGTTTTCACATGAACATTAACATGAGCTGTACATTGGGTAACGGTACAACGAAAGGTCACAAGCGATACCCCAAGACGAGATGGGACAGAACCCAGACAGTGAGCAATAAACCCAGCGGCAAGCATAGGGTTAAATTGCCAACGCTCACAGACAGCGATATACAAATGTGCAGATAGAGTGGTCAAAGTACAAGCCGGGTCAATTAACAGGAGAAGGAATCGCATACAGAAATGGGTCGGTAACAGGATATCAATCTAGGAATAAACTTAGCGCTGCTGGAATCAAATTCCACGTCAGGGCGACGAGGCATCCCCTCTTGCCCTGTTTTAAACCCGGCGGCTCCTTGTGACTACACCAGGCGCCGCCCCCTCAGATGCCAATCTGCCATCAGGAAGTGCTGGCAACCGACCAGCCAGCGGCACACCACCATACCCAGACCCCCCAGGGAGCACAACAGGGGCTGAGGATGTAACAGAGAGAAGATCGCAGCTCTCCTTGTGCAATCTCCTTTCTCACAGACATTGATAAAATCTGAAATTCAGAATGCACGGGGTCCCGAGCATTCCAAAATAAAGGGGTGCTCAACTTGAATGTAAGTCTTAAATTTTGATCCTGTTACCCACATTGACGTTTTGCATCATTTGTACCAGTGTTTTCCAAACCTGTCCTCAGGACCCTCTGCCTCACCACTTTTTCCAGATATCTGAAGCACAGTACAGGTGATCTGATTTGCTGCTCAGTGATTGCAGGATTCAGTCTGCATTTCCCCAAGGTGATCTGCAAAATCTGGCCTGGTTGAGGGTCCCGAGGACAGGTTTGGGAAACACTGATTTGTACCATCCTGGTTAGTGGGTCAAATTGTTACGTCACAAGACAGCAGTCTGCATTCTACTAACACATTCTCTTATATTATTATTTTTTTAACCTTTATTTATATAGCACCACATATTTCCGCAGCGCTTTAAAAGATCAGCATACAAGGTGTTGATAGATTGGAATACCACACATGGATGATATAGCCTGATTCAGGGAGACCCTGTTCCCAAGGGAACTTACGATCTATATGAAAAGTACATGTTTTTGTGAGGTAGTCAACTCCAAATCGCTAGGTGTCTTGCCCAACGACAATCGCTGGTGGCATCTTCTGAGTGGGATCAGAGTCTGCTTACCATGATTGTAGAGCAGCGACTTGGTGGTTAGGTTGAACCCGCTGCTTGTAGTTGAGACTTGCTTCTCCACAGTTGTATTGGAGGGATGTGCTGCATGGGATTTGACTTGCTCCCCCATGGTCGTAGATCAGACATATTGCCACTGGACTCCACAGCCAATATTGTGTGGTAGGCAAGTATGTACCTTTAGGTGTCTTGCCCAAGAACACTTACTGGAGAGGTTCTCTGGCCGGGATTCGAACCTAGATCTCCACGATTATAGAGCAGTGATGTTACCTCTATTCCATCCAGCCCATACATACCTCTTCTAGTGTAAAGCTTTTATTAATAAGAAAAACGTAAGATATTAATTTTCTGACCCACATGTATTTTTTTGTAAATAATTTCAAATCATTTAGAGACCTTGTCCTCAAAGCTGCATTGTGCTCTGCAGAAGAGTTAAAAAAAATATATAAGCAGTTGCTATACTATGTTAGTTTATTTTATTTGAGGTCATCCTCATCGAAGGAAGATAGAGACTACATTTCAATACACGCCTGGTAGAAAACGGAAGGAAGCGCAGACCCTACCACATTCACTTACAAACTTAAAAAAAATATATGTAAAATTATATAGATCCAAACTGCTTCTATTAATAGCAATGATAAAATGTATCAAAGATAAAACCAGAGAATAATATATCCGTAAAGTGCACCAATGGAAAAAAAGACCTAACACAACTCAATTAATTCACAGGAAACATTAAAGCCGTTTTGTGCAGAAATAGGAAAAGCTATTGTCTAACGGAAGACCACAGTACATCTAGTTATAGAGAAAGGTCCCGTGTGACAAAGGCTGGGGGATCTCTCAGTAGCAATGAAGAACACGGACTTGTTGAAGGACTCTGCAGAATTACAAGAGGACTGGGATTTCACGGCGACGCCAAACTGAAGAATTCAGTAATTCCAGCACCCTGCACTGTATCAATCCCAATATACGAGTCTTGTCAATTCATTGTACTTGCAACTAGTGGCTTGTGGGAAGTCTTGAGTGAAAAGGAGGCTGTTGCAATCATTTTGGAGTCGTATGCATTGTTTTTGCAGTATGCTATTGACAAAAAAATAAAAGTTACCAACGACCGAAGCGGAGAAAAAAGACCTGAACCTTTGGACAGCAGTGATCATAATCGAATACCTGGAAGGCTTGAGGGTGTTGATGGCGAATATGAACCTTTGGACTCTCTACCGTGTTCCAACTCCTATTCCGACCATACAGAATGTAGCATCCAAGACTTGAACGAGCTGCAAAGCGATGCCGCAGCATACGCATGCAAACAGGTAGTAAAGACTGCGATAGTCGCAGGTTCCCAGCAGAATGTTACGGTTTGTCTTATACTCTTACCTGGAAGTAATAACATGTGCAAACTGAATTGAGTCATATCAGGCAATTAAAAACTTTGACTTGTCCATTGATTGGTTTTAATGTTTTGTAGATTGCAAATACACGAGAAAAATCAAAGTTATAGTACCTATGGGCATAGTGTACACAGGGCATCAGCAGCAAATTGAAGCCCTTCACTAACAAATGCTTTTTGTTGAAATTGTTGTAACATTTATTTGAAACATGGGATGCAAAGCTAAGAGTTAAATATAGTGTAAAATAGAAGTTTTGCACAGAGGTTCTGAGATAGTTGAAAAAACTAAAATGTAAGTTCGCTCATTTTTTATTTTTCATGTACTCATTTAGCCTTTATGGAAACATTGCTGGGACGAAAGGTTCTGAATGCACAATGGCATCTCTTTTCTTACAGTGTCTGCATTATTAGCATACAGGAAGAAATGTCCTGTGTATTAAATACATTGAATGTGATAAAGATAAATAAAATGGTCAGACCTCCGGTTTAAAAGATTTATAGTGATCATAATGAGTATTTTAGCAATGCAGCTTCCAAAAAATACCAATATAAAAATATCTAAATGAGGAATAACGCCTATTATATGGAAATTACAGTAACACTGTATTGTACAGGAAATTTCAGCAATTGTAACCCCATGAATCTTATCCATGTACAGTATTGAGCTACTCGAGCTCTCCCTGGCTGCTGTAATGCAGCAGCAAAGTCTTAGAACTTTTTGTTAGCAAGGTTTGGGGCAGCCATTTGCAGCTTGTTTATAGTAAACAAGGTGACCGGAGGGAGATAACAAATTATGTTTCTCCACAGGGGGACACCCTAATCTTGGTTTAAAAAGGCATGCAAATGAGGTTTTGATATGCTATTACTTTTTGATGGATTACAACACAAAATAGTTAACTGTTCTTTAACCCTTTCACTACCAATATCAAGTTAGCTATGTCAAAAAATAAAAAGAATCTAAATCATAAATTAGTTGGCTGCTGGTATGACATGCTCTCAAGACTATTATTTTATTAGTAACTTTCAATGAGGGTTTGTAAAATGTGGCTGTGATTCCGATACGGCTGCCTCCACAAGGCTCACAGTGGGTTAGTTACCTCAAAACGTATTGGGTTGGTTGGGTGGGAGAAGAATCTGTCTCTATGAAAACAGGATTTGAGGACAGTCTCCAAAAGTCTACATACATTTACCAAATAAAAAATAAGCACGCCCGCGTTTCAGAACACTTTATTCAAGCGTGAAAATGTAAAAATAAAGATCCTGGATTAATTTACCAGGAGAGTTTAATTTTGTAAATGCATAAATATTTCTACATTTACCAGGTGTTTGCAATGCATCTATAATGAATCATAAAGACGATACACACAAAACGTAGAGACTTCAAATTGTGCTTACGGTGGTCTAGAGGTGACACCGTATTTACCCCTTTACCACCCCAAAATCTATATTAGAGCCTCAACATGCGCAAATGACATGACAGCATCAGTATTTTAACAAAATATGGTGTCGTCACATTTAAAAAAAATAATGTTCTATTTCTATTGAACGTACAGTTCCGAATGAACACCCCCCCCATGAAAGCTGATTTAATCCCCAAAATAAAAGTACATTTTAAAATTAAGGCTAGGGTCAGATGAGCACATTTTCTATGGACTGTGCATCCGTGCGGTACGGACGCACGAAGCAGTAGTAGCCGCACGGTCTGTTTTTGTGACGGACGTTATTTTTGACGGATGTAGATGGGAAATGAAAAACCATTTTGTCCGTCAAAAATGCTGGACGCATAAATGCAGTCTGTCCGACTTCGTTCCATCAATCACACACAAAGCTAGGCGGACGATGCAGACGTAGCACTCTCCGCACCTCCGTTCTAGCTGTTTTATGTTCTTACCTAACCTGCGTCCGTTTGCCGTGTCCGTCATGCGTCCACACTTCCGTGCGGACGTACTTCATGTGTGGAGCTCCATTGGTCAGAATGCTATGCTGCCACGGACGTACAAATGTGCAACACGGCGCTCGTCTGACACAGGCCTAAAGTCACACTTTAAGTGAGGACATTCCACTCCAATGACTGGCAAGTTGGTTCAATCAGCAGGCATCATGTAATTAACGCATGCAATCACTGGCTGTATCCTCGCTCTATCATGCCCTTAATGTATAACTGTATATAACCCCTTTTTGCGCATTCACGAGGCATAAAGACATGTTCTATAATTAGAATGTCACTTCTGCATGATGGTGAAGGAGAGCTCAGGAAATAAGAGATCTAGCACTTTTATAAATGACCAATGCTAAAAGATAAATAGGATTTTCCAGATTAAATATGAACTAATATGTCATCCACTTAATATTCAGTGTTCCTCCCAAAAACCACCATGTAGTACACAGTTGCAAGAAAAAGTATGTGAACCCTTTGGGATTACGTGGAGTTTTGCATGAATTGGTCATAAAATGTGCTCTGATCTTCATCTAAATCACAACAATTTGAAAAACACAGTCTGCTTAAAATAATACAACAGAAACATTATATGTTTTCATGTGTTTATTGAACATAACATGTAAACATTCACAGTGCAGGGTGGAAAAAGTATGTGAACCCCTAGCCTAATGACTTCTCCAAGAGCTAATTGGAGCCAGGAGTGAGCCAACCTTGAGTCCAATCAGTGTGATATTATTGGATGTGTTGCTGAAAGCTCTCTTGCCCTTTAAAAACACACACCAGTTTTGCGTTTACTGGTTTCAAGAAGCACTGCCTGATGTGAAACATGCCTCGCAGAAAAGAGCTCTCAGAAGACTTCCGATCAAGAATTGTTGACTTGCATGAAGCTGGAAAGGGTTACAAAAGTATCTCCAAATGCCTTGATGTTCATGTGTCCATGGTAAGACAGACTGTCTACAAATGGAGAAAGTTCAGCGCTGTTGCTACTCTCCCTAGGCGTGGTAGTCCTGTAAAGATGACTGCAAGAGCACAGCGCAGAATACTTAATGAGGTAAAGAAGAATCCTAGAGTGTCAACTAAAGACTTATAGAAATCCCTGGCACATGCTAACATTTTTGTTGCTACATCTACAATAAGGAAAACATTAAAACAAGAATGGAGTACATGGGAGGACACCACGGAGGAAGCCATTGCTGTCCAAAAATATTGCAGCACGTTTGAAGTTTGCATAAGAGCACCTGGATGTTCCACAGCACTACTGGCAAAATATTCTGTGGACAGATGAAACCAAAATTGAGTTGTTTGGAAAAAACACACAACACTATGTGTGGAGAAAAAAAAGGCACAGCACACCAACATCAAAACCTCATCCCCACTATAAAACTTGGCGGAGGGAGCATCATGATTTGGGCCGCTTTGCTGCATCAGAGCCTGGACGGATTGTTGTCGTTGATGGAAAAGTGAATTCCAGAGTTTATCAAGACATTTTGCAGGAAAACGTAAGACCATCTGTCTGCCAACTGAAGCTCCGCAGAGGATGGGTGATGCAACAGGACAATGAGCCAAAGCATACAAGTAATTCAACAAAAGAATGGCTTCAACAAAACAAAATACGCCTTCTGGAGTGGCCCAGTCAGAGTCCTGACCTCAACCCCGATTGAAATGCTGTGGCATGACCTTAAGAGAGCGATTCACACCAGACATCCCAAGAATAGTGCTACACTGAAACAGTTTTGTGAAGAGGAGTGGTCCAAAATTACTCCAGATCGTTGTGCAGGTCTGATCTGCAACTACAGGAAACGTTTGGTTGAGGTTATTGCTGCCAAAGGAGGGTCAACCAGTTATTAAGTCCAAAAGGTTCACATACCTTTTCCACCCTGCACTGTGAATGTTTACATGTTCTGTTCAATGAAAACATATCATGTTTGTGTTGTATTATTTTAAGCAGACTGTGTTTTTCAAATTGTTGTGACTTAGATGAAGATCAAAGCACATTTTATGACCAATTCATGCAAAACTCCACGTAATCCCAAAGGGTTCACATACTTTTTCTTGCAACTACATGTTAAAAATATAAATAAATACAACAGCAAAGCTTGGTAAAACCATGACAACATTTGATCTTTTGGTTTTTAATCCCAATAGTTCCATGAAATAAACCATCACCCACAGCAAACTCATAAAAGAATTTTATTATTACTTAAAAATATTCCATGAGCAAGAAACTTGAGATTGAATCAAAGCTTTAAGTCATGTCATCTGTTTGATTAGTTTAATGCCTGCTAACGATTTTATTTTTCCTCTCAAACCTTAAAAGGATTATACAGTTTTTACACACATTTAAACCCAATGCTCAAATGTTTCACCTTTAATACATACAGCAAAAAAAAATGTTACAGTGTTAAATGAAATACAGGTAGCAGTGTAAGAGCAAAAAAAATAAAATAAAAAAAAAATAATCCGGGATAGAGGGTGGGGGGACCCATTAGCTTGCTTTTTTTTTATTATTTAAAATCAATTTAGTAACTGTACATTTTTAACCAAAATCTTACAAGTAACAGAAAGAACATATTAAACATAAAAGACTACATTTCAGTACCCTATTTACAATACAATTTACTAGCTGATTTTTAGAGAACTAAATCGAGTACATGATCTTTAAAAACGCTGAATGCTTTAGATTTGTTTTAATTTTGCGAAGATAAAAAAAAAAAAAAAATTATATATATTACCTAGACGAGCGTAATAAAGACAGAAACGTGAGTGTGTGTGTGTGTGTGCTGTACCATGAAAGGGAAAAGCGACATCCTCAATCAATTAGGAATACATTTTTATGCAAGTTAAACATGATTCATACGGGTTGATTTCAAGCGTTCGAAAAAACGAGGGAAGGGAAGAAAACCTACATGGAGACAATATGATATTTTTATGAACGGAACTGAATGGATTAGAGGTCGACAGGTTACAGATGAAGTGGAATGTATGTTAGTGGGTTGTGGTACATTGCATTAATGGAGGTTTTGAACAAAATACTGCAAATACAGTCTCATACCCTGCTTTGATTAGCATTAAAATGATCGATTAACAACAAAACCTTTTTAAAAAAAAAATATTCCACGTTCGATTAATATTCACCATTTGTTGAATTTACTATTGGAAGCAAAAAAAAAAAGGATTTTTTTTAACCCATTAAGGCAGAGAAGAGCATAAGCAAACATGCCACTCTCCTCCCAACACTTTAGTGGTTAAAATTCAGTATAGCATCTTCGGAAGTTCCCATACTTTGCAATGCTTAATATGGTTTATAAAAAGAAAAAAAAACTATTGTACGGCTTAAGAATTTGGTTTTGACAGATCAGTATTTTCTTCCACCTTATGACCATTGGACTCGTTTCGGAAAGTAATACATGCATATTAAAAACCCAGAGATTGGGCAGTAAGTAAAGGCGTTCTGTATCAGGAATGAAACCACATAGCATTTTTCATTTCTTTAAATTTTCTTACATTTCATTGGCCACGAAAAAAAGAAAAAATTACTGCCTGAGGGACTTCCAACGCATTGCGCTGACGGGATGGCTCCAAGGCCAAGAAAAGGGGGTTAAACACTCAATTGTTATGAACAATTAGGAAGCAAGAGAATATCAATACAGTGTACAGTACATAAAGGACTTAGTTACTACAGCATTGACTTTTGCTAGGTTGTGCAGTTTCGGTAAGGTCTACTCCTCGTCCTCTGGTGGTGTTGCCCCCTCCAGTCAGTGGTTCCGTCTTGGGAAGTTTTTTGGCTGGAAAGTAAGCAGAAGAATAAGAATCAGTTTAGATGAAAATACCATCTAAACAGTATCAACATGCCAAGATATAAAACAGAAATAACAGATGATAGTTAACCGGGGGGGGGGGGGGCAGATTTTACAGCGCCCTCTGTTGCCCTTATAAGACTGCAAGTACAGTTATAAAATGATAATGCGACTTGGAAAAAAGGAGTAAAGTTCTTAAACACAGAAGGTTTATTCATGAGGCAATGTGCAAAGCACTGACAGGTCTTTAATATGAACCAAAGCAGATGATCTAAAGCTTGTACCATTGAGAATGTAGTCAGAGGCATAACCATTTCACTACCAAAGATTTAAACACTGTACAACGTTTTGCACCAATATACAAAACAAAATTCCATTTGACTACATTTTGTAAGCAGGACTAGTGTTCTCTCAGGGAGAAAGCGGATTCTTCGAACTCTCACTGTCACCTTGTATTACTATAATAAAAAATAGTTATAAAGCTATGAAGTGTATCCCCCATCCTTACTGTAACAAAAAGGTCAACAATTTTTAATACAGTATTTAAACAGCCTGCGAGAGCTCTGGGGTCACTCACTACTGTACAGGGATAATATTCAGGGGTTATAAAGACTGAGAATCTGTACAGTAGAGATACAGTGTTACTGTAATTTCCATACACAGGCAATATGCACCATACACTTGATTTTTTTCTGGAAGCTGCATTGCTAATAAGCTCCCTGTGATCACTACAAAACCTCAAAAGAATATATTTTTGATTTATTTTCACAAAATAAACTTTTTATGCAAGACTAGCAAATTTATATTAAATCTAAACCGTTCGAGAATAAGAATTTCTATGCAATATTGTCACTTTAACTTACAATTGTTAACTACACCTGCCATGTTTCAAATAGGTATTAGAATATTTTTCCCCAGCAGTAAGCAGTTGGTAGTGAGAGTGTTAATAATTAAGTACTGACATTGAATGGATACATGGCAACACTTACAAATACATTCTGAAACAGGCGCATCCAGTGTTTCTGATGAAAGCAGAATGAGAGCTCTAACATTTACGGTCATTGGATTAATTACCACTGCTTCAGTTTGTAATAAAGCAGATGACACGTCTGTTATGTGGCTTCCTTCACAGTGAAGCTTCTCCAGCTGCTGTTTGGATTGTTCTTTTGTGAAACACTGACAAGTGTAAAACAATTGCAATTTTTTTTGTGTTTGCAACTTCAGCAAACACTAATGGATATTGAATAACTCCATTATTCTAAAATATGAATCATGCGATATAAAAACTGTAAATACCATTATGCTCGAAATTCCAGTAGAAGGTTTTGAAGATATCCACAATCACTATCCAGGGGTGTGGGAATTGTATTGCCCGACGCCCGGGACATGAAGATCCGGGCGCTGGGCACGTTGTTTTTTTAGGAGATGCAGTCCAGCGGGCAAGAAGCCCAAACTGCGGGCTAATTCCAGGGATGCCCCGATACCAGAAGCCAGCATTGAGCTGGCTTGCCGGCATCCGAGGGGCTGGGACGGCTGTCCGGACAGGCCCCTGCAGCTTACCGCGTTCAGTTACCTTCCAACGAGCGCCGCCGGGACAGTCTCCAAGCGGCTGCTCGATGGGAAGCCCCAAGGCGCGATCTCGCAAGATCTCGGCGTTCGCGCTGAGAGCGAACCTGGGGGCTTCCCATCCAGCGGCCGCTGGGAGACTTTGCTGGCGGCGCTCGTGGAAGGTAACTGAACGGGGTAAGCTGCAGGTGCCTGTTTGAATGCCAATGGTGTGGGTGTGTACAGGCATGGGGCGCTGTCCGAACGCTCTAACGGCCTTTGGACAGTATATATATATATATATATATATATATATATACACACACACACACACAGGCATTCGGACAGTATATATACACACACACATGGCTGCCCTCGAGGGGGTGGGTGTATACACATTGTATGTATACAGACACACATGCAGGGCTGATTTTGTGTATAATTATATATATATATATATATATATATCACACACACAGTCACATACTTCAAAACTCAGTATGTATACATACACACACATTGCAGCCCTCAGAGTGTGAGAGTGTGTGGTGTATACATACAATGTGTGTGTATGTATGTATTTATGTATGTATGCATGCATGCAGACACAGGGCTGCAATTTGTATGTATGTAAATATATATATATATATATATCAGCCCTGCGTGTGTCTGTATTTACATACATACACATTGCAGCCCTGTGTATGTAGTAATATATATATATATATATATATATATACACACACACACACATTGCAGCCCTCATTGTGTGTATGTATACAGTGGCAAGAAAAAGTATGTGAACCCTTTGGGATTACGTGGAGTTTTGCATGAATTGGTCATAGATGAAGATCCGAGCACATTCTAAGTCACAACAATTTGAAAAACAGTCTGCTTAAAATAATACAACACAAACATTATATGTTTTCATGTGTTTATTGAACAGAACATGTAAACATTCACAGTGCAGGGTGGAAAAAGTATGTGAACCCCTAGCCTAATGACTTCTCCAAGAGCTAATTGGAGCCAGGAGTGAGCCAACCTTAAGTCCAATCAGTGTGATATTATTGGATGTGTTGCTGAAAGCGGTCCTGCCCTTCAAAAACACACACCAGTTTCGGGTTTACTGGTTTCAAGAAGCACTGCCTGATGTGAACCATGCCTCACAGAAAAGAGCTCTCAGAAGACCTACGATCAAGAATTGTTGACTTGCATGAAGCTGGAAAGGGTTACAAAAGTATCTCCAAAAGCCTTGATGTTCATGTGTCCACGGTAAGACAGACTGTCTACAAATGGAGAAAGTTCAGCACTGTTGCTACTCTCCCTAGGCGTGGTCGTCCTGTAAAGATGACTGCAAGAGCACAGCGCAGAATGCTTAATGAGGTAAAGAAGAATTCTAGAGTGTCAGCTAAAGACTTACAGAAATCTCTGGCACATGCTAACATTGTAGATGTGTCAACAAAAATAAGGAAAACATTAAACAAGAATGGAGTACATGGGAGGACCCCACGGAGAAACCCATTGCTGTCCAAAAAGAACATTGCAGCACTTTTGAAGTTTGCAAAAGAGCACCTGGATGTTCCACAGCACTACTGGCAAAATATTCTGTGGACAGATGAAACCAAAATTGAGTTGTTTGGAAAAAACACACAACACTATGTGTGGATAAAAAAAAGGCACAGCACACCAACATCAAAACCTCATCCCCACTGTAAAACATGGCGGAGGGAGCATCATGGTTTGGGGCTGCTTTGCTGCCTCAGGGCCTGGACGGATTGTTGTCATTGATGGAAAAATGAATTCCAGAGTTTATGAAGACATTTTTCAGGAAAACGTAAGACCAGCTGTCCGCCAACTGAAGCTCCGCAGAGGATGGCTGACGCAACAGGACAATGACCCAAAGCATACAAGTAATTCAACAAAAGAATGGCTTCAACAAAACAAAATACGCCTTCTGGAGTGGCCCAGTCAGAGTCCTGACCTCAACCCAATTGAAATGCTGTGACATGACCTTAAGAGAGCGATTCACACCAGACATCCCAAGAATATTGCTACACTGAAACAGTTTTGTGAAGAGGAGTGGTCCAAAATTACTCCAGATCGTTGTGCAGGTCTGATCTGCAACTACAGGAAACGTTTGGTTGAGGTTATTGCTGCCAAAGGAGGGTCAACCAGTTATTAAGTCCAAAGGTTCACATGCTTTTTCCACCCTGCACTGTGAATGTTTACATGTTCTGTTCAATAAAAACATGAAAACATAGGTTTGTGTTGTATTAATTTAAGCAGACTGTTTTTCAAATTGTTGTGACTTAGATGAAGATCAGAGCACATTTTATGACCAATTCATGCAAAACTCCATGTAATCCCAAAGGGTTCACATACTTTTTCTTGCCACTGTACATACTGAGTTTTGAAGTGTGTGACTGTAACATAAATAATCACACACAATGAGGGACAAGTAGATTTTTATTTTAAATTTCCACACCCCTGCTATCATTTGGTCTCATGGCTTGTAAGGTGTGTGGAAACTTTCACAAAGGGCATCTTTTTCCCATAACACAGTTCACCATTATTACATTTCTACAAAATGTTATTAGTAACCCATGTCCCGTAATTCACATTTACATCTACCTATTGCCATGAATATTTCATTCACGTTCACCGATGTCTTCGCGGACGTTTCCATGAACAGCAAGCTGTTATCATCGGCATATGCTTGAGCTTCCTGTAAAACAATAGGATCAATGCCACATAGTGTAATCCTGCATAACGTAAATTTCATGTTACAGGGCAGTACTTGCTACGTGGTATAGTTGATCAGCTATTGAAAACTTTACTGGAGAGAAACTCTAGAAGACAGTAAACATTAAGGTATTGCAATTCATCCTGTATTTTATGGTTCCCAAGGTGTTAATCCAGATCAGAATTACCAAGGCTTGGTATATTCAAAGGTTTGGAGATCTCCCCATTCATCTCTTTTGTGAAAAATGTGTAATTGCTCTCCATCAGGAATCCCATCTGTGGGCTGATCAAGCCAACTTTAATCAAAACTACAAAAGTGACAAAGATCTGTACATTGGAACTCGACGTATTTAACACCTATTATTATTAATCTTTATTTATAAAGTGCCAGCATATTCTGCAGCACTGTACAATGGGCACAATACAGACAGATTAAAACAATACATTGAACAACATTTGACAAACCAGTACCGGAGGAAACGAGGGCCCTATTCCAGTGGGAACTCACGATCTAGGAGGGTTGGGGGTGGAAACAGGAGGAGAGGACTGCAAGTTGAGAGTGCTGGACTGCAAGGTGAGAGTGCTGGACTGCAAGGTGAGAGTGCTGGACTGCAAGGTGAGAGTGATGGACTGCAAGGTGAGAGTGATGGACTGCAAGGTGAGAGTGCTGGACTGCAAGGTGAGAGTGCTGGACTGCAAGGTGAGAGTGATGGACTGCAAGGTGAGAGTGATGGACTGCAAGGTGAGAGTGATGGACTGCAAGGTGAGAGTGATGGACTGCAAGGTGAGAGTGATGGACTGGTTGGGGCAGTGAGGTGTATCAGTGAGTCGGGTGGTAGGCATCCCTAAGTAGGAAAGTCTTTAGGGGAAAGTCTGACAGTACGAGGGAGAGCGTTCCAGAGGATGGGGGCTGCGCAGGAGAAATCCTGTAGTCCATCATGGGAAGAGGTGATGCGGGGAGAAGGTAGGCACAGGTCACAGTTTGATCTTAGGGAGCGGGCTGGGGTGTATTTGGTGATTAGTGAGGACAGGTAGTGGGGAGCAGAGTTAGAGCTTTGTAGGTCAGGGTAAGGATTTTGAATTTAATTCTGCAGTGGATGGGGAGCCAGTGAAGGGATTTTCATAGAGGAGCGGCAGAGAGAGCGGCAGGTGAGGTGGATGAGCCTGGCAGAGGCATTCAGAATGGATTGTAGGGGGGAGCGGCGAGAGAGGGAGGCTAGCTAAAAGATTATTACAATAGTCAAATCGGGAGATTACAACGCCGTGGATTAGTTGCTTTACGGTGTCAGCGGTAAGAAATGTTCGAATTCTGGAAATATTACGTAGTTGGTAGCGGCAGGAGGAGGAAAAAGACTGGATTGGGGGGGGGGATGAAGGAAAGAGCAGAATCAAGTATAACTCCGAGACAGCGAACCTGGCTTGATGGGGAGATCGTGATACCCTTGACATTGATAGAGAAGTCAGGAGGTGGGGAGGCATTAGGAGGAGGAATTAGTAGGAGCAGTCTTGGACATGTTAATTTTTAGGTGGTGAGAGGCGGTGGTGCATCCAGGAGGAGATGCCAGATAAACAGTCGCTGACTTTGGAAAGGACAGGAGGAGAGAGATCAGGGGTGGAGAGGTAGATCTGAGTATCATCAGCATAGAGGTGGTAATTAAAGCCAAAGCTGTTAATGATTTTCCCAGGGTGGAGGTGTAGATAGAAAAGAGCAGAGGACCTAGGAGAGAGCCTTGGAGGTACACCAACTGATAAAGGCAATGAGGAGGAGTTACCAGCAAAGGACACAGAAGGACCTTTTGGATAGATAAGAGTTGACCCAAGTGAGTGCAGTGCCATAGAAGCCAAGAGAGCGGAGAGTTTGTAGAAGGAGGGGGTGGTCGACAGTGTCAAAAGCAGCCGAGAGGTCAAGCAGGATGAGAATAGTATATAGTGGCCGTGGTTTTTAGCAGTTAGGTTATTGATGACTTTGGTGAGGGCAGTTTCGGTTGAGTGTAAGACAAAAAGCCCGAAGAAACATTTAAACAGTCTGCGGATTTAATTAGTACATGAAAATAATGTACATGGGTTACCCCTTTAGCCCCTTCACTACCAATTTTGTTTTCCATAAAACCCCTGGAAACACCAAGTGGTTTCATAGAAACCCCCTTTCCATTACCCAGCCACATCGTGAAAATGGTTGTAGTATCCATACAACATTAGTCAGTAAGATTATGTTACCCTTCAATGCCAGGAATCAGTGGTATTATGGAAAATTATTTTCCATTTCCCACCCAGTAATTATATAATACAGATGTGCCCCACTCATTTTAGGTAAGCCCTTTCTGACAGGCAGTGGGCTCAATAGAGCTAGTGCGTGTATACTTCAGCTGGAGCTCAGGTGTTTCTACTAAACAGAAAAATGGAACTCAAAAGCTGCTTAAAACCAGTTTCAGCACATCGACTGACATGCCTGATGAGATGAAACTTTATGGGTACATTCTGCACCTCATTTGCAAAGCTCAGGAATATGACCAGATCGAGTTTATGTGATCACGGGAGTGAAGGGGTTAAAGGAATACAGATAAAGTTGACAACTGGACAGATTAAATACCCCTCTCCCCATATAACTTTTCTGCTTAAACTATACTATAAAATAATAAAATCGCTGTCCAGGGCTGATTAACAACCTTCAGGGGAGGTGCAAACTGTCCCAGTCCACCAGGACATATCTCACCATGACCATTAACAGTCAATTAAATGGTAATGGTGGCTAGAGCGTCCCTTAATAAGTCTTTTGCAATCCATGAAATTTGAACTTACTTGGAAATCCACAGCACGCTTGGAAGCCAGATCTGCCTTGTTACCGGATAGCGCTATGACAATGTTGGGGCTGGCTTGTCTCTGAAGTTCTTTCACCCAGTTCTTTGCTCTGGCAAACGATTCCTGTGATCAAAACAATGTTGGTAGCAGTTATCAAAGAAACGGTACATCTTCTTCCATTCTTAAAAGTACAAGAAGAAATCCTATAGCTCGTAAGTCATGCAAAGTCCAGACAAAGGTTAATCATCAGGTAGCACTCCGACAGAGGTTTAGCCATGCTTTCTAGGATCCAAAGCAAAACTCAAGTCACATGTCATGCAGTGGAAAATGCACTTCCAAAATCCGAAGAGAGGACAGACATCTCCAGCTCAAGAAGATATTTGATGTGTAAGTGTGTATCCCTCCTAATCAAATTAATATTCGGTTTAAAAAAAAAAAAAAAAGGACCAGTGGTTATCAAACTAAGAGGCTTGTTGTGTAATCCAAGCCATGGGTGTGACAGGTAAGAACAAACTGGCTTGGAGCAGCAAATACTGGGTGAAAAAAAAAAAGTGCAGTTCTACTTATTCTTTTCATTTTAATGCAGACAAGTAATGAAGTGTTGATACTTTGTGAAAAGAAAAAAAAATATATATATATATATATATAATTATACATATACACACACACACACATATATATACATACATACATACATACATAATGCATGTCCATAAAGATTATAATTATATCAGTGGAGTATATATTTTTGCCCAAATATAAATTTTACTGGTCTTGAGTTTAGTCAAAGGGAAGTAAACAGGATGCAAATAATGAGCGTCCGATCGCATAAACAGATCTGAGAAATGGCCGGAAATTATTGATGTATTCACAATAATAAACATCCTACTCCGCACCAGGGATGCAAGAGAAAAACCTAAACAGGAGGAGTGGTCAAGACAGTCTACCAAGATTAGACTGGGACGGACAGATTTGCCAATTTCTATGGATCCTGGAAATAGCTGAAGGGGCAATCATGTAACCGGGCAGAGAGGAGCTTCACTACAAATATCAATTACATCAGATGGTCAAGTTCAACCAGGGTGGGTGTTGTTCCCTCCCACGTTTATCTATGCATAATTTGGGCTGCAATTGCATATTCTTTGTAACAACTTTACAAAAAGTCAGTGAGGTCGTAAACGACATATTGGAAGGGGAGGGGTTGGCTGTTAAGAGGAACAAGCCCAGGTTCTGGCACAAACGGGAAGTTCAGTATATAGTGCTTAAGATGTCAGACACTGCCAAAAAAGATAAAACTTTGTGTGTTCCAATCAAGTATGTACACAGGTTCCTAAAAGGCCACAGTTCATGATCTAGTGTATACAGTATATTTTAAGTTTCTAAGTCCAAGAGAACAGTGTGAGCCACTTACCTCGTTTGTTATGTCATATACAACTATTGCTGCCTGGGCTCCCCGATAGTACATTGGAGCTAGACTGTGGTATCTTTCTTGACCTGCTGTATCCCAGATTTCAAATTTTACTGTTGTGTCATCAAGACAGACGGTCTGGGTTAGAAAAGCCGCTGTAAAATAGAACAATGCAAAAGGTGAAAAAGGAGAACTAAACCCAAAGCGTTTTCATTAATGCAGAAATCTAGCAAGCCAAACTAGTGTCTAAGAACGCTGAGCATAACGTTGAGTAAAGGTGTTTACCCTCTCCTGTGAAGCATATAAGGCCTCTGAAAAGCCATGAACACTGCTCTGGCTGGCACATACCCTTTTTTATGTGAGGTTGTACTGGTGTCTGTTGAATCCTCTCCATATTCTTTAATAAAAAGAAATGTTGGCACAAGAAACTATCTGCCGAGTCATATAAAATGATGTTCAAGTTAGCTCAGTGACGACTTATCTTGACACCTCAGGCATTTCAGAACAACATTTTCCAAGCCAGCCTTAAAGCTAGATGAGCATTATGGGCTACAGCCTTAAAATATCTGGGGTGCCAAGATTAGCCATCATCGTTCTAGACCAGTGTTTCCCCAACTCTCGTCCTCAGGACCCACTGACAGGCCAGGTTTGCATGATATCTGAAGCACAGCACAGGTGATTGGATTTGCTGCTCAGTGATTGCAGTATTCAGTTTGCATTTCTACTAGGGAAGCCTTAAAAACTGACCTGTGAGGGGTACATGAGGACCAGGGTGGGAAACCCTGTTCTAGATTGTAGACACTGTTGTAGATACGCGAGTATACCACTAGATTTTGGTGACAAAATTTTACCTTAAAGTTGGAGGGGTCGCGTTATATTTGAGACATCTGCAGCGCGTGTTAAAAAAATAAATAAAAAAAAATTGCCTTGCTCTGGATCTTAAGTCTCCCGGAAGTTCCGGTAGTTTCGATTAAGTGAATGCGGTCTCCCTGATGCTTGCAAACACTTCAGGAACTCCTGGATTCGGGAGAGGTGGGATCCATCAAGGCCAGAGGGCACGCTCTGTTTATGCCAATCATTCACCTCACTCGCCTCCGCCGGCCATCTAAATCACTAGTAAAGAAGACGGGTGGCCGGCGGCTTCATACTTAGTAACAACTGCAATCATTCTAGAGCAGAGCACCCTGACCTGAGGGGGAGCCTGACTGTGTTAAGAGAACCTGGAAGGACTTTGTTTACCGGTACAGTAAAATTTTGCTCCTCGCATTATATTCGAGTCTTGAGTATTCTCTCATTTCCATAATAAATCTCTATCCATCGTGTTATATTCGGGTTGCACTATACTCGAGTATCTACGGTATTGATTCTAAAATTAACCCTCAGGGTCACTTTTGTAGATTACTGTGTATATGTGTCTTTATGTCCGGACACTGCTGCGATACTGAAAGTGTAGGAACCTTGCTCGACTGGTTCTCATTCCGCCACTGTCATTATAAGGACGCTGCAGAAAAAGGTTACAAAACATGTTCTAAGATATAGTTGTGACTCTTTGGATATATATATTGCAGAAACAAACAAAAACCAAAATTTGGGTATAAGCCATTGAAGGGGGAGGTATATACTATTTTCACGTAGGCACACGACACAATTAAAAACACGCATTAAGAGCATAGGCCCAGGGCATTCCGAGCTGCATTTTCTGAACGGAGACACACAAAAAATACAAAAAAAAAAAAAGGGGGGGGGGGAGTGACCTTGCAAGACTAGAAGAGACACTTTAGACACCGAGAAAGGTCTATTAATTCAATGCAAATTAATTGGTCGCAGTGGCATGAATGTCCTCCCCTCTTCCGCATGGGTCCTGGAGGACCCATTCAGCCCTCAAGGCCGGGGAACTAGCACCGCCTTCATAACACAGACCAGCAATAGCTGATCTAAGATCCCTGTAAAAAGATCAGGAATGAACAGTAGTTCAATGCACATTTTAAAAGCACAACAGCAATGCATGCATGTCCCTCTACGTATAGGATGCGCAATGTACCTTAAGCTTGAGGAAGCTAGTGCAAAAATCAATGCGTGGATTACGAATTGGGTAGAGGCAGGAATGTACCATGGGCGACATACTTATCCTGGCGGTAACGCTTACATATTGGAGGCACCAATGTTAGGGCTCTATTCCATAGATGGCGCTATGTTTGGTGCTGGAACATTTAGAAGGCAATGTGTATCATGTGTATCAATCTGTCAAACTGTAAAAGGAATTAGAATATCTCTCTCTTATTATACACACATCCTCAAGATTGTAAGCTTGGTCATGAAATATGCATTATCCTTTTGTAGCGCATAGAAAGGCACATCTTATCGCATTAGAATGAGGTGGAAGCATTCATGCAATATTCATATTACAGAAGTAGTAAAACATTGTGGGATAGGCATAAGGCTATCCTAAACAAAAGATAAATCCAGGTAAAGTATCCATGTAATTGGGCAGACTAGATGGGCCCGAAAGGTTCTTATCTGCCGACATTTTTCTATGTTTCTAGGATTTTAAAGCTAATAGAGAATTAGCAGTAATTTGCCCCTTATGCATATTACAGTTTTATGTTCTGGTTAACTGGGGAGATTTGCAGTTTTTCAGGTTTTCATAAATTACACGCACACAAATACATAAGCACGAATCTTCTGTAAACGCAAACACGCACAAGAAGGTGCATGTAATATTTTCATGGCCATATGCTTTATTAGTTGACCTGCGGCACTAGAGTCTAAAGTCCAGCAATACCTGGATTCTGGAAGATTTTCTACCAGGCGCACCGTGGAAAGATTATAGACCTGGGCCTAAGCACGCCAAGCTACCCTGTGTTTTACAATGAAAAAAAAAAAATCACTTTGCTGTTTCGCAGACATTTTTATTTTTTTACATGATTCTAAGAGTGAATACAGGGGTTATGACAGACTGGGCTATATAATACACTGGGATTGCATTGTCTAGCGGGATTAGCTCGCTTTCACGTAATGAAGCATATGGTTGGCGTTCAATTTCCTACCTTTTTTATTTAAAAAAAAACAAAAAAACTCAAATGACAGCAACAGCTTTAATACGTCATGATTAACAGCGAAGCAGTGCGAGGAATTCCATGTCGACTGGTATCCCAGCACTGGGCTCATTTTAGATATTGTGGGGTGTGGTGTGTGTGTGTTTGTTTAAGGGGTTATCAGTAAGTGGGGACACGGCAGAGAAAATTGCACTTTCCAATTTAAGAAAAGCAGATTAAAACCTGACATCTGAACCCGTCAGATGGCATATCAGCAGCACAGAAAGTTGATTTCTCTAACCTCCGATTGTGCTCTCTTGAAATTCGTGAAACTGTCCCTTTACGAAGCGGAGGACTAGGCTGGACTTCCCGACAGCAGACTCTCCCAGGAGGACGAGCTTGAACTGGCAGATTTTATTCCCGGCGTTTGGCCCGTTGGGTCTGGTGGCTCCTCCTCGACTAGCCATGCTTTAGGTTGCGGTTACGGAGAGTCGGACGCTTGTGCAGAGAGTCGGGCCAATGTGTTCAAGGTGCGGATCGGGTCACTTATCCTTTTGGAAATCTGTGGAACAAAGAGGAACACATGAAGAAGGCACAGGCAACGAGGCGAAGACGACAACTCGGGAGCATTAAAGGGACCCACCATGTTCACAACCAAAATGTTTCATATGGGAAGCAAGACGGTTGTGAATTACCCCTTTAGCACACCCCTGTTGCAAACAATGGAAAATATCCAATATTTGTTGCAGCCATTATGAACTTTGAATACACACCGAAGAAAAAATAAACGGCAGGCAAGGTTGCAGCAAATACCGGTGAATAGCGCCGAACAACAGTACCAACATTACTCTTACACAAAAAGTGCAAACTGTGGCTATTCTCCAACTACTGTTATTTTAGCAGAGTTTGTAACATCACTGAATTGAAAGTGGCGATCTCCATAAACCGCCCATATTATCTATGGTAAATGAACAAAGCTAGCAGATTAAAGACCAGTGGAGACAAGGACAAAAACTAACGTGGAAACCCCTTTAAGGCTAATGTCAGATGAGCGCACTCTGCGTCCGTGCACAACGGACGGACGTACTGACGGAAGATACTGCAGACACCACACGATCCGTTTTTCTTGATGGACGTTGGAAAAAAAGGGAACTATGGGAAATAAAATATGAAAAATGATAAAAAAAAAAATAAAAAAAAAAATTGATAAATGATATGAAAAGCCATTTTGGGCGTCAAGGTGCTGACGTCGCAAATGCGGTCCGTCTGACTTCGTTCCATCACACACAACGCTACGCGGACGTGGTGCACCCTGCGCATCCGTTCTAGCGGTTTTACGTTCTTGCCTAAATTGCGTCCGGTGCCACGTGCGTTGTGCGTGCGCTGTTCGGTGCGGACGCACTTCGTGTGTGGGTCTCTATTGCTCATGATTCTATACTACGATGGACGTTAAACTGTGCGGCAACACACAGACGTGATCACTGCGTTCGTCTGACACGGGCCTAAAGCCTACATTGAGAACTACCCTAGACAAGATACACTAAGGAACAAAGAATCAAAGCCAAAATATAGCAATTATCAAGGAATGGAACGTCTATAAAATACTGGAAATAAAATTTTTAACACCTTCCCGACCGCTGACGTACCCTGTACGTCCTGTGTTCGGGTCTCCCTTAGACCCGATGACGTACAGGGTACGTCAGCGGCGCCAAATCCCCCTCCCGCCCGATACTCACCTCCCTCGTCGGATCCCACGGCGATCTGACAGGGAGGAAGCCTGCCCATGTGATTTACATGGGCAGGCGAGGCTGATGACGTCGCCACGCTGCGTGGTGACGTCATCAGAAGGTGCCCCCATGTGTTTCAATGGAGGGGAGGGGGGGGGGCTCCTTCGGAGCCCTCTATCTCCCCAACCATTGAAGCTAGGGAGATGCCGTTTGCACCGCTGGAGAGGGGAGAGCCTCCCCTTTCCAGAGGTGTATGGCATTAACCATTTCGCCGCCGGATCACGTTGCGGCGCCAATACGTGATTCAAACCTGGAGGGGGGCTGACATCTTGGATGTCAGCCTAGCCTCCAGGTCCCCCCCCACCCACTGACAACCTCACCATATGTGTGAGGATGTCAGTGGGCCAGTTAACCCTCTAGCTGCCATGTAGAGATAAGGGGATCCTAAGGATCCCTTTATCTCCCGATCCATGGCAGCTAGATGGTCATATTTGCCATCATTTGAAAGACCTGATTATGGCCTTTCAAATGATACCAAACGTGACCAGGTTTGGTTTTAAAAAAAAAAATGTAAAAAAAAAAAAACATTTTTTTATTTTATTTAAGTTTTTTTTGTCTGGGGGGAGTTTAATTAAATAGAACCTAGGCTGTCATCTAAAAATAATTAGCACAAAATGGTCAGAATGAGCGCAGCGCACATAGGTGAACTGGCTCAGCAGTGAAAGGGTTAAAAGGTAAAAACATGTAAAAATTGGGTATTTCTATTCTCGGGATAAAATTTGGAAACTATTTAGCCGGGGTCTTTATTGGTGGTTATAGCTTTAGGGGATTAAATTACGAAAAAGTGTGTTTTTACCATTTTTTTCATCATATTTCATATTTTTTTTATATTAAATTATTGGATATGATGGAAATAATGGTATTTCTAGAAAGTCCATTTAATGGCGGGAAAAAGGGTGTATAATATGTGTGGGTTGAATAAACGAGTAAGAGGAAAATTTGATCTAAACACGAGCAGCGCAGAAACGTAAAAACAGCAGCGGTCACTAAAAGGACGGATTTGTGTAAAACCGCCCGGTCACTAAAGGGGTTAAAAAAGGATGTAGAGGATGAGAAATAAAACATCCAAAATGTAATTTGAGAATTTATTTATTAAAAGGTCAGTAAGTAGGGAGATTAAATCTAAAAATAAATGGTAGAGTCCCAAACAGGAATAAAACAGGATATTGCCATACAGTGCGATGTGGGTATTCGGATTTAATACTTATTAAGCGTTCGAAAATGGTAAGGATATAGTTCATATTGAGGAGTACCAGTGAACTCGGGTAATATCCAATGACCACACGCGCGAAAGCACCCTTGGGTTAAAATGGAGGGGTGGGATGTAGGGCTGCAATTAAAGATTATTTTCATAAATTGATTAGTTGGTCTTTTTTTTTATCTGATGAATCAAAAATAGTGTTCCTTTATGTGAACAATTGTGTAAAAAAAAATAAAAGACCTTTTTTACTTACAGATTGCGGAATGTATGTACGAAAGATATGTACACTGTGCAAATTGTGTAGCTCGTGTTACTTGCATACGTTTTGCAAGGTACACAAGCACCTAGTCAAAGTGATGGATTGATGTTGTGTGCGCAGCTCTAGCCCATGTCAGTTTTCTCCCCGAATGAATGCTGCTACGAGCGCGCAGACAGGATGATGTCAACATGTGAAGCTGGGTGAGGGGGGGTGGGCACTCCACACAGCCTAACCACTTTACCACGCAAACATGGTCTGGGTGCGTAGTGTGTCCCATTAAAATAATGTCATGAACAAATAGTGGTGGGAGGGACCGGAGTTTAGGCAAGGGACCAAATCAGAGTGTGAGAGGTAGTTTGGGAAAATGGACCCAACTGAAGGGGGAGAGAAAGAGGCAGGGAGTGCGGGGTGGTGGCACAGGACTCCAGCTTCAAGTAAGGATAAAACACCAGCAGTACAGCTCCAACCACCCAAACTGGCCTAACCCTAGAACCAAATCATACATTGTAAAGCAGCAGCAGCACGTCTTCTCCAATCAACTCCAATGTAGAGTATGAGGTTATTAACGTTTAATTCAGTCCGATTCTAAACAGTGTGCTGTACACAGACCGATTAAATTTGACAGCCGATAATAGTTGACAACTGTTTTTAGTGGTTTCAGCCCTAGAGAGATGGAAGCCTTATAGCTTAGTGCAACATTCTTGTTTAGTCCAGCACTGGGCTCCCTCATCTCTGAAAAGGACATGACATGCTGAAAATAGCTCGTAGGCAGCATGCATTCAGAAAAATTGGCTCTGAAATAGTGTTCATTCCTGACCTTTTTTCCCCAGGAAGACTGATCAGCATTTGCGGATTTGAGCTTTGTGGGCGGAACTAATCTCCTCTGCTCAAGGGCTGAATCAGCCTTCTGAGACCCCCCCCCCCCTCCAAAGGGGCAAGATTGGAACACTCGGGTCACTATGATTATTCAATGGGTGTCAATGACAGGACCACACAAGGCACACCAACAAAACTTCATCTTATTAGAGACTGTTTATGGTACCAGATTTGTCCCCGCAGGCACAGAACTTCAAACTATTACTACTTTTAATATGTATAGACATATCCAGAAAGAAGTCGATGCTCAATAAATGTGGTAATTTGATGACTCGTCAAGAAATGATTCCACCGCACACTCTGCCTCCTGTACTGGATACACAATTTTAGTTGCCGCGAGACATTATTCCATGGCGGCTCAGGGACTAAACTGCCATGACAAAAGATGAATAATGATCACTAAAGAATTGAATTTGCTTTTATTTTTAGTGTCTAGGCTAGCAGGGCAAGATCTGAATAGAACAATGGCTAAACCGAGAATAACAATGGTAGGAATGACAAGAATAATAAATAACCGTAGTTTTGCAGGTGTAGGTGCTTGGAGGTTTCACAAACTGAAAATATATGCCAAAGAATAAGGTGGAATGTAAATAGTACAGTCAAGTCCAGAAATATTGGGACAGCGACACAATTCTAACATCTTTGGCTTTATACACCACCACAATGGAGTTGGAATGAAACAAACACAATGTGCTTTAACTGCAGACTGTCAGCTTTAATTTGAGGGTATGTACATCCAACTCAGGTGAACGGTGTAGGACTTACAGCAGTTTGCAGATGTGCCTCCCACTTGTTAAGGGACCAAAGGTAGTGGGACAGAATAATAATCATAAATCAAACTTTCCCTTCTAAATACTTGGTTGCAAATTTTATTTTTATTTATTTATAAAAGGATTTTACCAGGAAGGATACATTGAGATTTCTCTCGTTTTCAAGTATGTCCTGGGTAAATCCTTTGCAGTCAATCACAGCCTGAAGTCTGGAACACATAGACATCAGACGCTGGGTTTCATCCCTGGTGATGCTCTGCCAGGCCTCTACTGCAACCGTCTTCAGTTCCTGGGGCAATTTCCCTTCAGTTTTGTGTACAGCAAGTGAAATGCATGCTCAATGGAATTCAGGTCAGGTGATTGACTTGGCCATTGCATAACATTCCACTTCTGTCCCTTCAAAAAACGCACTGTGAAGCGCCGTCCAATGAGTTCTGCAGCATTTGGCTGAACGTGAGCAGAGAATATTGCCAGAAACACTTCAGAATTCATCCTGCTGCTTTTGTCAGCAGTCACAGCATCAATAAATACAAGAGAACCAGTTCCATTGGCAGCCATACACACCCACGCCATGACACTACCACCACCATGCTTCACTGTTGAACTGCTCATGATCCTAAGCATACCACCTCCTTTGATTCTCCATACTCTTCTCTTCCCATCACTCTGGTACAAGTTGATCTTGGTCTCATCTGTCCATAGGATCTTGTTCCAGAACTGTGAAGGCTTTGTTAAGTGTTGTTTGGCAAACTAATCTGGCCTTCCTGTTTTTCAGCCTCACCAATGGTTTACATCTTGTGGTGAACCCTCTGTATTCACTCTGGTGAAGTCTTCTCTTGATTGATGACTTTGACACACATACACCTACCTCCCGGAGAGTGTCCTTGATCTGGTCAACTGTTGTGAAGGGTGTTTTCTTCTCCAGGGAAAGAATTCTGCGGTCATCCACCACAGTTGTTTTCCGTGGTCTCCCAGTGTTGCTGAGCTCACCGGTGCGTTCCTTCTTTTTGAGAATGTTCCAAACATTATTGTTTTGTTTTGGCCACACCGAATGTTCTTGCCATCTCTGATGGGTTTGTTTTGTTTCTTCAGCCTAATGATGGCTTGCTTCACTGATAGTGACAGCTCTTTGGATCTCATCTTGAGAGTTGACAGCAACAGATTCCAAATGCAAATAGCACACTTGAAATTAACTCTGGCCCTTTTATCTGCACATTGTAATTGGGTTAATGAGGGAATATCACACACCTGGCCATGGAACAGCTGAGAAGCCAATTGTCCCATTACCTTTAGTCCCTTAACAAGTGGGAGGCACATCTGAAAACTGCTGTAAGTCCTACACCGTTCACCTGAGTTGGATGTACATACCCTCAAATTAAAGCTGACAGTCTGCAGTTAAAGCACATTGTGTTTGTGTCATTCCAACTCCATTGTGGTGGTGTATAGAGCCAAAGATGTTAGAATTGTGTCGATGTCCCAATATGTCTGGACCTGAATGTATGTCATTGCACACCACAACATTACTGATGGAAAATGTTTGCAATGCATTTGGAATGGTGATCCCACAGGGTATTTACCATCATCTGATGAGCATTTTCTCTAGAGAAGGAGAATAAAGGTCTATAGTGTTTCACGGGATACAGCAGATAATCTCCATCTAAATTCTAAGTGATTTTTCCAGGATCATTATTTTGTACTT
The DNA here is from genome assembly GCA_009667805.1 of Leptobrachium leishanense. Classification (NCBI taxonomy): domain Eukaryota; kingdom Metazoa; phylum Chordata; class Amphibia; order Anura; family Megophryidae; genus Leptobrachium; species Leptobrachium leishanense. The sequence continues at coordinate 286,563,349 of CM019067.1, read as the reverse complement.
TGATGACAAACCCTATATATTCCATCCACTACTGAATGGCATCACGATAGACCTTTTGCCAAATAGTTACAAGGTTTATATTTTTAAGAAGAAAAAAAAAAATCATTCACAAAAATATATTCTACAGCTGAGCTTTCTATGTTCCTGTGTCTTTAGTCTGTAACCTTATATCAGTGCTCTGTCCACTCTGCAGAGAGCAAAAGAAACTCCCTCTCCCTACGGTGAAACGATGGCTACTGTATAAATAGGAATTACATGTTACAGGTAGAGAAATAACAGATAATGTTAATTGCTAAAAATGCTTCTTTTACCATACGGGTTTTAATAAGGCTTAAGCTTAAAGTCACTAGAAAGCCTACTTTAAATGTCGGGCTCAACTGTGCCAGTGCTCTGAGCATTTGTAGAACATATGTTACAGAATGCAAATAATTAAGCAATCAAGTTAAATTTTCCGACTTTGCGGAGATTACCTTCTTAAAAATTAGAGATAAAGGCTCCGGTTTATGTAAACAGATTTAACATTCTATTTAATCTTCCATAACTTCTGTTGCAGGATGTCCCCCCCCCCTTTTCACGCAGCCAAACAGCCAGGACACACCTTGAGTTGTCAAGGCTGACCTAACCTTGAAAATGAAATTTACAAAAGGTATGTTTGCCTGTGCTTTTAAAGAATTCTAATTCTCAACGTAAAAATAAAGCAAAATATAAATATTTGCCTCAGTGTTTTTGTAGGAAAGAGGAAAAAAAAAAAACAGAAAAAAAAAAAACACAACACCAACACAGGTGTGTTATAGTATATTATTATCCTTCTCAGCTTTCCTAAGAAATGTATAATTATGTTTCGTTAAAGTTGTAAAACACCAGCGTGTTATATAGCCGCAGACACAAAGGGTACAGGGCATGCAGCTGTACAGAGTGACAGTGGACTGCATGTAATGGATTGCCTTTTAGCTTTGGGAAATCCAGTTATATGCGACTCATACTTCACCATTTATATAAAAAGAGATCTGGTAGGGAAAATAGTAACTTTAGAAAGCAAAAAAAAAAAAAAATAATAATCTGCGGAACTTCTTTTAACGATGCCATACCTGCGGAAAAAATTCATTGGAGAGCCACAAAAAAAAAAAAAAAAAATAATAATAATTCCCCTATAGTTCACAATATATAAATTTCAATAAAGAGGGGTTTTTATGAATTTTGTTCTGTATTTACTCCATGTTTTGTTTCCTGTGGATACATTATCCATGTGAAGCATACTGGACTTTTCAGACCCCCCTGCCCCCCCCCCCCAATTCTCAAATTAAAATTAACACCATATTCTAACATTTTGTAATTATTGTACAAAGCAAAATATATCTAAATAATAAATATTTATATTTAGGGCGATAACATCAAATGACGTAAAGCTCGGGGGCGTGGCTTGGCTGCCGATCGCGATGGCCGCTTGATTTGGGAGCTCCGCACTGACCAGCACCATACAGCCTCACCCCAGCACTCCAGCCGTTCTAATGAGAAAATAAATAAGCCCTCGGCCACCAAGAAGCCTCAGGAGGGTGTGCGGTGTAGCGGCGCCTCGAATTTGCGCTCTTTTCTCCTCCAACCGGAGGTACTCAGAGGCCGCAGTGAAGCCGGGGCCTGTAGTAGATTTGCCTGCGGATCCGCATGCGGTCTCCCCCTTGCTCTCGGAGCACGCAACCCCGCCCAGATTCCCTGCCAGTGCCCAGGCAGAAGACCCAGCCACGTGGGGTGAGTTATTGCGGGCTCTCCCCACACGTGCGGACATACTGGTGCTACAGAACTCCATAATGGCGGAATTGCATCACATAAGGACGGATGTCCAAGGCCTGCATGACAGGGTTGCATCCTTGGAGGCAGATAATGACACGGCAAGGCATGCTCAGACCGCCACGTCGGATTTGCTAGATCTCCGTTCAGCCCAAATGAGAAGCATGGCGCAGCACATAATGGATCTGGATAACAGGGGCCGCCGCAACAACCTGCGCCTTCGGGGCCTCCCAGACACCGAAGAATCTCCAGCTGAACTTAGACTGGCGCTCACTACTATTTTTAACTCTTTGATGGAACGACCCGCTGACACCAGGATTGATTATGTCCGAGCCCACAGAGCTCTCCGCCCACGGGGTCCTCCGGGGGGCCCGCCGCGAGACGTTGTCTGCTGTCTCGCCAACTTCAGCCTTAAAGAGGATTTATTACAACATTCGCGGAACTCTACACAGTTTTCGTATGAAGGATCACCGCTGCAGCTCTATCCTGACCTCTCACCGGCCACTCTGGCCTACAGAAGGGCCCTGAAACCTCACGCAGGTCAACTGATAGCCCAAAAGATCCGCTACAGGTGGAACGTACCTATTGGGCTGGTGGTGACGACTCCGGCGGGTCCATATTTGGTGTCCGTGGCAGAAGACATACCTCCATTAGTGGCGGACTTACAACTTCCACCCATCCAACTTCATTGGCCGGACCCCCTTGCCCTATACTCCACGCCCCGCGGACGTCCACCCCGGCAGGGTCTCCCTCAGCGTCCCGAGGTCTGGCTCTCAGACCCCGAGGAGAGCCGGAGCTGTTGGCTGAATCTCTGTCCCTTTAACCACTTCGCTGCTGAGGACGCGCTCAGCGCGTCCTCAGCAGTCCCGCTGGTATGCGGAGGACGCGCTGAGCGCGTCCTCCCATCGGGGTCAGCGTTCGGCCGGGTTCCGGCCGATCGCTGGCCCCTCCGGTGCGGGCTGACATCCTGGATGTCAGCCGCGCATCCGGACCAGCAGCCGCCAGCATTAGGTGTCATCGCGGGGGCGCGATGACACCTAATTCAGGCGCCCCCCCCGCATGTGCGGAGGAGGCGCCTGAAAGGGAGGGGGGGGGGGAGGTCCTTCGGACCTCTCTCCCTCCCGATCGGCGGCGCACAGGGGGTTAACCCAGGCATCATTTGGAAGGGCACAGCCTGCCCTTCCAAATGATGCCTGGCATTAACCCCTGGGGAGCTGGATCGCGAATCGGCGCTGAAAAGCGCCGGTTCGCGATCCTTTCCCGGAGCTGGCCGACATCTTGGATGTCGGCCAAGCCTCCGGGAACTCCCCCAGAGGACTGGCGTCATCGTGCGTAGCACGATGACGCCAGTCCTACAGTTAACCCCTAACTGCCACCAACTGTGGAGATAGGGAGTTCCAATGAACTCCCTATCTCCCGATCCGTGGCAGTTAGGGGTTAAATTTTGGTATGGTTGGATCGGCCAGAGCATGGCCGTTCCAACGATACCAAACATGAAAGTGAAAAGTTTTGTAAAAAAAAAAAAAAAAAAAAATGAAAAATAAAAAAAAATTAAAAAAAAAAAATTAAAAAAATAAAAAACACTTTTTTTTTATTTTTTTTGGTTTGTTAATGCAGCAATATTGTTCCCATTTCAATTATAATGTGAACAATGATGCTGCACTAACGATTTTTGTATGCGGTGCGTTTGTTAAAAATAGTGTCATTTTCCCCCAAAAAAAATGTAACGAGACCCCATCTCTAATTTTTTTAACAAGCGCACCCCATACAAAATATAACCGCAATTGCTCGCATGTTAAAATGTGGAAAAAAACACTTTACACATTGTAAATTATTGAAAATACATATTTTATTGCATTTTTTGTTATAATATACAGACATGACATAACGTATACATATAATAATGACATATTATGAATCTACCGAGTCTGACGGAAAGAACGATATATAATATGTCTGGGTCATATACTAAAATAAGCCTTAAAAACACGTTTAAACATGATGCGCAAAACAGGTAAAAACGACCTCAGCATAGGGGCGGGAAAAGCCTCAGCAGCGAAAGGGTTAAATGAAGGAATGCGGCCTGTGTTGTTCATATTCGAACGTTTTGGCTGGTGGGCCCCACACTAGCTCGTCTTCCTGCTGGACTTTGCTGCTCGGCGTGTGGGGACCTACACACGTGGTCTTGGACCGGTGGTTGTTGGGCGTCCTGATCGCTTCAAGGTTTTTCCCAAGAAGTCCCTCTGCACTTGCCGCCCGTGCCACTCTCACCGGGACTTTGTTACATGTCTTCTATAGAGGCACAAAGATGACACCCTAGAGACCTCGATCCTGATTGAGGGGTGTATGTGGGCTTCAGATTCCGGGACTCATATTAGCTGTTTGGTCTTTGGACCGTTGCTGGACTGGTTTCACAAAAGGTGCCTACCCGCTGACTCGACAGTCCCGATGTGAAGTTTCAAAGATGGACCTCGCGTCCTCCAGGTACGAGGCAGCGTCAATATCCTTTGCTGGTTTATTTAAAGTGCTGCATATTCTTTGCCTTTCTTTCTGCTACTTGCTGGGTTACATATGTTTATCATGTTTGATCACTTGGGTCAGTGCGACACCCGTTCCCTGTCACACTTGGATCCTCGTTTCCGTACGACTGTCGTGCGGTCCTGATGGTCGTTTGACCGGCTGCCGAGCCGCGTCTCCGCTTTTTCTGAGGTTGAGTGTTCCTCCCCTTCCCTACTCCCCCGGGTGGGTGCTACCCTCGTCTGTGGCGGCTGCCTCGGCGAGTGGTGTAGCTCTTCCCCTACACCTGTGCCTCTTGCCTGTAAATAGTTGTTGTTGTATTCCCCTGTTGACCCCCCCCCCCGAAAGGGCACGCACTTTTCACCCGCACTACTTACGACTCTTTCCTCCTTGAGCTCCCCCATGGCGCTTAAACAGGCATCCCTGGTACTCCTATCCATCAATGCTAGGGGCTTAAATATCCCGGAGAGGCAATCCACTGCTTTGACTGACTTCCGTAGACACCGGGCCTCAGTGGTGTTTGTGCAGGAAACCCATTTCCGCAGGGGGGCTAGACCTCGCTTCACTGACTCCCATTACCCGACTGGTATGTTTAGCGACACACCGGGCTCTAAATCAAAAGGTACAGCCATTTTATTTCACAAATCGGTCCCTTACCGGGAGACGGCCACGCTGACAGATGACAGTGGCAGGTTTGTGTTTACGAAAGGCCAGATTGCAGGACAGATGTTTACATTCGCAAACCTGTATGCTCCCAACAAAGCACAACACCGCTTTCTCACCAAACTTTTAAGAAAATTGCAGGCCTTCTCTGAGGGCATGCTGATCCTGGGGGGCGACTTTAACATTCCTCTTCACCCATCGGTCGACACTTCTACGGGGCGCTCCTCCCTCCCGACGAACATTCTCCAGTCTATCGCGCAAACACTGCACTCCTCACGACTGGTGGACTGTTGGAGGGCTCTTCACCCCACAGACAGGGACTATACCTTTTACGCGCACACCTCTACCTCTTACTCCCGTATTGATTATGTTTTTCTTCCTTTCTACCACCTCCCCCTCCTCCTCCTCCTCCTCTCTGCAACAATAGGTAATATAACTTGGTCGGACCATGCCCCCGTTATTGTAACTTTTAAATCCCCGACCTTTCGCCCATCGTCCGCAAACTGGCGCCTGAACGACGCACACTTGGCGGATCCGACGCTTTTGGCTGAAAGCAGAATAGTCATGGAACGATTTTTTGTAGAAAACACTGATCCAGAGGTACCCCTGGCCACGGTATGGGAGGCGCATAAGTGTGTGTTGATAGGTCACTACATCAGCGTGGGTTTGGCAATTAAAAAACGTAGGGAGGCCCAAATTTTGGATCTTTATGCCCAGATTGACAAAACAGAGCTTCAACATAAACGGACAGGGGACCCTGCCCTACTCACCTCTCTGACAGCCCTGAGACACTCCCTGGCCGATCTCATGCACACTAGGCATCATAGAGCGTTACTCCGCTCTCAGGCGTTCTTTCACGTACACGGCAACAAGAGCGGTCGACTTTTGGCCAGGCAACTGGCTAAAAGACGGGCTGCAACATATATCCCTACCATTAGAGATAAGAAAGGCAATTTGCATCACCTCCCCACACAAATTATGCAATCCATCACAGATTACTATAAATCCCTCTACGCAGTCCCTGGCTCCCCTACGGAGGAGGCACGGGCGCAAATCCGCCTAGACATTGACAATTACCTCACCCACTATCTTCGACGTAAAGTCTCGGCGAACACAGCTGAGCTCCTGGATGAGCCGATCACTGTAGAGGAATTGAGCCTGGCCATCAAGTCCACACAATCGGGCAAATGCCCGGGACCGGATGGCTTCCCGACTCGGTATTACAAACAATTTTTTGACGTCCTCTCTCCACACTTTTTACGGGCCTTTAACTCCCTGCGTGAGACGAAACCCTTACCCACTCAATCCTTAATGGCCAACATAGGGAACAGTGCTCTACCTACAGGCCGATATCCCTTCTTAATTGTGACGTGAAGCTGTTTGCCAAAATTATAGCGACTCGCCTGAATCCATACATCCCGTCGCTGATACATTTAGACCAAGTGGGATTTGTACCGCACAGAGAGGCCAGAGATAACACGATACGCGCTCTTCACATTATACATGCAGCCCCTAAAGTCCAGGGAGGCCTTGCACTCCTGTCAACGGACGCAGAAAAAGCGTTCGACAGGGTGGGCTGGGACTTCCTTTTCGCCACGCTCCGCCACCTCGGATTGGGACCCCTGCTCCGCTCCTGGATACAGGCGCTGTACACGGGCCCCTCGGCAAGGGTCTGCGTTAATGGTGCATTTACTGATAGCTTCCCTATATGCAATGGTACGCGTCAGGGTTGCCCTCTCTCACCTCTCCTTTTCATTCTTTTAGAACCCTTTTTGGAGGCAGTTCGCCAACACCCGGATATCTCAGGGGTTGCGGGGGGGGGGGCGGAAACACATAAGGTGGCGGCATACGCAGACGACCTTCTCTTTGTCTCTAACCCATTGATCTCTCTCCCAAACATTTTATCGGTCTTTGAGGAATATCGTAAACTAGCTAATCTCAAGATTAATTTTTCGAAGTCCTCTATCTTAAACATTTCGGTCCCATCGCACAGGGTAGTCTCCATGCGCCATACGCTGCCCTTTCGTTGGGAGGGAACCCGACTGAAGTATCTGGGAGTGTGGTTGACTGTGGACTGGTCCCGCTTATACGAAACGAATTTTGCCGAGCTGCTGGCAACTTTCCGCCGCGACCTTAGGGCATGGGACTACCCCCACATCACATGGCTAGGGAGGGTCTCCGTCCTCAAAATGAATATCCTCCCCCGTCTTTACCTGTTCCAAACGCTGCCCATTACCATTCCCTGCTCCTTTTTTGCTACTCTGCGCTCACTGGTGATATCCTATATATGGCGCCGCGCTAGGCCGAGAATCAGTTATGACACCATGACACGTTCTAGACTTCGAGGGGGGTTGGGAGTTCCGGATTTCCCCCGCTATTACGCCTCTTGCCACATTTTGCGGGTGGTGGAATGGACCAGGGAGGGGGTGGTGAAGAGGTGGAAGTCTGTGGAGCAAACGATGCTGGAGGTCCCATTAGCGGTTCTCCCGTGGCTGCCTCGCTCACGGGGCATGCGATTGGCACGCACGTCACCGTTCACAACGGCCACCCTACGGTGTTGGCATAGGGAAGCGACTCGTTCGGGCCTGACGACCTATCCCTCCCCGATGACCCCGATCACATATTACGCTGGATTCCTGTCACATTTGGGACCATGATCGTTGGTGGCCCTGACTACTACCCCCATTCCCAGGGTCCACCACTTCCTCACTAGTTCGGGTGCCATACCCCTCGGCTCTCTGCTGGAGGATAGACCGCCTACTTTTTTGCACCACTTTAAATATCGTCAGGTCACTAACTGTCTCCGTCGTGCACTGAGACCTCACATGCTGACCCGTCCTCTTACACACCTTGAACGTACTTGTGCATCTCCCTCTCTCCTATCTAATGGGGTGTCTATAATATACACCCTTCTACGAGACGCATCCTCCACGATCCCCCCAGCATTCATGGGTAAATGGGAAATGATGTTGGAATGCACGTTCACAGAGGAACAGTGGTCCGACATATGTGAGCTGACACACCGATGTTCCGCGGACAGCAGAACCCAAGAAACTGCTTATAAACTGCTCACACTGTGGTACTATACTCCTATCCGCTTGCACACCTACTCCCCGGACATCTCCCCAGATTGTTGGCGCTGCTTTGGGGCCCTGGGCTCGGTTATCCACCTGTGGTGGGAATGTCCCCAGATATGCCCATTTTGGTTGAGTCTCCACTCCATCGCCAGTGATTTGCTAGGCACCCCACCACCTTTTCCCCTGGCTTCTATGCTGCTTCACCATACCTATATGTCTATAGCGTCTTATAAAAAGACCATACTGCCCCGCATATTGAATGTTGCTAAGAGCCTGATCCCCATGTACTGGAAACAGATCGCCCCACCACCTCTGCGGGAATGGTTCCGCTGGATGGAGGACCTTAGGGCGGTGGAACATTTATATATGTCGGCCACTGATCAACTTCCTCGATACCTCTCAATTTGGTCCCAATGGCACACACTGTCCACTTCATCAGCCTTTCTCGCCCACCTGGGTCCGGCCCCGTCAGTCCCTGCCCTCCCCACACCTGCGCCTGAGTAGAATTTATGCTCTCTTTCCTCCCCAGAATGTGATCACCTGGTTTTCGTTCTCTCCGTTTTATCACCCTAGCTCCCCCACCCTTTGATTCCGCCTGGGAGCCTGCGTGCCCTGTTGTACCATATGTCAGACTTGCATGTCTACCCGCTTTTATTTACCTATAACTTTGGACCTGCGTGTCCTATTATCATTTTCTCTGAAAACTTAATAAAATGATATTTACAAAAAAAAAAAAAAAATGACGTAAAGCTAAGGATGTCACATAGAAACTGACTCAGCTAAGAGTACCTGTGATTCAAAGGTCTGAATCATGAAGCGGCCGTTACTAAAAATCAATGAAGCGGATTATTTTGAACACAAAACACCTTTGTTTCCATGATTTTGAGTTACTGTATGGGGGGAGGGGGTGTATTCATTTTTCGTAAAAACCCTGTCCAACTCTTTCCGGAAGAAAAGAAAATGCTTAAAGGAAGACTCTAGGCTAAAAATTTCCCCCCCCCCCTTTTTACATTATATTATACCTATTGCCCTACCTAGTTATTCAGTATTTTTTTTTTTTTAAATGTAATACTTACCCTAAAACCACTTTTTCCAAAGGCTTTTTTTATACTCCCACTCCCGTCGTGGTAACTCTTCAACTTGGCTAATGGTTTACGTTAGAAGCGCGCATCTCACATAAACCAGCAGGCTTCCTCCCGGCTCCACCTTCTTTGATTAGTGTTACGAGCAAGAGGATGAGCGCAACACTAATCACAGCCGCCAGCTACTGCGGCGAGTTGGAGACGTCATCGCGCTGAAAGCGCGATGAGGTCTCCTACTCGGCAGAAGCGGGAAATACGAATCCCGCTCTGCTGACTGACAGCTGGGAGGGCGGAGTAAAGTCCTCTGTGTCTCTCAGCTGTTTCAGCCGATCAGCTGAGTGGAGGGGGGGGGGGGAAGAGCAAAGAAGAGGGCATACTTAGGTCATCATGACCACCTAAAAAAGCTTAGGTGGTCATGTTGCCTAGAATATCCCTTTAAGTATTGACTGGAAAACTAGGACACATCGAGAGTTGTGCAAGCGAAGTGTGCAATTAGCCCTGCAATGGGTGCTGCACAAGCTTGCAAGTGCAAAGCCTTGGCTCACAGCAAAAACATCAGACCTGACACGCATTCATCCTATGAGTTATGAATCAGTACCTGCTGCCGAAGCATCGGAAGATTGACCTCTCTCCATACACCATTGTTAATTAAATCCCCCTGGACAGCATGCACATTATTATAGGATGTTTTTGACAGCATCGCTTTTTGAGGGAACGTGCGCTCTTCAGTGATCGTCCAGCACTTGAACTGAAAGTTCTAAAAATTGTATTAACAACAATATTAATAAGGCAACTAACGATTATTTTCATAACCGATTTTTTTTTTCCTTTTTTTTTGTAAAGAAAAAAAATAATAAAAAAAATAGATTCATCGGAAAAAAGAAAAACCATACGCAAATTGCATATTTTTCACACACAATGCTACAAGTGCTCACATAGACATGATGATGTCAGCACAAAATCAGGGTGAGAACGGGGGGCACTCCACACAGCCTGACCACTTTAGTTTAGTAGTGTCCCTATAATAGTATATATATAATAATATAATATAATAATGCTCTATCGGCATTCGGACAGGCCCTGCAGCTGCTCTCCGCGTTCTTTCATACTTACCTTCCTGAGCGACGCCGGTAAAGTTTCCGCGCGTGCACTCGTTGGAAGGCCCCCAGCCGCGATCACGTGGGACCACGTGATCGCGGCTGGGGCCTTCCAACGAGCGCACGCGCAAAACTTTCCTGGCGTCGCTCAGGAAGGTAAGTATGAACGCAGAGAGCTCCAGGTGCCAGGTTAGCGGGGGGGGGGGGGAGGGGGAGGGGGAGGGGGGCATATCCACGAGCTGGGGGCATAATCCATGAGAGCTGGGGGCATTTTTATATGAGGTCTGTTCTTATTGGAAAGCGTCACGACATAAAATAAAAGTAGCGGTACTCGGTATCTGTGAGTACTTGAAAAAAAAAAGTATCAGTACTCGTACAAGGTCTTAAAAAAGTGGTATTGGTGCATCCTTAAATTTTAACCCTAGGAGGACTAGGACATGCTGCAGCTTCCACTGAAGTCACAGCTGTCAGCGGATTGGCCGCACACTGGACGATGGAGCGAGTATGCAGCAAATCCAACATTGGCCAACAGGGAATGAACTACTGTACTTTTGCCCTGAAGGCAGATCAATGAACACTGTCAACTTTCTGGGCACGGCAAAACCCTTTTCGTTCTAGATCAATCATTCGAAACCCCCTGTTGAGGGAGAAACAAATTCCGGTCAACATGAGGATTGATTTTCCATTGGACTGGTCAATGCTTAGAGCATCCCTTTAGAATGTATTTCAGTAACACTTTCGAGCCATTGTTCACATTGGTCTAGAAGTGTATTCCAGGCAAACGAGCCAAGTTGTTCCTTGATCAAGCTGATAAGAGGAAATTAAAACATTTGCAGCAATTCTCCGCTTTATGCTGAATCGAAAAACGTGTGGGGGATATCCACAGCATTGAGCACGCCCCCGTCCCGTCCCCCCCACAGCATAGGGGTTCATTTGCTTTTATTTATTTTTTTGAGAAATGATTTTACCAGGAAGGATACATTGAGATTTCTCTCGTTTTCAAGTATGTCCTGGGTGGCGAGTATGTACCGTTGGGTGTCTTGCCCAAGGACACTTACTGGAAAGGTGCTCTTGCCGGGATCGAACCTGTGTCTCCAGTTATAGAGCAGTGATGTTACCTCTACTCCACCCAGCCGGTGATTTGAATGATACCTTCCAAAAAGAGCTCCCAGAAGACCGGATGTCATGAATTGTTATGTTGAAGAAAGCTGGAAAGGGTAACCAGATCAGCTCAAAGAGGGCCAATATTTACCTGTCCATTGGTAGACGTATTGTCTATAAAAGGGAGACAATTTGGCACTGTGGCTACCTTCCCTAAAAGTGACTGCCCATCGTAGAGGACTCAAAGGGTACACTTCACAACTCTCAGAGAGGCAAGAAATAACCCTTGAGTGACAGATGAAGAAATCCTTGGAACTGGTTAAACACCGTCTCTGCTCAGGAGTCTACTGTACGATAAACTTTGTAGAGGCATGGTGTCAATGACTGGATACCATGGAGAAAGACGTTGCTCTAATAATAGTTAAGTATATTGTGGTTTGCTGTGCAATCAGTGTTATTAACTACCCACCCATTTTTAATCCTCCTACCACCAGCAGCGCAAAAAAGTTGTCATGGCGTGGAGCTGTCTCTGGATGTTGCTGTTGGAAAGATGCAATAATTTTCCAACACAGAATGGCCAAGTTACAAAACAAACGTTACCTCAAAAATACATTTTGCAGCACATCATCTTTTCAATATTGTACTGCAACTAAATAAAAACTTCTCCGTCGCCACCCCCGCAGCTTTTCCTCAGGTCATGGTTGTTTTGGTTTCTCTCTCAAATTGCTATGGTATTTTGACACACAACACCTAATATTGTTACATTTGCATTCTATTACCACTATGTGCCCTTCCTGATAGTTAAAAAAGGGACACTGTCAGGTATAGTCTGTGACAATCTAAGGCAGGATACCATCCTTTGCAGAGGTATACCTCTTATAATGCTTCACCATCCTCAAGTCTAGAATGTATTAAGGGTGTTTTGGATCTGCATTTAGTGTTTCGTCAACCAAGACATTGATTATGAGTTCTGGGAGAACCTCACACAACTTGGCAGCTAAATAGATATTTTTAGTAGCGATATAATGTTATGTATACAAATTGTAACCCAGAAACGTTGGAGCCAGGTGTAAAATTCTAAGAGCCGACAACCACCCGACTGCTGTGTGTGTGTTTCGAGGCCTGGGTTAGGAGACTTCTTAAAAATTATGTTTTTTCCCCCAGGTAAGACAACAAGTCCCATACTGTGCTAGAACATGTAATTTTTAAAGCCTTTTACAATTATGTAAAGGTGTGACAATTTTTTAAAAGAATTCTGGTTAAGGTGGAACAGAAATGGTGCTTTCTGGCAACTGAACTCTGGAACTCAACTTCTCCCACTGTTTGGATGCTGATGATGAAAAGCCGTGGCATCCCAGAGATTTGGGAACTACAAGTCAGATGGTGACCACCCAGTCTGAAAGAGACACTGTACAAAAACAAGAAAGCTTAAAAGGGATACTCTATGCTTAAAATGGCAAGGGGAGTGAAATGGTTAACTAGTAGCCTCTCCAGATCTCCTACATCCTATTTTAACACTTATTTTTTTTTCAACTCACCTTAAAGCCAGCACCGAGCTCCCTCTGCCCTGCTCCAGATGTCACATGCTACCAGTTTACTGCAGACCACAGCACTGAGGTGACCACAGGGAGGCTGGACACTTAGGCTCGGGTCAAACGAGCGCAGTGTTCACGTCCATTATAGCATATAATTATGACCAATGGAGCCCCACACAGAAAGTACGTCCGCACGGAACTGCAGATGCATAACAGACGCAGCAAACGGACGCAGATTAGGCAAGAACGTAAATCCGCTAGAACGGACGCACAAAGTACGCTGCGTCCGCATAGCTTTGTGTGTGAGTGATGGAACGTAGTCAGACGGACTGCATTTTTGACGGACAAAATGGTTTTCCATATTAATTTTATTTACCATCTACAAGTCAAAAAAAACATCAGTCACAAAAATGGACCGTTACTGTGATGACCTTGTCGTCAGTCAGAAAGCACGCCCGTTGTGCACGGACGCACAGAATGCGCTCGTCTGACCCTAGTCTTAGACTTGTGTCAAGCCAATCCAACGGCTCAATGCAAGGACAAAGGGAGCCAGTGGCAAGGGTTGAGTCCGAAAGAGAGATCCTCTTCCCTGGAACTCCTCAGAAGTGGAGACAGCACTTACTGACCGGAGTTTCAGATGGATTTAAACCTTCACACTCACAGCTGAAACAACCACCTGGGACCCTCTTCACCCATAAGGCTAATGTCTGATGAACGCAGTCTGAGCGCACTCTGCGTGCGAGCATAACAGACAGACATACTGTAGACACCACATGGTCCATTTTTGTTGACGGACGTAGAAAAAAAATAAAAAAAAATTATGGGAAACAAAATGAATATAAAAAAAAAAAGATAAAAGTTTGAAAAGAATATGAAAAGCCATTTTGTGCGTCAAGGTGCTGGACGTCGCAAATGCGCTGCGTCTGACATCTCACCACTCACACGGAACGCTACATGGACGTGGCGCACTCAGCACATCCATCTAGCAGTTTTACTTTCATGCCTAACTTGCGTCGGTTTGCCACGTGCGTTGTGCGAGCGCAGTTTGGTGTGCACGTACTTTGTGTGTGGGTCTCTTGATCATGATTCTATGATACGACGGACGTTAAACTGTGCGGCAACACGAACGTGATCACTGCGTTCGTCTGACACGGGCCTAAAAAGGTGAGGAAGAGACATTGATGGCCCTCAGGCCACTGTGACCACTTGAGGTACAGAGTGGTCACAGTGACTAGAGTGTCCATTTAAGCATTAACCCCTGTTTTATTATTTGGTTTTATGGCGGCAAAACTCACCTTTGTGTCCCATGGCTCTGAATCCTCCAATTTCCAGCAGAAATCGCATCGGGACTAGCATAAGACAGCGCTCATACTGCCAATCCAATGCTTTTTAATACTTAGTAACATCAGGAGAGAGCGGGTTCAAACTATTACAATGCACGAATGTGCGCGACCGTACTGGTTTCCAATCATCCTGCAACAAAGTGTAGGACATTCACAGAAAGGCTGCTGATTGACAGCCTACGAAAGAGCTGTCATAACTAGGTAAATACACTGGCGGCTGGTGTTCATTTAAGGCTGGCTTGACATTAGTAGACACATAAAGGGATTATTCACCAAGCACCTTTCTTTCACCGAAAGAACAATGGTTTATCTTCGGGGAATTACAGTGAAACAAGTACAGCCTAACTATAGAGAAGGCACTGGTTATGGAGCTGCCACCATACTCCGTTGTACTTCTCAATGTAGTTTCTGCCGAAGTCCTTCAGCGTCTGTTTCAAAAGGTATTACGTGGAAATTAGTGCCAATTTCTGCTTACTTTCCACTGGTGTCTCAGTCGACGCTGCTTAGCAGTTTAGGCTGGGGTCAGACGAGCGTCATTGGAGAACCGAAGGAACGTCCGTGAGAGTGGACGTTCCTTCTACTCGACGCCCGTCTGGCCACATCGCTGAGTGCACACAGCGCTGCAAAGCACGATCCTCCTATGGAGGTTCACACTTTGCACTAGGACACGCGTTGACGGGGCTGCATCGATGGGGAGGCTTTGATAACGGATGCTTGTTGCGCACGCATTTCGTGCGTGCGCACAAGCGTGTGACTGCCGCGTTGCAGCATCACAAATCACAATGCCACGATGGGCACTGGTATGCACTTCAGAACTGGCGCAAATAGTGCGCTCGTCTGACGCCAGCCTTATATGGAATGTCTATGGAGATCTCAACTTCAAAATCATACATACAGTCACCAGTTAAGCAACAGTAATCGTAGTATTAGCAGCAGGTTACACTTTTTACTGAATGATGGCTGTGCTGTTCACGGTTTTAACAGAAAATTTGCCTGTCATTGTTACATGTTCTTTCTGTGGATAGGCGGTGCACACCATAGTTGCAAAAACCGTGATTTAAACAGGTTTTGGCAAACACTGGGAGTTACTTCTATAGATTTGAAATATGTGGGTAGCAAAACCTAATAATTAGCTATTTTACAGTCCCTGTTCCTAAACCGTTGGTAGTCATCTAGGAACCCTATTCAAACCCCCTCAGTAACGGGGCGCTGTAAAGGGGATGGGGGATATAAAGAAAAATAAATACCTGTATATAAAAAAAAAAAAAAAAACCATTGAAAGTCAAAATCCTTTACCAGACCTGTCTTCGTGACACGTTAACAGGCCAGGTTTGCCTGATGTCTGAAGCACAGGTGATATGATTTGCTGATCAGTGATTGCAGAATTCATTCTGAATTTCCCCAAAGAAATCCTTAAAATCTGTCTGTTTAGGAGGTACCTGAGGACCAGGGTGGAGACACACTGCTTTACCTGCTCCGCTACTGGACCTGTTCTGACCCTGCTCCTGTATTAGTGACTCAAGCTGGAATAATTCGGAGCTACAAATATACCTGTAGCGGTGCCACACGCCACCTCTGGTATCAGCTTCTGAAGTTCACAGGAACCCATGCAGGCTAGTGCGTCCCTACTGAGAGCTTAAATGATTTGGGGGGGGGGCCGAGGGTCACAGCAGAACAACACTGGGAACTATTTGTTACCAGTCTTCCGCCAAGTACAGAATGGCAGCTCCAGGCGAGAAGAAGGAACCGCGTTGGAATAGCTCTTCTCATTCTGACCTCTATTAAATAGCTCCTAATGCAAAGTATAGGAGCTAGTAATGAATTCCATTCATGTACAGTAGCCAGCCCCGTTTCCCCTTTTTATGGAACCTTATTTATGCTTTAAAGGCAGAAAACGCATCAAGAGAATTGAATTTCTGGGGCATCAAATGTTTGGCAACACTGCACAGTGCCTGACCGCCACCCCAAAATGCCAAACGACTCCCCATGAGACTCCATAAGCTGTAAGAGCATTTAAAGCAGAAGTCAACAACCTTTGGCCCTCCAGATGTTTTGGAACTACATGTCCCACAATGCTTCTAGGATGGTTGAGCCTCATGGCAAAGGTAGTTCCAAAATATCTGGAGGGCTAAGGCTGCTGACCCTGGATTTACAAGGACACACCAGTGTTTTGAGCTTTAGCAACTCAGCAAGTTAAAGCAAGCACTTCCCCATCCATTAGGTTTTAGACCATCAGGACGTTCTTACACAGACGACTCCTTCTTGGTGGAAATACAAAGGGCCCTATTCCACGATTGGCTTTAAATGGCAGATGCTAATGGCAAACCTATATGTCAGCGGTTTTCCGTTAACGTCTGTCATTTGACAGCTGCATTCTGACCAAGTCGCTTTCTCAGCAGCTCCAGTCGTAATATTTTCAAGGTGTTAAACGATAAAACGGCAGCTGCACTGAGCACCAAGCTGTAATCAGCTCCAGCAGTCTGTAAGACTCCATGGTGACGGACGCAAACTTGCGCACGTGAGGCCTATCCATGATGGCGGAAGGATTCATGGAGCAAAACTGGGAACAAGTATCTTCCCAGCGTTCAACAGTCCGCAGAGCGAGGACGCGTTGGATTTCTGAGGGATCTAAAGGAGAGTATGGTTTTTTGTTTGTAAAGTTACTGTACAGTGTTTTGTTATTAAGCAGAATCGCCATCATTTAACAGAGTTTAAAAGCAAGTTTTCATAAACATCAATCTCAGATTGTTGGAATAACCTGGTTTTCCAATCTGTAAAGTCTCCCGTACAAAGTATAGGGGATGATAATGTACAGTTAAGGCATCTCGGAGCAATGCGTGTGAAAATTAAGCAGAGCTTGTGCCTTAATGCTGCATGGCTCAAACGCTTTGCTTAGCGGCAACCTCAGTATCGGGCCCAAGAGCGTTACGGAATTACGTCGCCATGCACACATCACCAACCGGTTACCACTCACTGGCATGGCACGCCCCGCAGGTTCTGAAGCCCATACCTGAGGGCCAAGTGCATCACTGGCTGTCGCAGCACCCAATGATGCGCTCGGCGAAGGAATCCATAGGGAATGAGCGGGGAGTCCCATGGCGTTTAGCCCCACCCGCCGCAAGGATGGCATAGAACGCCCTGTGGCAGTAATGGGTTAAGTAAAGATCCTTATTACAGGTCAGGAGAGAAAAGTGGGCAGACTCCTCTTTCAGATATGAATAACTTACTAGAAAAAGGTAGGAAATAAAAGGCTGGGAATTGGGGCAAAATGTTTGATTTTAAGTTGAGAATCCACGAGAAGGTTCCTTTCAGGAAGTTATAATGACAGCCTCCTGCGTCAGCCCACCATTACTAATGGGAGCCCCTGCTGTGATGCTGCTGTGAGGGGGTTTGGGGAGTGTCTGCATTCCTGGATCACTCCCCAGTCACTCGGCCATCACGATGGGAAGCGGCGACATAGTGACTTGCGGATATCCTGGGCCCTCTCCTGTCATGTTAGGGGCTGTTACGCGCACCCCCGCCGCCGCTGAGGCCTAGTGGGTGTCCCGGACTCTGCTCCTCGGCCTGGGTTGGCGCCATGTAAATAAAAACACCCAGACGGGGCTCCCCAGCCTCCCTCTCCGGAGCCCCGCCGCCTTCACGTAAGGGATACAGGGGAGAAGGGGGGGGGAAAGGACACTCACGGCGAGAGAGCAGCCACAATCATATCAGGGGGACCGGCCTGTCTCCGCCCGCTCGTCTCTTCTCCTTTTTTTACTCTCCCTGCTTTCTGCCAGGTTCCTGGGGCTGCCTGATGGCTCCGGTCTGGCCCTGTCACATGACCCCGCTGACGTCACCACGGGTACGGGAAGCGGCTGAGACCAACCCTCCGCAGCCCCCTACAGGCGTTTCTATTGATTCTCTCTCTGGTTTTGTGTGCAGGTTGTGTGACACCCAGGCATAGCTAGGATTAGTCTCTAGTCTGACTAGAAGTTATAGAATCCATTACCCAGTGCTCAGCTGCCTCTTCCTCTCTTCTTTTGCCATACATTAACCCTTTCGCTGCTGAGGCTTTTCCCGCCCCTGTGCTGAGGTCATTTTTACCGGTTTTGCTCATCATGTTTAAACGCGTTTTGAAGGCTTATTTTAGTATATGACCCAGACATATTATATATCGTTCTTTCCGTCAGACTCGGTAGATTCATAATATATCATTATTATATGTATACGTCATGACCTGTCTGTATATTATAACAAAAAATGCAATAAAATATGGATTTTCAATAATTTACAATGTGTAAAGTGGTTTTTTTTCACATTTTAACATGCGAGCAATTGCGGTTATATTTTGTATGGGGTGCGCTTGTTAAAAAAAAAAATCGTTAGTGCAGCTTCATTGTTCACATTATAATTGAAATGGGAACAATATTGCTGCATTAACAAACCAAAAAAAAGAAAAAAAAAGTTGTTTATTTTTTTTTTATAATTTTTTTTAAAATATTTTTTTAAAAAAACTTTTTTCATAGTCATGTTTGGTATTGTTGGAACAGCCATGCTTTAACGGCCAAACATTAACCCCTAACTGCCACGGATCGGGAGATAGGGGGTTCATTGGAACCCCCTATCTCCACCATTGGTGGCAGTTAGGGGTTAACTCCAGGACTGGCGTCATCGTGCTATGCACAAGGTTGGATAGTCTGCAGATCATCTGGGTAAAGCGCAGATTTTTCAGCTCTTCCAGACTGTTACCTGAGGGCAGTTGTTAGTTTTAAGATTACCCGGGTAAAGTCTGAATTTTTCATTTTTTTGCTGCTTTAGGCTAATGTCAGATGAACGCAGTCAGAGCGCACTCTGCGTGCGTGCACAACGGATGGACGTACTGACGGAAGATACTGTAGACACCACATGGTCCGTTTTTCTTGGCAGACGTAGAAAAGAAAGGGAATTATGCATAGCACGATGACGCCAGTCCTCAGGGGGCATTCCCGGAAGCTTGGCCGACATCCAAGATGTCGGCCAGCTCCGGGAAAGGATCACGAACCGGCGCTTTTCGTCGCTGATTCGTGATCCGGCCCCCATGGGGTTAAATCCAGGTACCGTTAGGAAGGGCAGGCTGTGCCCTTCCAAACGGTGCCTGGATTAACCCCCTGCACCCCTGCGATCAGGAGGGAGAGAGGTCCGAAGGACCTCCCCCCCTCCCTTTCAGGCGCCTCCTCTGCACATGCGGGGGGGGGGCGCCTGAATTAGATATCATCGCGCCGCCGCGGTGACATCTAATTAGGCCGGCGGCGGTTCCGGGTGCTGGGCTGACATTGAGGATGTCATCCCGCACCGGGGGGCTCAGCATGTCCTCCGCAAGGCTGAGCGCGTCCACCGCACCGAAGGGGTTAAGGTCTTCAAAACACTGTTTCACAGAGAAGCCACAACAAAATTGGTAGAGCATGATGGTCCTTTTTTGCTCCCTTTGAGAATTTCAGTGTCAGTTTTTGAGTCACCTTGGGTCTATGGCAGTGATCCTCACTGTTTTTTGTTTAGGAGCCACGGCAGCAAGAGATCAGTCAAGAGGAGAGCCGCATTACCTACAGTTGTGTTCAAAATTATTCAACCCCCACTGAAATTGAGTGTTTTGGCCAGTTTGACATTGATTTTGATCATTCAGACCTCCCCCCTTCTCTTTCAGGCGCCTCCTCCGCACATGCGGGGGGGGGGGCGCCTGAACTAGATGTCATTGCGCCGCCGCGATGACATCTAACTAGGCCGGCGGCGGTTCCGGGTGCTGGGCTGACATCGAGGATGTCAGCCCGCACCGGGGGGCACAGCGATCAGCCGGAACCCGGCCGATCGCTGGCCCCAAAGGGAGGACGCGCTGAGCGCGTCCTCCGCAAGGAACGCTATCTGCGGGTGGACGCGCTGAGCGCGTCCACCGCAGCGAAGGGGTTAAGGCAATATGGAGTTTTATACAGGGAACTGGGGAGAAGAGACATTGAAATCACACAAAAAATAGAAACTAATTAGGCTATTTTCCCAGTTCTGATCTGACCTAGATACACAGTTACAGATTCCTTGGTTTATAATATATATATCATATATATATTATATTATACTTTATATATATAGTGCCAGTTTATTCCGTAGCGCTGAACAATGGGCAGGATATACACAGAATTACAATACACGGAGACTGAACAACATTTTGATTAACCCTTTACAGGAGAAAACGAGGTACCTATTCCCGTGGGAATTTACAATCTAGAAGATTCATATATATGTATGTTACGGTTAAAGCCCTAAGTGCGGTTATCCTAAAATTACCCAGGTAACCCTGACATTACCCAAAACGGCTGGGTAAGGCCCACGTCAGACAAACGCAGTCATCACGTCCGTGTCGCCGCACAGTTTAACGTCCGTCGCAGCATAGAATCATGATCAATAGAGACCCACACATGAAGTATGTGCGCACCGAACTGCACACGCACCACGCAGATAGCAAGGAATGCAATTTAGGCAAGAACGTAAAACCTCTAGGACGGACGCGCAGAGTGCACCACGCCCGCATAGCGTTCTGTGTGTGTGTGATGACACGAAGTCAGACGGAGCGCATTTGCGACGTCCAGCACCTTGACGCACAAAATGGCTTTTCATATCAATTTCCAATTTGTATCATTTTTCCTATTAATTTTGTTTCCCATAATTCCCTTTCTTTTCTACGTCTGCCAAGAAAAACGGACCGTGTGGTGTCTACAGTATCTTCCGTCAGTACGTCCATCTGTTGTGCACGCACGCAGAGTGCGCTCTGACTGCGTTCATCTGACATTAGCCTAAAGCTGCAAAAAAATGAAAAATTCAGACTTTACCCAGGTAATCTTAAAACTAACAACTGCCCTCAGGTAACAGTCTGGAAGAGCTGAAAAATCTGCGCTTTACCCGGATGATCTGCAGACTATCCAACCTTGTGCGGTTAAAATCAAATTTTGTTATCATTCAGATAAAAGTCTGTACCTTCACCCGGGTAATCTGAGGACTATCCACAGCATCACCTGGGTAATCTGAGGACTATCCACAGCTTCACCTGGGTAATCTGCAGAGCATCCAACCCCGCTTGGGTAACAGTGAATTTTGCTATTATCTATGGATATTATCAATGAAAATGGCAAAAGACAAACATTAAAATGTATTGCAGATATAATGAATATACAGAATAACAGGATATGTTTCTTATATGAATGTGAAAGAGTTACATGATCTTTATTATGTGTCATATGTATTAAATATCATTTATAAAACATAATAACCATTAGGTTACTCTTTATATAATATCTTTATCTTCATAAATTAATTTTCAGACAATTAACTCACAGAGTTACATGACAGTTATTTAGTGTGGTTTGTGACTCTGGATACAATTTGGTTAAAAATAACAAAAACTACAATTTTGTTATCAGTCAGATAACGGTTTGCAGCTTTATCCGGGTAATCCTCGGATTTCAGTCAACTGTAACCTGCTGAAAACCCAAGAAAAGCAAAGTACCCAGAGGCGTTTGCAGATTACCCGGATAAAGTCCGATGTTTCATTGCACATCGCACTTTATCCAACAACACTAGGGTAATGTGCGGTTTACCTGGGTAAAACACAGCAGAAAACCGGAGTACCCTGAGGCCTCTGGATACTTTGCAGATTTCCCGGATGAAGTCCGAAATTTCATTTCACTTCGGACTTTTGCTAATGACGCCTGGGTAATGTCAGGATTACCCGGATAATCCTAAAATTAACCGTAACATACGGGTAAAGTCTGAAGTGCGGTTCATCCTAAAATTACCCGGGTAATCCTGACATTACCCAAATCGGCTGGGTAAAGCTGCAAAAAATGCAATTTTCAGACTTTACCCAGGAAATTTTAGGACTAACCAACTGCCCTTGGGTAACAGTCTGGAAGAGCTGAAAAATTCACACTTTACCCAGATAATGTCCAAGTCTGAAGCTTCACCCGGGTAATTTGAGGACTATCCACAGCTTCACCTGGGTAATCTGAGGACTATCCACAGCTTCACCTGGGTAATTTGAGGACTATCCACAGCTTCACCTGGGTAATCTGCAGAGCGTCCAACCCCGCTTGGGTAAAAGTGAATTTTGCTATTATCAATGGATATTATCATTGAAGATGGCAAAAGACATGACAGTTACATGACAGTTATTTAGTGAGGTTTGTGACTGTGGATACAATTTCATTAAAAATAACAAAAAACACAATTTTGTTATCAGTCAGATAACAGTTTGCAGCTTTATCCGGGTAATCCTCGGAATTCAGTCAACTGTAACCTGCTGAAAACCCAAGAAAAGCAGAGTACCCAGAGGCGTTTGAATATTTTGCAGATTACCCGGATAAAGTCCAATGTTTTATTACACATCACACTTTATCCAGCAACACTAGGGTAATGTGCAAATTAGACGGTTAAAACACCGCAGAAAACCGGAGTACCCTGAGGCCTCTGGATACTTTGCAGATTACCCGGGTAAAGTCCGAAATTTCATTTCCTTCAGACTTTTGCTAATGACGCCTGGGTAATGTCAGGATTACCTGGGTAATCCTAGGATTAACTGCACTTTGGGTTTAACCGTAATATATATATATGTATATATATATATAAAAATGCTGGACACTTGTTTCATATATTCCAGTATATTTGAGTAGTTTTGTATGGCCCTAGGTACAGGATCTGCAGCCTTGCAAGGTTTGGCTAGGGGACCCAAGAGGAATGTAACATGTAACAGCCCCTGTGACAGAAACAAAGCGTTAATCCCCTTATCACCCAAGCCCTGGGGAGCGGAAACTGCTAAACACATTGGGCTGTATTCCAACTCTGGGCCCTATTCCATAGTTGTTGGTAAAATAACTACAGGAGACGTTACACATAAGGGGTTATTCAGAAAGCACAGTTTGGCGCACTTCGTTGCTCTCCTGTGATTCCATTTTGCTGACACTGCGGTGTATTCACTATTCACCACAGGGTCCCTGAAATGTGCCGAATACGGAATCACCAAAGATCGCCAAGCTGCAGAAAAACCCCCAGAACTCAATTATTCTTCTTATAGGTGTTTAAACCAATAATAATGCATTAAAATGTGTCTATATATTAAAAAAGGTCCTACAAAACATAATAAAAAGGTCTGTAACAGAATAAAAATATGCTTTTTATAGGAAAATTGGGAAACAAAAATTTTGCCTAAAAAAAAAATACAGATTTTTTTTTCCAAAAAGTAAATAAAAAAGCTGTTTGCTGAAAATGAAAAGAATAAACCGTTGAATAAAAAAATGCATAAAAATTATTAGGGTAATTCAAAGAGAATCGAAAAGTCACCGCACGTTCGGTGACTTATCGTTCTCTTCAATTCGGTTCGTTTTGCCAATCCCATTTCGGCGACCCTGCGGTGTATTCAGCAAGCACCACAGGGTCCCCGAATTGCAGGGAAAGGCCGCCGCAAACCCGACGAATGCACGCCGAAAACCCGCAAAAGCATCTGGATTAACCCGCTGAAAACGCCGGAAAAACCCGAGCAGGAGCCGATCACACGCAGCGAAGCAGCCGGAAAAAGCCGACACCGCAGACGAATGGAGTGAATAAATTGGAAAAACAGTTTGCTTGTATGTTTGAGGCTGGTGTCAGACGAGCGTAGTGTTCACGTCCGTGATTGCGCCTAAAAGTACGTCCGTGATAGCATGACAGAAAGCCCATCGGAGCCCGACACATGAAGTACGTCCAGGGCCGTCTTTAACGCAGGGCAAAAGGGGCAGCTGCCCCGGGCCCAGTTATTGTTGAGGGGCCCAAAGCAGCTGCCCCTTGGGCCCACGTACACTAGGCAGTGACGGCTCTCAAAGGCAGCTGCCTATTTTGCCCCCACAACGTCAGACTGCACGGGGGGGGGGGGGCACTAGATTCTCTGTACGCCGCCCGCTGATGCAGTCAAGGCTGTGCGGGTAGAGAATATGGGACTTCCGTATCTGGCTCCTCCCCCTTTCTGACGTCATCTTCCTGTGTCCGCACATTACAGTCAGTGTCCGTGTGCATGGGGGCTGCTGAGGAGGAGCTGGAGCTAAATGGGAACCAGGATCATGGAGGTGCAGGGCCAGGCAGTTATGTAGGTATTTGTTTTTTTTTTTTCAATCTGTGTGCAAAGTCAAAGCCCCTGCTCACCAGAGATCTGCATCCAGCCTCCCCCCCCCTCAGACCATGAGCTGCAGGCATCATTCACACAGGAAGGCAGCTCTCTGTCCCCAAAATCTCCCCCAACAGCTGTGGCCTGACCATGGATCCTGGTCCTCGCAATCTCCAGCATCAATCCAACCCACTCCACACTCTCCAACATCAAACTCCCCCTCCAGCATCAAACCCCCACTCCAGCATCAATCCCCCACTCCACACTCTCCAGCATC
Source organism: Leptobrachium leishanense (assembly GCA_009667805.1). Taxonomy (NCBI): domain Eukaryota; kingdom Metazoa; phylum Chordata; class Amphibia; order Anura; family Megophryidae; genus Leptobrachium; species Leptobrachium leishanense. Next base: position 286,538,740 of record CM019067.1, on the reverse strand, counting down.
AACCCCCCCCACTCCAGCAGCAAGCCCCCAACTCCAGCATCAATCCCCCCACTCTACACTCTCCAGCATAAACCCCCCACCCCACACTGTCCATCAACCCCCACTCCATACTCTCCAGCATCAACTCCCCACTCCAGCATCAACCCCCCCACTCCACACTCTCCAGCATCAACCCCCCCACTCCACACTCTCCAGCACCAACCCCCCACTCCACACTCTCCAGCATCAAGCCCCCCACTCCAGCAGCAAGCCCCCACTCCAGCATCAATCCCCCCACCCCACACTGTCCATCAACCCCCACTCCATACTCTCCAGCATCAACTCCCCACTCCAGCATCAACCCCCCCCACTCCACACTCTCCAGCATCAACCCCCCCCACTCCACACTCTCCAGCACCAACTCCCCCACTCCACACTCTCCAGCATCAAGCCCCCCACTCCAGCAGCAAGCCCCCCACTCCAGCAGCAAGCCCCCACTCCAGCATCAACCCCCCACCCCACACTGTCCATCAACCCCCACTCCATACTCTCCAGCATCAACTCCCCACTCCAGCATCAACCCCCCACTCCACTCTCCAGCATCAACCCCCCCACTCCACACTCTCCAGCATCAAGCCCCCCACTCCAGCAGCAAGCCCCCCACTCCAGCAGCAAGCCCCCACTCCAGCATCAACCCCCCCACCTCACACTGTCCATCAACCCCCACTCCATACTCTCCAGCATCAACTCCCCACTCCAGCATCAACCCCCCCCACTCCACACTCTCCAGCATCAACCCCCCACTCCACACTCTCCAGCACCAACCCCCCACTCCACACTCTCCAGCATCAAGCCCCCCACTCCAGCAGCAAGCCCCCAACTCCAGCATCAATCCCCCCACTCCACTCTCCAGCATAACCCCCCACCCCACACTGTCCATCAACCCCCACTCCATACTCTCCAGCATCAACTCCCCACTCCAGCATCAACCCCCCCCACTCCACACTCTCCAGCATCAACCCCCCCACTCCACACTCTCCAGCACCACTCCCCCACTCCACACTCTCCAGCATCAAGCCCCCCACTCCAGCAGCAAGCCCCCCACTCCAGCAGCAAGCCCCCACTCCAGCATCAACCCCCCACCCCACACTGTCCATCAACCCCCACTCCATACTCTCCAGCATCAACTCCCCACTCCAGCATCAACCCCCCCACTCCACACTCTCCAGCATCAACCCCCCCACTCCACACTCTCCAGCATCAAGCCCCCCACTCCAGCAGCAAGCCCCCCACTCCAGCAGCAAGCCCCCACTCCAGCATCAACCCCCCCCCACCTCACACTGTCCATCAACCCCCACTCCATACTCTCCAGCATCAACTCCCCACTCCAGCATCAATCCCCCACTCCACACTCTCCAGCAGCAAGCCCCCCACTCCAGCAGCAAGCCCCCCACTCCAGCAGCAAGCCCCCACCACACTCTCCAGCATCAACCCCCCACTCCAGCATCAATCCCCCACTCCACACTCTCCAGCATCAACCCCCCACTCCAGCATCAATCCCCCACTCCACACTCTCCAGCATCAACCCCCCACTCCAGCATCAATCCCCCCACTCCACACTCTCCAGCATCAACCCCCACTCCAGCATCAATCCCCCACTCCACACTTTCCAGCATCAACCCCCACTCCAGCATCAATCCCCCACTCCACACTCTCCAGCATCAACCCCCCACTCCAGCAGCAAACCCCCCACTCCACACTCTCCAGCATCAAACCCACACCCCAGCAGCAAGCCCCCCACTCCAGCATAAACCCCCCACTCCATACTCTCCAGCATCAAACCCCCACTCACACTCTCCAGCAGCATCAAAAAGCCCCCCCCCCCACACACACACAAACCTTTCTGCTGCAGTGTGTATAAGGTGTGTAGTTAGTGTGTGTACTACTGAGGGGTATAGTGGTTATATGTGTGTGTAATTTGTGTAAATACTATATAGTGTGTATACAATGTACTGAACATACATTATACAATGAGTATATACTGTATACTGGGTATATGCTAAGTGTATAGTGTGTCTAATGTATATCCTCAGAATATAGTTTGTATATGTTTATGAGCTTATGTGTATATGTATATATATGTAGGAGTGTATAGAGTTACTGTATGTAGTGGGTAGTCTGACTGTATAATGTACATATTTTAGGGTTGTGTACTGAGTACAGTTGTCGCACTATATAGTGGATGATGTGTATAGTGTATAAACTTGCTGAGTCTGAGGAGCTCTGTCATGCACTCATACACAATGTACATTACTAAAGCTTTTTGAGAAAAGTCCATGATGTATTTGTTGTTTTTTTCTTTTCGGGATGTTGGGGGTGGAGAGCAAAATTATGCGAAGGTGTTCTTTCAGGGGCCCCATGAAAATGTTTGCCCAGGGTCCAATTAATACTAAAGACGGGCCTGAGTACGTCCGCACTGAACTGCGGACGCACAACGGCCGCGGCCCACGGAGGCAAGGCAGGCAAGAACGTACAACCAGAACGGCCGCACAAAGTGCGCTGCGTCCACAACGTCCGCATAGCTTTGTGTGTGAGTGATGGAACGTGGTCAGACGGACTGCATTTATACATCCAGCATTTTTCACGGACAAAATGGTTTTGCTTTTTATTTTATTTTCTCTCCTACATCCGTCAAAATATACGTCAGTGATAAACGGACTGTGTGGCCACTACTGTGTCTTCCGTACTGACGTACGTCCGTGTGCACAGACATACAGTCCGTAGAAATCCTGCTCGTCTGACCCTAGCCTGAAAAGTGAAACGCTGTTTGCAAAGAAACTACTGAGCGAAAATGTCTGAAATTTGCATATGAGGTCCAGGGAATGATAATAAAAAGGGCTGTTACATGAAAAAATAAGTCAACTTAAAAAAAAAAAAAATCCAGAAAAATGCTTAACATATCCTAAAAAATCTATAAATAAAGAGACTTTTTACTGCAGAATTTTATAATGAATGGTTTATTAGATATTGAATTAAAACGGGAATATTTTTTAACATTGAAGCCTATGGGATTCGCCTGAATAAATCTGTAGAATTAAACCACCGAATGGCAGGGCATTTCGGGAACTTTTCACTGCTGGTTTGTGTTCTCTGAATAGCCGAAGCAGTGCTTTTTCATGGGGATTTCACTGCCCTCGAACAGGCACCGAACAGGCACCGTATGTGCAGGCAATTCGCCAGGATTTGGCGAATTGCTTGCTATCTGGATAGTCGAATGGCCAAGAAAGGTAACCGAACGCTGATTTTCAGCGTTCGGTTACCTTTCTCCAGCCATTCAGATCTCTTTGGATAACCCTGTATATATATTTTTTTACATTGAATCCTATGGGATTCACCTGTTTAAACCTGTCGAACAGAACCGCCGAAAATCAGGTAATTTTACTGACATTTCGGTGCAGTTTGGTGTTCGATTAACCATTATTTCTCTATAAGACAATTTGAGACAATTTCGCTGCCACCGAAGACTGTTATTTGTGGCAGACTGCAGCATATTTTGCTGTCAATTCAGCAGTATTTGGCAAATTGACTGTTTAGTCAATAGATGAACTGCCATGAAATTGTACCGTACAGTGCCCTTCGGTGGCAAGTTCGCCCCTTACTGAATAACCCCTCTAATGTTACACAAAACATCTCCTGTGGTTATCCTATCAAATAGAATTGCTGTTGCGTTCTTGCCACAACCTGAGCTTGCGGCGTCGAGTGTTGCGATTTCCTGCGCGTGGTTACTGTTAAACAACCTCTCATATACATATTAGGGGAGATGTTAATTTTTACGTCCACGCGGTAGTGCAAGTTATTCCAATGTAGCTTGCGCTTCTATCCCGGAGATGTTATTTCACTGACAAATACTGACTTCTAAAAGCTGGTGTTAAGTGATTTTGCATTTACAAAAACATCTAACACCCTTTGAAACCCCCCCATTTAATCCCATAGTCACCACTCATCCAGTGGAGAAGGTGGCACGATCCGCCGCTTCCTCTCACCAGTAGCAGAGTGAGACTGGGAACAAATAGTTCCTAGTCTTCCTATGCGATTCATCTGCTGCGCGATCTCCCAAGAGTGATCTCACAGCGGGGACATGCAACGCTCCATGGAGTCCTATGGACTGCACAAGACATACTCGCAATAGCGTGCAGTGCCGGTGCAGGTATCTGGCAGCCTTGCGATTCGTTCTGGGGCCAGGAGCTAATAAAGCGCCTACCCCGGAATACGGACGGTGAAATGGTGACGTAAGGAAAACTTGCAGGTGCAGATTTTCCTGCTTAGCATCACCTTTTTAATGTCAGCTATGGAATAGAGACATATTATGGGTCACCCTGGGACGTTTACAACAGTTCTGGGTAACTTTACACCAGGGTTAGAATAGAGCCCTTTATCACTGAGCAAAGTGATCACACACATGCAGGCCCGGCCCGACAATGGAGCAGTGCAGAGCGCTTGCTCCAGGCGGGAAAAATTCAACAGCGGCAAATTTTTGCGCTGCTATGGTGATCGCTGACGCTGCTGCACTATTTTTTTTGCCAGCGCTCGGACCGCGGCTTGGCGGCAGCATCTAACTTGGAGGCCGGCACGTGGATACATTGCGTTTGACGATGCCAGTCCGTCGCTGACCGCGCCCTCCCACACGCATCGACAAGGGAGACGAGCGCGGGATCAGGACACGTGGGCAGCCACCGGCGGATAGAATGTCAAGCACGCACAGGGCAGACTGTCAGAGAAGAGAGTCAGAGAAGAGTCCACACCCTATCCAGCTCCAGCTGGGCCCTGGAGGAGACGCCAGCTACCCTGTGACAGACAGACGTAAGCCTGGGGACTGGGTCACTGTACTAATATATACTGTGCACGGCAGCCACAATAACTTTGTCTGCCACAACCAGCCAGGGCCCAACGGGAGCTGGAGGAGAGTGCTGTGGCAGACAAAGTTGTTGTGGCTGCCGTGCACAGTATATATTAGTACAGTTAAGTACACAGTGTGGTGCGGGATCACAGCTAAGTCCTGGTGTGAAGGAGCAGAGCTTGTAGTTTTGGGGTGTCCGGGTGTAGCTGCCCTGGGTGGGGGGCTGAGGACGGGAGATCATATCTTTCATCTCCAGACTGATCGCGGCGCTGCTGCTGGTGCTCGGGGGCTTAATGGCAGGGGGTAAAAATTCCCGCCCCCTGCAACACCCCCTAGATGTAGCAAATGCCTTTAATGATTATTTTGTCGGATGCGCCACCACTTTGATTGCCAAGCTAGGAAATAACATTCAATCAGAGAGGCCTCATGCAGGTCAGGCCCCTCCAATTGTGCAAAGTCCCTGTATCAGACAGGAATTCAGTTTTAGACCAGTGCCTTTCAGTGTCGTTACTAAACTTCTCCGTAAGCAAAAAATTAAATACCAGTCTGACCTGATCAAATACCAGCAATGCTGCTGAAAATCAGTGCGCCGGCAATTGCAAAGCCTGTCGCAACCCTAATAAATGAATCACTGGCGACTGGATACATACCCAAACTCTGGAAGACTGCGAGAGTGGTACCTATCCATAAAAGTGGTGACAGTACTTTGGTATCCAACTACCGTCAAATATCGTTGCTCCCTGTAGTGTCAAAAATCTTGGAAAAATGCGTCTACACACAATTACATGATTATTATCAATATTGGAACTACTTAACCCCGGATCAATCCGGCTTTCGTCCAAATCACTCAACTACAACCGCCCTTTTAAAAGTCTGCAATGATATCCAAGCTGGGATGGAATAAGGAAACCTAACTGGAGCCATCTTCCTTGATTTTGCCAAGGCCTTTGACACCGTAGACCATGGCATCTTGTTCGAAAAACGTAAAAACTCTGGTATTGGTGATCGCACGCTAACCTGGTTTCAATCATATGTATCCGAACGATCACAATATGTGTCAATTTCTGGCAGCTCCTCCCTCCCGCTCCCAGTCACTTGTGGTGTACCCCAAGGCTCGATACTCGGCCCCCTGCTATTCACAATATTCATAAATGATCTGCCCAACGTCTGCAAAGCCTCAACTGTACACATGTACGCAGATGACACTGTGATCTATACCAGCAAACCAGATCTCCCACAGCTGGAGGCCGTGCTGCAAGAACAAGTCACAGAGGTAGAAAAGTGGATCAAACACAACAAACTTTTTTTAAATACTGACAAAACTGTAACGATGCTCTTTGGAACCGCACCTAAACTACACAAATTGCAAAATCCCCATCTATGTGTTGGGACAAAATCAAATGGCACGCTGACCACAGTCACTTCTCTCAAATATCTAGGTATGTGGTTGGACCCGAATCTATCCTTTGGCCCCCACATCAAAAAACTTTCATCTAAACTTTACCCCAAACTAGGTGCCCTGTACAGAAACAAATCCTGCCTGAGCCCCGCGGTAAGAAAGCAAATTGTACAGCAAATGCTTATGCCAGCTATTGAATACGGAGATGTAGTGTATGCAGCGGCCTCGCAAACACACCTTCAGAAACTTACCACATTGTATAACTCCTTCTGCCGCTTTGCGCTACAATGTAACTACATGACCCACCATTGTGACATGTTAAAAGAGCTAAACTGGCCATCGCTGGACTCTAAACGCACCCTTCACCTCTCCAGCCTGGTGTCTAAGAGCATTTCTGGGAAGCTGCCACCCTACCTGAATAGACTGCTTCCCCCAACAGCTCCCTCATCCTATAGCCTCCGATCCAGGACCAGCACCTTACTTGCAATACCACAATACAAAAAGACAGTGGCTCGATCCTCATTTTCCTACAGAGCACCACAATTATGGAATAACCTCCCAGACACAATCAAATCTTCCCCCAGTCTTAAGTCACTCAAGAGCTCCTTACTAACATACGTCAATACAGAATGCACCTGTAAACATGTAACATAATGACTATTTCCTACATGTTTATTTTCTGTTAATCTGTATATTTGTGTTGTTTTTCAATATCTTGCATTGTATTACTTGTATTTCTGTAACTGTAACACTTCAATGTTCTTGAACCCAGGACATACTTGAAAACGAGAGAAATCTCAATGTATCCTTCCTGGTAAAATCCTTTATAAATAAATAAATAAAACAAGCTGCTGCTTTTTACCTGAACATTTCTATTACACACCATTAACCCCTGAGGGTATGGGAAGCCCGGATTAACCCCTGGTGTGCATTATCAAAGTATTATAGCACGGAAAGGGTGTAATTCCACAGCGGTAACAGGATCATGTACACGTACAGGCTGTAAGTAGAGTTAAACATCCAGCTCAATGGGTGATTTCAAGGGTTAAATTCCAGGAAAGCAAATCTATTGGAATCTGTGATTGTGTGTGTGTTGGGGGGGGGGAGTATTGCAGCCCTGGAAGTGCAGAGCTACAGCCACACACACACACAATCACAGATTCCAATGGATTTGCTTTTCTGGAATTCAACCCTTGAAATCACCCATTGAGCTGGATGTCTAACTCTACTTACAGCCTGTACGTGCAGCCAGATCCTGGGGAGCCCTGAACCTACGTAACCCGTGTACTGTATATCTGGCTCTGAAACTAGGAAAGTCAAACTCTGATACTAGCCAGTGCCTCACCGCATGCCCCTGATCTGAAGGGGGCAAGATAGCTTATTAGCTTGTGGTTATTGTTCATGTTCATTTTGTCCATTAGCATAGCGAGTTTTATTGCTGTGGAGCTCTGTGATACTCATACACACCGCACATTACTGTGAGTTTTATAGCTGTGCAGCTCTGTGATACGCTCATACACACCGCACATTACTGTGAGTTTTATAGCTGTGCAGCTCCATGATACGCTCATACACACCGCACATTACTGTGAGTTTTATTGCTGTGGAGCTCTGTGATACGCTCATACACACTGCACATTACTGTGATTTATATAGCTGTGCAGCTCTGTGATACGTTCATACACACTGCACATTACTGTGAGTTTTATTGCTGTGGAGCTCTGTGAGTCACTTTTTTTTCAGGGGGCAGCATTTCATCCATCGCTCCAGGCAGCACCGTGGCTTGGGCCGGCCCTGCACACACGTATACTGTGAAATGGTCACAACTTCTGCTACAAACTAAACAAAGAATTGCAGCAATATTACAGTTTAGTTATTTATCTGCTGGCGTTGTGCTCACAGATGAGAGAATGATGACACACAAACTAAACGGCACACAAGAGGTTACGTAATAGTCACACAAAAGAATAGGTGCTCAACTATAGCCGGTCTCATAAACCGGAAAAGCAGGTACTAATGTCATTATAAAGTTGGCATGGCGCACCAAATTCTGAAAAAAATACAAAATCATCTTTATTTAGCATGCAATAAATATAATGCGTAACTATGAATCGCAATACAGTGTTTCACTTCAGTAGCCATAACAGCAACATTAATGTGTATAAATAAAATTACATAATGGCTAAAGTGTCCCTTTAACCCCTTCCCTGCGGAGCTCTTTCACCCCGTGTGCTGAGGTTATTTTCGCCATTTTTCCAGTCACAATTCAGTGCTATTTGAAGTCATGTTTTAAAATAGGACCCAGACAATTTCAGACTGGTTGGGGCAGTGAGGTGTATTAGTAAGTCGGGTGGTAGGCTTGCCCGAATGTCTTAAGGGAGCGTTTGAAGGAAGGGAAACTAGGGGAAAGTCTGACAGTATGAGGGAGAGCGTTCCAGAGGATGGGGGCTGCGCGTGAGAAATCCTGCAGTGTATCATGGGAAGAGGTGATGCGGGGAGAAGCTAGGCGCTGGTCGCTGTTTGATCTTAGGGAGCGGGCTGGGGTGCATTTGGTGATTAGTGAGGACAGGTAGTGGGGAGCTGAGTTAGTGAGAATTTTGTAGGTCAGGGTAAGGGATTTTGAATTTAATTCTACTGTGGACGGGGAGTCAGTGAAGGGACTCGCAGAGAGGAGTGGCAGAGACAGAACGGCAGGTGAGGTGGATGAGTCTGGCAGAGGCATTCAGAATGGATTGTAGGGGGGAGAGGCAGGATAGAGGGAGGCCAGCTAGGAGATTATTACAATAGTCACGTCAGAGTACAAGGGCGAGGATGAGTTGCTTTGTGGTGTCAGCGGTAAGAAATGGCCGCATTCTGGAAATGTTACGTGGTTCGTAGGTGCAGGAGGAGGAAAGAGATTGAGGCTGGGTTCACACCTGCGTGTTTTTTGACGCGCGTAATACATGCGTTTTTTGACACACGTATCGCACAAATGTGAAAATTGCGCTGATGTGCATTGCAGCGTGTTCGCAGCCATAGACGGCAGCGTGAACTCGCTGCAATATGCCTCAAAGAAGCTCCTGTGCTTCTTTGGGCGTAGGACATTTTACAGGGCGTTCCTGCGCGCTGTAAAACGCCCATGTGTGAACAGGCCTCATAGGAAATCATGGGATTTCCGTGCTTGGGTGTTTTACAGCACGCAGGAATGCGCTATAAAAGGCCCAGGTGTGAACGGGGCCTGAATGTGGGGGATGAAGGAAAGAGCAGAGTCAAGTGTAACTCCATGACAGCGAACCTGGCTTGATGGGGAGATAGTGATACCATTGACCATGATAGAGAAGTCAGGAGGGAGACATTAGAAGGAGGAATTAGAAGGAGCTCAGTCTTAGACATGTTGATCTTTAGGTGGCGAGAGGCCATCCAGGAGGAGATACCAGATAAACAGTCGCTGACTTTGGAAAGGACAGGAGGAGAGAGATCAGGGATGGAGAGGTAGATCTGAGTATCATCAGCATAGAGGTGGTAATTAAAGCCAAAGCTGCTAATGATTTTGCCCAGGGAGGAGGTAAACTGTAAAGACAAGGGCATAATGACTCGATAATCTAGTTTTATACTTTGTTTTGGATTTTCAAATCTGTCTCTAGTGCTACCTATAATGTGCGTTTCTAGGTGCTTTTTAATCTTAGCAGTTAGGATTAAATATTAAAAGATATACCTCGATCTGAAACCTGTAAAGAGAATCTGAGAAGGCAAAATCTCCATACAAAAAAAAAACTTACCGATTAGGTTCGTCTCTCTTGCCAAAACTCACCGCCCCCTTGTCCTTGAATAAGAAGAACAGAAGGTCAACATGTCCCTGTGTGTTTTACTAGCTGAGTATGCATTACCATTTGTAACACATTGGAGTCTTAGGGGCTTTTCAGGGTGGTATCACTTTATTACTCTTATATTTCACTTCTATTTTCCTTTTACTTCTCTTGTGGTTCTCACTTATTTGATTTGGACGTCGAAGAGGGTTTAAAGTTTCTTTTTTTATGCCTTTTTTTTAAATGTTTATATATTAAAAATTTGCTTTATATTTTAATTAAATTTGCTCTCACATTTTGGCAGTGGTGTATTTTGGCCTAGGCCAACAAGGCCTAGGCCTAGGGCGGCACTTTCCAGGGGGCAGCGGCCCGCACTGGTGGCCCCACCCCTAAAAAAATAAAATATTTCTTTTTTTATTTTTTTATTTTTGTTTTACTTTTGCAAAGTATTTTGCCAGGAAGGATACATTGAGATTTCACTAATTTTCAAGCATGTCCTGGGTAGGCAAGGCCTAGGCTTTCACTTTCCAGGGGGCAGCAAAAAACCTCACCGCTAAGGCTAGGGTCAGACTAACGCATTTTTCGCACTGTCCGTGAAAAAGTGCGTTCGAACGAATGGACGCATTTTTTCACGGAACACGCGATAGCGGTCATACGATACGCATTTTCATTCGTGATTTTGTAAGGTTATCAATATAACACTTTTTGCGTCTGGACGTGATGTTGGCCGGACATTAGCAGTGTCTGATGTCTCCTAATCACACACACATGCCGCTAGCAGACGCAGCGCACTCTGTACGTCAGTACTAGCGGTTTGACGTTCTCGAAAAAATGCGTTCGTTTGCCATTTGCATTGCGCGGCCGCACTTTTGTGCGGACGTTCTTCGTATGCTGCTGCGGCATTGGATGTAATTTGCTGCTAGCGCGGCCGTGATTTAGTGCGGCTAGGCTAGGGTCAGAGTGGGGCAGTCGGAACGCGCGTGCAGGCGCACTAAATCACGGGCAGTAGCAGCACATAACGCCAATGACGGCCAATTACGCAGTACGTGCGTACAAAAGTGCGCCGACACCACGCAACCGGCAAATGAACGCATTTTTCTCAGAACGTGAACCGCTGCTACAGACGTACAGAGTGCGCTGCGGCCATGGCAGCGTGTGTGCGTGATTAGGAGACGTCAGACGCTGCTAGTGTGCGGCCTACATAACGTTCAACAGCCGGATTTCTAGAATTGCGTTGGTGAGTACCTGCGACTGTGCGACTGTGGTCGTCTGACCACTTAAGCGTACTCCGTGAAAAATGCGTGCGCACGCATCGACGTACATTTGACGGTGGCCGCAGAAAATGCGCTCATCTGTCCCTAGCCTAAACGCACGTTAATACTGCGTTAGTCTGACCTTGGCCTAAATGGGTTACTCACAGAGCACCGAAATGTAGGGATGTGCGTTTCGGGTTTCGGAATTTTCACGAAATTTCCCGATTCGTGTCTTCGGATTCGGCCGAATTTCCGAATCAGGTCGGACCCGAAAACCGACAGATCTGAAAAGTTTTCCGAGCCGAAACGAAAAATTTTCGGATTTTTCGAATGGACTTGAAATGTGTCAAATCGAAATTTATTTTTGCTCTATTCATGATTTCGGTTCCATTTCGGTAATTCTGGAAATCGTATGTTTAACTATTATCGGTTATATCGCTGATTCTGTAAATTTTGTATTTCGTACATTGTTTCTTGTGCATTCGTCATTTAGCATTTTTTAAATCGTTTTGTTCATTGTTCCTTGGCTTTCATACCATTTTAATATGATTAAATAAAGTTGTGAAATGTATATTCGTAAGAAAAAAAGGATCTTTATTTAATAAAAAAAAACACGATAGAATCGCCAGAATTATCGTAGACACTTTGAAACGAGGAGAACAGACGTTCCGAAAAAACTAAAATTTCCGAAATTTCCGAAAAGTCGATACAAAAAACGAGCAAAGTGACCCGAAAACACGAAAAATGGTCGATATTCCGAAAAAAAAATGTACACGAAAAACGAGCCGAACCGAACCGAATCAAAACAGAAATCGGTCGAAACGAGCCGAATCGAAAATTTTAAACATCCGAACAAATCGAACCGAATCGAACCGAAAAAAAAAATCGGTGCACAAGCCTACCGAAATGACGCCAACATTTTGGTGTTCTGTAGTTCCCTGCACTTCGGGGAATAAAATTTCCCCACCCTGCAGTGATTCACCATTCACCGCAGGGTCCCCAAAGTGCATGGAGTCGGCCGCTGAATGCTGCCACCGCAAACCCGTGGCCTGCTGTTTTCAAAAGAACTACTGAACGAAAATGTCTGGAATTTACATATAAGATCCTATGATTGATAATAAAAAGTTCTGTTACAGAAAAAAGCAGCTATTAAAAAAAGGGGGGGAAATTTTGCTGAAAAATTACTAAAAGGTACTAAAAAATAAAAACAATAAAGACTTTTTACTGCAGATTAAAATAATAAATGGTTTATTAGTGCATAAAAACGGGAATATTTTTAACATTCAAACCTATGGAGTTCGCCTGAATAAACCTGCTGATTGAAACCACCGAACATCAGGGCATTTCACTGCCATTTCTCTGCTGTTTGGTGTTCTCTGAATAGATTAACCATTACTTCTCTATGGGGATTTGCAATGCCTTCAAACAGCACCGTACTTGCTGGCAGTTCGCCAAACTTGTGTGTGAGCATATCACAGAGCAGTGGTGTACTTAGGGGAGTGGCGGAGGGCGGGCCGCCCCAGGTACCAGTGATTATTTGGGTGTCATTAGGGGGTATTAGGAGGTGCCACTGTCACTGTGTGTCAGCTTTGAGCTGTGTTCTCAAACAACGAGCAGCGGAGCAGGGCGTTTGCATACGGAATAAAATCGAATAGAATAAAAATCTGATGCACTCCTACACATCGCACATTGCATTGCTGGGAGTTTTATTGCTGTGGATTCTGATACGCTGACACACACCATACATTGCATTGCTGTGAGTTTTATTGCTGTGAATTCTGATACGCTGACACACACACCGCACATTGCATTGCTGGGAGTTATATTGCTGTGAATTCTGTGATACACACTGCATATTACTGTGAGTTTTATTGCCCTGGAGCTCTGGGATACGCTCATACACACTGCACATTACTGTGAGTTTTATTGCTGTGCAGTTCTGATATTCTCATACACAGTGCCCATTTCTGTGGGTTTTATTGCTGTGCAGCTCTGTGATACGCTCATATGCAGTGCACATTTCTGTGGATTTTATTGTTCAACCAATTAGAGCGGCTGTGATCCAGTATACTTGACATGCGTGGCTGTTCTTTGTAAAAATGCTTGAATTTAAACATTTCATAATTTTATTTATCTCAATAGATACATTTGAAATGGTATACAAAATATACAAGAAGGCACTTGGTATCCACTTTTAATATAAAGAGAGGAAAAGGCGGAGCTCTAAGGAAAAGGTGGAGCTTAAAGAGGAAGGGTGGGGATTAACCAGGAAGAGGTGTGCCCTTGACAGGAAGCGGTGCCTCAAATTTAAATTAGGGGGTGCACGAGTTTAGTCAGGCCTAGGGCAGCACAAAACCTAAATACACCACTGCATTTTGATCCTTATTACTAAAAATTCCATATGTGCACAACCTTACAACATGTGCAGGTATTGGTGTAGGAACCAAATGAAACCTCGGTAAAATAGCCTTCCCCTTGTAAGGCAGTACAAAGGCATAATATAATGAAACAGCTACAGATTAGCAAGCTCAGTAATACAGTAACTGTAGGGTGGTAAACTAAATCATAAACTTGTACTGCAAACCTCAACATCCCCCAAGCACACTGTGGTTATTCAAAGAGTGCCGAATTGCACCGAACGTTGCAATTTCGGAGCCATTCGGCTAGTCAAAAAACTGGCTGCTCTCCAAATATTGGCGAATTGCCAGCAAAATACAGTGCAATTCGGCATCAGTGAAATTCCTCATAGAGAAGCAATGGTTAATCTATTCGGAGAACACCGAACAGAAGAGAAAAGTTGGTAAAATGCCCAGATTTGCGGTGGGCTCGTTTGACAGGTTTAAGGTGAATTCCATAGGATTCAAGTAGAAAAATTCTCAATGTAATCAATTTTCTTATTCAACCGTTTATTATTTTCATTTGCAACAAAATGTCTTTTTATTAATTTATTATTTAGAATTTTTTTCTGTCTTTTTTCTTGGCCAAATTTTGTTTCAGATTTTTTTTAAATGGCGTTTTCTTTTTTTATTGTGTAACAGACCTTTTTATTGTTATTCATAGGACATTATATATTATTTTCATGCATTTTCATGCACTCGTTTTTTTTTAAAAAAACGCCCTTTTAAAGTTGCTGGTTTTTCGTTTTATTTACCCCGTGCTCAGCATCTGATTAGCTTTTTTAGGAGGCGGTTGGTGGTCTGTTAGGATGGTTCAGACGAGTGCACTATGTGTGCCCGTACTGACTTGCTTACCGGCGTCCGTCGCATCGTTGTGACGCTGCAACGAGGCCGGTCACACGCTTGTGCACGTAGGTGCGCCCGCATAACAAGCATCCGTTATCCAAGCCTCTCCATCAAAGCGCTAGGACGCGAGTTGACGGAGCTGCAAAGCACGATTCTCCATAGGAGGATCGCGCTTTGCAGTGCTGAGTGCACTGATTGCGCTCAGCGAGGTGGCCAGACGGGCATTGAGTGGAAGGAAGGAACGTCCACTCTCACGGACGTTCCTTCCACTCTCCGAAGACACTCGTCTGACACTAGCCTTCAGCGGATCGTCCGAAGCACTCGGCGGTTTATTGCCTCAATTTGGCTTTTTTTTTTGCGGTTTGAGGATGCGTTCGGGCGGTTTATCGGCGCACTTTGGGGACATCAGTGAATTGATGTGCGCCGAATGAAAGAACACTGACATTTCTGTGAAATTCCGGTGCTCTTTGAATAACCCCTTATGAGGGTAATTGGGAGGATCTGTTCCCCCACCTCTCATTGCAAGCTGTGGATGCTTGCAGGTATAGTCAGTTTTGTTCTTTTATTTATTCCATATTCATCTGTTAGAAATGAGAAGCTTTATTCCAAACCTGGGACTCTATTCCAACCCTGGTATAAATTTAACCAGATTAAGTTTATGCCAGGGTTGGAATAGGGCCCCTGGTGTCAGCTTGAAGGGATACTCAAATAAAAATAGAGTTCCATTTTCTTGCCTTTACTTTATTGGGCAGAGGCTACTGACTGCCACTGTCCCATTATTTTTGTTATTTACTTCTGCTATTTAAGGTGATTTTACTCACCTTTTCTCCCTCGCCGTGTGCAGCTCCTCCTCCTCATCAGCGGCTCCCGCACACGGAAGTCCTTGAAACCATCTAACACAGCTTGAGTAGCGTAGGAACCGCAAGTTGCGCGCAGCTATGGACTTGCACACTATACGTAAACAACTTCCTTAGGGTCTATGCAGAACGGATTGGAGACATGCGCATGCATACATTGGATCGATTGTTGGCACGCTTACTATCGCGGGCGGTCTCAGAGAAGGTGACGTCACCATGCTCCCTGTGTGCTGACATCACTAGTGTCCAATCTGGTGACTAGCATGTGGGAAATTCAAAATCCCAGCAGCTGGTGATGCTGAGTGGGATGGAGGAAACGCCTCCGCCTCACCAAACGTTTTCCTCAGATTGGGGCAGGAGGGGGGGCACTCTGCATACCGTGACCACTTTAAAAAGATAAAGTGGTCAGGAGGAGTGGAGTGTCCCTTTAAGCACCAATGTTGTTTAATTGATCAACTTCTTAAACTTTAATGGTTCTGGGAAGTTTGCAATAGCTCGGGTGAAGTTTATACCGAGGGTTGAATGTAGCCTGAGGTAGGCATGATAAACTGTTAATAATATGCTCTTTCAGTTTCTTCTGCAAATTCCTGTGAATTTGTCTTGTAAAATGACACCAAGAACAATGAGTTGAATAAGGTCAGGAGGGAAACCCAGACTCTAGCTGCGACACTAGCTGCTGATTAAATGAAAGGAACACTAGGGAACAAGGTTGCCAGGCAGCGAGGAGCTGTAAACAGCCATGGTTGTTAAGAGCTGGGTTGTGAAAGAGGCTGCAGCATTGGTCCTGAATTCCCCTGCCAAGCTTTCCCAGGGAGAACCATGAGAGACCCTGTCCAGATCTACCAGGGGAGATTCACAGATCGTAACCCTGGCATCCACTCGGTGAGTAGGAGGAAGGCAGAGAGGCCTACACTTCCATGACAGCAGATATCAGAGTTTAATGAATGAATGGATCATCTAGAACGCATAGACTTTATTAAAATATGTACAGTTCACTTTTTGGTCATTGTTGCTTCTCCTAAACGGGCATTGCCGTGCATTAAATAATAAACTGTAACAACACGTTAACAAAAGGGGAGAGAATAAAATAATACTTTTGTAACTCCACAATATTGGATTAATATTTTAAAGATTGAATATAGTTTGTTCATTTTTGTTTATGTTTTAATTTTGTAAATTAATATCTTTGAAATATGCTTGTGGATTATTACATGATAATAGCATTTAGACTCATGACTCTCTCTATCTATCTATCTATCTATCTATCTATCTATCTATCTATCTATCTATCTATCCCTGTTTGCATCCATTTCCATGTGCCAGTTACTATTCCATATTATTATTATTGTCATCATATATATAGCGCCAACAGTTTCCGGAGCCCTCACAATAGCCAAAGGGAACGAGATACAGATAAATGGACATATGATGGAAACAATAGGTGTAGAGGGCCCTGCTCATAGGAGCTTACAGTTTAGAGCAGTGTTTCCCAAACCTGTCCTCAGGACCATCAACCAGGCCAGGTTTTGCAGATCGCCTTGGGGAAATGCAGACTGAATCCTGCAATCACTGAGTAGCAAATTACATCACCTGTGCTGTGCTTCAGATATCTGGAAAACCTGGCGAGGCAGAGGGTCCTGGGAACAGGTTTGGGAAACACTGGTTTAGGGATTGGGGGTTGAGGAACACGAGGGGAGTTTTACTGGACGGCAAGATCATTAGTGCCAGCGGTTTGGGAACGGTGGGGCCATAGAAGCAGCTTCAATCATGTCTCGAGTAGGTGAGCAGTGGGATGAGTTGCATCAGTGATGGGGTATGCTAATCTGAAGAGATGGGTTTTGAGGGATTTCTTGAAGGCCTGAAGATCTTGGGAAAGTTTGATAGGGCGAGGCAAGTCATTCCACAAGACCGGAGCTGCCCTTGAGAAGTCTTGGAGGCGAGTGTTGGCAGTGAGGGTGTAGATCTGATTTTGCAGAGTTCGTGGAGCTTGAAAGATAGGGGGCATATATGCTAAACCAGTTATCCGTATACTGGAAAAAGTGTTTTGTAAAATGTAGTCTAGAGGGGGCAAATTGGAGAACAAAAAGTAAATTAGCGCGTTTATGTATTCACAATAGTGACATAACATTTTTAAGCCAGTTGATCGTTTTATACAGTTTTTTATGTAAATAATAAACCCCATAGTACAAAGTTTGTGAAAAGGAGTGCTAATAAAAATGTTGGGGCACTGTAGGTAAATAGGGGTCTCCATGTTCCCCAGGTAACAATACAGGGGGTTCCAGCCCCCCAGGCTCCAAGACAGAGTTCCCCAGACCTCAGAGTCTACTGAGTCTCTATTGCCTTCCTCTTCTCTTCCCCCAGTGTAAGTGCCCTATACCCTCCCATCTCCCTATCCCAGGTGAGTTGCGTCATTTCCTTTAACGTTTCCTTCTTTAGGGATAAGTGGCTCCATCCTCCTTTCCCCCAAAGGAAGAGGCCCACACTCCTTGCAGTCAACTGACTTGTCTTTAAGCTCACCGACAGTCAATTTCCTGATGTCACTGCTGAGGGCCAATGTCGTGGCACTGTGACGATCCACAGCAACCCTTGACTACAGATGGGCGAACATGGTGACACCTGAGAGTGGAAACGGCTATGTACTGGCTGCAGTAACTCACCAAGTGATGAGATATCACAGTGATCTGTCAGACCAATGCGATACCCGTTCCCTAATGGGATTGTGCAGCCAAAGTGATCCTTGTCACAACTGATGCACTTTAAGGGCACTATTCCATTAGTACATGCTAACATGGGGCCGCTAACACGGAAAATCTGCGCTTGCAGGTTTCTGTCACGTCCTCCTCTCCTGGAGGGTCTCTTGCTGCTCAGGGTGGTACCAGGCACCCGTCAGCACCATCGGCGCTAGTAGCTGGCCACGGTTGCCAAGTGATGAGCTGGTTACAGGAGATCGCGTGGGTAATGAGGGGGCAGGGCGCGGCGTGTTGACGCGGAGTCGCTGGCCTTAAATCGTGCCCGCATTAATCACTCAGTGCCTTGTCGTGGAGTTGCTTCCTGCAGAGCTTAGTGTTTCTTCACACTTGTGATTCACTGATTCTATTGCCTTGCTGTATATTGTCTCGGTTGTATGAGGACCCTGCTTAATGCTGACTCGGATTGTGTGAGAACCCTGCTCAATGCTGACTCGGATTGTGTGAGAACCTTGCTCAATGCTGACTCTGATTGTATGCATACCCTGAATATTACTGACTTGGATGGTATTGTTAACCCCTCTGTGTCTGGACAGGCCTATGTGTATACCCATCCTGATATTGACTCGGTTTGCCTGAGTGCCTGTCCTGTTGCCATCAAGGCTAGGCTTAAAGCCACCCCTGGTACTTATCCAGTTTATCCTAAGATTAACCCTTGCTGCATGTATGCCAGTCCTGCTCTAAATTCTGTTCATAGAGTGCTAGGTTTGTGTTTCGTGTTGTATGCTTGTGGTGCATTCTTGACTCAGACAGTAAGATACAGGGATAGCAATACCAACCATCTAAGGATCGGAGGGTTTAGTAGTCTGCCTAAAGGGATCTGCATCAAGTTCGTCCACGGGAAACGTGACAGTTTCCCCGTAGCATCCCCATTTTAGTTTGGGGAGACCCGCTGGGAGACTCGCAGTAGCGTTTCTGCGCCGTGGCGGGTAGCACCTCCAGGAGTCCACAGGACTCCATGGTTGGTTGTGCTTCTGGGCCCCGAGCCCTGTGCGATCTCGCTCTTGCAAGATCGTGCAGCACCGCTGAGTAATCGCAGAGGAAGACTGTAAACTATTTGTGCCCAGTCTCACTCTGCTTGTGGCCAGAAGAAGCAGTGGATCGGGCTACTGTTCTCACCGGGAGGAGAGGTGACTATCGGATTTATGGGGGGGGGGGGTAGTTAGGGAGTTCTAAATGATTTTGCAAATGCAGAATCTAAAGGTTAAGTATAGCATGTGGAAAGTACAGTGAGCTCGCAGAAGCTAACACAATCGCTGATGCGCTAATTGATTTCTTACAGGTTTAGCGTCTGGAAGGTAAATGCGGGGCATACGTTCAAGTCACTTATCCTGGCTGTAACGCTTACACATCCGAACACTAACGTTAGCGTTTACTAAGGAATAGTGCCCCATATTGTTTAGGCATTGTGCTATGTCTTTAAAAGCACTTTATTTGCAAAATTTTCTCAAAATGTTGGTCTTACTGTGTTTAATATTTTATATTGTAGGCTGGGAAACTTTTTCCTAATGGAGATACAGTTTCTTACTGTTTGAGTGAAATATATCCCAGAGTAAGTAACACATCTCACGTTGTCTTGTGTTTGCCATGTATTAAACTAAGAGGACAATGCTCTTGAACAATTTAAACTTAAGTATGCAGTAAACCAGCTTAGAGCATCATCAGGGACCATCTTCTCATTCCAAAACCATTTTTCAGTATCAGCTTAATTGTGTAAGTGTCATTGATACTATTTTCAGTGGATATTTAAGAAACAGAAGGCTCAATTTAATTACAACATCTGTTTTTTTTCCAGAAATTTTTTTTGGGTGACTGATATCTTTACAAACTATCGGCTGATTAAAGCGAATGGATTCAGCCATGTCCGACTTTTAAAATATGACCCTTTTCTGTTAATGATCAGATTAAAATTGTCCCTGATGATTAACCCCTGTTAGTAACACTAACCATAAAAGCAACCCCTACTGTCCAGAACGTTGAGAGTTACCTTTAGGGTTAAGTAAATAGGATCTTTCAAGTATTTATGTTTCATGGTGTACTCCTTTCACTGTGCAATTTACGTTTAGCTGTCAATTAAGTATCTCACCTAACCAAAGTTCTATGGCAGGGGTTCCCAACCAAGGTCTTCAAGTACACCTAACAGGCCAGGTTTTAAGGATCTCCTTGGGGAAATGCACACTGAATCCTGCAATCACTGAGCAGCAAATCACATCAACTGTGCTTTAGATCTATGGAAAACCTGGCCTGTTAGGGATACTTGAGGACCGCGGTTGGGAAGCACTGTTCCATTGTATGAAATGCTTTACTGTGAACTCTCTTGAATATAATTTTAGAACTTCTTGTATGTATGCATTTGCAGATACATTTTATTTATTAGCTTAATGAAAGTTCTATTTTATTCAGCTTTCACCTGTGTAGGAATTCCCTTAATTTTTTAAAGTAGGGTCCCAGTTGTTTTCTTGTTAGTCTTTACCTTTATGATTATTTATAGGATGAGAGTTAGGGTTATTTTTAAGCCCCGTTCACACTGTACGATTTATCGCGCGGATTTTGCCACGACGTCGCAGCAAAATCCGCGCGACGTCGCGCGGTGTAGCTTCTCCAATGCATTTCAATGGAGCTGTTCACATCTTGCCGCGCAATGTCGCATGTCGCGCGTCGCAGAAGCATGTCGCTGGCACATGACCCTTTTTTTGCGATTTGCTATCTGCGATTTTGCAATTTGTATTGGTGGAGCTTTGCAAAAATGGCACAAAACAGCGATGTCGCGCGACATTATCGCACCATGTCGCGAATATGAAAATCGCGCGGAAAGTCGCGCGATTTTCAAATCGCACAGTGTGAACGGGGCCTAAAGGGTTAGGTTTTACTAAAAGTGAAGTTTCATTGTGATTTTCCTTGTTTCACTGCCCAATGAGCCATTTATCAACACCTTTCAGTACTTTGATATTATTTAAGATATTGGCTTACCAATATATTCTAATTTAATTTAACCCTTCACTGCAGGGCCGTTTTTACCTCTGTGAGCTGAGCTCATTTTACCGGTTTTGCACATCATGTCTAACCGCGTTTTAAAGTCATATATTATTATAAAACCCATACAAATTATATATCCTTTTTTATGGCAGACTCGACAGATTCATTATTTTATGTATACATCATGTACTGTCAGAATGCTATGACAAAAAATGTAAAAAATTGTGAATTTCAATCATCTATAGCGTGTAAAATGATTTTTTTCACATTTTATCATCCAAGCCTTTGCAGTTATATGTTCTATGAAGTATGTTTGATACAAAATTAGAAATGGGAACTCGATGCTGTATTTTTCGAAGAAAATATGCGATTTTAGCTAAAAGTAAAAAAACAAAGAGCCATATTACGTACATAACGCTAATGTTAGCGCTCAGCTGTGTGAGCGTTAATTTTAGCTTTTGTTGCCCTAGCACAGGCAGACTATATTACATTCCGAATGCTAACAAGTTAAAAAACCCATTAGCGATTTCGATCTTGCGCTTTTCAGCGTGAGGCTATTGTACTTTGTGCTCCTTATGCTTAACATGGGGAGCGCAAAGTGTTAATTACAGGGTTATTCAGAGAGCGTGAAAAGCAGCAGAATGACTGGAGAATGAAAAATTCTAGGTCAAAATAGCCGCTTTGGAAAGTGAGATGAAAGGGAGAATTTTTCTGGTTTGGCTATTTTGACCTAGAATTTTTCATTCTCCAGTCATTCTCCTGCTTTTCACGCTCTCTGAATAACCCTGTTAGTGTTAGAATTACAAAGTCCTAACGCTAATTACGCCTCGCTGCGGTTAACTCAAAAGTTAACCACAGCTAGGAGCTGGTGCTAACTGATACCGCAGTCAGCACCAGCTTGATCCCCCCCCAAAATCACATACTCACGGCGAGAACGTACCTGCAATGTAATATCACGCTAAAACGGGGATGCTAAAGAGAAACCTGCAGGCGCAGGTTTTCCTCCTTAACGTCTCTGTTTTAGCATGGTGATTGTAATATGGCCCTAAAATAAAATAAATTTTTTTATTAGTGCACCATCATTGTTCACATAATAATTTAAAAGTGAACAATAATGCTGCATTAATAAATTTGGAAAAAAAAGGAAAAAATTATTTCTATTTTTATTTATAATTTTTTTTAAAACTATTATTTTACACTGTTACTGGTCATGCTTGGTATCATTTGAAAGACCATGTTCCGGCCTTTCCAATGATACCAAACATTACCCTCTAGCTGTCACCAATCGGGAGATACCATGGGTGGCACCTAGGGGTTAATTCCTTAACTGACGTCATCGCATCTATGCCTAATGATATCAGTGGGCGGGACATCCAAGATGTCATCCTGCACAAGGAGACCACAGTGATTGCCCAAAATAATGGCTGATCGCGGCTTCGAGGTGAGGACTCGCTCATCGCATTGTCCGCATGCTGAGCACGATTGAGACAACAGCTGAGTGTGTCCTTCGAAGACGTGGTTAAAAAGTATAGTTGCAAGTGATGAAAATTGAGCCTATAGTGGCAGTATGTCCTTATTTAAGGCTAGGGTCAGACGAGCGCAGTGCGAACGCGCGTGCAGGCACACTTAATCACGGCCGTAGTAGCAGCAAGTGCCAGGCAATGACGGCCAATATACGAAGTACGGTCGCACAAAAGTCCGGCTGCGCAACGCAAGTGGAAAACGAACGCATTTTGTCGAGAACGTAAAACCTCTAGTACGGTTGTACAGAGTGCGCTGCGTCCGCTAGCGGCGTGTGTGCGTGAATTGGAGATGTCAGACACTGCTAATGTCCGGCCAACATAACGTCCAGATGCACAAAGTGTTTTATTGATGATCCGTACAAAATCACGGATGCAAATGCGCATCGTATGACCGCTATCGCGTACTCCGTGAAAAAATACGTCCATTCGTTCGAACGCACTTTTTCACAGACAACGCGAAAATGCGTTCGTCTGACCCTAGCCTTAATCTTCCAAACCAAAACATGGCCAAATTGTGTCTGAAAATGCACTGAATTTTGGTGTTCAGGCCTAAATAAATCAAGTCCAGAGATAGTATATGAAAAGTGAAGAACGCTATAAAATATGCTCCCAGTAAATATATCCCTCAATAAAAATAATAAAAAAAAGCTAGATGCATATCATTTTCTTTTTTATTTCATGAAATCATATCAAACACCTTAAGGTGATTTATATTTATAATTTTTTCCATCTTGTACAGCCGATCACCCCACCAGTAGTACAGAAGTTTCTTCATACAAGACGTCCAGATCCTGGAGTTCAAACTTTATTCTATGGAAAAGCAAACGACCCCAATGTTGGAAAATATATGACACATGGACTGTGCACACGCTCTTTCTTAAGTGTAAGTAAATAAATAAATGTTTATAAAACACATAAACATAAGAAAAAAATCCCTAAATTTATTGTAATGCGACACTTTAAGCACTGAGTCCATTCAATGCAAATGAAATGGTCACTTGATGTGAGTGTCCTCCCTCCTCTATGGGGGTTTAGTCTCACCCAGCAAACTGACGATCAGCCCTAGTTGCTCTTCTTTCTGGGTGAAGGTCAGGAATGTACACTAATTCCCAGATACCCAGTGGCCCTCAACCAAATTGCATTGAGCGTCAACGGATTGGCTGGATACTCCGTTGAGCATCCAACCATCCCCTCCCAGTCACATGACAGCTGTTCTATATGTCAGTATTAATAATTTGTTGCATTTGTACGTACATTAGCACCACCAATGAGGTATTACAGTGCCCTACACTTCCTTGGTGCCTCCTTAGGCTGCGGTCACTCGAGCATTCTTGAGAGGGGAAGGAAAGTCCGTGAGACTGAACGTTCCTTTCATTCTGATGCCAGTGTGGCCACCTCGCTGAGCCCAGTTAGTGATCTCAGCACCACAAAGTGCGTTCCTCCTATGGAAGCCCCGTCCTACGTCCGTCACAGCTTTTTGATGTGGAGGCCTTCAGCACGTCCGGTGGTAGTGCCTGCAACTAGTGCGCACGCCGTCGAGTCGTCACAAAGCTGAAATGGACGTAGGGAGGAGGGATCACACGGACGCACTCAGTGCAGCCTTAATCTTACACACTTATGGCTTACTGTTCATGCTTGGGTAATTCTTCCCTAGCACATCAACCTGCACTGACTGGCCACCGGGCTGAGCAGGAGAACTGCCAATGGGAGAATTACCCTGCTCTCGCCTGTCAATCACTCCTTGGTAGGAAGTTCTGCTGTCCTCCATACTGAAGATTTATTTGATTGACAAGTGGACAGGTTTTATTTTTTTAAATAAAATTCTTTACAATTACTAGAGATTTTGCTTGCAGAACATTTACAGGGTTATTCAAAGAGACCCAATCTGGCCCCGAAATGTAACCAGACACTGAAACTCAGCGTACGGCTACATTTCCTGGCCATTCGGCTATTCTGAGAGCCGGCAGTTCGCCAAATGTTGGGGAATTGCCTGCACATACAGTGCCTGTTCGATAGCAGTGAAATCCCCCATAGAGAAGCAATGGTTAATCTATTCAGAGAACACCGAACAGCAGTGAAAAGTTGCCGAAGTGCTCTGCTGTTCGGTGGTTTCATTCGACAGGTTTATTCAGGAGAATCCCATAGGCTTCAATGTTAAATACTGTATATTCCCGTTTTAATCCAATATCTAATAAACCGTTAATTATTTTATTCTGCTGTAAAAAGTCTCTTTATTTATAGATTTTTTTTGGATCTTTTAGGCATTTTTCCGAATTTTTTTTGCAAACTTCTTTCGTTTTTTTTTTTTTTAGATCGTATTTTCCTTCTGTAACAGCCCTTTTTATTATCATTCATTGGATCTTATATGTAAATTCCAGACATTTTCATTCAGTAGTTTTTTTTGCAAACAGCGTATCAAATTTCAAACTTTCAAGCGTACTTTTTTTTTTCCAACTCGTTCGTCTGCTAGTCGGCTTTTTCCGACGGCTGCTCTGCGCTGTGATCGGCGGCTAGTCGGGTTTTTCCGGCATGTTCGGTGGGGTTTTTGCTGCGGTTTCAACAGTTTTCGGTGAGTGTTCGGCGAGTGTTCTCCGGGTTTGCGGCGAGTATTCCCTGCACTACGGGGGCCCTGCGGTGCTTCCTGAATACACCGCAGGGTCGGCGAACTAGGATCGCCGCATCGCCCTGAAGTGCGGGGAACGAAAAGTCACCAAACGTGGGGTGACTTTTCGAATCTCTTTGAATAACCCTGTTAGTCAATATTTCAAACCCCCTGAAATAAGCAGGTAATTGCATGACCTTCAATTCTATAACAAATTTTTGAAATAATGTTGTTTGGAGAATTCAAAGTAATTTAACCACTGCTCCAAACGATTAATATTATTATTTTATTTGTTAAGCGCCAACACATTCCGCAGCGTTGTAGAGGGCAGTATTACAAAGCTGGTGCTAACTTAGCCAGAGCTGTTGTACACTTAGCAACTCTATAGACTATAACAGCTCTGGCTACGTTAACCCCAGCTTTGGAATATTGCCCACAATTTTACAATATACAAACTGTGAAGCATGTTAGTTTTTTACATGTTGTCATCATTCCTGTTTTAGGCCGGCTCATTAATAAACCCGAGACCGAAATCGTTATTTCAGCAGAAGTTTACCGAAAGGAAGGAGAACTTGTATTTCAGCCACCAGTGGAGACCGCTTGGAAGATCTCCTGATCACACCACAGCTTTTCCTGCTGTTATCGATCCAAGCACAATAACATTTGGCAAAACAATCAAAAGAGGTTCATAATCATTTAGTTTGATCAGAATGTGTGTGGTCTGATACTAGTGTAACGTGGATTATATTGTATGTGTTACAATGCATTGCATATTTTATTTGGACATATTTATACACGGAACACCTATAACGTACACACTGTAAATAAGCATAAACTGTCAGTTTTCATGCTCTTTAAAAATTGCAAACGGGGAGCTAAATGTTCATGATAGCACCGAGATATAACATGTGCGTCAGTAATAGCGGTTCCACGATCTCGAAAAAATGCGTTCGTTTGCCGCTTGCGTTGCGCGGCCAAACTTTCGTGCGGCCGTACTTCGTATATTGGTCGTCATTGGATTTTATTTGCTGCTACTACGGCCGTAATAAAATGCGTCTCAACGCACGTTCGCACTGCGTTTGTCTGACCCCAGCCTTAGATAGTTTAAAAAGACTTGTAAACTGTCTTTGCAATTTAGACTATTAATCTACAGAATTTGTGTTAATTGTTTGTTTACTCATCATTGGTATTATACATTTATTTATTATTTGCTACAGTCTAAATAAACTGTTAAACTCTATTATTGATGGAAACTCGTTGCTTCCTGTTGATGATCTTTGGTTTAAGTAACTTGCCTGATTTTTCTGTGTAGGTTTATCTGCAGGAGAAATCCTTAATCCTCCGAAGAGTTTTCAAGAAATAGAAGAGGAGTCAAAGAAAGGGCATGAGTTATATGTCGTGACACATAATGATTATAATGTTGGTGAGCATCCTCATTATTTAATATATAAAGCAACTTATTTTTTACAAGGTCAGTAAACATGTCATAACAAAGTATAGCACTCGTGTGTCCCCATACCAAAAGCTCAAACAAGCTGCTTACATTAAGTTCTAATATAGTAGCGGTCTTATGTATCAGCAACAGTACTCTAGGCGTAGCTAGTCCGCATCATCAAAAAATATCTTCACCCTCCTATGCAAAATATAAAGAAAAACATATAACACATACTGTAACTCTAAAACATGTGTAACTTTTACTAAAGCCGTAATAATGAGCCACTCACATGATTTAGAGCAGACACATGCTCATATTATGCGCATATGGGCACTTCATCATGTTTTTTTATTTGAAGAAATTGCACGTGAAAAGGAAAAATAATATTAGGTTTTTATCTCTCGTTTCCATTTTGTGTACTTTTCCCATGATGTGTCATTTACCCAAATTTTATGGTGAGCTTTACTTTGTGGCTATTTTTTTATCTTATAATATATACAACTCATACACGCCCTGGTAATCTCCCGACTCGACTATTGCAATAATCTCTTATCTGGCCTCCCTCTGTCCCGCCTCTCCCCCCTACAATCCATCCTGAACGCCTCCGCCAGGCTAATTCACTCACCCGCCGCTCTGTCTCTGCCGCTCCCCTCTGCGAGCCTTCACTGGCTCCCCATCCACTGCAGAATTAAGTTCAAAATCCTTATCCTTACCTACAAAACCCTCACTAACTCAGCTCCCCCTACCTGTCCTCACTAATCACCAAATACACCCCAGCCCGCTCCCTAAGGTCAAACAGTGACCTGCGCCTAGCTTCTGCCCGCATCACCTCTTCCCATGATAGACTGCAGGACTTCTCATGCGCAGCCCCCACTCTCTGGAAAGCTCTCCCTCGTACTGTCAGACTTTCCCCTAACTTCTCTTCCTTCAAACGCTCCTTAAAACGTTCCTATTTAGGGAAGCCTACCACCCAACTCACTGACACAACCATCAATCACTCTCACCTTACAGTCCTCTCCTCCTGTTTCCAACCCCAACCCTCCCAGATTGTGAGTTCCTACGGGAATAGGGCCCTCATCTCCTCCTGTACTGTTTGTCAAATGTTGTTCAATGTATTGTAGCCCTGTCTATGCTGTGCTTATTGTACAGCGCTGCGGAATATGCTGGCGCTTTATAAATAATGAATAATAATATTTAAAAGTTAATGAGTTGGAAGAGTGAATGTATAGATAAGGCTGCAGTAGGTCTATTGTCCTGCCTCTGCTACTCCAGATATGAGATGGCAACTGAATGAGATAAGACAGGGAGTTTTAAAAAAACTTCTAATCTACCCCTTGGTGATGTCCTTTGAATACATCCCACACAATACAATAATACAATCATTTGAGTCAGCTGTCTAATACATAGATCCAACAAAAGATCAAAAAAATGAATACACCCAATGACACATATAGAGTAAAATATTTTCTTAACTCAACGTACAAGAGAAAAACATACAACATGTAAGATTTTAGAAACAAAAAATAAAGACATTTCATTTTTTTGGTGGTAGTGTCCCTTTATCACAAAAGACAGGAAGCAAAAAACATGGCTACCACCGTGAGAAGAGCACGCGGATTAGGAGCTACAAAAACCACACAATTCCGTTGTAAATTGTAACAAAAATAGGTTTGTTGGACTAATTGAGCTACAGCAAAGCACATATCAAAAATCTCTAACAGTTGGAGAGCATGTTAATCATATCTTTTTATGTAAGTGGGTTACAAAGGACATCTGAGATCCCAGGTCTGTGCCCTACAAATGACCCACTAGTGGGTAATTTTGGCACCAAGTGGCAGGAATGTAAGGAGGAGACCTGACCAAGGAGGAAATGAATAGTCAAAGGGATGGAGCACAGATATTATGGGCAGGAGAGGGATGGGCACAGACACAATGGGGATGAGTGGGATGGAGAACAGACACAATGAGTGGGAGAGGACTGGGGCATAGCCTGGGTGAGGGGAATGGAATGGTGCACAGACATAATGGGTGGGAAAGGACCGGGGCATATACACAATGAGTTACATATGAATGGGGCACAAACACGATGAGTGGGGGAAGAAGGGGGTACAGGCACAATGTCCGAGGTGTTGTTTTTTATTGTTGCTTTTTTACATGTATTTTTTCTTATATGTTTCCACTAAAGGAGAACTAAGAGAACGAAAATATGATCCAACAAAATTCCAAAAGGATAAAAATTTTGGAATAGAAACACCACACTTCAATGATGGCCGGAACATTAGACATTCCATTCAATGGATTTCAGAAAAGAAAAGGTAGCTCTTCATTTATCTTTTCTATCCTGCAGGCACATTAAAATTATTCCAAAGCCTTTTTTTCTGAGATGATAGAGATTGTGGGCCCTATTACACTCTTTGCGCATAATTTTGCGCGTGCGCAAAAACGCATTAACGAGGGGAAAACCCCTTCACGCTGAACGTCGTATTACGATGTTCGCGCACAAAGTGCTCGTTAACATCTAATGCGAATTACCCTGCGTGAACCCTGCGCGAGCGAAAGTTTGTGCACGCATCCCATACTTAACATTGTGAGCGCAAATACGTTTGTGCGCTGGTACTTGGATGGTATTACAATCGATGCGCAAATTTTTACTTACAACATTTGCGCGCATAATTTTAATGTCTTTTAAAAGCTGGTGGTAACGGCAAATCTGAACATTCTGGTCGAAACGAAATACACCAGCACAAAAAAAAAAATACAGCACAGTATAGTTACACATTCTACACATACCAAAAAAATAACATTTAGCGGTTTTGCGTGTTTTTATTATTGCTGCAGCATATATACTCAGATTTATTTTGACAGGTGCAAAAACTGAATGGGAGACAATTGTGGTTCTTAATTCTGATTGCCCATCGATTTCTGCACGCAGCGTTAATTTGCGCTCGTTTTCACGCGTATTGTTTACACGCGATATTTTTGAACGGATGAAAAGATGCGCTCAGATCGTAATACCAGCGTTATTTTACGCGCGTTAATGTTTAACGCAAAAAATTGCGTTGTGCATGCGAATTTGCGCAGAGAATGTAATAAAGCCTTGTATGTTTTACATGTCCATCAAATTATTCTACAAAACTTTGTTAGCACATTTAAGTAAATAAAGTCTATTGGAGTTTTTATTATATATCATATATGTACTCCCAACACTTGCCGCAGACCTGCTGGACACCCGCCAAATGTACCCACAAGCAGCCCAAACGAAGACCCACCAATCACAAGGCCGACAGCCGTAAAAAATGCCAACAAGCCGTCGGACGGGAAAAAAACCCCAAAACGATTGAAACTTTAGAAATTTGAAACACTGTTTGCAAAAAAATGACTGGACAAAAATGTCTGGAAATAACATATAAGGTCCTATGAATAATAATAAAAAGGTATGTTACAGAAAAAAGATCGGAAAAATAATTTTGCGGAAAAAATCCTGAAAAATGCCTAAACTATCCTAAAAAATAAATAAATAAAGAGGCTTTTGCTGCAAATTAAAAGAATGAACGGTTTAATAGATATTTAATGAAACAGGAATATTTTTAACATTGACACTTGTGGGATTAACACAAAAACTAAACAACACCAATGATGGAAAAAGGTGTGGGTAATCACCTGTAACCCAAAAAGGGTGGTACTTCCCTAGAAACGATTGAACCTATGATAAATTTACAAACAAACAAACAGAGGTAGAGGATGGCCTAAAGCCATGTAGTACACAGAGGGGAAGACCAGGGATATTGGACCGATAGTGGAAAGCAACCCTGCAGAGGAAACCAAATTTAATACATCGACGTGCTGGGCAGTACTTAAGTCAGGGAAGCTGTACAATACTAGTGAGAATATTGAAGTGCAAATCATTGGATATGTATCAGAGGCTTGAATGCCAATTGTAAATCCTGACTTCAACTCACAACTTATATTATAATACAAGACCTGACATTATATAGGCATAAACCTGTCAGACCAGGGGGCCTAAGACTATGGTGGGATGTAACTGATCATGCATCTACAGAGGACTAGTTGCTGACCCTAGAGAATGTGGATTTAATTCTTATTCTTTGCCTGCTGATCATCAGCTAATGGACCATGTAGAAAAGTCTTGTCCTTACGGGATGCAACAGTGAATAAATATCCAAAAAAGGTATCAGATTGGCAATGTCTGCCACCCTGTCAGCAACCACATAACTTCCAAATTGGTTGCCAATGATGTCATTAAAAAGAATGGTACTCCATTAACCTGCTATGCTTAAACGTGCAATATTTGCAATATTAGAACCTTGCTCATATTAAAACCATACTCAAAATAATTGACCAGTAATGGAAGACAACGCTGCAGAGGAGACCAAAATAATATATTTTATAGGAGATGTACTGGACACAGCTTGTGTCAGGAAAACTGTAGAACATTAGTGAGAATATTGAAGTGCAAATCATTGGATATGAATTTCAGGCTTAAATGCCTATTATAAATCCTGGCTTCAACTCACATATTGAGGAAACCTGACACTTGATAGGCATGAACATGCAAAACCAGGGTACCCGGACCGAAGTGGGATAACACTGATTATGCACCTACAGAGGGCTAATTTCTGACCCTAGAAAATATTGATTTCTATTCTTTCCCTGCTAGTAATCAGCTAATAATGGGCCATACAAAAAGGTCTTATCCTTGCAGGATGCAGCAGTAAATAGTTATCCCCATAAGATTAAAATTGGCAATTTCTGCCGCCCTGTCAGCATGCACACGAATTGCCAAAATGATAGCCAGTCATCTCCTTATAAATAGAGTGGTACTCCATTAACCTGCTATGATTGAGCGTGCAATATTGGCAATATTAAAACCATATGTATATTAAAACCATGCTCATATTAAAATAGTGCACCCATTGGATTAGCCTGATTAAACTTGTTGAATGAAACCACCAAGCATCAGGGCATTTCACTGACATTTCTCTGCTGTTCGGTGTTTTCTGATTCGATTAACCATTGCTTCTCTATGGGGATTTCGCTGCCGTAGAACAGCAACAACGTTTGCTGGCAATTCTCCAAAATTTGGCAAACTGCCTGCTTTCTTAGTAGCTGTATGGCTCCGAAATTGCACCGTACGCGGAAATTCACTGTTCGGTGCAATTTCGGGGCCAGATCAGCTATCTCTGAATAACCCCTTGTGTGTTACTGATAATCGCTATGTCTGGTCAATGTATATGTAAAGTTATTGACTTTTTACAGTTTCAGCTGAAAAGTCAGCCTTTGCCAACTCTAAATAGTGTCAATACTTAGATAGAAATAAAAACCACCAGTATGTGATTAAAACATTAGGATTCAGGGATGGTAGCTGGCAGGTACCAAAAAGACTGTTGGTGCAAATGAAATAAATAACTAAATAAAAAAGAATTCTATATATATATATATATATATATATGTCGAAATCTTGGTAACCAGGTTCCAGAATGCCAACAATCCGATGGCAAATTTCCTGATAGTACAAGTGCCCGACATCACAAGTTCCTGACACAGACAACTCCCCGACGGCCAACGTCCCAACATCCAATATCCCGGCGGACAAAGTGCCGACATTTCGGTGCTCTCTGAAAAACCCTGTTAGTAACGCCTAATATATCAGTATTACTAGGCGGTAGTGAAATATTGTATACACAGTGGAGCTGCTCTAAAAATATGGTACTGACTTCAAAATATGTAGACCTGAATGGGTCTGTATTGATAGGAATGTGTCTTTTTCAAGAGAACAGAAAAGAGGAGACTACAGAAAGCTGGATTTAAAACATTAATGTAAATGGGGGCACGGATCTTTAATGCAGTTTGTATCTGAATGCAGCTTTAGGTCACAGCTGCCTATAGCAGCTTCACCAGTAACATTACCGTAGTTACTCGAGTATAGCGCGACCCGAATATAACATGATGGATAGAGATTTATTATGGAAATTAGAGAATATTCAAGACTCGACTATAACGCGAGGAGCAAAATTTAACTGTACCGATAAACAATTAAGATCGTTCCAGGTTCCCTTAACACAGTCAGGCTCCCCCTCAGGCCAGCGTGTTCTTCTCTAGAATGATTACAATTATAACTAAGTATGAAGCCACCGGCCACCCGTCTTCTTTACTAGCAATTAGATGGCCGGCGGAGGTGAGTGAGGTGAAAGATTGGCTTAAACCGATCATGTCCTCTATCCGTAATGAATCCCATCTCTCTCGAATCCAGGAGTTCTTGTAGTGTTTGCAAGCATCAGGGAGCATGCGTTCACTTCAGTGAGACATTTTATTTATTTTTTATTACACGCGATGCAGATGTCTCGAATATAACGCAACCCCTCCAATTTTAAGGTAAATTTTTGTCATCAAAATCTAGCGGTATACTCGAGTATCTACAGGTATTTGCAATAAAAGCCCTGGAGAGGCGAGTATTATCCTTAGGAATAGGAACGCAGTGGATCACATAAAGCCTTGCATTGGTTGGAATACCAACTTTTCATGTGTATTGCTTGTAGCAGAATGAGAAGGAGAGCAAACCGCATGTTTCAAATAACATGTATTGCTGATAGCTTTTAATTATACTCTGTTACAGGAAGGAAGGTGCTGCCATCATCTCCAAAAGGCTTGATGACTACAGGGAACGTACACAGCCTCAGATTGGAAAGGTTCTTGACCCGTAAGAGTATATTTCTATGAAATACCACTAAATTATATTTCTTTGCTTATCTTCCCTATAGGTTTGATACCCAGATTATGTTAAATTTTGGGCATCAAGATCCGGCTTTTAATTCTCAGATGTTCATTATCATATATGTGTAAAATATTTTATGAGTATGCTGGGGAACTTTACTGAAAGGGACTCAAACATAAATAGACACTGACATAAATTTTCGCATAACTGCTGTTTGTATTTCTTTTTTCCAGTAATGCCAGTACAAGGAATCTTCCACCAAACCATACATTCGGTGCTCTTCTTCAACCTGAAAAATATGGTAAGATTGTATTTTTCCATATCTTTAAGAATTTCATAAACTGAATGTAGCTAAGCTACCAAGAGTGCAGTAGTTAATATGGTTAAGTGTCAACAGGGCAAAGTCTATCATGGTTATTCAGAGAGCACCGAAATGTCATAGACATTTCGGTGCTCTCCTGTTCCCCACGCTTCGCGAGTTTGATTCGCTGACCCTGTGGTGAATTCAGCATTCAACGCAGGGTCCCCGAAGTGCAGCGAACGAGCCTCCAAATTGATCGGAAAATCCGCTGAACACTCGCCATAACGATCTGAAAAAAGCCACTGACCCACCATACAGTGTGCTGACCAGTCACTGGAAAAAGCCGACAGACCAACGAACAGGGGTTAAAAAACCCCCAAAAAAACACAGCAATTTTTAAAACACATTTGCAAAAAAAACTACTGTGTGAAAATGCCTGGAAATAATAAATAAGGTCCTTTGAATAATAATAAAAAGGTCTGTTACAGAAAAAACCCCGCCATTTTTAAAAAATCTGAAACAAAAATGTCACAGAAAAACTCACGAAAAATGCCTAAATAATCCTAAAAAATAAATAAAGAGACTTTTTTCTGCAAGTGAAATGAATAAACGGTTGAATAAATATTTAATAGAAACAGGTAATTTTTTTACATTGAAAGTTAACCTATGGGCTTCACCTGATGAAACCTGTCAACTGAAAGCACCGAAAGTCAGGGTAATTCACTGACTTTGTGGTGCCATTCGGTGTTCTCTAAATAGATTAACCATTGCTTTGCTATGGGGAGTTCACTGCCGCCGAAGATCACCGTATTCCGCTGGCAATTCGCCGATATTCGGCAAGCTGTCAGCTTTTTGAATAGCTGAATGGTCTCGAAATTGCACCGTACAGGGATATTCACTGTTCAGTGCAATTTCGGGGCCAATTCGGCTCTCGTTGAATAACCCTGTATGTCTCTGCTAGGCTCTGGTCCAATGTATATATCACCTTAATTTTGTATTCCATGTCCTATCAGACCCTGATCTCTGTTGCCTCAATCCAGTGGTCAGAAACATTGACCCTCCAGATGTTTTTTCAACTACATTTCCATTGGAATCTCTGCTAACCTGATGAGTTGCTGACCAACATGGCAGATGTAGTTACAGAACACCTGAAAGGCCAAGGTTGCCGATTCCTGTCTTTATCACTTTTCTTTTGCAAATGTTTATGCATCTCCACCTGTCATCTGTCTAAACCCGCACGGCAGCTCCGGTCCTGTGGAATGACTTGCCTCACCCTATCAAACTCTCCCCTGATCTTCAGGCCTTCAAGAAATCCCTCAAAACTAATCTCTTCAGATTAGCGTACCACATCACTGATGCAACTCCTCCCTCTGCGCACCTACTCACACATGATTGAAGCTGCTTCTATGGCCCCACCATTCCCAAACCGCTGGCACTAATGATCCTGCCATCTAGTAAAATTCCCCTTGTCTTCCTCAAAGCCAATCCCTCTAGATTGTAAACTCCTATGAGCAGGGCCCTCTACACCTCTTGTTTCCATAATATGTCCATTTATCTGTATCTTGTTCCCTTTGGTTATTGTAAAGCGCTGCGGAAAGTGTAGGCGCTATATAAATGATGACTATAATAATAATAGTCTTCACATCATCCAGCACAGGTTCATTTCATCTCGTGATTGTTCTTGGAGATACTGTTTCATAAATTTAATCTTCAAAGTGCTCTCCATCTCAAGTGTGCTCCTCCTGTAATCCAAATTACTCCCTATCCCGTCTTCTGCGTTCTTCAATGGTTTACTCTTATCGTTTTCTGTCAGCACCTCCTCCCATGCCACACTTCAGACTTCTCTATGCCTCGGTTCTGTTAAATTCCCTTTCTCGTGTTTTCATATTGTCCCCTATTATTAATTTCTCTAACCACTTTGTGAAAACTAAACGCCATGCCTCACAGCTACCTCATCTGTGTTACCACAAGCTGCACTCTACTCAAGGCACTAATGGGAAAGTGCTTCTCTCTCTTTTCTCCAAGTTACCTCTGAAGAAGGTTCCTCCAATCCTTTTGCATCTTCTGTGTTAAGTTATGTATGCACTTAAGTTAAAATGTATCATAGCTCTATCCCCCTTGCTTTGTACAGTGTTGCAGAATCAGCTGGAGCTCTATAAATAGAGTATAATGATAATAATACATTTCATAACTTTTCTAAAAAAAGAATATAGAACTCCAAATACAATTCAAACTAATTGCATGTTTTGACTCAGGAGTTGGAGATCTAATTCACTACAGGTCATCCAAGAACTTTCTTCGTGGTAAAGATAGACACAGAGCCATTCTGGCTTCTGTTCAACAACACTTGAAAAAAGCAAACTATAAGAATTTTGGGTCATTACTGGAAGCATTTAGACATTATGACAAGGTCAGTGAGCATTTGAGATGACTTTTTGTGCATATGTTGGTACTGTCATTTATGGAGTGTGTCCCTACAAATAATTATCCTTCCAGAAGGAAAATTAACTTCTTAAAATTTAATGTTTGGAGGTTTGTATCGGAATTGGATTATTTTTTAATAGTAAATTTATTATTGTAATATTATATGATAAAATAAAATAGTAAAAAGGGATAGTTTAAGTATTATGAAATAACGCTAGGGAATTCTACTGATAAAATGAGAGTTTAGTACAACATTGCTAAGGATAAAGTAATATTCAATAGATGTATTGGTAGTTGGATGCAGTCATGCCCACTTTCTAAGACAATTTTAATTTATAATTATTTTATGAAATGTGCATCATGATATTTTATTACTTTTAAAATTATTAGTTTTTTATACGCAAAAACTATTTAGTGTTCAGAGTTTTGTTTTTAATGACTCACCTACATGTCACGTTGTTAAGAATGATAGAGGACCTATACAATTAAAACAAGAACTGATATTGTGAATTATCTAGACTAGGGATCTCAAACTCCAGCCCTCCAGATGTTCTTGAACTACAACTGCCATGATTCTCCGCCCATTTATTACATTCAAAGAAATCTCAGAATTGTAGGCAACCAATATCTGGGGCCAGGGTTTCAACTACCTGATCTAGAATATTATTTTGGCTCATTATTTTGGCTCACTTTCTCAGTCAACAGTGCCTTGCATCATTAGAATACTGCTTAATTATTTCATTACTACTTATACATATCCAACATTTTATTAGTGTTACAGGAAAGTGTGAAATTAAAATGAAGAAGCTTCCCTGTGAAGCTTTTCCTGTTGCTTTTAATATTTTAATTTTGTGAAATGTCGGCGATTTTTGCTGTTGTTTTCAACACTGGCAAATATCAGCACTTTGATGAACCCCTTAAAGATTAGAGATCCTGGGTAAAATGCTGGAGGCACATCATGCCAGGTTTCAGTTACCATCCCCACTGAAACAGCAAAACCCAATAAAATGGATAGACTGTGGTCCAACCTAAAGTATGGTCATGGCATTGGAGGCCTGGCTTGGTTGGGCTGGTTGTCTTTCCTGCTGTACATTGCAGCTATACACACATGGAAAGGGATTTATCTTTGGATATCTGTTGCAAGAATTAAAAATTTATGTTAAACAGGTCCTAACCCAGCCAACCCTAGCATTTACGGGGCCCTAGGAGAGAAAACTTTGTGGGGCTCCTGGCTGACTTTTCACGCCACACCTCCATATACTACAGCTTTTTTCACACACTGCCACCCTCTCCACACTGATTTTCACCAATAGACACCCCTCTACCCAGACAGACAAACCTGACCCCTCTCGTCCCTAGATAGACAACCCCTCTCCCTCAAATACACAAACTAACACTCCCCTGCTGCCATTGTTTACTTGGAGGTGGGGAGGCTCTCGGAGTCAGGCAGTCCTGTAGGCAGGTGGAGTTCCATGCTGGGCATTGACTCTGTACATTTACACAGGAAATGCCGGCAGTGGCAAGTGGATCCCCAAAGTGCAGGACCCAAGGCATATAACTTGCTCGCCCCACCGAAAAAGCAGGCCCGGTCCCAAACTATTTTCTTTCTTCTTGCAGAATTGTGATGGGAAAATTGATAAAAATGAACTGAAAAATGCATGCTCTCAATTTGGTCTCAAGTTGGACAATGAACTTTTAGATTCTTTACTTGACTACTGTGACATAGACAAAGATGGTCTGATCAACTTTGTAGAGTTTGCCAACTTTCTAAACTGGAAAGATAAAATGAGTATTGCTGAATGGGAAGAAAAAATACTTACACAAGGTATGTCATTAGATCCATTAATGAATTGACTATTTGCACGTTACCTGTTTCTGAATTTATGCAAGCTTGGGTAGTCAACAAACAATCGTATACATACTATCCGGAAAAAATGTACCTTTCTGCAATTAACTCATTCACTACCATGATTGAATATACTCGAACTTAAAAGCTTCTGCAGGCGCCATAGATTGAGTATACTTGATCTAGTCTTATTCTGGAGCAATGAAAAGGACTTTTATTTATAGCAAATGACAATAGCTTCCAAATGGGCTCCAGAATGTGCCCCAAACGTTTGAACACATTAAACCTGACAGCTGATGTGTTGAAATTGTTTGAAATGCTCTGAGATCCATTTTTCTTTCAAGGAATCATGGAGCCCATGCTGAAATGTAATTGTAGTAGCTCTTTTTTGTCAAAGTAGTGGGAGCCCGCCTCCTCAAAAAGGGCTTACCTACAGTGAACATATACATTATATATTACATTTATTAAATTGTGTGCTCATAATATTGAAATTCAGCAAATGACCTAATCAATGACATGTTAAAACTTGAGTTTTTCAATATATATTTTGCATGTTCTACAGGGACTAATAAACTGGATGAGAGTGGGGATCACCATTTAGCAAATCAAGAACGTGCTGCAGAAGGGCTGGTAAAGCCAACAGAGCTTGAATTTAAAGAAGGAGTAGGGCCTGCAAAAACACCTGTAACCCTCTCAAAAGAAGATCATGTGAAAGGATTTTATATTACATCATCATCAAAAATTAATGCGGTTGTGGGAGGTTCGAGTTCTGCTCGTAAGTGTAATAAGTCCAGCTATTGTTTTATCGCCTCCAAGACTTCTCACGGGCAGCACCAGTCCTGTGAAATGACTTGCTTCGCCCTTTCAAACTCTCCCCTGATCTTCGGGCCTTCAAGAACTCCCTCAAAACCCATCTCTTCAGATAAGTGTACCACATCACTGATGCAACTCCTCTCTCTGCGCACCTACTCACACTTGATTGAAGCTGCTTCTATGGCCCACCGTTCCCAAACCACTGGCACTAATGATACTGCCGCCCAGTTAAACTCACCTCATCTTCCTCAACCCCAATCCCTCTAGACTGTAAGCTCCTATTAGCAGGGCCCTCTACAAGTCTTGTTTCCATCATATGTCCGTTTATCTCGTTCCCTTTGGTTATTGTAAAGCGCTGCGGAAACTGTTGGTGCTATATAAATGATGACAATAATAATAATAATAATAATAATAATATGTGTATAGTGTACTATAGTTTACTATAGTGAATAGTAAAATAAATATATAATATTATAGTGTATATATATATATTATAATATTATATATTTATTTTAACTATACATTGATTTACAGGTTTTCTCCTTGTTAAAATATTGATTTCCATTTTTCCAACATATTTCCTGATATCAAACATTATTTATCTTGCGAATATAGTACTTTAGATATATTTAAAACTTTTTATAGATATTTTAACATCATTTTTCATTGCAGAATAACTATGCCAATGACATATTACCCTTCAGCACCCCGTCTTTCTAGGATTAATGCAGTGCAAAGTCTGCATGTCATTCCACTTTTTTAAAACAATTTTCTTCTAAATATCTTAATAGCAGAACTTTTAAAAGTATTATAATTCCTGTGATGTAAACCAGTGTTTCTCAACTCATCCCAACAGTGGTCCTCAAGTACCACTAGTACTAGTAACAGGCCAGGTTTTAAGGATTCCCTTGGGGAAATGCAGACTGAATCCTGCAATTAGGGATGAGCCGAACACCCCCCGAGTTCGGTTCGAGCCCGAACCCGAACTTCCCATATGTTCAGGTCTGAACCCGAACCCAAACTCGAACTCCATGCAAGTCAATGGGGCTGAAAATTCGGTTTTTAGAGTGCCCTCCAAGAGGGCATATATGCTACATATTTGCCATAAAAGGTGTACGGGGGTCCGGGTAGTGCCCTGGGGGACAGGAAACAAGGACAAAAAGTTTTAAAAAAAACGTTTTTAAAGGGACAGAGTTTTCCATCAAATAAGGGTTAAAAATAAAAACGAAAAATTCCTTCAAATATCGTGCCTAGGAGGTCCCCATAACCTGCCCGTGAAGTGGCGGATTTCTAGGATGTATAGAAACACTTAAAAACAAAAAAATGACGTTTCATATGACGGTAAATTCTTTTCCTTTAATCTATCCATAAACAACTGCTTGGGGCGGCAGTCTGTATGAAAAGAGGAGACATTTTCGTACATGCAGAAAAAGTTTACTGATTTTTTGGGCTAAATTATTGTGAAACTTATGCAGGCTTTGGATGAAAGTAACAATAGGTGCTTCAAAATTGGTCCTTTAGTGTCTCCAACAGTGCCGTCACACCGTAACCCCTCTGATGATATGAATCTGATACAGGCGTCAGTGGCAGTGCACCCAAATATTGTGCTTTTGGTGCCAGGCCTGCAAGTACTATCATACAGTAACCCCTCTGTGGTATTGTGGAAGAATGCAGGGGTGAACCTTGCAGTCCTATATTAAAAAGATATGCATCTGGTTAAGGCGTCAGTGCACCCAGATATTCTGCCTTTGGTGCAAGACTGCCAGGCCAGCAAGTATCATCATACAGTAACCCCTCTGTGGTATTGTGGAAGAGTGCAGGGGTGGACCATGTGGTCCTATATTGAAAAGATATGATTATGGTCAAGGCATCAGTGCACCCAGATATTGTGCCTTTGGTGCCAGGCCAGCAAGTATCATCATACAGTAACCCCTCTGTGGTATTGTGGAAGAATGCAGGGGTGGACCATGTGGTCCTATATTGAAAAGTTTTTTATCTGGTAATGGGCATCAGTGCACCCAGATAGTGTGCCTTTGGTGCCAGGCCTGCAAGTGCCATCATAATACAGTAACCCCTCTGTGGTATTGTGGAAGAGTGCAGGGTTGGACCCTGCGGTTCAAAAAATTAAAATGATATAAATCTGGCACAGGCGTCAGTGCAGCCAAATATTGTGCCTTTCATGGCAGCAAGTGCCTTCACACCGTAACCCTTTTGTGGTTTTGTGGAAGAGTTCAGTGCTGGAGGTTTTGTGAATGCAGAAGAGGACATCCCCGATCTATTCCATTACTTCAGCATCCGGGGATTGATAGCTGCTGATCCAGGACTGAATCATTTTTATAAATGTCAGCAGGTCTACAGAGTTGGTGGACAGACACACTCTTTTGTCTGTGACAAAACCTCCAGCGGCACTGAACGTCCTTACGGAAAGCACGCTAGATGAAGGGCAACCTAGTAGCTGCATAGCATATTGGCTAAGTTCTGGCCAGTGATCCAATCTCAACACCCAGTAAG
This sequence comes from Leptobrachium leishanense, assembly GCA_009667805.1. Taxonomy (NCBI): domain Eukaryota; kingdom Metazoa; phylum Chordata; class Amphibia; order Anura; family Megophryidae; genus Leptobrachium; species Leptobrachium leishanense. The sequence continues at coordinate 286,497,417 of CM019067.1, read as the reverse complement.
CCAGTGGATCATCTGCTGGAAAGGTATCCAGGTCTGCCCTTGCCCCTAGGTAGTCCTGCACCATATGGTGAAGACGCTGGCAATGGGTGCCTACATTTGACGTCCCTGGGCGTCGAGGACTAAAAAAATTTAAAAAAGCATCAGTCAAGCGGCCCTGGCCTTCACCACTATTCCTCTGATCACCCGCAGCCTCAGAAGCACGTGTGTCAGCACTTGGTAATCTACCAGTGCCTGGAAAGGTGTTACACAAGTGTCGCTTTAGAGCGCCCTCAAGTTTTTTCATCCTGTGCTCCCTCTGTGCGGGCAGGATGAGCTCTGCAACTTTCCCCTTGTATCGTGGATCAAGAAGGGTTGCCAACCAGTAATGATCCCTCTCCTTGATAGCACGAATCCTGGGGTCCTTTAGCAGGCTTTGCATCATTAGGGAGCCCATGCAACGTAGGTTGGAGGTGGCATTAGCTTCCGAGTCTTCTTGGTCAATGAGGATGACCGTATCGTGCACTTCCTCCTCCCAGCCACGCACTAGCCCTTCTGTTTCTGGGCACACAAAACCCTCCCTTGAGGAATCCCCACCTTCAATGCCCCCACTACTTAAATATTCCTCCTCATCCTCCTCCTGTCTGATCTGAGTAGGACCCGCTGGAATGCTGTCTGCGGAAAGACTGGGGCCTTGAGAGCTAGGGAAGGCCTCCTCTTCCTCCCGCTGCTCTGCCTCTAGAGCCACATCTATAATTCCCCGCAGAGTGTGCTCCAGCAGGAACACTAAAGGAATTGTGTCACTGATGCATGCACTGTCCCTGCTCACCATCCTCGTTGCCTCCTCAAATGGTGACAGTACAGTGCATGCATCTTTGATCATCAGCCACTGCGGGGGGGAAACCAAGTTGACCTGAACCTGTCCTTGTGCCATACTCACACAGGTACTCGTTGATGGCCCTCAGCTGCTTGTGCAGATGCTGCAGCATTGCTAATGTCGAATTCCACCTGGTGGGCATGTCACAGATCAGACGGTTTGTGGGAAGGTGGAATTCTCTTTGAATTTCTGCCAGGCAAACGCTTGCTGGGAATGACCGTCTGAAGTGGCTGCAGACTTTTCTGGCCTGGATGAGAAGCTCTGGCAGCCCTGGGTACTTGGTTAGGAAACGCTGTACCACCAGATTTAGGACGTGTGCTAGGCATGGTACATGCATCAATTTACCCTTGCGTAGGGCGGAGAGAAGGTTGCTGCCATTATCGCAGACGATCATTCCCAACTCAAGCTGGCGTGGTGTTAACCATCTCTGCACCTGCCCCTGCAGAGCTGACAACATTTCTGACCCAGTGTGGCTCCTGTCCCCTAAACAAACCAGCTCAAGCACAGTATGGCATCTTTTTGCTTGAGCCATTGCGTAGACCCTGTCAGGCGTCGGTTTAACTGCCACTTTGCCAGAGACAGAGAAGGAGGAGGAGGAGGAAGAGGTGGTTGTGGTGGAGCAGACAGACCTCATACAAGCAGCTTTCTGGAGGCATGGTGGATGAACAAGCTCCAGCACAGAGCCCCGTCTTGGATCCCTCCCAGCTGCGATCAGAGTTACCCAGTGTGCCGTGAAGGAAATGTAACGACCCTGTCCATGCTTGCTGGACCACGTGTCTAAAGTCACATGCACCTAGCTGCTGACTGCCTTTCCCAATGACTGGATAACATTGTCTTCCACGTGCTGGTATAGTGCTGGAATGGCCTTGCGTGAAAAGTAATGGGGTTTTGGAACCTGCCACTGTGGTACAGCACATTCAGCAAATTCACAGAAGGGAGCAGAGTCCACCAGCTGGAAAGGCAGCAGCTGCAATGCGAGTAATTTTGCTAAGCTGGCATTTAGACGCTGTGCTTGGGGATGGTTGGGACTATATTTTTTCTTTCGCTGCAGCAGCTGCGGCAACGTAATCTGACTGCGTAAATCTTCAGCTACTGGGATGATGTCACATTGTGAGGAAGGACCTGGTACATCCATTACTGTAGCATCAACCCTGTCGGTGGAGGTTGTAGGCAATGACATGGCAGGACATACAGTGGGGGTAGAGACAGATGAGGAGGAGGAAGACCTACGCAAAGTTTTGTGCCAACGGGATGTGTGGCAGTTGTTCTTATGTCGCCTCAAGCAAGTGGTACCCAAGTGTCCGGTATCTTTCCCACGCTTAAGCCTCATCTGACATAGATTACAAATAGCAACGCTGCGCTCTACTGCACATTTCTTAAAGAGCTCCCAGACAACAGAGTTCCTGCATGTGTTCTTTCAGACAACAGCGCTCTGCACCGGAGCAGCTCTGACATGTGATGCCTTGGACTGGCTAGTGCTACGGTTGGTCACAGAGGATGTTGTGCCTCGTGTTTGCTGTGCCTCCTCCTCCCCCTCTTCCTCACTTAATTCCTCTGTTTGATCTGGCACCCAGGTGGAGTCAGTGACCTCATCATCATTGTCATCTCCACCCCTATCTCCTCATCACTGGAGCCAACTTGGCAGTATGCTGCAGCTGCTGGGGCAACATGAGTGCCAGTTATTTGTGTGTCATCACTGGCACCCCCTTCCTCTAGGTTGATTATACTCCCTTGCTCAACCTCAGAGATTGAATCAGAGCACTGTATTTGCTGCGCATCCTCAAGCAGCATGTCACTCTCATTGTAGTCAAACAATTCAGCTGACTCCTCCGTGTGTGATAGCGAGGCTATGGCAGGAGTAGCTGTGGACATGGAGGCTGCATTAGATGCTTTGGCAGCTGAGGTGGACTGTAAAGCACTAGAAGCCTGGCTGGGAGAGGACTCGGAGGATGAGGATGGCCTGGTTAGCCAATCTACCAAGTCCTCTGTATGTTGCTGCTGCTTAAGACGGCCAGCACCAGTTAGAAAGGACAAGCGTGCCCCTGCAGAGGATGCACCACGTCCACCACGACCAGAGGCACAGCCTCCCGACACAGGGGCTGCTTGCCCTCTTATCTGTGTCTGGGAGCGTCTCCCTGTCCTTTTTGTTCTTTCAGACATGGTGAGTGATATATAGATTAATATATACAGAACTCTGATTCAACTCTGGTATAAAGATTTAAAGAACTCTGGTATAACTCAGTGAGACACACTGATAGCTGGCAGCCAGTGACGAGACACAGATCACCTCAATTCACAAATGTTTTAAAGAAATTAGTGAGCCCCAAAATAATGCGTGGTACTGGATGTGTGACGAGACACAGATCTGTAAGGTTGGGAGCTTCCAGCCCTACCTGTGTGCTTGAGGGCAGCATGTCTGATGCTGCTCGCTGACCAATGCCCGGTTTAAATGGAGACAGGCAGGGAGGTGGTTGCATGAGGCGCGGCTTGAGTGGGGGGCGTGGCCTGGTGAAGGTCTTTAAAAACCCTCAGTGTATTCTCGGCAGTTGCCAGATCGTGGTTATCCATACCTGAGCTCCTTGTACCTGACTGCTATATTGAATTAACCCGTTATTGACCTCTGCTTGTTTCTGACTATTCTGCCTTCTGTTGCCCTAGACCATTTTCTTGTACTACGCCACTGCTCTGATATCGACCCGGCTATTCCATTTGACCATTCTGAACTCTGTATTCCTGATTCTGGCTTGGCTGACTACTCCCTGTGTTGTTAACCCTTTCTGTCTAGCTAGTTTACCTGGCCAATTCTAACCAGACAGTTAGAGATCTTTCACGGCTACTCTGTTGGTAGCTTCTGGGCTCTGTGGAGTGTGGGGTGTTAAGTACTGCGTGGTGGGATCTGGGAACCGTGACAAGATCACCTCAATTCACAAATGTTTTGAAGAAATTAGTAAGCCCCAAAAAGATTTGCTGGCACAGTGACAAGACACAGAAGATCACCTCAATTCACAAATGTTTTAAAGAAAGTTGTAAACCCCAAAAAAACTTGCTGGCACAGTGACAAGACACACATCACCTAAATTCCCTGATATTTGGTAGAAATGAGACCCAAAAAGACTTGCTGGCACAGTGACAAGACCCAGAAGATCACCTCAATTCACAAATGTTTTAAAGAAATTTTTAACCCCCAAAATACTTGCTGGCACAGTGACAAGACACACATCACCTAAATTCGCTGATATTTGGTAGAAATGAGACCCCCCCCAGACCACCCAGTAGCGTGGCAGACCGGCAGTAACAACACACAACTATCTCCTCTGAAATCTCCTCTCAAAATGCGTGCTGTAGCTATGCGTGGAAACGTTATATAGTGTGCTGCGGGACTTAGCTCTGTTAGCCCATGATTGGGCAAAATTTGCCCAATCAGGTCTCTGAGCCGTGATTGGCATACTGTTGAACCTGTCTTGTACCAGACCTGTGGTCAGGTGCAAGGCTGTAGCCAATTACGAGCTTCAGGCCAGTGGGAAAATGCATTGTGGTCCATTGTGGTTGAACATGCGGCGAACAGCCGGAAATGTTCGGTGTTCGCGATCTAATCAAACAGGCTAAGTTCGGGTCGAACTCCGAACCGTCGAGCCGAACAGATCATCCCTACCTGCAATCACTGAGCAGCAAATCATATCACCTGTGCTGTGCTTCAGATATCTGGAAAACCTGGCCTGTTCGGGGTACTTGAAGTCTGGAGTTGAGAGACATCGATGTAATCCATTTAACTCTTCAGTAAGTGATGTATTCTTGGGTGTGGAACATTTCTTTTTAATACATGGCTGCTTGAAGTAGATGCCACAGTCGTCATTTTTTTAGAGGGTGTATTATTAAAAATCAAAGTGTCAATTTTGTTACTAACGTGTTTGTGTGTTTTTTTTTTAAATTCTAAGGTTTTCGTGTATCTGGTGTACCCACCATTCGCACAGATATCGCCCCTCCCCGAATTCGCAGATTTGGCGATCGAAACAATTACGGAGATGGTTCTGATGCCTATGGGTTGCTCTGCCCCTCTGTCTTTTCACAAAAGATGGTCTATGAAAGTGATTTTTTGAAGCCTCGTTCAAAAGAAGAGGTAAGAAATAAAATGATTTATAACTTAAAGTTTGTATTAAAAGTACTCTTCAGTATGCCACCTTTTAAAATAAACATGGTCGTTAAGGACCTTATTTACCCTTTCCCGCCGCAGGACGTTTTATGCCATCCGTGCGGCGGGTGGGCCTTGAAGACGCAGAGCGTACAGGTACGCCACGCTGTCTTCAATGGGCTGCCTCGGCCCCTCCCTGCAGCCAGTGGGCGCCATGTGTCACTGACTGCAGGGAGACGGCCTGAACTCAGGCCGTCCCTCTGCCGCCAATGATGAGTGCCGCATGTCGGCTGTGTGGGCGGGCCAAATTAGAGGCCCGCTGTGGCACCTGGTGGCGAGGAGTACCTATACGGCGGTTAAAGGAGGATAATAACGCCACCAGATAGGTATATTATGATGACTAAATATTAAAATGCATATAAAACTGACTTTACCCAGAAATCAGTTGCAGTATATCTGATGTAAGTGTGTACTAGGTCGGTCTCTGCCCCACGTCTCCTCATATTTCATTCACCTACCTCTTATGCAGATTATGACCTGAGTGTTTTAGCCTCATGATGAAACCTCTTCATTACCATGGTTGAGTATACTCAATGTTCAAAAGCTCCTGCAGGAGCCCAAATTTGGTAAATATGGTCATATTCTAGAGCAATGCAACGGACTTTCTTTCACAAATCGGTTACAGAGTGTGCCCACAAATTTTCAGCACCTTCGCCATGCCATCCAAGGTGCTGAAGCTATTTGAACAGCTTGGAGATTCACTTCTTTTATAGAAAGATGGCTCCCAAGTTGTATCATAGCTGTTTCTGACCAGCAGGGAAGCCCTATGTCTGTCAAATTAGCTTACTGTCTATATATTGAATCTAAGATGTATATTATGAAAGTTATATTAGTTTTTAAAACTGTCTGCATTGGAAAGTTGTTTTCAATAAATCCACCAGATCCTGACGGTGATTTAATGGAAAAAAACTTGTTGTAATGGGGTTTACTGGGAGCTGCTGTAGACATTTCATCTAAGGAGTCAGATTGTTAAGCCAAAGTCCATCTTGTGCTCCAGACATTTTTAGTACATCATGCCCCCTCCCAGAATTTCTCTCTTCATCATCATTCCTTCCCACTCAACTTCTATCCAAAGCTGGTAGTGCTTACATACTGCTGTCACATCTATCTACAGTATATATCTATCTATCTCTCTATCTATCATCTAATGGCAAAAATATACAGCTAAGGTTAATTTGATTAATTGAAATGAATCTAAAAATAAACAATGTTTCCAGCAAACCATGAAAAAGGGTAAAAAGGTTAGATTGTAAACTCTCGAGCAGTGTCCTCTCTCCTGCTGTTCTGTGTGTCTAGCTTGTATGTATATTTGTTGTTCTGCCTCACCCATTGTACAGCGCTATGGAACTTGTTGGTACTTTATAAATACTTGTAACTGTTAGGCTACAGTCCAAACCTGGTGCAAACTTAACCAAAGCCCTGGTAAACTTACTAACACCATGCACATTAATGGCTATGGTAAGATTAACAGAGCTCTAACTAAGTTTACACCTAACTCGAAATCTAACCCATTATAGACACCCCAGAAACATTACAATTCTGAAAGCATCACTTTCAGAAAAAACTGCAGTGAAAAACCTGGTACCCTTTAAAATCTAGCCTTCTCCTTCCCAATTTCATTCAATCTCCTGTGGATTTTGAGAAAACCGAGTTAATACAAACACATCCATAGTTTAATAGGTTTGCCAAAGTTATGTTTGAGCTTGTTTCGGCAATATGTTAGATCACAATGCTCTTATTTATTTACTTATGTTCTAGATTTCACAGATTCTGCACAATATGGATGTTGATATTTCCAGCGAAAATTTTGACCAGCTATGGGATGTGGCTTTGAAAAGTCATCCAAGAGGAAAGGTTTCCGTTGAGACAATACGAAATGCCTTGGCTCGTATGCCCATAGCACAAACATCATACCTGGAGCGTTGAGGCTTTGTTTTAAAAGATATTAAAATGGTATCTAGAAGTGTCTAAAAGTGTTTATTGGTGAAATAGTTTCATAGTGAAAAAACCCAGTCATTTAAAACCATATACAGTATATTGCAGGACATAAATACATTGTAACAGATCTTGGTACCCCAACTGGGTCACATCTGCTAATGCCGTTCCCTTGCCGGAAATCTATTCTCCCTCCTGCAGTCTTTTATGCCTTCTCCAACTCTTAGCTGAAGCTGAAGGACAGGTTCAATGGAAGAGCGGTGATAGTAATATTCCCTAGAAATGACGCATGACTAGTTGCTGGGGTGAAAACAGACAGGTCGCTTTTAGGGAAGCATAAGAAGCCAATATACACAGTGCAAGGAGGGACCTGGAGACCAATTGAGATGACACCCTAGCATCCCTCACCTCCTCATCAATAGAGCCCACCCCCTAACCATAGCCCAGTTTAATCTCCAGACAAGATATAATACAGCAGATTGCAATCACAGGGTGTATATGAATAAAGTAGATAACAGATAGTACAAACATAACAGTCTGATAGAGTGGCAATGTTTGTCAAACAAAGACCACTCAATACTTTTACAGCTGTAAAACATACTCTATCGGTGGGGGAGGGGGAATGGAAAGGGTTGCAGTGACACACAGTAATGATACTAGAAATAATAACAGGAAAATGCAAACATAGTCATTAACGATATTAACAATAACATTTAACACATAACACAGAAACCCTGTACCCTTCTTGGCCCTTGTACCCTGTACCCTTGAAAATAAATCATTAGCACATCAAACCACCATTTGCATATAATATAGCACCTTAAAAGCAGGTTTGTCCCTGTGGAAAAACAAAATTCACTGAAAATTCACTCCTGTACCTCTGTAAAACAAACTGCAAACAGCAGCCCCAAACCTTTTGAACAAAAAGTTCAAAAAAACTTTGCTGCTGCATTACAGCAGCCAGAGAGAGGGCAGAATATAGGGAACACTTTGGGTCACTCACTACTGTACAGGGATAAGATTCAAGTGGTTATAATATAATGACTGAACATCCCTGTACAGTACAAATGCGAGGTATTACTGTAATTTCCACACACAGGTATTATTCCACATACAGATATTATTTTTATATTCTGTTGGTGTTTTGTTGAAGCTGCATTGCTAATAATCTTTATGATCGCTGCAAATCCCCTTGAGCAGGAGATCTGAATATTTTTTATTATATATATCTTTATACATTTACTGTATTTGACACTTCGACCTCTATGCTGATAATGCAGATCCCATGTGACAATGTGTAAGATAAGGGTTATATCTAGAGTTCAGAATCTTTCATTCCAACAATTTTTTTGTAAAAGATGAACAATTCAAAATGAGCAAATTTACAATATTTCTGTGCAAAATTTTATTATACTCTATATCTAACTGTTAACTGCACATCCCATGTTTGACATAAATGTTATGATATTAATGTTTTTAACAGATAGCGATTGGCAGTGAAGTGGTTAATGCAAATCATGCACAGCCATTTTTAAAGGTGAGGGACATTCTGTAACGATCCTTAATGTTATGGATTGTAAACTGCAAGATGAAACAAAGCTGCAATAATTAAATTAAAATTCTAAACTTGGTTCTTTAAATGACTACAAAATATTTTGGTAAGATATTATAAAACAATCATTACCTCTACTCCTAAATACATTATGAATGCAGCATATATTACTTATATTACTGGGATTGAAGTAAGGTCAGGGGCGTCACTACGTGGCAGTATATCCATGAGCTGGGGGCATATCCATGAGCTGGGGGCATATCCATGAGCTGGGGCAATATCCATGAGCTGCTGGGGCAGTATATCCATGAGCTGGGGCAGTATCCATGTGCTGGGGCATATCCATGAGCTGGGGGCATTAGCCATGAGCTGGGGGCATTAGCCATGAGCCGGGGCAGTATCCATGTGCTGGGGCATATCCATGAGCTGGGGGCATTATCCATGAGCTGGGGCAGTATCCATGAGCTGCTGGGGCAGTATATCCATGAGCTGGGGCTATATCCATGAGCTGGGGCAATATCCATGAGCTGGGGCATTATCCATGACCTGGGGCAATATCCACGAGCTGCTGGGGCAGTATATCCATGTGCTGGGGGCAGTATATCCATGAGCTGGGGCAGTATCCATGAGCTGGGGGCATATCCATGAGCTGGGGGCATATCCATGAGCTGGGGCAATATCCATGAGCTGCTGGGGCAGTATATCCATGAGCTGGGGCAGTATCCATGTGCTGGGGCATATCCATGAGCTGGGGGCATTAGCCATGAGCTGGGGGCATTAGCCATGAGCCGGGGCAGTATCCATGTGCTGGGGCATATCCATGAGCTGGGGGCATTATCCATGAGCTGGGGCAGTATCCATGAGCTGCTGGGGCAGTATATCCATGAGCTGGGGCAATATCCATGAGCTGGGGCAATATCCATGAGCTGGGGCATTATCCATGACCTGGGGCAATATCCACGAGCTGCTGGGGCAGTATATCCATGTGCTGGGGGCAGTATATCCATGAGCTGGGGCAGTATCCATGAGCTGGGGGCATATCCATGAGCTGGGGGCATATCCATGAGCTGGGGCAATATCCATGAGCTGCTGGGGCAGTATATCCATGAGCTGGGGCAGTATCCATGTGCTGGGGCATATCCATGAGCTGGGGGCATTAGCCATGAGCTGGGGGCATTAGCCATGAGCCGGGGCAGTATCCATGTGCTGGGGCATATCCATGAGCTGGGGGCATTATCCATGAGCTGGGGCAGTATCCATGAGCTGCTGGGGCAGTATATCCATGAGCTGGGGCAATATATATCCATGGGTGAGCTGCTGGGGGCAATATATCCATGTGTGAGCTGGTCTGGGGCAATATATCCATATGTGAGCTGGGGCAATATCCACGAGCTGCTGGGGCAGTATATCCATGTGCTGGGGGCAGTATATCCATGAGCTGGGGCAGTATATCCATGAGCTGGGGGCATATCCATGAGCTGGGGGCATATCCATGAGCTGGGGCAATATCCATGAGCTTCTGGGGCAGTATATCCATGAGCTGGGGCAGTATCCATGTGCTGGGGCATATCCATGAGCTGGGGCATTATCCATGAGCTGGGGGCATTAGCCATGAGCTGGGGGCAGTATCCATGTGCTGGGGCATATCCATGAGCTGGGGGCATTATCCATGAGCTGGGGCAGTATCCATGAGCTGCTGGGGCAGTATATCCATGAGCTGGGGCTATATCCATGAGCTGGGGAAATATCCATGAGCTGGGGCATTATCCATGAGCTGGGGCAATATCCATGACCTGCTGGGGCAGTATATCCATGTGCTGGGGGCAGTATATCCATGAGCTGGGGCAGTATATCCATGAGCTGGGGCAATATCCATCAGCTGGGGCCATTATCCATCAGCTGGGGCATATCCATGAGCTGCTGGGGCAGTATCCATGAGCTGGGGCAGTATATCCATGTGCTGGGGCAGTATCCATGAGCTGGGGCAAATCCATGAACTGGGGCAGTATCCATGAGCTGGGGCATATTCATGAGCTGGGGCAATATCAATGAGAGGAGCTGGGGCAAAATCCAGGAGAGGAGCTGGGGCATTATCCATGAGAGCAGCTGGGGCAGTATATCCATGAGAGCAGCTGGGGCAGTATATCCATGAGAGGAGCTGGGGCAGTATCAATGAGAGGAGCTGGGGCAATATCCATGAGAGGAGCTGGGGCAATATACATGAGAGGAGCTGGGGCAATATCCATGAGAGCTGCTGGGGCATATCCATGAGAGCTGGGGCATTTCCATGTGTGCTGGGGGCAGTATCCATGAGAGCTGGGGCAATATCCATGTGTGAGCTGGTCTGGGGCAATATATCCATGTGTGAGCTGAGGCGCAATATATCTATATGTGAGCTGGGGCAATATATATCCATGGGTGAGCTGCTGGGGGCAATATATAACTGTGAACCGGGGGCAATATATCCATATGTGAGCTGGGGGCAATATATATCCATGGGTGAGCTGCTGGGGGCAATATATCCAGAGCTGCTGGGGGCAATATATATCCATGTGTGCTTTCACTGCCTTCGAACAGGCACCATACTTGCTGGCAGTTGGCAAAAATTTGTGTGAGCATATGAGAGAGCTCCACAGCAATAAACCTCACAGTAATGTGCGCTGTGTGTATGAGCATTCAGTGTTATATGGGAGTACTGATTTAGGAGTAAGAGTAGTTAAAAAAAATCCGTAAAACTCGGGGGGTGACACCATAAGTTACCGCACCGGGTGACACCAACCCTAGTGACGCCACTGAGTAAGGTAATACACAGACAAACTGAGGACATAAACTATTGCTTATCCCTTAGATATGGTTCTCACACATTTGAAATATTTGTGATAGTATTCTCTATCCAAATCAATCTATTATTTAAATGTTATATGAATGTCATGAGTCTGAATTTTCGAACATGATCATTTCAGGTGAATTGACTGCATTGATTATTACTAGGGGTATAAAAATGATATATTATAATTATATATTTTACACTATAACCATATAATTATAAATTCATAATTATTATGGAGATGACTGTGAACCTGTTGGTGTATCCAAGATGGGCTTTGATTTTTTAACCCTTTAACCTCCCTGGCGGTATTCCCGAGTGTGACTCAGGGTTAAATTTCACTACCACGAACGGTAACCCCGAGCCACACTCTGGCTAGATGTTTACTCACCTCCTCCTGGCTCCCTCGCTGTCCCTGCAGTGTGATCGCAGCGAGCGGCTTCCTGGATGGCTCCCTGTGAGTCACATGATGCAGGGGTGCTGGACGCAGCAAACTTCATTCATAACACTCACTGAATACAAGTGGCAAAGTTTATGAACGGCCACTAGGTGGCAGTACAGGATAAGAAATAGACCATACATCGTCTCACCCTTGTTCTCAGACAGATTTCAGTGTTTTTTGTTGTATTTTATTGTACATCATTTATTTGCATTATTTTGGATTATTTTTTTTTGGGATAATAAATTATTATGTCGTGTTTCAAACTTTATCGGACTCAGTGTATTTACTATTTTTTTAAATTAATTAATTAATTTATTTATAAAGGATTTTACCTTAGAGTAAGAGTAAGAACTCTTGATTGCACAGATTTCAGTGCGTGATTCCTAATTATTACAGGCTAACTATGTACAAAAACACATTTCCTTTAAAAAAATTGAGACGCTTTTAGACACAAAATGTTGAAAAAATTAGACCGCCAGGGAGGTTAAATACCATGATTGAGTATACTCGATCTTCAAATGCACCTGCAGGAGCCAAACTTTGAGTATAACAGAAGGAAAAAGGAGGTGATATAGGCGCTAATGATAATGATTGGAACAGCTGCGAGGACAAAGTATATAGCACTCACTTTAAATACAGCAATTAAGAAACAAGAGAAAACATATAGTCCGCACGCATTTATGAGAAAGTACACAAGGGGTTCTTCTACTCCTTGTATAACCACCACCAGGTACTCTGTTCAACGCATTTTGACATCGGTCTTAGATGCACCTGAGGAAGACAGTTGTCGAAACGCGTTGTGCAATTCGATATTTTATTATCCATAAACTGACCCACACGGTGGTCTTATTATCTGTATCTGGTAGGTAGTGGTTTCCTCCATATGCAGTCTGCGCTGGACGCAGCATATTACTACGGTTACCCGGACACCCTAGAAAGCGTCACGGAAGAACGGAATACTTTGGACATGTCTGCCATGGTGCTGAAGCTGTTTGGAATGCTTGGAGTTCTGTTTTGATTGCTGTCACAGGGACATGGAGCTCCAGCTGTAGCAGTATACATGTAGTAACACTTTTTTTTATTTTTACCTCTGGCTATCTGATGCTTACTGTCTCTACAATGTATGCATGAATGAGCACCTACATTTTACACTGTTTGTAACAGTAAGTGGTTTCCCATAAATCTACTGGGTCCTGGCAGTGAAGGGGTTAAGGTGGAAGAAGTTTTTATTGATTTCCTCTAATATAAAAAATATTTTAAAACTTAATATTTTTGGATGTTCTTTTGATGTGGACATACTTGAAAACGAGAGAAATCTCAATGTATCCTTCCTGGTAAAATATTTTATAAACAAATGTCAATAGCATCAAAAGAGCATAGGATGAGATCGCTATATAATAGCTGGGTTCACCTGAAGCAACCTGTCTAGAAATTCTTAGCTGACCTTTTTTAGCACAAATCAAGTCTATTTTGTACTTTAGCTGTGAAGATATGTGAGTATATGATGTATAGCTCTTCTGTATCATGTTATAAAAGTTAATAATACACCACTGAGACAGACAAAGTTGTTTGCTTTATTTTGAAGATCTTTACTGCTGCTAGAAATCACTAAAATGGTATAAATTCCTCCTGAATTGTTTGTATTGTCTCTGTATCAAGAAACGCAATGCCTGAATAAACTCTCTTTAATTTTTGCTGTTTGTTTATTTTTATTCCTGTAAAAGTGTTTTGATGCATTTGTTTTAATTGCTTTAGATTCCCGTTAATTTATGGACGCTTTGGCACATTTACTTGGTTTTCTTCAGCCAAGTTTTCTAGCCAGTTCCACTACTGAGAAAAAAATAACATCGCTCAGGCGGCGTGTCTGCAAAATCAAAATGAGGACTAAATAAAAAAAAAAAAGCCTCATTCCGTTTGCCAGTTTGTTCTTGCTGAATGAATAGAGGTTCCCTGTTGAAGTCAGATTTGAAGAGAATTTGAATCAATGCTCCTCCATCCTTTTCATTGCTGTAAAACCCATTATGAGCAGGTCTCAGAACAGGGTATTGAATTCTGCCTTGCTTTGACTCACAGTATGCACAGTAGTGTAGATGTGAGAGCATTGTTGGAATGTAAGTGACTTTATCAAATGACAACACTGAAAGAATTTTGGAGGGCATTCCGTGTGAATACGCAGCTCATTGTTTTCATTTTTAGAACCAAACAAACTGAGTTATTGCAGGAAAAAACAAAAACAGGCACGGAAATAGTGCCACATAAATGTGGGATCGTTAGAATAAACATATTTTTAAAGGGACATACTACATTATTTATCTAAACTAGCATCTTTAAACAACATCATCCTGTATGATTAGTGTATTATGAACAATGCATGATTTTTTTCAAGGTTAAACTCATACCTTTGGTTGATCCTACAGAAGGGAGTCTACGTTGCAGGGTCTTATTCTTCTGCTATTTATATAGTTGTAATATACAAGAGAGTGTGATACTCTGAAAGCACCCTCTCTTATTCTAAACAGCTCCTGTTTCCACCGCAGACGTAAAACCGTAGGACAAGTGCAACACAATCCCTCTAATGTTGCTATTTTGTGTCAATATGAAAGAAAAAAAGAGCTCCCAAATGTGCACGACACAAGCATGCAATACTCTGTGAATCTAGACACCACCAATAAAATATTTGTATACTTAAAATTTAAGCGATGTCCCTCCCTCAGTCGATTGTGTGGGATATAGAAAAAGAAAAAAGTAGTCAAATAGACAAATAGTAGTGCAATATTGCATTAAAATGGTGTGCCAACGATGTGGAAATTTTATACTCCCTGCACTCACTTGGTCCAGAGCCTCTTTAGATAAACTGGCTCTGTACAGATGTCCTTTTGCTGATATGGATGGCACCTCCTGCTCCCTGGTCCACCGCCTCCTCTACATAACTCAGAGCGAAAAAAAGGAAATGGAACCATAGGGCAATAGCATGTCAACTTTCATAGGTAAGCAGATATAGTAATAAGAAACACACTCACCCTCTCCAGAGCCTTATGGTTGGAGCCACACGTGGGCATCAAATGAGCCTGTTGTTTTTGCACGGACATACTTGTGGACACCACACAATGCGTGTAAATTTTGACATCAAAGAAAAAAAAGTAGAGAAATATGGAATTTGAAGAAGCCGTTGCTTTTTTGTAGACCTATCTTGACATCCGTCCTAGTGGTTTGACACTGACCAAAAATTCACGACCGTTCTAACGTGCTTGAAAAAGTGCACACATACTATTCTTCCCTATATGGTCCATCAAAATGCTATGATGGCCATCATGATGCGCTCGTGTGGCCCCGGCCTAAATGTGCAGTCTCAGACTCAACATGTTAGCTGCCCATTAATAGGTGTTGTGCTCCCTTTCTATCCTCTCTGGATGGGAGCCAGTTAACAGAAAATTGGGTCCCCGTGTGTTCAGGTTCCAGCACACACATATAGCAACGGATTAGCTCTTTCTTGTCTAGGGCTTCATAAATGTTAAAATTTATCAGGATCAATGTTTACATCCTGTGACCGTGTGATTAGGGGCAGTGTGGTGGAACACAGATTGATTAGCAGGCGAATGGAGAATGCCCTTTTCCCCTATAGGGTTAACCCTAAACTAATGCCGGATTAAGTCTGCCCTGCCCTTAAGTAGGATTTGTGTGTGCAGGGGGAAGAGTGAAAGAAAGTCTAACCCTGAGCCCAGGAGCAGGTAAACAATATTTTACTTTTATAGATGCTACGATGGAAACACCCTTGTTGCAACCCCATAGAAAACTACACTAAGAACTAGTCTAGCAGAAACTATGGTGGAAAGAATGCCGGAAAGTGTGGAGAACTACTGTGGCAGCTCTCTAAACAGTTGTTGTATCCCTATACTTGATCCACCATAGTTCCCTGAAGTCTGCAGATATAAAACCACCATTATTTCAATGAAAGAACTGTGGTTAGTTAATATACCCTTAAGCATTTTATGAACAGGATCCCTAAATTTTGGCATAGGGTCAAGTGCAAATTGCACTTTCTATGACACTTTCTAACATTTAATTGATGCTAATATAGTGCGTGTAAATCCTCTACAAATTAGCAAACTTCCAAAGTGGAAAATTTCCTTTTGCTGTCAGGGCCAGATTTACAATTGGCAAAGTAGGCATGTGCCTACAAGTGCCCGCTACAGCAAAGTACCTTGCTCTGTAAAACAAAAATATATATATATTTATTTATTTTTTACTCACCCTGTTGTGGACACCTTTCTCTGTAAAAGTAAAAAAAAATTAAAACAATCTGAATTAAAGAAAATGTAAATTTTGTAAATGTAAAACCTGTAAAACACCAACAACAAAAACAACGTATTTATGTATTTTTACAATTTTGTTTTGGCGGGGGGCTCCAGATTTCTGTGCCAAGAGACTCCTGAGATGTAAATCTGGCCCTGTTTGCAGTGACAGCGCATCACACCTCACCTTGCATTTAATCAGCAGGACAATGGTTCTGGGAAGTTGTGGCCCACAGCCATGGTATGCTAGTGGCCAAGAGGCAATTGTCTGCCTCTCCCCTTGCTCACTTTCCCTGGATTCTTTAACAGGTCTATTCACTAAAAGGTGAAACTCGGGAGAATTTGCAGAAGTGAAAATTCTAGACCAAATAGTCAATTTGGAGAGTGAGATAAATGGGAGAATTATTCTGGTTTGGCTGTTTTGACCTAGAATTTTCACTTCTCCAGTCATTCTCCTGAGTTTCACCTTTACTGAATAGACCTGTAAATGTAATAATAAAACAAAAGGGGTTATTCACTAACCTCCAAATTGGCCTTGAAATGCACAAATGGCAAATTTCACTATTCGGCTCAATTTTGGGGCAATTTGTGTATTCGCAAAGCTGTTAATTCTCCAAATACAGGCAAATTGACAGTGAATTATGGTGCAATTTGGCGGCATTTGCTGGCTTCCCATAGGAGACTATAGTGTCTTCTATTCACAGAACGCCGCATTGCATCGCAATTGCGGCGAAATGCCGTGATTTTCAGTGTTTCGATTTGACAGGTTTTTAACAGACGAATCCCATAGATTTCAATGTAAAAAATGGAATCGCTTTTTTTAATTGTTTTTTTAAAATCACTTATTCTTTTTATTTTTTGCAAAAGCCCATTTTCTTATTTTTTTTGTAAGATATTTTTATTTTTTTAAAGGACCTTTTTTATTGTTGGACACATTTTTACTTCATTTTTATTGATTTAGGCTGGGGTCAGACGAGCGTAGTTTTCACTTTGATTTAAAAGTATCCGTGATAGCATGAAAGTAAGTCCATAGCCTGACACATGAAGTACGTCCGCACTGAACTGCGGACGCACAACGCAGGTAGGCAAGAACGTAATACTGCTAGAACGGACGTGCGGAGTGCGCCACGTCCACAACGTTGCATAGCTTTGTGTGTGAGTGATGGAGCGAGGTCAGACGGACTGCATTTATACGTCCAGCATTTTTGACGGATGTTTCATTGTAATTTATTTTCCCCTCCTACATCCGTCATAACTTCAGTGACGGACTGTGTGACCACTACTGCGTCATCCGTACTGACGCTGTCCGTACTGCACGGACGTACAGTCCGTAGAAATCAGCTCGTCTGACCTAGCCTTAAACTCTGATTAGGAGAATAGCAGACTTCCTTTCTTTTCAGGTCGGCAGAAATAGCTGATGCCAATTTGGCGGTTATCGTCAACATCCGATAACTGCTTCAGCGACTCCTAGTTCGGCAAAATACAGTGAACATTCGCTAAATAGTGAATTCACCTTATTTTTGGCCGAACACAAAGCACCGAAATTGCTTTGTTAACAGACCCTTATGTTTATTCAACATACAACATTAGAGACATCATCATCAAATGCTTATGCCGGTCATTGCATATGGAGATGTATTGTATGCCGCAGCCCCACAAACGCACCTTTATAAACTTACATTGTATAACTCATTCTGCCGCTTTGTGCTACAACGTAACTACATGACCCACCATTGTAACATGTTAAAAGAGCTAAACTGGCCATCGCTGGAATCTAGACCCATCCTTCAACTTTCCAACCTGGTGTTTAAGAGCTTTTCTGGGAAGCTACCACCCTACCTGAATAGGCTGGTTCCCCCAGCAGTTCCCTCATTCTATAACCTCCGATCCAGGAGCAGCACCTTACTTTCAGTACCACAATACAAAAAGAAAGTGTCTCCATCCACATTTTCCTACAGAGCACCACAATTATGGAATAACCTCCAAGACGCCATCAAATCTTCCCCCAGTCTAAAGTCACTTAAGAGCTCCCTATTAATATATCTCAATACGGAATGCACCTGTAACATACAGGGCTATTCAGAGAGAGGTGAAAACCTTGAGAATTGCCAGGAGAATGAACAATCTAGACCAAATAACCAATTTGGAAAGTGAGATAAATGGGAGAATTTTTCTGGTTTGACTATTTTGACCTAGAATTTTCAATTCTCCAGTCATTCTCAAGGTTTTCACCTCTCTCTGAATAGCCCTGCTAGTGATTATCATGGTTATTCAGAGAGCGGTGAAAAGCAGGAGAATGACTGGAGAATGGAAAATTCTAGGTCAAAATAGCCAAACCAGAAAAATTCTCCCATTATTATCACTTTCCAAATCGGCTATTTTGACCTAGAATTTTCCATTCTTCAGTCATTCTTCTGCTTTTCACCGCTCTCTGAATAAACCTGTATATTTCCTACATATTTAAGTTCTGAGTTAATCTGTATATTTGCTTTTAATATCTTGCATTTATTACTTTGTATTTCTGTAACGACTGTAAAAATTTAATGTTCTTGAACCCAGGACATACTTAAAAACGAGAGAAATCTCAATGTATCCTTCCTGGTAAAATCCTTTATAAATAAAATAATAAAATAAACTGTAGTTGTAGCTACATTGCAGGTATATGATTTCACCAGAAGGAGGCACTAAAGGATTATATGTTAAATAGAGGAAGAAATGTTAAAGTTGCGCACAGAAGAACTGCTTACAGCTTCAAACACTAACCATTTCATAAAACAATCTTGTACCTATTAAAGAGAGGGGCTGTTTTCTGCTGCTCTTTTCTCATTAATATTCAACGTATTCATCTGCGCTCTCTAGAAATAGCTAAATATATTTTATGCAATGAATACGCCACATTTGTTAAGGGCATCCTCCCCCTATTATTAGAATAGAATTTTAAAACTTGGCTTTCGTATATTTGTGAAAATGGTGGTACTCCGCACATCTGCAACACAAGATTATATTCATTTTTAATTACTGTATATCTTATTCTGTTTATTTAAACGTATTAGTTTATGATAAAAAAATATTTTATTTATATTTTGTTTTAGAAAAAATATTACCTGATTATTTAATATTTTCTACCTCTCCGTCTCTTTATTTCAAATGGAAGGAAAAAAAAAAACCCTGTTTGTAATATTAAACAGAATTTTATATTGCTGAAAAAATATATTCAGTACATATAAGAATATATATTGCTATTATGAAAGAATATACAGGTAAAATTAGCAGTTGTTTTTTTTTTTTCTCTTTGGAAGGCGAAGGACTAACTTTTTAGAGGTGATGTATAATAAATAGGTTGGAAATTAATTATTAAATCCATTTTTAAAAGCAAGTTAGCGGAAAGAACCGTATGAATGCATCTCACCTGATTGGATGATTTAACCATTTATTATATTTTCATAAAATAGAGTATATATATTTAATGCAGGTTTCTTTTAGTTATATAAAAAAATAACAGACGTGTTGTGTGCAGTACTGGCAGGGAATTTATTTGTCCTATTTATAGAAGGGCTTGTAGCCTCAGGCATTATTGTGCATACAATAGAACAGGAGCTACAGGCAAGCATAGTGGGGCTCCAGCTCTAATAATGTCATTTATTTTTATAAAAACATTTTTATTTGATTATAAAATGATATAATACTATAGGGTTGATCGATTAAAACTAATGCATGAAAAGTGACCCATTGTGACTATTGGGGTTATTCAGAGAGAATCGAAAGTCACCGCACGTTCGGTGACTTTTCATTCTCTTCAATTTGGTACGATTTGGCGATCCCATTTCGGCGACCCTGCGGTGTATTCAGCAAGCACCACAGGGTCGTCGTAGTGCAGGGAAAAGCCACCGAAAAGCCGCCGAAAACTCACTGCAAAAACCTGGCGAATGCACACCGAAATCCGCAAAAACAACTGGATTAACCCCACTGAACACGCCGGAGAAACCCGAGCAGGAGCCGATCAGAGCGCAGAGCAGCCGCCAGAAAAAGCCGACACCGCAGACGAATAGAGTGAAAAAAAAAAACCAGTACGCTTGAATGTTTGAAAAGTGAAACGTTGTTTACAAAAAAACTACTGAGCGAAAATGTCTGAAATTTACATATGAGGTCCAGGGAATGATAACACCAATATGCAAGGTTTTGTTGTTTTGAAATGAATAGGTGTATCTGAATGGATTTATTGCGCAGATTTCGAAAACGACCTTCAAAATTCCGTATCACATCAAGTTTTTTCACAAATGACAGAAATGTGAAAATTTAAAAAAAACGTTTCATGAATGGTCTTTGTGCGGGGATTTCAAGGTGATTGGAATATTGCTCGGCCAGCAAGCAGGCTACACCAAATTTCCTTGCTTTTTGTGTGAATGGGACTCCAGAGCAAGGACAGAACATTGGGTTCGGCAGCAGTGGCCAGTCAGAAGTACATTCACACCTGGGGAAATAAACATTGTTTCACATCCACTGGTTGATCCCTCGAAAATACTGTTGCCACCTTTACACATCAAACTTGGCTTAATGAAGCAATTCGTGACAGCTTTAAGCAGGGACAGTAAATGCTTTCAGTATGTTGGTGGTTAGTTTCCATCAATCACGTCTGAAAAAATTAAAGCTGGCATTTTCATAGGCCCTCAAATCTGAAAATTAATGGCAGACAACATATTCGAGGAAACCATGAGTGAGTGCGAATTGCGAGCATGGACTGCATTCAGAAATGTGCTACACAACTTTTTGGGGAACACAAAGGCTTCAAATTACACCACTTTAGTCGAGGATATGCTGGAATCCTATGAACTGCTTGGTTGCAACATGAGCGTCAAAGTTCACTTTCTTCATGCTCATCTAAATTACTTTCCTAACAATCTTGGTGATTTTTCGGAAGAACATGGCGAGCGCTTCCATCAGGATATTAAAGTGATGGAAAAGAGATACCAAGGAAAGTGGACTGTGCATATGATGGCCAACTATTGTTGGATGTTGAAAAGAGACTGTACGGACGCACACCGAAGACAATCCAAAAAGAGGAAGTTTGAATGGGAGCCCAGTGGCGAATGTTAGGTATGTTTGCTTTTGAATATGTATTTATGTTTATATATTTCTTAACCCCTTAAGGGCCGCTGACGTACCCTGTACGTCTTGTCCTCGGGTCTCCCTTAGACCCGCGGACGTACAGGGTACGTCAGCGGCGCCTAATCCCCCTCCCGCCCGATACTCACCTCCATCGCCGGATCCCACGGCGATCTGGCAGGGAGGAAGCCTGCCCATGTGATTTACATGGGCAGGCGAGGCTGATGACGTCGCCACGCTGCGTGGTGACGTCATCAGCAGGCGTCCCCAACCATTGAAGCTAGGGAGATGCCGTTTGCACAGCTGGAGAGGGGAGAGCCTCCCCTTTCCAGCGGTGTATGGCATTAACCGTTTCGCTGCCGGATCACGTTGCGGTGCCAATTGGTGCCAAAACGCGATTCAAACCTGGAGGGGGGCTGACATCTTGGATGTCAGCCAAGCCTCCAGGTCCCCCCCCACCCACTGACAACCTCACCATATGTCAGTTAACCCTCTAGCTGCCATGTAGAGATAAGGGGATCCTAAGGATCCCTTTATCTCCCGATCCATGGCCTGATTATGGCCTTTCAAATGATACCAAACATGACCAGGTTTGGTTTTAAATTTTTTTTTTTTAAAAAAAAATTAAATAAAAAAATAATAATAAAAAAATTAAATAAAATAAAAAAATGTTTTTTTTTAAAAGTTTTTTTGTCTGGGGGGGGTTTAATTAAATAGGACCTAGGCTGTCATCTAAAAATAATTAGCACAAAATGGTCAGAATGAGCGCAGCGCACATAGGTGAACTGTCTCAGCAGTGAAGGGGTTAAAAAGCAAACGCATGTAAAAATTGGGTATTTCTAGTCTCGGGACAAAACTTTGAACCTATTTAGCTGGGGTCGTTTTGGGTGGTTGTAGATTTTGGGGATTAAATTACAAAAAAGTGTATTTTTACAATTTTTTTCCTCATATTTCATATTTTTTTTTATAGTAAATTATTCGATATGATGGAAATAATGGTATTTCTAGAAAGTCCATTTAATGGCGGGAAAAAGGGTGTATAATATGTGTGGGTCGAATAAACGAGTAAGAGGAAAATTTGACCTAAACACTAACAGCGCAGAAACGTAAAAACAGCAGCGGTCACTAAAAGACGGATTTGTGTAAAACCGCCCGGTCACTAAGGGGTTAAACAATCATTCCGCCCCTCCAGAGAACATTTTCACACGTTACAAACGTCGCCATATAGCAATGTCGTTAAAAAAATAAAAAAATTTTTTTTTCACATTTCCATCATTTGTGAAAAAACCTGACGTGATACGGGATTTTGAAGGTCATTTTCGGAATCTGCGCAAAAAATCCATTCAGATACACCTATTCATTTCAAAACAACAGAAAAAGGTTGTAAAATTGCATATCAGTGTACTAAAAAGGACTGTTACAGAAAAAAGAAAAAACTTTTATTTATTTTTTTTTAAAAAAAGGAAAAATTTGTTTTACAAAAAATCCCGAAAAATGCTTAAAAGATCCTAAAAAAATAATAAAAAGAGACTTTTTACTGCAGAATATTATAATAAGTGGTTTATTAGATATTGAATTAAAACGGGAATATTTTTAACATTGAAGCCTATGGGATTCTCCTGAATAAACCTGTCGCATGAAGCAACCGAATGGCAGGGCATTTCGGCAACTTTTCACTGCTGGTTTTTGTTCTCTGAATAGACAAAGCATTGCTTCTCTATGGGGATTTCACTGCCCTCGAACAGGCAACGAACAGGCACCGTATGTGCAGGCAATTCGCCAGGATTTGGCGAAATGCCTGCTCTCTGGATAGTCGAATGGCCAGGAAAGGTAACCGTACGCTGAATTTCAGCGTTCGGTTACCTTTCTCCAGCAATTCGGATCTCTTTGAATAACCCTGTATTACTTTGTTCTCTTTGAGGAAGCTTTCACTGCATTCATAAGGCATAATTCACTAAAAGGGTTATTCAATAAGCAACAGACTTGCCACAAATTGCACCAGTACCGGCTGGGTGGAGTAGAGGTAACATCACTGCTCTGCATGGAGAGAGCCTGTGGAGTCATGGGTTCAAACCCATCAAGCAACCTCTCCAGTAAGTGTCCTTGGGCAAGACACCTAACGGTACATACTCACCACCCAGGACATACCGTATTTTTCGCTCCATAAGACGCACCTGACCATAAGACGCACCTAGTTTTTAGAGGAGGAAAACAGGAAAATAAATATTCTGAATCAAATAGTGTAATAATGGATATTGCCCCAGCTCCTCTCATGGATTTTGCCCCAGCTCATGGATACGGTCCCCCAGCTCATGGATATGCCCCAGCTCACACATGGATTTGCCCCAGCTCACACATGGATTTGCCCCAGCTCACACATGGATAATGCCCCAGCTCACACATGGATTTTCCCTAGCTCATGGATATGCCCCAGCTCACACATGGATTTGCCCCAGCTCACACATGGATATGCCCTGGCTCACACATGGATATGCCCCAGCTCACACATGGATATTGCCCCAGCTCACACATGGATACTGCCCCAGCTCACACATGGATATGCCCCAGCTCACACATGGATAATGCCCCAGCTCACACATGGATATGCCCCAGCTCATGGATATGCCCCAGCTCTCACATGGACATTGCCCCAGCTCACACATGCATAGTGCCCCAGCCAGCTCACACATGGATATTGCCCCAGCCAGCTCACACATGGATTTGCCCCAGCTCACACATGGATATGCCCCAGCTCACACATGGATATGCCCCAGCTCACACATGGATAATGCCCCAGCTCACACATGGATTTGCCCCAGCTCATGGATATGCCCCAGCTCACACATGGATTTGCCCCAGCTCACACATGGATATGCCCCAGCTCACACACATGGATTTGCCCCAGCTCACACATGGATATGCCCCAGCTCACACATGGATATGCCCCAGCTCATGGATATGCCCCAGCTCTCACATGGATATTGCCCCAGCTCACACATGGATATTGCCCCAGCTCACACATGGATAATGCCCCAGCCAGCTCACACATGGATAATGCCCCAGCCAGCTCACACATGGATATGCCCCAGCTCACATATGGATTTTCCCCAGCAGCTCATGGATATGCCCCAGCTCACACATGGATATGGCCCAGCAGCTCATGGATATGTCTCCGCTCACCTGCCGCCGCCGCCGCGTTCGTCTCCCTCTGAGCGTGCGTCCGGCGGCAGGAGGCTTGGGCACTCGCCTGGGGGAGCCACGTGACCGCGATCTCGCGAGATCGCGGTCACGTGGCTCCCCCAGGCGAGTGCCCAAGCTTCCTGCCGCCGGACGCACGCTCAGAGGGAGACGAATGAGGCGGCGGCAGCAGGTAAGCATAGGCATATCCATGAGCTGCTGGGCCATATCCATGTGGAGCATTCGCTCCATAAGACGCACCCACTTTTCCCCCCACTTTTTGGGGGGAGAAAAGTGTGTCTTATGGAGCGAAAAATACGGTACTTCAAAACGAGAGAAATCTCAATGTATCCTTCCTGGTAAAATCCTTTCTCAAAAAAATAAATAACAAAAAGTACAGTGACTTTCACTGTATGGTGCAATTTAGTAGCAATTCGACTATTCATAAAGCTGTCAATTTGCCAAATACTGGCAAATTGCCAGAGAAATACAGTGCAGATCACTGCAATTTGGTGACCTTTCGGCTGCTGCAAAATTGTCCAATAAAGAAGTAATGGTCCATTCAGAGAATGATAAACTGCAGTGAAATACCATGCTTTTTGGTGATTCAGTTCAACAGGTTTAAACAGACGAATTCCATAGTTCTCAATGTCAAAAAAATATTATCGTTTATATTTTATTTGTTATTAATCCGTCTATTCTTTTCATTTTCATCAAAACGTCTTTTTATTTATTTTTTGGAACACCTTTATATATTTTTTTATGTTTTTAGTCTGAATCTTTGATTCCCAATTTTTTGTAAAAGGCATTTTTTTTTATTCTGTTACAGATCCTTTATATTTTTTTACAAGATTTTTTTTATTATTTAAACACATTTTAATGCATTTTTATTGGTTGAAACACCTATTAGAAGAATAACAGAGTTACTTTTTTTTTTGCATTTCAGTGGTCTGTTCGGCAGTCAGTTCGGCGGTCTGTTTGGCGATCTTCGATGACCTCCGTGTTTGACGTACTACAGGGACCCTGCTGTGAATACTGAATTCACTGCAGGGTAGGTGAAAGCGAATCGCCGATACGCGCTGAACCAGAAATCACTGAAATTTCACGGAAAGTTGGAGATGTCAATTATACACATTTCCAGCTGGCTTTAAAAAAATGGAACATTAAATTAAATTCCTCTGTGTTGCTCCTGTAGAACACAATCTCGACTATACATGATTTCAGGGCACCAGGAGGTGCCTATAGTCTATCTTGGTAGTGATGGGGTTAACAGCTCCAATCATATTCCAGCTGAGCTCAAATACATATACAGTTGTGTTCAAAATTATTCAACCCCCAATGCTGTAAAGGGTTTTAGGGAATTTAGTGTACATTTGTAATTGTATTCAGAATGAAATCCTACAAGGACTTTTTAAAGAACCATATGCAACTAAAATGACATCAATTGGTTTTGTAATACAGTAGTAAATGTTTCTTTTGTGAATTCTTCATTGACACAATTATTCAACCCCTTAAAGACTACCACTCTGAAGAACAGAGGTTCATTCAAGTGTTTTCAATCAGGTATTGAAAACACCTGTGGATGTCACGGAGCAGCAATAAAGCATAATAAGCACCAATTCGGCAGCTTTAAAATGACTGTGATACTTAGCTCCTTCTAGACATTTACTGGTGTGGTTACAAACATGGTGAAGTCAAGAGAATGGTCCAGGAAGACAAGAGAAGAGGTGATTACTCTTCACAGGAAGGGCAATGACTATAAGAAGATTGCAAAGATGTTAAACCTTACCAAAAGAGACCATAGGAAGCATCATTCGCAAATTCAAGGCAAAGGGCACTGTTGAAACGCTACCTGGTCGTGGCAGAAAGAAGATGCTGACTTCAACTGCTGTGCACTACCTGAAGCGTAGAGTGGAGAAAAGTCCCCGTGTGACTGCTGAGGAACTGAGAAAAGATTTGTCAGATGTGGGTACTGAAGTTTCAGCTCAGACAATACGGCGCACACTGCGTAATGAAGGCCTCCATGCCAGAACTCCCAGGCGCACCCCTTGCTGTCTCCAAAGAATAAGAAGAGTCAACTGCAGTATGCCAAAAGTCATGTGGACAAACCACAGAAGTTTTGGGATAGTGTTCTGTGGACTGATGAAACAAAATTAGAACTGTTTGGGCCCATGGATCAACGCTATGTTTGGAGGAGGAAGAACAAGGCCTATGAAGAAAAGAACACCTTGCCTACTGTGAAGCATGGCGGGGGGTCAATCATGCTTTGGGGCTGTTTTGCTTCTGCAGGTACAGGGAAGCTTCAGCGTGTGCAAGGTACCATGAATTCTCTTCAGTACCAGGAGATATTGGATGACAATGTGATGCAGTCCGTCACAAACCTGAGGCTTGGGAGACGTTGGACTTTTCAACAGGACAATGATCCCAAGCATACCTCCAAGTCCACTAGAGCATGGTTGCAGATTAAAGGCTGGAACATTTTGGAGTGGCCATCGCAGTCACCTGACTTAAATCCGATTGAGAACCTCTGGTGGGACTTAAAGAAAGCAGTTGCAGTGCGCAAGCCTAAGAATGTGACTGAACTGGGGGCTTTTGCCCATGACGAATGGGTGAAGATACCCGTAGATCGCTGCAAGACACTTGTGTCAAGCTATGCTTCATGTTTAAAAGCTGTTATAACTGTAAAAGGATGTTGTACTAAGTACTAAGATTGAATGTCACTTGGGGGTTGAATAAAACTGATAATAATGTGAGCACAGAAAAGACATTTGTGGTTATTTCATTATAAATGTTATGTTATATTTGTCTGACCTACACGTGCCTCTTTGATTTAATTGTAAGCAAGACGACTGAATGATCAAAATCAATGTCAAACTGGCCAAAACACTCAATTTCAGTGGGGGTTGAATAATTTTGAACACAACTGTATAAGAGGTTATGCATTAATCTTTAGTTTTAGGTGTCCAAACTACTGGGAACTATGGTGGATCAAATACTGTGAAACTACAGTGAATTTACTACAGTATTTAGGGAACTTCCACAACAGTTATCCATAGTTTTCACTGTTCTTTCTACTGCTGACTGAAGGGTAGGAATGATCGGGAGGTCGGAGCCAATGTGGCAAATGCTTATATGCACATTTATTGTGTGCTGTTCTTTGCAAGTTTGTTTTTTTACTGTTTATTTGTTTTTATTGTATTAACCCCATATTGACCAGGTGATTTTTCCATTGTCTGTCCGAAAGTACCCACTGCTGGTTTTATATTTCTGCGCTCTTTGTGTTTAACTCTAATTTTTTTGTTTATGGAACCCACACTTATTATATACCATTTTTCTCCCCATTAAATGGACTTTCTAAAGATACCATTATTCTCATCATATCGTATAATTTACTTTTAAAAAAAAAAGGAAATATGATGAAAAAATTAATAAAACACACTTTTTCGTACTTTGACCCCCAAAATCTACAACTGCCAAAGAAGACCCCGGCTAATTAGTTTCGAAGGTTTGTCCTGAGTTTAAAAATACCCAATTTTTTACATGTTTTTGATTTTTGTCCCCTTCACTGAGCCATTTCACTTCTGTGTGCTGAGTTCATTTTGACCATGTTATGCTCATCATGTTTAAACATGATTTGAAGTCCTTTTTTATTATATGACCAAGACCATTTTTAAAAAAAACTCACATTTTTATTTTACATGTATATTTTATTATTATTTATTTTTTACACCAAACATGGTCATGTTTGGTATCATTGGAAAGGGCATGATCTGTATCCAATGATACCAAACATGACCCTCTAGCTGCCATGAATCGAGAGATATGGTGTCCATGCAGGGCTCGAGTCGAGCGGGAACGCGCAGGAACGGCGTTCCCGCACTTTTCCCACAGCGGGAACGCTGCGGGAACGCAGCGTTCCCGCTGTGGCCCGAGCCCGAACGCCGCCGCCGCACATTGCCGGCGGCCGGCGTGTTTCCTGTTACAAGGGCCGGTGACAGGAGGTGGAGCCGCTCGCCTGGCGGTTTCATAGTTCCCAGGCGAGCGGCTGCACTTCCTGTCAGCGGCCACTGAAGCAGGAAGCACACGGCCGCTGGCAGAGGAGCAGAAGCAGCAGCAAAGGTGAGCTGGGCTGGGGGCAGTATCCCTGAGACCTGGGGGGGGGGCAATATCCATGAGACCAGGGGGCAATATCCATGAGAGCTGGGGCATTATCCATGAGACCTGGGGGCATTATCCATGAGACCTGGGGCATTATCCATGAGACCTGGGGCATTATCCATGAGAGCTGGGGCATATCCATGAGAGCTGGGGCATATCCATGAGACCAGGGGGCAATATCCATGAGACCAGGGGGCAATATCCATGAGAGCTGGGGCATTATCCATGAGAGCTGGGGCATTATCCATGAGAGCTGGGGCATTATCCAGGAGAGCTGGGGCATTATCCATGAGACCAGGGGGCAATATCCATGAGAGCTGGGGCATTATCCATGAGAGCTGGGGCATATCCATGAGACCAGGGGGGCAATATCCATGAGAGCTGGGGCATTATCCATGAGAGCTGGGGCAATATCCATGAGAGCTGGGGCAATATCCATGAGAGCTGGGGCATTATCCATGAGACCAGGGGGCAATATCCATGAGAGCTGGGGCATTATCCATGAGAGCTGGGGCATTATCCATGAGAGCTGGGGCATTATCCATGAGACCTGGGGCAATATCCATGAGAGCTGGGGCATATCCATGAGACCAGGGGGCAATATCCATGAGAGCTGGGGCATTATCCATGAGAGCTGGGGCATTATCCATGAGACCTGGGGCATTATCCATGAGAGCTGGGGCATTATCCATGAGAGCTGGGGCATATCCATGAGACCAGGGGGCATATCCATGAGAGCTGGGGCATTATCCATGAGACCTGGGGCAATATCCATGAGAGCTGGGGCAATATCCTTGAGAGCTGGGGCATTATCCATGAGACCTGGGGCAATATCCATGAGAGCTGGGGCATTATCCATGAGACCTGGGGCAATATCCATGAGAGCTGGGGCAATATCCATGAGAGCTGGGGCATTATCCATGAGAGCTGGGGCATTATCCATGAGACCTGGGGCAATATCCATGAGACCAGGGGGCAATATCCATGAGAGCTGGGGCATTATCCATGAGAGCTGGGGCATTATCCATGAGCTGGGGCATTATCCATGAGAGCTGGGGCATTATCCATGAGACCAGGGGCAATATCCATGAGAGCTGGGGCATTATCCATGAGAGCTGGGGCATTATCCATGAGACCTGGGGCATTATCCATGAGAGCTGGGGCATTATCCATGAGACCTGGGGCAATATCCATGAGAGCTGGGGCATTATCCATGAGACCTGGGGCAATATCCATGAGACCAGGGGGGCAATATCCATGAGACCTGGGGCATTATCCATGAGAGCTGGGGCATTATCCATGAGAGCTGGGGCATTATCCATGAGACCTGGGGCAATATCCATGAGAGCTGGGGCATTATCCATGAGACCTGGGGCAATATCCATGAGACCAGGGGGGCAATATCCATGAGACCTGGGGCATTATCCATGAGAGCTGGGGCATTTTCCATGAGAGCTGGGGCATTATCCATGAGCTGGGGCATTATCCATGAGAGCTGGGGCATTATCCATGAGACCAGGGGGCAATATACATGAGACCTGGGGCATTATCCATGAGAGCTGGGGCATTATCCATGAGAGCTGGGGCATTATCCATGAGACCAGGGGGCAATATCCATGAGACCTGGGGCATTATCCATGAGAGCTGGGGCATTATCCATGAGAGCTGGGGCATTATCCATGAGACCAGGGGGCATTATCCATGAGACCAGGGGGCAATATCCATGAGAGCTGGGGCATATCCATGAGAGCTGGGGCATATCCATGAGAGCTGGGGCATTATCCATGAGAGCTGGGGCATTATCCATGAGACCTGGGGCATTATCCATGAGAGCTGGGGGGGCATTATCCATATGAGCTGGGGCAATTATATCCATGTGAACTGGGGAAAATATATCCATATAACCAGTGCTGTGTATATTATTCTTGGGGTTCAGTGCTGTGTATGTTATTCTGGGGGCTCAGTGCTGTGTATATTATTCTTGGGGTTCAGTGCTGTGTATATATTATCCTGGAGGCTCAGTGCTGTGTATATTATTCTGGGGGCTCAGTGCTGTGTATGTTATTCTGGGGGTTCAGTGTTGTGTATGTTATTCTGGGGGCTCAGTGCTGTGTATGTTATTCTGGGGGCACAATGTTGTGTATATTATTCTGGGGGCTCAGTGCTGTGTATTATTCTGGGGGCTCAGTGCTGTGTATATTATTCTGGGGGCTCAGCGCTGTGTATATTATTCTGGGGGCTCAGTGCTGTGTATATTATTCTGGGGGCTCAGCGCTGTGTATATTATTCTGGGGGTTCAGCGCTGTGTATATTATTCTGGGGGTTCAGCACTGTGTATATTATTCTGGGGGTCTGTGCCTGGAGATATATATATATATATATTATATATATATATATATATATATATATAATGCGTTAGTCCAGTTGCCACAATCACGAGTATACCTGTACATAGTGATACCTTTCACTGATCAGTATAGTTTCCAGTTTACACTCTTGAAAGCTTGTCTTTTAAATGTAAAGTTAACCCAATAAAAATGGTATCACCGGCACGCGCTGCTATACTCGTGATATATATATATATATATATATTATTTTCTTCAGGTAATGGGGGTTGTGGAATTCGTGGGTGAGTTCCCTCACTTTTTTTCCCAGGACTTGACCCCTGGGTCCATGGACCCTCTTAACTCAACTTGGCAGCTAGGGGGTTAACTGATGATATCGTGCATATGGCGATGATGTCATTGGGCAGGGGGTGGCCCCAGAGGATGGACTGACATCCAAGATGTCAGCCACCTCCAGGAGTGGACTGCAATCCGGTGTCGACTAGTCTCGAATCGCTATCCGACACCTAAGGGGTTAAAGAGAGGCACCGCTGGAAAGGGTGGACTCTGCCCTTTCCAGCGGTGCCTCTTTTTTTTCTAGCTTAAGCCGTGTGGGAGGAAGAGCCCCCCTCCTCTTTCAGGTTCTCCCAGGGGGGTGCCTGGTGATGATGACAGTGCGACAGCCCTATAAAACCGTCTGCTGGCTTCAAGGAAGTCAGATCGAAGTGGGACCCCAGCCAGAGAGGTGAGTATAGGGAAGGGGGTTAGAGGACCATGACGTACATGGTACCCTTGGTCCTTAACTGGACTTTTTCCCAGGACGTACTATGTACGTCAGTGGTCCTTAAAGAGTTAAATTACTACACTATATTGCCCCCCTTTCTTTCCCTCTCAAATGTTTTTATTTTAGATGGAAGTACAGTGGAGTTCATATATTGGGGTCACCCAACTGTATCTGGGAGACATCGGTGTTTTTGAGCATTTTAATACATCTTTATACATAGTTTGCACCATTGTATTTTATTTTTATACTTTTATTTGTTTGATTGGGGATATCAAGGTATCCCTGAGCATTAGGCTGCAGTGGGAGGAAAACTATTCCTAATTTCTTTTATTGATTGTTAAAAGGGATTTCTACCAGGGATTAACAACATTAGATTTTTGCTGACATTATTTACTATAGATTTTCATGTACTTTTTACTGTTATTTCAGTTGAAGTTGTCCAGCAAAGTTTTTCCATTGCATCCGTTGAAGTTCAATGGAGATCACCACGTTAAAATTGCCGACAAATATTCACCTTCTTTGCAAACAACTATAGAACAAAACTGAACGGAGAATAGCCTTTGTTTACTCATTTTACGGAAGGTTAATTGCTCACATTGGTCATTGATTGTTTGCAGAAACTTCACATGCTATTCATGGTTTTGTTTCTCTGAAAGGTCGAAGTTCACCTGTGATGTAACAGTGATGATATTTACTGTTGTTTGCACATGGTGATCTTTGGTGCCACAATGGTGCTAAGTAATAACCCAAGAGTTTAGCTTTTGTTTATCTCGAGTTGCTACTACTTCTGAGATTCTTCATGACACTAAACATTTAAGGGGTTAGTCAGAGACAACTCTCGTTCGGCGTGCTTCGGCAATTTCAGTTCGCCGACTCTGCGGTGAATTCAGCCTTCAACCGCAGGGTTCCCAAAGTGCGCCAAATGGGATCTGCCGAACGCCAACAATCAACCCGCCGATGATCAGCCTGCCAAATCCCACCGAAGACAGCCGATGATCTGCCGAACGCTGACGGGTAAAAACCAAAACCAATACGGAACTTTGCTATTTAAGGCTAGGGTCAGACGAAAGCAGTTTTAACGTGCGTTTAGTCGCACGAAATCACGGCCGTGCTAGCAGCAAATGACGTCCAATGCCGGGGAACACACGAAGTACGGCCGCACGAAAGTTCGTCCTCGCAACGCAAGTGGCAAACGAACGCATTTTTCCTAGAACGTCTAACCACTGGTACGGACGTACAGAGTGCACTGCGTCCGCTAGAGGCGTGTGTGCGTGATTGGGAGACGTCAGACGCTGCTAATGTCCGGCCAACATAACATCCAGACACAAAAAGTGTTTTATTAATGATCCGTACAAAATCACGGACGAAACGGCGCATCGTATGACCTCTATCGCTAATTCCGTGAAAAAATGCGTCCATTCGTTCGAACGCACTTTTTCACTGACAACACGAAAAATGCGTTCGTCTGACCCTAGCCTAAAAAATAGGAGTTATGATAAAAAATGCATGGAAATAATAAAAAAATGGTGCTATAAAAGATAATAAAGCGTTCTCTTAAATATAAATAAATAAAAAAGCTTTTTTTGCTGAAAATGAAAAGAATAAACGGTTGAACAAGAAATGAATAAAAGCAATAGTATTTTATTATATTGAATCCTATGGGATTCACCTGTTTAAACCTGTCAAACCGAATCACTAAAAATCTGGACATTTCACCAACATTTCAGTGCAGTTCGGCGTTCTCTGAATAGGTTAACCATTACTTCTCTATGGAACAATTTCACTGTCGCCGAAGGTCGCAGAATTGCGGTGGTTTGAGGTGAACTGCACCGAATTTCGCTGGCGATTTGTCAATATTCGGCGAATTGACAGTTTTGTGAATAGCCAAACTGCCACAGAATTGCACCATACTGTGAAATTTACCATTCGGTGCAATTCGGTGGCAATTCGGCTTATTAAATAACCCTTTAAATTTTATATCAAATCAAGCCAAACCGCATTAGCATGCCTGCTTTACTATAAAACATCATCGAGCCATGTTAATGTTTTAAAAATGATGCACAAGATGTTAAAATTTTTTAATTTAATAATAATTAAGTAAGGAAACCAATAAAGTCTGACTTAGTTATTCCTCTAATTAAATTATATCAAAACAGACCCCAAAATAAGCCCTTTATGATTTTTGCAGAGTGTATCAGTTTCAGCACAATGTATCCTTCCTGGTAAAGTACTTTGCAAATAAAATAAATAAATGTTATTACATACTTTACGTATTTTATAGGCCACTCTTTGTGAAAGATCTTTTTTCAAAAATTCAATTGCACCCCAAGAAGCTGACATTTAGTGCATTTTATTGTTGTTCTTTCAAATATAATAAAAATTCAAACTCGGACAGAAAAAAATATTCTTCAGGGAGAAAACTGATTCATTTTGACATGACCCATGCCAATCAATAGTGATTGATCGTTTTGCAAGAAGATGTAAGTCAGTAGCTTTTACCCATGATGTACTGGAAGTTAAGTAGTGATATTTCTTAACCCCTTCACTCCCGAGATCAAGATAACTTGGGGCTTCAAAGGCACCAACAGATCCTGATAACTCGCTATCGAGTTATCTCGATCTGCAGCTCTGAAAGACAAAAGCAAATGAAATTAATTTGCTGCAAACAAATTTAATTTGTTTTTGGGCTGCAGAGGGTACCCCTTAACCTTTAGCCCTGTGGGCATAATGCCCCAGGTGCTAAAACTGTTTAAAGTAGGCTGAAAAATGCCCTGACTTATCAGGCTTTCAGCAGCCAATGCACCAAACCACGAGCTGCAGCTCTAACTGATGTAACTCCATTTGGCCAGTAGATGGTGCCATCTGCCTGTTAAATAGGTTATTGCACTAGGAAATAAACTGGGAATATTTCTTACTGTATAATTCATTAAAAATTATTTTTCAAAGACCACTGGTTCCTGACAATGTGGTTTTTGGAAAATCGCTTGGTAGTGAAGGGGTTAAAGGTTTAGCAATATTGTAAATCATAAACGTTTTGCTTGTAGAGGAATACTTTTTTAGATTTGGCATCCTATTCCATGTCAGACATTGTTTTTAAGTTGCAAATGTATAATTATGGTGAAAGTTCAATATATCATGTGTGCAGTCTTGCGTCCTTTACAACAAGACAAGAGGAGGTGGTGGATGGCGCTGTCCTCTCCATTGTGAGATGAAATGTTTGCTTTCTAGTTTTGCTTTTTATTCTTTTACTCGATTTGCAAAATCCTTGGACATTAGTTTTTGGAAACTAGTAGTTTTTTTCTTGCAAAGACTTGAATAGCTAATTCTCAGGACATTTTTACTTTCTATTCAAAATATACAAAATATAGGAAGCACAGAAATATGACCGGAATTGGAATTGCAGAGCAGTCGTGTCGAGCCACTGGTGGAGTGCTGCCCCTATTGCCCCAATGGAAAGCTTTCACTGTCTATAGGTGTTTTCAATCTTGGTTTAGTGTCATCTTAGAGTTAAGGTGACAAACCCAATAGTACGTAACGGAGATCCATAGTAGATGTGCACAACCGAAAAATTTTGTTCACTTTGAAACAAATTGTCCATTCTGATGTTTTGGATTTGGAATAATTTAATTGCCGATTCAGCCAAACCAAAATTTCAGTACTTCTAAAATTTCTGACATGCAGATATTCACTAATCAATAATATATTTATTATTTATTTATAAAGGATTTTACCAGGAAGGATACATTGAGATTTCTATCATTTTCAAGTATGTCCTGAGTTCAAGAACATTGAAATGTTACAGTAAGTACAGAAATACAAAGTGATAAAATGCAAGATATTAAAAACAAACAACACAAATATAGAGATTAACAGAACATAAATATGTAGGAAATATACAGGGTTATTCAGAGAGCGGTGAAAAGCAGAAGAATGACTGGAGAATGAAAAATTCTAGGTCAAAATAGCCGATTTGGAAAGTGAGATAAAAGGGAGAATTTTTCTGGTTTGGCTATTTTGACCTAGAATTTTTCATTCTCCAGTCATTCTCCTGCTTTTCACGCTCTCTGAATAACCCTGTATGTCTGAAGATCAATGTGAGAATATGTATAGTTGAGTGAGTTTTTTGTCGCTCATGACCCTCTCTGTAAAAATGCATCTTTTCTTATCTCCTTGATTCTCGCAAAACAGACTTCTACAAGTCTTGTCCACACGCCCTGCAATAATGTTTCTTTATTCTTTCCGCACAGAACTAAATAATGTTTTTTTGGAAAGTACAATATGACTTGTGCAGATTATCTTGTAATTGTATGTATTTTTCGCAAGATTTTAATCCTGTTACGTAATGTACGAAATGATCGTTGTTTAGATACAGAGAGGGGCAATCATCTGCTGTAATTGGTTGATTTTCATACAACGCCTCTAACACACAAATTGATATCCTGATATACATTAAAGAACTTTCAGACTGCTAGAAAGAAGAGGATGTTTTGTGTGTTGATCTTTCTTGCCGTCTCCTGAGATCTCGAAGAGTTAAAAGACATTGATCGACTTACGGCTGAACACTACAAGAGTTAAACAAGACCACTGCAGTGGCAGGGCAACTCCTATCACTATCCTTACTCAAAGTGTATCCTAACCTAGATGTAACAATTCCCGGAACAGACCTGGTAGGATCCCTGGCAACAAACCTCTAACCCTCCGATCCTTTGGATGGTCGGGAACGCTAACCCTAACCTCTAGCAGCCACAAAGGCCAGGGAAAACAGCAACACAAACAGATATAGTTTTACAGTATATACTGCGCAACCGTATACGGCTGGAAACCAAGAGTAACAAGCAGCGGATTACCAGGCAGGGTCACAGCACACACCAGTAGCAGATACGCCAGACAAGGGCACAGAGAGATAGTAATCGTATAAACAAGCCAGGTCAGTAACGTTGAGACACTTGTACTGCGCTATGGTATAAGTGACAGGATCTGATAGCACACAGCAGCAACAGTAGGAGGCAACAGTGCAGGCAGGGAATAAACAGAGAGAATGGTCAAATATCAGGCAAAAATCGGCAACAGATCGGGTCCTCAGAAATGTGCAGCGTCAGCAACGCTATACAAACTAATTTAGAACAGTGATGTGGGAAATCAACTCCACGGCAAGGCGAGGGCTAATGCTCGTGCTCCTTGTTTAAAGGCCGGCGGCGCCGCGTCATCACACTGCGCCCCGCCCCCTGATCGAACGTAGACATGCCGGGTGCCGCCGGAGCTCCTGGCACCTGGCCAAGCGGCGGTACTATTCCTCTAGGGTCCCCCTGCGAGCCTCCCGGGACCCTGGACGTTACACTAGAACATTACTACAGTGCTAATTTTTTTTCTGAGAAAGTATTTTACCAGGAAGGATACATTGAGATTTCTCTTATTTTCAAGTATGGCCTGGGTGGCGAGTATGTAACGTTGGGTGTTTTGCCAAAAGGCACTTAATGGAGGTGCTCTTGCTGGGATTCGAACCTGTGTCTCCACTATTTCCACTGTTAGAGCAGTGATGTTACGTCTACTCCACCCAGCCGGTACTTAGCAGTGCTGGTGCTTTTATATTGATGTAGCGGTGTTCTGATGTGGCAACATTTTGCTATATGACTTAGGCTGGGGTCAGACAAACGCAGTGCGAACGCGTGTGCAACCACACTTAATCACAGCTGTAGTAGCAGCAAATGACGGCCAATGACGGGCTATATACGAAGTACGGCCGCACGAAAGTTCGGCCGAGCAACGCAAGCGGCAAACAATAGCATTTTTCCGAGAAGGTGAAACCGCTAGTACTGACGTACAGAGTGCGCTGCGTCCGCTACCGGTGTGTGTGCGTGATTAGGAGACATCAGACGCTGCTCATGTCCGGCCAACATAACGTCCAGTCGCAAAAAGGGTTTTATTGATGATCCGTACAAAATCACGGACGGAAATGCGCATCGTATGAACGCTATCGCGTATTCCGTGAAAAAATACGTCCATTCGTTCGAACTCACTTTTTCACGGACGACGCGAAAAAGGCTAGGGTCAGACGAACGCATAAGTAGATCTAAATATAAATTCAATGAGGAATTAAATCAATTTGTGTATTTGTAAATTCGATTTCGAAAATCATATAATGTCACCAGGTGACATAAACAGGACTGTACTTTGCACATAAGACTCATAAATGGTCACTATGACCTTCATGTCAGGCAGATAAAGGGTTAATATAAACATGGTAACATTTTCAGCCATACTCAAATGTATTCATATGAATGACATAAAGGAATATTTCTTGATTATGTACTATCTGTATTTCCTTCTACTTTTAGTTTAAATTAACACATTTTCCTATAAATAGCTTGTTAATTTGAAACACAGTTTGATATCACCTCTGCTTAAAATTCTTCCTATTAGACAATGGAAAAGGATGAACACTGGTAAGTTCAGAAAATGTATTCTAATTCATTCATCCTTCATTTATTCCTAAAAATATCATGAGACTGCAATCTTCTGCAGAAAAACCGACAAAATATAATAATGCCCTAATAGGGAAAACCTTTTTTAATATATTGTAGCTGAATAATTGACCTTTATACATATATGCAAAGCCATTTATTCTGGTGTGCTACACATTATGGGCCCTATTCCCTTCCTCATGCTATAAAGTGGATGCTAACAGGGAAAACCTGCGCCTGCAGTTTTCACCGTAGAATCCCCATTTCAGCGTGAGATTCCGGGCTGCGCTTCTTCAGCACCTTGCCCTGTAACGATGCACTACCCTTGGTGATACTCGTGGTAGCGCTTCCTCGCCACCGCAAGTATCATCTCCTGGAGTCCATAGGATCGCTCAGCGCCACGGAGTGATTGCAGAGGGAGACTGGGGACTATTTGTCCCCCAAGTCTCACTCTGCTCCAGGTGGCCAGAAGCAGTGAATCGGGCCACCGTTCTTGCCGTTGCATGAGAGGTGATGTCAGGGTCACCACGCTCTGGCACCTGTCACCCACATTAACCCTGCACTATGAACAATATAAGTTCCTGAACTTTCTGCATACACCGACGTTCTAGCCCTGGAGCCCCACCTGAGCTCACCTTGCCCTAATTGTCCCTGCATATCAGGAAGCTACGCCCTTCAGAATCCACTTACACATTGAAGTCTCTGACTGTGATACCTGTTTGCCAAAGCTCCCTGAACCTCTTGACAACCACCTGATTCCTCTACCAAAGACTCCAAGGACCCTCTGTTACTATATCTGGACATTTCATCATTCTACCGGTGCTCCCCTTCTGCCCCCATCTAGGATCCCTGTGTACCAGACCCATTGCTGAACTCTGACCATTCTATTGCCTGTCCCTTGCCTGAGACCCTGACCTCCAAGTTCTGTGTTATATGTTTATATCTGTATTGTTTATTCATGTGCTGTTAAGTTCCCTTTGTGTCCATTTTCACTCTCATTCTCTAGTCTCTCATTCTCCTCTTGCTATCCCTTATTTCTTCTGTTCCTAACCGCTCCCATTTAGTTCTCCTTAACCTCCCTTCCCACTACTCCCAGCCATCCCTTCTATTACTTCAGCCTCCTTCTCTTGCATTTCCTCCTTCTCTAAGCTATTCCCTATTGTGCCCAGTCTCCTCCAGTGTCTAGATCTGATCTGCTGTTTTAGTTCATGTCTTTTATGTTCTTTTTTGTAGTCTGAACCTGCCTCTTTCACTGCATCCTGGGCTCACAACCCCACCTGCTATACCAATCACAGTCTACTCTACACGTGACAGGTGAGTATCGGATTTAATGGAGGGGTTAAGCTGGTGCTAAATGACTCTGCAAAAGCCGAATCTGTTAGCAAAAGCTTCTAGATCAGTGGTTCCCAACAGCGCTCCTCAAGTCCCCCTAACAGGCCAGGTTTAAGGCTAGGGTCAGACGAACGCATTTTTCACGTTGACTTGAAAAAGTGCGTTCGAACGAATGGACGTATTTTTTCACGGAATACGCAATAGCGGTCATACGATGCGCATTTTCGTCCGTGATTTTGTACGGATCATCAAAAAAACCTTTTTGCGTCTGGACGTTATGTTGGCCGGACGTGTGCAGCGTCTGACGTCTCCTAATCACGCAAACACACCGCTATGCGGACGCAGCGCACTCTGTACGTCAGTAGTAGCGGTTTGACGTTCTAGAAAAAATGCGTTCGTTTGCCACTTGCGTTGCGCGGACGGACTTTCGTGCGGCCGTTCTTCGTATGTTACCCGGCATTGGACATCATTTGCTGCTAGCACGGCCGTGGTTAAGTGCGGTTAAACGCACGTTAAAAATGCTTTCGTCTGACCTTAACCTTAAGGATCGCCTTGGGGAAATGCAGACTGAATCCTGCAATCACTGAGCAGCAAATCATATCACCTGTGCTGTGCTTCGGATATCCTGCAAACCTGACCTGTTGGGGGTACTTGAGGAACGTGGTTGGGAACCACTGTTCTAGATGATGCTTACTTTTTGGTTAACCCTTTCGCTGCTGAGCTTTTCCCGCCCTATGCTGAGGTCATTTTACCTGTTTTGCGCATCATGTTTAAACGTGTTTTTGAAGGCTTATTTTAGTATATGACCCAGACATATTATATATCGTTCTTTCCGTCAGACTCAGTAGATTCATAATATGTCATTATTATATGTATACGTTATGTCATGTCTGTATATTATAACAAAAAATGCAATAAATATGTATTTCAAAAATTTACAATGTGTAATGTTTTTTCCACATTTTAACATGCGAGCAATTGCGGTTATATTTTGTATGGGGTGCGCTTGTTAAAAAAAATTAGAGATGGGTCTCGTTACATTTTTTTTTGGGAAATACACTATTTTTTAAAAAACGCACCGCATACAAAAATCGTTAGTGCAGCATCATTGTTCACATTATAATTGAAATGGGAACAATATTGCTGCATTAATAAACCAAAAAAAATAAAAAAATAGTGTTTATTTTTTTTTTTATTATTTTTCATTTTTTATTTTTTTTTACATTTTTCACTTCATGTTTGGTATCGTTGGAACGGCCATGCTCTGGCCGATCCAACGATACCAAAATTTAACCCCTAGCTGCCACGGATCGGAGATAGGAGTTCATTGGAACTCCCTATCTCCACAGTTGGTGGCAGTTAGGGGTTAAGTCTAGGACTGGCGTCATCGTGCTACGCACGATGACGCCAGTCCTCTGGGGAGTTCCGGAGGCTTGGCCGAATCAAGATGTCGGCCAGCTCCGGGAAAGGATCGCGAACCGGCGCTTTTCAGCGCCGATTCGCGATCCAGCTCCCCAGGGGTTAATTGCCAGGCATCATTTGGAAGGGCAGGCTGTGCCCTTCCAAATGATGCCTGGGTTAACCCCCTGTGCGCCGCCGATCGGGAGGAGAGAGGTCCGAAGGACCTTCCCCCCTCCTTTCAGGCGCCTCCTCCGCACATGCGGGGGGGGCGCCTGAATTAGGTGTCATCGCGCCCCCGCAATGACACCTAATTCTGCGGCTGCTGGTCCGGATGCCCGGCTGACATCCAGGATGTCAGCCCGCACCCTGAGGGGCCAGCGATCGGCCGGAACCCGCCGAACGCTGACCCCGATGGGAGGACGCGCTCAGCGCGTCCTCCGCAACCAGCGGGACTGCTGAGGACGCGCTGAGCGCGTCCTCAGCAGTGAGTGGTTAATGCATCGGTGGGATAATTAGCACTAGGTATTTGTAATACCTTACTTATCCTAAAGCTAATTACTGATTGCGCTCCCCATGTTAAAGAAACACTCTAATCAAAAATCCCCCCCGTTTTTTTACATTAAGCTATACCTATTCCCTCACTAACTAGGGATTTTTTTTTTTTTTTTAAACTGTAATACTTACCCTAAAATCCACTGGTTTCCAACGGCATCTTTTTTTAAATTTTTTATACTCCCCTCCCTCCTCTTCCGCTCCCGTCCTTGTTGGTTTCACTTGGCTAATGGTTTACGTGAGAAGCGCGCATGCGCGCCTCTCGCGTAAGCCAGCCAATCGGCAGGCTTCCTCCCGGCTCCATCTTCTTGGATTAGTGTTGCGCGCAAGAGGATGCGCGCGCAACACTAATCCTCAGCCGCTGCCGCCAGCTACTGCGGCGAGTTGGAGACGTCATCGCGCTGAAAGCGCGATGACTTCTCCTAGTCGGCAGAAGGGGGAAGTATGAATCCCGCTCTGCTGACTGACAGCTGGGAGGGCGGAGTAAACTCCTCCGCATCTCTCAGCTGTTTTCAGCTTTTTCAGCCGATCGGCTGAGCGGAGGAAGGGGGGACAGACAAGGGCATACTCAGGGCATCATGACCACCTAAAAAAGTTGCCTAGAGTATCCCTTTAAGTATGGGATATGGAAAGTACAGTAAGCTCCCGCAAGCTAGCGCAATCACCGATACGCTGATTTTTGTGAGGTTTAGCGTTAGGATGGTAATCCAGGTGGCATGCGCTAAAGTCACTTATTCTGATGTTAAGGCTGGCTGTCCACTGGGTCTGTAGTCAGACGACCGACTTGGTTGTCTTACTACAGGCAACTTTTTAGAACATTCTGGGTTATCCACTGCAAGTGACTGAACGACCCAGGTTGACCGACATATGCTAAGGTCCACTTGCTGAGCAGCCTCTGCTCCCTAGGCATGCAGAGGCAGCAGGATTTTAAACTTACATTGGAACCGCCAGCCTGGAAGAGGGAGAGAGACGGAGCCGCCTGACACTTGAGCACCATCCATCCCATACAATGAGAGCATGCTGGCACACAGGGCAGTGGCTGCAAGGCAGACCGCCGAACTGAAGAAAATAAAGCAGCAGAGCAGAGTCTCTTTTTTTCTTCAGGTCGGCGGTGTTCGGCAGCATTTTTTTCCTTTCTTCAGCAACAGGGACAGCAGCAAGAGCAGAGTCCCAGCACTAACTGTTGTTCCTGGTGCTGAAGAAAAAAATATATAATTTTAAAAGACGTTGGGATTTGCCTGTTTAACCCGTCAGACTGAATCACCGAAAATCAGGGCGTTTTTGACTTCGACTTTGTCCGACAAATCCCATTCAAATGGGAAAGATCGCTAGTCTGATGTAGTCGCACAAAGTCGTCTGAAGGAAGTCAGAGGCAGTGGAAGAGGGATGAATCTCCTCTGTGTTAAGGGATTAGTCTGAAAACTAAGGACGACCACGGACAACATCGCAGTAGCACAAATGCGGACCCAGTGGACAGCCAGCCTAGGGAATAGAGCCCTGTACATTTTAGGAATAAATGAGGGCAGACCAGAAAGACTATTTTTTTTGCCATGATAAAAGCAACACATTTTTATTCTTCATATTTTAGACATTTAATTTCCAATAGAGAATAGTTTCTAATTCAAGTAGCTTTTCATATCAAAGACTCGCCTTGAATTGAAAGAGTTTATCAAATATGCTTGATTATTAGGCAAAAAATATTCTGTACTTCACTTACAATACGCATTGTGTCGACTCTTCTCCACTGTGAAGGTAACATAAGAAAAAATATCGGATTTGTTTCAGGCGTTAAAAATATCATCATGAACACTAAAAGCTCCAAGGTCTATTTTTTCATAATTGGATCTAGATCGATAAAGGTTTAACTTTATTTTTCAAACTAGATATTCTTTTTGCAAGTGTAATTTAGAAAATTAAATGTCACATAAAATATACAAATCGATGCCAATATTTTTTTTTTAGAGGGTATTGATTAATGGAAAAGGCTCAGTATAGGCTCAATATATTATAAGTATACAACGATGTAGAGGAAGTAAGGAGTACTTCCAAAGGAAGGGGATAACCCAAAAATTAGATTTATAGAACCAAACAAAACAATTTTATTAAGGACAATAATGTAAACAATCCACACAAAAATAAATGTACAAAATATAAAAGACACAAAAAGGATATGATTGTACGTTCTGGTATATCACAAAGGGGTTGAAGTGTCGGCGTAGCAGATGACCTGTTAGGACCTCAATTGAATGTACCACCTTAGCATCATATAAGCAATTGAGGTTAAATCTCCCAAGGATTATTGTAGTACAAAACAAAGATGAAGCTATACCGAGTTTATCGGTGTGGATACCTCAGTGTGAAGAAGGATCAAAAAACAATATATAAAGGTCAGGGCGTGGCTATGGGTGTAAAAAATAAGCACCGAGGTCTAAGAGACAATTGAACACTGGCTAAATATCCAAGGGGTAAGTAAGAGAGATATATTGGATAAAGCCGTCTAAAGAAAACCCTGTCTCCACCCTCTTAGGGACAGGACATTGATCAAATAGCAAAAAACAGCCCTCGTATTATGGAAGCGAGATTAAAGGTACCTTCAAACATGTATTGTGAGGACAATTTAAACGCCCAAAGAAAATCACCCTGTTATCACTGATTGCAATTAGAGAGGCACAGCCACTGTTTATCTAGTGCACAGGCATATGGTCATATAGCCCAGCTGAAGAGCTTAATAATGGTTAGATAACACATTGTTTGTCTTGCACATAAGCACATAACATTATAGTCAAGAAAAAAAGGGGGGGTACCTTAGAGTAATTTAATGAGGCTATTTATCTTGCACAAGGGCAAGCAACAATATGGCTTATGCAAGGAATTTCATTGGTTAAATAGCACGCTGTTGTGTTATGCATACACAAACACATAGCAGTAGAACCCACAAGAAGAAATTCGTATGGTTAATTAGCACACTGTTTGTATTGCATACGAGCATATGGCAACATGGCCCAGCCAAGAAGCTTCATGTGGTTAATCAACAAACTATTGGTATAATGATATGGCCCCGCCAAAGATTTTCATATAGAAAGTTGATATGCTGTTTGTTTTTCAACAC
This sequence comes from Leptobrachium leishanense, assembly GCA_009667805.1. Classification (NCBI taxonomy): domain Eukaryota; kingdom Metazoa; phylum Chordata; class Amphibia; order Anura; family Megophryidae; genus Leptobrachium; species Leptobrachium leishanense. Next base: position 286,452,926 of record CM019067.1, on the reverse strand, counting down.
AGGCACATAGTATCTAACCCGGCAAGGATACTTTGTTTGGTTGGATAACACGCTAGTTCGTCTTATACAAAAGCATAGGGAAATATGGCTCAACCGAAGAAATTCATTTGATTAATAAGCGTGCTGTTTTACTGGCACATAAGTAATAATATTATGGCCCAGCTGGAAAAATTCATTTAGTTAATTCATAGTAAGGTTTACTGCTGCACAGTATTATGGCTAAACAGTTTGTAACTTGCCAATCTTGGATATAGGTACACACACACGGTGGCCACACCACAAAACAGGGTTAACAACCCAATAATTGCCAGAAACGCATAAGGAATAAATTGGAATTAGGTATGGTGCCTTTTAAAAATAGAGTATCATACTCAGAGTAGAGACTCGACGCGTTTCGCCGTTTCGAATCACGGCTTCATCAAGAGTCCTCCAGAACGTACAATCATATCCTTTTTGTGTCTTTTATATTTTGTACATTTATTTTTGTGTGGATTGTTTACATTATTGTCCTTAATAAAATTGTTTTGTTTGGTTCTCAATATATTATAACACTGTGTTATCTTTGCAATGGAAAAATGAATTGCTCAGCTTCAAAACTGCTGTAAATTATGACACTTGGGGATTTTTTACATTTTCACTACCAAAAATGTGTAAATTCAATTTTTTCATTGTAATACATTTAACCCCTTCACTACCAAGTGATTTTCCAAAAAAACATTGTCAGGAACCAGTGGTTTTTTAAAAATATTTTTTCATTAATTATACTGTAAGACATATTTAGAAATACTCCCAATTAATCTTTTACAGTACTAACATATTTGGCCAGTAGATGGAGCCATCTACTGCCAAATTGAGTTACAATTGCAACTGGTGGTTCACTGCAACAAATGTATCGACTTGCTGAATGTCCGATGTCAGGACATCCAGCTACCTGATTTTACACAGTATTAGCTCTTTGGGCATTATGGTTAAAAATGAAAATGATCTCATAAAATAGGATTTATGTATTTTTTTTTAATGCAGGGTTAGTGGGCACCCGGTGGAGAAGCAAAATTCTCTGTGAGATCTCAATCCTGTATCTGTGTATTACAGTAGATAGCACCAAAATGTCACCGACAATTCGGTGCTCCCCTGTTCGCTGCACTTTGGTGAGTTAAATTTAGCATTCATCACAGGGTCCCTGAAGTGCGGTGAATCGACCCGCCAAACGCATCTTCAAACCGCCGCAAAACCAACAAACGAATTGAAAACCTGCCAAATCGATCCAAAAAGACACCGGATAACCGCCAAATTGATAAAAAAAAAAAACCACTGAATGCATCCTCAAACAGCCACAAAACCGCTGAATCAATCCTATATCCTGCTGAAAAATCACTGAATGCATCCGCCGATCCGACCGATGAATCAATCCGAAAAAAGCCGACCACTGCCAAACAGGGGTAAAAATAAAAAAAATCATCTTTTAAAAGGCATTTAGAAAAAAACACAGCATGAAAATGCCTGGAAATAATATATAAGGTCCTATGAATAATAATAAAAAGGTTTGTGACTGAAAAAAAAAGAGCCATGGGAAAAAAGAGAATTGAAAAAAAAGTTGCCTAAATTTTTTTTTTAAGATAAACGTGGATTTTTTTTCACATTGGAACCTATGGGACTCGTCTGCTTAAACCTGTATTTTGCTGCCCTGTCCTGGGATACTTGCAATTAATAGAAATCCTGGTGTCATTTGTTTCTGATCGATAGATATTTATAAAATGTTTATCAGAAACAAATGACACCAGGATTTCTATTGATTACAAGTATCCCAGGACAGGGCAGCAAAATGACATATTGTAATATTAAATATTCCTATAAATCAGGGGTCAGCAACCCTGGCTCTCCAAATGTTTTGGAACTATCAGGGTTATTCAAACAGATCTGAAAAGTCACTGCACGTTCGGTGCCTTTTCGTTCCCCGCACTTCAGGGCGATTTGGCGATCCTAGTTCGCCGACCCTGCGGTGTATTCAGCAACCACCCCAGGACCCCCATAGTGCAGGGAATACTCGCCGAAATACCGCAGAACACTCACCATAAAAACCCACCGAACACTCACCGAACACACACCAAATTCCGCAGAAACAGCTGGATTAACCCCGCCGAACACGCCGGAGAAATCGGAATAGCCGCCGATCACAGCGCGGAGCAGCCGCCAGAAAAAGCCGACACGCAGACGAATGAGGTGAAAAAAAAAAAGAAAACAGTTCGCTTGAAAGTTTGAAAATGAAAACGCTGTTTGCAAAAAAAACTACTGAACAAAAATGTCTGGAATTTACATATAAGATCCTGTGAATGATAATAAAAAGGGTTGTTACAGAAAGAAAAAACGATTTAAAAAAAACGGAAAAAAAAAGTTTGCCAAATAAATCCCCTAAAAAATGCCTAGAAGATCCTAAAAAAATCTAGAAATAAAGAGACTTTTTACTGCAGAAAATAATAATAAACGTTTTATTAGATATTGAGTTAAAACTGGAATATTTTTAACATTGAAGACTATGGGATTCACCTGAATAAACCTGGCGAATGAAACCACCGAACAGCAGGTCATTTCAGCAACTTTTCACTGATGTTCGATGTTTCCTGTATAGATGAAGCATTGCTTCTCTATGGGGATTTCACTGCCCTCGAACAGGCATCGTATGTGCAGCCAATTCGTCAACATTTGGCGAACTGCCTGCTCTCAGAATGGTCGAATGGCCAGGAATTGTAGCCGTATGCTGAATTTCGGTGTTCGGTTACATTTCGGGGCCAGATCGGCTCTCTTTGAATAACCCTGTATATTTCCCTTGAGGCTCTGCAAACCTAATGAGCAGCCGAGCAACATGGGAAATGTAGTTTCAAAACATCTGGAGGGCCGTAGTTGCCTACACCTGGTTTAAGGTCTGGACTGTGTGGTGGCCAATCCATATGTGGAAATTATGTCTCATGAACCACTCTTGCACAATTTGACCCCGATTTATTTATTTATAAAGTATTTTACCAGGAAAGATACATTGAGATTTCTCTCGTTTTTAAGTATGTCCTGGTATTGTCATCGTTTTAATATGCCCGCTGTGCCATCAGGGAAGAAAAAATTAATTAATGGAAAAATCTGCTCATTCTGTAAATTCAGGGAGTCACAACCTTATTTTTTGCCAGTTGAAACATATTAATCACTGCAGTAATTATCCAATGGAAGGCTCTGTGACTTTTTTTGGCCAGGCAGGCAGTGGTCGAGTCATAGTGCAATGATTTCTGAAAGTTTGTGATTGCCAATAAAATGTGAACAGGTACAGTTTCTTAATAAGAAGTAAACCACCATTACTTCTACATGTGATTTTAATAAAAGGAATGATCGATTTCCAGATTATTGACAATTAAAAAACCCAGCTACATTAAAGGTAATTCCCTGCCATCAATGAATAAGAAAACACAAGAGCATTAAAACTGCATTTTTTTGTGTAGCACCAGGAGGTACAGGATATAAAGCATTAAAATACCTATTACAACAGAGGGAACCAAAAGGGAAGATGACTGATATCTCCATCATTCCTGAAAATTGCTTTATTCCCAGTAGGAAGTCTGGTTATAATGATACTGGTTGCTGCTTTCTCTTACAGAAATCTGCAGGATTCTTCAGTCACGTGAAAGCTTAAACTACATTTGCACGTACACAGGTAAAAACCTTTCATTGTTTCTTGCTCTTTGGTTGTTAGGGGAAAAGGAGTCAAATTTATATAAGTAGCATTAACTCCTTCATCTCCCGTTTCTGTAGTGTATGGGTTTGCAACAAATACACTCTGTCGATATGGTCTTAGGGCGCGATTAAAGTCTTTAAAGGGTTTTTTTGTAAAAAATTATCAGCAAGTAGTGGCTGATATTTTTTTTTGCATAATGATAATAATGATAATGATGATTCAATGGTCCACAGTCAAAAAAAATATATGACCCTATTTTGATAAAAAGAAATTTGGGAAACAAATCTGAAAAAGCATATTTGCAGCTGATACCGCAACATGATATCGTAATGCAATATGCTGTGTGCATATTTTGTTACTATCTTGGTATATTGTGTTTTTCACTTATATTAACCACTTGAGCGCGAAGTACGTGCATGGGGCATCCTCCAGTTTCACTCAAGCACGTCTTTGCGCTGTCCCAGCATGGTGACGATCTGCTGCCAATATTGGGCGTCGATCACAGCAAGGTGACATCTTTGATATCATCCCTTGCTGCGGCACTGTCCCCCACATCATTGTGCACATTCGTGATGACATCATAAAGACAGAGTCCCCCTGCCTGGCAGGGGAATCCCAATACAGGAGATGCAGAAGTCTTGTATCTTCAAAATCTGTAAAATGTAGGTGGTCAAATGAGGTATCATTGGAAAGGCCAGAATCTGGCCTTTCTAATGATACCAAACAAAGGATTATATGAAAATGAAATTAATAAAAATATATTTTTTTTCTTTTTCCCCAAAAAGCAGCAGTATTGCTCACTATTCAATAATAAAGTGAATAATATTGCTGTAATAACTCACCTTCTCATTTCTCACAGTGGCGGCAAGTGTGGAGATGATGGTGAAATGCATTATTACACATTGTTCCATTGAAAACTTAAGCCACCACACCACTGAGAGGAGCGTCGGCGGTTCTTTGGACCCCTGTATTGCCATTCTGTACTCCCTACAAGGTCAAGTGAGGTGTCCTTGAAATGGTAGGAGTCTGTCCTTTCCAATGATACAAAACGTGACCACATAACATGTAAGGATAAAAGGAAATAAAAAAAAATTTTTTTTACCTCTGTTCTAAGGCAGCGGCATTATTCGCTTATAATGCAAACAATGCCACTGCACTAATTAACCTTTTTTCCCCACACTGAGCACATTTAATTTTATTTTTATTTTTTTCATGCAATTACTTCAGACAAAGAAAAAAAATCAGCAGTATGTGTTTTATAAAATGGTTTTATTTGTAATGCAAAAGTAATCTAGTTACATCTTATGTAAGCAGTAGTGTCCCTTTAATGAGGCAATCATTATTGCTATGCTGTTGGCAATACTATCTATGATCTCATTATTAACATTCATTGCAGCTGTTATAGTCAGCATTATATTGAGGTACTGAGCATGTCTAGTTGAATATTTAATGTTTGAATGAGCGTTTCAGTGTATATTTCTCTATCCCTCTGCCTAAAAAGCCATTTATCAAACCCTTTAAAAAGTTGATATATCTTCTATCGACATACTGAATAAAATGGATTGAATAGCTAAAGCAAGAGACTTTTTATTGAGTACGGGTGCGAGTGGCGGTCACAGAGCACATACTATAACGTGACATTGAAGTCCTGGTAATCCCTTAATTAAATATGTTCTAGCTTTTCAATTGGATAAGGGTGCTACTAGGTGTGCCTACCTGTTTGAGACAAGACATAAGGTTCTGTATAGGTGGTATTTGGCGCAGATACCGGAGAGGCACACTGACCCCCAGGTCACACACATGTGTTGGCGGTGTCAGACACAACAGGGAACTATGCTACAGGTCTGGTGGAGTTGCCTGGTGCTTCAGGTATTTTGACATCAGGCAGCGAGGTTTGTGGACGAGGTCTTAATGTTTATTTACTAGAGATGCTCCTGGAGTCGATCCGTAAACCTCCGCCTCAAAGGATTTTTTCTGTGTCATAACCTCTATCTTTTTGTTAATTGCAATACTTTGGAAAAAGTCTATACCCCCAACCCTTCCTGTGTTAGAGTCGATGATAGCTGATCTGGCTGTTTCTGAGAGATTGTCAGTGAATTATCGTGCCATCAATTCCCCGAAGCTTGACCCATGGTGCTTGTGGGAAGCCCACGGATACATACATCTGTTAAGATAGTGAGGTGCTAATTTAACGCAAATCTGCAGGGACTGTATTGTTTTATGGACTGCTTGATTGTCATATTTCACAAACACTGTATAGATTGTGCTGTTCTCTTGTTTAGTGATGTGTATTCCTTACCCCCCTTTTTATTTTCTGTACCCCTTATTGCATTTATTAAAAAATGAATAAAAATATTTTGGGGGGCCAAATTGCAGTTGAATGTGTGGTAAAAATGCTTGAAGTGTCATAATTATTGTGGACCATGGGTCAACTGGAGAGACCAACAATTTCCCAAGGTGTTTTGTGCCAAAGATAAATCCGAAAGCGCAATTTCAATCTTATGTTGTATAACACTTGCATGTTATTATAATACAACAGTATAGTGGAAAAAATACTTATTTTTTGTTGAAGATCTCATCCTGCAGTATCCATCAGATAGTGGATATCGTTCGCTCCCCCGGGGTAAACAAGCTGCGTTCAAGTTGGATGTGTCCTTTGCTTCCCTTTAATTTCCCAAGGTGGTGGTATGGATGTATGGATAAGTAGGGGGAGCTATCTAGTTTGATTGCTCAAAAAATGGCTTCAGATTTCTACGTATGCACAAATGAAAAATGCTTGTAGGGAAAATATGGACAGATGCATTTAAATACTGGCCAAAAAACTAGAGTAAATAAGCTAGCAGAACGGGAATAGGAGGTGAGAGATTGGAGGATTTTCCATTTATTTAATTGCTACAGGTTGAGTATCCCTGGTTCAAACTTCCAAAACGATTCAAAATCCAAATAAATGAGCACTGACAAGACGTCACGAGTGGAGAATTCCATACCAAACCTGAAGTGTCAAGGATTAAAATACTGTATAGTAGAAAATTACGTCTAGGCTATGTTTATGAGGTGTCAACAAAACATTAATGAATTTTCATGTTCAGACTTGCGTCCTAACCACAAGATATCTCATCATTATATGAAAATATTCCAAAATCCTCCCTCCAAAAAAACATTCTGAATTGCAAAACACTTCTGGACCCAAGCATTCTGGGTAACGGATACTAAACCCATATTAAGCAGATGACTTAAACCTCACTACATCCCAGTAATAAAGGAGTCAGGATGCTGTCAGTATATACAATATTTAACAGAATATACATATATATATACTGTATATATAAGAAAATGCAAAGTGAGAAAGCACTCCAATCTTGAGAATAGGAGGGATGTAGGTGGCCCGGGTGCTAGCCAATGAGCACAAATAGAAAAAATCCAAAAATAAGGCGCACTCTGGGACTTTGGATAAAAGTAAAAAACTTTATTAACTAAATAACCGACGTTTTGGTTCCTAAGAACCTTTATCAAGGGATAAAGGTTCTTAGGAACCGAAACGTTGGTTATTTAAAGTCCCGGAGTGCGCCTTATTTTTGGATTTTTATATATATATATATTATATATATATATTTATATATGCGTATATACTTATATAGTGTATATATCATCGCATGCATATACATAGTCTGTTTTAATATTCTTGAATCCGGTAGGAACATCCAAAAATAAGGTGAGGAAGGGTAAATCTGTGCTCATTTGGGTTTGATAGGGCATACCATGGATAACCTTTGTTGGGTGACGTGACATTGTTTAGAATTACACAGGTGTCTATGTTAACAGAAATCAGAGCAAAAACAAGAAATAAAACTAGAGGAACATGTGAATAAAGCATGAAAATGCATTCTGTAAACTGGCTGGAACCAAGTAATACCACCAGCTACAGAACCACAAGGGTAAACATAGGCTTTCATTCTACAGTATGTACATTTGTGTTCAAAATTATTCAACCCCCACTGAAATTGAGTGTTTTGGCCAGTTTGACATTGATTTTGATCATTCAGTCATCTTGCTTACAATTAAATCAAAGAGGCACGTGTAGGTCAGACAAATATAACATAACATTTATAATGAAATAACCACAAATGTCTTTTCTGTGCTCACATCATTATCAGTTTTATTCAACCCCCAAGTGACATTCAATCTTAGTACTTAGTACAACATCCTTTTACAGTTATAACAGCCCCAAAGCATGATTGACCCCCCGCCATGCTTCACAGTAGGCAAGGTGTTCTTTTCTTCATAGGCCTTGTCCTTCCTCCTCCAAACATAGCGTTGATCCATGGGCCAAAACAGTTCTAATTTTGTTTCATCAGTCCACAGAACACTATCCCAAAACTTCTGTGGTTTGTCCACATGACTTTTGGCATACTGCAGTCCACTCTTCTTATTCTTTGGAGACAGCAAGGGGGTGCGCCTGGGAGTTCTGGCATGGAGGCCTTCATTACGCAGTGTGCGCCGTATTGTCTGAGCTGAAACTTCAGTACCCACATCTGACAAATCTTTTCTCAGTTCCTCAGCAGTCACACGGGGACTTTTCTCCACTCTACGCTTCAGGTAGCTCACAGCAGTCAAAGTCAGCATCTTCTTTCTGCCACGACCAGGTAGCGTGTCAACAGTGCCCTTTGCCTTGAATTTGCGAATGATGCTTCCTATGGTCTCTCTGGTATGTTTAACATCTTTGCAATCTTCTTATAGCCATTGCCCTTCCTGTGAAGAGTAATCACCTCTTCTCTTGTCTTCCTGGACCATTCTCTTGACTTCACCATGTTTGTAACCACACCAGTAAATGTCTAGAAGGAGCTGAGTATCACAGTCATTTTAAAGCTGCCTAATTGGTGCTTATTATGCTTTATTGCTGCTCTGTGACATCCACAGGTGTTTTCAATACCTGATTGAAAACACTTGAATGAACCTCTGTTCTTCAGAGTGGTGGTCTTTAAGGGGTTGAATAATTGTGTCAATGAAGAATTCACAAAAGAAACATTTACTACTGTATTACAAAACCAATTGATGTCATTTTAGTTGCATATGGTTCTTTAAAAAGTCCTTGTAGGATTTCATTCTGAATACAATTACAAATGTACACTAAATTCCCTAAAACCCTTTACAGCATTGGGGGTTGAATAATTTTGAACACAACTGTAAGTATAAGTACATGTGTGGGATTGATGACATGGTGCATCAGTCACTAGATTAACGCTTACCATTAGAAACATAAACAGGTGCTGTTAATCAGCATCTATTGTCATTAATTACTTTAGAGACCTGGGAGTCTGATGTAGATCGTTTGCACAGATCGTGGTTGCATTGAGTTTTCAGCATCAGCCCTCGATACAGTAAGCCAAGCAAGAGACATGTGTGAGCTCAAACAGTAATTACAAATTGCTCTGCCACTATAGCGCAGGTCAAAATGCTTATTTATCAATGTTGCTGACACAGACTGGACCTCGGCTATCGATTACTCAGAGGTATGGGTCCACTTCCGATTAAAGAATTAAATGACTTCTGCTTCAATGTAAATCACTCAAGTTCCAATTAAAAACAACACATCTCTTCAGTGAGAGTGAGACATACACTGCCTGACAAAAGCCTATTATGAGCTGGGAAACTGGGTGGAGCCTTCCCAGGCTCTAGGATAATCAACGTATGGATTTATATGGAAAAATCCACCAAAACCTCTCCCAAATGGTGACAGGAACAGCAGGGTAAAAAAAGCTCTTTGATTTAAAAACAATTCCAGAAAGCGTTTCACCGGCGAACCGGCTTCATCAGCTGGTAAAACATGATACTTGTCATGTGTTGGCATTGCAATACTGACGATTTTTAGCAGTGTTTGCAACACCAGCACTTAGTGAATGATCCTTTTGGAGACCCTGTCTAGATGACTTTGGCGTCTTGTAGCCCAATAATTGTTCCGTTAGATCAATTTCCTGCTTACTGTCCCTCTTCTTTTTCACTACCTGTGACTTCTGCATCCCCACCTTTTTGCTTTTGCCCCCTTTTATTACTCAACTTTCCTTTTTTACTCCATGAAATTGTTTGAAAGCTTTAGCTCTTCTCTTCTGCTTTACCTGCTGTATTTGGGAAATATTACAATCTTAACACCAATGGTAGTGCTCAGCTATGTCAGCGTTACCGTGAGGTTAAGTGGCCCTAGCGTGGCCTTCCTATATATCACATTCCGAACGCCAATGGGTTAAAAAATTTTACTTACTTACAGTAGTTTGTGCTCCCTATACTTAACATGGGGAGTGCAAAGAGTAATTAGCGTTAGGATTACAAGGTTCTAACTGACAAGTTAAGCACAGCTAGGAGCTGGTGCAAACTGATTCCTCTTCTGCAGAATCAGTCAGCACCATCTTAAAATCCCCCCGAAATTCAGATACTCACCTCTCATCGTGCACCAGAATGGCGGCTCGATCCACCTCCTCTGGTTGCCGGGAGCAGAGTGAGACTGGGGAAAAAAGTCCCCAGTCTTCTTCCGCGAGTACTCCGCGGACCTGCAGGATCTCATGGGAGGTGAGATCCTGCAGGTCAGCTGACCCGGCAGCACAAGCCTCCATGGAGTCCTATGGACCCCAGGAGGGTATACTCGGGGCGGCACATTAAGGCTGCATTGCGGGGAAGGCTGCTGAATCAGTCCCTGTCTCATAATATGGAGATAAAACAGGGACACTAAGGGGATACCTGTAGACTATTTCCACAGTCTGACTGCAATTTGTTGATTCTCAAGATATTGTTCTTTTGCTTTGCTTTTTTCTTTTGCATCTATACAATTGCATTCTTCATATGTATAACAATAAAATTACACAACTGGAAGTCATAGTCATATTTTATATCTCACATTAATTATAGCAAATGTAGCCCGAGTGCTATCATCTCAGGTTTCCAATACACTAGATATTAATTTAAGTATAATATGTTATGTAATGTAAAGCCCATACGGCGTCACTTTACAAGGAATATTGCTATAAATGCTACTTTCTAACCGCTGCGGCTGGAACAATGGCTCCATGTAGATTCATTCGGCTATTTAAAAGAAAATAATAACAGGGAAATAGCCCCAGAAAGACTGTGGGTTTTCTTAAAGAAAATTAAACTCAGGATCGTATCTTGTATCTCCTTTAGAAAAAAAAGAACCATCATGAGATTTCGGTTACACAACGCTTATTCTTGTGATTAAACTATTTGTGTAAGTAAATTGTGAAATGTTGAACATTCATCTCACTTGATCAACTTCACAAACACTATCTGCGTCTCTAGATAAGAGGTCTTAGGCTAGGGTCAGACGAACGCATTTTTCACGTCTACCGTCAAAAAGTGCGTTGACGCGTCCGAACGCATTTTTTCACTGTAGCCGCGATAGCGGTCATGCGATGCGCAATTTCGGCTGTGATTTCTTACAGATCTAAACCAGGAAACTTTGGGTGTCTGGCCATTATGTTGGCCGGACATGAGCAGCGTCTGACGTCTCTCCTAATCACACACACACGCCGCTATGCAGACGCAGCGCACTCTGTACGTCAGTACTAGCGGTTTGACGTTCTTGCAAAAATGTGTTTGTTTGCCACTTGCGTTGCGCTGCCGAACTTTCGTGCGGCTGTACTTCGTGTGTGGGCCTGCGTTGGACGTCATTTGCTGCTACCACGGCCGTAATAAAGTGCGGCTAAACGCACGTTCGCACTGCGTTCGTCTGACCCCAGCCTAAGGCTGCTAATTCATTAACACTCTCTTCTGCTCCTGACATACTCAGCTTCCACCTTGTTTAGAAAAGGAGAATCTAAATTAAATATTGCCATTAACCCCTTCACTACTGTGACCATGTATCAGTAGCAGACACCGCAGCCTGAGATCATGTTAACAAGATCTGGGGATATGCTGTAAGACTGCAAATCAAACATGTGTGTTGCAGACAAATTTTATTTGCACTTGGTATCCAGAAGGCTCCCACAAAGTTTCAGCACTTTGGACATGATGCCTGAGGTGCTACAACAGTTTTTACACATGAATATCACTGTGTAATATGGAGATATTAAGTTGCTTCCCCACAAAGCTGCAATATCTCCTTTTGGCCAGCAGATGGCGATTTGATGCCAAATGGGACAATCTGGTGCTGTGCTTTATCACTGGGATTGAAATTCATTAGCTACAACCCAATTTCATTTGCATTTGGGCTGCAGAACGTGCCCCCAATGTTTTAGCACTGTGGGCATGATGCCCAAGGTGCTAACACTTTTTTGAAACCAGCTGAGACCAGGGAATGTCTATATCGGGCTTTTCCCAAACTGATCCTGCACGGAGTTCGGAACTGTAGTACCTCCATTAGGCCAGCAGATGCCCGTCAAATAGGTTTTTACAGAAAGAAATACATTGGGAATATTTCAAAATATTTGTTACTGTATGATTAATTAAAAATAATTTTCCGTAATTTTTTTTTTTTTTAAATCACTTGGTAATAAAGAGGTTTACCTTCCCTGCAGAGGGTAAAATAGCTCACTTCAGCCTCCTGCTTACACAAACTCCATGCTTTCACCCTGTCACAATATATATATATATATATATTATATATAGAAAAAAATCGGTCAACCGGGCACTCGTTTCCCCGGGTGGCTAACTCCTAGGAGGCCCCCAGTAGATAGTAAATGCTTTCTGGCCTCAGTGATTAGCTCCCATAAACAGGATAGATAGAAAAAATATGGATGGGGAGGCACTTGAGGGCTTGATAAAAAATAAGATTTATTGAAGAATCATATAAAAACCAACGTTTCGGCCCCTAGAGGCCTCTAGGCCTTGAAAAAGGCCTCTAGGGGCCGAAACGTTAGGTTTTCTATATGATTCTTCAATAAATCTTATTTTTTATCAAGCCCTCCCCATCCATATTTTTTCTATATATATATATATATATATATATATATATATATATATATATTGATGTTGGGGAGCCCACAGAGCACTTGCACAAAGTCTTGAAAGAAACAAAACAGTTTTATTTTCCCTTTCAGGGCAGCCAAAGTGATAAACAATAAACACTCGCTTATCTTCAGCGTAATCAAAGTAAAGTCTGAATCTTCAGCACAAATAACAGAAATCAGTACTTACAAGGGTTGTGGCTTTTTATCTCACTTTTTGTCCTCCATCACAACCCTTGTAAGTACTTATTTGCCCTACTGGTCCAAGCATCTACTGCAACTGGTCATGCCTAGCTCCTGCTGATGAGGGTCCTATAGCTCTCCCTAGTTATCACCCCCGGGCTGAGTAGAAGTATGGGCTTTGGACAAGTCAGTGCATCGCGACCATGGTAAGCACTGGGGTTGTCAGGGTAACGAGCGTGAGGTCACTGGTCAGCACCGAGGATTGGCGCATGCGCACTAGCCAGGTGAACATGCCGGGATTACTGCACGCCGGGTGGTGAATAATTGGGGCTACTATTATTGTTGGTAAGTGTTATGCCTATTTATAGGGTGTGTGCATTTGTATATGTATGTCTGTCCTGATGAAGGCTCCATGCTAGGAGCCGAAACGTCGATTTTTATGGACTAATAAATTAAGAAACTCTTAAATTCCTGGAGTGCTGGAGTTCTTGCTGTGGCTGTTCATTGAGGGCCATCGCTGAGCACCGGGTACCGGAGAGAAATTTGGGTGAACCGTGAGTGCAAAACCTTTTTGTTCAATTATATTTTTGGGACGTGGCACAGTCCCTGGTTATTGCACCGGCACCTGTACTTTGATAATTGAGGCACTATCAAGGAGATTGCTTTAACGCCATTACGCTGCACAGATAGAAATTATTGTGCCAGCTATGGAGGATTTTTTGCAGCAGGCTAGTGCACAGGCAGAACAAGCACACATATTGCAGTTCACTGATGATGATGCCAGTACCATCCTATGGGCCACGTCTAGTTCTCAGTTACACTGTGCACGTTCTTCGAAGGATTTATTCTTTGCATTGGTTAAAATGAAGAAAAAGGAGGTAGATTTGGATCTGCATGGCCTCTTCCTCTCGGACTATCAAAGAGCCAAGCGAATCCCTAGAGGATTCAGGATTAATAACATACCTACTTTGGGAAGACTAAAACCACAAGTGTGCAGGGACTGGACTACTGTCTTAAATAAATGTTCCCTGGACCTCATGCTGGTTGCTATAAAAGAAGTTAAAGATGAACTTGAGGAAATTAGGATAAAGATATTGGAATTTGAAAATGAACACGCGGTTTGGATTGGATCAGAAGAGGGCCAAACGTCGATGGTTAAAATTGAACAGGAGGTTTTGAAATACAAGAGTGAACTGATTCGATTTAAAATGGAGAAATTTGAAAAGGTCAAACAGGACTATACACAACACCGAGTTTACAGGTGGCTGAGTGGGGAATCCACTAGGAGACCATTTAGGAAACCCAGAAACCGTATACGAAAGCCTAAAATCCAAACTATCGATGTTACTTCGGGTGAATCAGCCTCTGAGAATGAACCATCAGACCAGATTAATAGAACCTCAAAAGATTTTTTAGGAACACTAGGCACTCAGAACCAAAAAGGTACAATTACGCGGAGCCGTGTGAGAAACATGGAGGAAGGAGAGTTTCCAGGAGGGGGCGGAAGGGGAAACCAGGCAGGCTCCAAAGGCAAGCCACTCCTCAGGAGGTAATCCCGATATTCAGTCTTTCGGATAGAGCCCTGACAGAAGTGGAGACTGGGCTACTGAGTAAGGGGTTATCGTTTATTCCCTCCTCTAAACCGAATGATTTCCAGTGGAACGTTGAGTTGTACAGGTTTGGTCTTACCTTACGTCTTAACGACTTTTTCAAGAATGAAACTTCAACTGAAGAAGTGTCAGTGTTTCGGCGTAAAGGTCGATTTGAGCCTCCTCCAAACCAGTCAACAATTAAAACATTTTACGTCAAGTTAAGATGGAAGTGAAGCAAACCATCAAAAATCATAATTCTAAGCACAGCAATGTTTCAAAGCTTGAGAGTGAGGCGATTAGGAACTTATCAAATGATGTTTCCATAGCCATACGGCAGGTGGATAAAGGTGGGGCAATCGTCATCTTGAATTATTCCCAATATGCTCAGGAAATGTATTCACAGCTCATGGATAGAACCACCTATACATTATTACCAAAGGATCCAACAGCGGACATTGTATCTAATTTTGAAGGAAGCCTCAGGAGAGGTTTACTGGTTGGATACATTAATGAAGATCTGTTTCAGTATTTGTTGAAACCCTACCCTAGAACACCTGTCATTTACGGCATAACCAAAATCCACAAGAGTACGACATCTCCACCGGCAAGGCCAATTGTGTTGGCAGTGGGTGGTGTTATTGAACCAATTGCAAAGTCGCTGGACTTTCTATTTAAAGATCCGGTACAGGGTATACCAACTTTTTTGCAGATTTTTTGCAAAGAATTAGGGCTGTTTCAATCGTTGTCAATGACTTGGTATTTGTAACTCTTGATGTCAGGAGCCTGTATACAGTTATCCCCCATGAGGGGGGTATTGAAGCAATGAGGGAGCTGTTATTAAACTCTGATGCGTATAATGGCCCCTGTATAGAATTTGACCTGGAACTTCTTGCATTGGCACTGCAATACAATTATTTTAGGTTTGAAGAGAAATGGTAACTACAATGCACAGGTATGTCCATGGGTGCCACCATGGCACCCATGTACGCCAATACATTTATGTATAAATTTGAAAAAGACAATATTCTTAACCGGTTTTCAGATAAGATTGTGGATTATGTCAGATTCATTGACGACGTTTTTGTAATCTGGCAGGGAACAGTTAATGAGGCTCTGGAAATTGAACAATACATTAATAGCCTTGATACACCCATCAAGGTTACGAGTGAGGTCAATGGGTCATCTATTAATTTTTTGAATGTAAGGATTTTTAAAAAAGATAATCGGTTTCAATATTCCCTGTACTCAAAACCTACAGACCAGAATACACTACTTCACATGAGGAGTGCACATCCAGAGCACTCTAAACATTCTTTGCCATATGCGCAATTTTTAAGGGTGATAAGGAACAACAGTGATGAGGATACGAGGGAAGAACAAATCCACCATATGTATCAAAGATTTGTAGATCGTGGTTATTCTCGAGAATTATTGATGGATGCCTTGGAGAGGGCTAAAGCCCCCAGGGAAGAAAAGGTTAAAACAAATAGATTAAAATTTCCTTTAATGTTTGATACTGCTTCTGATAAAATCACATCCGTTGTGAAGAGAAATTGGTCAATATTGGAGAGGGATCAGGCTCTACCGGGGAGATTGACAAAAAACAATGTTCTGTTAAAGAAAGAATCGCAATTTAAAGGACCTATTGGTCTGGACAGATCCTGTTCGAAGCTATGAGCAGAAGTCAGAACGATTCCAGAACTGGGCTGCAAGAGATGCTTAGGTTGCGTCACATGCAGCCACATGATGCCCTCCAAGGAGTTCCGTCATCCCCATACGGGAATTTTTTTTTCATTAAGCATTCGATTTCATGTAAAACAGAGTATGTGATTTATGAAATTCTATGCCCATGTGGGCTTGCGTATACAGGGAAGACCGTTACCCAACTCTGTGAGAGAATCCGGAATCACAGGTCCAATATAAGAACGGCGTATAGAGATGGGAAATCGGATAAGCCGGTGGCGAGGCACTTTTTTGAGTCAGGCCACCCGCTGTCCTCCTTAAAGTTTTTGGCAAAAGACCATATTCCACCATTAAAAAGAGGGGGAGATAGAGCGTTGGTACTTCTCCAGAGAGAGGCACAGTGGATACATAGGTTAGATACGGTATATCCACAGGGCCTTAACGAAAGAAATATGTATTCAGCCTTTATTTGATACAGTGGGATTCCTGATGGGTATAGATGGATATAAAATATGTGTGTGACAACCTAGGGAGATGGATATAAGGTACCAGCATTTAAGTATGTGCATTCAGAGACTGCTGCAAGTTGTTTTTAAATTTATTATTAATTGTGTAAGGTGGTATTATGTCTTTGTATAGCTCTCCCTAGTTATCACCCCCGGGCTGAGTAGAACTATGGGCTTTGGACAAGTCAGTGCATCGCGACCATGGTAAGCACTGGGGTGGTCAGGGTAGTGAGCGTGAAGTCACTGGTCGGCGCCGAGGATTGGCGCATGCGCACTAGCCAGGTGAACACGTCGGGATTACTACACGCCGGGTGGTGAATAATTGGGGCTACTATTATTGTTGGTAAGTGTTATGCCTATTTATAGGGTGTGTGCATTTGTATATGTATGTCTGTCCTGATGAAGGCTCCATGCTAGGAGCCGAAACGTCGATTTTTATGGACTAATAAATTGAGAAACTCTTAAATTCCTGAAGTACTGGCGTTCTTGCTGTGGATGTTCTTTGAGGGCCATCGCTGAGCACCGGGTACCGGAGAGAAATTTGGGTGAACCGTGAGCGCATGTTGGGGAGCCCACAGAGCGCTTGCACAAAGTCTTGAAAAAAGACTTTATTTTCCCTTTCAGTGCAGCCAAAGTGATAAACGATAAACACATGCTTATCTTCAGCGTAATGAAAAGTAAAGTCTGAATCTTCAGCACAAATAACAGAAATCAGTACTTACAAGGGTTGTGGCTTTTTATCTCACTTTTTGTCCTCCAGCACAACCATTGTAAGTACTTATTTGCCCTATGGGTCCAAGCATCTACTGCAACTGGTCATGCCTAGCTCCTGCTGATGAGGGTCCAATAAACCTGAAACAGCGCTGTCCTAGGAGTGGCTTTGACCAGATGCATAAACCTGATCTCTGCTAAAAGAAAGCCATCTATTATGGTATGGCATGGCATTGATTTAAGGGTCCTGTGTAAAATCAGACCCAGGATGCAAAAAAGTGAGACAGATGTCATTTGCATGTCCTACCCAGAATTCCTTGCTGCATATGTGTTACGGTGGGCCAAGCCTGGCATGGGTGCAGAAGGGTGTGAGCTAATTATGCAGTGAAAACACTATACACGATCCAGGATATAAACACCAAAATATATTTATTTCTAGACCAGGCTAATTGTAACTCAACATGAGGGATCCAGAACAAAAACACAATAGATACAGACAAAACCTAAGAACTATACCAGAATAACAGAAGGGGGCTGGACACTAAAAGGAAATAACTAGAACAGCGCAATAAATGACCAAAATACTAATCAGACAATAGCACAGAATGAAATACAATGATAAACAAATGAACACAATAAATATATTTCCAGAAAACTAAATAACGGAGAACAGGCAGGGGATAATCAGAACTGAGCAGGGGGTCTAAAACACAAGGGGTAACTACTGAACAGAACTACAGAGGGGAACAGAAATACACTATGAATAAACCTGGAAAACATTAGTCCTAAGGAATACTCGGTTCAGACACAGGAGATCCAGAGACAGCACTGCAAACAATCAGGACTGAAGGAAAATGAATCAGTGAGAGTGAGAGCAGAATGAGGCAGCGCCCTTCCTAGGGTGTTGCCTTCTTTTAAGCACAGCTCAATTAGAACAAGAGAGTCCAGGTGAGGCTCCAAGGTGAGAAATCCAAAATGAAATGAAAGTCCAGGAACTTCAATGGCAATGTTCAAATACACCAGAGGGGCGCCTGGGACCAGAACGTCACAATATGGGGAATGTAGCACAGGAGCTCTGGGATGCAGTTATTTGAATTGCTGTGATGTGCAAATGGCTTTTGCAATAATACATTTATATATATATATATATATATATATATATATGTAGCGCTCATTCCCGGAGGAGCCGCCGAATTTAAACCTCGGGTCAGTCTCCCCGCACTAGGGAATAAATATTCACCAGCACTGTTGTGGATTTTATAAGTTATATAGTTTACTGATCTCAAATAAACTGGCGTATATAGAGCAGCACGGTATACATATATATTTACAGAAGTTCGTAATGCGAGAAACACGCAGCGGAAAAGAAAAAGTAATTTTAACCCCTTCGTTGCTGGAATGTGAGTCCCGTACAGGTTGTGTCCCAAGAAGGTGTGCGTGTATGCGTGTGTTGGTACCCGGGTACTAGATTCAACTGGCTAGTGAATGATTTCAATGTGTCTTCGACTAGTCACGTTGGGGCCCTGTAGGTTTAGACAAACTGCAGCATGCTTTATTATTTTACTGTGGCCGGGAAGGCCTCTCACCCATCCGCCAGATACTCTGCACTCTGCTCGACCCAGGACGTCTCTCCGCTCGACTTGACTGGGACTCTGTGCCACCGGATCCGCTTGTCTTGCTTGTCCGTTTCTGCCACAAGATGCTCAGCTCACTGCCTGCACTCCCATTAGATCATCACGGTCTCCTAACTCGGGGTCCTTCTGCAGCTCTTTATCTGTGTAAACTTCTTACCGGTGGATTACTAGGTCTCTGGCAAGTAATTTAAACCGATCTCCAGCTCCGCAAGGCAACACTTGCGCTCCGGCCTGGTCACAATAGCTCCTTGTCTCACTTGTGTCTTTCTCTGCGCTACATATATATATATATATATATATATCAATGAATCTGGGAGCACTCATGGACATGTATAAAACTAAAAAGTTTTATTGGTTGTACATTTAATAATCCGACGTTTCAGCCCACACAAGGGCCTTTATCAAGGATCCTTAATAAAGGCCCTTGTCTGGGCCGAAACCTCGGATTTTTAAATGTACAACCAATAAAACTTTTTAGTTTTATACATGTCCGTGAGTGCTCCCAGATTCATTGATATGTGCTATACTCTTTGGGATTTATTGCACCACGGCATTCGGAGAAGACGGAATCAGAGCTTGAGTGCTGATAAGACGGACTCTGTTTATATACTGTATATATAGATAGGACCTGTCAAAGATGGGGTACATTGGCGACTGTGACAGGCTTAAGCAAATTATGATCATAACTTTGTGAACTGAATCCCCATCATTTTACCTCAGTCAGGTTTTTTGAGCATTTTGAAAATTGTTTTTTTTTTCACGGAAAATGATGGAAGAATAATATGGAGTGCTCTTTCTTGGTGTTTTGTATATATATATATGTAGTTTCACTTTTCCCACTTAGTCACCAGCAATGACAGCGATAGTTACATGCAAACCAGGTAAACATGAGTATTTTTAAAAATCTCTTTGAATCACTTTAAAGATCCTCTTTAAAACATAAGGCCCTAAATGTAATTACAGGCACTATTTAATTTGCCTCCCAGACCGAGATTTCTCATATGCAGGGAGTCTTTATGTCTTCAGAGAAATATTTCTGTTTATGCCTAGCTGCTGCTAAGTCAGAACATGATAAACTAATATATTTTCCCAAGCCTTGAATTGTAATCTGCCCCGTAATAAACTTTAAGCACCAAGCATATGGATCTTTCTTAAAATCATCGGAATTCCATAGCATGAAGAAAACTAGAGCAAACCCGCGAAGGGATTTAAGAACATGCTGTTCTATTTTTAGAATGATGCTAAATCACTGTATCCAAGTGACATTACTCTCCCCCCACTCCTTCCCGAGATTACTTAATGTTGTCCATGAACTAAATAGAGTTCCGATAATACAGGACATGCGAAAGATTATTTTATTCAGAGTGTGGCATAATGGGCTTTACAAAAAAAATGCCAGTAGCCAGATTTTAAACTAGGAAGCCACAGGGCAAGCCCAGAGAAAACACTATAGGTTTGATGCAGCGAGGTTGGACGGTGGCGTAAATGAGGATCGAGTAAATTATTCTTTCAGCGTTCAGTTGCTGAAAATGGAGAAAAAAAAATAAGATTAAAAAAATTCTATACAAGTGGTAATTGGCTTTCGGTGTATTTTATCACTTAGCGCTTGACATCTATTATTTCATTTGGAAAGTTCACATTACAAATAACAATTACATGGCAGAAATATAATGGCAAGCTCTCCTTAGCTTGTCTTGCAGTAATTTTCTCAGCCTTACATGCATTAATAAGACTGACAGCTTGAGAGCTTAAGCCTAAAGTTGGCAATATAAAATATGAATGCGTGAAGAGCTACCTGCAATAAAATCACTTACTGCTATGATACCGAATGCTTAGTCAGTTTTTTACTCCTTAATTTTTAACAGCATTACACGTGAGCATGGTGATCCCAGGAGTATTTTATTGTATTTTGACCAGTAACTAAGGACAACCCCCCCCTGAAAAATAACACAATCTATAGCAGACATTGGACTCAATTAAAAATAGAATATCTAGAAATCGGAGGTCTCTTAAGGAGTTTTCAGAGTTCTGCTTTGAGCATAGTGTCTACTGTCTAGTACTTCCCATCATATTTGCATTCGGTCTTGTAATTGCCATGTATTCTGACTTCATCAACAACTGCTCTGAGCAGCTCTTAACCCCTTCACTGCTGGGCCATTTCACCCCTGTGTGCTGAGCTCATTTTTACCGCTTTTGCTCATCATGTTTAAACGCGTTTTGAAGCCACGTTTTATTATACGACCCAGACAAATTATATATCCTTTTTTCCAGCAGACTCGGCAGATTCATAAAATATCATTATTATATGTATACGTCATGTCCTGCCTGAATACTTTAACAAAAAAAGCAATAAAATTTTCAATCATCTGCAGCGTGTAAAGTTGTTTTTTTCACATTTTATCATCCAAGCCTTTGCATTTATATTCTCTATGAGGTGCGCTTGTTAAAAAAAATTAGAAATGGGGACTCGTTACATTTTTTTTGGGGGGGAAAATTATGTAATTTATAGCAAAAACCCCCCCCCATAGAAAATAATTATTAGTGCAGCATCATTGTTCACATTATAATCGAAATGGAAACAATATTGCTGCATTACTAAAAATAACACAAAAAATTCAAAGGAACCCTAGGCAACTAGGGATTCCCAGGCTAAATGACATCATCGCACCACGCACGATGATGTCAAGTGACGAGGGGGGACCCGGAGATGGATGGCGGCCCCCACCAGAGCTAAGCCGCGATCTGGCGCCGAATGGCACTTGATCGTAGCCCGGTGCCTCAGGGGTTAAAGTTAATAACCGCTTAAAAGGGGAGAGTCTCCTCTTTTAAGCGGTGCCGGCCTTGTCCCGCTAGGTCTTCCCAATCATGAGGGAGAGGGATCCGAAAGGATCCCCCCTCACTTTCAGGCAATCTCCCGGCTTTGCCGGGGGGGGGGGGTCGCCTTAAAATGACGTCATCTTGTCCGATGCGATGACGTCATTATGTTCGGGGGGGCTTTAAAAGCGGCGTCTGACTTCAAGGAAGTCAGAATGCCGTGACACCCGGAGGAGAGAGGTGAGTATCTCTCCTGGCTCCCGGGTTTGCGGATGACGCGTGGGGAACGTCCTCCACATACAGCAGGAGTCAATGAGGACATTTCCCACACGTCATCCGCGGGGAAAGGGTTAAACAATACGAAGTACAAGACAACAAAGAAATACAAAGGGAGGTTCAAACGTAAGGTTAAAACAAAGAAACAGTGATGCTAACTCAAAAAAAAATTATTCAACAATGCTCAGTCGCTGGATTTTAACCCTTTCGCTGCTGAGGCATTTCCCGCCTCTGTGCTGAGGTCATTTTTACCGGTTTTGCTCATCATGTTTAAACGTGTTTTGAAGGCTTATTTTAGTATATGACCCAGACATATTACATATTGTTCTTTCCGTCAGACTCGGCAGATTCATAATATGTCATTATTATATGTATACGTCATGACCTGTCTGTATATTATAACAAAAAATGCAATAAAATATGAATTTTCAATAATTTACAATGTGTAAAGTGGTTTTTTTTCACATTTTAACAAGCGAGCAATTGCAGTTATATTTTGTATGGGGTGCGCTTGTTAAAAAAATTAGAAATGGGGTCTCATTACATTTTTTTGGGGGAAAATTACGCGATTTTTAACAAACGCACCGCATACAAAAATCGTTAGTGTAGCATCATTGTTCACATTATAATTGAAATGGGAACAATATTGCTGCATTAACGAACCAAAAAAAAGAAAAAAAAAATAGTTTATTTTTTTTTATAATTTTTTAATTTTTTTTTTTTTTCTTGTTTTTAAAAAAAAACTTTTTTCATAGTCAAGTTTGGTATTGTTGGAACGGCCATGCTCTGGCCGATCTAACAGTACCAAACATTAGCCCCTAGCTGCCACGGATCGGGAGATAGGGGGTTCATTGGAACCCCCTATCTCCACCATTGGTGGCAGCCAGGGGTTAACTCCAGGACTGGCGTCATCGTGCTATGCACGATGACGCCAGTCCTCAGGGGGCATTCCCGGAAGCTTGGCTGACATCCAAGATGTCGGCCAGCTCCGGGAAAGGATCACGAACGGCGCTTTTCGGCGCCAATTAGTGATCCTTCCCCCATGGGGTTAATTCCAGGTACCGTTAGAAAGGGCAGGCTGTGCCCTTCCAAACGGTGCCTGGATTAACCCCCTGCACCCCGGCGATCGGGAGGGATAGAGGTCCGCCTCTCAGGCGCCTCCTCCGAACATGCGGGGGGGGCGCCTGAATTAGATGTCATCGCGCCGCCGCGATGACATCTAATTAGGCCGGCGGCGGTTCCGGGTGCTGGGCTGACATTGAGGATGTCATCCCGCACCGGGGGGCTCAGCGCGTCCTCCGCAAGGCTGAGCGCGTCCACCGCAGCGAAGGGGTTAAGGTCTTCAAAACACTGTTTCACAGAGAAGCCACAACAAAATTGGTAGAGCATGATGGTCCTTTTTTGCTCCCTTTGAGAATTTCAGTGTCAGTTTTTGAGTCACCTTGGGTCTCCATGACCTTCTATGGCAGTGATCCTCACTGTTTTTTGTTTAGGAGCCACGGCAGCAAGAGATCAGTCAAGAGGAGAGCCGCATTACCTACAGTTGTGTTCAAAATTATTCAACCCCGACTGAAATTGAGTGTTTTGGCCAGTTTGACATTGATTTTGATCATTCAGTCATCTTGCTTACAATTAAATCAAAGAGGCACGTGTAGGTCAGACAAATATAACATAACATTTATAATGAAATAACCACAAATGTCTTTTCTGTGCTCACATCATTATCAGTTTTATTCAACCCCCAAGTGACATTCAATCTTAGTACTTAGTACAACAACCTTTTTCAGTTATAACAGCTTTTAAACTTGAAGCATAGCTTGACACAAGTGTCTTGCAGCGATCTACGGGTATCTTCGCCCATTCGTCATGGGCAAAAGCCTCCAGTTCAATCACATTCTTAGGCTTGCGCACTGCAACTGCTTTCTTTAAGTCCCACCAGAGGTTCTCAATCGGATTTAAGTCAGGTGACTGCGATGGCCACTCCAAAATGTTCCAGCCTTTAATCTGCAACCATGCTCTAGTGGACTTGGAGGTATGCTTGGGATCATTGTCCTGTTGAAAGGTCCAACGTCTCCCAAGCCTCAGGTTTGTGACGGACTGCATCACATTGTCATCCAATATCTCCTGGTACTGAAGAGCATTCATGGTACCTTGCACACGCTGAAGCTTCCCTGTACCTGCAGAAGCAAAACAGCCCCAAAGCATGATTGATCCCCCGCCATGCTTCACAGTAGGCAAGGTGTTCTTTTCTTCATAGGCCTTGTTCTTCCTCCTCCAAACATAGCGTTGATCCATGGGCCCAAACAGTTCTAATTTTGTTTCATCAGTCCACAGAACACTATTCCAAAACTTCTGTGGTTTGTCCACATGACTTTTGGCATACTGCAGTCGACTCTTCTTATTCTTTGGAGACAGCAAGTTGGTGCGCCTGGGAGTTCTGGCATGGAGGCCTTCATTACGCAGTGTGCGCCGTATTGTCTGAGCTGAAACTTCAGTACCCACATCTGACAAATCTTTTCTCAGTTCCTCAGCAGTCACACGGGGACTTTTCTCCACTCAACGCTTCAGGTAGCGTACAGCAGTCGAAGTCAGCATCTTCTTTCTGCCACGACCAGGTAGCGTTTCAACAGTGCCCTTTGCCTTGAATTTGCGAATGATGCTTCCTATGGTCTCTCTTGGTATGTTTAACATCTTTGCAATCTTCTTATAGCCATTGCCCTTCCTGTGAAGAGTAATCACCTCTTCTCTTGTCTTTCTGGACCATTCTCTTGACTTCACCATGTTTGTAACTACACCAGTAAATGTCTAGAAGGAGCTGAGTATCACAGTCATTTTAAAGCTGCCTAATTGGTGCTTATTATGCTTTATTGCTGCTCCGTGACATCCACAGGTGTTTTCAATACCTGATTGAAAACACTTGAATGAACCTCTGTTCTTCAGAGTGGTAATCTTTAAGGGGTTGAATAATTGTGTCAATGAAGAATTCACAAAAGAAACATTTACTACTGTATTACAAAACCAATTGATGTCATTTTAGTTGCATATGGTTCTTTAAAAAGTCCTTGTAGGATTTCATTCTGAATACAATTACAAATGTACACTAAATTCCCTAAAACACTTTACAGCATTGGGGGTTGAATAATTTTGAACACAACTGTAAATACCTGTGGCCTATCGGTTTGACCCCCCGAATACTGTATATTTTAAGCCTATAATGCTGACAATGCAACACTTCTATATCTTTTTAAATGGAGCTAAGAAGAAAAAATCCTAGCTGTAATCACCTTTAATACAGAGATGAGTGGAAATATGTATTAATCACGTTAACTGTAATTTTGTCTCACCTTTTGACTTCCCAGATTTTTTTCCTCAGTTTCTCATTTGCCCTCTGTGCCTCTATATTACTTTACTCTGTCCTCTGCAGACCTCTCTCTGTCTTTTCCCGGCGTCACCAACTGGCACCTGCACGGCACCAGGTGGTGCCCACCTTCCACACCGCTCGCATGTCACCACCAGATGCTGCCTGCGTGTCACCAGGTGGCACCCACCTCCCGCGCCACTAGCAGGGGGTCCACGAGCGATCACTGTCAGCTCTGTGGTCCACGAGCTGCCACTGATGGCTAAGCAAGCCGAATGCAGCTCGTGAGTCGCACAATGATCGACACCGGTCTGTGAGGATATCATTTTTTTCCATAAGTATTGTTGAAAAAAATGTTATCACAACAGTTATTTGAAACATGGGATGTAAAGGCAACAATTAAATATAAGATAGAATAGAAGTTTCGTATAGAAATTTTTATTATGAGATTCTTAACCCTTTTGCTGCTGAGCCATTTCACACCTCTGTGCTGAGCTAATTTTTACCGGTTTCGCTCATCATGTTTAAATGCGATTTGAAGTCACGTTTTATTTTACAACCCAGACATATTATATACCGTTCTTTCCAGGAGACTTGGCAAATTCATAATATATCATTATTATATGTATACGTCATGTCCTGCCTGAATAATATAACAAAAAGTGCAATAAAAATGTAATTTTCAATTATCTACATTGTGTAAAGTGGGTTTTTTCACATTTTATCATGCGAGCCGTTTCGGATATATATTTTCTATGGGGTGCACTTGTTAAAAAAATTTGAAATGGGGACTCGTTACATTTTTTTGGCTAAAATTACGTGTTTTTTAGCAAACGCCCCCATAGAAAAAATCATTAGTGCAGCATCATTGTTCACATTGTAATTGAAATGGGAACAATATTGCTGCATTAATAAAACAAAAACAAAACAAAAAAAATGTTTTTTTAATTTTGTTTTAATTTTTAATTTTTTTAATTTTATTTTTATTTTTAATGTGTTTTTTTTTTACATTTTACATGGTCATGTTAAGTATCATTGTAAAGGCCATGCTCTGGCCGTGCCAAAGATATCAAACATTAACACCTAGCTGTCACAGATCAGGAGATAGGGGGTTCATTTGAACCCCCTATCTCCACCATTGGTGGCAGTTAGGGGTTAATTGCAGAACTGACGCCATTGCGCTATGCGCGATGATGCCAGTCGTTAGGGGGATATCCCAGGAAGCTTGGCTGACATCCAAGATGTCGGCCAGCTCCGGGAGGGGACTGCGATATGGCGCATGTTAGGGTCATATCGCAATACAGCCCCTAGGGGTTAAAGACAGCCGCCACTTGGAAGGGCAGGCTGTGCCCTTCCAAGCGGTGCCTGCCTTTTCCCGATGGTCTGAAGGACCTCCCCCTTCAGGCACCTTCCCCGCAATGGCGGGGGGGTGCCTGTAATAGATGTCTATCGTGCCCGCCTGGGTCCCTGAGGCTGGGCTGACATTGAGGATGTCAGCCCGTACCAGGGGCCGCCGCGATTGGCCAGAATCCCAGCCAATCGCGGCTGCAAAGGGAGGACGTGCTCTGCGTGTCCTCCGCAGCGAAGTGGACATGCGGCTGTATGCGCTGACCACGTCCTTCGCATGGAAGGGGTTAAAAGAGTAAAATATTCTGAATTTGGTTAGTTTTAATTTTTCATGTATTCGTTTATCCTTTACAGAAATATTGTTGAAATGTAAGATTCTGAGGTCTAGATGGTGTCATTTATCTTACAAAACATCTTCATTATTTTCATACAGATAGAAAAGACCTTTTGTGCTAGATACAGTAACTGTGATAAAGATAAATAAAAAAATGTACAGATCTCCTGCTTATGGGGGTTTGTAGTGATCATAATGAGATTATTAGCATTGAAGCTTCCAAAATAAATACCAATAGAATATAAAAATAATATCTGTATGTGACATAATGCCTGTATATGGAGATTACAGTAAAACCTTGCATCTGTACTGTACACGGATTTTTCAGTCATTATAACCCTATGAATCATATCCCTGTACAGCAGTGAGTGACCCCAGAGCTCTCCCTGTACAAATCCCTGGCTGTTACAAGGCAGCAGTAATCTATTTGAACATTTTGTTACACTGAGGTTTAGGGCTGCTATTTTCAGATGGTTTTATGTCTCTACGGGGTGCTTGGAGAGACATAAAACAAAGGATTTAGTTTCTCCACAAGGGACACACCAATCTTGCTTTCAAAAGGTTTCAAAATGGTCTTTTGATATGCTAATGGGTGTTTTTCAATGCATTACAGTGCAAAATCGAGATAACCTGACTTTGGGTGTGAAGGGGTTAATGTAATGGCTTTGGAGTAAGGTCCGTATATCTAGCATTGGTTCACTTTGTTTAGAATTCCATGTGTGGTTTCTATGATTTTTTTCCCACATTTGTAAATACTAATAGCTTGCTTGGAATAGGGGTCCTTATTCCTACATGAAAGCCCAACAAGTATTTTAGTTTTTTTCCCCAGTCATTCTGCATTTGTGAAAGCACTTGACAACAGGTCGGAGATTGCATTATTTTTGTCTACTTTTTCAATAGTTTGACAAGGAAAATTAAAGCTGGAATCACTGGTGC
Organism: Leptobrachium leishanense; assembly: GCA_009667805.1. Lineage (NCBI taxonomy): Eukaryota > Metazoa > Chordata > Amphibia > Anura > Megophryidae > Leptobrachium > Leptobrachium leishanense. The sequence continues at coordinate 286,424,886 of CM019067.1, read as the reverse complement.
CACTTCTGCAACTCACAAAATAATACAAAGTAATGATTCCGATGGTCACCTCAGTGTGTAAATTACAGTGTGCCACAAAATGATTGTGGCTCAAATTACTTAAACGTCACAACACTTATGCTGAGTTGCCTATAATATTTCTTGTTTTACCCCTTCACTACTAAGATCATGTTTACACAATCTTCAAAAGCAGCTGCTGGCTTCCCAATATTGAGTAAACTCGATCTGGTCTTATTCTGGAGCAATGCAAAGAAAGTTTGTGTATTGCAAATGAAAATTGTTTGCAAATGCCTGTGACCTGTGATATCACAATCTTGTTTGCTAATGGAGAAACGGCAGGTCCAGCTGCACCTTAGCAGACTTGCACTTTTTTGGCCAGCAGATGGAGCCTTCTGGCTATCAAATAGTTCATAGAGTAAATAAATGTCTTGTAGGGATTCTTCAGCACATTTATACAGTATGGCTGCTGGAAAGTGGTTTTCCATAAAACCAGTGGCTCCTGACAGTGGGTTTCTGGAAAACCATCTAGAAGTGTAGGTGTTAAACCATAATTTAATTCATGACAATAACACCTTAATAGTTATACATACATTTCAAAGAAGACCAACATGTCGTCATTCATTTTGCCATCTTTGTGTGAGATAAGCTATACTGTTAATTTTAAATATAATGGATCGTGATCTTTTATATTTCTATTAAAAAAATAAGATTTACCCTTTCAAACACTAAACATCATATTGTTAATTTTAGAAATGTAATTTTTCTGCAATTTCTAAATTTTACCTTTTTTATTTGCTTTCTTTTAGATATTTTTATTTATTGAAATGTGATTAATTATATAAAATTTATCTAAACAACTATTTATGAGACAGAAAGTGTGTTATTTATGTAATAATCTCTGATGTATAAGGTAGTTAATAACGAATCGAGGATAGGCCTCACCGGTGTGGCCTATCCGCGATTCGTTTCTGTCTTATTGGGATTGCGGACCCTTCTGATAGAGTACCCGGCAACATAGCGGAATCCTGCTCTTCAAGGCTAGCCATGCAACATTTGTTTGTAAGGTAGATAATAAGGTAGAAAATGTATAAAATAACATTATTTTGTGAGCTTAAGTAAGCATTAGACAAGTTTTATGTATATACTGTGTATATACATTATAAATGCATGTATCATATTATTGTACACAATAATAGAACCACATACGATCTCTGCGCTTTTAACAGGTTTACAAATGTTTTATACTAATTTATACTCCATCAGGTTTATTCAAAAAATTGAAAATTCGAGGTCAAAATAGCCAAACCAGAAAAATTCTCCCATTTATCTCACTTTCCAAATCGGCTATTTGGTCTAGATTGTTCTCTTCTCCTGACAGTTCTCCTGGTTTTCACCTTTCTCTGAATAATCCTGTAAGTATGCAAACACTCCAATATAACAGAGGATTAGCTCCAATTAAAGCCTCAGAGGAAACAACCTACTTTATGTTCTAAATTTGATATTCTATTCTACTCTGTGACTTCCTCTAAAAAAATGCACTTCTATTTTAATACACAAAGATGTAGCTTTTGATTTATATTCTTCATGTTTGATTGCCCAAGGCAGATATGTGATCCCAGTATGCTCTATTAATGAACAGCTATGTACCAGGTTTAAAGTGTGTGCTCCACATTCAAGTGAAACAGAGTTACTGCATAGCTTGCCGCAAAACCTTTGTGTTTTGATAAAGGTTACCTTGGTTTATGTCACAGTGTTTACAGGATAAATATTATCTATGAAGATAATAATAATTATAATAAAAATAACAGTATTGTTATTTGAAAGCACCTTCAATAAACATAAACCAAAATTTGAAGTTAACCCCTTCACTACTATGGAGAAGTATACAATATGACCAGAGCAAGTTTATTCGATTTTAGGCTTCTGCAGGAATTTTTGGACATCTTCTGCAGCAATGAAAAATAATTTAGTTTAAAGAAAAATTCATTTGCAGATGGTCTACAGAATGCGCCTCCAAATTTTCAGCACCTTGGACACGTCAGCCAAGGTGCTGAAGCTGTTTGAACAGCTTGGAGATCAGATTTTCATGTACAGAAGCACAGAGCTCCAGCTGTATTATGATACGTGTAGTAGCACTTTTTGTTAACTAACTAGACCATGGTGGGCATACTTTTGTAAGGCAGGGGCTACCTCTAATATATTCCAAGTTACGGGGTCACCTAACGACTGAAAACTAAAAAAAAACAAATAAAACTTTCTCTTTCTCACCCTCCTGCTGTTACTCTATGCAGGTGACATATCCCCTAACCCTGGCCACATAACACATCCAATACTTCCCTCTCATCCCATCTCCATCACACATAAATCACCTCCCTGCAAGCCCAGCAACCTCATTCCCATAAACCCTCAGCGCCTGTCCTCTTTCTCCTGCACCCTCTGGAACGCTCGCTCTGTGTGCAACAAACTCACAGCCATCCATGACCTCTTCCTTTCAAACTCCTTCAACCTCCTAGCTTTAACTGAACCTGGCTAACTCCCTCTGACACGGCCTCCGTTGCTGCTCTCTCACATGGTGGTCTACACTTGAGCCATACCCCCAGACCGGGTGAGAGAAATGGTGGCGGGGTCGGAATCCTGCTCTCTCCCACCTGCACCTACCAGCATCTCCCTCCACCCCCATCCCTCTCCTTCTCCTCCTTCGAGACACACTGCATCCGCCTGTTCTCTCCTCTGGCCCTCAGGGTGGCAGTCATCTACCGCCCACCGGGACCAACCTCCCAGTTCTTTGACCACTTTGCTACCTGGCTTTCTCACTTCCTGTCTTCTAATCTTCCATGCCTAATTCTCTGGGACTTCAACATTCCCATTGATGATCCTTCCGCCCCTGCTGCCTCCAAACTTCTTTCACTCACATCCTCCCTTGGACTCACACAATCCTCCCTCCTCCCTACCCACCGCGATGGTCACGCTATTGACCTTGTCTTTTCCAACCTCTGCTCCATTTCTGAGTTCAACTCTTTTCCCATCTCTGACCACCACCTTCTCTCTTTCAACCTATCTGGACTTCCTAAACACCCTGCTCCCCCACCCCGCACACACACTTGCAGAATTCTACATGCTGTGGATCCCCATCAATTCTCCAATCTACTTCGCCACCTCCCTCACACCTCATCCTTCACCTGCCCTGATGCTGCCACTAATCACTACAACACTACTCTTATCTCTGCTCTAGACACTCTTGCTCCTCTTCGACTCTGTAAGGCCCCACGCCGCCAACTTCAGCCCTGGCACATCCTCCAGACTCGATACCTGCAAAGATGCTCCCGCACTGCAGAGCGTGCCTGGAGGAAATCCCGCTCTGAAGCTGATTTTGTTCACTTCAAGTTTATTCTTCGGTCATACACCTCTGCCCTCCACTTGGCCAAACAATCCTTCTTCTCATCTCTTATATCTACACTGTCCTCCAACCCTAAACGGCTCTGGTCCACATTCAACACCCTCCTCTACCCACCTGCACCTCCCCCCTCAGCTGCCTTCAGCGCTCAAGACCTGGCAGACTACTTCCTCAGTAGAACTCTAACTATCAGAAGCAACAACAAATAGTTATCTGCCACCTCCACTCCCAGAGGTCCCCTCTGCCACCCTCTGCCACTTCCTCCCAGCCACTGAGGAGGAAGTCAATTCCTTATTGTCCTCCTCACATCTCACCACGTGCCCGCTCGACCCCATTCCCTCACATCTAATTCCTCCCCTCTCCTCCTCCCTCACCCCTGCTCTCACACACATCTTCAACCTATCTCTCTCCACTGGCTCCTTTCCATCCGCCTTCAAACACGCGCTAGTTACCCCTTTACTAAAGAAACCATCCCTCGATCCCAACTCTCCATCCAACTACCGCCCTGTATCCCTGCTTCCCTTTACCTTTAAGCTCTTAGAAAAACTAGTCTTCAACCGCCTCTCCCTCTTCCTGTCCTCCAATTCCCTACTTGACCCCCTGCAATCTGGCTTCCGTCCCCTACACTCAACTGAAACTGCCCTCACCAAAGTCACCAACGACCTCCTAACTGCTAAAAAACACGGCCACTATTCTATTCTCATCCTGCTTGACCTCTCAGCTGATTTTGACACTGTTGACCACCCCCTCCTTCTACAGACCCTCAACTCTCTGGGTCTCGGTGACACTGCACTCGCTTGGGTTGACTCCTATTTATCCAACAGGTCCTTCTGTGTGTCCTTTGCTGGTAACTCCTCCTCTTCATTGCCTCTATCTGTTGGTGTACCTCAAGGTTCTGTCCTTGGTCCTCTGCTCTTTTCCATCTACACCTCCTCCCTGGGAAAAATCATCAACAGCTTTGGCTTTAATTACCACCTCTACACTGATGACACTCAGATCTACCTCTCTACCCCTGATCTCTCTCCCCCTGTCCTTTCAAAAGTCAGTGACTGTTTATCTGGCATCTCCTCCTGGATGGCCTCCCACCACCTAAAGATCAACATGTCAAAGACTGAGCTCCTACTTATTCCTCCCTCCAATGCCTCCCCATCTCCTGACTTCTCTATCACGGTGGAGGGTATCACCATCTCCCCATCAAACCAAGTTCGCTGTCTTGGAGTTACACTTGACTCTGCTCTTTCCTTCATCCCCCACATCAAGTCTCTTTCCTCCTCCTGCCGATACCAACTGCGTAATATTTCCAGAATTCGGCCATTTCTTACCGCTGTCACCACAAAACAACTCATACACGCCCTGGTAATCTCCCGACTCGACTATTGCAATAATCTATTATCTGGCCTCCCTCTGTCCCGCCTCTCCCCCCTACAATCCATCCTGAACGCCTCCGCCAGTCTAATTCACCTCACCCGCCGCTCTGTCTCTGCCGCTCCTCTCTGCGAGTCCCTTCACTGGCTCCCCATCCACTGCAGAATTAAGTTCAAAATCCTTATCCTTACCTACAAAACCCTCACTAACTCAGCTCCCCACTACCTGTCCTCACTAATCACCAAATACACCCCAGCCCGCTCCCTAAGGTCAAACAGCGACCTGCGCCTAGCGTCTCCCTGCATTACCTCTTCCCATGATAGACTGCAGGATTTCTCACGCGCAGCCCCTACTCTCTGGAACGCTCTCCCTCATACTGTCAGACTTTCCCCTAACTTCTCTTCCTTCAAACGCTCCCTTAAAATGTTCCTATTTAGGGAAGCCTACCACCCAACTCACTGACGCAGCCATCAATCACTCTCACCTTGCAGTCCTCTCCTCCTGTTTCCAACCCCAACCCTCCTAGATTGTGAGTTCCTACGGGAATAGGGCCCTCATCTCCTCCTGTACTGTTTGTGAAATGTTGTTCAATGTATTGTATTGTAACCCTGTCTATACTGTGCCTATTGTACAGCGCTGCGGAATATGCTGGCGCTTTATAAATAAAGAATAATCATAATAATAATAAAACGCCAGTCTTGATGATAATAAGTACAATAATGTGAAAACATGAACGTTCATTATTAGGTTGTCTAGGACGTCTTGCACTGCATATTGTCTACTAATTTTGAGAATCTCTGTATATATTTGCTAACTGCGTAGGATTGAGTGCTGCTGCTGAATCTGACAGAGTGCTGCTGAGGCTGTTGGTGGTGCTGCTGAGTCTGACTGCATCTGGTGCTGCTACTGCTGAGTTCTGGTGCTCCTGCTGAGTTCTACTACTGCTAGTGCTGCTGCTGAGTTCTAGTACTGCTGGTGCTGCTGTTGAGTTCTGGTGCTGCTGCTGAGTTTGACTCAGTCTTGTGCTGCTGCTGAGTTCTAGTGCTGCTGCTGAGTCTGAGTGAGTTTGGTATTGCTGCTGAGTCTGTCTGAATCTTGTGCTGCTGCTGAGTCTGGTGCTGAGTCTACTGTTGCTGCTGTAGTCTCCTCTCAGCTGCTGGAAGGTGAAGGTGGGGCTTTTAATGCAATTTGAAGCCATGGGAAATGTTTGAGCATCAAGGAGTGGGAAATGTTTGAGCAACAAGGAGTGGGAAATGTTTGAGCAACAATGAGTGGGAAATGTTTGAGCAACAGTGAGTGGGAAATGTTTGAGCAACAATGAGTGGGAAATGTTTGAGCATTAAGGAGTAGGAAATGTTTGAGCATCAAGGAGTGGGAAATGTTTGAGCATCAAGGAGTGGGAAATGTTTGACCATCAAGGAGTGGGAAATGTTTGAGCAACAGTGAGTGGGAAATGTTTGAGCAACAATGTGTGGGAAATGTTTGAGCAACAACGAGTGGGAAATGTTTATGCCCCATAGGCTTCAATGTTAAAAATATTCCTGTTTTAATTCAATATCCAATAAACCGTTTATTATTATTTTCTGCAGTAAAGAGTCTCTTTATTTTTAAATTTAACAGGATCTTTTAGGTATTGTTTTGAATTTTTTTGAGAAAAAAATTCTCGAACTTTCCGCAAATGTCCCGAAAAGTTCGACGTTCGCGAATTTTCGAACAGCTGATGTTCGAATCGAACTTCTAACCAATTCGAACTGGCAGCCCATCCCTACTGAATAGGTTCCTGTGCTAGAAACATTTGGGGAACTGCGGTAAATATGGAACACAACAAATCACAGGAATGATCTTCCCATCAAAACAAACACTTTGTCGTGGTTACATGTATCAAAATATCAGCCTTCAATGTGGCTGCTAAAATGAATCAATACAATATGTCGACATTCAGGATACTACTACCAGAGAGACGTTACCCAGAAGACTTGTTAATGCTGACTGTGTACATGTATACATGCGCTGCCAGGTCATAGAGAGCTCTCTTGCTCATAAATTAAATTACACATTGCCCTTGAGGAAAGCAGAATAACATTATTCCTTTATAACTGGATACTTGGATAATGAATTGTTGACAAAGTGTGGAATCGAAACATAAAACCTGTACATATTTATCAATCGTTTATACATTTGTATTTTCTATTTTAGTTTTGGTTTTATTGTTGCATATTTTATTAAGATTTTTTACAGCTGCAGAAGAAAAACGATGTGACAAATATCATAAACAAAACACATGAATCGTATCAAGAGAAGGATATAGAATAAATTCAGTGTGCATGGAAAAAAGACTGTGCTGGAGAGAGGACATGGACAAAAGAGGAACAGCTAATGGCTTTATATTATAGTCACAATCATGTTCCTCTCAAGTAAAATAGAGACACCATTAACACGTCTAAATAATGAAAGAAGGAATCAACCCAGACTTGCAAAGTATAATTTGGATCTTAGATTTCAAACATTTCTGAAAAGTAATTTCCACACCTACTCCTGATCCTGAGCACTGGTGAGACCTCACTTGGAGTACTGTGTGCAGTACTGGAGACCGTATCTCCAGAAGGATATAGACATCTTAGAGAGAGTTCAGAGAAGGGCTACTAAAATGGTGTACGGCTTGAAGGAGAAAAGTTACCAGGAAAGGCTTAATGATCTTAACATGTACAGCTTGGAAAAAAGACGAGACAGAGGAGATATGATAGAAACATTTAAATACGTAAAGGGAATCCACAAGGTAGAGGAAGGGAGTATATTTAAAAGGAAACAAAGTAGCAAAACAAGAGGACATAGTTTTAGATTAGAGGGGCAAAGGTTTAAAAGTAACATCAGGAAGCATTATTTTACTGAGAGGGTGGTGGATACATGGAACAGTCTTCCAGTTGAAGTGGTAGAGGCCAAAACAGTAATTGAATTTAAGCAAGCATGGGATAGGCATAAGGCTATCCTAAACAAAAGATAAATCCAAGTAAAGTATCCATGTAATTGGGCAGACTAGATGGGCCGAAAGGTTCTTATCTGCCGACATCTTTCTATGTTTCTATGTTTCTACTCCTGATCTATTGATGTGATCTATGATTTATGCGTAAAAGTGGTTAAAAAAAACCCAGAAGTTACACCAACCCTAGTGACGCCACTGCCCTCAAATACTTTCCCAGCTACAGATGTTAAGCTCACAGGTCTATAATTCCCAGGCACAAATTTTAAACCTTTCTTAAATATAGGGACCACGTCAGCTTTTCTCCAAACCTCTGGTACGATTCCTGAAAGAAAAGAATCTTGAAAGATTAAGAACAGAGGTTTACATATTTCAACACATAGCTCCTTCAGTACTTGTGGGTGAATTCCATCTGGCCCTGGGGCTTTATTCACATTCACATTGTTTAATTGCTGCAAAACGTTGTCCTGAGTCAACCAGTCACTTTGTATTAGTAAGTTTTTATTAATGAATTTCATGTCTCCTGTTATAGGTTTCTCTTTGATAAATACTGAAGAAAAATATTCATCCAAAATTTCTGCCTTATCTTGATCTTCAGTTAACAATACCCCTGACTCCGATTTTACTGAACCTACATTTTCACTCTTGGGTTTTTTAGAATTTGTTGAATAACAGGTAAATGTTCACTTGGAGTATTAAGTAATTTTTACTTTTGTTATGGGGTTTTAGCTCAATCCTTTTAAAGATTTGCTGTGTGTGAAACTGTGAATGCACTTTAATGTACCATCAATTACCTTGTACAGAGCAGGTAATGGCACCTGTGTGGTTTTTAACCCTTTTGTCTTGAAGCCTGTTCTGTATCTGGTGGATGAGGGTACCTTTCAGATCCTGATACCATGTGGTCGGTGACATGCAAACACATCAACCACTTGGCCTCTGTTATGTGAACTGGCTAGACCACCATGCCTCACAGTTTAAGTAATAAATATGTACTACCTACACAACCAAAGACAGGGACTGTTAACGAATATGGGTTTAGGTTTTCTTTTGTATTGTTATAGTAGTTCATTAACCCTTTCATGCTGAATGACGTACCATGACCAGAAACTTTCTTCCGGGGACAAGTAACTGTCGAGGAAGGTCATCACCTCTAAAATAAATAATTGCAAGCTGATAATTTTCATGTTCTTTATCATGCACCAAACAAGAAATACTCAAAGTGTAAATGGGAACCTTAATGTCTGGCAAACAGGAGCAATTCACCAAGGAGGTTAAAAGAGTCAACAGAGTGTGCAGGATATGACTATTTCAGTGTAAATGCTGATTTATTGACGTTCAAAAATCAAATTAACATTACGGAGGTTGCGTGTTATAATAGTAATTAGGATCAGGATTTACCGTAAAAACACCCAACCTCCATAATATAAATTAAATTCTCGCAATTCATTACATTACCATTTTCAATGTAATAGTCACAGCGCAAGTCCGTGGAATCTGTTACAGTAATAAAACGCATCTCCGAACTTTAATATTTTACAGTTTTATTTGCATCCTGCAAGTTCCCACTTTAAAATTCCAGTTAAATTTACAACCTGCTTTCATATGTCTCTGTAATATTTACCTCTCGCGAGATCATACTGTAACATTTCTACTGTTACAATAAAAATGCACAAGCCTGGGATTTACAGTACCCTGCGCATTTGTGGGATTCAAAATAATACTCACAATTACTAGGGATGTGTTTCGGGTTTCGGAATTTTCACGAAATTTCCCGATTCGTGCATTCGGATTCGGCCAATTTTCGAAAATTTTCAGATCCGAAAACGGCAGAACCGAACAAATTTCCGAACCGAAACGAAAACTTTTTGGAATTTTCGAATGGACTAGAAATGTGTAAAATCGAAAATCATTTTCGTTCCATTCGTCATTTCGGCTCCATTCCTGATTTCGGTTCCATTTCAGTAATTTCGGACAACGTATTTTTCAGTTATATCGCTGATTCTGTAATTTTGTATCATTCCCATCTCAATGTATCCTTCCTGGAAAACCAGAGAAATCTCAATGTATCTTTCTTCTAAAACATGAGAAATCTCAATGTATCCTTCTTGTAAAACATGAGAAATCTCAATGTATCCTTCCCGGGAAACCAGAAAAATCTCAATGTATCCTTCTTGTAAAACATGAGAAATCTCAATGGCAGAATTATCGTATCGACAGAATTATCGTATCGACAGAAATATCAGATCCGAAAAACCATTAGTTTACGTCAAAACAAATAGACACTTTGAAACGAGGAGAACAGACGTTCATAAAAACAAGAAAATTTCTGAAATCACGAAGAAAAAGTCGATACGAAAAACGAACCAAAAACTAACTGAAACGGAAATCGTCCGAAACGAGCCGAAATGAAAATTTACAAAATCCGAACGAACCAAAAAAAAAAAATCGGTGCACAAGTCTAACAATTACGACAATTCCAGTAAAAATGTGCATGTCTAGAAGTTACAGCAAAACACTTATATTAAGATGCGCGTTTATGGGACTCAAGTTACATCTCACATATACGGGGTTTCCCTCGTAATCTCTGTACAGCAAGAGCCAAACAAATACAATAAATGGTGCTACAAACATCCAAAAAGCCGTTAAGCAACACCTTGGTTAACTTGATATTCACTTGATATTTTTTTGGAGATTGCCAATATTTCCAATGAAAAGTGTAGTGGAGATAATGTTTGATTGAATTTTTATCGGGAAACCAAAATGACTGTAAACGTGCATTTGAATCTCGTGAACCAAAAAAATGGCCAAAAGAGGTTGGAATTTTGGAAGAATTAAACCGAGCCAAAGATTTGGGAACTCCTGGCTTACATAGTGCCCTTATATATATATATATATATATATGTTTTAACAACATTTATGTCACCGTCTTCTCTGCTTATTCACAGATTTATCTGAGGCACATATTCTAAAAAGCTCCTCTTGGATGAGGATTGGTGGATTTCTATTTCCTTTTTTGGAAACAAATAGACCTTTAAATGACTTACCCAACATCCACAAGTATCTTTCATATGTTACATAATTCCAATGTTATGTTAACGATATTAAATTTTAAATAGATAGGGCCATATTACATTCTCTGTGCAAATTCGCTCGTTCAGAGGCATTTTTTTTGTGCGCAGTGTCCAGCGTTATCACGCGAAAATTAGCATGATATTCAGATCCGAACGCATTTTCTCACTCGTCAAAAAATAACGTTAGTAAAAAAATGCGCAAAGAAAATTACGTGGGATTCAGCGAATCAGAATTAAGAACCTTAATTGACATCAATTCACCTTAATTGACGCACTAATGTTTTTGCGCCTGTCAAAATAAATCTGTGTATACATGCTGCAGCAATGAAAAAAATATGCACAAATTCAAAATTTTTTTGTTTGTGTATGTGTAGAATGTGTAACTATACTGTGCTGTATTTTTTTTTCGTGCTGGTGTATTTTGTTGCGGCCAGAACGTTCAGATTTGCAATTAACACCAAGTTTTCAAAGACGTTAAACATATGCGCGCAAATCTCGTTCGTAGGAAGTTGCGCATCTATTGAAATACCATCCGCTTAACACATTTGCGCTCACAATGTTAAGTATAGGATGCGCACAGTTCATCACGATCGTGCAAGTCCATCCGCGTTAAACGATAACATGCATCGTTTGCGCGAACGTTGAAATACGACGTTCTGCGCAAATGGTTTTGTCCTCACGCAAATGCGCATTTGCGTGCACGCAAAACCGATGCGCGAGGAATGCAATATGGTCCATATATTTTTCTTTTTTCATTCTCTGTCTAAACCGAGTGGTGGAATTCTTTATCGTTGTTCTTTATAACAGCAGTAGAAAGAGAAAGAGAGGCCATCGAGTTACTTACAGGACTGGTTGATTATCAATACGTCTGCATCCTTTGAAGTAACACCATTTTGTACGTTGGCGCCTGATAATATATATATATACATATTCTGCTTGTCATGTGGGGCTGACTGAAAAATGTTCATTCTTTAAGGACAAAAACTAGATCAAGACTAAAGAATATCAGCATACAATTTCACCTGTCATATTCGTACAGAAAATGATCTGCACTTAGGAAAACAAAGTATGAAAGCTGACGCTCAGCCATAAATCATACTTTGCTGCATCACTCTCTATTAATATGTCTCCAACCACCAGATGTAAATGAGAAACATACGCATACCGAGTTTTAACCCCTTGGCTGTGGGCAATGTGTGTGGAACAGCATGGGGCAACCTCACTATAGGCGGAGACGTTCTCCACAGGTCATGAGGTTCCGCAGCCAAGTGGTGAGATACTCACCTCTCCGGTCGGGGTTCTGCAGTGGTCTGGCTTCCTAGAAGTCAGACCGGTCCATGGTAGCCCTGCCGGCATACTGAAGTCATCGTGCCAGTGCACAATGTAATCTCATTACAGCTTATGTTCGTGGTAGTGCCCCTTTAACCTCTTCACTGCTGACAACGTGTGGGACACATCCTCAGTTACTCCTGCTGTATGCTGAGGACGTGTCCCACACGTAGTCAGCTTTGCGGGACCCCCGGCGGAGATACTCACCTCTCTGTCCGGGGTCCCGTGGCGGTATGACTTCAGCATTCTCAGACGCTGAAGTTAAGACCCGCCAAACGTCAATGACGTCATCGCGCCGTGCGCGATGACGTCATTTCCAGGCGACCCCCCGGCAATGCCAGAGATCGCCTGGAAGGGAGGGGGGAGAGTCTCCCCTTTTAAGCGGTGCCTGGCTTTAACCCCTTAGGCACCGGGTCACACTTCAGTGCCTTGCGGCGCTGAAGTGTGGCCTAGCTCCGGTGGGGCCGCCATCTTGGTTGGCGGCTCCACCCCCGGGTCCCCCTCGCTGCCTGACATCATCACGCATAGCTGCCCGGGGATTTCCCAAGGAAATCCCCTGGTGGAGATAGGGGGTTCCATTAAAAAATCACCGTAATTCCCGCAAAAAAATGTAACGAGTCCCCATTTCTAATTTTTGTACAAGCGCACCCCATAGAAAATATAACCGCAAATGTTCATGTGATAAAAGTTGAAAAAAAACACTTTACACGCTGCAGATGATTAAAAATTCTAATTTTATTGCATTTTTTTGTTATAATATACAGGCAGGACATGACGTATACATATAATAATGATATATTATGAATCTGCCGAGTCTGCCGGAAAGAACGATATATAATATGTCTGGGTCGTATAATAAAATGTGGCTTCAAATCGCGTTTAAACATGATGAGCAAAAGCGGTAAAAATTAGCTCAGCACTCAGCGGTGAAATGCCTCAGCAGTGAAAGGGTTAAATACCCGCCTTCCTCAGACCTCCTCAGTCTGTCTGTGTAGACTGAGTTGTGTGACTTTTCTGCCTGTATTTGGATTGGCTTCACTGGACTTGACTTATGGGACGTGTTGCTGATACCTCTGTAAGCACCACGAGCAAGGAGTCCATGCTTGAATTACCCTGTAGACATAGAGAGCAAAAACATTTCTGATGAAGTCCAACTTGGGCTGAAGCAATTGTTGTGGGTAGTTTTTACGCAAGGGTTATATCTTTGTATTCTGGCCCTAGCTGTATTTTTGAGCAGTCACAGGTCAGTTTGCATATAGATAGATCCCTCTCTAATGTCACCAAAACATAAAATCAAGGGAAGTTTCTGGGGCTTGAACCTTAAACAATAATCAAGCAATAGTCCTGGATACTGCTCACCACTTATTTTGTGCCAGGATGGATCCACTCCCAAATCCAGTAACATTCAGCGATAAATAAATAAATCCGTCAGGGTCGAAACGTCGTTTTTCTTATGCTGAGGAATAAAATCCATCATTAATACTGAAGAGTGCCAGATTTATTTATTTATCGCTGAACCTTTACCAACGCTGCTCCATAGCACCACTCCTATGGCTTCACTGCTTTGACGCCACGCAAAACTCAATCCAATTAACTATTAAAATCTAACCCTTAAAACAGAGTGTCTAATATACATTCAGGTCCAGAAATATTGGGACATCGACACAATTCTAACATCTTTGGCTCTATACACCACCACAATGGAGGTGGAATGAAACAAACACAATGTGCTTTAACTGCAGACTGTCAGCTTTAATTTGAGGGTATGTACATCCAACTCAGGTGAACGGTGTAGGACTTACAGCGTCTGGTGATGTCTATGCGTTCCAGACTTCAGGCTGTGATTGACTGCAAAGGATTTGTAACCAAGTATTAAGAAGGGAAAGTTTGATTTAAGATTATTATTCTGTCCCATTACCTTTGGTCCCTTAACAAGTGGGAGGCACATCTGCAAACTGCTGTAAGTCCTACACCGTTCACCTGAGTTGGATGTACATACCCTCAAATTAAAGCTGACAGTCTGCAGTTAAAGCACATTGTGTTTGTTTCATTCCAACTCCATTGTGGTGGTGTATAGAGCCAAAGATGTTAGAATTGTGTCGATGTCCCAATATTTCTGGACCTGACTGTACATGAAGATGGCAGCTGCACTGCCACTAAATCCTTGCAAGGACAAGCTCCTATACAAAGAAACATGCACTGCCTGGCCAAAAAATATTCACCACCTGGATTTAACAAAAAAATTAGGTACGAGACTTCCATTGGATAATTAATGCAGTGATTAAGATGTTTCAGCTGTCAAAAAAATGAGGTCATGTGACTCCCTGAATATTGTGAATGAGCAGTCTTTTCCAGCAATGGGTTTTTTCTTCCCTTAAAGCACAGTGGGCATATTCCAAGATGACAATGCCAGGATCCATCAGGTTTGGGGAGCATGAGACATCATTTTCACACAAGGATTGGCCACGACACAGTCCACACCTTAATAGCATAGCACACAATGGTCCGACTCTCCCATCATCAATTACATATCTTGGTGACAAACTATTGCAACTCTGGACTAAAATAAATGTTATGACATTGCAAAAGCTTATCAAAATAATGCCGCGGCAAATGCATACCATAATCAAAGCAAAAGACGGTCCTATGAAAACAATTACAACCACAATATTGTCAACTAAATTTTTAAATTCCCGTACAGAAATTAATTTATATTCCATTATAATAATTCCATTACATGAACCTTGAAGGTATTTTCTTGTCTGAGATTCTGGGATAAGCCAGCAGGTGGCAGCAGTGCTCCATCCTTATTTCGCCCATGGTCCATTTGCGGCATAGTTGACTGCCGAAACGTTGGCTCCTAACTTTTGTAGCCGGCTCCTAGATTCAAAGCAAATTTGTCGAGCCCTGCATTACATTATATATAATATATTATATTATATAAATAAAAGAAATACGATGCCCCACAACCCAGGACTAATAAAAATATCAAAGCTTTATTAACCACTTTGCTGCGGAGGACGCGCTCAGCGCGTCCTGCCGCAGGAAGGGTTGGCTGCGGAGGACGTGCTGAGCGCGTCCTCCCGAAGCAGCCTGCGATCGGCCGAATTCCGGCCGATCGCTGTGCCCCCCGGTGCGGGCTGACATCTTGGATGTCAGCCCATCAATCCGGGACCGCCGCAGGCACAATAGATGTCATTGCGGTGGCGCGATGACATCTATTTCAGGTGCCCCCCCACGTGTGCGGAGGAGGTGCCTGAAAGGGAGGGGGGGAGGTCCTTCGGACCTCTCTCCCTCCCGATTGCGGGGGTCCTGAGCTTAATGCCAGGCACCGTTTGGAAGGGCACAGCCTGCTGTAACGGGGAGCCCCCTATAGGGTGAGGGGGAACCCCCAATCTGCAGAGATGAAGCCTTAAGGACAGGTATACAGCTTCCAGGGAACAAACCAAGGTATAAACAGAACTTAGAAAGATCCCTAAGCCCTGGCTGAGATCCTTGAAAGATGGTCTCGAAATTCTAACTAGGCTAGGTTTGCAAGATGAATAAAATATAAACCAGACAGACAATAAATGCAGGTATACAGATTCCAGGGAACAAAGCAAGATAAACAGAAACTAGAAAGATCCCTAAGCCCTGACTGAGATCCTTGAAAGGTGGTCTCGAAATACTAGCTAGGCTAGGTTTGCAAGACAAACAAAACATAAACCAGACAGACAATAAATGCAAGCATACAAATTCCAAAGCACGGTACAGTACAGGGGACAGACAGAAGAGAGATCCAGATACAAGAGCCAAAAGGTCATACACGGAATATCATTCTAGGGGGGTCAGGCAAGAGAGGGATCCTAAATACATGAGCCAGAGGTCGTACACAGCAAATATAAGTAAACCAGCAATACAGGGACTAGGTATGAAAGACTATCCTGGTCCAAGGATCAAGGGGAGTCCTGGTCGTACTTATAGGGCAGAACAGGTCATGTGACCGCAGGCCAATCAGCCCAACATATGGCCTGCAGGCTGAAAACAAAAATAAACAGGAATCCCTGCTACCACCAGCAGGGGGCAAGGCCAAGACGTGACATAACCCCTCCCTTACGGGTGACCTCCTGGGCACCCAAGAAAGAAAACATGGATGGCATGAAAATGGACAAGACCAGTCACCAGTACCCATTGGAATCCCACTCAGACTCAGAGTAGTCGGTTTGTGCCTGAGCAAGCAAAGCTCTTTCATAAACCCCCAGGTCCTTTCTGCGGATCACTGCACCATTAGAGGCCCGTACACAATCTTCGCCAACCGGGCTAGGGTCTCGTACCTGAGGGTCCGACGGCATGAGTACCTTGGACCTTGAACGGAGTGACTCATCAGTCCCAGGTTGTTTATGTTTAGTCCTCTTGCGTCTCCTGGACCGTGATCTAGGAGTTCCATCCACACCATGGTACATAGAGGTATTAGAGGTGCTGCCAGATCCAGTGACGGTAGTCGTGCCCCGGGATTGTATATTACAACCCAGAGTGGAACCACTAGACACAGTGGACTTACTGTCTACCCCAGAGACAATGACCTTGCCATTAAACGTGGCCCCGACCGATACAGTACAGGGTGTGTGCATGACTGGTACACTCTCGGATATGGGACATCACCAGGACATGGTACAGTTGGCGCCACAATAGTCTTACACCTCTCCCCAGGAGGAGTATATTGTGAATCATCTGAATCAGAGTCTTCCACCAGCCCTTTCAGAATGTCAGGGTGTCTCTGGAGCACTACCCAGTGCCTCTGACGCATCCAAAAGCCAGAAGGCGTCCGTATATATTCCGTGGGAACACAATGTGATTTAGGGATCTCAATACCCTTTAAACCACCAGCTTGCTGAATTTCCCTGATTACTGTGCGGAGTAAGGCAACCTCGGACTTAGAGGGTGTAGTATCAATGGAACCAGAACAAAGTGTGGCAGTGTCAGAACCAGATTGGCTAGGGTTGATCACCTTTTCTTGTCTTCTCTTAGACTTTGTGACCACCTCACAAGGCTTGACAATGGTGGGGACAACACTGGACTCACTGTGGGGCAAGGGCACAGTGGTCTCATGTGCCAATCCAGGCACATCGGCCTCATAACAAAACGTGGTCACAGCTGTCTCGTCTAACCTGGATACAGCTGTCATTGCTGACGTACAGCTTGTCCCGGACACCACTGGCAAGGTACCAGCCTCAGGCATCACGAATGACATATTGTCAGTACCCGACATGGCTGGCTTCTCATTACCAGTACCCGACATGGCTGGCTTCGTGCCAGGGGAAGCAGACATGGCTGGCTTCGTGCCAGGGGAAGCAGACATGGCTGGCTTCGTGCCAGTGGATACAGACATGGCTGGCTTCGTGCCAGGGGAAGCAGACATGGCTGGCTTCGTGCCAGGGGAAGCGGACATGGCTGGCTTCATGCCAGGGGAAGCGGACATGGCTGGCTTTTCATTGCCAGTGGGAACAGACATGGCTGGCTTCGTGCCAGGGGAAGCAGACATGTGGATACAGACATGGCTGGCTTCGTGCCAGTGGATACAGACATGGCTGGCTTCGTGCCAGTGGATACAGACATGGCTGGCTTCGTGCCAGTGGATACAGACATGGCTGGCTTCGTGCCAGTGGATACAGACATGGCTGGCTTCGTGCCAGTGGATACAGACATGGCTGGCTTCGTGCCAGTGGATACAGACATGGCTGGCTTCGTGCCAGTGGATACAGACATGGCTGACTTCGTGCCAGTGGATACAGACATGGCTGGCTTCGTGCCAGTGGATACAGACATGGCTGGCTTCGTGCCAGTGGATACAGACATGGCTGGCTTCGTGCCAGTGGATACAGACATGGCTGGCTTCATGCCAGTAGATACAGACATGGCTGGCACTTCATTGCCAGTGAGAACAGGCATGGCTGGCAACGTGCCAGTAGATACAGACATGGCTGGCTTCATGCCAGTAGATACAGACATGGCTGACTTTTCATTGCCAGTGGGAACAGATATGACTGGCTTTTCATTGCCAGTGGGAACAGACATGGCTGGCTTCATGTCAGTAGATACAGACATGACTGGCATTTCATTGCCAGTGGGAACAGGCATGGCTGGCTTTTCATTACCAGTGAGAACAGGCATGGCTGGCAGCGTGCCAGTAGATACAGACATGGCTGGCTTCATGCCAGTTGAAACAGATATGGCTGGCATTTCATTACCAGTGAGAACAGGCATGGCTGGCAGCGTGCCAGTGGAGACAGACATGGCTGGCATTTCATTACCAGTGAGAACAGGCATGGCTGGCAGCGTGCCAGTAGATACAGACATGGCTGGCATTTCATTACCAGTGAGAACAGGCATGGCTGGCTTTTCATTACCAGTGAGAACAGGCATGGCTGGCAGCGTGCCAGTAGATTCAACTGGCATGAAGCCAGCCATGTCTGTATCTACTGGCACGCTGCCAGCCATGCCTGTTCTCACTGGTAATGAAAAGCCAGCCATGCCTGTTCCCACTGGCAATGAAAAGCCAGCCATGCCTGTTCTCACTGGTAATGAAATGCCAGCCATGTCTGTCTCCACTGGCACGCTGCCAGCCATGCCTGTTCTCACTGGTAGTGAAAAGCCAGCCATGCCTGTTCCCACTGGCAATGAAAAGCCAGCCATGCCTGTTCTCACTGGTAATGAAATGCCAGCCATGTCTGTCTCCACTGGCACGCTGCCAGCCATGCCTGTTCTCACTGGTAATGAAATGCCAGCCATATCTGTTTCAACTGGCATGAAGCCAGCCATGTCTGTATCTACTGGCACGCTGCCAGCCATGCCTGTTCTCACTGGTAATGAAATGCCAGCCATATCTGTTTCAACTGGCATGAAGCCAGCCATGTCTGTATCTACTGGCACGCTGCCAGCCATGCCTGTTCTCACTGGTAATGAAATGCCAGCCATATCTGTTTCAACTGGCATGAAGCCAGCCATGTCTGTAACAGATATGGCTGGCATTTCATTACCAGTGAGAACAGGCATGGCTGGCAGCGTGCCAGTGGAGACAGACATGGCTGGCATTTCATTACCAGTGAGAACAGGCATGGCTGGCTTTTCATTGCCAGTGGGAACAGGCATGGCTGGCTTTTCACTACCAGTGAGAACAGGCATGGCTGGCAGCGTGCCAGTAGATACAGACATGGCTGGCTTCATGCCAGTTGAAACAGATATGGCTGGCATTTCATTACCAGTGAGAACAGGCATGGCTGGCAGCGTGCCAGTGGAGACAGACATGGCTGGCATTTCATTACCAGTGAGAACAGGCATGGCTGGCTTTTCATTGCCAGTGGGAACAGGCATGGCTGGCTTTTCACTACCAGTGAGAACAGGCATGGCTGGCAGCGTGCCAGTGGAGACAGACATGGCTGGCATTTCATTACCAGTGAGAACAGGCATGGCTGGCTTTTCATTGCCAGTGGGAACAGGCATGGCTGGCTTTTCATTACCAGTGAGAACAGGCATGGCTGGCAGCGTGCCAGTGGATACAGACATGACTGGCTTCGTGCCAGTAGAAACAGACATGGCTGGCATTTCATTGCCAGTGGGAACAGGCATGGCTGGCTTTTCATTACCAGTGAGAATAGGCGTGGCTGGCAGTGTGCCAGTGGATACAGACATGGCTGGCATCATGCCAGTAGATACAGACATGGCTGGCATCGTGCCGGTGGATACAGACATGACTGGCTTCGTGCCAGGAGATACAGACATGGCTGGCATCGTGCCAGGAGATACAGACATGGCTGGCATCGTGCCAGGAGATACAGACATGACTGGCTTCGTGCCAGGAGATACAGACATGGCTGGCATCGTGCCAATAGATACAGACATGGCTGGCATCTCATTGCCAGTGGGAACAGGCATGGCTGGCTTTTCATTACCAGTGAGAACAGGCATGGCTGGCAGCGTGCCAGTGGATACAGACATGGCTGGCATTTCATTGCCAGTGGGAACAGGCATGGCTGGCAGCGTGCCAGTGGATACAGACATGGCTGGCATCATGCCAGTGGATACAGACATGGCTGGCATCGTGCCGGTGGATACAGACATGGCTGGCATCGTGCCAGTAGATACAGACATGGCTGGCATCGTGCCAATAGATACAGATATGGCTGGCAGCGTGCCAGTGGATACAGACATGGCTGGCAGCGTGCCAGTGGATACAGACATGGCTGGCAGCGTGACAGTGGATACAGACATGGCTGGCATCGTGCCAGTAGATACAGACATGGCTGGCATCATGCCAGTAGATACAGACATGGCTGGCATCATGCCAGTAGATACAGACATGGCTGGCATCGTGCCAATAGATACAGATATGGCTGGCAGCGTGCCAGTGGATACAGACATGGCTGGCAGCGTGCCAGTGGATACAGACATGGCTGGCAGCGTGCCAGTGGATACAGACATGGCTGGCAGCGTGCCAGTGGATACTGACATGGCTGGCAGCGTGCCAGTGGATACTGACATGGCTGGCAGCGTGCCAGTGGATACTGACATGGCTGGCAGCGTGCCAGTGGATACAGACATGGTTGGCAGCGTGCCAGTGGATACAGACATGGCTGGCAGCGTGCCAGTGGATACAGACATGGCTGGCAGCACGCCAGTGGATACAGACATGGCTGGCATAGCATTCCCAACCGGAGACAATGCAACCACACTGGGAGACGAGGGCATAGTGATCCCATGATTCAACAGATTTGAGGTGGCTATTCTGCCAGTCTGGATGCCTATGGAGGACACACCAGTACCTCCATAGCGATACCTGGATACATGGTTCCCCTGCCATTGCTTAACAGGTTTTAATACACAATGTTCAATAGTGTGATTTGGATCTGCGCAATAAAAACAGAGACCATACAACCTGCGTCTTTCCTTCTCCGGTATGGGTTTGCAAGTAGTGCAGGGTGGTGCTGCATCGTTAGCTGCAGCAGGTGATAGGCTCAGAGCCTCTATTAACCTCTGCAGCTCTTTCAGCATAGCAAGCACCAAGTTCAATACAGCTTCATACATATGAGACATACCTGCCAGCTTCTATTTGGGACCAGGATAATGTAACGGGGAGCCCCCTATAGGGTGAGGGGGAACCCCCAATCTGCAGAGATGAAGCCTTAAGGACAGGTATACAGCTTCCAGGGAACAAACCAAGGTATAAACAGAACTTAGAAAGATCCCTAAGCCCTGACTGAGATCCTTGAAAGATGGTCTCGAAATTCTAACTAGGCTAGGTTTGCAAGATGAATAAAATATAAACCAGACAGACAATAAATGCAAGGTATACAGATTCCAGGGAACAAAGCAAGATAAACAGAAACTAGAAAGATCCCTAAGCCCTGACTGAGATCCTTGAAAGGTGGTCTCGAAATACTAGCTAGGCTAGGTTTGCAAGACAAACAAAACATAAACCAGACAGACAATAAATGCAGGTATACAGGTTCCAGGGAACAAAGCAAGATATAAACAGAAACTAGAAAGATCCCTAAGCCCTGACTGAGATCCTTGAAAGGTGGTCTCGAAATACTAGCTAGGCTAGGTTTGCAAGACAAACAAAACATAAACCAGACAGACAATAAATGCAAGCATACAAATTCCAAAGCACGGTACAGCACAGGGGACAGACAGAAGAGAGATCCAGATACAAGAGCCAAAAGGTCATACACGGAATATCATTCTAGGGGGGTCAGGCAAGAGAGGGATCCTAAATACATGAGCCAGAGGTCGTACACAGCAAATATAAGTAAACCAGCAATACAGGGACTAGGTATGAAAGACTATCCTGGTCCAAGGATCAAGGGGAGTCCTGGTCGTACTTATAGGGCAGAACAGGTCATGTGACCGCAGGCCAATCAGCCCAACATATGGCCTGCAGGCTGAAAACAAAAATAAACAGGAATCCCTGCTACCACCAGCAGGGGGCAAGGCCAAGACGTGACACCTGCCCTTCCAAACGGTGGCTGTCATTAACCCCTGGGGAGCCGGATCACGAATCGGCGCTGAAAAGCGCCGGTTCATGATCCTTTCCCGGAACTGGCCGACATCTTGGATGTTGGCCAAGCCTCCGGGAACTCCCCCTGAGGACTGGCGTCATCGTGCATAGCACGATGATGCCAGTCCTGGAGTTAACCCCTAGCTGCCACCAATGGTGGAGATAGGGGGTTCCAATGAAGCAGCTAGGAGTTAAAGTTTGGTACTGTTCGATCGGCCAGAGCATGGCCGTTCCAACGATACCAAACACGACTGTGAAAAAAGTTTTTTTTTAAAAAAAAAATTAAAAATAAAAATAAAAAAAATAAAGTTTTGTTTCTTTTTTTGGTTTGTTAATGCAGCAATATTGTTCCCATTTCAATTATAATGTGAACAATGATGCTGCACTAACGATTTTTGTATGCGGTGCGTTTGTTAAAAATCGCGGAATTTTGTAAATGTAACGAGACCCCATTTCTAATTTTGTTAACAAGCGCACCCCATACAAAATATAACCGCAATTGCTCGCATGTGAAAATGTGAAAAAAAAACACTTTACACATTGTAAATTATTGAAAATTCATATTTTATTGCATTTTTTGTTATAATATACAGACAGGTCATGACATATACATATAATAATGACATATTATGAATCTGCCGAGTCTGACGGAAAGAACGATATATAACATGTCTGGGTCATATACTAAAATAAGCCTTCAAAACACGTTTAAACATGATGAGCAAAACCGGTAAAAATGAGCTCAGCACAGAGGCGTGAAATGCCTCAGCAGCGAAAGGGTTAAATAACTATCAATGTTTTAGTCCCGGGGACTTTTCAGTCCCGGTCTTGAGAAAAGTCCTCCGGGATTGAAACGTTTATAGTTATTTAATAAAGCTTTGTTATTTTTACTAGTCCTGGGTTGCGAGGCATCATATTTCTTGTATTTATTTTGACCAAGCCCCAGCACCAGGCATTTCAAACTGGTTGATTTGGAGTGCGGAGATCGTGGATTGTTTTGATATAGTATAAATAGTGTCCTTGGGCAAGACACCTAACAGTACATACTCGCCACTCAGGACATACTTGAAAACGAGAGAAATCTCAATGTATCCTTCCTGGTAAAACACTTTCTCAAAAAAAATAATATTAATAAAAAAAAATAATATATATATATAATCATAATATTATCATAATAATTTTGATGACGTAATGGTTCAGAAATTAAGCTTTGAAACCAGTATCTGAGATTAGCAAACCTTACAAATGAAACCACTGAAAATAAAACATATGAATATAAACATATTAAATACATACATAGAGTACAGTAATGAGCCTCCTGAGTGTTACAATTATGTTAATAAATCAGTTGTCTCGATGCTACAATGACAGGTGTAGAGACATTAGAAAAGGCTTGCAAGTGATGCGATCAAGGTTACCAGTGGAAGAAGCAGAGCTTTTTTTTTTTTTTCCTTATAATTAATTGAGAATTGCTTCATTATTATTTGTGGTGGCATTAAATGCATCCATTTATCAAAGGTGTGCCGCAAAAACACTGACACATAGACAGCTGTTGAAAAGAAGAAAGATATCAGTAATAACCTGGCCCTTTGCATGGAAATGAACAACATGCCAATAAAAACCAGATTAAAAACGGCATATACAATGCAAGTGTTAATCTTAAAGGTGTTTAAGCAGATTTGATAAATATGAAAAACACATTTCTAAATAACAGTGACTCCAGAAGGGAGAGGGTTAATACTGTATGAAGTTTGAACCAACATTCCAAAATAATCAGTGGGCTAGATTAAATAAAATTCTCTGCTAGGATTAGAATGGAGCAAAAAGGTTTCCGAAAGATTTCTCAGATTGAAAAATTAGATATTGAATATGAATCACTGCACTTCCTTAAAGGGTCACAGCATCATAAGTACAGTATATTAATTTAATTAACTGGTCAGGGTGTGCTTATTGTGTCCCCCCCCCCACTATCTATCTCTTTGGGCTGTGACCCCTATTTCTTGTTGACCCTGGCCTGTCAGCGCTGCTCCTGGAATAAAGCTCCTGCTAAAGCCAAGTCTCATGTGGGCAATCTATCTTCTTCCTTTGGGGCCTAAAAACAGGCCAGGGAAGGGGTGTGGTCAAAGTTGGGAGGGGTGGAAACCAAAGGACATGAGGCCGGTCTTGGGTGGGATTTAGGATGCTTAGGAATGATTTGGGTGGTTTGCAGATGACTTCTTCCATAACCATTGCGGCCCAGTGGGCATTTGGCCAGTGTGCCAGTGGGTTTCACCCCACTCCACTTCATTTAGCATGATTAACTAAATTTTGGGAGTGAAAGTGTTAAATTTAAGATATTAAGGGCCCTATTCCATAGTTCGTGCTAACAAGGGAACGTGAATGGGGAAAATCTGCACCTGAAGATTTTCCCGTAGCATCCCCATGTTAACGTGGTATTCCAGGGGCAGTTGCAAACTCAGTCTCTTGCTCGGAACGCAGTGCTAACCGCAGTGATACTCGCGGTAGTGATTCCGCACCTCCATGAGTATCATCTCCTGGAGTCAATAGGACTCCATGGAGGTTTGCGCTTCCAGGCCTCGAGCCCAGTAGAATCTTGCTCTCGCGAGATCGCACAGCACCATAGTGTGATCAAGGAGGAAGACTGGGTACTATTTTTTCCCAGTCTCACTCTGCTCGCGGCCAGAAGAAATGATGGCTTGGGCCACCCTTCTCGCCTTGGGATGAGAGGTGAGTATGAGATTTTATGGCTTGGTTTTTAGGGGGTGTAAAATGATTTTGCATTTGCAGAATCATTTAACAGCAGCTCTTTGGACTCGTTAAAATTTTGCCTTGCGTGTCACAGCGGTAATTTGTGCCAGCACTTTGTAATATCTAACATGTCGAGTTGCTTAAAAAATATTGCTCTCCCCATGTTTAGTATAGGAAATGTTTAAGCACCGTCGGCGCGCAAGCTGCAAAGCGCCAAATATTTTCACCTGAGTGTAGTCTCATGATTGGAATATCGATGCCAGACGTTAAACTTCTTTCTCCTAGCGCTAACGATTACATATCGAATCGCTACAGTAGATTTTGTGGCCATTCGGCAATTCATAAAGCAGGCAGTCTGCCAAATTTTGGCGAATTGCCAACGAAATACAGAGCTGTTCGACGGCAGTGAAATCCCCATAGAGAAGCAATGATTAATCTATTCAGAGACACCGAACAGCAGTGAAATGTCAGAGAAATGCCCTGATGTTTGGTAGTTTATTTTATTTATTTATTTATTTATTTATAAAGGATTTTACCAGGAAGGATACATTGAGATTTCTCTCGTTTTCAAGTAGGTCATTCAGCAGGTTTATTAAGTGAATCCCAAAGGCTTCAATGTTAAAAATATTCCTGTTTTTATTCAATTTCTAAAAAAAAATATTTTAATCTGCAGCAAAAAGTCTCTTCATTTTTTTCTTTTCAGATATTTTAGGCATTTTCCAGGATTTCTTTTACAAAAATGTTTTGTTCCGATTTTTTTCTTTTTTCTGTAACAGACATTTTTATTATTATTCATAGGACCTTATATGTTAATTCCAGACATTTTCATCCAGTACTTTTTTGCAAACAGCGTTTCAAATTTGGCACTTTCAATCTTTTTCTTTCTGTCTGTGGATTGTTGGCTTTTTTCTGCAGCTCGTGGGCTCTCTGTTCAGCAGCTCATCGGCTGCGTTTGGCGGCTGTCCAGCGGGTTTGCGGCAACTGTACGGCAGGTTGGCGGCGGATCGTCGGGTGCGCTCATGATTTAATCGGCGGTTGTTGAATTGATCGAAAATTTCAGATTGTAGCAACAGCCTTTCTGCCGATTTTTTTTTTGCCAATTAGTCAGCAGATTTTTGTGGCAGATTTTCGGGTCAGTTCCTTGCACTCCGGACACCCTGCGGTGAATGCAGATTTCACTGCAGGGTTGGGAAATTTGATTCCCCGAAGTGCGGGGAACGCGAGAGCACTGAAATGTAGGTGACATTTCGGTGCTCTCTGAATAACCCCTTTAGTGTATAAAGAAATTTGCCTTAAGCTCTGCAACAAATAATCTACCACTCTTATGTTCACAGCAATTACAAAAACTAACACAAATAAGTAAAAATATTTAAATGAACTCTTCATACATGAGAATGATCAAAACACTTATCAGGGTTATTCAAAGATAATCTAAAAGTCACTTTTCGTTCTCTTCAATTTGGTGCGATTTGGCGATCCCATTTCGACGACCCTGTGGTGTATTGAGCAAGCACCACAGGGCCGTCGTAGTGCAGGGAAAAGCTGCCGCAAACCCGCCGAACACTCACCGCAAAACCCGGCGACCGCACACCGAAACACGCAAAAACATCTGGATTAACCCCGCCGAACACGCCGGAGAAACCCTAGCAGGAGCCGATCATAGCGCAGAGCAGCCACCAGAAAAAGCCGACACCGCAGACGAATGGAGTGAAAAAAAAAACCAGTACGCTTGATTGTTTGAAAAATGAAAAGCTGTTTGCAAAGAAACTACTGAGCGAAAATGTCTGAAATTTACATATGAGATCCAATGAATGATAATAAAAAGGGCTGTTACAGAAAAAAGAAAAAACTAAAATAAAAAAAAGGAAAAAAGTTTCGCTAAAAAATCCCAAAAAATGCCTAAAAGATCCTAAAACATCTAGCAATAAATAAACTTTTTACTGCAGAATAAAATAATAAGCGGTGTGTTACATATTGAATTAAAACGGGACTATTTCTAACATTGAAGCCTATGGGATTCACCTGAATAAACCTGTCGAATGAAACCACCGAATGGCAGGGCATTTCGGCAACCTTTCTCAGGTGTTTTGTGTTCTCTGAATAGACGAAGCATTGCTTCTCTATGGGGATTTCACTGCCCTTGAACAGGCAACGAACAGGCACCGTATGTGCAGGCAATTCGCCAACATTTGGCGAACTGCCTGCTCTCTGAATAGCTGAATGGCCAGGAAAGGTAACCGAACGCTGAATTTCACTGTTCGGTTACCTTTCGCCAGCAATTCGGATCTCTTTGAATAACCCTGTAATATGCAATAAATGTATTTCAATCCTCCTAAATGTTACCTATTCAAACATAAACACTGAATTAGAAAAGAAATACAAAAGGTTAAAGAGGAAATTCTCAGATACATCTGAAGTAGCTCATTATAGGTAGTGACAAATAAAAAGAGAATTGTTAGAGGAATTTGGAAGCAGCACATATTCCACAACCTATCAGAAATATAAATTCATTAAAAATTCAGAGTGCATATATGGCATTCTTCATCATTATTTTTTACGTGTCCTAGAATTTATGAATAAGAAACACTATTTAACTAATGAAACTTATTTAGCAATTTGTGTCAAAATAATTGTTGCCCAACTTCTTATTAGTGGAGAAAATGGATTAGAAGTTAAAATTTAAATTGCCTTTAGGTGTTGTCAGGTCTGAAATGCCTTCTAGTATAACCCCAAGTCAAACTTCGGCACAGCATTGACAGCTGTACATTTTCAAGGAATAAATGAATATCTATATTTTTCCCTGGAGTACTCAGTCAAGATGGTTATATGTAAGGAGTTGAAATTACTTACAGACGAAAAATGCCCGTTGTGTGCGTTTTTTAAAGAAAATATAGATCATTGTTAAATGGGATTCATAAATTAAATGAACATGTTGTTACACACAATCAATTTGCTTAAATTTATTTATTAAATAGCTGTGGATAATGATTATGCTTGTAATTTGTATGTTATACGAAGAATCATTTTATTCACTGAGGCACTTGTCCCCAGTGACAAAAATAATCGGATGAACGAGTTCAGTAAGACCCTCAAAATAGCATTTTAGCCAACTTAAAATAGTATTTAAACTCAAAGCAGCATTTTAGCCCACTCAGGATAGCACTAAACTAGAGAAAAGTCTCCTCTTGTAGGTAATATGGGTGAGTATCCACTATATCATAGAGCAGTGGTTCCCAATAGGGATGAGCCGAACACCCCCGTGTTCGGTTCGCATTCGAACTCGAACAATTTTCGAAAGTTCGAGTTCAAACTCGAACACGAACCAAACTCAATGCAAGTCAGTGGGCCCTGGGGGACAGGAAACAAGGACAAAAAGTTTTTAAAAAAAACGTTTTTAAAAGAACAGTGAGTTTTCCATGAAATAAAGGTTCAGAATAAAAATTAAAAATTTCTTCAAATATCGTGCCTAGGAGGTCCCCATAATCTGCACGTGAAGTGGCGGATTTGTAGGATGTATAGAAACATTTAAAAACAAAAAAGGACATTTCAAATGACGGTAAATGGTTTTCATTTAATCTATTCATAAACAACTGCTTGGGGCGGCAGTCTGTATGAAAAGAGGAGACACTTTAGGACACGCAGAACAAGTTTAGTGATTTTTTGGCTAAATTATGGTGAAACTTATGCAGGCTTTGGATGAAAGTAACAATAGGTGCTTTAAAATTGGGCCTTTAGTGTCGGCAACAGTGCCGTCACACGTAACCCCTCAGGGGTATTGTGGAAGAGTGCAGGGTTGGACCCTGCGGTCAAATATTAAAATGATATGAATCTGGTATAGGCGTCAGTGGCAGTGCATCCAAATATTGTGCCTTTGGTGGCACAAAGTGCCTTCACACCGTAAGTAACCCCTCTGTGGTATTGTGGAAGAGTGCAGTGGTGGAGGTTTTGGTAATGCAGAAGAGATCCTCGATCTATTCAGTTACATCAGCAGCTATAACAAAACCGGGTCAGCAATGTTTAGGCACTTGTACTGCGCTACTGTATATGGTGAGAATCGGCGCACACCAGTAGCAACAGGAAGCAAACAGAACAGGCAGGGAATACACAGAGAGAATAGTCAAATGGCAGGCAAAGTTGGCAACAGATCGGGTCTTCAGAACAAGCAGGGTCAGTAACAAGTATACAAACTGATTCGGTAAGCTAGCGATGTGGGAATAAAGGCTGAGACACACTGAGCGTGTAGCGACGCACTGCGTAGCGAAGCGAAGAGAAGCAAACATTTTGCAGGCTTGACTTCACTCCGCTCTGCCTCGCAGCGTGTCTACATTATGTTTGCTTCTCACCGCATTGGACAGGAATCCACTAACTAAATTAAAATGTACACACAAAAACATTTTATTTTCACAAAGCACATGTTATATAGGCAAAAAAAAGTTTCTACTGATTAAAATACATCAAAAATTACTGTTAATTTAATAGGAATAGTATAAAAATATAAAAGAAGGTAACCCCTGATCATATATATTATAGGGACACGGAGCACCGTGTATAGAGTAGGGATGCATTGATACCACACACAGACATATACGTATATATCAACACACAGACCTATATATACGTATATATCAAAACGCAGATATACACTATATTGCCAAATGTATTCGCTCACCTGCCTTGACTCGCATATGAACTTAAGTGACATCCCATTCCTAATCCATAGGGTTCAATATGACGTCGGTTCACCCTTTGCAGCTATAACAGCTTCAACTCTTCTGAGAAGGATGTCCAGAAGGTTTAGGAGTGTGTTTATGGGAATTTTTGACCATTTTTCCAGAAGCGCATTTGTGAGGTCACACA
Organism: Leptobrachium leishanense; assembly: GCA_009667805.1. Taxonomy (NCBI): domain Eukaryota; kingdom Metazoa; phylum Chordata; class Amphibia; order Anura; family Megophryidae; genus Leptobrachium; species Leptobrachium leishanense. The sequence goes on along the minus strand of CM019067.1, from coordinate 286,395,112 downwards.
CTGATGTTGGACGAGAAGGCCTGGCTCTCAGTCTCTGCTCTAATTCATCCCAAAGGTGTTCTATCGGGTTGAGGTCAGGACTCTTTGCAGGCCAGTCAAGTTCATCCACACCAGACTCTGTCATCTATGTCTTTATGGACCTTGCTTTGTACACTGGTGCACAGTCATGTTGGAAGAGGAAGGGGCCAGCTCCAAACTGTTCCCACAAAGTTGGGAGCATGGAATTGTCCAAAATGTCTTGGTATGCTGAAGCATTCAGAGTTCCTTTCACTGGAACTAAGGGGCCAAGCCCAGCTCCTGAAAAACAACCCCACACCATAATCCCCCTCCACCAAACTTTACACTTGGCACAATGCAGTCAGACAAGTACCGTTCTCCTGGCAACCGCCAAACCCAGACTCGTCCATCAGATTGCCACATGGAGAAGCACGATTCGTCACTCCAGAGAACGTGTCTCCACTGCTCTAGAGTCCAGTGGCGGCGTGCTTTACACCACTGCATCCGACGCTTTGCATTGCACTTGGTGATGTATGGCTTGGATGCAGCTGGTCAGCCATGGAAACCCACTCCATGAAGTTCTCTGGGCACTGCTCTTGAGCTAATCAGAAGGCCACATGAAGTTTGGAGGTCTGTAGCAATTGACACTGCAGAAAGTTGGCGACCTCTTCACACTATGCGTTTTAGCATCCGCTCCGTCAGTTTACGTGGCCTACCACTTCGTGGCTGAGTTGCTGTAGTTCCCAAACACTTCCAAGTTCTTATAATACAGCTGACAGTTGACTGTGGAATATTTAGGAGCAAGGAAATCACGACTGGATTTGTTGCACAGGTGGCATCCTATCACAGTTCCACGCTGGAATTCACAGAGCTCCTGAGAGCGACCCATTCTTTCACAAATGTTTGTAAAAACAGTCTGCATGCCTAGGTGCTTGATTTTATATACCTGTGGCCGTGGAAGTGATTGGAACACCTGATTCTGATTATTTGGATGGGTGAGCGAATACTTTTGGCAATATAGTGTATATATACACCCACCCACAGACCTCAGACCATATATACACATATGCACATGGGGGGGTGGCATGTGGACAATCTCAACTAAATGGGCCCCCCCATTTGGCTGATCCCTCCAGAAGAAATGTTGAACCCGACAGAGCAGAGACTATATGTATTATTCTCTGCTTTATCGGGTTCAACATTTCTTCTGAAGGGATCAGCCAAATTGGGGGGGCAACTAGTTACCAAAATGTATGTGTAATACAAAGAGTCTCTTTATTTCTAGATTTTTCTAGTATTTTTTAAGCATTCTTTATACTTTTTTGAAATCTATTTATTTTTTCGAACTTTTGGCGAACGTCCCAAAACGTTCGAAGTTCGCGAACTGTCGAACGGCCGATGTTCGATGCGAACTCCAAACAGATTGAACCGAACAGCTCATCCCTATTGAGCAACTCATGGAGGTCTGGATTTGGAGTTTCACTCAAAATTAAAGTGGAAAACAACACTACAGGCTGATCCAACTTTGATGTAATGTCCTTCTGTCAGGATAATCTCAGGAAAATGTCCTTGATGATAGTAAGTATGAGAGGAACCACTATGTAGTAGTCTCGCCTGTACAATGCGAGTATCAGAGTCAGGAGGAATGATATATAATGCTACCTGTCTGCTGGTACCAGTGGCGTCAGGTTTGTAGTAAATCAGGTGGTATGGTTCTTCTGAAGATTGTACCAGACGTCTTAGATGTATCATATATATATAGTAACCTGTTGGAGTAGTCGATGTGAATAGCGTAGGTTATTAGGCAGGCAGAGTTCTGTGCAGCGTCGGTATAAACAAGCAATACGGTCGTAGGCAGGTAAAGTTCTGTGCAATGTCGATATAAACAAGCAATATGGTCGTAGGCAGGTAGAGTTCTGTGCATAAGTCGTATCCAAGCAAGGGTCGTAGGCCAAGGGAGTCAATCGTATGTGAAGGATCAGGAAATGAAGAGGGTAGTTAGCTCAGCGTATAAACAAATTATTAGAGCAATGACTTACCCTGCTGATGTCATCTTTATAGGGTGTCTCATTAGGTAGCCGGGTACAGCGCTGACGTCATCCGTCTGCGCCGGCACCTTTCTAAGCCCATAAGGCCAATCGGAATCATGCGCATGCGCGGGAGGTCTGATCCGGTGGCAAAGGAAGTTCCAGTCTGCGCGCCGACATGCGGTAGCGCCAACGCCTCGGTATGCCACACAGTCACCCCCCGGGGACCCGCAGGAGGCGCCGCCATAGGGCTTGTACCGCTGGTAAGGGTGGAATCCTGACACCTTCAAACAAGTCAAAATGAGGCTCAATAGTGTGTGTGGCCTCCACTTGCCTGTATGACCTCCCTACAATGCCTGGGCATGCTCCTGATGAGGTGGCGGATGGTCTCCTTAGGGATCTCCTCCCACACCTGGACTAAAGCATCCCCCAACTCCTGGACAATCTGTAGTGCAATGTGGCGTTGGTGGATGGAGCGAGACATGAATGATGTCCCAGATGTGCTCAATTGGATTCAGGTCTGGGGAACGGGCGGGCCAGTCCATAGCATCAATGCCTTCGTCTTGCAGGAACTGCCAACACACTCCAGCCACATGAGGTCTAGCATTGTCTTGCATTAGGAGGAACCGCATCAGCATATGGTCTCACAAGGGGTCTGAGGATCTCATCTCTGTACCTAATGGCAGTCAGGCTACCTCTGGCAAGCACATGGAGGGCTGTGCGGCCCCCTAAAGAAATGCCACCCCACACCATTACTGACCCACTGCCAAACCGGTCATGCTGGAGGATGTTACAGGCAGCAGAACGTTCTCCATGGCTACTCCAGACCCTGTCACGTCTGTCAAATGTGCTAGGTGTGAACCTGCTTTCATCTGTGAAGAGCACAGGGCGCCAGTGGTGAAGCTGCCAATCTTGGTGTTCTCTGGCAAATGCCAAACGTCCTGCACGGTGTTGGGCTGTAAGCACAACCCCCACCTGTGGACGTCGGGCCCTCATACCACCCTCATGGAGTCTGTTTCTGACCGTTTGAACAGCCACATGCACATTTGTGGCCCAACGGAGGTCATTTTGCAGTGCTCTGGCAGTGCTCCTCCTGTCCCTTCTTGCACAAAGGCAGAGGTAGCGGTCCTGCTGCTGGGTTGTTGCCCTCCTACGGCCTCCTCCACATCTCCTGATGTACTGGCCTGTCTCCTGGTAGCGCCTCCGTGCTCTGGACACTACGCTGACAGACACAGCAAACCTTCTTGCCACAGCTCGCATTGATGTACCATCCTGGATGAGCTGCACTACCTGAGCCACTTGTGTGGGTTGTAGACTCCGTCTCATGCTACCACTAGAGTGACAGCACCACCAGCATTCAAAAGTGACCAAACCATCAGCCAGAAAGCATAGGAACTGAGAAGTGGTCTGTGGTCACCACCTGCAGAACCACTCCATTATTGGGGATATCTTGCTACCTGCCTATGCTTCCCTCCTTTTGTCTATTCCATTTGCACAACAGCATGTGGACTTGATTGTCAATCAGTGTTGTTACCTAAGTGGACAGTTTGATTTCACAGACGTGCGACTGAGTTACATTGTGTTGTTTATGTGTTCCCTTTAATTTTTTTGAGCAGTATATATATATACTGGATATGTCATGTATTGAATAAAATAATATTGCTTAATTAATGATTGGTAGTTTATCTCTAGGTTTATTGTAAGTGATTTGTCAGTATTTCTTAAATCTAATGGACTGTCTAGACCTGTTTTGGTAAACATAACATAACAAAAATCAGGATGAAGGTGCCGAGGTAATATTCGGTGAATAAAATATATTGCTGAGTGCAACACAAGAAAAGTACAATAAAAGTCCAGACAAAGCTCTGTTCCCCACTGAGACTGCTTCAATACAGCCTTAGGTGGAAGTCAATGAAAAGCAGAGTCAATCTTGTCATATAAAGACAGAGAAAATGTTGGGAAAATGGAGAGAAATGCATTTCTAGGCCAAAGTAAGTTCCTATATATTTATTATTCTAAATTGTTTGTCAGAGAAAAGGTTGGATATAATATACTTTTTCGAGACTGTTTATTTGTATGTATGTATAGCTACATTGTAATTTCTTACATTTTAAGCTCATATATTTTGCCCTATTTATTCTTCTGAATGTGTGATTGTTAAATTGTTTAACCCTTTCGCTGCTGAGCCATTTCACACCTCTGTGCTGAGGTCATTTTTACCGCTTTCGCTCATCATGTTTAACTGCGTTTTGAAGCCATATTTTGATATATGACCCAGACATATTATATATCGTTCTTTCCAGCAGACTTGGCAGATTCATAATATGTCATTATTATATGTATACGTCATTTCCTTAACAAAAAATGCAATAAAATATGAATTTTCAATAATTTACTATGTGTAAAGTGTTTTATTTTCCCATTTTAACATGCGAGCATTTGCGGTTATATTTTCTATGGAGTGCGCTTGTTAAAAAAATTAGCAATGGGGACCCGTTACATATTATTTTGGGGAAAATGTCGCTATTTTTAACAAACGCACCGCATACAAAAATCGTTAGTGCAGCATCATTGTTCACATTATAACTGAAATGGGAACAATATTGCTGCATTAACAAAACAAAAACAAAAAAAAACTTGTTTATCTTTTTAGAATTTTTTTAAAATATTTTTTTATTTTTATTTTTTAACAAAAGGTTTTTTCATGGTCATGTTTGGTATCGTTGGAAAGGCCATGCTCTGGCCGATCCAACGACATCAAACGTTAACCCCTAGCTGCCACGGATCGGGAGATAGGGGTTCATTGGAACCCCCTATCTCCACCATTGCTGGCAGCTAGGGGTTAACTCCAGGACTGGTGTCATCGTGCTATGCACGATGATGCCAGTCCTCAGGGGGAGTTCCCGGAGGCTTGACCGACATCCAAGATGTCGGCCAGCTCCGAGAGAGGATCACGATCCGGCGCTTTTCAGCGCTGAATCGTGATCTGGCTCCCAGGGGTTAATGACAGCCACCGTTTGGAAGGGCAGGCTGTGCCCTTCCAAACAGTGCCTGCCTTAAAAGGTAAGGGAGGGTTCGGTGGAGGCGCTCGTAAGTAAGGATAAAGTGGAAATATATGGAAATGCTGCCAACTAGAAGGGGGCACAGGCTCTCGACGAATGTGCAGGTAGAGTCAGCAAAAAAGTAGGATTAACTAGTGGCGCAGTGATTTCAATTACTCCTTAAACAGTGCCTGGAAGGCTAATTGCATGTACCACACAGATCATCAGTATGCAATACAAAGTGCAAATGCAAGTTACAAAGGGTATGGAAAATCACAATATTCGGTATATGCAATATATTAAAGTGCAGTAGCGGTAATTATAGTAAAGTGCGAGTGCACCAGTGATATAAAGTGCAGGTGCAACAAAAAGGACAATGCAGCGGTGGAAGTAAAATCCAGTTAAAATACTCAGTCTAGTCCATGAAAAAAAGGGGGGGGGAAGAGAACTTTCGGCGAATGGTCAAGAAAAGTCTACGATGTTAATGTTCCAGTTCCTAGGTGGACGGGTAGTGCATCAAAAGTGCTTGAGATTATTTCAATATTACCCCTTCCACATTTGTTGCAAATTTGCTTGGGCGTGTCAGCTCCTCTGATGGTCTCGATGAGCTCCACAGCAAAATATATAAAGAAAAAGGGGAGAGAGGGGAAATGATAGTGTAGAAATCCTCTATACGGATGTGTTATAGTAGGTAAAATTGCACACTTACAAATTCCAGAGCCTAATTGGATCCAGGCTCTGGAGTGAAACGCCTTGTGCCTTAATCTAGGGTGGTCACTGCCCTTCTTTAAAAGGTCTTCTTACTCCACCTCAGCCGGGGGACACAAGAATAAAAGAGAGACAGCGCTCTCATAGCATAATACCAATTATACAGAATGCTTTAGGAGAGGAGACAATTTTTCACTCACCTATACAGGAGCCTTTCGGGTCCAGGCTCAACTGTTGTGCTTGTGGAGTTCCTTATCGGTGAACTCCTAGACCTCTTTCGCTGCTCACTTTGCGTCACTCTGCACCTGGTCGTAGTTCGCTGGATACCTCCAATACAATCAATGACTGGTGTAGTGAGTGTAAAAAAACTGAAAGGGTCTTGGGAGTGAATAAAAACAGTAGGTTTATTGTGCAAATTTAACAAGAATAACTAAAGTGCATAAATGACATATGGATATACAATTATAAAAGAGTACAGGGGGAAGAATGGGGAACGAGACGCGTTTCGGTGCAGCCTGCACCTTCTTCAGTCGGTAAAAAGTGAATGGGGGGGATCTGAGGCCTCTTGGGGGTCCTCTTTTTATTGGAAAATCGGAGGCAGTGTCTCTGTAGGTGCCGGGAGTGGACTTCCGGGTTCGTGTGGCGCCGTAACCATGTGACGTCTATTGCGTCATCAGTCAGCGTCGCGGCCATCTTGGATATGCGTTTCACCGCGTTATTTGCGTTCCACTTCACATTGCGTGCCGTTGAGTGTATGTGTGAAGTTGTCGGGGGTCCACAACGGTCTATATGGTGCACTACTGCCACATACATTAAATCAGGGGAGGGAGAACATTAAACCAGGGGGTAATTGCCGATGTGTGGGTCTGGTTGATGGGACCTATGGGGGTTTATGTGTATATAACGCGGTACATAAGCCACATAACGGGGGTGAAATCCACGCCAGTCTATATGGTGTCTTAGAAATAAGCTCAATTAGGGAGATGGAAAGGGGAGTAATTCCTTATGTACAAGGCATTTAAATGGGACCCAATTGAAGGTATGGTAATACCTATTTGTATAAGCCACATGAAGATGGGTGTAGATGGTCCATACAGTGTATAATTGGTTATATGTATGTGGGGCCCTGGATTCCATTTAACAAGGATAATTTTACATAAGTGGCACTCAAAAAACCAATCACATGATAAAAACATTACAATGGATTATAAAATAGAGGAGGACCAAACCTATCACTGGTCAACTTGTAAAATGGTCATAAAAACATTGAATATCAGTCAAAAATAAACCCAAAAAACTTTGAGTAAAAGGATTAAAAGGTGGTTAATACAGTGTATCTATAAGAGAAATAAAATAGGGAGAGATTGAACTTGATAAAAACTGCAACGGGGGTAAAACATAAAATCAGAAATAGGGTGTTAATTAAAAAAATGGCAGAGCTCGAAATCGGCATTGAGACCTTGGGGCTGCAATGTGTCCAGTTTGAAAATCATGCTCATTTCGGTTTGTCCGATAATTTTTTCGAAATTACCGCCTCTCCATGGTGTTTCTACTTTCTTTATTCCTATAAATTTCAGGCCTTCTGGGTTCTGTGCATGTTTCAGTTTAAAATGCAATGGGACACTGTGATTTTCTAGTCCGTTTCTAATGTTCCTAATGTGTTCTTGTATGCGCACATTAAGTGGTCTAGTTGTCCTTCCAACATATTTCAGGCCACATGGGCAGATCAGTAGGTATATCACATTCTTTGTGAAGCAGGTGATCACGTCTTTGATTGTTATTGGTCCTGTGATGCCGTCTAGTGTTGTGATGACTTGTTTCTTACTGCGCGTGTTTCTGCAGTTTAGACAGTTCCCACATTGGTGAAAGCCTTTTTGGATGTTAAAGTGGTTAGAACGCGTAGTATTCTTCTGTGTATGTTTATGTGTGAGTTTCATTTTTAAATTATTCACACCACGGCAGATGATCCTTGGATTTTCTGGTAGGCAGTCTTTCAATATTGGGTCTTTCCTCAAGATTGGCCAATATTTTCTTATGGTTCGTCTAACTATTTTATTTTGGGCATTGTAGGTAAAGATGAATGGTACGTTCGAGTTGGGCCCTGCAGGTTCACTTTTTTTCTTATTTTTCAATAGATCATGTTGTTGTAGATTCCTTACTTCAGATCTGGATTTTTCTAGTATGTGTGTGTCATATCCTTTTTCGATAAAATCGTCTTTCAGTTGGTTTGACTGTGTGTCGTACATGCTGAGGTCTGTGCAATTTCTTCTAATGCGTAGAAACTGGCCTTTTGGCACTCCGTCTAGCCATTGTGGCAAGTGGCAACTAGTTTTCTCAATAAAACTGTTTACATCAACTGGCTTAAAAAATGTTTTGGTCCTTATCGTGTTATCTTGAATATAAATATTCAGATCTAAAAAGTTAATATTTACGTTGCTCCATGTTGTTGTAAGTTTAATTCCCCTGTTGTTCTGATCTAATTTAGTTAAAAATTCTCGCAAAACATTTTCTCCTCCTTTCCAGATTAAAAAGATATCGTCGATGTATCTCTTGTAACAGACTAAATTTTCCTGATACAGAGACAAAAAGGATTCCTCCCAGTGGGCCATAAAAAGATTAGCATATGACGGGGCAAAACGGGTTCCCATTGCTGTACCGTTGAGCTGCAAATAAAAATCTTCATTAAAATAAAAATAATTATTTTCTAAAATCAGACGAATACCTTCTAAAATGAACACGATTTGTTCTGGTTGCAATTTGTCAGCTTTCTTTAGAAAGTGGTCAATGGCTTCCAGCCCTTTGTGGTGTGGGATAATAGTGTATAATGATTGCACATCACTGGTTACTAATAGGAGATCATCTTGCCATATCACTTCTTTCAGTATGTTCAAAATATCAGTTGTATCTTTCAAGTGCGCTGTTGTATTAACAACGTAGGGTTGGAGTTGGTGGTCCAAATATTCTGATACACGGCTCGAAATTGAGCCGATTCCAGAAATGATCGGCCTTCCTGGTGGTTTTGTTTGGTCTTTATGGATTTTGGGTAAGAAGTAGAACACCGGAATTCTCGGATGCTCAACCTTTAGGTATTTAAATTCATGATTATTAAGTATACCTAGAGTGTGTCCTTGTTCCAGGTATTCGTTGAATTTACATTGAATATCCTTCGTGGGATTTTTATTAAGACATTTATATGTTCCTAGGTCTTTGAGGATCCTGTCTGCTTCTTCTTTATAATAGGACGCGGTCATTATGACTACTCCTCCACCCTTATCTGCTGGTTTAATTTCAATTGATTCGTTTGAAACCAGTTCTTTGAGGGCTCCTTTTTCCCTTTTTGTGAGATTATCTCTTTTAGTGGATGTTTTGAGCTTTCCTAGGTCTGCCATTACCATTTGCTCGAATGTATTGATCTCTTGTGAAATAAGAGATTTAGGAAAAAATGTTGATTTCTCCTTTAAGTGTGTGTGTTGGTAAAACTGCATTGTGTTTGCTCTTTCTATTGGGTTTTTGGCAAAATATTTTTTCAGGCAGAGATTCTTTTTAAATTTCTGGAGATCTATATAGACATCAAAGATATCCATATGGGCTGTAGGTGCGTATTTCAGGCCTTTCCTTAGAAGTTTGGTTTGTACATCAGTGAGAGGTGTATCGGTTAGATTATAGATCCCTCCAGTCTGCTTTGTTTCTCTTTTCTTCTCCGGTTGTCTTCTAAGTCTTCCTGATCTGCACCCCCTTCTTGGAGGGGTCTTTTTCCCGGGGACCAGCCTCGTCTGAGGGTGCTCAAATTCCTGATTGGGGATTTGTGGGCTTGGTGAAAATCCACATGATTTTCTAGGGATTCATACCTATTGCTTGTAGGGATATTTGAGTAGTTTTGATAGTTGTAGTTATTCCTGCCTCTTGGATTATTCTGCCAAGATCTTCTTTGGGGAGGCTGGTAGGTGTAGTTGTATCCCTGATGGTCGCTCCTTGTTGGTGGGTAATTCTGGGTTGGTCCATTGTTTTGGTATGGATGTCTCCCTGCGTATGGGCCATAAGACGGGTTTCCGTTGTATGGGCCTTGATTATGGTCATACTGCCTCCTTATTCTTTGGGGCAGTGGTGTCCTATATGATGATCTTTCTGGATAAGGTTTTTGATATATCGGCGTCTTGGGACGAATGATAGGTGCTCCATTTGTCGGTGTCTTCATTAGGCCTTGATGTGGGTTCTCCAGGTTCTCGATCGAGCCTTGTTTCCAGACATTGCCTATTCTATAGTCCGAAATGTCTCTTAGATACTTCCTTCTTTTTCTTTCTTTCACTTCTTCGTTCAGTCTGTCTAGATCTTTTTCGAGTCGTCCTAAGAAGGAGCTCATCTCTTGTTCTGAGGACACTCTTAGGAGTTCTTCATGCGTCTTAGTGATGCCTGCATTCAGCTCAACTAGGATTTCGTTTCTCCTTTCAATTATAATTTTCATGCTGTGAATGGAAAAGCCTTCCAGCATTTTTTCCCATCTCTCTTGGAGTATGGTGTCCTCGCTGTCACCTGCCAGGCTCTTGGTGAATCTAAGGCCTCTTGGTACCATGTTGTCTTTGACATATTTACTCAGGGTAGTAACATCCCATTTAATCCGGATCTCTTTCTTCAGATCTTTTTCAAGTTGTTTCTTTAGGGTATGTGTGTCACATATTTTATTGTCACCCGGTTGGATGTTTATATCTCCAAATATGTCATCATGGCAATGACCGAATTTTGATCTAAATTCCATATCGATGGAAGGCAGCCTCAACACCTATCGAGAGCCTCAAGATAGAAAAGGTAAGGGAGGGTTCGGTGGAGGCGCTCGTAAGTAAGGATAAAGTGGAAATATATGGAAATGCTGCCAACTAGAAGGGGGCACAGGCTCTCGACGAATGTGCAGGTAGAGTCAGCAAAAAAGTAGGATTAACTAGTGGCGCAGTGATTTCAATTACTCCTTAAACAGTGCCTGGAAGGCTAATTGCATGTACCACACAGATCATCAGTATGCAATACAAAGTGCAAATGCAAGTTACAAAGGGTATGGAAAATCACAATATTCGGTATATGCAATATATTAAAGTGCAGTAGCGGTAATTATAGTAAAGTGCGAGTGCACCAGTGATATAAAGTGCAGGTGCAACAAAAAGGACAATGTAGCGGTGGAAGTAAAATCCAGTTAAAATACTCAGTCTAGTCCATGAAAAAAAGGGGGGGGGAAAGAGAACTTTCGGCGAATGGTCAAGAAAAGTCTACGATGTTAATGTTCCAGTTCCTAGGTGGACGGGTAGTGCATCAAAAGTGCTTGAGATTATTTCAATATTACCCCTTCCACATTTGTTGCAAATTTGCTTGGGCGTGTCAGCTCCTCTGGTGGTCTCGATGAGCTCCACAGCAAAAATATATAAAGAAAAAGGGGAGAGAGGGGAAATGATAGTGTAGAAATCCTCTATACGGATGTGTTATAGTAGGTAAAATTGCACACTTACAAATTCCAGAGCCTAATTGGATCCAGGCTCTGGAGTGAAACGCCTTGTGCCTTAATCTAGGGTGGTCACTGCCCTTCTTTAAAAGGTCTTCTTACTCCACCTCAGCCGGGGGACACAAGAATAAAAGAGAGACAGCGCTCTCATAGCATAATACCAATTATACAGAATGCTTTAGGAAAGGAGACAATTTTTCACTCACCTATACAGGAGCCTTTCGGGTCCAGGCTCAACTGTTGTGCTTGTGGAGTTCCTTATCGGTGAACTCCTAGACCTCTTTCGCTGCTCACTTTGCGTCACTCTGCACCTGGTCGTAGTTCGCTGGATACCTCCAATACAATCAATGACTGGTGTAGTGAGTGTAAAAAAACTGAAAGGGTCTTGGGAGTGAATAAAAACAGTAGGTTTATTGTGCAAATTTAACAAGAATAACTAAAGTGCATAAATGACATCTTTGTAAATTTGCACAATAAACCTACTGTTTTTATTCACTCCCAAGACCCTTTCAGTTTTTTTTACACTCACTACACCAGTCATTGATTGTATTGGAGGTATCCAGCGAACTACGACCAGGTGCAGAGTGACGCAAAGTGAGCAGCGAAAGAGGTCTAGGAGTTCACCGATAAGGAACTCCACAAGCACAACAGTTGAGCCTGGACCCGAAAGGCTCCTGTATAGGTGAGTGAAAAATTGTCTCCTTTCCTAAAGCATTCTGTATAATTGGTATTATGCTATGAGAGCGCTGTCTCTCTTTTATTCTTGTGTCCCCCGGCTGAGGTGGAGTAAGAAGACCTTTTAAAGAAGGGCAGTGACCACCCTAGATTAAGGCACAAGGCGTTTCACTCCAGAGCCTGGATCCAATTAGGCTCTGGAATTTGTAAGTGTGCAATTTTACCTACTATAACACATCCGTATAGAGGATTTCTACACTATCATTTCCCCTCTCTCCCCCTTTTTCTTTATATATTTTGCTGTGGAGCTCATCGAGACCATCAGAGGAGCTGACACGCCCAAGCAAATTTGCAACAAATGTGGAAGGGGTAATATTGAAATAATCTCAAGCACTTTTGATGCACTACCCGTCCACCTAGGAACTGGAACATTAACATCGTAGACTTTTCTTGACCATTCGCCGAAAGTTCTCTTTCCCCCCCCCCTTTTTTTCATGGACTAGACTGAGTATTTTAACTGGATTTTACTTCCACCGCTGCATTGTCCTTTTTGTTGCACCTGCACTTTATATCACTGGTGCACTCGCACTTTACTATAATTACCGCTACTGCACTTTAATATATTGCATATACCGAATATTGTGATTTTCCATACCCTTTGTAACTTGCATTTGCACTTTGTATTGCATACTGATGATCTGTGTGGTACATGCAATTAGCCTTCCAGGCACTGTTTAAGGAGTAATTGAAATCACTGCGCCACTAGTTAATCCTACTTTTTTGCTGACTCTACCTGCACATTCGTCGAGAGCCTGTGCCCCCTTCTAGTTGGCAGCATTTCCATATATTTCCACTTTATCCTTACTTACGAGCGCCTCCACCGAACCCTCCCTTACCTTTTCTATCTTGAGGCTCTCGATAGGTGTTGAGGCTGCCTTCCATCGATATGGAATTTAGATCAAAATTCGGTCATTGCCATGATGACATATTTGGAGATATAAACATCCAACCGGGTGACAATAAAATATGTGACACACATACCCTAAAGAAACAACTTGAAAAAGATCTGAAGAAAGAGATCCGGATTAAATGGGATGTTACTACCCTGAGTAAATATGTCAAAGACAACATGTACCAAGAGGCCTTAGATTCACCAAGAGCCTGGCAGGTGACAGCGAGGACACCATACTCCAAGAGAGATGGGAAAAAATGCTGGAAGGCTTTTCCATTCACAGCATGAAAATTATAATTGAAAGGAGAAACGAAATCCTAGTTGAGCTGAATGCAGGCATCACTAAGACGCATGAAGAACTCCTAAGAGTGTCCTCAGAACAAGAGATGAGCTCCTTCTTAGGACGACTCGAAAAAGATCTAGACAGACTGAACGAAGAAGTGAAAGAAAGAAAAAGAAGGAAGTATCTAAGAGACATTTCGGACTATAGAATAGGCAATGTCTGGAAACAAGGCTCGATCGAGAACCTGGAGAACCCACATCAAGGCCTAATGAAGACACCGACAAATGGAGCACCTATCATTCGTCCCAAGACGCCGATATATCAAAAACCTTATCCAGAAAGATCATCATATAGGACACCACTGCCCCAAAGAATAAGGAGGCAGTATGACCATAATCAAGGCCCATACAACGGAAACCCGTCTTATGGCCCATACGCAGGGAGACATCCATACCAAAACAATGGACCAACCCAGAATTACCCACCAACAAGGAGCGACCATCAGGGATACAACTACACCTACCAGCCTCCCCAAAGAAGATCTTGGCAGAATAATCCAAGAGGCAGGAATAACTACAACTATCAAAACTACTCAAATATCCCTACAAGCAATAGGTATGAATCCCTAGAAAATCATGTGGATTTTCACCAAGCCCACAAATCCCCAATCAGGAATTTGAGCACCCTCAGACGAGGCTGGTCCCCGGGAAAAAGACCCCTCCAAGAAGGGGGTGCAGATCAGGAAGACTTAGAAGACAACCGGAGAAGAAAAGAGAGACAAAGCAGACTGGAGGGATCTACAATCTAACCGATACACCTCTCACTGATGTACAAACCAAACTTCTAAGGAAAGGCCTGAAATACGCACCTACAGCCCATATGGATATCTTTGATGTCTATATAGATCTCCAGAAATTAAAAAGAATCTCTGCCTGAAAAAATATTTTGCCAAAAACCCAATAGAAAGAGCAAACACAATGCAGTTTTACCAACACACACACTTAAAGGAGAAATCAACATTTTTTCCTAAATCTCTTATTTCACAAGAGATCAATACATTCGAGCAAATGGTAATGGCAGACCTAGGAAAGCTCAAAACATCCACTAAAAGAGATAATCTCACAAAAAGGGAAAAAGGAGCCCTCAAAGAACTGGTTTCAAACGAATCAATTGAAATTAAACCAGCAGATAAGGGTGGAGGAGTAGTCATAATGACCGCGTCCTATTATAAAGAAGAAGCAGACAGGATCCTCAAAGACCTAGGAACATATAAATGTCTTAATAAAAATCCCACGAAGGATATTCAATGTAAATTCAACGAATACCTGGAACAAGGACACACTCTAGGTATACTTAATAATCATGAATTTAAATACCTAAAGGTTGAGCATCCGAGAATTCCGGTGTTCTACTTCTTACCCAAAATCCATAAAGACCAAACAAAACCACCAGGAAGGCCGATCATTTCTGGAATCGGCTCAATTTCGAGCCGTGTATCAGAATATTTGGACCACCAACTCCAACCCTACGTTGTTAATACAACAGCGCACTTGAAAGATACAACTGATATTTTGAACATACTGAAAGAAGTGATATGGCAAGATGATCTCCTATTAGTAACCAGTGATGTGCAATCATTATACACTATTATCCCACACCACAAAGGGCTGGAAGCCATTGACCACTTTCTAAAGAAAGCTGACAAATTGCAACCAGAACAAATCGTGTTCATTTTAGAAGGTATTCGTCTGATTTTAGAAAATAATTATTTTTATTTTAATGAAGATTTTTATTTGCAGCTCAACGGTACAGCAATGGGAACCCGTTTTGCCCCGTCATATGCTAATCTTTTTATGGCCCACTGGGAGGAATCTAGACATGTGCACAGCACAAAATTTCGTTTTGAACTAATGCATTAGTACTAAAATGCAATTTATTTAGTTGCTAAAGAAATTCGTTTTCAGTTCTTTAGTATGAAAACTAATTTCATTCATCTGAAAACCAGTGGATACAATTACTATTGTAGTGGCTTCTCAGAGGGCTGAGATCGCTGCTTGTTACAGTATCTCTCACTCTCAGCACACTATGGGCCATATTATATAGCTGGTGCTAACATAACCAGAGCTGTTGTAAACTTCCCAGAGCTATTATAGCCTATGGAGGTTTTCAGTTACAACAGCTCTGGTTAAGTTAGCACCAACATTGTAATACTGCCCCGTGTCAGGCAAAGCTGTTACAGTAACTGACTGCTGCTCATCACAGCGCTCAGAGTTTCAGTAAAACTAGTAAATAATATTTTTATATATAAGACGTTAGAACAATATTATTTTCTTGTTTTACTGAAACTCTGAGCGCTGTGATGAGCAGCAGTCAGTTACTGTAACAGCTGAGCCTGATACATTGTACTGAGAGATAATGTAACAAGCAGCCGATCTCCGCGCTCACAGCCACTGGATTTAAAGGGCTAAAAAAAAAAGGCTCCTCTCTGTATAATGTTTAGAACATCCTCCTGCATTAATTAATACCCCTCTCTGTATAATGTATACAACATCCACCTGCATTAATTAATACCCCTCTCTGTATAATATATAGAACATCCTCCTGAATTAATGTCCCTCTCTGTATAGAACATCTTCCTGCATTGGCATGTGGAGGGTGCAGAACTTCGGATGTTGCGATGTTGCGCTCTTCATTGCTGGTCTCCTTCACTCATCAATATAATATCACAAAGAGGACTGAAACTAAAATGTAGTGCATTTTATTTTAGTTTCTTTCGTTTTTTGTACTGAGCAGTTTCGTTTCTCTTGAGTCATACTAAAACTAAATTATCCAAAATTCGGACTAAATCGCTTTAGTACTAAAACGAATGCACATGTCTAGAGGAATCCTTTTTGTCTCTGTATCAGGAAAATTTAGTCTGTTACAAGAGATACATCGACGATATCTTTTTAATCTGGAAAGGAGGAGAAAATGTTTTGCGAGAATTTTTAACTAAATTAGATCAGAACAACAGGGGAATTAAACTTACAACAACATGGAGCAACGTAAATATTAACTTTTTAGATCTGAATATTTATATTCAAGATAACACGATAAGGACCAAAACATTTTTTAAGCCAGTTGATGTAAACAGTTTTATTGAGAAAACTAGTTGCCACCTGCCACAATGGCTAGACGGAGTGCCAAAAGGCCAGTTTCTACGCATTAGAAGAAATTGCACAGACCTCAGCATGTACGACACACAGTCAAACCAACTGAAAGACGATTTTATCGAAAAAGGATATGACACACACATACTAGAAAAATCCAGATCTGAAGTAAGGAATCTACAACAACATGATCTATTGAAAAATAAGAAAAAAAGTGAACCTGCAGGGCCCAACTCGAACGTACCATTCATCTTTACCTACAATGCCCAAAATAAAATAGTTAGACGAACCATAAGAAAGTATTGGCCAATCTTGAGGAAAGACCCAATATTGAAAGACTGCCTACCAGAAAATCCAAGGATCATCTGCCGTGGTGTGAATAATTTAAAAATGAAACTCACACATAAGCATACACAGAAGAATACTACGCGTTCTAACCACTTTAACATCCAAAAAGGCTTTCACCAATGTGGGAACTGTCTAAACTGCAGAAACACGCGCAGTAAGAAACAAGTCATCACAACACTAGACGGCATCACAGGACCAATAACAATCAAAGACGTGATCACCTGCTTCACAAAGAATGTGATATACCTACTGATCTGCCCATGTGGCCTGAAATATGTTGGAAGGACAACTAGACCACTTAATGTGCGCATACAAGAACACATTAGGAACATTAGAAACGGACTAGAAAATCACAGTGTCCCATTGCATTTTAAACTGAAACATGCACAGAACCCAGAAGGCCTGAAATTTATAGGAATAAAGAAAGTAGAAACACCATGGAGAGGCGGTAATTTCGAAAAAATTATCGGACAAACCGAAATGAGCATGATTTTCAAACTGGACACATTGCAGCCCCAAGGTCTCAATGCCGATTTCGAGCTCTGCCATTTTTTTAATTAACACCCTATTTCTGATTTTATGTTTTACCCCCGTTGCAGTTTTTATCAAGTTCAATCTCTCCCTATTTTATTTCTCTTATAGATACACTGTATTAACCACCTTTTAATCCTTTTACTCAAAGTTTTTTTGGGTTTATTTTTGACTGATATTCAATGTTTTTATGACCATTTTACAAGTTGACCAGTGATAGGTTTGGTCCTCCTCTATTTTATAATCCATTGTAATGTTTTTATCATGTGATTGGTTTTTTGAGTGCCACTTATGTAAAATTATCCTTGTTAAATGGAGTCCAGGGCCCCACATACATATAACCAATTATACACTGTATGGACCATCTACACCCATCTTCATGTGGCTTATACAAATAGGTATTACCATACCTTCAATTGGGTCCCATTTAAATGCCTTGTACATAAGGAATTACTCCCCTTTCCATCTCCCTAATTGAGCTTATTTCTAAGACACCATATAGACTGGCGTGGATTTCACCCCCGTTATGTGGCTTATGTACCGCGTTATATACACATAAACCCCCATAGGTCCCATCAACCAGACCCACACATCGGCAATTACCCCCTGGTTTAATGTTCTCCCTCCCCTGATTTAATGTATGTGGCAGTAGTGCACCATATAGACCGTTGTGGACCCCCGACAACTTCACACATACACTCAACGGCACGCAATGTGAAGTGGAACGCAAATAACGCGGTGAAACGCATATCCAAGATGGCCGCGACGCTGACTGATGACGCAATAGACGTCACATGGTTACGGCGCCACACGAACCCGGAAGTCCACTCCCGGCACCTACAGAGACACTGCCTCCGATTTTCCAATAAAAAGAGGACCCCCAAGAGGCCTCAGATCCCCCCCCATTCACTTTTTACCGACTGAAGAAGGTGCAGGCTGCACCGAAACGCGTCTCGTTCCCCATTCTTCCCCCTGTACTCTTTTATAATTGTATATCCATATGTCATTTATGCACTTTAGTTATTCTTGTTAAATTTGCACAATAAACCTACTGTTTTTATTCACTCCCAAGACCCTTTCAGTTTTTTTACACTCACTACACCAGTCATTGATTGTATTGGAGGTATCCAGCGAACTACGACCAGGTGCAGAGTGACGCAAAGTGAGCAGCGAAAGAGGTCTAGGAGTTCACCGATAAGGAACTCCACAAGCACAACAGTTGAGCCTGGACCCGAAAGGCTCCTGTATAGGTGAGTGAAAAATTGTCTCCTTTCCTAAAGCATTCTGTATAATTGGTATTATGCTATGAGAGCGCTGTCTCTCTTTTATTCTTGTGTCCCCCGGCTGAGGTGGAGTAAGAAGACCTTTTAAAGAAGGGCAGTGACCACCCTAGATTAAGGCACAAGGCGTTTCACTCCAGAGCCTGGATCCAATTAGGCTCTGGAATTTGTAAGTGTGCAATTTTACCTACTATAACACATCCGTATAGAGGATTTCTACACTATCATTTCCCCTCTCTCCCCCTTTTTCTTTATATATTTTGCTGTGGAGCTCATCGAGACCATCAGAGGAGCTGACACGCCCAAGCAAATTTGCAACAAATGTGGAAGGGGTAATATTGAAATAATCTCAAGCACTTTTGATGCACTACCCGTCCACCTAGGAACTGGAACATTAACATCGTAGACTTTTCTTGACCATTCGCCGAAAGTTCTCTTTCCCCCCCCCCTTTTTTTCATGGACTAGACTGAGTATTTTAACTGGATTTTACTTCCACCGCTGCATTGTCCTTTTTGTTGCACCTGCACTTTATATCACTGGTGCACTCGCACTTTACTATAATTACCGCTATTGCACTTTAATATATTGCATATACCGAATATTGTGATTTTCCATACCCTTTGTAACTTGCATTTGCACTTTGTATTGCATACTGATGATCTGTGTGGTACATGCAATTAGCCTTCCAGGCACTGTTTAAGGAGTAATTGAAATCACTGCGCCACTAGTTAATCCTACTTTTAGTGCCTGCCTTAACTCTGTGCCCCCCGGCGATCTGGAGGGAGAGAGGTCCGAAGGACCTCCCCCCTCCCTTTCAGGCGCCTCCTCCGCACACGCGGGGGGCGCCTGAATTAGATGTCATTGCGCCGCCGCAATGACATCTAATGGCCCCGCCGGGGTCCCGGAGTGCTGGGCTGACATCCAAGATGTCAGCCCGCACCGGGGGGCGCAGCAATCCGCTGGAATGCTGCCTCCTGTGCATGGACGTGCTCAGCGTGTCCATAGCACAGGAGAACCACTTGGCTGGACGCGCTGAGCGCTTCCATAGCAGCCAAGTGGTTATTTAGAGTAAATCTGCTTGTTTTGCATTTGCAAAGTATAACCATATCTTATTTTATTGGCATGCTATACATATTTATTGGAAGCGTTAAATAACACTGAAATTAAACTCAAAATCAGGATCAACTTTATGATCATTTCAAATAGCCGCTACCTGCACAGCGATTTAACATGAAAACAGGTGCAGAAGGCAATCAGCTGCCACTGGACCATCAGGGAATTGAGAGGTTAGAGACCCAGTGACTTTCGAGGGCCTAGCCCAGAGGCAGCTTGTCCGGAAGTGGAGCAGGGGGGACACATCATCAAATAGACCACAGCCCCCCCACATTATACCGCCGGAATGTCCCATCTTGCACGTACCCTGCTGCGTCCAAGCAAGCACTCAAGCAGTGGCACGAGCGGCTGCCTGCTTGGATGGTTCAAGGGCGCTGAAAGTGACACCCGGACCCGGTCAATATACAACCCCCCTCTCAGCTGTCACCCAAGGCGCTCCACCCTGCCCCCCCTTAGTACACTACTGGTATACACAAAATGAGGTATAAATATCTGTTATAGAGGGAAGGGAGACCTTGATGATCTTCTCAGATTTCCTCATTATCCGCTGCAGTCTCTTGTAATCCAAAACAGTGCAAATCCCAAACTAGACAGTGATACAGCTTCTGAGAATGCTCTCTATAGTCTCTCTATATAATGTAGAAGGATAGAGGGTGGGAAATGGACTTTCTCCAGCATACACAATAAGTAAAAACGTTACTGGGCTTTCTTTGCTGTGGAACTGGTGTTGAGAGACCAAGGGAGAGTCTTCCCCAAATGAACACAAGAAATTTCTCTTGACAATTTCCAAAGAGGAGTTGTCAATAATCAGCAGTGACTATTGTCACGACCACTACGCGCGCTGCTGCGCAAAGACGCCGGGTTAAGCCACTCACTATCTGTCTATCCTAGACCCAGATAATTACGCACGCTTATCTACCCGTCCCGGCCACACTTTCTCTCACAACAGGCACATAGAGCGCAATATACTGATCCCAGGATTGCAACGCAGTACAAGTCTTCTCCTGAAGCGCGTACTAACTACGTCTCCCACAATCCCTGCAGTCTCTTTTTCCTATTCTTTTAGTAACGCTGCCACCAGTCCTCATGGACACCACGCGCGTCGCGACTGGAGATGCAGGGCTTAAACAACCGCACTGTCTCCTGACGACCGCAACTCGCAATTTCTTATATATAACCGAGCTTAAAGCAAATAGCAATACTCCCAATCTCTTAGTTAGCGTGGATTTCATCAGCCAGAGTCAAAACTTAAATACTTTTTTGTTTATTTATGATAGAAAAATCACAGTGCTTTGTTACATAAAAAATTATAACTAGAATAAATCAATTAATTACACACTACACAGCAAATAAAAGAAAAAGGGTGAACCATAGAGCAATTACTTACGAAGAGCTATTCAGTAAGCTAGCATCAGTGGTCTCCTGGAGCCTGGAGATAGAGCATGGACAGATCAGTCCTCTTTCGAAGGTACCCCAAGTGATCAGCCCCAGCACATGGCCAGTTTTCAGAATTTATACACTTCCTGCTCCTTCCAGCCCACCCCCAAATGGCCCAGTGTCCTGCACTACATTTACTAGAGTCACCTTTGCTACAGCGCATGTCAATTAATCTTTAATTGCCCAAAAGTGTCCCTCTTCCCCCAGACCTCTCTTTTATAGGGCGGATATGTGTTTATATACATATATTGTCTTGACACTTTACCCACATCTCTTATCTTCATTTATTTTGTTTTTTATATTTGTGTTGTGTTTTATGTCTCTTTTTTTGTCTTAATAAATGGTGATTTGTACTGGGACCCAATTCCCTTTAGTGACTTTCCTCGTATTACGGTACGTTGGACTGTTATGAGTTTATACGATATACAGATTTTTGGTGGGTTAGGCCCTTGGATTGTGGTGCCTGGAACCTTGTAGGGTGTTCCTCGTTTGGAATTTCCCTGTTTTTTGTGATTCTATTGGTGAGGTTTTAGTGCCTAGGTTGGTGCCATACTGTAATACTTTAATGACCTGAACAAACATCTTAAAAAACAGATTAGGGCAAAATGGGAGATTTCCTCGCTACAGAACTATATAGAGTAGATAAAGGAATATACCAAGGGGTTTAAGAATTCAGACTCCCCCTGCTAATCATTTGAAAGAGAAATTAAAGATTGGCAGCCTGCTGCTATTTGTTGTTCCAATACCTTTATGTCTATATTGGTTGCTCAGGGAAAAGAGGAATTATCTGTGGTTAATGAATTAATTGAATCTGATTTAAAGGCAGTTCAAACATTTAAAGAGCATGAACTATTCATTACACTGGAACAAAAGCTCCAGGGGAATCTTGACCAATATGATAATGCTATTCGTGAACGTAAACAGCGTAAATTTCGCTCTGATCTTTCTGATTATAAGAGTGGATATGTATTCAAATATACAAATTAATTTCGAATCCCAGAGTGACCGTTACTCCACATCTGAATAGGAGTCTTCAGATGCGGAGTTAGAACAGACACGCAATCCGCGGAGTAGAAGGGGTATCCTTAAGAAATCTGCATCTTTTTTAGAGGCAGATCAAGAATTAGATCAATGGGACAAACCCATGTGGAATCACAGGGGTCAAAGAGAAATGGGCGGAGGAAACAGAGAGAGGATGAAAGGGAGGGGAGAACAGGATCGGGGAGGAAGAGGTAATCCCCATGGACACCCCTAATGCTATGCAAATTATCAATCTTGCCAATATGTCCCTATCCTCTAATTAACAGAAGATTTTTGAGAAAGGTTTGTCTTTCATTCCTACCCCTTCCTTTGACCTTTTCTCTCGGATCAAAGATATCCATATTTTCGCTAGGAAACTAGCGCTACATAAATTCTTTAAAATGAAGGATATTAGAGAAATTGAAAATCTTGGTCTGGAAGCTGGTGATTTACCAAGGTTTAACATTTTGGTGGACCTTGTTGATGAAAATCAAGCTCCTCAACCTAATCTTGATACTGGGTTACGATTAAAGAGTAACTTTACATCATGTATTTCACAATACAGCCACATCAACATGTTCTGCAAGATGGTCTGTCAAGATATTGAAGGCCTACAGGACCGACATGATTTTTATTCTATTAAAAAAATTCTTAGTTATAAGGAAAGGTTGGCTTTCAATCAAGTCAACAATCAAGAGAAGATTTCACCAGAGTGACTACAGAGAGTTCACCACAAGATGTAAACCATGGGTGAGCCTCAAAAACAGGAAGGCCAGATTAGAGTTTGCCAAACAACACCTAACAAAGCCTTCACAGTTCTGGAACAAGATCCTATGGACAGATGAGACCAAGATCAACTTGTACCAGAGTGATGGGAAGAGTATGGAGAAGGAGAGGAACTGCTCATGATCCTAAGCATACCACCTCATCAGTGAAGCATGGTGGTGGTAGTGTCATGGCGTGGGCATGTATGGCTGCCAATGGAACTGGTTCTCTTGTATTTATTGATGATGTGACTGCTGACAAAAGCAGCAGGATGAATTCTGAAGTGTTTCAGGCAATATTATCTGCTCACATTCAGCCAAATGCTGCAGAACTCATTGGACAGCGCTTCACAGTGCAGATGGACAATGACCCAAAACATACTGCAAAAGCAACCAAAGAGTTTTTGAAGGGACAGAAGTGGAATGTTATGCAATGGCCAAGTCAATCACCTGACCTGAATCCCATTGAGCATGCATTTCACTTGCTGAAGACAAAACTGAAGGGAAAATGCCCCAAGAACAAGTAGGAACTGAAGACAGTTGCAGTAGAGGCCTGGCAGAGCATCACCAGGGATGAAACCCAGCATCTGGTGAGGTCTATGCATTCCAGACTTCAGGCTGTGATTGACTGCAAAGGATTTGCAACCAAGTATTAAGAAGGGAAAGTTTGATTTATGACTATTATTCTGTCCCATTACCTTTGGTCGCTTAACAAGTGGGAGGCACATCTGCAAACTGCTGTAAGTCCTACACCGTTCACCTGAGTTGGATGTACATACCCTCAAATTAAAGCTGACGTCTGCAGTTAAAGCACATTGTGTTTGTTTCATTCCAACTCCATTGTGGTGGTGTATAGAGCCAAAGATGTTAGAATTGTGTTGATGTCCCAATATTTCTGGACCTGACTGTATGATAAGCTACCATCAGATCCCACTTCTATGTATTCTTCAGTGCTGCATGAACTTCTCCTGAATGCACAACTTAATGGGTTAATTTCCAAAAAAGAATATGAATTTATGAAGACAGATGCTCCCAGAATTGCAACGTTTTATAGTCTCCCTAAGATACATAAAGGAAAAACTCCTCCACCAAGGAGACCCATTGTGTCAGGGGTTGGAAATCTTACACAAAATACTAGCATCTATATTGATAAAGTTCTGAGATATTATGTTGAGAAGTTGCCCTCGTATCTCCGTGATTCAAAACAATTGTTTAATTTACTTGATGAACAACCACCATTAGTTGATAGTTGCTTATGCAGCCTTGGTATCGAAGCACTTTATTGTAGTATTCCACATGCTCTAGGTCTACGGGTAGTTTTTTGAGCACTTGAGAGAGATCAAGTTGAGGATAGGGGGATTGAATTTATGATCAATTTGCTTAGGTTCATTCTTGATCATAATTATTTTCTGTTTGGACGTCAATTCTTCATACAGAAAGTGGGTGTGGCCATGGGTTCTCCATGTGACCCCACCATTGCTAATATCTTTTTGGGATGGTTTGAAGATGAGTGTATTTACAACAACAACCCGTTTAGTGGCTCGATCTTAGTTTGGAAATGTTATATCGATGACGTATTGCAGTTCTGGTCAGGGGAGGAAGCTTCCTTTGGAGTGTTTGTTGATCAATTAAATCACAATCGTTTTAATTCGAAGTTTACATTCAAAATTCAAACATCAAGTATTCATTTTCTGGATGTCACGATTAAATCTCAGTTAGATGGCTTCAATACCACGCTCTTTAAGAAAACAACTGCTACTAATAGTCTTCTCAATTGGAGGAGTTTTCATCCGATCCCACAAAAGAGCGGCATCCCCATTGGACAATATCTAAGAATTAAACATACGTGCAATACCTTTGATCAGTTTAAGGAGAAAACTGATCGATTACGTATGGATCTAAGAGCTAAAGGCTATCCCGACAGAGTATTGAAAAAAGCTTACAAGAGGGCCTTGCTCTCTGAAAGGGCTAAATTACTGGAGGATCAGCATCCGGTAGAAAATCGTACCATACATTTTATAGCCAATTTCAACACTGGTTGGGATGAGATTAAGGGGATCTGTAGTAGATATTGGCCACTCCTTACTGCAGATGAACCTCTCATGGATGTACTTTCTAAAAGGGTGTAGATTACCGCTAGATGGTGTCCGTCGTTGCAAGATAAATTGGTATATAGTCATTTTAATGAACTTGCTAGACCTCAAACGTGGTTGCGAACGCCTATTAATGGCACTTATGCTTGTGGTAAATGTATGGCATGTAAAATGGTCAAAAAAGACTCTAAAAAAGTGACCCTTAAGGATGGTAAGGATTGGTTAATTAAAGAATTTTTCAACTGTAATACTAAGGGTGTAATCTATCTGCTGAGCTGTCCTTGTGATAAAGTTTATGTCAATAAAACCATCAGAGCGTTAAAGATCAGAATCTTAGAACATGCACGATCCATTGATAGAAATCTTGACTCTCCGGTTGCAAGGCATTTTTCAAATTACCATCATGGTTGTTCTAGCGGTCTGAGATTTATGGGTCTTGATAGGATTGTATTGGGACCAAGAAAAGGAAATCTTGATAGATTGCTATTAAAACGAGAAGCTCAATGGATCTATAGATTGAATTCCTTATCTCCCAGAGGTCTCAATGAGGGATTTACTTTCACTCCCTTCATTAGGGATAGTTAATTTTGGTGTATCCTGCTTTTTCGATACTATTATGTCGGCCAATTAGTTGGTGGCAATAGTCGCATTATTTACTCTGCGTGTTGCTTCCCCCATGTATTATTGAGGTAATAGATATATCTATACAGACATGCTGTCTGGTATTGCTTAATAATTTGTCGCTGTGATTTTTGATTACTTTATTTAATATTATTATATTGTTTATATATTTTGTATATATGGCCACTTCATTATCATCTTATATTTAATTAATTCTTTATTTATTTTTCGTTATGATTGAACATTTCTTATTTGATATTGTTCAGTTTAATTGCGTTTAATATATATTTTTCTGCAGTTTTTCTTTTAATTTTTTAGTTTGTTATTTTGGTGCTGGTTTTTATTCAATTGTTTATTATTGGTTGTTTTTTTTTTTGTTATATATATATTTTTTTCCTTGTTTTTGGGTATTTTTGTAACTTCCTGAGTATATACATGGCCCCTTTGATTACATAATTCTGGAGCTTAGGTTATCTCACGCTGTATTGCTCCTGGTTATGTTTTTATGCATACCGGTGATGATACTGTATCTTTGATACGGCACTGGCCCTTCTTACGCATGCGCACCTGTTTTCAGTGCGCAGGGAGGCTTTTGAACGATGAGATTTCTTTGTGGGCTGAGTGCACGTTCTTTGACGCGTCCTTTGCCTGCTGGGGGGCGGGTCTTAAAGGGAACCATACACATGGCTTTGGAACGCAAACCGGATACGTGCCTTGACACGCACGCCATTTACGTATGGGAGATTTCAGCGTCTATATTATTGATGGCCAGGTAATTGGTGGACTTATATATATTACTGTCTTAGCACTAGGATGCCATACATTCTTTCCTCTGATGAAGACAGCATGAGGATGTCAATACGCATCGGGTGTTTGTTTGTTATGTATTTGTCTTAACACATGGTTGGATGTGGTTTTTAACTGCCGGGGTGCCCTTTAAATCCCCGTTTAAAACTGCTGGTTTCTGTTGGGTTGGTGGATGCTTAATGATTTATTACAGATGAATTAATAACTTTCTTGTTGTGCATACCGCTCGCTGGTTAGAGTATTATCTGCCATTTGCCATTTACCTTTTGGTCATATGCACTATAATTAATCATTCTGTGTGTATTTATCGAGTGATCAATCTTTTATAGGGTGGATATATGTTTATATACATATATTGTCTTGACACTTTACCCACATCTCTTATCTTCATTTATTTTGTTTTTTATATTTCTGTTGTGTTTTATGTCTCTTTTTTTATGTCTTAATAAATGGTGATTTGTACCGGGACCCAATTCCCTTTAGTGACTTTCCTCGTATTACGGTGCGTTGGACTGTTATGAGTTTATACTATATACGTGACTATTACTACATACTCTTCTCTGTTTTGCCGAAGCTAAATTCCCTGAACCCAAGCTTTTCATGTCTTTGTTTTATAGTATGCATTGTAAAAGCAACAATGGAACAAGGCAAACTAATGAAACTGAAAACATTTATATCTTTTTATTTCCATAATTACTGTAATGACTGGAAGACAACCTATTTGAAGCAGGGTGATCATCATATGCCTTTGATTATCATCTGTTTATGGCGGTTATAAGTCACATATTATATTTATCACTTTACAGCCTCAAAATATGGCATTGTAAACTATGAACAGCATGTATCATTATCAACCCTTCTAGTCTTCACAGAAGTATACTTTTTTGCTAAACAGGTTTAAATAACAATTACAAAATGTAACATGTCTCATGAAGATATTTTGTCAATAAATTATAACAATAATGTTGTTAATTATAATAATGCCTGATTTTCTGAAAACTATTTTTGATCTCTCCTGCTCAAAAAATTATATTTTATATATTTCATGAGTGGGTACATACACCTACTGCAAGATCCCTTAACTCTTTCACTACCAAGATCGACTATACTTGATCTGCAAGGCAAACGGCTCATGGCCCAATATTGAGTACAGCCAATCTGGTGTCCTACTGGAAAGAAATTTGTTTGCAAATAGGCCCCTACATTTTTTAGCAACATTAGCATGATAACCAATGTGCTAACAATCTTTAACCACTTGAATGCTAAGGACGCGCTCAGCGCGTCCTCAGCATTCCCGCTGGTGTGCTGAGGACGCGCTGAGCGCGTCCTCACATTGGGGTCAGCGTTCGGCCGGGTTCCGGCCGATCGCTGGCCCCTCCGGTGCGGGCTGACATCCTGGATGTCAGCCCGGCATCCGGACCACCAGCCGCCAGAATTAGGTGTCATCGCGGGGGCGCGATGACACCTAATTCAGGCGCCCCCCCCCGCATGTGCGGAGGAGGCGCCTGAAAGGGATGGGGGGAGGTCCTTCGGACCTCTCTCCCTCCCGATTGGTGGCTCTGCGGGGCTTAACCCAGGCATCATTTGGAAGGGCACAGCCTGCCCTTCCAAATGATGCCTGGCATTAACCCCTGGGGAGCTGGATCGCGAATCGGCCAAGCCTCCGGGAACTCCCCCAGAGGACTGGCGTCATCGTGCGTAGCACGATGACGCCAGTCCTAGAGTTAACCCCTAACTGCCACCAACTGTGGAGATAGGGAGTTCCAATGAACTCCCTATCTCCCGATCCGTGGCAGTTAGGGGTTAAATTTTGGTATGGTTGGATCGGCCAGAGCATGGCCGTTCCAACGATACCAAACATGAAAGTGTAAAATTTTGTAAAAAAAAGAAAAAGAAAAATTAAAAAAAATAAAATAAAAAAAAAATATATATTTTTTTTAACACTTTTTTTTATTTTTTTGGGTTTGTTAATGCAGCAATATTGTTCCCATTTCAATTATAATGTGAACAATGATGCTGCACTAACGATTTTTGTATGCGGTGCGTTTGTTAAAAAAGTGTCATTTTCCCCAAAAAAAAATGTAACGAGACCCCATCTCTAATTTTTTTAACAAGCGCACCCCATACAAAATATAACCGCAATTGCTCGCATGTTAAAATGTGAAAAAAACACTTTACACGTTGTAAATTATTGAAAATACATATTTTATTGCATTTTTTGTTATAATATACAGACATGACATAACGTATACATATAATAATGACATATTATGAATCTACTGAGTCTGACGGAAAGAACGATATATAATATGTCTGGTCATATACTAAAATAAGCCTTCAAAACACGTTTAAACATGATGCGCAAAACAGGTAAAAATGACCTCAGCACAGGGGCGGGAAAAGCCTCAGCAGCGAAAGGGTTAAAACCATCTGGGAAATGTGTTCCCAGTTGCTTCAGCCTGGAGTCAAACGCTGCAATAGTTCTCTATGAACAGCAGATGGCAACATAGTTACATAGTTACATAGGCTGAAAAAAAGACATACATCCATAGAGTTCAGTCTTTCCACATCACCTATTGATATTGATCCAAAAGAAGGCAAAAAACCCAGTCTAAAAGAAAGATGTGCTGGAGTTGGCGCTTCTTGTCCTGTTAGTGGTTCCTTCTGCTGCACCCCGTGGCTCAGAAGTGTGGTTTCCTTACAGGGTTACCATCCTCCGTGTCGCTCAAAATATAAAATGACTCACTTAGAGCAATATTGTAAAATGGTGTGCAAACAAAGAAGAATGTCGTACTCACATTTGCTGGTGTCTTATCGATCAGACACCAGATTTGAAGGCAGCCGGTGACTTCAGAAGGTGCAGCGGATCACCTATCAGCCTCAGCCACCTTCTCGGTGAATATAAGCATCCAGAACCCGGGATAGGCATAAAATAAGGCAAATTTTATTAGTAATAAGGTATACTGTATATTTTATTACTAATAAAATATACAGTATACCAAAACGCATTTTGCATAAAAAGCTTCATCAGTTGGTGCTACCCAGTCTGAAGTGCTCGCCAATGTGCAACACACTGGGGAAAAAATCCTTCTTGACCCCAGAATGGCGTCATATTTCTCCTTGAATCAAGAATCTTTTACCCACATATTAAATATTATAACCCATAATATTCTGTTTTTTCAGGAAGCCAGACAGTCATTGTTTAAAAGTCTGCACAGACTCTGACCCATCCACCTCAACAGGCAGAGAATTCCACAGCTTTATTGTTCTCACCGTAAAATAACCCTTCCTACGCTTTAGGCTGAATTTCCTTTCGTCCAGTCTAAATGGGTGACCTCGTGTCCTGTGTATAGTTCTGTTAATGAATAGGTTTCCAGACAATGGTTTATAATGGCCCTGTATATATTTATATAAAGTTATCAGATCCCTCTAAGGCACCATTTCTCTAAACTAAACAGATTTAAGCTTGCTAGTCTTTCCTCATAACTACCGGCTGGGTAGAGTAGAGGTAACATCACTGCTCTGCGTGGAGAGAGCCTGTGGAGTCATGGGTTCGATCCCGATGAGCACCTCTCCAGTAAGTGTCCTTGGGCAAGACACCTAACGGTACATACTCGCCACCCAGGACATACTTGAAAATGAGAGAAATCTCAATGTATCCTTCCTGGTAAAGTACTTTCTCAAAAAATAAAAAATCTTCCGTTCCCCTTATTAATTTAGTTGCCTGTCTCAGCACTATTTCTAGCGCCAAAATATATTTTGTAAAATGGGTGCCTAAAATTGCACGGCATATTCAAGGTGTCTAACCATTGATTTATACAGAGGCAAAATTATGTTTTCATCCCAAGAGTGAATTCCCCTTTTAATACATGCCAATACCTTGCTGGCCTTGGCGGCTGCTGTTTGACATTGGGCATTGTTGCTGAGTTTGGTGTCTATGATTATTCCCAAATCCTTCTCCTGCTTTGCTTTCCCTAACTCTGTACCATATAGGGTATAAGTGGCTTGTGTGTTCTTCACTCCTAAGTGCATAACCTTGCATTTATCTACTTTACACTATTTATGTGCCAGACCCCCATGTGCCAGACCCCCATTTTACCTAAATCCCTTCTGCAGTGAAGTAACATCCTGCTCACATTGTATTACTTTTCCTAGTTTTGTGTCCTCTGCAAACACTGACACATGACTGACTGACATCTGCCTGTCAAATAGATTATTACAGTAAGAAATGCATTGGGAATATTTCCAAATATTTCTTACTGTTTAAATAATTAAAAAAGATTTTCTAATAAAAAACACTGGTTCTTGACAGTAGTTTTCTGGAGCAGTTGGTAGTTCAGTGGTTAATGGGCTACAGCTACAGTATATCTCTTGCTTTTCGCCATTATCTCCAAACGACAGATTATTACAGTTTTAAAGTTAATGGGCTAAATTGCAATCTTCACGCAAATGTTTGCGCCGGTGCAAATAATCATTGCCACGTGGGGTAAAACTATTTGCGCCGAATCCCGTATTACATAGTCAGTGCAACAACCGCGCGCAAATCGTCTACCGTACTTTGCGCGTCCTATACTTAACATTGTGAGCGCAAATACGAATGTGCGCTGGTACGAGTATGGTATTACAATCTATTTCGCGGTAATTACCGCATGGCCTTTGCGCGCATGATTTTAGCAACTCCTAAAAGCTGGTGCTAACGGCAAATTTGAACAACCTGGCTAACCCCAAATATCCAAGCCCATAAAAAGAAATGCACCAAAGCACAGTGGCCCATTCAAATCATACCAAACCAATACAATGGATGAAGTTGTGGGTGCATGTATTATTGCTGCAGCATATATGCTCAGATTGACAGTGGCAGACGCAATTTGTTAACGTGAGACAGGTGTGGTTCTTAATTCTGATTGGCTGAATCTCAAAAAAAGACTGCTCGCGCAAAGATTTTTGCGCGAGACGGTACTGCGCGTGAATTTGGGCGCGTCCTGTTTGCGCACACAATTGATTGGCGGATGAAAAAACGAGCGAGGATTGTAATTCCAATTGTGATTTGCACGTGCAAAACTTTAACGCTTGGCGCAAAGATTTTCACTTTGCGCGAGGATTTTTGCGTTAAGAATGTAATGTTGCCCAATGTGTGGTAATAGGTGCCCTTCACTATTGTCAGGGTATTTCATATGAAGAACTTTGAGTTATTTCATCAGATTTAGGCTCGAGATAGAATATAATCGGCAAGGTGGGGAGGGACACCCCTTGTATAGTTTTGGAGTAACACCAGAGGCATAGCATGAGTTGTCAGCGCCCGGGTCAAGGAAAGAATTGCGTCCCCCCAACCTGTGGACACGGTAACACACCCTGATTCCCTTCCACCAGTGCAGTATTGACCCCCTTACCCCACAAGCACATGTATTGTATATTAACAAAATACTGATATAATATGTAAATGAAACACACATGCCCCCCATGCTACGCCACTACCAGTCACACTGTCCCAGTATATCCTAGCATAGTTCCACTCTCACACTATACTCTCTCCCAGTACCCCAGTCATCCTCTTCAAGTACCCCCAGTGTCACAAATCCCTCCGGATGCTAAAACGCTGCTCCCTTTAGACAGTTCCCTATCTATCCCTGCAATCCTTGAGTGGTTGGTAATCTGGCACTCCTTAGGGACACAACCAGAGATAAGGGTTAACAAGCCCCAGGAGGTATTCCACAAGCCGGCCTTCACAGTCAGATATATTCTTAAGGCAGAGACATAAAAATAAGACAGGGCTAACAGGAGATGCCTGAGCAGTATACAAACAAGGAGAGACAGAACACAAACCGTGATACGTATGTAGCGCTGTGTTTAAATCCTTGTTGTGGCAGTACCTATTTTTGGCCACCGGAGGGAGACAAGCGAAATGTGAGACACTGAATATTACATTGGGACTACATTTCCCGGCATGCTTTGGGAACGGACACAGGAAGTGGGTGGGGCTGAGGGACTTAAATCCTGAGCCTCGTGGAGAGAGCTGGCAGAGCGCGCCAGGGAGTGAGAGAGACAAGACACAGTGCTGCAGAGAGTAACAGTGACCAGGCCGGAGCGCAAGTGCGGCCTAACAGAGGAACAGATCGGGTTATCAGTTATTCCCGAAGAAGACCCAGTGATCCACCAGATTACCCAAGCGGCTAGAGAGGAAGTGGAGGACCCCGAGTGAGGAGTACCGCAGATCGATCGGACCGGGAGAGCAGGCGGTAAGCTGGACAAGTCGAGGCCGGTGCAGAAAGCCAGACAGCGGATCCAGAAGCAAGTAACCCCAGTCAATATCGAGCGGAGAGACGTCCTGGGTCAGCGGAGCCTCGAGTACCTGGCGGATGGGTGAGAGGCCTTCCAGGCCGTTGTAAAACTCAAGTAAAGCATGCTGCTGTTTGTTTCCAAAACCCACAGAGCCCCAACTTGACTAGTCGAAGACATCTCTTAAGCAATTCACTGGCCAGTTGAATATAGTACCCGGGTACCGCAACACACACACACACTTACATTCCGGGACTTAACCTGTGCAGGACTCACTCCCCAATCACAAGAAGGGGTTAAAGATACGTCTTTCATTATTCTTTTCCGCTGCGCGTTTTCCCGAATTACGAAGCATTGTATTTCTTTTCCGCTGCGCGCTTCCCCGAAATACGAAGAATCGTATTTAATTTCCGCTGTGCGTTTTTCAAATTACGAAACCTCGTATTTCTTTTCTGCTGCGCATTTACCGCATTACGAAGTACTGTAGATATATATACGAAAACCGGGTCATTGATTATATGCCATTTATTCAAGTAAACTATATAATTTATAAAAATCCACAACGGTGCTGGAGTGTATTTATTCCCTAGTGCGGGGAGACTGACCCGAGGTTTAATTTCAGCGGCTCCTCCGGGAGTGAGCGCTACACGTGGGGGCTCGTTTCCGGGATCCAGTCTCTGGAAAAAACGCATCTAAAGGGTTAAATATGGATCCAGATACTGTTGCCGAATGGTGTGAGGAGCACAGTAGTCAGTTAGAATTGTGTATAGTCATGGATATTCCCGCAGACACTTGGGCCGAAGATCAGATTCGCCAGGCGTGGCCGCGCTGACACCAGATCATCGGGGGTTAATCCTGGACATTAAAGAGAACCCAGATACCTCTCACACGTATGTTCTTTTTGAGTGGAGAAAGGGTGTTCCAGAGTGTTTTCAGGGCGCGAGCGTGAAGCTGACCGACGAGGTGGAAGTCCAACTGATTCAGCCAAGTGCGCCACGTGGCGAATCCGCAAGTGTTCCCGCGCCCAGTCCGTTGGCCATGATCGGGCCGGAATTTATAGTGGCTATTGGAGATTTGCTGGCTAAGTGTCAGAGAACAAGCCCTCCGCACACTAACTTCGGTTATCGACGGTTGAGAAATTTTACAGGAAACGTACCAACTCCGGCGGGAGAAGAAACCTTTGAAGAATGGGTGGAACAGGCGATGCAGGCTCTGGATGAGTGGGACGTCCCTGAAGCCCAGAAAAATCAAAGGATCACCGAGAGCTTAAAGGGACCTGCGTCAGAAGCGGTGAGAAACCTAAAACTGAGTAAGAAAGACTGCACTGCTTTAGATTATTTAAACGTTCTGGAGGAAGTTTTTGGGCGAACAGAAAAGGCCGCAGAGCTTGTATATCAGTATGAACACACCTACCAGCGGAAAGGTGAGAGAATGACCGAATACATGAGGCGCTTAGATAAGATTCTGCACCAGATACTCCTCAAGAAAGGGGCCGAACCGGCCGAAGTGGATAAGATCCGAATAAAACAAATCCTGAGGGGCTCTCAACCTCTAGATCCAGTGATGCTGCAGCTGAGAAGCAGAGCAGGTAATCAAGAACTGAAGTACCTGGAACTGATCCGAGCTGTCAGAGAGGAAGAGGCTTTACTGGAAGAAAAATCCTTCAGGCGAGGAGAAAGAGCTTACGCGCAACCTGTGAGGCATAACGACTGTTTGCAGCCTGAAAGCGACTCATTAGATACCTATGGATCCGACGTGGACGTGCAAGAGCATCTGATCGTCTTTAAATCCACAGAGAGGGCTGTCAAAGATTTAAACCTCTCCGAACATGGTGAGTTGCACAAAACTGTTAAGAAAGTACAAGAAGCTCAAGCTGAATTGCAACAGGCGCACGCGGAACTGTGCCGAGTATTGTTGAAGGTGACAGAGATGCAGGCAGAAATGCAGAAGTTCCTGACAGGCATGCAGACAACCGGAGTTGCTGTGGCGTCTAGCCAAGGTCCTTCAAATGAATCACAGCGGGTGAATGCGCCTCCGTCTTCAAAGAAGAGATGTTTCAGTTGTGGAGAAATGGGCCATTTCCGCGCACAATGCAAAAGCCAGAAGCCTGAGGGAAATAGAGTAGAGGAGTTGTTGAAAGCTTTGGAAGGACTGTTATCTACCTCACCGGCGGGAAACACCCGAGGGCACAAGTGAAGGAGCAACCTAGGTGCCTGAAGGTTGAAACCCGCTCCAAAAATCAAGCCAGGACTAAGAGGGCGAGAGGGCCCAAAGTCTGGCCAACCGCTGAGCCTGCCAGGACTGAAAGAGTCACTCCCTTAGCATCCGGACCTACGTCATGGGGAAGCAATGCACACCCAAAACCTACACGGGCCAAGAAGAAGGCCAGGGTACAACAAACTGGGTCTAAGTGTCCTGGTGCCACCACCAAGTTTCCTGATCAGCTGATAGGTCCTTCTCCTATTGTGCCAATCCAAGTGGAGGGAGTCTACATTAAAGCCCTGTTGGATTCAGGGGCTCAAGTGACATTGATCTACCGAGACTTCTACGAGAAACACTTGAAGCACATTCCTCTGCAGAAATTGAAGGACCTGGAAATCTGGGGTATCGGAGTGGAAAAACTCCCCTATGACGGGTATCTACAGGTGAAGTTGGAGATCGGATCCGAAGTCATCGGACAGTCCGGAGGTTGTGATGCATTGGCCATTGTGTGTCCTTGGCCTTCAAGGGCAAACAGGAGTTCCATGATAGTGGGGACGAATACTGATTTGGTGCGACGTCTCCTGACACCTATCGTATTGGAAGAAGGTTCTACTCAAGGAGTACACCCAATGTTACGTCCAGTCTATCAGAGGATGGTCGAAGAACAGAAGGCACCTGCCGAAGTGGGGCGCCTATGGAGATTAGAAGGTACAGAGAAGGTTCTGCAAGCAGGAGAAGTAGCGAGCTTCCGGGCTTCAGTCAAGTTGAACGGATCGCCACCAGGTCCCTATGTGGTACTGGAAACCGATTTTAATCATGGGAGTGAAGCCGGAGTCTAAGTAATTCCTGAAATAATCTCCACTAAAGCTTTGAAAAGAACGCAAGGAAGAGTCTCAGTCAGCGTGTGCAATGTGTCTGATTCTCCAGTGGTCCTTAAAGCACGAATGCCTATCGGGCAAGTAGCGTTTGCTACGCCTCTCTCTCCTACCGATTTAGGAGGGGGAGTGGATAAAGAGATTCCAGATGAAAGATTCTACCCCAAGGATGCTCCCATTTCACCTGAATGGAAGAAACGTCTTCAGTCTCAAGTTCTGAAGTGGAGAGAATTGTTCTCGAAAGATGAGTTCGACGTAGGCCTAGCCAAAAGTACTGAGCACCGCATTTGATTACAAAAAGACAAGCCGTTTCGTGAAAGGTCAAGACGAGTTCCGCTGGGAGACTTGGATGATCTGCGAGAACAGCTGAATGAACTGCAAAGAACCAAGGTGATCCAAGAGTCCAGGAGTCCATACGCATCTCCAATAGTGATGGTCCGGAAGAAGAATGGTTCTGTCCGCCTATGCATAGACTATCGCACGCTGAATCGGAGAACCATCCCAGACCAATATGCTACTCCTCGGATAGAAGATGCCTTACAGTGTTTGTCTGGAGCAAAATGGTTTAGTGTACTAGACTTGCGAAGTGGGTATCACCAGATACCAATGCATCCTAAGGACAAAGAGAAGACTGCGTTCATCTGTCCACTGGGGTTCTTTGAATTCAACAGAATGCCTCAAGGCCTTACGGGGGCTCCAGCCACGTTCCAACGGTTAATGGAGAAGACAGTCGGGGACATGAATCTGATCAAAGTATTAGTGTACCTGGATGACATAATTGTGTTCGGGAAGACTCTGAAAGAACATGAGCAACGTTTGGAGAAGGTCTTGAAGAGGCTCCATGAAGAGGGATTGAAACTGTCTCTGGAGAAATGCCAATTCTGTCTACCGTCTGTTACGTATCTGGGACATGTGGTCTCAGCAGAAGGTGTTTCGACAGATCCTCGGAAGTTGGAGGCCGTAGCTTCTTGGCCTAGACCCCGAAACGTCACTGTACTTAGATCTTTCTTGGGGTTCTGTTCCTATTATCTAAGATTTGTAGGAGGATTCGCGAAAATAGCTCAACCACTGAACAAACTCCTACAGAAGGAAAGCACAGAGGAAGGCTGCAAGGCCTCTGACCGAAACCCGTCAGCTCCAGGACCAAGGAAAGCTCGAGAGTCCATACAGGGCGAATGGACTAGTCAATGTGAAGGTGCTTTCTTGAAGCTGAAGGAGAGTCTAACTCAAGCTCCTGTTTTGGCCTACGCGGACCCTCACAAGACGTATGAGTTACATGTGGATGCCAGCAGAGAAGGGCTAGGAGGAGTCCTGTATCAAGAGTATGGTGGATTGCTGAGGCCTGTAGCGTACGTGAGCCGGAGCCTTACACCTTCAGAGAAGAACTACCCTACCCACAAGTTGGAGTTCCTAGCCTTAAAGTGGGCAGTAGTAGACAAGTTAAAGGACTATCTGTATGGAGCCGAGTTTGTGATAAAGACGGATAACAATCCTCTTACCTGCATCCTTACTACTGCGAAACTGGACACAACAGGACATCGGTGGTTGGCCGCTCTGTCAGGGTTTCGGTTCAGCCTGAAATATCGCCCTGGGGTGAATAATCGAGACGCTAATGCTTTATCGAGAAAACCCTACACTGCAGAATGGACCCAGTTAACTCCAGATGGGGTACAAGCTTTGTGTCAAGGAGCAGAGCGCCGGGTCAAGGGAGGGATTGAGGCGGAGGCCAAAGGAGTCA
Organism: Leptobrachium leishanense; assembly: GCA_009667805.1. Taxonomy (NCBI): domain Eukaryota; kingdom Metazoa; phylum Chordata; class Amphibia; order Anura; family Megophryidae; genus Leptobrachium; species Leptobrachium leishanense. The sequence continues at coordinate 286,357,689 of CM019067.1, read as the reverse complement.
TGGCTGCGGCTGTTCCTGAGTTCTACTGCAACCCTACGCAACTGAGGGATGAAAGTCTACCTACCTTTTCAAAACAGGACCTGAAAGCTGATCAGGCCAGAGACCCTTTAATTGCATTGACCATAAAGGCCCTAACTGCGAACCAGCGGGAAATTCTGCTGACCAATTCCCCAGATGGAGCCAGATATGTCTACAAAGAGTGGGAACGGTTGAAGATGTTGGATGGGGTGGTCTACCGAAGGGGCCCCTCAACCAATGCTGAAGAGACCCAACAGTTATTCCTTCCCACTAAACATAGAGAGAGTGTGCTGCGATTGCTACATGATGAGCATGGACATTTGGGTGCTGAAAGGACCTTTAAGCTGGTGCGAGACAGGTTCTATTGGCCTTGCGTGAGAGCTGAAATGGAAAGTTATTGCCATTCATGTCTGAGGTGTATTCAGAGGAAGACCCTACCGACCCGAACTGCTCCAATGAGCCATCTGCAGAGTCAGGGACCCATGGATTTGGTGTGCATTGATTTCCTGTGCTTAGAGCCGGATGCTAGTGGGCAAGGGAATATTCTAATAGTGACTGATCACTTCACCCGTTACGCCCAAGCTTTTTCCACGAAGGACCAACGCACTCCGACAGTAGCCAAGGTTCTAATGGAGAAGTTCTTTGTCCACTACAGCCTACCAAGGAGAATACACTCTGATCAGGGTAGAGACTTTGAAAGCCGACTTGTTGGGCAATTGTTGGAACTGTTGGGAATCCAAAAGACCCGAACTACACCATATCACCCTCAAGGTGATGCTCAGCCTGAAAGGTTTAATCGCACGCTGCTAAATATGCTGGGGACATTGTCAAACACAGAGAAGCAGAGTTGGAGTCGTCACATAGCTACTCTGGTGCATGCATATAACAGTACGGAGAGTGATGCCACTGGATACTCACCGTACCGCCTTATGTTCGGAAGAGAAGCTCGACTGCCGGTTGATTTGGCGTTTGGGTTATCTCTAGACCAGACGTCGGTAGCTTCCCATAGAAATTACGTGGATAGACTTCGAAAGAATCTGGCCTCTGCGTTTGAACAGGCCCGTTTGACCTCAGGAAACAGGGAGCAAAGGAACAAAAGGAACTATGACTTAAAAGTTCAGATACAGGATCTGCAACCCGGTGATAGGGTTTTATTGAAGAACTTGGGTGCTGCTGCGAGGCAAAAGTTGGCGGATAGATGGAGTTCTCAAGTCTACATTGTCTGCAAGCAACTGCCGGGCCTGCCGGTGTATCAAATCCGGCCGGATGGAAAGGCTGGGCCTCTCAAGAACTGGCACCGGAATCATTTGTTACCCTTGAGAGAGGCTGTGAGGATGCCAGTTGGGGACGAACTTCCTCTGCCGAATCCGCCTGCTCCACGTTTGCCTCCTGTTACTCGGTCTCAACAGACCCGGGTTGTCGAAGAAAGCGAAAGGGACAGTGAGGAAGAGAGTTTTTGTCTGGACTGGATGCGCTCACCGGAACCTGAAGAGGTTATCGCGGTTCCTGAACGGTGGGAAAGTAATTTGAGGCCTGAAGTTCCTGAATTTCAGTTGGAAGTTCCTGAGTTTGTCGCAATCCCTGTAGTTCCTGAGGCTGAATCTTATGACTACAGTTCTATGCCTTCACTGGAGGGATCATACTCCGAAGAGGTGTCTGCTCCAGTGGTAGAAAGAAGGACTGAGCCAGCGCCTATAGTACTTCCACCTGAAGAGGAACTGATTGAGCCAGAACCAAAACGCTCTGTTCGACCGCCCCAGTGACTCACCTACGACTCATCAGGACATAGCACTGAAGAGGCCGTCACCACAGTGCGAAGGTTGCCCGAAGTGTCTGCTATGTTAGCTGAGGTAGCCCAAAGTATGAGTCAACTTGAGGAAGTGTATCTAACCCACTGTATGCTTACTGCTGAGCCTGTATATGTTGCTTAAACTGTGTTGAAATGTAATGTAACTGTTGTACCTCCTTGGAGAGACCCAAGAGTTCTAGGAGGGGGAGAGTGTAGCACTATGTTTAAATCCTTGTTGTGGCAGTACCTATTTTTGGCCACCGGAGGGAGACAAGCAAAATGTGAGACACTGAATATTACATTGGGACTACATTTCCCGGCATGCTTTGGGAACGGACACAGGAAGTGGGTGGGGCTGAGGGACTTACATCCTGAGCCTCGTGGAGAGAGCTGGCAGAGCGCACCAGGGAGTGAGAGAGACAAGACACAGTGCTGCAGAGAGTAACAGTGACCAGGCCGGAGCGCAAGTGCGGCCTAACAGAGGAACAGATCGGGTTATCAGTTATTCCCGAAGAAGACCCAGTGATCCACCAGATTACCCAAGCGGCTAGAAAGGAAGCGGAGGACCCCGAGTGAGGAGTACCGCAGATCGATCGGACCGGGAGAGCAGGCGGTAAACTGGACAAGTCGAGGCCGGTGCAGAAAGCCAGACAGCGGATCCAGAAGCAAGTAACCCCAGTCAATATCGAGCGGAGAGACGTCCTGGGTCAGCGGAGCCTCGAGTATCTGGCGGATGGGTGAGAGGCCTTCCAGGCCGTTGTAAAACTCAAGTAAAGCACGCTGCTGTTTGTTTCCAAAACCCACAGGGCCCCAACTTGACTAGTCGAAGACATCTCTTAAGCAATTCACTGGCCAGTTGAATATAGTACCCGGGTACCGCAACACACACACACACTTACATTCCGGGACTTAACCTGTGCAGGACTCACTCCCCAATCACAAGAAGGGGTTAAAGATACGTTTTTCATTATTCTTTTCCGCTGCGCGTTTTCCCGAATTACGAAGCATTGTATTTCTTTTCCGCTGCGCGCTTCCCCGAAATACGAAGAATCGTATTTAATTTCCGCTGCGCATTTTTTGAATTACGAAACCTCGTATTTCTTTTCTGCTGCGCATTTACCGCATTACGAAGTACTGTAGATATATATACGAAAACCGGGTCATTCATTATATGCCATTTATTCAAGTAAACTATATAATTTATAAAAATCCACAACGGTGCTGGAGTGTATTTATTCTCTAGTGCGGGGAGACTGACCCGAGGTTTAATTTCAGCGGCTCCTCCGGGAGTGAGCGCTACACGTATATGTCATGAAAACATATATAGAAGTCAGAATGGTCAGAGATGACCAAGCTGGTACACAAGGGGTAGCTCTCGTAGAAAGCCAAATCACAATATAAGTCAGAATAGTCAAAGATCGCCATACTGGTACACAAGGGTGGTTCTCATACAAGCCGGGTCAGAAATCAGTAATCGAATCAGTAAATCGCAATATGAATCAGTGAATCATACAAGACGAAACACTCAGCACTGGGGGTAGTAACTCCACAACAGGGCAATGAGCCAGTTAGCGCCTTCTGCCTTTAAACCCGGCGGCACCACGTCAAAATGCTGCCCCCCCACCTCCTGAGCAGCCATGCGACCCAGTACCCTGTCACCCTCTCCCAGTACCCCAGTCACTCTCTCTCTCCAAGTTCATTTAGTCACTCTCTCCCAGTACCCCAGCCACTCTTTCTCTCTCCAAGTACCCCCACTTTCCCCCAGTATCCCCAATCACTCTCTGTCCCTATCCAAGTACCCCCAGTCATTCTATCCCAGTATCCCCAATCATTCTGTCCTCAAACTTCATGTCACGCTCTCCCCATACCCCTCACTGTGTGTTGGTCACACTACTCTGATTTCACACAGTGTCGCCTACCTGCGTGGAGTTGCTGGTGGTCCGGGGGGGAAAGCTGTCCAGGGGGCTTAGTGGGGACTGGATTTTAAATGTGCTGCAGGGCAGGCACCTCCTTCCTGTTCAACAGCAGCCTCAAGACTGCAGGACGACACCTTGCTGATCGTTGCTGGGAAATATTAGCAGTTCAAATCTCTTTCGAAATTTTCCACCCCTAAGAAAATTGTGCCCGGGGCGACTGCCCCCAGGCCCCCCACGCTACACCACTGGGTAGTATACTGTATCAGAGATGACAGTGGTGAACAGGGCATGCACACTGCACAGATTGTAAACCTTACACAAAATGCATTGTTGCCAAATGTCTATGATTGTGCTCGGTTCCCAAAATGATTATATATTTTTGCTTTTATTTTCTATACACTAAGCATTACCTCACTGCAGTTATTTTTTTTATATAAGAACCAGCATTACTAAATATTAGTGAATTATTACAATAAAATATACTCTACAGTTTGCTAAATAGATTCACATAATATCATAGATTTGCATTTGCAAGATTACACAATTAATGTAATTTTGATAAATAGCTAACAGTGCACAATTGCATTTTGCTAAATAATTGACTATACAAAGCAATTTTCCACTTTGAAAATGCGTGCTTTGTTGATCAATTTTTTTTTATTTAAATCCGCTGAGAGGTTTGCAGAAAGGAGCTAATTGCCTGAACTAACAAGCTCTGCTACAGTTTGGTTCTTGACAAGTCATCCTGTTTGCTTGTTATTGTGACAGTGATATGGTACGTACAAGATTTTAGATATGTGTTTTTTTCACAAGAGAATATAATTTACTGTTCAGTGTGTTGTCTCTAAACAAACCAATTTCTATTATTAGCCCATAATATTGTCAGGAGAGAGGAATGACTAACAATATATTTTTTCAAGTCATCAGATATTAAAAAAAAAGATTAAAAAAAATCCTTAAAGGCCCAGCTTTTGAATGATGAATATATGTCACCCATTTCTAAACAGTACACGCAGCCATATAACTCTTCAGACCTGTTGAAATGTTTGTGTACCTGGAGGAGGACTGTATGACACCTTACGAAGAATAAAATAAAAATGGAAGCAATAACTGTAACATGGTCTTTTTTTGTAGATACACTATATTGCCAAAAGTATTCGCTCACCTGCCTTGACTCGCATATGAACTTAAGTGACATCCCATTCCTAATCCATAGGGTTCAATATGACGTCGGTCCACCCTTTGCAGCTATAACAGCTTCAACTCTTCGGGGAAGGCTGTCCACAAGGTTTAGGAGTGTGTTTATGGGAATTTTTGACCATTCTTCCAGAAACGCATTTGTGAGGTCACACACTGATGTTGGACGAGAAGGTCTGGCTCTCAGTCTCCACTCTAATTCATCCCAAAGGAGTTCTATCGGGATGAGGTCAGGACTCTTTGCAGGCGAGTCAAGTTCATCCACACCAGACTCTGTCATCCATGTCTTTATGGACCTTGCTTTGTGCACTTGTGCACAGTCATGTTGGAAGAGGAAGGGGCCAACTCCAAACTGTTCCCACAAAGTTGGGAGCATGGAATTGTCCAAAATGTCTTGGTATGCGTCTCCACTGCTCTAGAGTCCAGTGGTGGTGTGCTTTACACCACTGCATCTGACGCTTTGCATTGCACTTGGAGATGTATGGCTTGATGCAGCTGCTCGGCCATGGAAACCCATCACATGAAGCTCTCTGCGCACTGTTCTCTAGCTAATCTGAAGGTCACATAAAGTTTGGAGGTTTGTAGCGATTGACTCTGCAGAAAGTTGGCGACCTCTTCGCACTATGCGCCTCAGCATCCACTGACCCTGCTCCATTAGTTTACGTGGCCTACCACTTCGTGGCTGAGTTGCTGTCGTTCCCAAACACTTCCACGTTCTTATAATACAGCTGACAATTGACTGTGGAATATTTAGGAGCGAGGAAATTTCACAACTGGATTTGTTGCACAGATGGCATCCTATCACAGTTCCACGCTGGAATTCACTGAGTTCCTGAGAGCAACCCATTCTTTCACAAATGTTTGTAAAAACAGCCTGCATGCCTAGGTGCTTGATTTTATATACCTGTGGCCATGGAAGTGATTGGAACATCTGATTCTGATTATTTGGATGGGTGAGCGAATACTTTTGGCAATATAGTGTATATGGTCTGGTCTATGCACTTACTAATTTATTTATGCTAAATGAGTTAGCAGATTTATATTAAATACCTCTAGTTAAACCGAATTTCACTGACGCTTAAGGTCGACAAATTGCACCATATCTATCTGTAAATTTGCCAATATTTGGCAAATTGACAGCTTGCTGAATAGCCGAATTGCCACAAAATTGCACCATATGGTGAAATTCTCCATTCGGTGGCAAAGTCAGTGCTCTTTGAATAAACCCTTTAGAACAGTTTTTCTCAAGTGGTGGGTCGTGACCCAAAAGTGGGTTGCGACCAGGGGCAGACTGGGTCGCAGGGCAAGTGCCCCCAGGTCTCTCTAATGCCTGGGACCCGCTGATGCATCATACCTGCATCAGCAGGTCCCAGGTGGCGCGGCTACCTCTGAATGTTCCCAGGTGCCACCTGGGGCCCGCTGCATCAGGTAAAATACTCTGTAATTGCAAGGTGGGAGGGAGAGAATCTGTAATGGGAAGGTGTGGGGGTGGGACTCAGTGACTGGCAGCAGCTCTGTACTTCAAACACCATGAGCTACTGTGCACAATGCACATCTCAGTGAAGCAAAAGGCTGTTGGGTAAGGGGGGGCTCCCTATGTATATTTTATTGTGTTTTTCTCTGTCCTTTTGTTAGTCTGTCCTTTTACCTATTTATGCAGCCTTCTTTCTGAATATCTGTTATTCTGTGTGTCCTTCTGTGTATTTTTCCATCTGTCCTCGTAGCTATGTCTTACTCTCCATTTCTCCTCATCTCTCTCCTTTCTCCCTCTATCACTCTCTCTCTTTACTCTATAAATCTCTCACTCCTCTTCCTTTCCTGCCTTCCTCCTGACGTGATAATCCCTGCAGAAAACTAGACTGTACACTGAGAATTCTCAGCAGAATCCCACACTGCTTCCTGTTCCCGGCCTTCCTGCATACCAGGGACGTGCGGTGAGTTCAGTGGCTGGTGAGGCTAGTATCAGAGTCAGATATACACAGGTTATGTAGGTTCAGTGTTCCCTAGGCTCTGGCTGATCTCAGTGCTCCCTAGGCTCTGGCTGCACTCAGTGCTCCCTAAACTCTGGCTGCTCTCAGTGCTCCCAAGGATCTGGCTGCTCTCAGTGCTCCCCAGGATCTGGCTGCTCTCAGTGCTCCCCATGATCTGCATCGTTCACTCCAGGCAGCCGCGCACTGCCCCCTCCACCTGCAGGGAGGAGGTGCCGACACAGGGAATAGTCACACCCGAGCACAGCCTGCACCCACTGACTGTGTGAGATGAGCACAGTCACATGACTGTCCTGTGCCAATCAATGCATGGGAGGCCAGCCTCCCATGGAGGCATTTTTTGAATGGCTTGGAGCAATGGTGCTTTCCCAGTGGTCCAAGCTATTCCATTGTTCTTCAGTCCCTCTCTGAGGCACTGCAGAGTGTAGGTTCAGGAAGTAGGCACCACCAGGTGTGCACTGCAGCCCTCAATCTCTTGGCCAGCTTGAGTTTATACGATTAGCATAGCGTTCAGCAATGCAAATTGCGTACTCTCAGGGAGAGCAGGCTGGTGCAAAAAAAATAATGTGCACAGCGGCAGAGACAGACGGTGGGGGTGGGGAGCATGGAGCAGGTGAGTTTGTTAAAAAAATTATAATATTTTATTCATTCAATAGGGATTTTAATTAGAGTTGCTTTGTCTGCCATCACCCCAGACTTTGAGACACTTAAGAGCAAGAAGCTTCTCCAGTTTTCCCATGAGTTCTAATTAATTTCATGTTTCAATTAGTTTATTTTAGAGCAAACACTTTCGTTTTCACTAGTGCTGTGATTACTGCACTATCCATTTTGGAAAGAATCCCTGTTTGTTTACAAAAAAATTTAAACAGTACATACAGTGTAGAATATTGCACACGTTGTTTTGTGGAATAAATTCTAACATTTCAGAAATTCAATTATTTTTGGGTCGCGACTTAATGACCATGGACAATTGTGGGTCCTGAGGGTCCACAGGTTGAGAACCACTGCTTTAGAGCATTGTAGTGTCCAATGATTACCATGTTTTCCACTACAAATTATTTCTGTTTAGGTTGTTAAAGAAAGTCATTCTCTCTGATTCAAAGGAGATCACACAGTCAGATTAACCTGGCAATATTTTTGATTGACTATACTTTCAACTGTAATAAATATACCTATATGTCTTTATTTTCTGTTAAATAAAGACACATTATTCAGGGATGTCACACTGCTATAATCATATTACAAAATGCATAGCACTTAATCATTCTTGATAGGTGGATTAATCACAAAATTTAATTGTGAACTGTATAGAGAAGATTCGGAAAAGAAAGTTATTCAAGGTAAAAACCATACTCCAATTAATTAATAACATAATATTAAAGATTTCAAACAAACGAAAACAGAATTGAATGAGATTTTATGGTTCAGTATAAGAAACTGTATTTAATATGAAATCAACCAAAGGAGTCAGTCTGTACATTGAAAGTAACATTTCACTAAAATATTGCAGTTTTTGGTTTACTATGTCAAAACTATATTAACGAGGTGAAGAAGCTCTGCACAAAACCACCAATGAACAAGCTACCACAAAATGCATGAACCTCACAAAGTCAGGTGCAGTCAAAATTCCAGGGGGGTCAACCCCAATATACAGAGCAAGACAAGCAATGAGGATGCAGACACTCCAGTTCAGTGCTTTAAAGAAACATCCTAAACAGCTAAAAACATTATTTAAGAACAGAGAAAAACGTATTTATATTTATTTACATTTACATGTTTACTAACAATCTCCAGAGTATTTACGTTCCGGTACAGTGTACAGCCATGCACAAAACAATCCATAAGTATCACCCAACGGTGTCTTGTCTTCCATTGAATTAAGTGTTTATATAACATCTTAAACACAAAATATCAACATTTCAGTCTATGGATTTTTCTCCAGATGATACTTATGTACAGTCATTAAGTATACATTTGTATTAGACTTGAAAATGTAACAGGAGTCACAGGAGGATAATAAGTGAACCCAATTCTACTGTTATTCTTTGAAAAACAATCCCTGGCTCTCAAAACCTGGTACTTAAGGGGTTATTCAGAGAGAGCCGATCTGGCTTCGAAATGTTACCGAACAGGGAATTTTCGGATTTAATCACTATCTAATAAACCGTTTATTATTTTAATCGGCAGTAAAAAAATCTCTTTATTTGTTGATTTTTTTTTTTAGGATCGTTGAGCTATTTTTTCGGCAAATTTTTTTCTGTTTTTTTTAAAGCTTTTTTTTCCCTGTAACAGAGCTTCTTATTATCATTCATTGGATCTTATATGTAAATTGCAGACATTTTCTTTCAGTAGTCTTTTGCAAACAACGTTCCAATTTTCACAATTTCAAGCATATTGTTTTTTGTTTTTTGTTACCCCATTCGTCAGCTTGTCGGCTTTTCCCAGTGGCTGGTCTGTGCTGTGATCGGCGGCTCGTTGGCTTTTTTCTGGCATGTTTGGTGTGTTTTTTGTGGTGGGTCCGGTGGGTTTTCGGCGGGTGTTCGGCAGGATTGCGGTGGGTTTTCCCTGCACACCGGGGACCCTGCGGTGAATGCTGAATTCACCGTAGGGTGGGGAACTTTGATTCCCCGAAGGAAAGTGTGGGGAACAAGAGAGCACCGAAATGTCGGTGACATTTCGGTGCTCTCTAAATAACCCCCTTAGTGATTTTAAGATGACAAAATCATTGTACACATGAAAAAATACACTGAAAACGTAATCCCACAATACATTACAGAGTTGAGTGTGATCCACTGTTTCCTCTCAATGCTTCCAGAAGTACACTGAGAACAAACACTTCCAGTGTCCTTGTGCCAGATTTGCTCATGGTTCCTAATTGATCCCTGGAGATTCTTTGGGTAAATACCAGCAGAAGCAAATCACTGCTACTGGCACTAGCATTGGGCATTAAATAATTAGCTATTTATTTGGAATAGTGTTGATGGTAACTGCTTAAAGAAGAACAAAGTTTCTAATCTAATGTAACACTGTACATAGTAACATAAAAATGTCTCCATTCACTCAGCCATATTGGATGATCTTGTGCCTTTTGTAAAGTCCTGTTAATGAACAGAGAGATCTTTATTTTGTCCATATAAAGTAGATAGTAAAAGTCTACACACCCCTGATGAAATGTCAGGTTTCTGTGATGTAAAAAAAATGACACAAAGATAAATCATTTCAGAACTTCTTCCACCGCTAATGTGTCCTATAGACTGTACAACTCAATGAAAAAACAAACTGAAATATTTAACTAAAATAAAAAACTAAAATACCAGGATACCGCCTCACTTTATCAAGTGTCTGTCTGGTGTGTGCAACTCCGAGTGATTCAGCTCATCACTTAGTGACTAAACCCTGTAGCGATAACACATATAAATCAGTTAATTACACCATGCCCCGTTGAATATCAAACAGCAAATTACCTCTTTATTGTTTTTTTGGATTGTGCATAATTTTGGAAAACTGCCTGAAATGTGACAGATTCGCAGGTTTATCGCAGTGATGCTATTCCCACTTTAACAAATTTTAGAAATACTGACATATGTGTTTGGAGTACTGAAGGAATTTTCTTCTACCAAATGGTGCCCATCTTATTGCGCTTTGAAGGTCATCCAAAATTGTGACTGTCCAAAGACGAGAAAAAAAAAACAGTTTTACATTAATGATGCGAGGAACCATCTGTGCATATCTGAGAATTGCTTGCATCTTTCTGCTTCCATTTCATTTTTCGGATGTGATTGGCATATTGTGTTTAACTTAGTCTGATTGCCTGCTATCTTGGCACATAGTTTCACATATTGCTCAATGATAAACATGTTATTGTCTTAATTTATCAAGCTTGTGGTCAATTAATTACACAAACTGTATGAGAGAACAGCTGGTATTCTATTTTCATTATTTCAATCATAAGCAAAGGTTTCACTACGATTTGTCTTGCGGAACTGTCCTAACATTAGATTGATCGTTGTTTCAAGCCATTGCTAAATATTTTCATTGTCAATCTCCTCCTGTGTTAAAATGAAGGCAAGTATAATGAAATGAAAGCAACTGTTCCTATTATAACTTATTGCCAAAATAATATTTATCAAATGTCTTGTTTATTAACCGTTTAACCCCGTTCACACCCAAAATCGAGTTATCTCAATATTTCATTTAAATGCCTTGAAAAATACCATTAGCATATCAAAAGACAATTGTCACACCTTTTAAAACCCAGATTAGTGTGCTCCCTGTGGAGAAACTTAATCTTTTGTGTTATGTCTCTCCAAGCACCCTGGAGAGACATAAAACAAGCTGCAAATACCAGCCCTAATCCTCACTGTAACAAAAAGTTCAAATAGATCGCAGTCGCCATTCCAGCTGCCAGGGATTTGGCAGAATACAGGGAGAGCTCTGGGGTCACTCACTGCTGTACAGCGATAAGATTCAGGGGGCTATAATGACTAATAATCCCTGTACAGTACAGATACAAGATGTTACTGTAATCTCCATACACAGGCATTATGTCAGATCGGTGATGGTGGATACAAAGTATATTAAAACTTAACTTTTATTGAATTAGAAGGACCAGACGGACATTTACACTTTGGACCACTAGGGGGCACCAAAGGAAAAGAAACACTGAAAATAAAGCTCTGGATGGGCTTGCAGAGAATTTTAAAAAAACATGAGTATCAGTGCTGCCTGAAACTGCAGGGAAACTTACAGATTTGTATTTGTTAGTACATCTAACTTGGAAAGACCCAATAACATTGGAAGGGTCTCTCATATAATTATGTCATTGATTCCCACGTATACGTTTAATCAATGACATACTGTAATTATATGAGTGACCCTTCCAATGTTATTGGGTCTTTCCAAGTTAGATGTACTAACAAGTACAAGTCTGTAAGTTTCCCTGCAGTTCCAGGCAGCTCTGATACACATGTTTGTTTTTTAATTCTCTGCAAGCCCATCCAGAGCTTGATTTTCACTGTTTCTTTTCCTTTCGTGCCCCCTAGTGGTCCAAAGTGTAAAGTTCCATCTGGTCCTTCTAATTCAATAAAAGTTAAGTTTCATTATATTTTGTATCCACCATCACCAATCTGACATAAATTTGGATTACCTCCTTGCACCATCTGGATACTTAGTTACTTATAGCTGAAGTTGATTTGGCTGTTATCCATCTATTTTGACAATTCTATCAGTAAATGTCACACATGTACAGGCATTATGTCACATACAGATATTATTTTTATATTCTGTTGGTATTTTCTGGAAGCCACATCGATAATAAGCTCATTACGATCACTACAAATCCCAATAATTAGGAGATCTAAACATTTTTATTATTTATCTTTTTCACAGTTACTGTATCTAGCACAAAGGTCTTTTCTGCCTGTATGATAATAATGCAGACCCCGTTTGAAGTTGTGTAAGATAAGGGACACCATCTAGAGCTCAGAATCTTACATTTCAACAATATTTCTGTAAAGGATAAACGAATACAAGAAAAAGTCTAAGGCTAGGGTCAGACGAACGCATTTTCACGTTGTCTGTGAAAAAGTGCGTTCGAACGAATGGACGTATTTTTTCACGGAGTACGCGATACCGGTCATACTATGCGCATTTTTCGTCCGTGATTTTGTACGGATCATCAATAAAACACTTTGTGCATCTGGACGTTATGTAGGCTGGACATTAGTAGCGTCTGACATCTCCAAATCACACACACACACCGCTAGCGGACGCAGCGCACTCTGTACGTCTGTACTAGCGGTTTTACGTTCTCGAAAAAATGCGTTCGTTTGCCACTTGCGTTGCGCAGCCGGACTTTCGTGCGACCGTACTTCGTATATTGGCTGTCATTGCCCGGCATTTGCTGCTAGTGCGGCCGTGATTAAGTGCGCCTGCACGCGCGTTCGCACTGCCTCAGTCTGACCCCAGCCTTAATGAGCAAATTAGCATTATTTAAAATTTTTAACTGTCTCAAAATAACAATTTCTGTGCAAAACTTCTATTTTACCCTATATTTAATTGTTACCTTCCCCCCCCATGTTTCAAATAAATGTTATGATGAAAAAAAAAATTCCTAACAAAAATCGCTTGTTAGTGAAGCGGTTAAGTTTGCAATCCCTCATTTCAATGTATATTTTAGTTAAAAATAGAAAAAAGCGCTAACATGAACATGAATAAACAGTATAGGTAAATAATAATGATCGCCTGATTCAGAACTGGAAATTGTTTCTGGCTTGGTAGGGATTAGGGATGAGCCGAACACCCCCGAGTTCGGTTCGCATTCGCATAACTTTTCAAATGTTCGAATTCGAACTCGAACACGAACTCAATGCAAGTCAATGGGACTCAAGTTCGATTTTTAGAGTGCCCTCCAAGAGGGCATATATGCTAGATATTTGCCATAAAAGGTGTACGGGGGTCCGGGTAGTGCCCTGGGGGACAGGAAACAAGGACAAAAAGTAAAAAAAAAAACATTTTTAAAGGGACAGTGAGTTTTCCATAAAATAAGGGTTAAAAATAAAAACGAAAAATTCCTTCAAATATTGTGCCTAGGAGGTCCCCATAACCTGCCCGTGAAGTGGCGGATTTTTAGGATATATAGAAACATTTAAAAACAATGTCCGGGTCCGGTAGTGCCCTGGGGCACAGGAAACAAGGACAAAAAGTTTTAAAAAAATAAATTTTTAACCCCTTCACTGCTGACGACGTGTGGGACACGTCCTCAGTTACTCCCGCTGTATGCTAAGGAGGACGTGTCCCACATGTCATCAGCTTTGCGGGACCCCCGGCGGAGATACTCACCTCTCTGTCCGGGGTCCCACGGCGTTCTGACTTCAGCGTCCTCAGACGCTGAAGTCAAGCTCCTCCCGACATAAATGACGTCATCGCGCCATGCGCGATGACGTCATTTCCAGGCGACCCCCCGGCAATGCCAGGAGATCGCCTGGAAGGGAGGGGGAGATCCGTTTGGGATCGGGAGGTTCCACAAAAAGAAGCCAGGCACCGCTTAAAAAGGGAGAGTCTCCCCTTTTAAGTGGTACCTGGCTTTAACCCCTTAGGCACCGGGTCGCACTTCGGCACCTTGCGGCGCCGAAGTGCGGCCTAGCTCCGGTGGGGGCCGCCATCTTGGATGGCAGCTCCACCCCCGGGTCTCGCTCACTGCCTGACGTCCTCACGCATAGCGTGAGGACGTCAGATAGCCGGGGAAACCCTAGCTGCCTGGAATCCCCTGGTGGAGATAGGGGGTTCATTTGAACCCCGATATCTCCAGAACCATGGCAGCTAGGGGGTCATGGAGGATGTCAATCGAAAGGCCTAAGCATGGCCAACATGACCAGGTATAAAGTAAAACAATAAAAATAAAAATAAAAAAACATGTATTTTTTTGTGTGTTATTTTTATTAATGCAGCAATATTGTTCACATTTCAATTATAATGTGAACAATGATGCTGCACTAATGATTTTTTTCTATGGTGTGCGTTTGCTAAAAATCACATAATTCCCCCCAAAAAATTTAATAAGTCCCCATTTCTAATTTTTGTACAAGCGCACCCCATAGAAAATATAACCGCAAATGTTCATGTGATAAAAGGTGAAAAAAAACACTTTACACGCAGCAGATCATTAAAAATTCAAGTTTTATTGCATTTTTTGTTATAATATACAGGCAAAACATGACGTATACATATAAAAATTATATATTATGAATCTGCCGAGTCTGCCGGAAAGAACGATATATAATATGTCTGGGTCGTATAATAAAATGTGGCTTCAAATTGCGTTTAGACATGATGAGCGAAAGTGGTAAAAATTAGCTCAGCACACAGCGTTGAAATGCCTCAGCAGTGAAAGGGTTAAAGGAATAGTGAGTTTTCCATAAAATAAGGGTTAAAAATAAAACAAAAAATTCCTTCAAATATCGTGCCTAGGAGGTCCCGATAACCTGCCCGTGAAGTGGCGGATTTGTAGGATCTATGGAAACATTGCCATCACAGACCCACACACGACACCTAGCACTTCCAGTCTGCATACAATGTATCAAATTCATGAGACTGGACTAATTAGAAGCACATGTTATTTCCAAACACTAATTAAACACCTGTTGTTTACGTCGTTTGAGAGCATAGGTCATTTAGAGGTGAGAATCTTTGCACCTAGACATTAGTTTTTAATTCAATAACTAATAAACCGTTGCTTATAATATTCTGTAGTAAAGAGTCTCTTTATTTCTAGATTTTTTAGTATTTTGTAAGCATTTTTTATACTTTTTTCAAGATTATTTTTTTTTTTTAACTCGAACCGAACACACCAAAAAGTTCTAAGTTCGCGAACTTTCGAACTGCCGATGTTCGAATCGAACTTCAAACTGATCGAACCGAACAGCTCATCCCTAGTAGGGATGAACCTATTATGGGGTGGTTCCTCTTTTTCAGTATAAAAGGGCACATCATATACATGACAATTCTACTAAGACTACAATGGTATAAACCAATAAAGCTACTTTTTTCAAAAGCTAACGGAGTGCCTTGGTCCCCTTTTATCATTTTGGAAAAAACGTAACTTTCAAACATATATCTGGTCCTGCCCTGAGAGTTCTGGAATACTAATATATATTATAGAGGGAATTCTTGAAATAATGAAAATAGGACACAATCGTTTAAACCTGTAGACCAACAGAACCAAGCTTTTGAGCATGTTTTTAAAAAATATATATTTTATGCTATAAGAAATCCTTAATATTTTTATCTACCTTGGAGTGGAGCTTTCCTTCAGGACGTGGTCCTTCATGACCGGGCATTAGACTGAATGGAAGTAATGGAGGAAATACTACGATACCAGAAGCCAGAATCCTCTAATATACCATTAGTATATCCTGTGCATTTTATCCTTTTTGTAGGTTCTTTTGGTTAACAAGTTTACACTATTGTGCCTTCTTTTCATCATTTTAAGACTTCCCTCTCTATAGTTTATATGCTCACATTGTCTACAAGAGTATTCCGGAACTCTCAGGGGAGGACCCGATATATGTTTGAAAGTTAAGTAGTGCAGTGCTTTGTTATCTATATATATAAACGCGAAAGTCCTGACTGACTGACTGACTGACTCATCAATGCCCAGCTGAAACCGTTTAACCTAGGAACATGAAATTTTGAAGGTGCACTGTTTTTATGATGTAGGAGCCCACTAAGGATGGATTTTTGAAAAATCCACCCATAAGGGGGTGAAAAAGGGGGTTGAATATTTTAAACAGGATACCTATAGCTCAAAAACAGAAGATGCTACAGATGTGAAAATTGGTATTTAGATTCGTCTTGAAAATTAAAAAAACACGTATTTTACCGTTTTTCAAAAATCCAAGTGGTGGGGCGAAAAAATTGAGTGGAATATTTAAAATATTTTAAACAGGATACCTGTATCTCCAAAACAGACGATGTTACAGTCCTGAAAATTGGTATTTAGAGTCGTGTTGAAAAATAAAAAACATGTATTTCACCATGTTCTGAAAATTCCTTGGAGGGGCAAAAAGGGGGGTTGAATACTTTTATCATTATACCTATATTTCAAAAACTAAAGATGTTACAGATGTGAAATTTGGTATTTACAATCTTCTTGAAAAATAAAAACAGGTATTTTACCATTTTCCAAAAATTCAGTGGGAGGGGGGCAAAAAGGGGGGTTGAATACTTTTATCAGTATACCTATATTTCAAAAACCAAAGATGTTACAGGTGTGAAATTTGGTATTTACAATCTTCGTGAAAAAAAACAAACATGTGTTTTGCCATTTTCCACAAATCCAAATAAGGGGGGGGGGGTCGAGGGAAAGGGGTCTGAATACTTTTATCAGTATATCTATAGTTCAAAAACCACGATGTTACAGGTGTGAAGTTTGATAATTACAATCTTTTGAAAATAAAGAAACACGTGTTTCACCATTTTCCAAAAATCCAAGTGGGGGGTAAAAAAAAGGGGGGTTAATACTTTTAAACAGGATACCTACATCTCAAAAACAGAAGATGTTACAGACGTGAAAATTGGTATTTAGATTTGTCTTGAGAAACAAAAAAACACCTATTTTACCATTTTCCAAAAATCCAGTGGGAGGGGGAAAAAAGGGGGGTTGAATACTTTTATCAGTGTACCTATATTTCCAAAAACCAAAGATGTTACAGGTGTGAAATCTGACACTTACAATCTTCTTGAAAAATAAAAAAACACATGTTTGACCATTTTCCAAGAATCCCACGTGGTGGGTGAAAAAAGGGGGGGTGAATACTTTTCAACAGGATACCTACGGTATATCTCAAAAACAGAAGATGTTACAGACGTGAAAATTGGTATTTACAAGGGGGGTTGAATACTTTTATCAGTATACCTATATTTCCAAAAACCAAAGATGTTACAGGTGTGAAATCTGACACTTACAATCTTCTTGAAAAATAAAACAACACGTATTTTACCATTTTCCAAAAATCCAGTGGGGGGGGGACAAAAATGGGGATGAATACCTTTATCACTATACCTATATTTCAAAAACCAATGATGTTACAGGTTTGAAATTCGATATTTACAATCTTCATACAAAAAGAACATGTTTTACCATTTTCCGAAAATCCAGTTAAGGGGGCTGGGGAAAAAGGGATGTGAATACTTTTATCAGTATACCTATATTTCAAAAGCCAAAGATGTTACAGGTGTGAAATTTGGCACTTACATTCTTCTTGAAAAATAAAAAAAACACGTGTTTTACAATTTTCCAAAAATCCCAAGTGGGGGGGAAGGGGGTTCTACCAAAAAAACCTCAAGTTTCTTTTAAAAAACAATTTTAACAAAATCCTAAAATCCACGCGAGCAAAGCCACGGGCAAAAGATAGTGATATATATTGACAAACCTTTAGAATGCCCTTGACAAATTTGTACATTTTCAAAACTGAACTTTTTAGAGAAACTTCTCTCGAAGAAACAATAGCAGCACTATCATGCATCTGCAAAACAATGGCACAAAAACCTCTTTCTGTTGTTTTATCCCAGTGATACAAGACAAAATCCAATTTTCCTTTAAAATATACAGCATTTGAGTAGCCTTTCCTTTGAATCCATTTACCAATAATCCTCTTTATCCATGTTTTCTCCAGTGCGGGACAGAATAAGCTCTGTGAATTCTCACTCTCCTTCTCGTGTTCTCCTTCTCATACTTCTCCCTGTATATTTTATTTCCGTGGCTTTGTTACAATGCCTGAGTCAACAGAAATAATAGCAACTAAATCCATCTTCTCTGTTTTTGAAGATGGCTCCTTTACGATAAATCAAATATAGGCATGCAATGGCACAAGGCAGCCGTAAGTACAATGGCGGTCGTAAGAGAAAACTAGAACTATGAAAATTATTAGACATTTGCAAACTATAAACAAATGAATGAATGGTAGCAAGAGCTTCATTTTTTGACAGCTCTTAATATGCACCGAATGCACATAAGTGCACATACTGTATTGTATATGAAAGTTCTTATTTTCATATTAAAAATGTAGCCTAGACTGATCATTCATTTTACATTTGCAACATTTACTAAAAGCTTATGGCGAGTTTTACTTTACAGCTGAAGTATAAGTTCTACAGTATTTAACAGTCAATGGGGTGGAGGAGAGAATGTTTAGATAAGGCTGCACGGGTTAATGTGTGGTATATGATAACTTAGCTAAGAGATGGCAGCTGAATGAGATAAAACAGCCAGCTTAAAGATTTCCAATCTACCCCCTGGTGATCTGCTTTGCATACATCCCACACAATACAATACTGAGAGTCAGTTTCCATGACTACAGACCCATTCACTCCATTCTATGCTCAATGCCACACAGTGAGGAACAAGTGAAGTAAAAATACTGTGGAGTGTGGTGTGTCAGTTTACAACACAAAATATCACACAATGGATGCACCCAGTGACACATAGAGAGTAAAATGTTTTCTTAAGTAACCAAACAAGAGAAAAACAAAACACATGAAAGATATCAGCAACATAAAATATACAAAATGAGAACATTTTATTTTTGATGGGTGAGGCCCTTTAAGTCCAATGTTCTGCATATTATGAGGTAATTAATTATCCTGATGTCTCATGCAGTTGTAACCATTGGCTACTTTAAGTTGAGTTTTAATCACTAGATGTTCTTGGTATACTTTGTTCCACAATCTAAGGGCAATATTAAATACTGCCCGCTAAAATGGGGACGCAAAGGAGGAAAACCTACGCCTGCAGGATCCTCCACTAATTCAGCAGCCTGCCCCGTAACATAACGCTAAGCCAGAGGGTAGTCGAGGAAGCACTAACGCGCCTCCCCAAGCATCCCCTTCATGAGGCTTTGACTGCAGGTCTGCGGAGTGATCACGGAGGGAGACTGGGGAAATTTTTTCCCCAGTCTCACTCTGCTCCCAGCAGCCAGAAAGGATGGATCGGGCCACCTTTCTCACCAACGGATGAGAGGTGAATATCAGATTTGTGGGGGTATTTTTAGCTGGTGCAGAAGCAGAATCATTTAGCATCAGCTTCTAGCTGTGGTTACCTTTTGAGTTAACCGCAGCGGTACAGTAATTAGCGTTAGGACTTTGTGATCCTAACGCTAATTAACTCTTTGCTCTCCCCGTGTTAAGCATAGGGAGCGCAAAGTACAGTAAGCTCGCGCAAACTAGCGCAATCTCCAATGCGTTAATGGGTTTTTCAACCCGTTAGCATTCGGATTGTAACATGGCCAGGCTGCACTAGGGCCACTTAAGCCTCACATAGCTGAGCACTAACATTAGTGTTAAGATTGTAATGCTGCCCTAAACTGTGTAAATGCTCCAAAATAATTGCCAGGTCCAAAACCTGTTGTGAAGTGATTTCCTTTCCATCAGGGGAAAAAAAAAACCATTGATGAAAACCTGCTCATTCAGTATATTCAATTCAGGAGTCAGCTTACCTAATTTTTTGTCAATGAAACATATTAATCACTGCAGTAATTATCCAAAGGAAGGCTCACACCTATTTGCTTAATTTTATTTATTTATTTATTTATAAAGTATTTTACCAGGAAGGATACATTGACATTTCTCTCGTTTTCAAGTACGTTCTGGGTTCAAGAATATTAAAATGTTACAGTTGTTACATAAATACAAAGTAATACAATGCAAGATATTAGAAAAACACAAATATACATATTAACAGAAAATAATAAGGTAGGAAATAGTCACTATGTTACATGATTACAGGTGCATTATGTATTGAGGTATGTTAATAGGGAGCTCTTGAGTGACTTAAGACTGGGGGAAGATTTGATGGCGTTTGGGAGGTTATTCCATACCTGCGGTGCTCTGTAGGAAAATGAGGACCGAGCCACTGTCTTGTATTGTCTTGTGGTATTGCAAGTAAGGTGCTGGTCCTGGATCAGAGGTTATAGGATGAGGGAACTGCTGGAGGAAGCAGTCTATGCAGATAGGGTGGCAGCTTCCCAGAAAAGCTCTTAAACACCAGGTTGGAAAGGTGAAGGGTACATTGAGACTCCAGCAACGGCCAGTTTAGCTCTTTTAACATGTCACAATGGTGGGTCATGTAGTTACATTGTAGCGCAAAGCGGCAGAATGAGTTATACAACGTGGCAAGTTTCTGAAGGTGTGTTTGAGGGGCCGCTGCATACACTACATC
This sequence comes from Leptobrachium leishanense, assembly GCA_009667805.1. NCBI lineage: Eukaryota > Metazoa > Chordata > Amphibia > Anura > Megophryidae > Leptobrachium > Leptobrachium leishanense. The sequence continues at coordinate 286,337,067 of CM019067.1, read as the reverse complement.
TCCGTAATCAATAGCCGGCATAAGCATTTGTTGTACAATTTGCTTTCTTACCGTGGGGTTCAGGCAGGATTTGTTTCTGTACAGGGCACCTAGTTTGGGGTAAATTTTAGATGAAAGTTTTTTGATATGGGGGCCAAAGGATAGATATGGGTCTAACCACATACCTAGATATTTGAGAGAAGTGACTGTGGTCAGCGTGCCATTTGATTTTGTCCCCACACATAGATGGGGATTTTGTAATTTATGTAGTTTAGGTGCTGTTCCAAAGAGCATCATTACAGTTTTGTCAGTATTTAAAAAAAGTTTCTTGTGTTTGATCCACTTTTCTACCTCTGTGAATTGTTCTTGCAGCAAGGTCCAGTTCTGGGAGATTTGGTTTGCTGGTATAGATTACGCTGTCGTCTGCATACATGTGTACAGTTGAGGCTTTGCAGATGTTAGGCAGATCATTTATGAATATTGTAAATAGCAGGGGGCCGAGTATTGAGCCTTGGGGTACACCGCAAGTGACTGAGAGGGGAAGGGAGGAGCTGCCAGAAATGGACACATATTGCCATCGGTCGGATACATATGATTGAAACCAGGTTAGCGTGCAATCACCAATACCAGATTCTTTAAGTTTTTTTAACAAGATGCCATGGTCTACTGTGTCAAAGGCCTTGGCAAAATCAAGGAAGATGGCTCCAGTTAGGTTTCTTTGTTCCATGCCAGCTTGGGTATCATTGCAGACTTTTAAAAGGGTGGTTGTAGTTGAGTGATTTGGACGAAAGTCGGATTGATCCATGATTAAGTAGTTCCAATATTGATAATAATCATGTAATTGTGTGTAGACGCATTTTTCCAAAATTTTTGACATTACAGGGAGCAATGATATCGGACGGTAGTTGGATACCAAAGTACTGTCACTATTTTTATGGATAGGTACCAGTCTTCCAGAGTTTGAGTATGTATCCAGTCGCCAGAGATTCATTGATGAGGGTTGTGACAGGATTTGCAATTGCCGGTGCCCTGATTTTCAGCATTATTGCTGGTATTTGATCAGGTCCAGACTGGTATTTCATTTTTTGGTTACGGAGAAGTTTAGTAACGACACTGACAGGCACTGGTCTAAAACTGAATTCCTGTCTGATACAGGGTCTTTGCACAGTTGGAGGGGCCTGACCTGCGTGTGGCCTTTCTGATTGCATGTCATTTCCTAGCTTAGCAATCAGGGTGGTGGCACATCTAACAAAATAATCATTAAAGACATTTGCTACATCTAGGGGGTGTTGCAGGGTTTGGTTGTTTACTTTGACAGGCAGCCGGCTGGGAGTGGACAGGGGTGCTTGTATGTTACTTATGGTTTTCCAAAAGTTTCTAAGGTTTGATATGTTGTTGTTTAGATTTTCATTGAAGTAATGGGCTTTCACCATTTTTGATTGTTTTGTGCATGCATTCCGGCATTTTCGGTATTCATAGTGATCGCTCATGGAAGCGGTAGGCTTGAAATTTGACCACAGTGAATCTCTAAGCTGGTACATTAGTGTAAGATCAGCTGTAACCCAGGGGAAATGGGTCCCTCTTACTCGCACTTTACGCAGCAAAGCATGGGAATTCCAGACTTGCAGGAGTTCAGACTGAAAGTATGCAATTGCACAGTCTAGGTCTGGGATTAGGTGTAGTCTGTACCATGGGAGCTGTTTGAGATCACTTAGGAAGGATTCAAGAATAAATTTCTTGAAAGACCTGGTGGTTATTACTTTTGGAGGAGATTTTGTGGCTTTTATTTTGTGCACGCAGTACACTAGACAGTGGTCACTAAAGCTATTAGCGAGAACGCCTGCCTCCTGTATTCTATCAGGATATGAGGAGAGAATCCAGTCCAGCAAGGTATGGTTAGGGCTTTTCATATTAATGCGAGTGGGGGAGGAGATTAATTGAGTTAACTGCAAAGTTTTAAACAACGAGTAGTGTTTATTGTTTTTAGGATTTAGCCAATCTGTATTAAAATCACCAAGGACCAGCAGTTCACTTTTTTGGTTTTGTGCAAGTAGGTTATTAAGGATTTGAGTTATGTCAGAGAGGGAGTGCACTGGGGTTAATTAAATCCAGGTGGAGGCTTTTTTTGGTCAGGCAGTGTATATATAGGCATTCATTTCCATTAGTCAGTCCTTTAGCATTGTCTAAGGTGTACCCTATCTTTAAACCCCCCGAAAAAAAATCATTAGTGCAGCATCATTGTTCGCATTAGAATTGAGATTGGCGTCAAATTGTGATCCAGCTCCTAAGGGGTTAAAGGCAGGCATTCAACGTTTTTTTCAGATCGATTCAACGGTTTTTCAATTTGTTCAGAATTTTTGCGGTGGTTTTCTGATTTGATTTGGTGTTTTGTGGCGGTTTTCCAGATGCCTTCGACGGGTTGATTCACTGCACCTTGGGGACCCTGCGCTGACTGCTGAATTCACCACAAGGTTGGCAAAGTTAACTTGCTGAAGTGCGGCGAAAGGGAATGTCATCGATATTTCGGTGCTCTCTGAATAACCCCATTTATATAATTATTTAAAAACATGTCTGCACTGGTTTTATTTTCGACATTCTTTTGGGAATTAAGTATCTCTATCAGGAGTACGAGAAGGAATAACAGATCAGATACAAAGTTTTAACAAAATTGACAACCATAGAAATTATGAAAAGGTTAACTAGCCATTTTGTTTCTTTGTTTACACTGAGTTAGTAGTAATACTATTTTTTATATTTTTATATAGTGTAATACCTTACAAAAATGTAGTTCTTTTAAAAGAAGAACTCAATTTTATATATTTCCCCAGAGTTTTTCCTTTTTCAAATACCATAAACCCATCAATCCGGACAAATCCCACTACAAGTCTGCTGGATCTAACCGTGAGCTGCTCTAAGTGAAAAGCGAAAGTAAAACTTGCATTAGAATGACATGATCTGAAGTACAAATTAAACAGTGAACATATATCTTAATTAGTTACTCTGCTGAATTATTCTAGACAATGATATTTAGAATTATCAGATCAAAAATATACATGTGATATAGTAATGTAACCCTTTCACTATCAAAACTGACTTATTGTAATGGCTTTGGTAGGTCTCTAGGGAAACCTAAACGTAAAATCAAGAACCCTTTACTCCACTTGCGGTACTGGTCCTTAATATGGTTGGGCTTTTCAATGAGGGCAACAGAGGAGAGGCCTAACACACAGGGAATGAATACACACAACTAATTCTAACCTCTGCTCCTTAGTATGGCTGGATATAAATAAAGAGAAAAGGCAAAGTGACACAAAAAATGCTAAATAGGGCAAAGGTGAACAAATAAGCCAAAAGAATATATTACTAACTGGTATATGTAGTAAAAGGAAGACAGAGTACCGCACAATCAGGTAAACATACAGGGTTATTCAGAGAGCAGTGAAAACCAGGAGAATGACTAGAAAAGTGAAAATTCAAGGTTAAAATAGCCAAACCAAAAACATTCTCACATTTATCTCACTTTCCAAATTGTCTATTTCGACCTAGAATTTTCAGTTCTCCAGTCATTCTCCTGGTTTTCACCTCTCTCTGAATAACCCTGAAAGTAAAGGTCCAAAGAAACAGAGTATCACACAACCGAGTAAAGGTCAAACACAGAATATCAGTCAGAAATCTAGAGCACACTAACTGGTCAAGGAGAACCATGATAGTGCAATGTGAGACAGAGTCTATCTTCAATAGTGTTTACCCCCTCCTGGCTGGTCAACATCATCAGGCTGCTCCAAAACATGCAGTATGGGCATGAGGCACGTGTGTCGGCACTCGGAGAACGATGCAGTACAGGTGTGAAAATAAATTACAGAGCCTGCGAATGGCCAGCATCAGCATCACTAGCAATTCGGGGTGAAATGATGGTCTCAATGGAACTGCCTAAATAAGGGTCATCTGCTGGAAACTGCTCAGCCGGTAAGCATTACATCCCAGTAGCCGTGACAGTTTTCTCAATTTTGCATTGTACAATATTGAGAAGTAATCATTAGCATATCAAAACCACATTTTTATATCTTTATAAAGCAATATTAGTGTGCACTCTGTGGGGAAAAAAAGCTTTATTTTATCTCACTCCCTGTATTACTGTAAACAAGTTGCAAACAGTAGTCCTCATCCTCACTATAACAAAAAGTTCTGTAACTTTGCTACTGCATTACAGCCAGGGAGAAGGCAGAATATAGGGAAAACTCTGGGGTCACTCAATGCAGTACATGGATAAGATTCAGGGGTTTATAATTACTGGAAATCCCTTTAAAGTACAAGTACAGAATATTACTCTACTTTCATTATACAGGCATTATGCAACATACAGTTATTTTTATATTGTATTGGTATTTTTTGGAAGCTGGATTACTAATAATTTCATAGTGATCACTACAAATCCCCACAAGCAGGATAACTAATCTTTTTTTATTATCGATTTTTATCACATTTAGAGCTTTTGACACAAAGGCTATACCTGCCTGTATGTCAATAATACAGACCCTGTGTGACATTGTGCAAGATAAGGGACAATATCTAGAGTTTAGAACCTTTCATTCCAACAATATTCCTGTAAAAATGTATGAATACATTAATATTAAAAAAATACCAAATTTGCATTATTTATAACTATCGCAGAACAAAACATTTTTATGAAAATGTCAGTTTTACCCTATATTTAACTTTTTGTCTCATGTTTCAAACAAATGTTATGATGCATTTATCAACAAATCGTGCTTGGATGTGAAAAGGATAATGCACAAAAATATTGTTATTACCTTTTAGAAAAACTACACTGCTGTGTTATGTTATGGAGGGTAACCTGATATATTATATGAGCCATTAGACTATTCGGTTAAGTGCAGATAAGTAGGAGATATGAAAATAATCTTTCCCAAATACCATAACTTCATTTATCAATCTTCTCCATCTTTGACTGCGTCTTTAAGTTGTCCTCCTGTTCTATTTTAATGAATTCCATACTCATAATTCATTCTAGACATGGCAAAGTACTGCATTTATCAGTGTCTTTTTGAAACTTAATTTGCATGAATACATTGTCTTTGGTCTATATTTTCTCACCTTTATTTCTCAGTGACGCTGCCTATTCCTGGGTGATTTCTGCATTGTCTTTTCTGCCAACATTTGTACTGCCCATTCTATTTTTAATATCTGGCGGTTCCTTGAGTATAACTTGAGTTTTTTTCTTTTTGGGTTTTTTTGTTTCCTATTCTTTTAAGAAGCAGTGTTGTATATAATATTATTTAGTAATGTTTTGGACTTCCCTGATTCCCCCCGCCCAAAAAAAGAGTAATTTTTTTGACAATACATTGAATAGTTTAGAAGATCAATCTTAGGAACACAAACAAATGTAAATAAAGGATAGTATCCTGAAATCCATCTCATAAGATACAAGCAGATATATTTCAATTTTATATCTTTTTTTTATATATTTGCATGTAGCATACAATGTACAAAGCATATAAAGCTAAGCTTTCCATTTAATTCACATCGCCCTGCATCACTGTTTCTTTTACTATTCAGATTTTGTGTATGCATTTATTATATTTAGGGCTAGTTTATTTCTCCCTTGCTAGTTGCACATCTCCTCCATTCTGTTGCTCAGCCCCTCTCCTCCAATGTTGTAAGTACCATGCTTTGATAACAACGTGTCTCTCCTTCCGCAGCCATCCCAAGCAACTCACACACCAATTTACTGTACCATCCTTTCTCTCCCACCCAGTCCTTGTCCTAATTTTATAGTTCTCCTTTCATCTTCTTCTACTTTTCTCGCTCGTTAATCTTATCAATTCCATATTCTTGGTCTTCCCTCATACTGTGTCTGCTACACTCTACTAGTCACCAGCTCCACCCTCCCCCTGCTCCTCCTCATTTCACAAACCCTCATCCTTTATATTATAAACTCACAGAATGTCTGGCTGACCACATGTATAAGGTGCTGTATTGGCTGCACATTGGCTGCATACAGGCAGGGCCCTCTGTTCCTTGTACCATTTTGTCTCATGTTTGTATTACCCGATTGTAAAGTGCTGCGGAATCTGTTAATGCTATATAAAAACAGCAACGAAAAAAGGTTAAAAGCAACTAACTTTGGTTTCAAAAAGATGGGGACTCAGTTACAAGATTTGATCACACAATGCATAAGCCTACCCTATCTATTGAAACTGATGTTAGGTGATTCTATCCGCTGTAGATAAATGGTAGGGATGTGCGTTTCGTACCGATTCGTTTTTTTCGTATGACTCAGATCAGAACCATGGACAGTCGCCGATGGTGAAGCACATATTATCGATCTATTTCTTCATATCAGCACCATGGATAACAGCAAGCTTGTTACTATCCATGGTACTGATACTGACAAAATGTATTGTATCAAAATTCATTGCCGAACAGAACACATACGGGCAGACTGTGAGAAGATAATCCAGCTGTATGTGTTCTGCAAAGAAAAAAACAGACCTCGTTATACATTTAAAATAAGTTAGGAAGAACCCTAAATATTAACCCAAAAATTCCTGAAAAATGCAAAAATAATACTAACAAATAGATAAATGCAGACACTTCTTGCTGTAAGTGAAAAAAATAAATACTTTAAGATATATTTAATAAAAACAGGAATTTTTTTAACATTGAAAGCTATGATCGAAAAAAGGCTAGTTTCTTTAAAATTACTTAGGATATCTAAAGATTAATCCATAATTCCCGAAAAATGCAAAAATAATCCTAAAAATATAAATAAAAGAAATGGCTGTTTGCTGCAATTGAAAATAATAAACAGTTTTAGAAATATTTAATAAAAACTTAAAAACGGGGGATTTGTTTTAACATTTATTCATAAGAAAAAAAGGATCTTTCATAAAATACTATACATCCTAAGGAACGAATTGGCAGAATTACCTTATTGACCGAAATATTGGAGCATTCGAAATACCATACGTCTAAATTCAAAATGAAAATCCGAGGATGGACCCTTTGAAACGAAGAGAACAGATGATCCAAAAGACCGAAATTCCCCGATTTCGCAAAACAAAAATCGATACAAAACACTGAGCCGAAACAAAACGAGCCGAAACAAAAATGTCCCGAAACGATCCGAAATGAAACTTTCGAAAAACCGAACGTGCCGAAACAAAAAAAATGCGTGCACATCCCTAATAAATGGTTAAATTGAGTACTCTGTATTCTGTATGTTCTGTCCATTGGTTTCAGTAGCAACGTTATAAGACATACATATGGGTGCTGCCCTTTGGTTATGTGTGCTTTATATAAATGTATCTGTATGTTAGAAGAATAACGTGTAACTATTTCCTTTTCTTTCTTTCTTTTTTAAATACTGAAATTTGTCTAGACTTTATTGCGAGTCATAAAAATATGTATTTGCATTGGAGTTGCCTCTTTTACCTTAAATGGAATTAAGAAAAATGGTAGATTAAAAAGGCAAAAAAATTCACCTTCTCTAAACTCAAAATATTATTTTGTAACCGTAATATATTGAGGCAGAAAAGGTTATAGTTGGAGGGTAGCGCCTGCAACCTCTCAGCTCTACTGCTGTATTGTATCCTACTTCAATGAATTATTATAAGAGCTGGATCCCAGCTATTTTCTGAGCTTTTTAATTTTTAGGGAATGGGGCAGTTCATAATAATCAGACAAACTCTCTTGTTATGCTAAACATGGCTACATTGTAGCACCTGGTTGATATCATAGCAACCTAAACCTCTTCAGTTTCAATTTTTTTGTTAAAATATGTTTTATCTCCTAAAGTTTTAGTTGTTATTTAATTAAAAATCACGTTGCTAAAATAGAATCCTCTTAATGTCTTTAAAAGTATTTCAATTAAAGGAATTCTCTATTGAAAAATAGATTCTCCCTTTTTGCCCTTAATTGGGCAGATGGTATTGACAGTCTCTGCCTGATTATTTCTTTAAAAAAATCTCTTTTTGGGGTGAATTTACTCATCTTCTCTCTCGCCGTGTGTTGCTCCTCTTCTTTGGCTCAAGGACTCTCGAACCCAGAAGTACCTGAAGGGTTTCTGTGCAATTTGCTCTCCTATGCAACTTGTGCAGCATAGAAACCACAAATTGTGCTACACTACGGGACTTCCGCACTTTACATACATAAATTCCATAGCATCTGCCCAAAATGATGGATCAGAGCAGTCCATGCATGCTCAGGTCTGATCCATTGGCTGCCTCTCTTACTCACTTGCTACAGCGGGTTTCAGAGACGGTGATGTCAACACACTCTCTGCATGCTGACATCATTAGTGACCAATCTGGTGACCGGAAGCTGGGAAATTAAAATATCCAGTGTTGATGCAGGAGGTGGAGGAACCTCTTCCTAGCATTTCTGCCAGATCGGGGTAACAGTGTGGGTGGGTGAGTTGGGGAGGAGGCTTTAGCCCATCCTGGCTACTTTAAAAGAATTAAGTGATCTGGATGAATAGAGTGTCCTTTAAAGTTATAATGCCTTCAAAAAGTAGAAAAAGATGAGAGTGCCACAGCCATATCAGAAGCTGCATATTCTGTAAAACATTTTTTAATTGTTTGCTGTAATATATCTATTTTTCAATACTCCTGGTGCTATCCCAAAGATTGGTTCCATGCTTGAATAAGATATTGATGAACATGGATATGTACTCATGCAAGATATTGTTTTTGCTGTTTTTCATGTGGGTCTCTTGTCAGTCTTCATTTTTTCCACTGCAGGAAATCTTAGGCAGCTCCCTAACATTATGAGCCAAGACGCTTCTATAGCATCTTCAATGAAAGCATAAGTGGCAACAAACCATATATAAACCATGATTCAGGTGCCAGCAAATTCATTGGGCTTACATCAAATACCAGGACGACGTTTCAACTCTGAAAGGAGTCTAGCATCTGTATCAAGTCTAATATATTGGCTGACTTTTTTTGCGCTGGTAATAAGGTGCCACTACAACATTATGGCTCATAACCCTTTTTTCTTTCAACCTTGTGTCTCCGTTTTACCAGCTCTGCCAGAACAGGGCCCTGAATGTATAGAATTCGTCTGCAGATAAGCCTTCACTACGGCTCTATTTCTGTTTTCAGTTGAAGAGGAACTTGAGCCTTGGATACAGTTTTATGGGGACGTATCCTGGGGCTCTTTTTTTCCATTACTTTAAATGTCAGGCAATACATTAATTAAAAAGGAAAATGCAGATTCTATTATGGAAAGGGTTTTTTTATTTTACCACTGATGACTGAAATACTTTTTTTCCATTCTTTCCAGATATCTGGTAGTTTGATACAGATCACTGATTCAATGCTATCTTGGAAGTTTGTGATACAGTATCTGTTCTGTTTAATCTAGCCTTACCTCATGCTGACAGTCTCTTAGTTTGTGACAAGTCATTATTATCATCTCTACCTCTAGTCACAGATATGTCTTCGAATGTGTGCCTAATCAGATAGTATTGTGTGTGACCTGGAGGCTGATTTTTCCTTTGCTAACACAGTCAGCTTGTCGTGTGATGTGAGCTGAAAGTGTTTCCTGTCAAATCCCTCTTGGTGCATTGCAAGACAAGCACTTGTTGATGTTTCTGAAAAATATTGCTAAAAATTTCTTAACTCTTTCATCGTGACTATTAATATACATTTCTTGAGAATAAAACCATTTATCATGTTATATCTGCTGTTTTAATTTAATATCTGATTATTCTACTTCTACACTATATTGCCAAAAGTATTCGCTCACCTATCCATATGCGAGTCAAGGCAGGCGAGCGAATACTTTTGGCAATATAGTGTATTAACAATGTAACATTGACGTTAGACTCACAGCTGTCACATACATTTTAAAATATTTTTTTGTAAGTAGATAGATTTTCCTGTGCCCTAAAAATATCAATTTTTTTAGAAAACGTATTTAATTTAATATTTTCACATTTGTAAGTGTTTTAAATAGATTTCAGAAATAAAAAATATATATATTCGAGAATCTGAAATGCCGGCACGGGAGAAGGGAAACTGCTAATATTTTTTCCACTGGCAGCTGCATAGTAGCAGCTGGGTATGTCAGATATAGAAATTTTGGACATCTGCCCTGTCTGATAGCATTTTATACATTCTCTGTCTCTTTAAATGGGGCCTGTCTCCTTTCCAATAACCCCTTCAATGCTAAGTGATTTTCCAAAAATACACTGTCAGGAACCAGTGAATTTTTGCATTTTTTTTATTTTTATAGTAAGAAACATTTGGGAACATTCCTAATGTATTTCTTCCTGCTTTAACCGATTCGGCAGGCAGATGTCGCCATCTGCTGGCCAAATAGAGTTACTGCAGTTAAGCTCGGTGCAGGATCATTTGGATATAGGTCCATTAGAGACATTCTCCAGCTTATTTTTAAAATAGCGTTAACACCTCAGATATCATGCTCACAGTGTTAAAATTTGGGGGCATCATCTAGAACCCAAACGCAAATGAAATTTATTTCCTACAAATTAATTTAATTTGCAATGATACAGTAAAATCATTACATCACATTTAAACACCTCAGAAAAGACTGGGTTTGTTTTAGTTTTTATGTGTATGCACACACTCTAAAGCACTTATGTTGCGTGGCAAAGAATGTGTCTAACTATCTAACACTTCCACTACGCAATGATCCTTTCCCAAGTCTAACATAAGGCCATTAATCAAACTGTTGGATGCACTGCAGGGTAGCTGGTTCCTACAAGCATTGCCAGCCATGAATCCCTTCTAGTAAAAGACAAAAAAATAAGAAAAAAAGAACAGTTAATTTTTTTATTCAATCCACACTGTTTAGGATATTATAACAGAAAGTTTACACCAAATGTTTGAAAACACATGATTTGATTCTTATGCTAATTCCCACAAAAAGGATTGTCAATGAAACCCAAGTTAACAATATGTTGCTGTTTTGAATTAATATTTCCAAGTAATTTCATCAGATTTGCTAGTGCTTCTTCGTGTTCAAGGCAAAAAAATTGTTCAAAAGGTGGACATGAAAGAATTAGAATTCAGAGAAACATCAATGCAGTCTTTAAGGACACAGGTTTAGACTAGTGATGGGCCGGACAGCCCCGTGTTCGGTTCGCATTCAAACTCGAACATCCGAAAAGGTTTGACCACGAACTTGTACACAATGCGAACACCATGCAAGTCAATGGGGCTCGAACGTTCGAAAATTATGGTCCCTCCAAGAGGGCATAAATGTAAGATAATGGCCATAAAAGGTGAATGGGGGTCTGGGTACTGCCCTGGGGGACAGAAAACAATGAAAAAAAGTAAAAAAAAAATGCTTTTAACCCTTTCACTGCTGAGTGCTGAGCCATTTCACCGCTGTGCACTGAGCTCATTTTTACCACTTTTGCTCACATTTAAAAGCGATTTGAAGCTATGGGAAATGTTTTACCAACAATGAGTTGGAAATGTTTGACCAGCAATGAGTTGGAAATGTTTAACCAACAATGAGTCGGAAATGTTTGACCAACAATCAGTGGGAAATGTTTGACCAACAATCAGTGGGAAATGTTTGACCAACAATCAGTGGGAAATGTTTGACAATCAAGGAGTGGGAAATGTTTGACCAACAAGGAGTGGGAAATGTTTGACCAACAAGCAGTGGGAAATGTTTTGCCAACAAGGAGTGGGAAATGTTTATGAATCCCATAGGCTTCAATGTTAAAAAATATTCCCGTTTTAATTCAATATCTAATAAACTGTTTATTATTATATTCTGCAGTAAACAGTCTCTTTATTTTTAGATTTTTTTTGGATCTTTGAAGCATTTTTTGGATTTTTTTGAATTTCTTTTTCGAATTTTCCTTGTACGTCCCGAAAAGTTCGAAGTTCACGAATTTTCGAAGAACAGCCGATGTTCGAATCGAACTTTGAACCGGCAGCCCATCCCTAGTTTAGACATCTTGATCCCGAAAAATAGTGTACATACCCAAAAAGCAGGAAGTGCAAGGTGGTGCTGGGTACATTGCTGTAACGCTTTAATTCAAATGAAGAGCATGTAGGAAAGCAAACAATTCAGGTTAGCACCCCCTTTCTCAGAGCTAATGCCCTTAACCCTTTCACTACCAAGTGATTTAAAAAAAAACATTGTAAGGAACCTGTGTTTTTTTGAAAAATCATTTTTAATTAAGTATACAGTAACAAATATTCGAGAATATTCCCCATGCATTTCTAACTGTAATAACATCTTTGGCCAGTAGATGGTGCCATCTACTGCCAAACTGAGTTACAGCTGATTCAGTTACAGCTCATGCTCCCTGCATTGGCTGTTGAATGTCCGAAATCAGGACATTCAGTTTGCCAATTTTTCACAGTTTTATCTCTTTGGGCATTATGTCCACAGGGCTAAAACTTTGGTGGAACCTTCTGCAGCCCAAAGGATTTTTTTTTTATTTTGCAGCAAATTAATTTAATTTGCTTTTGCGCCACAGCGCTGCAGATCAAGATATGTTTATATCGGTGCTCCTGATGGTGCCTTTGAAGCCCGAGATATCTCGATCACGGTAGTGAAAGGCTTAAACAAACATAATGCATTGAGTAAGGAGTTACTACCATGAAACATTTGACTTTCTGTACTCTCTTCAATTGAATATAAGGGATGCAACAGTGTACCCAACAGCACCGAGCGCTTCCTGCTTACCTTTTGGGTTTGTTCACTATATGCTGCAGGAGACCACACCTGAAAGGCATTACAGCAGCTGATATATGTGTATTGCTTTTTCTATTTTTTGTTTGGTGCTGGCCAGTCCCTCCATTGCTATGTTTTTTTACCGTAGGATTTTTCAGATGACCCACTTATTATTATAAAGAGGATATATATACAGTTGTGTTCAAAATTATTCAACCCTCACTGAAATTGAGTGCTTTGGCCAGTTTGACATTGATTTTGATCATTCAGTCATCTTGCTTACAATTAAATCAAAGAGGCACGTGTAGGTCAGACAAATATAACATAACATTTATAATGAAATAACCACAAATGTCTTTTCTGTGCTCACATCATTATCAGTTTTATTCAACCCCCAAGTGACATTCAATCTTAGTACTTAGTACAACATCCTTTTACAGTTATAACAGCTTTTAAACGTGAAGCATAGCTTGACACAAGTGTCTTGTAGTGATCTACGGGTATCTTTGCCCCTTCGTCATGGGCAAAAGCCTCCAGTTCAGTCACATTCTTAGGCTTGCGCACTGCAACTGCTTTCTTTAAGTCCCACCAGAGGTTCTCAATCGGATTTAAGTCAGGTGACTGCGATGGCCACTCCAAAATGTTCCAGCCTTTAATCTGCAACCATGCTCTAGTGGACTTGGAGGTATGCTTGGGATCGTTGTCCTGTTGAAAGGTCCAACGTCTCCCAAGCCTCAGGTTTGTGACGGACTGCATCACATTGTCATCCAATATCTCCTGGTACTGAAGAGAATTCATGGTACCTTGCACACGCTGAAGCTTCCCTGTACCTGCAGAAGCAAAACAGCCCCAAAGCATGATTGACCCCCCGCCATGCTTCACAGCAGTGACGTGCGGTGAGGTCAGTGGCTGGTGAGGCACTGGCTTGTATCAGAGCTAGATATACACAGGATATTGCCCCAGCTCTCATGGATATTGCCCCAGCTCCTCTCATGGATTTTGCCCCAGCTCCTTTCATGGATATTGCCCCAGCTCCTTTCATGGATATACTGCCCCAGCTCTTCTCATGGATATTGCCCCAGCTCCTTTCATGGATATACTGCCCCAGCTCCTCTCATTGATATTGCCCCAGCTCATGGATATGCCCCAGCTCATGGATATGCCCCAGCAGCTCATGGATATGCCCCAGCACATGGATTTGCCCCAGCACATGGATATGCCCCAGCTCATGGATATGCCCCAGCACATGGATATGCCCCAGCACATGGATATGCCCCAGCTCATGGATATGGGATATGCCCCAGCTCATGGATTTGCCCCAGCACGTGGATTTGCCCCAGCACATGGATTTGCCCCAGCACATGGATTTGCCCCAGCTCATGGATATGCCCCAGCTCATGGATATGCCCCAGCAGCTCATGGATATGCCCCAGCTCATGGATTTGCCCCAGCTCATGGATTTGCTCCAGCAACGCATGGATTTGCCCCAGCACATGGATATGCCCCAGCAGCTCATGGATTTGCCCCAGCAACTCATGGATGTGCCCCAGCACATGGATTTGCCCCAGCACATGGATTTTCCCCAGAACATGGATTTGCCCCAGCTCATGGATGTGCCCCAGCTCATGGATGTGCCCCAGCACATGGATTTGCCCCAGCACATGGATTTGCCCCAGCTCATGGATGTGCCCCAGCTCATGGATTTGCCCCAGCTCATGGATTTGCCCCAGCACATGGATTTGCCCCAGCTCATGGATATACTGCCCCAGCTCATGGATGTGGCCCAGCTCATGGCTGTGCCCCAGCTCATGGATGTGCCCCAGCACATGGATTTGCCCCAGCACATGGATTTGCCCCAGCACATGGATTTGCCCCAGCTCATGGATGTGCCCCAGCTCATGGATTTGCCCCAGCTCATGGATTTGCCCCAGCACATGGATTTGCCCCAGCACATGGATATACTGCCCCAGCTCATGGATGTGCCCCAGCTCATGGATGTGCCCCAGCTCATGGATGTGCCCCAGCACATGGATTTGCCCCAGCTCATGGATGTGCCCCAGCACATGGATTTGCCCCAGCACATGGATTTGCCCCAGCTCATGGATGTGCCCCAGCTCATGGATGTGCCCCAGCTCATGGATTTGCCCCAGCACATGGATTTGCCCCAGCTCATGGATATACTGCCCCAGCTCATGGATGTGCCCCAGCTCATGGATGTGCCCCAGCAGATGGATTTGCCCCAGCACATGGATTTGCCCCAGCTCATGGATGTGCCCCAGCACATGGATTTGCCCCAGCACATGGATTTGCCCCAGCACATGGATTTGCCCCAGCTCATGGATATGCCCCAGCTCATGGATGTGTCCCAGCTCATGGATTTGCCCCAGCACATGGATTTGCCCCAGCTCATGGATTTGCCCCAGCTCATGGATGTGCCCCAGCTCATGGATGTGCCCCAGCTCATGGATTTGCCCCAGCACATGGATTTGCCCCAGCTCATGGATGTGCCCCAGCACATGGATTTGCCCCAGCTCATGGATTTGCCCCAGCAGAGTCACAGGGTTCCTGCAGGGGAGGGCTCCTTACTTACCTGAGACAGCTCCTCACTGGCTGTGCTGTCCAAGAGAGAAGAGGTCAGCTGCTTCCTGTCCCAATTGTCTCTGTGGTGCTGGCACGAGGTCAGGTGATGTAGGAGGAGCTGCTGGAGCTTGAGAGTGTGTGACTGTGACAACCCCCCCCCCCTCCCTCTGTGCTGAGCGCATGTGTGCTGTTCTTTATCACACACACATGCGCTCAGCACTTTCTGGAGGGGGTTTGTCACAGTCACACTGCTGTGATCTCCCTGCCCGCCCCCCACGATTGACGAGGACAGTCACATGACTGTCCTGCATCAATCAAACCATGGGAGCACTGCCTCCCATGGTGGTTTTTTAAAAAAAAAAAAAAAACTTGCTTGAGACAATGGTGCTTTCCCATTGGCTCAAGCTTCATTTGCTGTCATTGCCTGGAGGCAATGACGAGCTTGCCTGCTACCAGCCTGAGCTCTGCAATTAGCGTAGCGTTGGGCTGCGTAAATTGCGTAACCTAGGCTGGCTCAGTGCTGCCCCTGCTGTCTGTGTAGTGTATTACACACACACACACACACACACAGCAGCCGGCAAACTGAGAAAGTGAAAGCTGCAGGAGAATAAAAAAGCAGACAGAGAAGAAACAAAGCACAACGAGGGAGCGAGGAGAGGTGAGTATGAGTATAAATAACAATTTATTTACAGTTTAAATGTACATACACACACATCACATGTCATTACAATACACACAATGAGCTCATTAATTTACTGGCATGACAGGGGAGGCGGAGCCTCCCCTGCCACCCCTGAGTGCACGTCCCTGCTTCACAGTAGGCAAGGTGTTCTTTTCTTCATAGGCCTTGTTCTTCCTCCTCCAAACATAGCGTTGATCCATGGGCCCAAACAGTTCTAATTTTGTTTCATCAGTCCACAGAACACTATCCCAAAACTTCTGTGGTTTGTCCACATGACTTTTGGCATACTGCAGTCGACTCTTCTTATTCTTTGGAGACAGCAAGGGGGTGCGCCTGGGAGTTCTGGCATGGAGGCCTTCATTACGCAGTGTGCGCCGTATTGTCTGAGCTGAAACTTCAGTACCCACATCTGATAAATCTTTTCTCAGTTTCTCAGCAGTCACACGGGGACTTTTCTCCACTCTACGCTTCAGGTAGCGCACAGCAGTCGAAGTCAGCATCTTCTTTCTGCCACGACCAGGTAGCGTTTCAACAGTGCCCTTTGCCTTGAATTTGCGAATGATGCTTCCTATGGTCTCTCTTGGTATGTTTAACATCTTTGTAATCTTCATATAGCCATTGCCCTTCCTGTGAAGAGTAATCACCTCTTCTCTTGTCTTCCTGGACCATTCTCTTGACTTCACCATGTTTGTAACCACACCAGTAAATGTCTAGAAGGAGCTGAGTATCACAGTCATTTTAAAGCTGCCTAATTGGTGCTTATTATGATTTATTGCTGCTCCGTGACATCCACAGGTGTTTTCAATACCTGATTGAAAACACTTGAATGAACCTCTGTTCTTCAGAGTGGTAGTCTTTAAGGGGTTGAATAATTGTGTCAATGAAGAATTCACAAAATAAACATTTACTACTGTATTACAAAACCAATTGATGTCATTTTAGTTGAATATGGTTCTTTAAAAAGTCCTTGTAGGATTTCATTCTGAATACAATTACAAATGTACACTAAATTCCCTAAAACCCTTTACAGCATTGGGGGTTGAATAATTTTGAACACAACTGTATAAAGGGATAATGAAAAATATGAGTGCTGTGCTAGAGGGTCATTTTTTGGTATCATTGGAAAAGCCTGAGCACATCCAATACAAACCAAACATGACTAGCTGTGGTGTAAAAGTAAAAAAGTAAAGTAAAGTGTTCTTTTTTAAAAACATTTTTGTCTGTGGGGTATAATAAAATAGGACTTCAATTAATGTTTAAACATGATGAGCATAAAATGGTCAAACTGAGCTCAGCGCACAGAAGTGAAATGGCTCAGCAGTGAAGGGGTTAAAAAAGATAAAACATGTAAAAATTGGGTATTTGTAGTTTCAGAACAAAATTTCTAAACTATTTAGTTAGGTTTTTTTTTGGCGGTTGTAGATTTTAGGGATTAACCCCTTAAGGACCGCTGACGTACCCTGTACGTCCTGTCCACGGGTCTCCCTTAGAATCGCGGATGTACAGGGTACGTCAGCGGCACCTAATCCCTCTCCCGCCTGATACTTACCTCCCTCGCTGGATCCCTCGGCGATCTGGCAGGGAGAAAGCCTGCCCATGTGATTTACATGGGCAAGCAAGGTTGATGACATCGCCACGCTGCGTGGTGACGTCATCAGCAGGCGTCCCCATTCAAATCAATGGAGGGGAGGGGGGACTCCTTAGGAGCCCTCTATCTCCCCAACCATTGGAGCTATCTCCGCTTTTCAGTGGTGTATAGCATTAACGGTTTCGCCGCCGAATCGCGTTTCGGCGCTAATTGGCACCAAAACACGATTCGAACCTGGAGGGGGCTGACATCTTGGATGTCAGCCAAGCCTCCAGGTCCCCCCCACCCACTGACAACCTCACCATATGTGTGAGGATGTCAGTGGGCCAGTTAACCATCTAGCTGCCATGTAGAGATAAGGGGATCCTAAGGATCCCCCTATCTCCCGATCCATGGCAGCTAGATGGTCATATTTGACATAATTTGAAAGGCCCGATCATGGCCTTTCCAATGATACCAAACATGACCAGGTTTGGTTTAAAAAAAAATTAAAATAAATAAATAAATAAATAAAAAAATTTAATAAAAAAAAAATGTGTTTTTTTAAACGTTTTTTTTGTCTGGGGGGTTTAATTAAATAGGACCTAGGCTGTCATCTCAAAATAATTAGCACAAAATGGTCAGAATGAGCGCAGCGCACATAGGTGAACTGGCTCAGCAGTGAAGGGGTTAAAAAGCAAACACATGTAAAAATTGGGTATTTCTATTCTCGGGACAAAATTATGAACCCATTTAGCTGGGGTCTTTTTTGGTGGTTGTAGATTTTGGAGATTAATTTTTTTTTTTTTTTTTTTTACCATTTTTTCATATTTCATATTTTTTTATAGTAAATTATTCGATATGATGGAAATAATGGTATTTCTAGAAAGTCCATTTAATGGTGGGAAAAAGGGTGTATAATATGTGTGGGTTGAATAAACGAGTAAGAGGAAAATTTGACCTAAACACTAACAGCGCAGAAACGTAAAAACAGCAGCGGTCACTAAAGGACGGATTTGTGTAAAACCGCACGGTCACTAAGGGGTTAAAGTTCAAAAAATTTAGTTTTTTTCATCATATTTCATATTTTTTTATAGTAAATTATTCGATATGATGGAAATAATGGTATCTTTAAAAAGTCCATTTAATGGCGAGAAAAACGGTATACAATATGTGCGGGTTCCATTAGCGATGTTCATCTCGATCACCAGCCCAAAGACTAACCAAAGCCTGGTCAGTCCTTGAGTCTTGATGGGCAGCGTGACAGTCATCACACCCAACAAAACCCCATTGTGCACTGGGAGGCTTTTTATAGGAACAGTGACATCCTTGAAGATGTCATTAACTATGACATCCACACACTGCTGGCAGAGACTTTCTTGAGGATACTCAATAGGAGAAATCCGTAACTATTTTTGCCCCATCTCATGCTGCTCTCGGGGACAAGAAGCTGCTGATCGGGCCGCAGTTCTCTCAGTGGGATAAGAGGTATTGGATTTATTGGGCGGCTTTAGGGAGTGCTACATGATTGTGAAAATGCACATTTTTTTGTTAGAACATTCAGAACGAGCATGACATACTGTATATACAGATATTATGGCGCTAGAAAAAGTGCGGAGACAGAGCAACTAAATTAATGAGGGGGAATGAAAGGTTTAAGTTATGAGGAAAGACTTACAAGCTTAAACCTGTTTAGTTTAGAGACACGGCGCCTTAGAGGGGATCCGATAACTTTATATAAATATATAACCAATTCATTAACAGGACTATACACAGGACACAAGGTCACCCATTTAGACTGGATGAAAGGAAATTCAGCCTAAAGCATCGGAAGGGTTATTTTACAGTGAGAACAATAAAGCTGTGGAATTCTCCGCCTGTTGAGGTGGTTAGAGTTTTAAGCAACGACTGGATGACTTCCTGTTAAACCAGAATATTAAGGGTTCTAATATTTAATATGTGGGTAAAAGCTGCTTGATCCAAGGAGAAAT
This sequence comes from Leptobrachium leishanense, assembly GCA_009667805.1. Lineage (NCBI taxonomy): Eukaryota > Metazoa > Chordata > Amphibia > Anura > Megophryidae > Leptobrachium > Leptobrachium leishanense. The sequence goes on along the minus strand of CM019067.1, from coordinate 286,317,581 downwards.
CTGACGCCATTCTGGGGTCAAGAAGGAATTTTCTCCCAGTATGTTCCATATTGGCGAGCGCTTCAGATTGGGTTTTTTGCCTTCTTTTGGATCAATAGCAGTCGGTGATGTGGGCAAGGCTGAACTCGATGGGCTTATGGCATTAATTCAGCCTATGTAACTATGTATACATATAATAATGATATATTATGAATTTGCAGAGTCTGTTGAAAATGAGGATATATCATTTTTCTGGGTCCTACAATAAACATGATTTCAAGTTACGATTAAACATGATGAGCGCAAATGTACAAAATGAGTCCAGCACACAGGAATGAAATGGCTCAGCAGTGAAGGGGTTTATATATATCATGGTTTTCTAAAAAATAGAACAGCATGGTACATAGGGAAACTCCTAATATCCATATTTACCGACTGGCATCTCCTAATAAGTGATGCTAATGCTACCATCAACCCATTTATTATAACCCATGTAGGAAGGTAATTAGCAATTTTCATGTACATTAAAAAAAATAACAAATTAAATACTGATTATGCATAATAACGAGCATTTTGTGCAAAGTTTATGTAAATAAAGTCTATGTACATAATATCAACTGGCTAACAGTGTGCAGCATGAAATAATGAGTGAAGCAATGAGCTGTTGCACATCTGTTTCATTCTGGTTTGTGAGAAATATATTAAATTAAATATATGCAAACTTGGAGCTGATGGATCTACATTTTCTCAGTTAATTTGATAGATCCGCAGACTAATTGTATAAAAATGGTGTCAGTCAGAAACAATTCCACTTCATGAAAACAAATAAGTGAACACAGCCATGGTCAGTCAAGCTTGCTTAAACAATTTTAGTGAATGTCAGGATTTTATTATGTCAAACCTTATGTGCAAAGTAATTATTTCAATAAAGATGCTGGGTTTAATGTTTGCAGGGCTCTGTTTTCTAATGATTAAAGATTTGCATTTATGTTAAAGCAACTTGCTCATATTATATGTTTTTTACGTGTTTAAAGGGACACTAACACCAACAATGAAATGTTATTTTGTTTGTTATTATGTTGCTGATATCTTACACGTGCTTTGTTATTTTCTTGTACTTTTAGTTAAAAAAATATTTTACTCTATTTGTGTCACTGGGTGCATCCATTGTGTGATACTTTGTCTTGTAAACTACCCCCCCCCCTCAGCTGTGTGTTTATATTACCTGTTCCCCACTGTTTTGCTTAAGGCATTGCATGGACCCACAGGAGCCACAAATCCAGAAAACCAACCTATTGACTTGCATTGTGCAGAATGTATGTAAACTGCTCTGCATGGAGAGATCCTGTGGAGTCATGGGTTCGATCCCAGCGAGCAACCTCTCCAGTAAGTGTCCTTGGGCAAGACACCTAACGGTACATACTCGCCACCCAGGACATACTTGAAAACGAGAGAAATCTCAATGTATCCATCCTGGTAAAATCCTTTCTCAAAAAAAAAAAGGAAAGGTATAAGTGGGGGAGGGGGATTCAGCATTGGAAGCTCGCTATCAAATCTCATTCAGCTGCCACCTCTTATCTTGGCAAGCCTAGACAACACAACAGATCCCCTACAGCCTTGTCTAAACATTCCCTCCGCCACCACATTGCCTCTTCACTACTGGTTTTATCCTGCACTACAGCTGTAAAGCAAGACATGCCCTAGGAGTTTGGTAAGAGTTACGTCATGGTAAAAAGCCACAAACTGGAAACAGACAGGGTAACACCAAACTTTGGGGCATCTTACAAAGTTAACGCTAAGGTTAGCGCTCAGCTGTGTGAGTGTTAATTTTAGCTTAAGTGGCCCTAGGACGACCATATTCCATTCTGAACGCTAACTGGTTAAAAAACTTGTTAGCTATTCGGATCTTGTGCTTTTCAGTGCGAGGTTACTGTAGTTTGCGCTCTCTATGCTTAACATGGGAGCGCAAAGTGTTAATTAGCGTTAAGATTACAAAGTCCTACCGCTAATACCGTCCCGCTGCGGTTAACTCAAAAGTTAACCACTGCTAGGAACTGGTGCTGACGGATTCTGCTTCTGCCACTGGGGGTTAAACTCTGAACTCAAATGCTTAAGATTAGCATTATTATATGAAAATATTGTGCTAATGAAATGTTCATTCAAAGCATTAAAATGTCATAGTTGTGTCCTTTCTCAAAGTAATAAATTGCCATATAAAGCATAAATAACAATAAGCCCGATCAAATGTCCCCAGAACTTGCATATATAACGAGCTAAAATGGTTCAACTGTATGCAAAGAGTAAGAAGGACATAAGTCAGCAGTAGGATCAGGGCCAGTGTGTTCAGAAAGCAAACTAGGCAGTTGCTTGGGGTGCCAGAAGGAAGGGGCACTATTTTTACCATTTGGTAGCTGGGCAGCTACAGCTGTCACTGTCCATGGAGGTCACGTAATGCAGCCCTACCAGAGATTACAGAGGTGATGAATCACTTAGGGAGTGGACAGCAGGTGCCTTTTGGGAGCACTGCCCGTGGTTTACTTTGCTCGTCTTTCACATTGCTGCCCGGTGATGCACATCACTTCCTCACTCTGATCAGCACTCATGTATCCGCTGACATAATTAACCCACTGTTATGTATAGGGGTGAGTTGGGCAGAAGGCAATGACCCGATGGGCAACTTTCTGGAGGAAAAGAGCATAGTTGAAATTTTCTTAGGTCAGTAGCATTCAGGGTCATGACAGTGGACGGCCGATCCAGTGATTTACAGCAGTTTTCTATTAGAATCAGAGATTAGAAGACATACAGGGTTATTCAAAGAGATCCGAATTGCTTGAGAGAGGTAACCGAATGCTGAAAATCAGCGTTCGGTTACCTTTCTTGGCCATTCAGCTATCCAGAGAGCAGGCAATTCGTCAAATCCTGGCGAATTGCCTGAACATACGGTGCCTGTTCGGTGCCTGGTCGAGGGCAGTGAAATCCCCATGAAAAAGCAATGCGTCGGCTATTCAGAGAACACAAACCAGCAGTGAAAGGTTCCCCTAATGCCCTGCCATTCGGTGGTTTAATTCGACAAGTGTATTCAGGAGAATCCCATAGGCTTCAATGTTAAAAATATTCCCTTTTAATGCAATATCTAATAAACCGTTCATTATAAAATTCTGCAGCAAAAAGTCTCTTTATTTATAGATTTTTTAGGATATTTTAAGCATTTTTCAGATTTATTTTTTTTTAAAAAAGTCCGATTTTTTTTTTTTTAAGTTTAATTATTTTTTCTGTAACAGCCCTTTTTATTATTATTCCTTGGATCTCATATGTAAATTTCAGACATTTGCGCTCAGTAGTTTCTTTGCAAACAGCGTTTCACTCTTCAAACATTCATGCAAACTGTTTTTCTAATTTATTCACTTCACTCTGTCTGCGGTCTCGGCTTTTTTCGGCAGCTTCGCTGCGTGTGATCGGCTCCTGCTCGGGTTTTTCCGTGGTTTTCGGCAGGTTAATCCAGATGTTTTTGTGTGTTTTCGGCGTGTATTCGCTGGGTTTTGCGGTTAATTTTTGGCGGGTTTGCGACAGCCTTTCCCTGCAATTCGGTGACCCTGTGGTCTTTGCTGAATACACCGCAGGGTCACCGAAATGGGATCGGCAAAAGGAACCGAATTGAAGAGAACAAAAAGTCACCGAACGTGCGGTGACTTTTTTCGAATCTCTTTGAATTACCCTGATAGTTTACCTCAATCTGAGTAAATCCTAGCCAGAGCACCGCTCCAGTAAGTGTCCTTGGGCAAGACACCTAATGGTACCTACTTGCCTACCGCACAATATCTTCTGTGAAGTCTAGTGGTAATATCTCTACCCATCGACCGTGGAGAAGTCAAAATACCATTCAGTACATAATTCCAATACAACTGGAGAAGTCTCAACTTTACGAGAAGCGGGTTCAACCTAACCACCAGGTCGCTGATCTGCAATCATGGAAAGATGACCCTATCCCACACAGAAGATGCCACCACAAAGTCCGTGGGCAAGACACCTTACGATATGGATGCGTTTACCACAAAAAATACTTGTACATGGGAAAAAGGACACCTAGAATCAGGTCATCATCCATTTGTGGCATTCCAATGTATCAACTCATTGCACACGGATCCTGTAAAGCGCTGCGGAATATGTGGCGCTGTATAAAGGATAGTAATAAAAATAATAATCTATTGAAATGAAAATACCTGTGTAAAAGTGACGATACCATACTGCATCTTATTTAGTGATTTCTTTATTTATTTATTTAGTGATTATTTATTTATTTCTTCAGTGAGGATTTGTACTTCATGTTTTCCTTGGAAAAAACACTTCATATTCTCTTAACTGAATTAAAGTTGGTTTAGAAAGCAAAAAAAAAAAATCCGAAGACGAAAAACAAACAAAAAGTATTGGCTTTCCATTTGCTTTCAGCAATGATATACTGCTGAGCACAGATTACTAAAACAGGCGGCAGCAGTTGGTGGTATCACAGTCATTGAGCTTTTTATGTCCCATTAGGAAGTCGTTTCAAGGATGCATGCATTACAACCATATGGGACCAGTCAGCGGTGCTAGAGCAAAACACCAGCTCCTGAGCCGCACGGGGATTTTACAAGAAGACGATGTCTGCAAGCTTTCTTATTTTAAAAGTAATATGGAAGAGACAATAGTGTTAAAACTGTATTATGGTAAAGTTTCTGATCAATATTGGTTTAGTTTATATTTTTTCCATGTGGCAATGACAATTCCGAGAAGGAGAAATCCAGCCATTCTGAATTGTCTTCAATCAGGGTAATTCAAAGAGAATCGAAAAGTCACCACACGTTCGGTGACTTTTCGTTCTCTTCAATTCGGTTCGATTTGGCAATCACATTTCGGTGACCCTGCGGTGTATTCAGTAAGCACCACAGGGTCCCCGAATTGCAGGGAAAGGTCGCCGCAAACCCGCCGAAAACTCACCGCAAAACGAGGGCGAACGAACACAGAAACCTGCAAAAACATCTGAATTAACCCGCCGAAAACACCCGAGCAGGAGCCGATCACACGCAGCGCAGCCGCCGGAAAAAGCCGACACTGCAGACGAATGCAGTGAATAAATTAGAAAAACAGTTTGCTTGACTGTTTGAACAGTGAAACGCTGTTTGCAAAGAAACTACTGAGCGAAAATGTCTGAAATTTACATATTTATTTATTTATTTTATTTATTAATAAAGGATTTTACCAGGAAGGATACATTGAGATTTGACATATGAGATCCAATGAATGATAATAAAAAGGGCTGTTACAGAAAAAATAAGTTAAATTTTTTTTTTTTTTTAAAAATCGGAATTTTTGAACAGGCACCGTATGAGCAGGCAATTCGCCAGTATTTGGCGAATTGCCTGCTCTCTGGATAGCCGAATGGCCAAGAAAGGTAACCCGTTCGGTTCCCTTTCGGCAGCCATTCGGATCTCTTTGAATTACCCTGAATTTCTTAGATAAAATAAATCCCCTGTGCATTTCCGGTTATCGACAGACAATCCATACATCATAATAATTAACTAGCATTACTTCCTATGCCGGCAGTGCAAGGAGTTCTTCGATACCTACCTTCTTAATTTTCTTTCAGGGCCATTCAGAGAAAGGTGAACCTCAGGAGAATGACTGGAGAAGTGAAAATTCTAGGTCAAAATAGACAAACCAGAAAAATTCTCAATTTTTTCTCACTTTCCAAATCGGCTATTTGGTCTAGATTGTTCTCTTCTCCTGCAATTTTTCTGGTTTTCACCTCTCTCTGAATAACCCTGATTAAGACATTTAAAAAAATCACAACAGAATTTTGTTTCTTTTGGCCCTCACATCAAAAGGAGAAGGAGCATGACTTGGTTGTTAGGGTTAGGCCTAAACCTAGCCCTATCTCTAGAAATAACTCTAACTCTAACCCAAGTGTCGTTTTTGCACTGTACTCACATCAGAAAATTGCCACAAGTTTGATGATCAGTTGCACCGAAAAGTAACAATGCAAGTACGGTGTTTTTGTGTTCAAAAAAATCACATGCTCCAAAAAACTTAGGAATAATGTATTCAAAACGTACGCAGCTAGACACAAAGATCTGATCCTCACCAGATGTAAAAATTGCTGAATCAATTCGTAATTATCCATTGCATGGATATCATCCGATTTATTTGAACTTATTCGTTTTTTTGCATCAAAAACACTTTTCGTAGGAGATAAATGTGCATTACTTTTTTTAACTCGGCAATTTTTTTGGGCTGTCATTTTTAACAGTGTCCACCAGGTGGATAATAAATGCAGGCACGAGCTTCCCAAAGCATACTGTTTGTTGCCATAGAGGGAAGTGCAAACCGTACCAGTAATAAATTCATTCAGGTTCTGACACCTTTAATAAATGATCTTGCTACAGAATCATGTTTGCAGCGATCAATGATATCCAGAATAAAGCTATTTTTCAAAATAACAACTTGATGCCTCATGAACATGAATGTTCGAGTATCAACAGTTTATAAGCTAACAAGCTTAAACCTGTTTAGTTTAGTTTAGAGAAATGGCGCCTTAGAAGGGATCTGATAACTTTATATTAATACTAGCTAATACAGAAAATCGGTATTTGCACTTTCTATCACGTGCTTTCTGTACTTTGCGCTACCTATGCTTAACATGGAGAGCACAAAGTGTAAGCACAGAGTAACTAGCGTTAGGATCACATAGTCCTAAAGCTAATTACTCACAGCTGTCACTAGCTTAAAAAAGTTTGTGACAGCTTAGGCTAGAATGAGACGAACGCAGTCATCATGTCCGTGTCGCCGCACAGTTTAACGTCCGTTGTAGCATTGATTTGTCATCAATAGAGACCAACAAACGAAGTACGTGTGCACCGAAGTGCACACGCACCACGCAGGTGGCAACGTATGCCATTTAGGCCTCGACGTAAAAGCGCTACGACAGATGCCCAGAGTGCGCCACGTCCGTGTAGCGGCCTGTGTGCGTGTTGAGGCGATGTCAGACGCAGCACATTTGCGATGTCCATCACGTTGACGCTCAGAATTTTTTTTGGTCTGGCTGACTGTACCTGTCTTTTAATTTTAATTAATTTTGTTTCCCATATTTCCCTTTTTTTTCTACATCTGCCCAAAAAAACGGACGTCTGGTGTCTACAGTATCTTCGATCAGTATGTACGTCCGTTATGCACGCACGCAGAGTGCGCTCAGACTGCGTTTGTCTGACATTAGCCTTAGAGCTGGTGCTGATTCCGCTGCTGCAGAATCAGTTATCACCAGCTGTAAACCCCCCCCCAAAAAACTCAAATACCTCTCATCCCGTGGCGAGAATGTTGGCCCTATCCACTGCTTCTGGCTGCCGGGAGCAGAGTGAGACTGGGGGGAAAATTTTCCCCAGTCTCCCTCTGCCGACCAGCAGGATCTTGCAAGAGGCAATATACTGACGGTCATGTGAGGAGAAGCCTCCATGGAGTTCCAAGGAAGGGGATGCTTGGGACGTCGCTTTAGTGCTGTCCCGAGCATCCAGGACACAAGCCGCCACTACGGGGAGGAGAGAGAGAGAGGGAGGAAGAAAAAAAAACTTATTTAAGTTGTGGTGGAGATTAAAAGCCTCCACATTGCAAATAATAAAGTTTATTATTGCAGAAGTCATTTACACATACCAGCAATTTAACCACTTGGATGCTGAGGACGCGCTCAGCGCGTCCTCAGCATTCCCGCTGGTATGCGGAGGACGCGCTGAGCGCGTCCTCCCATTGGGGTCAGCGTTCGGCCGGGTTCCGGCTGATCGCTGGCCCCCCCGGTGCGGGCTCACATCCTCGATGTCAGCCCGGCATCCAGGACCACAGCCGCCGGAATTAGGTGTCATCGCGGCAGCGCGATGACACCTAATTCAGGCGCCCCCCCCGCATGTGCGGAGGAGGCGCCTGAAAGGGAGGGGGGAGGTCCTTCGGACCTCTCTCCCTCCCGATCGGCGGCTCTGCGGGGGTTAACCCAGGCATCATTTGGAAGGGCACAGCCTGCCCTTCCAAATGATGCCTGGCATTAACCCCTGGGGAGCTGGATCGCGAATCGGCGCTGAAAAGCGCCGGTTCGCGATCCTTTCCCGGAGCTGGCCGACATCTTGGATGTCGGCCAAGCCTCCGGGAACTCCCCCTGAGGACTGGCATCATCGTGCGTAGCACGATGACGCCAGTCCTGGACTTAACCCTTAACTGCCACCAACGGTGGAGATAGGGAGTTCCAATGAACTCCCTATCTCCCGATCCGTGGCAGCTAGGGGTTAAATTTTGGTATGGTTGGATCGGCCAGAGCATGGCCGTTCCAACGATACCAAACATGAAAGTGAAAAATATTGTAAAAAAAAAAATGAAAAAAAAAATTCAAATTTTTTTTAAAAAAAATTATAAAAAAAAAATAAACACTTTTTTTTTTTTTTTGGTTTGTTAATGCAGCAATATTGTTCCCATTTCAATTATAATGTGAACAATGATGCTGCACTAACGATTTTTGTATGCGGTGCGTTTGTTAAAAATAGTGTAATTTTTCCCCAAAAAAAATGTAACGAGACCCCATCTCTAATTTTTTTAACAAGCGCACCCCATACAAAATATAACCGCAATTGGTCGCATGTTAAAATGTGAAAAAAAACACTTTACACGTTGTAAATTATTGAAAATACATATTTTATTGCATTTTTTGTTATAATATACAGACATGACATAACGTATACATATAATAATGACATATTATGAATCTACCGAGTCTGACGGAAAGAACGATATATAATATGTCTGGGTCATATACTAAAATAAGCCTTCAAAACACGTTTAAACATGATGAGCAAAACCGGTAAAAATGACCTCAGCACAGGGGCGGGAAAAGCCTCAGCAGCGAAAGGGTTAAAGAACTGCTTCACAGAGCTCATGTGCTACATTTCCCATATGCAGCAAGGAACACTGGGTAGGATGTGCAGATGACGTCTGCAATTTCTAATTTTTTTATATCCTGGGTCTGTTTTCACACAGACCCCTCCAATCAATACCATGCTATACTAGATGGCTTTTTCTGTGTTCTGTGTGAAAACAGACCCAGGATACAAAAAAATTAGAAATTGCACATGTCATTTGCATATCTTACCCAGAGTTCTGTGCTGCATATGGGAAATGTAACACATGAGCTCTGTGATGCAGTTCTTTGAATTGCTGGGATGTGTAAATGACTTCTGCAATAATAAACAAATATATATATATATAATTTATTTTTTGAGGATCTCCCTTTAACTCATCTCACATGGCTCCCAGACTTTTTTGCAGCCGTTGATAAGAGTTCTAAATGATAAAGTTTACAGGATGGGTTTAAATTTTAATACAGATACAGGGCTTATGTGTTTATATCTGTCGTATTTGGAAGTCTCAAGCTTTGTTCTCTTCTGCTACCAAAGCAGCAAAAACAGTTGGACCGGGTTTGACACGAACATACAAACAAACATTTACTTTCATATATTACATATGCAGGGCCATTATAAACCAATGTCTGGAAACCTGTTCATTAACAGGACTATACACAGGACACACGGTCACCCAGTTAGACTGGACGAAAGGAAATTCAGCCTAAAGCATAGGAAGGGTTATTTTACCTTGAGAACAATAAAGCTGTGGAATTCTCTGCCTGTTGAGGTGGTTGGGTCAGAGACTGTACAGACTTTTAAACAATGACTGGATGACTTTCTGCAAAAACACAAAATTAAGGGTTCTAATATTTATTTAATATGTGGGTAAAAGCTGCTTGAACCAAGTTGAAATCTGACACCATTCTGGGGTCAAGAAGGAAAGTTTTCCCTGTATGTTGCTTGTTGGCATGTTTTTGCCGTCTTTTGGATCAACAGCAGTACGTGATGTGTCAAAGGTTGAACTTAATGGACGCACTTCTTTTTTTAAGCCTATGCAACTATTTAATTAAGTAATTTGCATTTTCACAGATGAAAATACCCACAATTGTTAAATTGCATATTCTGTTTATAGTATTAATGATAAACAAAGATTCATAGGCCATTTAATTGAATAGTATATAACAGAGGGAACAACAGAGCACCGAAATGTCAGTGACATTTCGGTGCTCTGCGTGTAACCCCTTAAGTGTATTATGAATATGATAATACAAATAATAAACTAAAAGCTACAAACATACACCCAACTCTGAAATTCCCCTACTTGCTGATAGTAAGTTGTCGCTTCTATATAATTTTCCAGTATCATTTTTATTATTAATTTAAAATTTGGCATGTTAGGGGTACTTGAGGACAGGATTTGCTAACCACTGATGTAGTTCTTTCCTATCTGAATATACACTATATTGCCAAACGTATTCACTCACCCATCCAAATAATCAGAATCAGGTGTTCCAATCACTTCGATGGCCACAGGTATATAAAATCAAGCACCTAGACATGCAGACTGTTTTTACAAATGTAGCGCTCACTCCCGGAGGAGCCGCTGAATTAACCTCGGGTTAGTCTCACCGCACTAGGAAATAAATATACACCAGCACTGTTGTGGATTTTATAGATTATATACTTTACTGATCCCAATAAAGTGGCATATATAATGTAAATACGGTATATGAACGACAGGATTTCGTAATGCGGGAAAAACACGCGGCGGCAAAAGAAAAGGAATAACCCCCTCAGTTCTGGAGTGTAAGTCCTGTGAATGTAATGTCTCAAAAAGGTGTACGTGTATTGATTCGTGTACCCGGGTACCGTATTCAACTGGCCAGTGAATGGAATAAGCAAATCTTCGACTAGTCACGTTGAGGGCCCTGTAGATTTGAACAATAATGCAGCGTGCTTGGTTATACTCAGACTTGCGGCCTGTAAGGCCTCTCACCCATCCGTTAGACAATCTGTCCCACTGCCTGATCAAGGATGTTTCTCCGCTTGTCCTCTGGAACTCTGTGCCACCAGGTCTGCTCTCTTGCTTGTCCGATCTCCAACACAAGAAACTACGGCCTACCGCCTGCACTCCCCATGGATCATCGCGGTCTCCTTACAGGGGGTCCAACTGGAACTGAAGTTCTGCGCAAACCTCTCAGCGATAAATGGGTATGCCTCCGCAAGTTACTGTCCCGATCTCCAGCGCCCTCGAGGCAGCGTCTGCACTCCGGCCTGATCTCGATCCCTGGCAGACTCACTTGCGTCCTCTGTCTTTCACTGCTCCACTCACTCTGGCACTCCTCCGCACGAGTCTGCTTACGTCCTTCCCCTCTGTCCCACCCACTTCCTGTATCTGCCGCAAAGCCTGAAAGATATTGTAGTTCGTTTAGGTCCCGCATAGTCCATATGGCTTTTGTCTCCCTCTGGTGGCCAAAAATGAGCAATTGCAGCAACACAGTTTTAAACAGCGCTACACAAACATTTGGGAAAGGATAGGTTGCTCTCAGGAGCTCAGTGAATTAAAGCATGTAACTGTGATAGGATGCCACCTGTGCAACAAATCCAGTCATGAAATTTCCTCGCTCCTAAATATTCCACAGTCAACTGTCAGCTGTATTATAAGAATGTGGTAGTGTTTGGGAATGACAGCAACACAACCACGAAGTGATAGCCCACGTAAACTGATGGAGCGAGGTCAGCGGATGCTGAGGTGCATAGTGCGAAGAGGTCGCCAACTTTCTGCAGAGTCAATCGCTACAGACCTCCAAACTTCATGTGGCCTTCAGATTAGCTCAAGAACAGAGCGCAGAGAGCTTCATGGAATGGGTTTCCATGGCCGAGCAGCTGCATCGAAGCCATACATCACCAAGTGCAATGCAAAGCGTCGGGTGCAGTGGTGTAAAGCACGCCACCACTGGATTCTAGAGCAGTGGAGACACGTTCTCTGGAGTGATGAACCGCGCTTCTCCATCTGGCAATTTGATGGACGAGTCTGGGTTTGGCGGTTGCCAGGAGAACGGTACTTGTCTGACTGCATTGTGCCAAGTGTAAAGTTTGGTGGAGGGGGGATTATGGTGTGGGGTTGTTTTTCAGGAGCTGGGCTTGGCCCCTTAGTTCCAGTGAAAGGAACTCTGAATGCTTCAGCATACCAAGACATTTTTGACAATTCCATGCTCCAAGCTTTGTGGGAACAGTTTGGAGCTGGCCCCTTCCTCTTCCAACATAACTGTGCACCAGTGCAGGGCCGGACTGGGGATAAAAACCAGCCCTGGAAATAATTTCATTGCAGCCCCAGTAAAATGCGGTGTGTTGAGGGTATCACAGAGCTGTACAGTAATGTGGGGTGTGTTGAGGGTATCACAGATCTGTACAGTAATGTGCGGTATGTTTGAGGATATCAGAGCTGTACAGTAATGTGCGGTGTGTTTGAGGAAATCACAGAGCTGTACAGTAATGCGCGGTGTGTTTACTGTACAGCTCTGCGATACCTTCAAACACACCGCACATTACTGTACAGCTCTGCGATACCTTCAATGTGCGGTGTGTTTGAGGATATCACAGAGCTGTACAGTAATATGCGGTGTGTTTGAGGGTATCACAGCTGTACAGTAATGCGCTGTGTGTTTGAGGGTATCACAGCTGTACAGTAATGTGCGATGTGTTTGAGGATATCACAGCTGTACAGTAATGTGTGCGGTGTGTTTGAGGGTCTCAGAGCTGTACAGTAATGTTTGGTAGCAACCGGCAAATGGTGATAGGAAGGAAAAGGAAGTCAACTTATCTTTTTGTGATGAAGTGCTGAGGAGGTTCCCTGGAGATGGTCCAAGATACTCCACACATAGATAGGGCAAGAAAATAGGAAGCCTCAGCATCTGGAATAGGTTCCCGTTGTTCTATTCAGTTGAATCGTGGATATTATAACCGCCAAAATTGGCAAAAAAATGGAAGAAAGATGGGTGTAAGGTAGAAAATATTTTTAATTCCAAAATAGATAAATGGATAAAATAGCATAGATTTGCTCAAAGCCCGACGCGTTTCGTCTACAGCTAGACTTTTTCAAGGGCAATACAGGTTAAAAAGCAAAAAAATCATATAACAAACAGAACACCCATCTTTCCTTTTATTACCCATACAGGGATTTCATTGGTCAGTTCATTAACTGTGGCGTTTTCCTTATATGGTAAGGTCACAGACCACATTTACACTCCCATGAGTCTTTGTTCTTAAAGTCCAATCCACTCCTTTGTTGTTTTCAAGAAGCCATTTTCATTGGATCCCTTTCGTTTCATTTTCGGAACGTCGGGGAATCGTTTCCGGTATTCATTTCTAACTTGACTTCCGATTTCAATCCGACCGGAAGTTCTTTCGTACTGCAGCATCTTCCCCTATTCGGATCTGGTTTCCCTCGTGATCTCCACCTCCACTTCCGTCCCCGTGAAAAACATCCGAAACTTTGCCATCGTATTAATTGCGACCTGATGATCGATCTCCAATCCACGATTCTTGTACGAATCTTTATTCTCAATTTATCCAGGATCGTTCAGAAAGCAGATTTTTCTCTTCGATTCATAAAAGGAGAAAAATATATATAAGAAAAAATGTATAAAAACAGAAAATTTAAAAAATAGATGAAATAAACAAAAAAATATATAAATAAAAAATAATAAATAAAAGATAAAAATAAAAAATAAAAATAACAAATACAGGTAAAAAATTTATTAATCTTACCAACCCTAAATACAAGGGAAAAAAAGGGGAAAGGAAACCCCTGAAAAGAGATATCCCTTAATATCTTATATAATTCCTTAGTAAAGAAAAAAATATACATATAAATAAAAATAAAAATAAAAATAAAATTGAAAAAATAAATAAAAATAAAAATAAAAAATTGAAAATAGAAATAAAAATAAAAATAAAAATAAATATAAAATATTTTATCGACTATTATGGTATCAAAAATATACACAGTAAGAGACACTATTTCACGATAGGGCCCTCTAAGAGGACCTAAAAGCAGGTAAGATCCAGTTCTTCATTCAAACCCAAAGGTGCCATCGTTCTTAATTTATATATCCAAAAGGACTCCCTTTGCAGTAATTTTTTATTTCTATCACCTCCCCTCCAAAATTCTTCTACATGTTCAAGTCCCACAAAATCAAATGATCCAAGATTAAATAGAGGACAATTGTTACAGTGTACAGGGACCGAGTGTTTAAGAAAATGTTTTCTAATATTATTTTGATGTTCCAATATCCTTTCTTTTAATTTGCGTATTGTTTTGCCGATGTACTGTTTCCCGCAGCCACATTTCAACAAATAAATGACAAACTTAGTGTCACATGTAATCCTAGTTTTGATCTTAAAAGTCTCTTTCGTGACTGTACTTGAAAAGAGATTGGTTTTATTTTTCCTCAAATGTTTACAGGCTTTACATTTTAAACATCCATAGAAACCTCTCGGTTCACCAATTACTTCTGTTTTAGTTGGTTGAAAGGTAGCACTGGGTGCGATAATAGATTTTAAGTTTCTTGCTCGCTTATATACTACATTTGCTTTTTCTGGGATAATTTCCCGAAGTATTGGATCTTTTTTTAAAATAAACCAGTTCCTTGCCAGGATCTTTCTAATCTTATAGTGGTGTGCATTAAATTTTGTGGAGAAGGCGAATTGATATTTCTGATGGAAAATATTCTTCTTAGGTTTCATTTTCAGAAAATCTTTCTTTTCAACTTCACCCACTTCCCCACAGATCCTTATAATTTCATTTCTGTTATATTTTTTGGCAATCAGTTTCTCCTGAATTGTAGACACTTGGTCCCAATAATCTTTTCGTTCCGTACAGTTCCTTCTCACTCTCAGAGCTTGGCTTCTTGGGATTCCATCCAACCAAGGTTTGTAATGACTACTAGTATAGTGAATGTAGCCATTACCATCCGTAGGTTTGAAATAACACTTACTTTTCACCGACTTATCCTGATTAAAAAACAAAATATCCAGAAAATTTATGTATTCATGATAAAAATTGACCGTGAGCTTTAAACCAAAATTGTTGGAGTTGATGTATTGTACAAACTGATTAAATGATTCTTCCTCACCATCCCAAATCACAATGACATCGTCAATGTACCGCCGCCAGAGCACCAAGCTTGCCCCCCATTGGGTGGAACCCCAAATGAAGGAGTCCTCCTAATACGCCATATAGAGATTGGCGTAATTGGGGCAAACTTGGTGCCCATGGCCGTACCATTGACCTGTAGAAAAAAGCTTTCATTTAATAAAAAATAATTGTGTTCCAAAATAAATCTTATGGCCACCTTTAGGAATTCCTTCATCTCCCTTCCTGGTTCTTCCTCATTCTGTAGGGCGGCATCGACCGCTTCAATTCCCAGGTCATGTTGGATTACCGTGTATAGAGCTGTTACATCCAGTGTTGCCCAACAATAGGTTGAGTGCCACTCTATGTTCTCCATCTCCTGTAGAATATGACAAGAATCTTTAATATACGAAGGAGTTTTCTTGACCAAAGGTTGAAGAAAGAAATCAATAAATTCAGATAAATTAGCAGTAAGGGAGTCGATACCACTGATAATCGGTCTTCCGGGTGGTTCATTAACATTTTTATGCACTTTTGGGAAAAAATAGAAGATTGGAATTTGAGGGTGGTACGTCATAAGAAAAGATTTATTCTCACTTTCAATAACTCCATTATCTGTAGCTTGTTTCAATATGTTTTCCAGTTCTTTTATAGAACTTTCAGTTGGATTTGATTTCAATTTCTTATACGTCGTAATGTCAGATAATATTCTTAGTGCTTCCTTCTCATAGTAGGTACGTGACATGAGAACCACACCTCCCCCCTTATCTGCTTCCTTTATCACGATATCTTTCCTTTTTCTAAAGGTCTGTACAACATCATATTCTTCTTTACTCAGATTATGTTTTTTATTTTCGTATTCATTTTTTCAAAATCATCACATATAGCTCTATAAAAAGTTTCCAAAAAAGGTCCCTTCTCATGATAGGGAAAGAAATTGGATTTAGGTCTAAATCTTGTATTTACTCCCTTCTCTATTGGATCCTCTTTATCATTAACCTCCATTTCTTTCTTTTTAAAGAAACGTTTGAGAGTGAGTTTGCGGAGAAATTTTCTAGCATCTATGAACAAATCAAATTTATTTGCGGATTCATTTGGACAGAACTTAAGGCCTTTACTCAGTATCTTAATTTCTTTTTCTTTCAATGGAACACCAGTAAGATTAAAAAATTTTTCTTATATATATTTTTCTCCTTTTATGAATCGAAGAGAAAAATCTGCTTTCTGAACGATCCTGGATAAATTGAGATTAAATATTCGTACAAGAATCGTGGATTGGAGATCGATCATCAGGTCGCAATTAATACGATGGCAAAGTTTCGGACGTTTTTCAAAAGGACGGAAGTGGAGGTGGAGATCACGAGGGAAACCAGATCCGAATAGGGGAAGATGCTGCAGTATGAAAGAACTTCCGGTCGGATTGAAATCGGAAGTCAAGTTAGAAATGAATACCGGAAACGATTCCCCGACGTTCCGAAAACGAAACGAAAGGGATCCAATGAAAATGGCTTCTTGAAAACAACAAAGGAGTGGATTGGACTTTAAGAACAAAGACTCATGGGAGTGTAAATGTGGTCTGTGACCTTACCATATAAGGAAAACGCCACAGTTAATGAACTGACCAATGAAATCCCTGTATGGGTAATAAAAGGAAAGATGGGTGTTCTGTTTGTTATATGATTTTTTTGCTTTTTAACCTGTATTGCCCTTGAAAAAGTCTAGCTGTAGACGAAACGCGTCGGGCTTTGAGCAAATCTATGCTATTTTATCCATTTATCTATTTTGGAATTAAAAATATTTTCTACCTTACACCCATCTTTCTTCCATTTTTTTGCCAATTTTGGCGATTATAATATCCACGAACTGAATAGAACAATGGGAACCTATTCCAGACGCTGAGGATTCCCAGAAATGTTTGGTGTTTGGGGGTTTCACAGAGCTGTACAGTAATGTGCGTGTGTTTGAGGATATCAAAGTTGTACAGTAATAAGACAGTAATGTGCGGTGTGTTTGAGTGTATCACAGAGCTACACAGCCTTCTTAGACCCCCAGGCCCCTCAAATTCTTTTGAACCCCCCCCAGCAGGCTCCTCAAATACTTTTAACACTCCCAGCAGGACCCTCACTTTCTTCTCCCACCCGAAATCATCTGACAATGTGGGCCCTGAGGGGGGTAAAAAAAGTGAGGGGTCTGATGGGGATAATAAAGAATGGGATAGGCTTGCTGACTCTGGGGGGAGAAGAGTGTGAGGGGCCTGCTGGGGGGGGGGTGCCAAAAGATCGAGAGAGTTCTGCCTGTCTGCTGGGGGATCCAACCATCCTGCAAAAAAACAAACAACAGTGTGTCAGCGCACAGTCACTCACCCAACTCAAGTCGTCTTGCCAGTTTGTGAGTGCTGCTACCTGTGGTCCTGTCACCGTGTCTCTCCTTTGCCTGTCCTGTGTCCTCCCGAGTAACTCTCCGGACAGGAGCCCCCGAGAGCCTGCTGCCGCCGGGAGTGGGTATATAACATTTATGTAGCCTGCTGCAGCCGACTGGTCTGAGAGAAGGGTGCAGAGCCAGCCCAGGAGTGTTCAATGGGTGTTGGCTGGCTGTGGCTGCTGGCCTCCGCCGTAATAACGTGCAGCCATTAAGGAAACAAGCAGGCAGCACGGGGACGGTCTGCGCATCTGAGCAGCACATCACGTGATGGGTGAAGGGGCAGTGCCGATACAGCATACGTGCCGTTCACTGACTTGTGTTCAGTATCTGAAGGCACACACGCTGCAGTGGCTGTCAGCCCTCCTCACTCAAACAGACAGAGGGAGGCAGGCACAGCTCAGCTGAAGAGACCAGTCAGCTCCGAACTCAGAGTCCGATATACCGGGGCTGACTGACAATTAACAAGGCCAAGCAACAATGTGTAGCCGTGCCGGCCTGCTACCAACCTGCGGCTGCGGGTTCTCAGTGAGTCGCAAATAAAAGCAGCCCCAAAGTTTAAGCAGCCGACCGGGATTCCTCCCGGTATCCCGGTAGGCCAGTCCGGCGCTGTATTGAACCCTATGGATTAGGAATGGGATGTCACTTAAATTCATATGCGAGTCAAGGCAGGTGAGCGAATACTTTTGGCAATATAGTGTGTAGCGCTCACTCCCGGAGGAGCCGCTGAATTTAACCTCGGGTCAGTCTCCCCGCACTAGGGAATAAATATACACCAGCACTGTTGTGGATTTTCTAAGTTATATTGTTTACTGGTCTCAAATAAACTGGCATATATAAAGCAAACACGGTATATATATATATTTACAGGAATTCGTAATGCGAGAAACACGCAGCGGTAAAAAGGAAATTTTAACCCCTTTGTTGCCGGAGTGTAAGTCCCGTACAGGTTGTGTCCCAAGAAGGTGTGAGTGTATTTGTGTGTTGGTACCCGGGTACTAGATTCGACTGGCCAGTGAATGGATTCAGTGTATCTTCGACTAGTCACGTTGGGGCCCTGTAGATTTAAGCAAACTGCAGCGTGCTTTGTTAACTTTACCGTGGCCTGGAAGGCCCCTCACCCATCCGCCAGACAATCTGCTCCGCTGCTCGACCAAGGACGTCTCTCCGCTCAATTTGGCTGGGACTCTGTGCCACTGGATCCGCTGTTCTTGCTTGTCCGTCGTTGCAACAAGATTTTCAGCTTACCGCCTGCACTCCCATTGGATCATCGTGGTCTCCTAACTCGGGGTCCAATCTGCAGCTCTGTGTCTGTGCAAACCTCTCAGCGGTGGATTACTAGGTCTCTGGCAAGTCACTGAAACTGATCTCCAGCGTCCGCAAGGCAGCACCTGCTCTCCGGCCTGGTCACAATCGTTCTCTGTCTCACGTGCGTCTTGCTCTGTTCACCCCTCGGCGCGCACTTCTCCCCTCCGACGAGGCTGCGGATGTCTGTCGGTTCTCCCCACCCACTTCCTGTCTCTGCCCCAAAGCATGCTGGAAAATGTAGTCCCAATGTCCAGTATAGTTTACATGCGCTTGTCTCCCTCTGGTGGCCAAAACGGAACATTACAGCAACAGAGTTTTTAAACAGCGCTACAAGTGTATTTGTAATTATGTTCACAAGTTTGCAAATAAAAAGCATTTAAAGCACACATTTTGGGTTCCTCTTATAAAAGAAAATGGTATGTATTTTATACTTTTGTATCTTATGATAGCAGAAACTGAATATTCAGGCAAATCTATTTTATGGTTTAAAATGTGGGTTGAATTATGAGCTTTCATATATTTTTTCTCAAATCTCATGAAAAATCTATGACAAATGGTTATTCATGCGGAAGTGAAATAGGTGAATCGTGTGCTACTTAGTGTTTCTAAGAATGTACTTTAAAATTCTCCTAAATGTTTAATAACGATTTGGGACTTTATTAACGTTCACTTTTGCCGTGGCTCCAGACACACTTCATCTGCTTATTTAAAAGAAATAGAATGGCCCGGTGTATATTCATTCCATGTAAAATTACTTTTAGAGGAAAGAAGCATTTTAATAAAAGATATAAAATAATTATGTGCTTTCAACTGTCCTGAGAAATCTGCGCTTTGCAGTAAATGGTATAACCAAAGTATGGTGAGAGTACGTTTATGGAGTTAACGATTCTTTTAAGCATTTTATACTTAGTATGGGATGCACTAAAGTGTTGGCTGGAGAGAATAATAAAGACAAAACAAACACTGTAATCTTCCAGTGAAAAGGAAAGCGAGATCTGCTGTCTCCTCAACACCAATAGAAGGACACAAGGTCAAATGGTTTTTCAGTGTTATTCCACTGGAAATCCACAAGATCATGTTTTTGATATTTTTTATAATTTTCTTGGTAACAAAATTTTGAATCCATTGAACTCCAGAGCAAATACCACTAGCAGTTTCTGTCATCCATTATGGTTTTCATGCTATGTATTGAATGGCTAGTTCTTCGCTTAGAATACTGATGGTAATAACTTCACTTGCTACTGATGAGACGTCATTCTGGGAGTGATAGTTCACAGATCATCGCTCATTATTGAATACAGTCCTACAGGTATATTCAGATTTTGCACCCAATTGAACAATTTGACCAGCAGGCTTTGTCATAACATTCAATAAATCTATTATATGTCACTTAGGTCCATGATATCTACAGCAGCTCAATTATTCTTTCCTCAAACAATAGAACCTACAATAATTAAGTTGATGTAAAACAGAAATATGGAAAAATGTCAGCCTATTATAGGTAAAAAAAATAAATTTCTGTGACATTTCTTATAGCAGACATTCAAATCCGCAGCAAAGGAGCCCTTAGTCATTATTTAGTACAAATATGCATTTTAAGACTTTTTGCATTACATTATCTTTATTAAAACAACACGAAAAACATAACTAGAATTATCTGCCCATTTTTACTTGCAAATTACTAACTGGTGTTTAAAAAATATTTATGTAAATATACATATATGCACCCTCCTGCAATTTATGCTGAAAAAGGATTAGGGCTAAATATGATAAAACTGGTGCATTCACTATTTATGGACATCCATCAGAGTTTCAACCTTCTTTACTCTTTTTCATGATAATATCTTTTGAAGTTGAAGTATTGAAGAATTCTATTGCGTAATTCTCAGTGTAGTTTTTAATGAGTTTTCCGCTGTAGTTTCTGCTGAAATTAGCGTAGTATTCACCAATGTTTTCACCTGTGTTTCAGTTGTAAAGGTCTGGCATTGTTTTTACCATTTTTTCCTGCGCATTTCCATTCAGCGAAGATCATCACTTTAAACTTGCCGAAGTACCTGTATAGTCAGTGTCGCAAGCAGTAGTAAATAATAATAAAAAATCCCCACTAGGGATGAGCTGTTCAGTTCGATCAGTTCGGAGATCGATTCGAACATTGGCCGTTCGAAAGTTTGCGAACTTCGAACTTTTTGGGATGTTCGCCAAAAGTTCGAAAAAAAAATTTGATTTCTTTTTTTTTTTAAAAATCCTAAAAAATCTAAAAATAAAGAGACTCTTTACTGCAGAATATTATAAGCAATGGTTTATTAGATATTGAATTAAAACAGGAATATTTTTAACATTGAAGCCTATGGGATAAAACATTCTTGTTGCTAAAACATCAGGCAGACGAGGCCCTCTAATCAGGCACTGTAGAGGGCAGCCCGCCAGAGCCTCCCTCCCAAGGACCTCTTGAGGAGCATGCGGCCGCAAGATTACAGAGCTGTGACTGTGCGGGCTGGCCAGCCGGGTGCATGTGGCAGAGAGGTGGCGCTGGGACTCCAGGGAGGGAGCCACGGGAGACCCCCCTTCCCCACAACCAGGATCCAGCGAGCCCCCACTGACCACTTGGCTAAGGTAAGGCGACACATTTTTAAAAAAATAAAATCCAAGGACAATTTTAAATGTCCCCAGCAACATAAAATAAAACCTTTTCTTTTCTTTCTAATACTCACCTGATTTCTGGATCCACAAACTGTAGAGGTGCTGCCCGGCAGTGTGCGGAATCATATGCTGCATTAATTATACTGTAAGGCTGGGTTCACACCTGTGTTTTTTTCACGCGCGCAATACGTGCGTTTTTTAACGAGTGTATCGCGCAAACGTAAAAAACACGCGAACGCGCATTGCAGCGCGTTCACAGCCATAGACTGCAGAGTGAACGCGCTGCAATATGCCACAAAGAAGCTCCTGTACTTCTTTGGGCATAGGATGTTTTACAGCACGTTCCCGCACGCTGTAAAACGCCCAGGTATGAACGGCTCCCATAGCAAATAATGGGATTTCCCTGTTTATGCGTTTTACAGCGTGCAGGAACGCTCTGTAAAATGCTTAGCTGTGAACCGGGCCTTAAGGTGCTGCCCAGCAGTGTGAGGATTCATATGCTGCATTAATTATTCTTCTTACAAATTTGGTTACTTAACCCGTTTGCATTTGGATTGTAATATTGTGACATCCAGGGCGCAGGGTGGCGATCGGGAGGGCCCTGGATGCACCCGTCGCAGCTGTGAGTGATCAGGGGGCAGGGCGCGGTGTGATGACGCAGAGCCGCCGGGACTGGTGTGCGCCAATTCTCACCATATACAGTAGCGCAGTACTAGTGCCTAAACGTTGTTGAGCTGGTTTTGTTATAACAACTACTCTCTCTCTGTGCCCCTGTCTGGTATATTCCGCTGCTTGTTACTGCTGGTGCGCTTGCATCTTGCCATACACTATAGCGCAGTAATATTTGGGTTCACTGCCACTGACGCCTATTTTACCAGATTCATATCATTTTAATATTGGACCGCAGGGTCCACCACTGCACTCTTCCACAATACCACAGAGGGGTTACGGTGTGACGGCACTGTTGCCGACACTAGAGGCCAAATTTTAAAGCGCCTATTGTTACTTTCATCCAAAGTCTGCATAAATTTCACCATAATTTAGCCAAAAAATCACTAAACTTGTTCTGCGTGTCTTAAAATGTCTTTACATACAGGCTGCCGCCCCAAGCAGTTGTTTATGAATAGATTAAAGGAAAACTGTTTACCGTTATTTGAAATGTCATTTTTTTGTTTTTAAATGTTTCTATACATCCTACAAATCCGCCACTTCACGGGCAGTTTATGGGGACCTCCTAGGCACAATATGTGAAGGAATTTTTGGTTTTTATTTTTAACCCTTATTTCATGGAAAACTCACTGTTCCTTTAAAAATGTTTTTTTTTTACTTTTTGTCCTTGTTTCCTGTCCCCCAGGGCACTACCTGGACCCCCATACACCTTTTATGGCAAATATCTTGCATATATGCCCTCTTGGAGGGCACTCTAAAATTCGAACTTTCGAGTCCCATTAACTTGCATTGAATTCGGTTCGTGTTTGAGTTCGAACTCGAACTTTTGAAATTGTTCGAATGCGAACCGAACACGGGGGTGTTCAGCTCATCCCTAATCCCCACAACAATCAAAAAAACAAATTGCTATCTATTTTATATTCACTCAGTGCTAACATTATGTTTATCACCTGCAATTGTTTCGTAACAGAAATAAGGAAATCTGAGCCCTATCAGCAAAATCACAATAAAATGAAGTTAGCGATTCATGACTGGTAGTGCTGAAAAAATGGGTTCCATAGGCCGCTGTGTCATCCCTGTGAGGTCCATTGTTTCTCTGCCATATTCTTCTAACCTTCCTCTGTACCCCTGCTCCAGTTTTATAAAAAAAATTGATAATCATTTTATAAATATCTATTTATCAGAAACAAATTACACCAGGATTTCTATTAATTACAAGTATCTCAGGACAGGGCAGCAAAATTACATATTGTAATATTAAATATTCCCATAAATCAGGGGTCAGCAACCCTGGCCCTCCAAATGTTTTGGAACTATCTTTCCCTTGAAGCTCTGCAAACCTATTGAGCAGCCGAGCATCGCAGGAAATGTAGTTTCAAAACATCTGGAGGGCCGTAGTTGCCCACACCTCCTCTAGATAGTCATATTGAAATGGGGAGTATTTCTTACTATTCCCCTTCCCATAGAACTAATTAAAATCAGGTAATCATGATAGTTCTTCCACAGACTGGAGAGAGTGTATGGATAACTTCTATAGAAATCTGCCACTTATATTTAAAAGGGAAAACATAAGCCTGACATACCTGAGATTTAACCCTTTCGCTGCTGAGGCGTTTCACGCCTCTGTGCTGAGGTCATATTTACCGGTTTTGCTCATCATGTTTAAACGTGTTTTGAAGGCTTATTTTAGTATATGACACAGACATATTATATATCGTTCTTTCCGTCAGACTCGGTAGATTCATAATATGTTATTATTATATGTATACGTTATGTCATGTCTGTATATTATAACAAAAAATGCAATACAATATGTATTTTCAATAATTTACAACGTGTAAAGTGTTTTTTTTCACATTTTAACATGCGAGCAATTGCGGTTATATTTTGTATGGGGTGCGCTTGTTAAAAAAATTAGAGATGGGGTCTCGTTACATTTTTTTTTGGGGAAAATTACACGATTTTTAACAAACGCACCGCATACAAAAATCATTAGTGCAGCATCATTGTTCACATTATAATTGAAATGGGAACAATATTGCTGCATTAACGAACCAAAAGAAAGAAAAAAAAATGTTTATTTTTTTTATAACTTTTTTCACTGTAGTGTTTGGTATCGTTGGAACGGCCATGCTCTGGCCGATCCACCCATACCAAACGTTAACCCCTAGCTGCCACGGATCGGGAGATAGGGAGTTCATTGGAACTCCCTATCTCCACCGTTGGTGGCAGTTAGGGGTTAACTCTAGGACTGGCGTCATCGTGCTACGCACGATGACGCCAGTCCTCAGGGGGAGTTCCCGGAGGCTTGGCCGACATCCAAGATGTCGGCCAGCTCCGGGAAAGGATCACGAACCGGCGCTTTTCAGCGCCGATTCGCGATCCAGCTCCCCAGGGGTTAATGCCAGGCACCATTTGGAAGGGCAGGCTGTGCCCTTCCAAATGGTGCCTGGTTTAACCCCCGCAACGCCGCCGATCGGGAGGGAGAGAGGTCCGAAGGACCTCCCCCCTCCCTTTCAGGCGCCTCCTCCGCACATGCGGGGGGGGCGCCTGAATTAGGTGTCATCGCGCTGTCGCGATGACACCTAATTTCAGCGGCTGCGGTTCCGGATGCTGGGCTGACATCGAGGATGTGAGCCCGCACTGGGGGGGCCAGCGATCGGCCAGAACCCGGCCGAACGCTGACCCCAAAGGGAGGACGCGCTCAGCGCGTCCTCCGCATACCAGCAGACATGCGGAGGACGCGCTGAGCGCGTCCTCCGCATCGAAGTGGTTAATAAGGGTCTACGTGACACAGCATAGAGGGTACAACAACAGACCCATATGAGTTTTTTTCCAGGACCTCATAGAAAATTCTGAAACACATTTGTAGATTGGGACTTGCACAGATTGACCTCTATCAATGTTTCTGGTCTGTTGATGCATTCCATGCATAATCTTAATAGGAGAAAAAAACTGTAAATTGTATTTTAAAGGCGATGTATAGAACATATGATATCTTCCTCTTGGAGAACATATCATTGCAAACATTCAATGCCTTTTACAATGTAGCCAAGAGTAAAGATAATGTAGCAAAAAATACTAGAACTTAAAGCATCAGTTGACTAACAGTAACAATTCATTCATTGCAAGTGGTCTCTATAACATTATCCTTCATCTCCCCAGTGAAAACATGTTATTTATTTTTTATGTATGTATAATAGCACAAAGAAATAAAAATATTATATTATAAATTATATTCTCATAGTTTTCTGTACTATAATATAAAGTGTATTAAAAATCCTTAAAAAGTTGAAAAATTATACCATGTTGTTATGGTTAAAATAACAGATATACAAGCAAAGAGAACATTAACATAAATGTAGGTTTGTGAACATATTTCTCCTTTAATTAAGTACAAATAATATATTACAGTATTTGTTTGTTCCTTAAGGCCTCCTGCAGGCTGGCCATGAGAAATGTCCAGATACCAGCTAGAACAGATCAATAACCAGTGACATATCTCCTCTCGGAAGGTCTAATGGTATCTGGATGCAGTCAGGGTAGAAAATGTCATTGTACCTAACATCAGCACCCTCCTGAAGACTTTAATTTCCTTTTAATCAGTCATTACCTTACATGGTTTTAGCCAGGAATTCAAGGCTAAAACCAAGCATGAGTGGAAGTCTGGCCACATTCTGAGGGTGATTATTGATAAGCATGACAAAATTCTATTGACAAAATTCTAATTTCGTCAACTAATAAAAACGAGAGTAAAATGTTAGGGAGGGACTAATTTTAATATCGCTCTAGCCATAGACCTTTATAACTAAAACTAAATGGCATTTTAGTCAACGACTAAAACTATGACTAAGGTCTACTACATTTGACAAAAACTATGACTAATAAAAACAAGGCAAAAAATTTAGAGAAGGACCAATTTTAATTTAGTTTTAGTCATATTTTAGTCAACTAAATTAACGCTAATTGCAATATGATTAAGACACCAATATACTCCATGAGATATTTGTGTTTTCAGTAAAGGCTTGTTCTTGGATTAGTGAATCCCTGCTATTTTAATGATGCATTTCTTTTTATTCCAAAATGTGTGCTTTAATTTATTAGCACGTCACAAGCACAAGTCCTATCCCAACGCATTCCATATCATAACTAGTGATACCATGTATTTAAATGATCAAAGCTACACAATGTATCCATATTGAAATGACCTATTTTTTAATGTTTTGTCAAGTAAAATAAAAGTCTTAACCGCTTCACTACTGTTATCGAGATATCTCAGGTTTCAAAGGCACCATCTGGTGCCCCGATATCGAGATTTCTTGGTTTGCTGCTCTGCAGCCCAAAAGCAAATTAATTTCGTTTGCTTTTGGGTTGCAGATGGTGCCCCCAAAGTTTTAGCTCTGTCGGCATAGTGCCCTAAGAGTTAAAACTGTAAAATCAGCAAACTGAATGTCAGACGGGCATTCAGCAAGCTGATACAGTGTTGGAGTAAAAAGTGGGGCGGCAACTGTAACTCAATTTTGTTCAGTAGATGGCACCATCTTCTGGCCAAATATGTTAGTACAGTAAATAAAATCATCGGGAGTATTTATAAATGTCTTTAAAGAGTATAATTAACTAAAAATGATTTTTTCAAAAAAACACTGGTTCCTGACAATGTTTTTTTGGAAAATCACTTTGTAGTGAAGGGATAGATATCCTTTGCATACAAAGTGAAGCTAATATAAAAATAAAAGCCTTCAAGGAGCAACTCTAAAACTCTTACAGGATGCCACATGGCAAAATGCAAATATGTATAGAGAGCATTGAAATTTATTTTATACTTATAAAAACCCATTTCCAGCGTTTTCCTTTCAACATTTCAAAAATGAAGCCAATTGCATTACAAAAGAGTGTTTATTTTTTCTTAATAAAATACATCATGCTTAAATTAAATTAGTTTATTTTATGAACATTCACAACAAGTCATCAATATTTGTATATATATTTATATATGTGCTTATTTTATATAAAATACTAAGACTGCCTTTTCGAATGATAATCGTCTTATATAACCTTCTTTATATTTGGTTCCCATTTCCTTTAAAATTATAAAACAATCAAAATATAAAATTATTATCTGTGCACTTCAAGAATCGTCTTTTATTTTTGTAGCAGTGTGTTAGAGTTCAAACAGCTATCACACCACATAAATAAATAAGAAGCATTGTTTTTGAATTTATTAGAGATCCATATGTGTCTTTGA
This sequence comes from Leptobrachium leishanense, assembly GCA_009667805.1. NCBI lineage: Eukaryota > Metazoa > Chordata > Amphibia > Anura > Megophryidae > Leptobrachium > Leptobrachium leishanense. The sequence goes on along the minus strand of CM019067.1, from coordinate 286,290,280 downwards.
ATCTGCATTGAAAAGTGATAATATTGGCATTTGCAATGCTGTGTATCAAGCTCTCTTTTGATAAAAGAGAAAGTAGTAGTTGATGGAATAGGATTCCTAAATATTTTCCTCTCCCTTAGGAAAAGTATAAAAGATGTGAAGGAAGACAATAATTTCAATATATATTTATACATATATCTATATATATATTTTTTTAAATGTGATTGATGATATTATGAATATGAAGTGGGCCTGCCACCTTTGGGATTTATGATTCAGACATTTTTTGTCAAAAACCTCAAATGTATGTTTGTGTCTTCCTCTCTCTAGTGACCTACACCTGGTAGGTTGGGATCGGCTCTGCCTCCTCTCCTTTCATTTTGAGCTCGAACCCAGGTAGTGCTCTGGTCAAAGTGGGGCATGTATACTGTGCAGGTGAGGTCAAGTCACCACAAGGTCTAGGAAGAAACGTAAACTTAAAAGAACTGCATAAATACCATAACATCAGCTAACTGTCCCTCAGACTTTTATAAAACTATTTCCAGGTGGTTTTACCATTTTTTTTCTTCGCTCTCACATTCAGCTCCCACTGCATAATATGTGATAAGAATTAAATCTCACTGAGAAGAAGAAAGTGCTAATAATACAGGTTACCAATTTCTGGCGTTTTGAATGGTCATTAATCATTTTCCGAGAGGGTGAGTGATGAGGAAACTGCATTTTTTGACACATTGTTGGAAAATAGTTTGACACACAAAGTAGACATGGGCACAGGGAAAATTACGATCTTCATGAAAATATTTTACGCACAGACTTGTTATTGCATACCTAATTTATTGATTAAAAACTGTCAGCCATTTTCACACAGTGAGGAGTTAATCAGGATAGCAGGTTGGCTGTCATGATGTCCCCACCTTCTGGAATGTATGGCTCGCAGAGCTAAGAGGAGTTCTTTCATCTGTCTACCCTCCATCTGTAGCTAGTGGTTGAAGGGTTAAGTCAGAGTGGGTGGGCTGTTTCACATCCCCAGACTGTTGGATAGGGGGAAAATAAATAAATAGACTCACATCTCCTCTATAGTCTGTAAGTGTTACCATTCGGCAATCAAAGTGCTGGCAGTACTCAGGAACTCCTGTTTCCTTATGCCAAACTATCCTATTATCCACCTGCTATCCTCAGGTCTTCCTAAAGCACCTCTCCAACCTTTATATCCATAACTTTAAACCCTAATATTAACCCTTTTACTAACGACCAGTTTCCCATAACACTACCGACATGGTCCAGTAGGTTTATGGAAAATCACTTTCCTTTAACCACACAGTAAAAATGTACAAACGCATACTGTACTGTACAATTTCACTATCAGTAAGCCCTATCTGCCAGGGCAAAGGACTCCCTCTGCTGGCCAAAAAGCGCTACTACATATGTAATACACTGTGGGCTATGTGTTTCAATGAAGTAAAAACAGAGCTTTTCGAACAATGTCAACTTATCAACCGTCATGTCTGTTGTTTTGAATCTTTAGGTGTACACTCTGAAGCCCATTTGCAAACTAATTATATTTGCAATTAGCACAATTCCTTTACATTGCTCCATATTGAGGCTAGATCGCATATACTCATGAAGTTTGAGTATACTCAATGACGGTAGCAACGGAGTTATAGGTCAAAATGAAAAGAAAAACAAAAAACATTTTATTCTTCACATATTGCATTCTTCTCATATGTTTTCCTGTGTGTATATGTGATCATGGTAGAGGATGGGTTAATAACCATAAACCCCTTAACCCTTACTTTAGCCTTAGCTCTATTTATTCTAATCCTAGCAGTAATTATGAGATAACTGGAAATCTAGCTGTTGTTTGTTGTGGGATTACCATGCATCTTTTATTATTCCAGTCCAGACCAAGGCTTTGATTTAATTCCTTGGGACAAACATTTTCAAATAATTACAATCTGTCAAACATCAAATGATTTATCTACAAGAATTTCCATAGACTTTAACCCCTTCACTACCGATATCAAGATATCTCGGGCTTCAAAGGCACCATCCGGAACCCCGATATCGAGATATCTCTGATCTGCAACCCAAAAGCAAATGGAATTCATTTGCTGCAAATTTATTTCATTTGCTTTTGGGCTGCAGAAGGTGCCCCCAAAGCTTTAGCCCTGTGCTCATAATGCCTAAAGAGCTAAAACTGTAAAATCAGCTGCTCAAAGCTGTGAATTATCGAGCTTTCAGCAGCCGATGCAGGGAGAAAAAGAAGAAAATAGACCAGCCACTCAAACCTTTAACTCAATTTTATCAGTAGATGGTGCCATCTACTGGCCAAAAATAGGTCATTTACAGTAAGAAATACAATGGGAATAAACTCAAATATTTCTTACTTTATAATAAATTAAAAATGATTTTGCAAAGAAAAAAAAAAACAACACTGGTTTATGATAATGGTTTTTGGGAAATCGCTTGGTAGTGAAGGGGTTAATGGTGACTTCCAAAGATAAATCATTTGATATTTTTCAAATTGATTGTAATCATTTAACAATGCTTATCCAATTTATCAAAGGTACTAAATCAAGGCCGTAGTTAGATATTTAAATTCTTGAGAATTCTGAAAGTCTCTCAGAAGTGTTCAATCATGTGTTCTATGCTCTTTAATTTCTGAAACTGACAAGATGTATTGGCTGTCATTAAAGGTCAAGAGCAAACTATGCAAAGGAATAACGATGCGCATTAGACCAAGCACAGATTTTACCATAATACGGGCATTTTAACTATAATTTAATTGTTCCATTTCCATTGTGTGTCAAAGCAAACTAGGTGTTCTATTATTATTACTTTGTCACACTATATGAGCTACTATTGTGCTTTTTCTTGTTGCTAAAAAAATGTAATTTTATGATAATAATAAAGTAGAACCTCATTTTAGTATCACAAATATATTATTATTCCTGTACATACATTTAACACAAAATAAATTGCAACAAAGACATTATGTGCTACTATCATTCTTGGCTATTTTGTAATTATTTACTGAATGTTTTCTTGCATTTTTTTATATAATGTTCTATAAAACAGAGCTTACCATATTATATACTGAGCACATCTGATTACATTTTATATCCTAGGCTCTTTGGTTCAGAAATCTACTTTGCCACCTCTTCAGAAAGTTACAGTTTTCACAAAACGGAACACTAGTTCTTAGGCCTTTTTTGTAAATTCTGTTGAATATGTAAATCCCAGAAATAACAATGAAACGGAATCATTGTTAATAAACCCATATATTTCCTCACTAGAGGATTATAGCACTGTTGCATATTACCAATCTTTGGTAAGACCTAAATGAAAACCAAGTTCGAATTAATTTCAAACTGAATGTTGTTTCCATTTCCGTTTTCATTCCATTATATAAATTTACGAACTGCATTCCTTCCCTAAAAACACACAAAAACCTTTCTTGTTTTTTGTACAATACTGGAATCCAAATATAAAGGGCAAAAACTTTGAAAGCCTAACCTGCCGATGTAAATAAACTCGTTGCGTTTTACAATAAACATATTTGTTTTGATTTTTGAAGAACAAAACCCATCCTTCTGTACTGCTGCACTCTCAGACTTCTGGGTTGTGAAAAATCTATATTTTTGGCAATTGATGTATGCTTTGCTTTATGATTAGCATACAATCATTCAACTTGCATGCAAAAGGGTTATTTAATTACATACAACTTTTCTTAGTAATAAATAGTTTAATTCAATCAATATGCATAAGAATTGTGCATTTCTTTTTAAAATCGCAAGCTCTTACCAAAAAAAGACGTTTAGTTATAAATATTTTAAATAGTTTAAATACATATTTCATACCAAGAATATAAAAATAGTATTTTTGATAAATAAATTAAGAGGTTTCATTAAAATGACAAATAACGTGCAACAACTAACCACCTTCTACCAACGCTATTTGGTTGATTGTCTAGGAGATGACATGCAGCGATTATTGTCCTATGTCTTCTCGGAATTGACAAATAGACCAGCAGGAGTCAACGTCACCCGGAGCAAACATTGACAGTATTATTGTTTGCAAATGACAATCAGGCACTCAGGAAAGAGCTTTAGCTTTGAGACACAATAGCTCCCTATGACATATGTGGTCATGTGTTCTTTTGTATACGGCTCCCAGCTGTTCTGACCCTTAGGGCCTTCTGTCCATGACAAAAGCCTGGTACACAGACCAAAACCTTACACAAGTAATAAAAAACACACCCACCATGCTTCTAGGTATTAAGTGAGCCGTTTTCTGAATTATATTCTTGGTTAGAGATTTTTACTAGGTACTTTTCTTTTAGTAGTTATTTGCACGTGTCGTTTCAGTCTCGCAAAGTGCAGAGCACATTAGCAGTGAACTCCATTATTTGAAATGATGTGTTAGTATTTTTTTAAAAAAAATCAAATCGTCATTATACATTTATGGCTTTGTCATCTTTGAAATCTAATGTGCTTGTCACAACGTCACGAGGGAAGTCTTCTGTGGATGGTCCTGAAATTATAGTTGTTCCTTCCATTTCCCAAGAGCCTGGTAGATTTTCAAGGCTAAGTGAACTGATTGCTCCTTGGCTGAAGCCTTCCTCAGACCTACTAGGTAGTACAAGCTGCAAAGAAGTCTCAGATGATGAGCACAGAGAAGGAGAAAGAGTCGCAGAAATCGACTGCAAGGGAGTCAAAGTTGTGTCTGAAGATTCTGATACGCACTTTAGAAATGGAAAATGGTCTGCCTGAATAACTTGATAATGCGAGGGAGAATATTCAAGGCCTGACGTGTAATAATATTCACCTTCTAATGAGTTTTGCACATTTGATTCATTCCTTTGTGGACTGCTCCCCACCGAAGATGGATCCATATTCCAGAGATCGGAAACAACAGTCCCTTGGCAGATCTGTGTTGGCGTACCAACCAGTGACTCAGCTTGTCTTTGCATGCAAGCGTCATTTGTCGTCCATGTCATCCTAGTGTCTAACTGGTCTACTGGTGAACCCATCGTAGATCCCATGGCGTCCAATACTGTTCCATATGTCGAATAATACCCCACTGGTCTTTGTGCAGCTAACAAATTTTCCAAAATATTCATAACAGTCTTCATATCTTTACCCAGCTGAGAAACCTCATGGGTTAGAGAACATACCTGGAATAAGCACAAAGATAATTATAACTATAAGTCTTGTGACTACACAATCTCAATACAGTTTGTTATAAATATATACAATTTTAACTAATCGGCAAACTTAATTGTGAGTTGGTGAAAAAAGCAGCTTCGGGTAGCCAAAGGCAAACAATCTGTGCAAAGGGCTATTTGTGAAAACTGCTAGTGACCTCTTACAGTGGGTGACATTTGAAAGGTAGTACTATCTCCGCCAGAGTAATGCTTGTCACCAAACATGTTCAGTACTAATTTGCTAGTACAGTAGCGTCAGTAGATGCAATGTATCACCTGCCACATTGAAGTATAGTGAACACAATTGCAGCTACATCTTACATGATGAAGAATGATCTTCTTTGGTTTTACTAAGCATACGAGAGAAGAAATAAATAATGGATAGGTCACATGTCAATGACTTTAAGGGTAATTTTTAATTTATGCTTGATTTTGATTACCTTGAAACCTCTACATTTTTGCGCTTTCGCTAAACTCTTACAAAACACACAGAGGCAAAGGCTCTAGTCATACTGTCCATTCATAAGTTACATTTATTTTGCAATGAAGGGAATAATGTATGTCAGTTGTTCCACATTAATTTGAAAGGATTAAATTTTGGAGATTCATTTTTTATGCACTTTATTTAATGAATTAGATGCACAGATCCCTAACTAATCCTGTGGCTAATGCACCATTCAGTTGTAACAAATACCTTATCCAAGCCTTTAACAGTGCATAGCATGGAATTTTATTCCTTGAGTAGACGACATTCTAATTTATGTAGTTTATTTCATGTTTATAAGTGCAGTGTGTAAATAAAAAGCAGTTTGTGTTGCATAAAATGTATTTATTTGAAACTGCTTATTTTAACAATGTTTAAGCTTTATAAAACAAAGGTTTTGTCGAATTACCCGGTTGTCATTTGGTTGTGTTTTTTTTATTCAGTAATAATCCTGTATACTTGCTCTTAAGAGGAACTTTGATCTTTATTATGCTTAATACTATATGATGGAATACTTAATAAAATCGTATTTTATTATTATTATTATTCTTTATTTATAAAGCGCCAGCATATTCCGCAGCGCTGTACAATAGGCACAGTATAGACAGGGCTACAATACATTGAACAACATTTGACAAACAGTACAGGAGGAGATGAGGGCCCTATTCCCGTAGGAACTCACAATCTAGAAGAGTTGGAAACAGGAGGAGAGGACTGTAAGGTGAGAGTGATTGATGGTTGTGTCAGTGAGTTGGGTGGTAGGCTTCCCTAAATAGGAACGTTTTAAGGGAGCGTTTGAAGGAAGAGAAGTTAGGGGAAAGTCTGACAGTACGAGGGAGAGCGTTCCAGAGAGTGGGGGCTGCGAGTGAAAAATCCTGCAGTCTATCATGGGAAGAGGTGAAAATAATATGTTAATGCAATGATTCTGATTTAAAAAAAATACAAAATCCTTTATAAAAAAATATAGTTTGTGATACTGAGGCTTGCTTCATTTTCTACAATTGATTTAAGCCATACTTCATTAAAGCAATGTGGGGAAGATGGGGGTCATAAATCTTGATTCTTTAAAAGGACACTCTAAGCTAAAATCCCCCCCCCTTTTTTACATTAAACTATACCTAGTAACTATGTAGGGATTTTTTTATTTTTTTTTACTGTAATACTTACCCTAAAATCCACTTGTTTCCAACGGCGTCTTTTTTTTTATACTCACCTCCCTCCTCTTCCGCTCCCGTCCTTCTAAATATTTCACTTGGCTAATGGTTTACTTGAGAAGGGCACATGCCCGCCTCTCACGTAAGCCAGCCAATCAGCAGGCTTCCTCTTCTTCATGGATTAGTGTTACGCGCAAGAAGATGCGCGCAACACTAATCCCAGCTGCAGACTATGCTGGTGGCTCGCTGGAGACTACTCCAACTCGGCAATAGTCGGCAGAAGCAGGAAATACGAATCCCGCTCTGCTGACTGACAGCTGGGAGGGCGGAGTAAAGTCCTCTGCCTCTCTCAGCTGTTTCAGCCGATCGGCTGAGCGGAGGGAGGAGGGAAAGGCGAGGGCATACTCAAGGCATCATGACCACCTAAAAAAGCTTAGGTGGTCATGTTGCCTAGAGTATCCCTTTAATATTCTCTTGGGCAATGAGGTTGCAAACATTTAGTAGACTTGCACAGTTCTGCGTTCATTCCATGAAACCTTGAAATTTTAATGTCAACTTTATATTTTGCTAGGAGTTGCCTATATTGTATGCATGCTAACTTTATGGATATCAAAAAGAGGGTAAAGCCAAACAGGAACACACGGGAAAGCAGTTCTCCCACTATTTTTAAGGGAAACAGAGTTTCCATTTGACCCACACACTGTTAAACTTCTGTTTAGGTGATAATTCATGTGCTTTTTTATTAAGTCACATTAAATATATGATATTTATTTTGATTATCATCATCACTACCTAAAACTACGTTTATATATTGTGAGCCGGGATCCAATAACCGCATGGTCTTCAGAAATATACAGTCCTTTTTATTTTAAGATCTGGGATAAAAAGAAAACATAGCTCCTCTGAGCTATAAATTACATAAACCACTGACTAACAGTGGTTGGCTTAATCACAGCCATCTAAGAAACAAAAAAAACATACACAGACCTTTTTTTTTGGATTCTAGATCAGAAAACCAAAGTTTTGACTTTCTCTGTGGAGAGAGCTTCACCTTCCCCTCCTGCTCAGGGCTGTCTCTCTCTGAATCCCTTACTGGCAATGCTTTTACCCAGCAGGCGAGGAACTACCTGGGCAATCCAGAACTCCTGGATTGGACTCCTCACCTGCTGAGCCATCTGCAAACTGCAGAGTGGAGCACTGGCCCACCATACACTCCGAGTGCTCCAACCCAGACACCCAAATCACCATCATGTGACCCCTTTAATAGCCCACATTTTCCCTGGAGTAATTAGAGTCTAGTCCGCACTACAACACCATTGTGGAAACATAAACACCCCCAGGACCATACCCTGTCTTCTGTCACTATCTATCCATCTATCTATATATACATGCATATATCAATTACAGTGAGAGATGTTGGCTTAGATACGAGATGGCAAATAGGAAGAAGATCTGCTGATGAGGGCCTTTGGTTATTTTTATAGAACTTGGCCCCTGAGATTACGTTTAGTAATCTTATGATTGCTGGGGGATTTGAATTTAGCTTCCACATTCTTTAGGAAGCTTTGAATCAACATTTACAAAGCAGCATTTTTAAATTAAAAACTAATGAAATTTTTTTTGCTTATAATGAAAGGCTTAGGGCCATATCATGATCTTCACGCTAAAATGGGGACGCTAAGGAGAAAAACCTGTGCCTGCAGGTTTCTCCTTAGCATCCCTGTATTAGCATGATATTACGGTGCAGGTGCTAAACCAGCAGCCTGCACCGTAACGCAACGCTAAGCCTCGGGATGCTCAAGGCAGCGCTAAGCGCCGCTGCAAGCATCCCCTCCATAGAGTCCATAGGACTCCATTGAGGCTTCGGCTGCCGGTCCCTTGACCTGCAGGATGTCACCTCGCTAGATTCGTTAGGTCGGCGGAGTGATTTGCAGAGGGAGCCTGGGGGACTCCCCCCCCCCTAGTCTCTCTCTGTGACACGGCAGCCAGAAGACTTGGATCGAGCCGCTGCTCTCGCTACGTGATAATAGATGAGTATCTGTTTTTTGGTATTTTTTTCAGCTGGTGCTGACTGATTCCGCAGAAGCTGAATCCGTTAGCACCAGGTCCTAGCTGTGGTTAACTTTTGAGTTAACCGCAGCAGGACAGAAACTAGCGTTAGGACTTTGTAATCCTAACGCTAATTAACTCTTTGCGCACTCCCCATGTTAAGCATAGGGAGCGCAAAGTACAGTAATCTCGCACTGAAAAATGCAAGGTACCAAACGGTAACTTTTTTTAACCCTCTAGTGTTCGGAATGTAATATAGGTGGCCTGCCCTAGGGCCACCAAAGCTAACGTTAACACTCACACAGGTGAGTGCCAACGTTAGCGTGTAGAATGTAATATTCCCCACAGTGTGCCTTAGTATGCTGTGAGTATACATAGAGATGTTATGGAAATAAAATTTAACTTGCCCTTTCCAAGTTGGAATGTCCCCTTTTGACGACAATTAATGGAGTCATTATTGGCTGTGAAATTAGATACCCCTTGGAATTGACATAGAATAACAGAGCATCTCCAGGAGTGAAACTGTATTATTTGATGAATAACGAACATATTAACCAGAAACCTAAAGTAAATAAAGGCCTCATAAATTTCAAATATGCATTTGTTTTTGTTATATTTATGTCAAAGCAAACAATTAAAACACACATGATAGTTTCCAGTATGTGTCTCCCTCAAGAATACAATTTGCTTACCTCATGGTTAAGTCGGGTTATTTGTTGTTTGGTTTCTTCAGCAGTGATAAAAAGAATTGCTGGATTGAATTCAGTATAGTCTGCATACAATAAAATACATTAAAATTCACTGGCATGCAAAACAAATAAATAAAACTTTTAATTGACATCTTTAAAGTTCAACAAGAAATACAGCTGGTCAACCCCTCCTCTTCTCCTCCGATCAGAAGTGATTTTTATATTTTTTCATATCTCTATTACCCAGCTGATAGGCTGGCGTTAGACGAGCGCGCTATGTGTGCCCGTACTGACGTGCTTACCGGCGTCCGTTGCAGCGTTGTGATGCTGCAACGAGGCCGATCACACACTTGTGCATGCTTGTGCGCACGCATGAAATGCACGCACAATAAGCGTCCGTTATCTAGGCCTCTCCGTCAAAGCGCTAGGACACACGTTGACAGAACTGCAAAGCGCGATTGACTGCTTTGGAGATACAGTCAGCCAAATATTTAAAATTTGATGCATTTCAGCAGGAAGCAAAACCTTCATGGTCTCCACCATGTTAGCGCGCGCAAATTAACGCGGTAGTACGCTCCAAGCGCAGTTTTTCAGCCTTCAACTTTTTACGTGCGCAAAGCCGGGCGCAAATGACCGTTGCGTGCAGGAATCGGTGGGCAGACTGTTTTTTCACGGGATTCAGCCAATCAGAATTAAGAACAACCATTTTCTAACGTTAGGTTGTTGCGCCTGTCAAAGTCAGTCTGCGTATATGTGCTGGAGCAAAAAAAAATTTTGGACAATTAATAAATTTTATTGTTTGGGTATGTGTAGAATGTGTAACTATACTGTGCTGTATTTTTTTTTGTGCTGGTGTATTTAGTTTTGGCCAGGACGATCAAATTTACAGTTACCACCTGCTTTTCAAAGACGTTACGAAAATGCGGGCAAACTTTTGTTGCGCAAAGATTGTAATACCATCCGCGTACCAGCGCACGACCGCATTTGCGCTGTCAATGTTAAGTATAGGATGCGCGCATGGACTTGCGCTCGCTCTGGGTTGGTGCAGGGTCAATTGCGGTAGACGATTACGCGCATTGTTTGCGAGAACGTCGAAATACGACGTTCTGCGCAAATGGTTTTGTCCTCGCGCAAATGCGCTGCGCGAGGCGTGTAATAGGGGCCTTTAACAGGGAAACACGTCGAATTTAAAATATTTGGCTGAATGTATCTCCAAAGCAGTCAACCATGTGCAATCCTATATTTTTTGTAGCTGTTCTGCACTTATCCTCAAATGTGCTGCTGCAACTCAGGACGTCTGGCTATGAATTCGAAATTGTGGCTCTTTGCATTGTTATTGCAGGTATAGGGGCGCCATAACTTGCTTAGCATTTGCCCTTTCCTCATACAGCAAGGGACGGTCTGTTTCCCAGTTTGTAATAGATCTGTCTACTGTATTATTTCCTTTTGCTTTACCAAGCACAGCACACCCTTCAGTTTTCCTTTCTGTCTTTGCTATATATTACGGACCCTCGAAGGCCCGTTGTTTCCTTTTTTGCTCGACAGATTAACTACTCTCTACATACTGGGGTGCTGTGATAATGTGTATGTGCCTGATAGCCAAGGAGCCTTATCCATACCCCAATTCCTTATATTTACGTCTTGTCTTGTACTACCAGGACCTGTGGATCCTTTTTATATTACTCTAACAAAAGTTATTTCTTAATCATTGTTCACACCAATTTGTGTATAGGCCATTGCGGCCATCCTGTTGAGAATTTTCCTTTTACCTGCACAAAGGTACATCATACCACATTCACCTGAGTATGTTTATTTTCTATATGATTATTTTTTAGGGTTACCCCCTTTCCTCCAAGCTCAGGCACTCCTAAGCACCTACTTCTTTTGTCACATCCAAATAAGTGCTATTTAACCCACCCTTTCAGGCCCAGGAGGAAATTGGTAAATAAAAGTGAAATTGTTATAGAAATCTATATCTTAAGACACAAGACACACTAATGCGATTTGGAAAACAACAGTGGTTTTAATCTGAATCACATGGCCTGAAGGCATTAAATACTGTATAACACTTAATTATAAAAATTAAATCTTATTACTTTTAATACAGTATAATTTCAATAATAAGGATTTGCCCAGAAACCATCTTTTCAGGAAACATTTAAAAACAATATGTTATTTACCAAATAAAAAAAGAGATTATACTTCATATTTTTTTTTAAGATTCACAATGCACCATACCTCTCATGGTTTGGTTTAACCGTGCTTCTTGTCTTGATTGATAAGCTTCAAAATCAAATGCTTGACCTTCATCATTTCTACTGCTGTCTTCTATCCCATCGACAACTCTATTTTTTGTTAATACAAGGTTGCAAACGTTGATTAAGAAATAGTATTATACAGGAATAAAAGTGAATACATTGGATTAAACAGAGATCAAAACCAAAACAGCGAGGTGTACCTTCCAAGGGAGAGCTCTGTCAGGCTAGTAGAAGAAATCCTGGTGCAAACGTCAGCGAGGTCCGCCCGAACCTCAAAGAACATCCATAGATCCACAAAAAATGTGCAGCACAGATCTCTTCATCGAAAAGTTTAATTGACTGAATGCAACAGATAAAAATGCGACGCTTCGGTCCTATAGGAAGGTCCTATAGGACCGAAACGTCGCATTTTTATCTGTTGCATTCAGTCAATTAAACTTTTCGATGAAGAGACCTGTGCTGCACGTTTTTTGTGGATCTTTGGATTAAACAGAGATACCCTGTGCTTGGGAAGAATTCATCTATTTTTTAATGGCAGTGCTAAAATCTATACAGTAAAAGAAAAACTATTAAATCAATGGAGACTAAAAAATAGTGCAAGTTATGTATGGTTCAGTTATCAAGTTCTGCAGCCCATTTGCAAATGAATTTTGTTTGCGATAAATTGCTCCAGAATTAGCCCACATCGAATATGCCCACTGTAGGGGCACTAGCAGGTGTTTTTGAAGATCCAGTGTACTCAGTGTTGGCAGTGAAGGGGTCAACATACTAATGATTCTATTAAAGAAGAATACAAGTGGGTGATATGGCATCTCACCAACAGGAAACATCACTAGCTGCCACTGGGTATCTGGGTATAAGGACTTGTAAATTGAGTTAGCACTGCTAAATGTGTGATAAGCGTGTACTTTGATGTATCAATTGCACTTTATGTGCTAAATTGGACCTTAACACATTCTGACTTGACCATGCATGTCCATGCATTTTGAATCTTTAACATGCAAAAATCAATTTACAACTACACCAGCCTCAAGACACTGATAAAATTATCCACATTACAATTTTTAGATTCGCCAATTATTTTGAGCCCCATTAAAGTGGACACAATTCACACAAATTCACAAAAAAACTGGATGGGATTAATATTGCCTTTTCTGCATTAAGCCTTCTTTTTAATAGTACAGGGACAGCAAAACAGGGGAAATTGATTGCTTTGTCTATTTTTTACACTTTATATATACACTATGTTGCCAAAAGTATTCGCTCACCCATCCATATGCGAATCAAGGCAGGTGAGCGAATACTTTTGGCAATATAGTGTATATATATATATATTTTTTTTTAAATTTTAGCCTTGAGTAAGATCAAGCTTGTAAAACGATCTATAAATAAAAGTGATATAGCTTAGAATTCATTACATGTGACAGGGCAGTTTCAATTCCAGTTCCGACACTGATATTACCTGGGACTTAAATCAGGAGGTCCAAGACTGGTTACAGCTGGCAGGTGAAGCATTAAATTCTTCTCTCGTTTCCTGCTGTTAAAGTACGATTCATTTTCCGACCTTGCTTTTGAAGCATTTGGACTGCAGGATTTTACAGGTGATTTAAATGGAACTGTTCCTGAAAATGGTTTCAAGTTAATCCCAAGGGAACTATTATTGTTGCCAGATTTCTTGTATTTTGCAGTTGTATTTCTTGTACGAATTGGAGAAGGCGATGAAGGATCCTCCTCTCCGGTATCGTCATCGTCATCTTCAACAATTGATGACAGTCTCTTATTGATGCTACCATTTCCCCTGGGTTCTGTCTGAAAAAAGATAATTGGGCTGCATGTAGACTCAATCAACCAACATAACGAATTAAGTATGATATAGAATTTTGACCTTTTACAGCTACATCATATTCATCTTCAGACAATTTGGATTTCTACTTATATGCCATGATAAAAAAAAATATTATAGATGGCTTTTGTTTTAAAAACATGAAAATAATATGCAGAAAACAGATAATTATACCAGAATATTTTTTATTCTCTGTGCCATTAAGTTAACTGCATAAAGCGCGAATATTAACAACTTGGTATTTTGTACTTGACCTTGTAAAATTAAAACAAAGTATTCGTATTGAAAATATAACTCAAAGTAAACTTTAATAAATTAAAAAGAACAAGTATTTGTACATTAAAAGGGACACTCTATACACCCTAAACACTTTAGATTTTTATATAGGTCAGCCCCTTCCCCGTCTCCCCTCTCCCTCCTGCCCACATAAGCTTCACCGGGCATCCATGATTTTGCATTTCACCGCTGCCTGTCACCAAATCGTGAAGGAAGTGTTGACGTCATCTTCTCTCTGAATGCAGTAGTAGCGTTCTGAGAGAAGCCAGCTGATGGATTGGTTCTGCACATGCAGCTTTGATCCATCGTTCTACTCAATCGCCGTGGAACTAGCTTACAAAACTTTGCAAATTCAAAATGAGCTCCGCACACACAGGGAAAATGGCTCAGCAGTGAAGGGGTTAAAAAGCAAAAAAATGTAAACATTGGGTATTTCCAAACTCAGGGCAAAATTTAAAAACTATTTAGTCGGGGTATTTTTTGGTAGTTGTAGATTTTGGGGGTCGAAGTTTGAAAAAGTATGTTTATTCACTTTTTTCATTATAATTCATAATTTTTTATAGCAAATTATACAATATGATGAAAATCATGGCATCTTTAGAAATTCCATCTAATAGCGAGAAAAATGGTATATAATATGTGTGGGTTCCATAAACAAGTAAGAGGAAAATTAAAGTTAAACACAAACAACGCAGAAATTTAAAAACAGCAGTGGGTACTTTCGGACAGACAATGGTAAGATCGCCTGGTTACTATGGGGTTAAAAAAATGAAATACTCGCCACTCATCCCTCGGTGACAAGTAGGGTGCATTCTCGATTTTTACTTCTCTGTAAGCCAGAAATTAAAGGACACGAAGAACTAGTAGTGCCCTGCTGGTCTCCACATGATCGTTTATATTCCAACAGAGGATACTAGTGGTGGCATTTGGTGTCTCTGCTTGTGTCCATTAGCAGGTGGCTCAAAATTAAACTTAAATAAAGTGCAGGTAACACATAACAGCTCCCACCAAATGTTTGGATTAGTGAATCCTTATTTCCAGCTCTGCTTGAATAGGGCCTAAGGCTTAAGTTCATGTCCTAAATTTGCCTTTATTTTAAAATCTCCCTCCATTTCTGTTAGAAAAAACCCTCTGTGAATCCTCCCCTCCCCCATGCCTGGTCACACAGTGTGCTTTTCTCATAATCTTATTCACTGTATTCACAGCATACACACAAGACAGACTGCATGGCTCCTTCCCCTCTGCTGTCCCACCCAACCCTCCCCATCCACCCTCCCACCCAGGGCACGTCTATAACTTAAGGTCTCTCTTCCAGCTGTCTCCACTTGTTTCTCTAATTACTCTCACTAAGCCCAGGCTTCTGGTTCTTCCTATGCTGCCCTGCTAACCACCTTTACATTGCCTCTGCTCCTATCTGTTTCACCTACCCCAGTCCCTTAGATTGTAAGCTCACGGGACGTCTGACTGAGCACTTGGTTAAGTGCTGCACTACTTGGACAGTTATCCTGCGGGCAGGGTCATCTTTTCATTACGTATCATGTGTGTCTCCTGTTTGTGCTGCCCTATTGTAAAGCGCTGTGGAATATGTTGGCGCTGTATAAATTCCTGTAATAATAATGTCCTTACAAAATATCATTGAGTGGCATTTATTAATTCACTGTTTATTTGCTTAAATTGAAAAACGATTTGAATTTAACAATTTTGGTCAAACATAGTAATATAAAATAAAACTGTTCCTATCTCATCACGTTTCGGAAAAATAGGAAGAGGTTTATCTATGTGCCATAAGGCCTCTCTATCACAGACCTCTCAGATTTTGGTTATACAGTATAATAGTTACAAAACATTTTCTAAATGTATAAATCTCTAAACAAGTAACTGCACAATAATGCTCTTATAGCTGTGTGCTTTTTGAAGCGAAAGTAATTTCACACACATTTCACAAATTATTTCACAATCCACATTCCTTCTATTAAAAAATGATATATGTGAGGAACTTAATTATGGTCTCAGTGGCAGCAAAGGACACCAGCAATAAAGTAACTTAGGCAGCGCTACAATTACACCCCGACTGGTGAATCATATACTACCCAGTTTATATCAGTATAGCAGTAACTCATGCAGTGCTAAGGGTACACCTATTTTACTATATTTATTACAGAAAACCAGTAGTGTAATGATGTTTAAATATTAAGACAATGAATTTTCATCTGCAAATCATCTGTCCTGAAATTAGCACAGTAAGCCGTGTATTATTAAACAGAGTAATATTGCTCTTTTTCATAGATCGACTTCTTTCCTCCTTGCAGATTCCCATCACACAGGAACGTAGAGAGATTGTTTTAGCATCTATGCAATGAAACAAAGTATACTACAAATAAAAAGGAAATTAAATAATGGGTTCAGGAGCACAGAATGAATTGCTTCAGGTGTATATATGGGATGCCTCATCCTTCAGACACACAGGTCTTCATGTTTGGTGGGAGGAAAAGAAAATGTAAAAACAAAACTGTTTCAATAAAACCAAATCTGTCATCAATTGGCAATATTTCATACACTGTCCAGCCACTTAGAGGGGTAGATACACCCACCTAGTAGACTGTTGAGTCACCTTTAGCCTTCAAAAAAGTCTGAATTTGTCAAGGCATGGATTCAACAAGGTGCTGAAAGCATTTGTCACGCGAGCCTATGGCAGATGCCCGTGAAGGCCCTTTATAATGTGCATATTTAAGCCCTTGAGGCAGGTTTGCGGTTTGTTGCATTATGCCAGATCCTGCCCACATAGAGCTATAATCAGAAAGAAGAGAGATAATGCAGTAGACAGACATAAGGGGGAGCCCTGTACTGGGTATGATTTCTGGACTAAAGCAGATGATAGGGCTGGGGGAAAACACGATAACTGACCAGAGTATGCAAACACATAGAAACCAGACAGAGTCCCTAAACCCTGGCTGAGGTCCTTTCTAATTGGCCTCTAAAACTACCTATACTTAGTTGCTGGGTGCATATAACATAAACCAGGACATAAGACATACACAGGTATACACTAATACAGATTCCAGGGAACAGATAGGAAAATAATCTAGAACAAAGCCAGACATACAAGGGTGATTACAGAAATACAGATTCAGGGCACAGACAAGAGAATAATCCAGGAAGCCAAGCCAGGTCATACACGATATATCCAGAAAACACGGTACAGGGTACAGACAGGAGAATAATCCAAGAAGCCAAGCCAGGTCATACACGATATATCTAGAAATACAACTTCAGGGAACAGAGCAGAGAATGAACCAGGAACCAAAACCAGGGGGTCACACACGGAATAACAGAAACAGAATAACAATCCTAGGAGCAGGTTCTCAATAGGTTAAGACCTATCATTACCCAAGGAGCAAGTGCACTGCTGGCCCTATATATAGGGCTGAGCAGGTCATGTGACCACAGACTATCAGCCCATGTGAGATGGTCTGCAGACTTAGCCCAAAAATCCACCAAGCTGATGAGCTCTGTTCTCACCACCAGGGGAAACAACAGAAATGTGACAGCGTTGTTGAGTTATTGTGTACCATTCAGACATGAGTGAGTCACGCATTTCCTGGGCATTTGATGGAGATGTAGGTGGGGAGCGAATATTCCATTCCCGCTCATCCCACAAATGTTCAATCAGATTGAGATCCGAGGACAGGGTGGGCCACTGCAGCAAAGAAAAGTCATCATCATGTTCCTGGAAGCATCCCTATAGTGATGCGGGCTTTGTGCAATGGTGTATTAATCTGCTGGAAGTAACCATATGCCTGAGAATAAACTGTCAACATGAATAGGTGCACTTGGTCAGCAACAATGTTTACATACACTCTGGCATCCAGATGTGAATCCAGGGGTATTAATGGATCCAACGAGTGCCAGGAAAACATTCACCATACTATGACACTGCTCACACTGACTTGCACAGTTGTCATCAGACATGTTGGGTCCATGGATTAATGTTATTTGGGCCAAATTCTGAGTCTGCCATCAACATGATGATGAGGAACTTCAAATCATCAGGCCAAGCAACCTTTTTCCAGGCTTTGATGGTTCAGTGCTGGTGTTGCCATGCCTACAAAATGTTTGCTCTCCTGTTTATTTCTGATAACAACGGTACCCGATGTGGCTGTCGGGTGATGCATTCCATCCGCAACAGGGTACATCTAGTGGTGGACTGCAAGATGTTTTTCTGAGCATCAAAGTTGAATTCTGACATCACTTGGGCAACAGTGGACTGTCTTCTGACCTGCACAAGACTAGCCATCCTCCTCTGACCTCTCTCATTAAAAAATGATTTCCTTCCACATGAGTTCTGCTTACTCAAAGTTTTTTGTTCTTTGCCCCATTCTCGATACACCCTTGAGATTGTTGTACGATAAAAGTTCAGGAGAGCCGCTGTTTCAGAAACGCTTTGTCCAGCATGTCTTGCACATACGATCATGCTACATTCAAAGTCCATTAGATCTTTGCCCTTTCCCACTATTGCTGTGGTTTGTAGTCTAAACTGATAATGTTAAGGTTGATCTGCTGTATTTATACCAAAACTGGCCACGTGATGTGCACCAGAGTAGAACAGTGGTTCCCAACCGCGGTCCTCAACTACCCCCAACAGGCCAGGTTTTAAGGATTACCTTGGATAAATGCAGACTGAATCCTGCAATCACTGAGCAGCAAATCATATCACCTGTGCTGTGCTTCAGATATCTTGCAAACCTGACCTGTTGGGGGTACTTGAAGACTGCGGTTGGGAACCACTGGCGTAGAACAAACCATTAGGGTGTAGCTAATAATGTAGCCGGGCACTGTACATAACAAGTGTTTACACACACAGAATTCAGTTCAAGTCTGGTGTTGTTTCCAATCTTCTGGTGTCATCCTAAGCATTGTCCTCATAATTCTTTGTATTTCTTTTATCCAAGTCTCTTCTAAACTAGGGCCTTGATTTAATTTTATCAGCCAATTTTCCAAAAATAAATATCAGCTGCTTGCAGCTCAAAAAAATTGGCCACAGCTGATATTGGAGAAAAAATGTCACTGGTTCGACGAAAGGTTGGTCAGAAGAACGCCTGATAAAGCAAATTTTTTTGGCCAGCTTCATACAGATTTGTGCCTTTGAACATGTTGATCAAAAAAAGATTTCCTTCTTATTCCCTCTATTTGTCTGCCTGAAAATCCCTTTATCAACACTTTTCAGCATTGGTATCTATTTCAGAAATTGGCATACAGATAAACTCATACTGAATCTGTATAGCAGATATATTCATTATAAAGTATAGCCAATATGTGGGCTGAATTTCTATCAGGAATTGAAAAGCCAGTAAACCTGAGTTTGTAGAATCCAAACTGAAAAATGGCCAACATATGGCTGAAAAAAGGACCTGATTTTGGCTTTCGGTCGAAGTAAATCAAGGCCTAAGTTGTGTATGATTCACTAATGTGGGGTGTAATTAGAACAGTGCGTAAGTTACAGTGTTGCTACTGTACTTTGTTGGCACTGATAAAATGATTACGTTCTTCTTTTATATTGTTTTTCTACATTCTTTCTTCTGGGTTAAGGTGACAGATGAAATGTTGAAGCGCCTAACACTTCAAAAACTATTACTAGTGCCATAATCTTGCACTGTCCTTCTATTCTTGTTCCCAAAATAACAAACTAAAAAAGGAAAGTCTTTAAAAGAATGTATAATTACCCAACATTAAGAAGTTCTGAGAGTGCTCTCTGCCAGTCCTATGTGAATGAGAACATGCTCAGAACTTCTTAATTGTGATAAATATCTGCTTTACACTGCATACAACAGTAGCAACATGTGAATAACCACGTGGATGTGATACCAAAACACAAATACGCCATATACACAGAGTGATCATACTACACTATAATAGCACCATTAAGATAAAAAGCAATAATGTACTGTACCTGTGACAAAGTGGACTTGCATGAGAGTCTTGACATTCTCTAAAATGAATTAAATAAAGTACTGTTATACAATTATTCACCAAAATTGAAGCAATATTTTCTTTTTTACATACAGTAGGATACATTTCTGGTTATGTGCATAAAATTCAGACATACCAAACTACAATTGAACTTTAAAAACTAGTCTCCTGATCCTTTTCACAGAAGGTTTACTAATTTTTTAAAAAAAAAATCTGCAGAGAACAAATAGAGTAGAATATCGTGACCAACATTGAGATACAGTGATTTACTATACACTCACTGGGGACTTTTATAGGTACCTCTTGCTAGTACCGTATTGGACCTCCTTTTGAGTTCAGAACTGCCGTAATTCTTCGTGAAAGATTCCACAATGTGTTGGAAGCATTCCTCAGAGATTTTGGTCTATATTGACATGATAGCACCACACATGATAGCATCACTGCAGATTTGTCGGCTGCACATCCATGATGCGAATCTCCCATTCCACCATATCCCAAAAGTGCTCTATTGTATTTAGATTTGGTGACTGTGGAGGCCATTGGAGTACAGTGAACTCATTGCCATGTTCAAGAAACCATTTTGAGAGGATTTGAGCTTTGTGACATGGTGCATTATCCTGCTGGAAGTAACCATCAGAAGATACAGGGTACACTGTGATCATAAAGGGATGAACAGGGTCAGGAACAATACTCAGGTATGCCGTGGCGTTTAAATGATGCTCAATTTGTACTAAGGGGGCCCAAGGTTGCCAAGAAGATACCCCCCACACCATTACACCACCAGCCTGAACTGTTGACAAAAGGCAGGATGGGTCCATGCTTTCATGTTGTGATGCCAAATTCTGACCCTACCATCTGAATGTTGCAGCTGAAATTGAGGCTCATCAGACCAGGCAATGTTTTTCCAATTATCTATTGTCCAATTTTGGTGAGCCTGTGCAAACTGTACCCTCAGTTTCCTGTTCTTATCTGACAGGAGTGGCACCCGATGTGACCTGCTGCTGCTGTAGCCCATCTGTTTCAAGGTTCGATGTGTTGTATGTTCAGGGATGGTATTCTGCATACCTTGGTTGTAACGAGTGGCTATTTGAGTTACTGTTGCCTTTTTTATCATCTCAAACCAGTCTGCTCATTTTCCTCTGACCACTGACATCATCAAGGCATTTTCATCCACATAAATGCCAGTCACTGGATATTTTCTCTTTTTTGTGCATGAAAATCTCAGTAGATCAGCAGCTTTTGAAATACTCAGACCAGTCTGTCTGGCACCAACAACCATGCTACGTTCAAAGTCACTTAAATCCACTTTCTTCCCCATTCTGATGCTCTGTTTGAACTTCAGCAAGTTGTATTCACCACTTCTAGAAGCCTTATTGCATTAAGCTGCTGCCAATTGATGGGTTAATTAGCAATTTGTGTTAACAAGCAATTAAATAGGTGTACCTAATAAAGTGGCCAGTTGAGTGTACATCAAATGTGAAGAAGATACACTCTGGGGGCTTTCAATACGTACAATATAATTTTTGCAACAGAATTAAAATAAGGATTGAAGTTTCGTCACGATGTGGATCCTAATTTCAATTGTGTTAATAAAAGTTATATTTAAAGTTTTTAATCCCCCAGAGTGCATTTTGTTCGCTTTTGGTATATGCTCTGGCACAAGGATTTATAGTACCAGGGTATAGTGCATGCTGTTACATATTCATGTTATATATACAGTTGTGTTCAAAATTATTCAACCCCCACTGAAATTGAGTGTTTTGGCCAGTTTGACATTGATTTTGATCATTCAGTCATCTTGCTTACAATTAAATCAAAGAGGCACGTGTAGGTCAGACAAATATAACATAACATTTATAATGAAATAACCACAAATGTCTTTTCTGTGCTCACATCATTATCAGTTTTATTCAACCCCAAGTGACATTCAATCTTAGTACTTAGTACAACATCCTTTTACAGTTATAACAGCTTCTAAACGTGAAGCATAGCTTGACACAATGTCTTGCAGCGATGTGTCTTGTGTCTTGTGTCTTGCAGCGATCTACGGGTATCTTCGCCCATTCGTCATGGGCAAAAGCCTCCAGTTCAGTCACATTCTTAGGCTTGCGCACTGCAACTGCTTTCTTTAAGTCCCACCAGAGGTTCTCAATCGGATTTAAGTCAGGTGACTGCGATGGCCACTCCAAAATGTTCCAGCCTTTAATCTGCAACCATGCTCTAGTGGACTTGGAGGTATGCTTGGGATCATTGTCCCGTTGAAAGGTCCAACGTCTCCCAAGTCTCAGGTTTGTGACGGACTGCATCACATTGTCATCCAATATCTCCTGGTACTGAAGAGAATTCATGGTACCTGGTACCTTGCACACGCTGAAGCTTCCCTGTACCTGCAGAAGCAAAACAGCCCCAAAGCATGATTGACCCCCCGCCATGCTTCACAGTAGGCAAGGTGTTCTTTTCTTCATAGGCCTTGTTCTTCCTCCTCCAAACATAGCGTTGATCCATGGGCCCAAACAGTTCTAATTTTGTTTCATCAGTCCACAGAACACTATCCCAAAACTTCTGTGGTTTGTCCACATGACTTTTGGCATACTGCAGTCGACTCTTCTTATTCTTTGGAGACAGCAAGGGGGTGCGCCTGGGAGTTCTGGCATGGAGGCCTTCATTACGCAGTGTGCGCCGTATTGTCTGAGCTGAAACTTCAGTACCCACATCTGACAAATCTTTTCTCAGTTCCTCAGCAGTCACACGGGGACTTTTCTCCACTCTACGCTTCAGGTAGCGCACAGCAGTCGAAGTCAGCATCTTCTTTCTGCCACGACCAGGTAGCGTTTCAACAGTGCCCTTTGCCTTGAATTTGCGAATGATGCTTCCTATGGTCTCTCTTGGTATGTTTAACATCTTTACAATCTTGTTATAGCCATTGCCCTTCCTGTGAAGAGTAATCACCTCTTCTCTTGTCTTCCTGGACCATTCTCTTGACTTCACCATGTTTGTAACCACACCAGTAAATGTCTAGAAGGAGCTGAGTATCACAGTCATTTTAAAGCTGCCTAATTGGTGCTTATTATGCTTTATTGCTGCTCCGTGACATCCACAGGTGTTTTCAATACCTGATTGAAAACACTTGAATGAACCTCTGTTCTTCAGAGTGGTAGTCTTTAAGGGGTTGAATAATTGTGTCAATGAAGAATTCACAAAAGAAACATTTACTACTGTATTACAAAACCAATTGATCTCATTTTAGTTGCATATGGTTCTTTAAAAAGTCCTTGTAGGATTTCATTCTGAATACAATTACAAATGTACACTAAATTCCCTAAAACCCTTTACAGCATTGGGGGTTGAATAATTTTGAACACAACTGTATATAGCAAGAAAGGAAAGAGTCCCGCACACATTTGGGGCCCCTATTACATTCTTCACGTAAAAATGCACGGTAAACGCGTGAATTTTTGCGCAAAGCATTAAACGTTAACGCGTGTAAATTAACGCTAGTATTACAATCCTCGCGCATTATTTCATCTGTCAAAAAATAGCGTGCGTAAAAAAATGCGCGCGCATTAACGTTGCGTGCAGAAATCGGTGTGCGGAGATGTTTTTTCACGCGATTCAGCCAATCAGAATTAAGAACCACAATTATCTCACGTTAAGTTTTTGCGCCTGTCAAAGTCAATCTGCGCATATATGCTGCATCAATAAAGAAAAACACGCACAACTTCTCAATTTTATTGTTTGGGTATGTGTAGAATGTGTAACTATACTTTGCTGTATTTTTTTTCGTGCTGGTGTATTTGGTTTCGGCCAGAACGTTCAGATTTGCCGTTACCACCAGCTTTTCAAAGACGTTAAAATTATGCGCGCAAACGCTGTGCGTTAAATCGTGCTCATAGATTGTAATATCATCCGCGTACCAGCGCACAAACTCATTTGTGCTCACAATGTTAAGTATAGGACGCGTTCAGTACATTACGCTCGCAAAGGGTTCGCGCGGGTCCACCCGCGGTAGACATTAACGCACATTTTTTACGCGGACATTGTAATACGACGTTCAGCGCGAAGGGGTTTGCCCCTCGCGTTAATGCATTTTTGCGAATGCGTTAAAGTTTGCGCGAAGAATGTAAAAGGACCCTTAAAGTATGCTTTCACCGGTGCTCCCACACTGCAGAGTATCCAGGAAAGCCATAAACCTAGGTGTTCACGGAGACTTGTCAAAGAATTATTCTTCAACAAGTCTCTGTGAGCACCTATGCTTATGGTTTTCCTCTATACATATTTACAGTATATATATACACACACACAAATATACTGTACATCTCAAAACAATGCAAAAAAAATCCTCTATATCTTTGCATGCTGAAAAAGAAGAGTTGAAGATTCTTGTTCATGAAAAAAACCAGAAAAGCCTTGATACATCTGATTTTATTACTGCTATTGGCTAAACCATTTTTAAGTATCGGCAAAATTGGAACATTTTATAATCTGACCCATTGATAGGCCCATGGGGAAATTGCTGTGCGCTGTGCAGGACAACAATTTATACAAACTCGATGTCCTATGATAAGGTTTTTACAGAAGCCCTAGAATAATAAAGTATCCATCAACTTTCTCATTCCTAAAAAATACAACAGGTATAAGGAATCATATCAATGAATGTTACAAATGTAACTATTTCCTATTTTATGGTGTTTGTGAGATTAAAGTTATGTGTGTATATTCATTGATTTCCCATCAGGTTAATCCACTGGGGCCCAATAAATTTACCTTATCCATTTAACCCTGCTGCATGTCTTTTTTTACATTTGTTTAGCAAATTAGACTAGAGGCCTTATGATTAATCAAGTAGTATTGTGGTAATTGCAAGCCGGTCCTCATCGAGAGTCAAGATGCCAACTTAAACACAGCACACAAAACGAATAGATGTTTATAAACAAAATCAAAAGAATCTTAATTGTTAATTAGGTAAACACTACGACAGTCATTTTCATAGATCAGGGCAAGTATTCAGCCTTGTGGGTGTAATGTGCCATGTTTAGACTTCAAGCGCAAAACCTCTTAGCTTTCCCACACGCTGTCACATGTAGTGATCAATGTCGTTTCACTTATCGAGTATATTCTGATGTTTCCTAATAAATGTACGTGGCCTTCACTAGTCAGCCCATTGAGCACAATTAGGAGGCATAAATCATAATTATTCTATACCATACAATTCTATAGGATCATGGATTGCAGTAAAATATTGCTTAACCCATTCACTGCTGAGCCATTTTTCAGGGATTGGCAGTCTCTGAATTTAACCACTAATTTCAGCCATCTGTCTGTAAAATATCCATACCTTTTATACCTTGTTTTTTTTCAACAGACCCTCCTCTATCAGAAAATAATTTTAGTTTGATGAATTTTTGAAATATAAGAAAAAGGCACTCTAATATAAGGCAAAAAAAGTGTCATTTTCGGGTCATTTTGGCTGTAATTTTGACTGAAAAGCAGCATAGGAGTCCTCGTTCACTAACTATTTCATACAAGCAGTTTATGATTCCACAATTAGCACTTCTTCATTGGAACAGGAAAAAAAAAGATTCTATGCCCATGTTTGATGGAAAAA
This sequence comes from Leptobrachium leishanense, assembly GCA_009667805.1. Taxonomy (NCBI): domain Eukaryota; kingdom Metazoa; phylum Chordata; class Amphibia; order Anura; family Megophryidae; genus Leptobrachium; species Leptobrachium leishanense. The sequence continues at coordinate 286,264,770 of CM019067.1, read as the reverse complement.
AAATTATTATATCAAATTGTGTCATATAAAACCATATTATATAGTAAACAAAATAAAAAGTAGGTGGCAAGAAATAAGATTACTGACAGAAAAACACTATTGCTTAGGGTGGGAAACCAATACAACTATTTCACAAAGTAGTAAATTCTTAGGACTATTGGTTCCAAATGTCACAACTTGCCTAAATTGATAGTAACTATGTCCTCGTCGGCTTTCCCCTCAACAGACTTTTTGTATGGATTACAGTGGGAACATCCACACAAAATGCCGCCACTCGACTGATCCTCCTCAACCGTCGTTCTACCTCTACGTCCCCACCAGGGCCGGATTAATGTAGGGGCGGATGGAGCGGCCGCTCCAGGCCCCGTTCTGAAAATAGGCCCACAGCAGCCAAAACGAGCCACTGGCAACCGGTAGGCATGCCACACACTGAGACAGCCGCCGGGTCCAGATTATGCGGCCCAGCCGTCAAGTGTGACGGCAGCTTTGAGGGGTCATGGTGCACGGAGAGGAGAACAACACGTGACATGTCACGTGCACTGCCTGCACGTGCTGGGTGGCTCATTTACTTACAGGCAGGAAACAGACAGCCACCAGCGGCAGCGCAGCAGGAGGATGACAAGGGATTGGAGAGAGCCGCTGCAGGCATCCCAAGGTGTGCAGGGCTGGCCGGGGCTGAGCGGAAGGTCGTGCACAGGGAGCACACTGTCACAGTACCCCAGGGATCTCACCCTGCCTGCACACACACTTTCACTCACAGCAGACAGGCGCCTGTGCTGTGACACGTGACGACCCTTTAACTTCCGGCTGGCGGGCTCTGGACTGTGTGAGTGTGATCATGCAGAGGAGCTGGGAGGACGGAGGAGGGAGGTGGACAAGACACTCAACAGGGGGAGCCTTGACTGCAACGTGAAACAGGACAGCCTGGCCTGTACGAGCTCTTCCTGAAGGTATGATGGCGGGGGGGGGGGGGGTAGGCTGTGCTGTGATCAATATGCCCCCTGCAGGGAGGACTGGTGCCATGGCATGGAGGAAGGAACATACTGTAATTAATAAATAAAAAAAGACAGGCTTCTTATGCAAAATGCAGAGGGCCATAGCAAGCTCATTACCATCAGTAGAGCAATCCCCTGGCTGAGCATTATGGGAGTTGCAGTCCACTGGAGAATGGAGGCCCTGCGCAAGGGTCCTCTATGTAATTCTAGTCCTCCATCAATCCTATTTAAAATCCACCCCATCTTTGTCTTACTGGTGTAATTTCTTCTCAACTCTTAGATTGCAAGCTTAGATGGGGTCATTTTTTCCCAGAAATGTTTTTTTTTCTTCTGCCTATTGAAAGCCATCGAGAAAAAAACATTTTTGCAGCTTGGGATGTCTGGAGCTGGCGACAGCAGGCACTGCCTCCAGCCAGTCTGCCACTCCAGTCTGTCACCACTCACCATTCTGTACCCGTCATGTTTAAACGCGTTTTCAAGTCATGTTTTATTATAGGCCCAGATATATTATATAAACTTTTTTTTTTTTCAGCAGATTCTAAATATATAATTTTTATGTCATGTTGTATTGCTAAGCTATAACTAAATGACTAACTACGTGTAACTATCAATTCGAATTTCAATCATAGGGGAGCCCTTGCTCTATTTGGTCTATTTGGGGCCCACTGCCCCAAGTATTGTCAGTCTGCCACCAGGCAGAGATTGACTCCTATATGGGCCACGCACGCTAATCCAGCAGGAGGCTTGCGACCCGGCACACTGTAAATCACGTTATGCATCATAGCACACCATGTCAGAGTCACCAGACAGGTTTCCCAGTCGCTCTGACTTTGGCATAGTGTGACATATGCCCAGTGCGATGCCTGACTCTCTAAACGAGAAAGCAGCGCGGACTGATTGTTGCCTCTGTATCTATAAAAAGGCCCACAAAAATCCTCAGCACCAGGCCCATGAATCTCTTAATCCGGCCCTGGTCCCTACTATGTCAATCCCTGCGCTGGCTCCCACTTTCCTTACAGAATCAAATTTAAAAAATAGAACATATAGGGTAATACCTGCAATACAAAACAAATATATAGCTAAGACTCAATTGGCCAATCACAAGCAGATATTTGATAGGAGGCGCATCATATATAACTTGAGTGTTCTTCTAACATATTCCTTAAAAGGAAATAAAATAAAAAATAGTGCAGACTGCCCGAATAAATATAAGAAACTATATTTATTGTGCTTACAATATAAAAGACAAAATCACCCAATCATCGGATCCATGAGCAGTGCTCCATCAAAGATCCATGGCCTGATCAGGTACTGGAATTATGTTACTATGCACTGTCTTTTATATTGTAAGCAGCATAAATGTAGTTTCTTATATTTATTCTGGCAGTTTACACTATTTTTTCTTTTATTTCCTTTTAACGAATATGTTAGAAGACCCCTCAAGATATATATGATGTGCCTTATATCCGCTTGTGAGTGCCCAATTGGCTCTTAGCTATATATTTGTTTTGCCTTGGGGGTATTACACTATATGTTCTATTTTTTATCATTTTTAGATACCCTATTTTGTTTATATATGGAGAAAGAATCAAATTAAAACTACTGTCACTCACCTATAAAGTCCTCACTGGCTCTGCTCCCTCTTATCCCTCATAACTCACTGACAGCTTTTTTCAGGCTTTTCTGCCTATTAGCGATGTGAAAATGCTAAAAAAAAAACACTATTGAAAGGGTGTATGATATATATTTTTTTAATTCTTTATTTTGAGTTTTCCTATAATATTTTCAAATTCAGGTTTTTAATCCATATTGCTTTGTCCAATTCATTTTAAAATCCACTTTAAAAACTATGGGCTCTATTACATTCAACGCGCAAATTCGTACACGCAGCGCAAATTTTTTTGCGCGCAGCGTTAAACGTTAACGCGTGTAAATTAACCCTGGTATTACAATCCGAGCGCATTTTTTCATCCGTCAAAAAATATTACGCATAAAAAAGACGCGCAAAAAAGTGCGCGCATTAACGTTGTACGCAGAAATCGGTGGGCAGACAGTTTTTTCACGCGATTCAGCCAATCAGAATTAAGAACCACAATTGTCTCCTGTTCAGTTTTAGCGCCTGCCAAAATCAGTCTAAGTATATATACTGCAGCAATAATAAAAACACGCACAACCTCTCAATTTTATTGTTTGGGTATGTGTAGAATGTGTAACTATACTTTGCTGTATTTTTTTTTCGTGCTGGTGTATTTCGTGTCGGCCAGAACGTTCCGATTTGCAGTTACCACCAGCTTTTAAAAGACGTTAAGTTACGCGCGCAAACGTCGATCGGAAAACGTTGCGCATCGATTGTAATACCATCCGCGTACCAGCGCACGAACGCATTCGTGCTCACAATGTTAAGTATGGGATGCGCGCACGAACTTGCGTTCGTGCAGGGTTCGAGCAGGGTCACTCGCGTTAGATGTTAACGCGCATCGTATGCGCGAACGTTCTGCGCAAAGGGTTTTTCCCCTCGCGTTAATGCGTTTTTGCACACGCGCGCATTTTTGCGCGACCAGTGTAATAGAGCCCTATATGGGTTAATACCCTTAGCTTTTTTTTTTTCTTTTACATTCCCAGAATAGTTTTTCTGAAGGAATTCGGGTGAGGAGCAAGAGTTATGTGTAAAATGTTTGAGATGCAAACACAATATTGTTTTAATATTTCTGCTTAGGTCCTACTTTATGAAAATGTATTTTACTGAGAAAATCTGAATTCAGACTTTAGAGCATAACATCATATGTGCAGATACGGTTCATTCTGAGCCAGCAGCCTCTAAGATGCATTGAATGAGAAAAATAATAGAGATTTGTTGAGGTGGCTGAAAACACGTTTGCTTTCTACGTACGCAGAAACAAACTAACACACAGCACAATATAAAGCACTCTTTAGTCTTCTTCAGTGCTAATAAGTATGTTATATGGCATATGTAATTTGTTATATTTGTCACACTAAACAAATGTAAAATGAAGACTGACTGGCAGCTACTGAAAAAGTGAAGCATGCACTCGAGTGGTAACTGACGGAATATATGACACAGTGCGTGCCATCTAATCCCCAAGAGAAAAGAAGAATGAATAATAGAATAAGACTTTTTTGTAAACTACCTGGAATATTAGATTTTTATTTCATAACCAGGAACATGTTTGGAATATTTTATTTATTATAATTTTCAAAAAATAAATCATACATACAGTATATAAATTATTTCTTATAATAATTATATAAATGTCTCTTTTTGTTGCCATATATAAATTATTATAACTTATATCATTAAATATGAATCGCGTAACTGTATAAAATAATTTAGTGTATAATGACGGAACAACTGTCACGAGGGAAAGCTTTTCAACGGTTTTAGAATGCTATTTCAACCAGACAATAGTTGTAGTAAAAATCACATATCCCATCAGACCTCATTAAGACCGCTGTTATGAAAGTTATATATTTTTGCATCTGGTTATTCTATTTATAATACTATCTATGGATATTTATTTAAATGACATCGCTTCATGGCATAACAATAAGTAATATAAAAAAATACATGGGCAAAGAGTGAACAGACAATAAAATAGTTTTGCGTGCTAACCAATGATTGACATTGGACTTTGCTAGCTTTCCCACTTTTCAGAGGCAGGCACGAATTTATTTATTTTTATTTGCAAAGGATTTTACCAGCAAGGATACATTGAGATTTCTATCGTTTTCAAGTATGTCCTGGGTTCAAGAACATTGAATTGTTACAGAAATACAAAGTAATAAAAACGAATAAAACAAACGACTCCTCAGGTTGAGGTTCCTGATTCTCCTGTGGGTCACAGGGGCACTTTAAACCTTTTCTTGTTAGACAAAACAGTTTGCTCCTTTATCTAGCCTGATCGTAGTTCTGTGATTTTCAGAAGAACCTAGATATGGACAAAATCGAGTAAACACGATCTGGACACACAGGTGGTAGTTGCAAATTAAATAAATTTATTGCAAACGAGCTACAGTCGCAAAACACCAAAACATGACAGCCAATGTACTATAAGTAACTGAAGCTGTGGCCCGGTGTTCCTCCTTTCAGTAACGTGTAAGCAGCCGTAGTGCTGAAAGATGGTCACCGATAGAGATGTGCGTGACTTTTTTTCGTTTTGTCTAGTTTTTTTAAGGTCTTTTTTTTCATTTCGTGTAATTTCGGACAGTTTTTGTTTTGTTTCGTTTTGGATCGATTTGGTGATTCGGATCAAATCAGCAATTCGGATCAATTCGTCGGATCAGTTATTTTTTTTTGTTTTTTAGGAGTCATTTCATATTTTATTGGTTATTTAAGAATGGGAGGAGGTAGATTACTACCAATAGAATGAAAGTTTCTTTCCTTTTTAATTTTTTTCGGATTTTTTAGGCATTTTCTGGGTGAAATTTTAGGTTTCCTAACTTTTTTTTAAAGAAACTAGGCTTTTAACCCTTAGGTTAAAAAAACTTACAGATCCGAATCACCGAATCGATCCGAATCACCGTATTGATCCGTATGCCAAATCGATCCAAATCACGGAATCAATCCGCCCCGAAATTTCGGATCGATCTGAATTTTCAGATGACTGATATTTAATTTTTGGAAATGCTCCCAAAATACGAAAATGGTGATTTTTGTCCGAATTTGTATTCGGAACTAAACAAATTGCACATCTCTTTTCATCGATACTCCCTCTAACTATCAAATATGTGTATTTAGTTAAGGGTTAATTTAAGTGATTTATTTTACAATATCCAAAGAACCCCAGTTCCTGCCTGTGCTTTTTGACAAATAACATGATAGTGAATGAGTTAAGGGGCAAACTGACCTTACCTACAGTACATTATTCTCCTGTGCGTCAATTTACAGGAAGGGTCAGATGCTCACTTACTGCAAGGGCCAATCAGGGGACATCTCAGGGTATATAAGACTTCTAGTTGACCTGGCATTGTTGCAATGTGTATTATTGTATTCTTGGTTTCTAACTATGTGTCACGTGTAATGCCACAGGGTCGAGGTTGCAAGCCCAGGATGCAAGTGATACACAGGAAACACTTGATATGATGAAAATCAAATGGGGATTTATTAAAGGAAAACAATAAACATGGAGGAGCAATGCTGGAAAGTCTCTGGTAGGGGAGTGCAGAAGGGAAGTCTTGGAACAGGTGTAATAAAGGGGTCTCGAGGCACAATACCAGTAGGGATGATCCAGAATGCAGAGTCCAGGGGGAAAGCCAGGGGTCCGGTACACAGATCAAGTTTAGCAATGGAGCTTCTGGAACTCAGACTGAAAGTGATGGCAGTTTGTAAACAAAATGCAGAAGCATCCTGGGACAGGCGTGCCACTGCTAAATACTCACTGCAGGTCCTCATTAGATGCACCTGCTGATCCTGCAAGTGTGAGTCTCTGAAAGCAAAGTCCAGCAAGACAGGGCTTGAAGGGTGCTGCCTGGGGAAATCAAGATGGTGCAGCACCAGATCTGCCTTTCTTCCGCCTGCGGCGGCGTGGCACGTGACACTATGGCTTGTTCTTGGTTTTCCTGATTCCTCCAGTCCATTGACCTCTGCACATCCTCTTGTTCTTATGTAATTCTCTAGTCGCAAAATTACAACTTGTCGTTTGACTCTTTTTATTCAATCTATGCTATGGAACCAAGCCATCTTAAGGAAAAAGAATTTAGAGTTTTCCTAATATCTCTCATCTTTGATCAGGTTTGTGTGTTTGGATATAATAACGGGTATAACGCAATCCCTAGCAGAGAGATCTTGCAAAGGTCACTTCAAGAGAACAATGGGGAAAACGGAAATAGATAAAAAAGAATGCTCCAGAAAACATTGAAAAAAGGTAAAGAATTGTTCGTGTATCCACTATTAGAAAAACATTAACTAAACTGTTATTCATGGAAAGACAAGGGCAACCAGTGCAGTTTCTTATGAACGTTGAAGCATGGCAGAAGGATCATTGTGGATTGGATCTGCTTTGCTGTCTCTGGCCCTGGATGCATTGAGATCATTAAAGGAACAATAGATTCAGAAGTGAATCAAGAGAGTTTACAGGAGAATGGTAAAAATGTCTGAAAAGGAAGATTTGTGTTGTGGAAAAGTCAGACTTCTGATCTTAACCCAATCAAGATCCTGAGGCAAGACAACCCAGAAATATTGAAGAACTGAAGCCAATTAGTTGGGAAGAATAGCTAAACATTCTTCCTCCACATTGTGCAAATCGTAAAAGCAGCTACAGGAAACGTTTGATGCAGCTTTTTGCTGCTAAAAGAGCTAAAAGTTACTAAATTCAAGAGATTACTTTTTTCCAGCCTGTACTGTGAACGATTGCTCAATGTGAAATATAAAAGTTGCCATTACGTTACCCAAGTTACACCTTTATTCTTGCATATTGGGTCTGCCAGGTGGTAAATAAGATTGCGCAACATGAGCTAAAAGTCACCCACCCATGATTTTTTTTTCCTCTTCAAACAGCAAGTGAGCCCAAGAAAAATGAGTTCCAGACCATTCATGCAAGTGGGATCGAAATGTTTGTAATAGAGAATGGAAGTTGAAATCATACAAATAATGTTGGTGTATGGAAATCCAAATGCCCAAGTATCCAGCCTGGTCTTCACATCAGTTGAAGAAGTTTGAAGATGGAGCGCTTTGTCGGGATGGAGCGACATGTTGATTATTTCTTACATAGCTGACTTTTTTCTATTTATAGCTGGAAGAATTATTCCATTGCTTGATTTTGTTTATTGCTGTCAAGCTCGTATGTTGGTGACAAGTAGTCTTATTAAAACTTTCTACGTATCGTTCACCCATGTAGCAATTTTTACTTTTATAGCTCACCTTCTTGTATATACCATATATCATCTGTTTTCAAAAGTCTTCATTCGTTGTCAAGGGTCATCAGTAATTGTATTTCAAGCAGAGAGTCCTATGGATGGCGCCCCTATACTGAATTTATATGTAACACTTGATTACATGGTTTAATCCCTTCACTACCGTGATTGTTTATACATTGTCAGAAGTAGCAGACGCAGCAGACTGGCTGGGTGGAGTAGAGGTAACACCACTGCTTTATAACCGTGGAGACACAGATTCAAATCCCAGCGAGCGCACCTCTCCAGTAAGTGTCCTTGGGCAAGACACCTAACGGTACATACTCTCCACACAGGACATACTTGAAAATGAGAGAAATCTCAATGTATCCTTCCTGGTAAAATACTTTCTCAAAAAAAAAAAAGATCATGTTAACACGATCTGGAGCTATTCTGTATCACTGCAAATGAAATGTGTTCATTGCAAAAAATGTAATTTGCATTTGGGCTCCAGAAGGTCCCCCCCCTCCAACGCAATATCACCGTGGGTATGGTGCCTGGTTCCTAATACTTTTTAAAACCAGCTGAAGAATGTTTTTATCGCATTTTTCCCCTGCTGATCATTCATGGCGCTCTGAACTGTAGTAACTCCTTTTGGCCAGCAGACGGCAACATCTGCCTGCCAAATGAGTTATCACAGTAAGACACAGATCGGGAATATTCCCAAATATTTCTTACTTTGAAATTAATCAAAAATTATTTTTCAAAAAGCCACTGGTTCCTGACAGTGTTTTTTTGGGGGGTTTTGTAAAATCACTTGGTGACGAAGAGGATAATATCTATTGTTTTTATTCATACTTTTTACTTTAATTTAAAGTTTAAATCAGAAATCAGATTTGTACTTCTCAGCCTGCTAAAAAAATGAAAAATAAGGACATTGCAGGTCAAAGGTAATGTGGTAATATAGTGGATCCATGCCAAAAGAATGGATTTTGCAGTCTCTTTTGAAAATGACATGCGAGTGAGGGATCTATATCTCTGACAGTCTACAGTTCTGTAGTTCTTCTTCCTATTAACCTGTGCAGGGATAATGAAGTGTGTCAGGATATCATGCTTTTGCGGGATGACAAATGAGCACCACTGTAGATCTCTATTCTTTTAGGAGAAAGTATAAGGATGGAAAGGGGTGGGGGGGCTGGTTTGCACAGAAGAAAAGGGGGAAAAAAACACTGAGATGCTTGACAGGTTAGTATAGCAGGATAAGCTAAGAACAAAAGAATAGTCTAGGCCACACTGTCCTACAATGAAATGATGAACAATGGAGGGATGGCTACACAACTAGAAAGGAGATTGTTTCGCTACAGACATGCAAGGGTAAGGTAGATTTGAAGAATATGAAGAGTTGGAAGTAATGATGAGGAAAAGGTTATAAGAGATAGTAGAAAGTCAAGGAGAACGAAGGATAAACAGCATATGCAAGCATGCTGCCATGCACGATACCTAAAACCTCATTTATTAGCTTTTTCACATTAATTAAATTAAGGTTATGACTTCAAATGTACAGACTGAATGTTATTATATCCAATGTATTCTTTATGTAACAAAAAAGAATCCTCTTATTTAGCTATGGTTATTACCCAAGAAGAGCTTTCTATTGTTTACTAAACAATGAAAAGCATAATGGGTCAAAATAAGATGATTTATTTAAGTTTTCAGAAAGCATGCTCAACGAGCTGCTGACACCTACACCTCAACAACCAAATAATTAAAACATTGTGGTGATTGTGCAGAGTTTTCTAAGTCTAGGATGTGCTATTTTTCATTTTCTACATTTCTATACCTCCACACAAGTCATTATTATGTGTTTTACTTGAAATCATAATGTATAATAGGTTTCTTTTCATACAGCCTAATTAGGCACCTTTGTGCAGTGTGGATATATACACGCACTGATAACTGGAAACAGTCGTAGCTTAGTCATAGAAGGGTCATTGGAAAAGGTTAATTGCTTTTCTATTAACAAGAAGTAAAACAAAAATAATTACTGACAATTTATAGATGGAGAGCAAACGTATGGGGACAGCTATGCGATAATATTGTCAGTGCAAAATTGTGTTTAAAGGATTGTACAATGATGCTAATAAACAATTAAATCATTATACAGAAATGATAATAAAATATAAGGGATATGCCAGGCATCATCATTAGCCTTATAATTCAGAATAAAAATGTAATACATTACATCATGTCCTCCGTTACTGCAATGAACTAAAAAGCATTCTCTTTACATTTTAAACAGCATTTGTTCACATAAATGTTATCTGTTGTGGTTTAGGATCATCAGCTTAAACATTCAGGGTTATTCAAAGAGAATCGAAAAGTCCCCGCATGTTCGGTGACTTTGCGTTCTCTTCAATTCGGTGCGATTTGGCGATCCCATTTCGGCGACCCTGCGGTGTATTTAGCAAGCACCACAGGGCCGTCGTAATGCAGGGAAAAGTCGCCGCAAACCCGCCGAACACTCACCGCTGAACGAGGGCGAATGCACACCGAAACCCGCAAAAACATCTGGATTAACTCGCCGAATACGCCGGAGAAACCCGAGCAGGAGCCGATCAGAGAGCAGAGCAGCCGCTGGAAAAACCCGACACCGCAGACGAAGGAGGTGAAGAAAAATAAAAAACAGTACGCTCGAATGTTTGAAAAGTGAAACGCTGTTTGCAAAGAAACTACTGAGCGAAAATGTCTGAAATTTACATATGAGGTCCAGGTAATGATAATAAAGAGGGCTGTTACAGAAAAAAGAAAAAACAAAGAGTCTTTTTACTGCAGAATATTATAATGAACGGTTTATTAGATATTTAATTAAAACAGGAATATTTTTAACATTGAAGCCTATGGGATTCGCCTGAGTAAACCTGCCGAATTAAACCACCGAATGGCAGGGCATTTTGGGAACCTTTCCCTGCTGGTTTTTGTTCTCTGAATAGACGAAGCATTGCTTCTCTATGGGGATTTCACTGCCCTCGAACAGGCACCGAATGTGCAGGCAATTCGCCAGGATTTGGTGAATTGCCTGCTCTCTGGATAGCCAAATGGCCAGGAAAGGCAACCGAACGCTGAATTTCAGCGTTCGGTTATGTTTCGGCCTCAATTCGGAGCTCTTTGTATAACCCTGATAGTCCGAGTTAAAACGTTGAGTTTGGGTAAAGCTATATTTAAAGGATTTTACATTAACTAAATGTACAATAAATTCAATACCTTTAAATGAACACTGTAACAAGAATTCTTGTGCTAGTTAACACAATCAGGGAAAACCTAGTAAAGTACTCGGCAGATCTCATTTTGTGGCATTTGTCTGCATTACTGTTAAGGCTAGTCAGACTGAGGCAGTGCAACGCGCGTGCAGGCGCACTTAATCACGGCCGTGCTAGCAGCAGATGCCGGGCAATGACGGCCAATATACGAAGTACGGTCGACAAAAGTCCGGCTGCGCAACGCAAGTGGAAAATGAACGCATTTTTTCGAGAACGTTAAACACTAGTACTGACGTACAGAGTGCGCTGCGTCCGCTAGCGGCGTGTGTGCGTGAATTGGAGACATCAGACTGCTAAGTCCGGCAACATAACGTTCAGATGCAAGAAGTGTTTTATTGATGATCCGTACAAATCACGGATGAAACTGCGCATAGTATGACCGCTATTGCGTATTCCGTGAAAAAATACATCCATTCTTCGAACGCACATTTTCACGGACAACGTGAAAAATGCGTTAGTCTGACCCTAGCCTTAATGAATGAAATAAAGAAAGACACAAACAAAAAACGCTCTACATCTGTAGACTTTCATCATGGCTCTGGTGGAAAATGTAACAAAACCATATACATAAGTTCAGTTCTAATATTTTTCTTTGGAGAAAGGATTTTACCAGGAAGGATACATTGAGATTTCTCTCGTTTTCAAGTATGTCCTGGGTGGCGAGTATGTACCGTTAGGTGTCTTGCCCAAGGACACTTACTGGAGAGGTGCTCTTGCTGGGATCAAACCTATGTCTCCACAGGCTCTCTCCATGCAGAGCAGTGATGTTACCTCTACTCCACCCAGCCGTTTTATAATAATACTATAATTTCCATATTATATTATAAACCCTATTCTCTACCAATATTGAGATATCTTGGGCTTCAAAGGCATCATCTGGTGCCCCGATATCAAGAAATCAATATGCTGATTTGCAGCCCAAAAGCAAAGAAAATTCATTTGCTGCAAACGAATTTAGTTTACTTTTATGCTGCAGAAAGTGTCCCCAAAGTTTTAGCCCTGCGGGCACGATGCCCAAAGAGCTAAAACTGTAAAATCAGCTGCTGAAAGCTCTTAAATATCGGGCTTTCAGGAGCTTTCAGCAGCCGATGCAGGAGAAATAGAAGAAACTAGACCTGCTGTTAAAACCTCCAACTCAATTTGGCAGTAGATGGCACCATCTGCTGGCCAAAAATAGGTTATTTATTGTAAGAAATACAATAGGTATAAACTCAAATATTTCTTATGTTATAATTAATTAGAAATTATTTTACAAAAAAAACACTGGTTTCTGATAATGTATTTTTTTGGACAATCACTTAGTAGTGAAGGGGTTAGTAAACGGTATTATAATATGATATTATAATCATTTGTTAAATTACTAAATTAGCTACAATAAGTTTTTCATGGAATAGTCACTGTATGATATAACGCAGTGTTAGAGTAAAATAAATGATAAAATGATGGAGAGCAACAAAGCGATGTTTTGTAGATAAACTAAAGAAAAAACAATAATGATAGGATGAAACGTGTCTACCTTATCTTACAAATAATTGTGAGAAAATTAATATAGTCAAAAATCTTATAACACATTGATACTACACCAATAACAACATGGCCAACAAAGCATTTCCCCCCAAATTGTTTCAATGAAAGGGATCTTTTGCTTCATGACCGAAATGAATGAAATAAAAAATTACGAAATGCAAAGTAAGATAAAAATATGATATATGTATATTGTATATATAAATGGTGAAGATTCAGGCGCACACAATGGCTGTAATAAATGTAGAAAATATTTATTGCATAGATATACATATTTTCTACCTTTAATACAGCCTCTGTGTGCGCCTGAATTTTCACCATTTATCTATGCTGTCTGCAGTCAGGTGGAGCACCAGAGCAAGAAACACTTTTGTACACCGGTGTGCAGGGTCTTATATATAATACCAAAGCGGGGCAGTCACCACATATTCTGATCCAGTTGCCCTTGCGCAGAGAAATCCTCAGAAGCCAAAAATATACCAATCCATAACAGCACGGACACACTCATGAGTCTTCAATAAAACAAAACTTTTATTTCATCCAAATAAATCAACAAAGTCAATCAATGTTTCGGTTGTCTAAGAGCCAAAATAATAAATAATAATAATGTTGATAAACATCTTGATAACGGCTCCCAGAGAGTCAAAACGTTGATGATTGTATTCTATTTGGATGAAATAAAAGTTGTGTTTTATTATTTTACTGAAGACCAGAAGTGCGTCCAAATTACTATGGTTTTATATACAGCATCTATATATATATACTTTTTGTTTTTGTATTTGTGTGTATACAATCACTATCAATGAAAGAGAAACTGGTGGGAGAGTGTGCATGTTAGTATGCTGCAATCGCGCTTTAATTCCACAATGGGCAAAACAATGTATCACATGATATCAGTGTGTTTCCAAAGTATGGGTTAAAAAATCTTGAAAACAGTCCTATTCTATGCCTGTGTGTCGTGAATAGAGAATGTACACACACATATTTATTTGTATATATACACAAACACACACACTTTTCATATACAAGCAATCCATAAGTTTCATCACTGTTAGGGCTCTGCTACATTCTTCGCGCAAACGTTAACGTGTGCGCAAAAAAAGGCATTAACGCGAGGGGCAAAACCCTTTGCACTGAACGTCGTATTACAATGTCCGCGCAAAAAATGCGCGTTAACGTCTACCACCGGTGAACCTGCGTGAATGCTGCGCGAGCATACTGTACTGCGCGCGTCCTATACTTAACATTGTGAGCACAAATGCGTTTGTGCACTGGTACGAGGATGGTATTACAATCTATGTGCAAAACTTAATGCACAGCGTTTGCGCCCATAATTTTAACGTCTTTGTAAAGCTGGTGTTAATGGCAAATCTGAACGTCCTGGCCGAACCCAAATACACCAGCACAAAAAAAAAATACAGCAAAGTATAGTCACACATTCTGCACATACCCAAACAATTAAATTGAGAAGTTGTATGTTTTTTTTATTGTTGCAGCATATATGCGTAGATTGACTTTGATAGGTGCAAAAACTTAACGTGAGTCAATTGTGGTTCTTAATTCTGATTGGCTGAATCGCGTGAAAAAACAGTCTGCACACTGATTTCTGCGCGCAACGTTGCTGCGCGGGTGTTTCTGCGCATCCATTTTATGCGCGTTATTTTTTGACAGATGAAAAATGCGCGAGGATTGTAATACCAGCGTTGTTTTACGTGCGTTAACGTTTAACACTGCTTGCAAAAATTCACGCGTTCAGCGTGCGTTTTTGCGTGAAGAATGTTATAGAGCCCTTAGGAGTTAATCTATGATTTACCATACACTGTTTTGCAGTCAAAGAGTTAACCACACACGTATTCTACTGCGTTTGCATATCTACAACTCTGTGCTCTGTTGGAAACTGTTGTCAATGCCTAACATTACCTAAACGTTATTGTAGAAACACTGTAATATCCAGTACGTGCCAACTTTTAATCAAAAGTATCATTATTGACCAACATTATTAAAAGAGAAGCAGGAATTACAAAGTTGTCCAACAGGCTAACTATGAAAGAAACATTCAATGTGACTTTAATGACCTTATTTCTCTGCAGTTCAGATTAAACATTTTTTTTCATCTTTTTTTGCCAGCTATAAATAACTTTTTTTAAAAATCCGAAAATTCAACACATGAACCCTCGACAAACAGTGTTTAAACTTACGTCACTCTCGTGGCCTTCCCGAAGGTTGTACGTGAGATCTTGCTGTATATCATCAACAAATTTATGTGCATATTCTGGATAAAAGTCCAAGACTTCATAAAGGCCTTTGAGGATAATACACTGGAGGTCACAGTATGTGAGAGCTTTAACATCTGCATTTGTTTTGATCACTTGATCTTTAATAGACAAGTTTGCTCCAATTAAATCTCCTTTACCTACAAGTAAACACAAGTCTTGGTAGTAGAATAACTGCCGAACACATCAGAAAAGACACACTATAAGGGCATGTTGGACAAACAAATACATCAAACTGCACTGCTTTCATTTTATACTTTTATATAATGCCTCGAAATTTTCAACAATAAATCACTTTCAACATATTTATTCTCTATACGTTCAAAATGTCTGCTTCTAAAAACCTTTGGGTCCAGAAAAATATGAAGTGGTGTGTGAAGTAATTGAAAGTGCAGAAATGCTAAACACTTAGGAAAGGGAGGAGGCGAATACTTAATTTAATCCATGTGATGGTTATTTAAATTAATAGTATATAAAGTATGTATAAATAAAAAAATATAAATAATTAATAAGTATTAATAAATATCATTATTTTTATTGCAATAGTGGTTATGTTCTCTTTCTGCTGCAAGGGATGATAATCTGACCTTTTTCAGAGGAAACCGAATCAATCGTGGGACGCATGCTATGCTATGCAGAGTAGAACAGAAATCCAGATGCTGAAGGACCACATGTGAAGGGCAGGAGTAGTCACGCATCATCAGTTGTGATGATACAAGATGGACGTACTCAGCAGATGGGATCGAGCACACCGTGAGGACACCTCATAATTGAACAGCCAACAGAGATGGATTATATAACCATAAATGGACATAGTTTTGTCATTTTCCATTTTTGGCTGTGGAAGAACCGCAATTACAAGGGTGAAACACTTTTTGCACTTACCTTTGCAAAGTTTATTCTGTTATTATTTTTAATACATCAGTTTATTTTAACCTACTAACTCCTGGAGTCTTCTGGATATGGGATAGGGGCTTTCTGAAGGTTATGCCCAACACTGACAATTTGAAAGTGTTGTATCTAGAGCCAGGTCACGGCTCACTACAGGGTAAGTAAGTTCCCTTCCTTTTAAGCCTGACTAAATCCTGTTTGGATGTAGGCTTTTATTTCTATTCCCTGAAGGTCTTGTGGATTGATGTTGAGATGCTGGTGGTAGATGAGTTGACCATAAATGACTCATAGGCATAAAAAAAAGAGCCAAGGGCTCTACAAAGCGTGAGTTGCAGGTGTATCAATGTAATACTATTATAAAGGACATTTTGTTGCAATATTGCACTATGTATTCTGTCAATTTGTTTTTAGGTGCAGGTTGATAAGGAATCATCAAGTACCGCCAGAGCATATTGGAGTGTTATATGCTGGGATTGTGGTCTTTTGATATCTATGTAAGGTGTACAATATCTGTGTACACGGTAACACAAGAGCGCTGCACCTATATATTTTTCCTTCTATAACTTATGTGTAATACTGGTCTTATGCTCTCTATGGGTCAGAAAAAAGAGATGACCAAACCATAGGACAGTATGTTTGTACCTTTGTAAAGTGACTCTCCTTTTTGTCCTGTGGTTCAGTCAGCTCTCTTTTCTGACCTATATAGAGCATAAGACCAGAGGATGCCCATATGAGCCCATTGCAATCAATACAGAGTGAGCTTTACTTAGACTGTAAACCAAGTGAGTTTGAGCATTGCTGCTTTTAATATATATGCTATATTTGAGAAATGATTTTGCACTATTTTGGGTTCTTTTTTTTTTATGCCCCATGGATTGAATGAAGAACCTTTGTTAAAAATCGAAGTATCGATGTTTGTTTTGATTAACGCGTTTCACAAATATTTGCATGAATGCATTATGAGACTGTTGGAGGTTTTCTCTGCAATTTATGGAAAATCACTTGGTAGGGGCTAAAGAGTTCTGTAGATCCATTTATTTATGGTAATCTTTACTATCTCTGTCTATCCAGGCCAATTTATGAAAGCAACTGTAATATAACAGTATAGGCAGTGCAGAAACCGAAAGAGTACATAACATTAAAGCAGAAAAGTTGCACATACAGTATAGTAGATTGAAAATTATCCAGTTTATGTAACATGATGATGATTAAACTTTAATCTGATTTTTATACAATCTGTTAAAATATATAAATTCATGTTTAATTGGAAATGTGCTAAATGTGTTACCACTGTTATGGGGCAATTTGGTGGAATAAAACAAAGCATTGCTGATATTTAATATTGTTATATAAATCTAACACAAATGTGAATTGCAAACTGCATGAGAGTGGAAAGATGGATTGTGCAGTCTCACAGATTTAAGTCAATTAATCTCCAGCAGGGAGTTAAGCAAGCTGAACACACCATTATCTAGGTTTCTGCCTTTAGATTTCATTTCCCATTGCAGAACACATTGCAAGTTTCCTTATATATAAAGCCAATGGCTAAAGATAGATTGAGCACGGATTGAACTTAACAGAGGAGACTCTGTGAATTGTCTACCAATTAAATGATTAAAACTATTTGCCGGCATCAAATTCTCTTTCCAACAAGATAACTGCATTATATCCCATCGCAAAGAGCTATTGCATTTCCAAAATGTGGACTTTAACCGGGCCTCCAGTCACAATTAGGGAGGAGAATAATTTAATAAGCTATAAATTACATAAAACAACGCGGTCCAAAATGTAAAAGTACTCTAAAAATAGTACTACGGCTCATATTTATTTTCCTTAATGATATCATGTCAGTATTATATGAAGTAATGAAAAGGGATAATGAGAACCTGTTTCGGAGAACAGTAGTCACAAATTGGCTAAGAATTCTTTACAGGTACTTTATTTATGCATGTTTCTTCCAGAATAGAATATGTGAAATATTTTATGTATTGGTTTCATTCAAATTTGTCGTCAGCTAGTGCACTATTCTTAACTTCACTTGGGGTGCAGTTAAATTTAGCTTGGAAACACTATCCTGGTTGCTTATGATAGGGTCTCGGTCTACCTTGTGTTGTTTGTGTAGTTACGATTACTAGAAAACCATTGGGAACTAAAAGAAGTGAGTTTATCGATTATTGTTTCACAGTGTATGATGAACATATAACATGTTAACAGTACTTCATTTAAATAATTATGTAATAGTGCACTAAGTCATCAAGGGTTATGCAAAGACCGCTTGTGTGTGCAAGGTTTTAAACACCAACAAAACTCATTTGGTGTCGAAATGTTGTCTGGTGCACATGACTGGAATAAAAATTCTCCATTTCAAATCTTGTTGGTGCATTATCAATACCTACCGCTATGCTGGACCAGAACTGACGGACCCCTGGAATACTCACCGGGATACAGCAGTGGGCAGGCATGTACTGGCCATAGGGACTACAGGTCTCATATTACAGGTCTCAAAAGGTATCGCTACATATATATATATATATATATATATATATATTAAAACTACTGAAAATCAGCCAAATTAAGGAGCTCAGTTGATAATCGATCAAAAGAAATGTGATTAGCATTTATTAGAAAAACTAGTCTTCAACCGCCTCTCCCTCTTCCTGTCCTCTAATTCCTTACTTGACCCCCTGCAATCTGGCTTCCATCCCCTACACTCAACTGAAACTGCCCTCAAAGTCACCAACGACCTCCTAACTGCTAAAAAACACGGCCACTATTCTATTCTCATCCTGCTTGACCTCTCGGCTGCTTTTGACACTGTTGACCACCCCCTCCTTCTACAGACCCTCAACTCTCTGGGTCTCGGTGACACTGCACTTGCTTGGGTTGACTCCTATTTATCCAACAGGTCCTTCTGTGTGTCCTTTGCTGGTAACTCCTCCTCTTCATTGCCTCTATCTGTTGGTGTACCTCAAGGCTCTGTCCTTGGTCCTCTGCTCTTTTCCATCTACACCTCCTCCCTGGGCAAAATCATCAACAGCTTTGGCTTTAATTACCACTTCTACGCTGATGACACTCAGATCTACCTCTCTACCCCTGATCTCTCTCCCCCTGTCCTTTCAAAAGTCAGTGATTGTTTATCTGGCATCTCCTCCTGGATGGCCTCCCACCACCTAAAGATCAACATGTCAAAGACTGAGCTCCTACTTATTCCTCCCTCCAATGCCTCCCCACCTCCTGACTTCTCTATCATGGTGGAGGGTATCACCATCTCCCCATCAAACCAAGTTCGCTGTCTTGGAGTTACACTTGACTCTGCTCTTTCCTTCATCCCCCACATCAAGTCTCTTTCCTCCTCCTGCCGATAGCAACTGCGTAATATTTCCAGAATTCGGCCATTTCTAACCGCTGTCACCACAAAACAACTCATACACGCCCTGGTAATCTCCCGACTCGACTATTGCAATAATCTCTTATCTGGCCTCCCTCTGTCCCGCCTCTCCCCTCTACAATCCGTCCTGAACGCCTCCACCAGGCTAATTCACCTCACCCGCCGCTCTGTCTCTGCCGCTCCCCTCTGCGAGTCCCTTCACTGGCTCCCCATCCACTGCAGAATTAAGTTCAAAATCCTTATCCTGACCTACAAAACCCTCACTAACTCAGCTCCCCACTACCTGTCCTCACTAATCACCAAATACACCCCAGGCCGCTCCCTAAGGTCAAACAGTGACCTGCGCCTAGCTTCTCCCCGCATCACCTCTTCCCATGATAGACTGCAGGATTTCTCACGTGCAGCCCCCACTCTCTGGAACGCTCTCCCTCGTACTGTCAGACTTTCCCCTAACTTCTCTTCCTTCAAACGCTCCCTTAAAACGTTCCTATTTAGGGAAGCCTACCACCCAACTCACTGACGCAACCATCAATCACTCTCACCTTACAGTCCTCTCCTCCTGTTTCCAACCCCAACCCTCCTAGATTGTGAATTCCTACAGGAATAGGGCCCTCATCTCCTCCTGTACTGTTTGTCAAATGTTGTTCAATGTATTGTAACCCTGTCTATACTGTGCCTATTGTACAGCGCTGCAGAATATGCTGGCGCTTTATAAAGAATAATAATAATAATAATTATACTTTATTTATAATCTGTGTCACGGTTCCCGGATCCCACCATGCAGTACTTAACCCCCAACACTCCACAAAACCCAGAAGCTACCAACAGTGTAGCTGTGAATGATCCCTATCTGTCTGGTCCTTAGAATTGGCCAGGTAAACTAGCTAGACAGAAAAGGGTTAACAATACGGAGAGGAGTCAGCCGAGCCAGAATCAGGAATACAGAGTTCAGAGTGGTCAAATGGAATAGCCGGGTCGGTATCAGAGCAGTAGCGTAGTACAAGAAAATAGTCTAGGGCAACAGAAGGCAGAATGGTCAGAACACAAGCAGAGGTCAATAACAGGTTAAATCAATATAGCAGTCAGGTACAAGGAGCTCAGGTATGGATAACCACGATCTGGCAACTTCTGAAACTATACTGAGGGTTTTTAAAGACCTTCACCAGACCACGCCCCCCACTCAAGCCACACCTCATGCAATCACCTCCCTGCCTGTCTCCATTTAAACCGGGCAGTGGTCAGCGAGCAGCATCAGACTTGCTGTCCTCAAGCACACAGGTAGGGCTGGAAGCCCCCAACGTTACAATCTGCAGTTGTTCTCAACACTCGTTGTCAAGTCCCCCTAACAGGCAAGGTTTTAGGCTGGGTTCAGACGAGCGTAGTGTTCACGTCCGTGATTGCGCCTAAAAGTACATCCGTGATAGCATGAAAGAAAGTCCATTGGAACCTGTTACACAAAGTACGTCCGCACTGAACTGCGGATGCACCACGGCCGCGGCAAACGGACGCAAGGCAGGCAAGAACGTACAACCACTAGAACGGCCGCACAAAGTGCGCTGCGTCCGCAACGTCCGCATAGCTTTGTGTGTGAGTGATGGAACGTGGTCAGACGGACTGCATTTATACGTCCAGTTATTTTTCACGGACAAAATGGTTTTGCTTTTTAATTTATTTTCCCTCCTACATCCGTCAAAATATACATCAGTGAAAAAAACGGACTGTGTGGCCACTACTGTGTCTTCCGTACTGACGTACGTCCGTGTGCACGGACGTACAGTCCGTAGAAATCACGCTCGTCTGACCCTAGCCTTAAGGATTATCTTGGGGAAAAGCAGACTGAATCCTGCAATCACTGAGCAGCAAATCATATCACCTGTGCTGTGCTTCAGCTATCTGCAAACCTGGCCTGTTAGGGGCCCCTGAGGACCAGGGTTGGGAACCACTGATACAGTGCCAAGAGATTCCGCAGTGTGAACAAGAGAGTGTTACGTTAGAACAACAGTCATAACACACATCATGGGACCCTGTTCCAAAAGCAACTTTCATTCTGTAAGGGATATATATAGTAAGATAGGTGTAAACATTTTGTTAGGTGTCTTGCCCAAGGACATTTGCAGGTCACTTGTTCGGAATGGGATTCAAGCTTCAAACCTGCTTCTCTCTGAATGTAGAGCAGAGACATTAACATATGTTCCACAGCTGGTATTGTAAGGTAGGCAAGTATGTAAGTATCACTAGGGTATATATCTGGATATTTTAGCAGAGAGTACAAAATCAACTTCTCGAATACGTTATGCTTACTTTGTAATGTACATATGGGTAATTATTGCCTCCGTGTAACATGTTATCAATTGCCCTTCTTTTCTAACCAGTTGGATAGTGCTTTCTTTTAATGTTACAACAACTATATGGAAGAGAATTTTCATGTAAAGTGAAATTTCTTTGTAAAGCAGAATAGATTCCCTGTGTATAAGGGTATATCCCTAATATCGTAGTATTCGTTTAATTAGTTTAACCCCTAAGGACCAAGGGTCTTTAAATTCAATGCATTTATGACGTAACAGTTACGTCATTGGTCCTTAAGGGGTTAATTACATTTTAATACATTTTTGATGTGATATTGATCAGGAACAAACATACCTAAAATAGCCAGGACCATTCCATCTTTTAAGACTTCCATAGAACCTGAGCACACCAAATAAATGGCCTGCAATGCATCTCCCTGCCGTAGAAGGTACTCTCCAGGAGCACAAAAAGAGGTTTTGATATGCAGAGACAGAGACCTGAGGCATCCGCGACTAGCGCTCTCAAAGAGTGAAAGTTGTAGAATCTCCTTGTTCAAGTGCATGGTAATATCTGAGCGCAGCTCATCTGGAAAATCTTTCAAAAGCTGTCAAAGAAAAGAATATGTTAACAGAACTTTGCTCACAAGTACTTCCTTTTGAGTGATCAGCCTTTTCGATTTGAGACAAACATCTTAGCAATTGCCCATAATGTGCTCATCTAAATGCCGTCGCAAACAAACACAACTGGAGTTTATATGCCACATCGATTCTTATAACATAAACAGTTGAGAGAATTCAAACTGGATTTATGTACGACTGCACATGTCACTGCACGGTAAAAATAATATAATGGTCTGTGCAGTATGCATACTCTTATATAGATCAGCAGATTTATCCGAGATAAATTAAAATATAATTTTATAAAGCCAGAGAATACCAAATGTACAGAATACGTGGCTGCAAGAATGGGAATGGAAGAATGGCGTCCGTCTTACCGCACCGTTTGCTGTCCATCGTAGTTTTTCAAAGGGGGCAATAGAGAACAACACACGAAGCATACACACACTTTTTCACACATGGGCATCACATGTTGCAACGGACGCCAAAATGACATCAACATGAAAAAGCTACAACGGACGTAGAGAAATCCCTGCATACAGCTTATTTTTCCTCTTTCTCAATGTCAGTCATCACTAACTGATGCTATACAGCCTTCTCGATTCTTTTTCTCAACGTCCGTTAAAACTAACTGGTACAATACAGCAATTCTTTTTCTCAACAACAGTTAAAACTAACTGGTGCTACATATCGGTCTTTCAGCAGCCGATGCAGGAAGAAATAGAAGAAAATAGTCCTGCAGTTTAAACCTCTAACTCAATTTGACAGCAGATGGCGCCATCTACTGGCCAAAAATAGGTTATTTACAGTAAGAAATACAATGGGTATAAGCTCAATTATTTCTTACTTTAAAATTAATTTAAAATGGTTTTACAAAAAAAACACTGTTTTTGACAATGTTTTTTTTTAAAAAAAAAACAACACATGGTAGTGAAGGGGTTAAGACCATGTCCAAAATAGAAATGCCATTTTAACCCTTTCACTTCCAAGCACTTTTTGTTGGAAAAAAATATTATCATATTATTAATTTGAAGCATGGGGTGCGTAGTTAACAATTAAACATAGCAGTGTTTCCCATTCCTGCTCCTCAGGTACCCCTAGCAGGCCAGGTTTGCAGGATATCCGAAACACAGCTCAGGTGATATCATTTGCGCTTGGTAAAAGTGGCAATTTTGCACAGGGAATGTTATTCTGAGATTTAAAAAAAATGGGAATTTGCTCATTTCTATTTTTTGTGTATTTGTTTTTATTTAAACTTTAATCAAAGTGTGAATAGCGCAATTTTATATTATATATCACTCTGTATTTACATGCTCTATTTTGGAACAGCGAAGAGTTTATTTTATTTTATGTTCTGTTCTGTAAGAAATATGCTTGGTAAAACATAGAACCTTGGGGTATCACCTTATTAGAAAAGCAGACAGACTATTCAGAGGAGTTTAAAGTAAAGTCTGCTAAAAATAAGTCTATGAATAACTAGAGCATAACAGAAATCTATATGTTTGACCTAACATTTGAAGGTTTTTAAAAGCTCTTTAAACAAGCTCCAGTTAAGGTCATATTGCCCATTTTCACACTTTTCACTACAATGTATTGTGGGAAATAGATTTCTCACAGAAACCTTGAAAAAAAGGGAAGATTATTAACATTTAA
The DNA here is from genome assembly GCA_009667805.1 of Leptobrachium leishanense. Classification (NCBI taxonomy): domain Eukaryota; kingdom Metazoa; phylum Chordata; class Amphibia; order Anura; family Megophryidae; genus Leptobrachium; species Leptobrachium leishanense. The sequence continues at coordinate 286,240,977 of CM019067.1, read as the reverse complement.
AGGCTTTGTTTCATATTTTTGCAGGTATGGTGTGGGAGTAAGTAGTGGTCAAGGTGCTTTCTGGGGTCCTTGTATTAAATACAATCAGGGTTATTCAAAGAGATCCGAATTCTGGCCGAAAGGTAACCGAACAGTGAAATTCAGCGTACGGTTACCTTTCCTGGCCATTCGGCTGATCAGAGAGCAAGCAGTTCGCCAAATCTTGGCAAATTGCCTGTGCATACGGTGCCTGTTCATTGCCTGTTCGAGGGCAGTGAAATCCCCATAGCTTTGTCTATTCAGAGAACAAAAACCAGCAGTGAAAAGTTGCCGAACTGCCCTGTTGTTCGGTGGTTTCATTCGGCAGATTTATTCAGGAGAATCCCATAGGCTTCAATGTTAAAAATATTCCCGTTTTAATTCAATATCTAAAAAACCGTTGATAATAATATTCTGCAATCTAAAGTCTCTTTATTTATAGATTTTTATCGGATATTTTAGGCATTTTTTTGGTGAAAATATATATATATATATATTTTTTAAATTGTTTTTTCTTTTTTCTGTAAAAGCCCTGAATGTATTATCATTCATTGGATCTCATATGTAAATTCCAGACATTTTCGTTCTGTAGTTTCTTTGCAAACAGTGTTTCACTTTTCAAACATTCAAGCATACTGGTTTTCTTTTGTTCACTCCATTTGTCTGCGGTGTCGGCTTTTTCCGGTGGCTGCTCTGCGCTGTGATCGGCGGCTGCTCGGGTTTCTCCGGCGTGTTCAGCGCGGTTAATCCAGATGTTTTTGCGGATTTTGGTGTGCCTTCGCTGAGTTTTGCGGTGAGTGTTTGGCAGGTTTGCGGCGGCTATTCCCTGCACTACGACGGCCCTGTGGTGCTTGCTGAATATACCGCAGGGTCGCCGAAATGGGATCGTCAAATCGAACCGCATTGAAGAGAACGAAAAGTCACCGAACGTGCGGTGACTTTTCGATTCTCTTTGAGTAACCCTGTATATATTTGTTTGTTTTTTTCATTAATCCCATTCAATACCAAGATCAAGTATACTCAATCTTCAAAAGCACCTGTTGGTGCCCTGGTATCGAGTATATAACCCAAAAGAATTTCATTTATTGCAAACAATATTCATTTGCAAATGGGCACCAGAACATGCTCCTGAAATTTCAACATACCGGACCTGACATGCAATGTGTTGAAGTTATTTGCAATGCTTTCATATCCTTTTTTTCTGCACGGCACCATGACGCTCAAACTGCAATGTACATGTAGTAGCACTTTTAGGCCAGCAGAGGGAGCCCTCTGCCTGTCAAAAAGGGTTTACCAACATTAAACATATATAGTGGGATGCTTCTGAATATATTTACGGTAGGGATAATGGAAAATGGTTTTCCATAAAACCACCAGCCCTGCCAGTGGTTTTATGCAAAATCCCCAGGTATTGAAGGGGTTAATTGGAGAAAAAAACCAAGTCTTTTCAAAAAAGTACTCAATAAAAATGTGATGACCATTGTCTTACATAAGTGATGAAACCGATGAATAGCTGCTAAATGTTTATGTGCATATAAGAAATGATCATAAGATGATCCTAAATAAAAATTTAATCTATATTAAAAAATAATTACTCCAAAGCAGTTATTTTAGTAATTTGCCAATTCTGCAATAAAATTGCTATTTTTTTATTCTGTTTCATCAAAATTCTATAATTATTGAATAACCATAGAAGTTCCCTCTGTCTCTTTCCATCATTTGTCTGCTTCTCTAAAACAGCACTCAAAGGCATTGACATTAATTTTTGAATTAATTTTTCCAGCTTGCGCTTAGAAGTCCCCATGTACACTTTTTGGATGTTCATTAATTGGTTCATGACAGAAAGCATGAAAATAAACAGTTTACACATTTATTACTTAAAACCGGTAAAGAATCTCTACATGTGCACATCCTAATGGTATGGGCTACACATGCCTATTGGTAAGATCCAGCAGCATGTTAAGGGCCATGTCAGACGAGCGCACCATGTACGCCCGTACTGACGTACCTCCTGGCTTCCTTCGCTGGTTGTGGTGCTTTGACGGGCCGGTCACACGCTGTAGCACGCATACTAATTGCCTGTGCTATAGTGGGCGTGCTGCAGATGTCTAGAAAGCCTCCCTGTCAAAGCGCTACGATGCACGTTCGACGAGGCTGCAAAGCGTGATCCTCCATAGGAGGATTAAGCCTTGCAGCGCTGCACTCAGTGAGGTGGCCACACGAGCGTCAGATGGGCGTCAGAGTGGAAGGAATGTCCACTCACATGGACGTTCCTTCTGTTTTTAAAAACGCTCGTCTGACACCAGCCTAAAGCGGAAGATTTCATTACCAACAGGTACTGTTGGCATTTTAAATTTAATAAAGTTATTTTTATTCAGTTACATAACACTATTGTAAACCCAGGACTTAACTGGGAGATAAATATGCCCTTCCTTGACACTTCTGATGTTTTTATTTTATTACTAAGATGACTCAGTCGAAATATATATTGGCTTTCAGTGCATACAAAACATACATTATTTTTCAAACCATCTACAAGGCTGAAACCTGTTTACATATAAGGTAAAATGGCATTATTGTTAATACTAGGCTTGTGCACCAATTTTTTTTCGGTTCGATTCGGTTCGATTTTTCGGATTTTTAAACTTTTCGATTCGGCTCGTTTCGACTGATTTCGGTTTCGATTCGATTCGGTTCGGCCCGTTTTTCGGGTACATTTTTTTTTCGGAATTTCGACCATTTTTCGTATTTTCGTGTCACTGTGCTCGGTTTTTGTATCGACTTTTCGTAATTTCGGAAATTTCGTTTTTCGGAATTGCACATTTTTCGGAATATCGACCATTTTTCGTATTTTTCGTATCATTTTGCCCGTTTTTTGTATCGACTCTTCGTTTTTTCGAAACATTTTTGTTTTTCAGAAAATTTTCGTTTTTCGGAAAATTTTCATTTTTCGGAAAATTTTCGTTTTTCGGAACATCTGTTCTCCTCGTTTGACACATTTCAAGTCCATTCGAAAAATCCGAAAATATTTCGTTTCGGCTCGGAAAACATTTCGGATCTGAAATTTTCGGATCTAAAATTTTTCGGAAATTCGGCCGCATCCGAAAACACGAATCGGGAAATTTCGTGAAAATTCCGAAATTCCGAAACCCGAAACGCACATCCCTAGTTAATACCGGAAAGAAAAAACGTTAAGTATAAATCTCTGCAATGGAATGTATTAAAAGTGTAATATATTATAGAAACAGCATGTAGCTAATTAATAAAGTGTGTCCTATGCATAATGATATTAATCATTTTGATAAGATTTGTTTTACCTCATGAGAATCAATCCCATTATTGACTGACCAGTTGGTTTGGAAATATTCAAGCATTCGCTGCTTTAATTGCTGTGGCAGGTGATGTACCCGTATAAAATCTTTTAGATCTTTAGTTCTTGTGTGATACAGTGACCACCTGGAATACAGTCGCTGGATTATAGCAGTAACATTACCAAACACCAAGGCATGCATCAAGGCTGTAAAAGAGCATAACATAACAAGATTGGTTATAGTAAGCCACAAGAGTTTATATATAAACATTACAAATAAATATTCTGAGTCAATGTAAACTTAGCCAAGGCTCTGGGACATTTACCAACTCTATAGTCTTCAATGACTGGTATGTTTCCACCTGCTGTAAAATATAATCTCCTACTTATACCGTGCTTAGCAATACGTTGAGACTGATTAAAGGGGTCAGGTTTAAAGTTGGTTTAGGTCGTACATGCATTCTTGGTGGACTGTCATAATCAGCCCACTTTACAGTCAGGAAATATATTCCTTTGACACAAAACCCCCTAAACTTAACCCATATCAGTACTGGCTGGGTGGAGTAGGGGTTACATCACTGCTCTATAACTATGGAGACACAGGTTCAAATCCTCCAGTAAGTGTCCTTGGCAAGACACCTAACGGTACATACTCGCCACCCAGGACATACTTGAAAATGAGAGAAATCTCAATGAAATCTTCCTGGTAAAATACTTTCTCAAAAAAATATTTTTTTTTATCTAAAAACACCTTTTAGTCATATTCTGGAAAAATACAGGTCCATTTTCCATTTCTACATCCTCCAACCACATGAGGGACTATGACACGACCCTTTCTTTTGTTTCTTTCTCCCCTCCTGGACCTTGGCTTGTATGACTACCTTTTTATGTGTTCTGACCTTTGCTTGTTCAACCATTTACATGTATCTCTCCTGCCCAGACCTCAGCTTGTGTTACTGGACACTCATTGGTTTAACCTTGTTGTTACTCAGCATGAACAGACTGGCTCTAGCATGGGTTATCTATGTGTATTGTTCTATCTTATATCTGTGTGTCGGGCCAGTTACGTATCATAAAAATACCCACAATGGCAGGGCTGCCAAACTCATGGACACCCAAATGTTGAGGCCTACAAGTCCCAGAATTCTTCCAATGTAAAAGATGGCCAGGGAATCATCAAATTTGCAGTTCAGAAACATCTGGGGGCAGAGTTTGACAGCCTTGACATATGTGGTATGGGGGGGTCATTCTGCCCCTACAAAATTTTATTATTTATTTTGCTTTTTACAACATTGGCTGGCTAGCAAGGACTGGCCAATCATCACTTTGCATCCCATATATCTAAAGAAAGAAGGAATCACTGTCTGAAAATCATCAATTATGTGACTTTATGATTGTCCTTTTCATGTACGGTACGTGTCATTTCTTTGGAATTTCAACAAACTGCATAGAATTCACACAAATCACAATTTGTCTGAAAACAAATACACAAGTCCAGTACAGGGTGACAGGAGTGATATTTCACTGATTTTATTTTTCTCCAGGGACAGCATTACTTCTTTAAATAGGTATGAAAGTGGGATTTATGGGGATATAATATTTTTTCAACGGTATTCAAAGCCAGAGCACCCCATTAATGAACATTTTTGGTCTGTGAAATGGTTAATAGAAATAGCATACAGGTCTTGGGTTGTTTTTGTGAAGGGAAATGAAACTGATATGAAAAGAGAAGGGGCGCTAATAGAGGATCAGGTGATGACTTGACAGGAATAACTAAACTAGACAGAAAACTGAAAAAAGACGAAGCAAACAAAGGAGGAGGGATAGAATCGGACATTGGAACCTGAAAAGGATAATGCAACTGAACACTTTAAAGATGGAAAAACGTCAGTGGAGAAACGGAGACAAATAGGAATAGAAAAGAACGGGTTGTGGAGAGTGACGGTTAAAATATATGGGATACATATGGAAAAAGACTGAGAGATGAAAAAATAATAGTACCGACATATTCTTTAAAACATTCTCAAAATATTTTGCCTACCTCCGATCAGCATTATACAAATGGAGAAGATCTTTTCAGCATCCGTGTTAGCAGAAACATTCCCAAATCCAACACTCGTCAGACTGCTGAGCGTAAAATATAAAGAAGCAATGTAAGTGCTTCTAATAGTGGGACCCCCTTGTGTATTATTGCTGTAAAACGGAGATTCCAATCGTTTGCCCAGCTCATGAAGCCAACCTGAAACAAGAAAAAGAATAGATTTATATTATTCATTTACGTAAAGAAAAAAGGCCCAATTCAATGCAAACTTGAACCATGGTCATTAAATATAGTATTGTCTAAAACAAGGAAAATTCTACACAGGGGTTAGCAGCCTTGGCCCTCCAGATGTTTTGGAACTACATTTCCCATAAGGTTCTGCAAACCCCATGAATATCTGAGCATTATAGAATATCTAGCTTGATATCTGGAGGGCCAAGGTTGCTGACCCCTGTTCTACGTAATCTCACCCACCCAAAATATCAATTATATATCAATAGCGCTCAAGTTAATGATATAATAATTTGGATCTACTTGAACAACTAATGACGGCACTCTACTGTCCTGACTGTACGGTAGCACCTTTGGTCCATAAACCCCACTCTCATTTTACAAACCTTAATAGCAGATGTTTATTTGATCTGTAATTCTCACTCTTCTAGCATCAGACTTTCATCGCATCATTCATTTGAATCACCGGATATTTTTATGATATATATATATATATATATATATATATCCTGTGTATATACTGTGTATATATACATAAATACAGCACAATTTATTATTAATGATAATATTATCAATTAAAATGACAAGTCCCATTTATATGTTAATATAATGATTATACATCTTTCCACAAACGGTACTTTTATACAGAAGGAAAATTCTACACAGATCCAACTCTGTGCATCACTACACATGTACGTATACAAGCAATAAAGAAAAACCAAAAAATGATATTGCAGAATTTTATACTTATTCAATCAGCACATACTTTGCCAGTTACAAAATCATTCTAGCTGAGCTGATAACAGTGAGACACTAAATAATTCAGCTTGAGCTGTTATCCCTTACTGGAGAGATCTCAATGTACTACCATCCGAGATGTTTCTGAGCTACAACTCCCATGATTCTCTGTCTATCTTTTGTATTCAAAGAATTCTGGGAATTGTAAGCCATCAACATCTGGGGCAAGATTTTGAGACCTCTGCCTTAGTGGTTCACTATTAGCATCCCTATTATGAGTGGGGGCCTCCAACAGTTACTCACAACTGCCTTCACCTCTGTTTGGGGAGTCCAAATAACTCCGTGGAGGCCAGAAAGAACCCTCCACAAGATTGTGTGCACTTGAGCTTGCATGGTGGGTGGAAGGACACTGGGAATTGTTTGTCCCAGTGTTCATCTGCAAGAGGGGAGAGATGGCAGCGGATCACACCATCCTCTGCATCTTTGAACCATTTGTAGAGATTTTTAAAGTACTTATTTGTGAGTATTCAGTGAGTTATCAAAAAGGAAATCACTTAACAGCAGTTACTTACAGCCAGTAATTAGTTGCCATTACCAGCTGCCAGTAAGAATATTGAGTGATCTTGGAATTGTTATTCTCCAACTGACTCAGCATTAGCTCTTCCTATACAAAGTGTATGAAACATTAATTTACAGTGACATTGCACAACAACCAAAGCGTAATGGAGATTGTGGCGGGAGCGATTATTGTTAACGAGTGAGGCACTTACATTTAACAACTCACTCATTTATGAGAGTCTGGTTGGAATAGGGCCCATGATCTTTAAACTGTGTGTTATTAACACCCTTTCGACAACCAGCAAACAATTGTATAAGTCAGGGATGGCAAACCTTTTTGAGCCCGAGTGCCCAAACTGGATCGCTGAACCAACCTATGTGTCTCAAAGTGCTGTCAGGTATATTATAATGGAAAATTAAAATGGATACCTGTAGCCATCTTGTCTAAACATACAGTATATCTATGTTCTTATATGAAACAAGTCTTTACTTTTCAATTTTTATCCTAGTTTTAGAAATGGACTCAAAGATTTTTTTTATGAGTTCATGGTAAGGACTAGAAGAGTTATGGGTGTTTTCATAAATGCTATAGATAAAGTGTCTTTATTTGATATAATGCTGAGCTAAGTGCTAGGCATGACAGACAATTTATAGGTTTGTTTTTTGTATTAAAGATATATTTCTATATCAGAAAAGAAAATAAGGTAAAAATATCTATGCAAGTATATAAATATATTTATGAAAATATATTTTTATAATCAATATATTCTATATATTCACAGTAAATAATAGATACTCCAAATATTTGTAGAGTATAACTGTGCAAACAGTATAATTACTGAAATAATAGAATTAAGCTGTTTTAAATGTAAGTTGCTGATCTAATTGCAAAGGAATCTAGCTGATAAAGAAGTACTTTAAAATCTTTGAAATGAGTAAAATAACGAGAGATATTAAATCAAAAATGACAACCCGAGACGCACTGTCTGGAATAACTATAGTCGGTCTTTGTTCAAAATAAGATAGTGGAATTGACCTCTGACCTAGGATGAGGGATTAAAAATTAATTTATGAAATTTTATTGAAAAACAACACTGCCATCTTGAGGTATAGTAAATATTATATTTTAAGAATAAATATAAGGGATCTATAATGAAAGTAAATATTTAAATGAGGGGGTAGATTTTCAGTGACGTCAAATTTACTATAACTGGATATGTACTGTTCGTTGCAAGGCATTCAGATCATTCCAGGACAAGACACACAATGCATTCAGGATATCACATCTCACTTAATTAGGACCACACCTAAATTTTCCATCATGGGAATGCACAATTGTAACTCTCATGCATTGATTATCTGATATTGATAGTTTTCACATATTCCAAAACAATACATTATATCCAAAGAATATTGCTGCTGTAACTATAGAAATATTGAATCCAGATCTTGGACAGGTAATGTATGAGGAAGCAAAATTAAGGGATTAATGTAAAAAATATATATATATGAGTGTGTACTTTGCAATGAAATAGATTGAGATTATCTCAAGTACTGTTAGATCCAGAGTCTTCAAAATATTTCTAAATCTGCAGATAGAGATATGAAGAAGAATCGGATATAAGGATTTTATCCTAAAGTATTTGTTGCAATAGTATGTACATAAATATATATATATTGAATTTGGATGTTACTGTGTTTGAAATTAATAAGAAAGGAATTATATAACTACAATATAAAAAGCAGAAGATTAGAAGCTTAATTCTCGATATTAGGGGAGGATTCACTAAATACGTTTTTATTACTTATCATTCTAGAAATAGAATAAGTGATAGGTCATCTTTTGTTGATCCACATAGCATAGAGAGATACATATATCTCTACAAGAACTAGCTTGTTAAACATTGGTTTGCTGGGAAATACATGTTAATTGTTTTCTTTAAGCAGAAATGTTTATTAACCATCTATGTATAGTTACTAACTGATAAAGTAAATGATATTAATCATATATGCAGTTACTAACAGGAGATACATATATTGGGAAGCTAGTAGTCTATGTGCTGATGGATGGATGTTGTTTATAATCTTTGTTTATACTTTTTTGTATACGTAATAAATATATATATGTTTTTGTCCGGTTGTTGATTATTATATTTTTTTAAAGCAAAACACATACAATTAAAAGAATTTAGGAGAATTTCTAGGAAATATAGACGATTGATATTTATATCTCGTATAAGTTTCTTATTTGATATATCTTCGACAGTGTCAACCCCACAATTAGACCTGAATATGGATTTATTTTAGAAAAAACACTTCATACGACTGTCTGAACTAATTATGTGCTTAAGTCTTAAAAGAAAAATACAGTATAAAGAAGATGAATATATTGGCCCCAGCTCACACATGGATATAATTGGCCCCAGCTCACATTTATATAATTGCCCCAAGCTCACACATGGATATATTTGCCCCAAGCTCACATATGGATATAATTGCCCCAAGCTCACACATGGATATAATTGCCTCAAGCTCACATGGATATAATTGCCCCAAGCTCACACATGGATATATTTTCCCCAAGCTCACACATGGATATATTTGACCCAAGCTCACACATGGATGTATTTGCCCCAAGCTCACAAATGGATGTATTTGCCCCAAGCTCACACATGGATGTAATTGGCCCCAGCTCACATTTATATATTGCCCCAAGCTCACACACGGATATAATTGGCCCCAGCTCACACATGGATATAATTGCCCCAAGCTCAAACATGGATATAATTGGCCCCAGCTCACATTTATATATTGCCCCAAGCTCACACATGGATATAATTGGCCCCAGCTCACACCTGGATGTATACTGCCCCAACTCACACATGGATGGATATTGGCCCAGCTCACACATGGATGTATACTGCCCCAGCTCACACATGGATGTATACTGCCCCAGCTCACACATGGACGGATATTGGCCCCCAGTTCACTTGGTCCTCCCAGTCCCTCAACGCGTACTTCTTCCTCCCCAGCGCATGCTGGCAAATGATGTTCCCCGGCCGCTCGTTGAAGTCCACCAGCCGTGATCTCATGAGCTCGTGGCGTTACCTCCAGAGTTAACGCCATGATCCCGCGTGATCGCAGTTGGTGGACTTCAACGAGCGGTCGGGGGAACATCATTTGCCGGCGCGCGGTCGAAGGACGCGGCAGTGAGGCAAGCTTATGGCTCGAGTGCCGACACAGTCGGCCCCGCGTGCCAGGTGTGGCACGCGTGCCATAGGTTCGCCATCACTGGTATAAGTATTAGTTTTGTTTAATATAAACATGATAGCACACAGGACAACTAAATGTATAGATGGACACAATCAGGGAAGCCTGGAAGGTGGGAAGATCTTCTGTTCACCCTACAAGCTCATGCAGAATGTTGTCTTTCACCATGCCAGCTGCCCCGGCAGACCAGGGACCATACCCATTTCAGTCCAAGAGGCATTTGCCAGTTTTATTCAGTCCAGGCCTGAAGTGGCAAATGTTTTCATAATATTATAAATTATGACATTCTTGGGAGAAATTAACTAAGCATGTATCAACAAAAGAGAAGCAAAAACGCTGGCGACAAAACTCTCAGAATCTGATCTTGAGACACCAAAAACGCACAAGTTCTTCCAGAATCTGAATCTGGTGTTAAATATATTATTTCTCTGATGAAGGAAAATGCTCCAAAGCATCTCCTCATTACTATAATTAAGATTGCAAGATAGAGCAGATAATCATGCAAAGTACATGATTTTATATAATTACCATATTTTATACAATTAATCTTCAAAGTAAAACCTATTAGTTTTCTTTTCCACTTTTAAATTTTTAGTAATAATAAAATCCAACTTAGCGCTATAGGATAATGCCCTATCTCTCTTTCTAATAAAACAATATATAATATGTGTAGGTGCTTGTAATGTATGAATTACGAAATAGAATAAGTTAAATTGTTTTTGGCTTTGTGAGTATCAGAAACAAAACCAAATGAGTTAAACAGCCTTTTAGCCGACAGTGTACTTGTGCAAGAATTAGAACTGTCTTGTTGTTGCTGTTTCAACTAATGTAACTCTCTTAGGTTCATGCAGTGAATTGAGTCTTTACCAACCAAAATGTTGAAGTACAATTAGGAAAATGTCAAGGACATTTAGCCATGAATGCTGAGGACGGTAAGGACCCTATTCCCTAGTTGGTGCCAACGTTAGCGTCTGGATGTGTAAGCGTTATCGCTAGGATAAGTGTGTTTAACGCATGCCCACATATTACATTCCTGCCACTACCCACATTAGTAATCAGCTAATGCGTCCTTTTTTTTTTTTCCGTGAGCTTACTGTACTTTGTGCATCCAATACTAAACTTGGGGAGTGCAGTCATTAGCTAGCTTTTCGATAAGTAAGGTATTACAAAGTGCTGGCGCAAATTACCATTAGGACGCGCAAGCAAAATTTTAGCACCTTCTTAAAGCTGGTGCTAAATGATTCTGCAAATGCAAAATCATATAGCACCCCTTATAACCCCCCAGTAAATCCGATACTCACCGCTCATCCCGCGGTGAAAACGGTGGCCCGACCCACCACTTCTTCTGGTCTCAAGCAGAGTGAGACTGGGAACAAATAGTTCCCAGTCTCCCTCTGCATTCACTCCGCAGATTTTCCCCGTTAGCATCCCCATGTTAGCGCGAAAAAGGGGAATAGGGCCCTAAATTGGGAAAAATCCCATTATGGAGTTGTGGATGTGTCTTGAAGAAGATTCTAGAAGGTGTGGTAAAGGGTATACGAAGGGACTATTTTTTTTATATTTCTAGGATTAGCCAGTGACTGTTCTAACCAGGCTTTCTGAAACCAGCTCTTGCTTTCTTCACATGTACTGAACTGTTTGCACCTTGAAACGACAATTAAAAAGAAAAAAGATTTTGGTTTCTAAATGATTTCTATTCTGTAACAGTGTGAGTGTTTATGACCTTATCCTACCCGAAAGAATGTTACAGTATTTTAAAGAGATTTAAATTCCAACCCAACATTGTAATAACGAAACTGCTAGAAAATATATACTTTTGAAATAAAACCCTATTAAATGATCTTCTTCTCCCATACCTGTCAATCAAATCACTGACACAGAGGTTTTAGTTGTGTGCTATACCAATAAACTGTGATTCATGACAGTAGAGAGATATATGATAAATTCTATGGACAGTCCATAACTGTTGTCAAACCTTTTGGGCACTATCAGCTGCCCCGAGTTAAAACCGGACGCTAAGGGGAAAAATTAGCACTAACTTCCCCTTAGCATCCTGGTTTCCCCAAGCGCCGAGTCTGGCAGCCTGTCCCTTATCAATTGCTAACCTCGCGTCTGTTGGTGGCAGCGCTACAGTGCCATCCCCAGCATCCCCTCCATCTCGCTCTCTTGCAAGAGAGAAGAAAAGCACGAATTCTTGAAAATCACCATGTTTTAGAACAGGATGTCCATCTCTGTCCCCTAAATGTTGATAGACTATAATTCCCAGAAACCTTTGCATGCAGTAGATGACCAGCAAATCATAAGAGTTGCAGTTTATCAACATCTAGAGGCCAGAGTTTGACATTTGTATTTCCGATGGCTCTGCAGCCCAGAACACCTACAAGGACGCCTATTCTGTTTGAAGTTTTGATTTATGAGCTGAATCCCAATGCTATTTTGTAATGCTAGATATTTAATGACAACCAGTGCTTCTAGTGTTCGCCAGAGTCCACTGGGCACCATGGCAGGTAGGGAATATCACAAGCTTGTGCACATCTAGCAAATGGACATCAAGTAACACCTCTGGATCAACTGGAGTAGGATGGGTGGAAAGAGGGGTAATCCATTCTCATATAATAGACAGTATATATAGTACTTCGTATGTTATTGCCCCCTAAAAATCCAAGAGAATAATTTGTCAAAAAGTCTACCTGACTGCCACTGAGTAAGTTTGAAATTAAGTGTTAAAACCAAACATCTTCCTAATATAAATTACAACACTCTGGGAGCTTTCTCTGAAATCATCAGTTAGATAAAAAACAAAAGAGGTAAGGAAAGATGGTCAGTTTGTAAGTGTGGACAAATAGATTCATTTTCAAATTTGTTTTGCATTTTAACATTAAATTGAAAGTGAACTATGTCGTTGATGCAAGTTTTTTCATGCACATACACGCACAAACACACACATTCACACAATTCTATTTGTGAATTTTTAAAAAAATTCTCCCTATTTATTGATCCCTTGGTTTGAACTTACAGAGTGCTTACTATCAATGAGTATACTCGATCTTCAGAAGCTCCTTCCCTGTGATCAAGTAAACTCAATCTGGGCTGATTCTGAAACAATGCAAAGGAATTTACTTTATTGCAAATCAAATTCATTTGCAAATGGGCTCCAGAATGTCCATCAAAATGTACCTTGGACATGTCACCCAAGATACTGAGCTGTTTGAACAGTTGGTACTGCTGTGTCTGAGACACAGACCCCCAGACTATTCAGCACAGAGCCACAGGGGCAGTAACACTTTTTGGCCAAAAGGTGGCACGGATTGCCTGTCATATAAGCTTACTCACAGAAAAAAAAATACTCTGTACAGATGTACAATGATCTTAACTATGTAATTACTGTAAAGTGATTTTACAAACTAACCAATCTGCCAGTGATCTAATGGAAAACAACTTGGTAGTGAAGGAGTCAAAATATATTTTCATTCCAGATAGTAAATCTCATGCCGAAATGAAAATTCACAATTCCAAGTTAGAGCCTCATTAGCTTTCCAATAATAAATATGACGGCTGACACTTTCCTTTAAAAATACCAGTATACCGGTGGAGAAACAAAAAATTTAAGGGGTACAGGTGTTTAAATTTTGAGGAGGATTATGTTTAATGCCTAAATATATTTTGAATAATATATACTTTACTGAGGGGGTGTTCAAAATATTACATCTCAACCAAAACAAGATTTTTGGTATATTGCTTTTTCTTGTATTGCATGAAAAAAATGGGGCACATTATGATTATTTAATCCAATGAAAATACAAAAAAAAATCAGGAGAAAATAAGGCACTTACTTTTAGGGTGATTTTTTAAAGCCTTAGATTCAATGGTGTTTGACAGACTTATAATCCACTTTCCAGACACATTTGTTTCTTCTTGTGAATACACCCCGAGAAACAAAGAGGGAAAAAAATGACAAGAAAAAGCAGTGTAATAATGTTTCTGACAGTGAAGGTTTTCTAAAATTCTACAAGTTAAATCTAATTTATTAGGGTATTTTATTATTACTATTAGTAGTATATTAGTCATATGCATGATTAATTACAGCAACATTGAGTGTGCAGTGTTTTAATCATGCAGGATATTATTTTAGCCAATGTACACGTGGAAACATCCTGAAACAAAATAAATACAGCACTAAATGCCACTGAAGAACTGTGCCAAATTGTTTCATGTTATGAATATGACATATAGTTTTAAATATTTGAATTCTGTAATGAATCATAATTTGGTTTTAGTTAAAGTTAATTAAAAATTGAATCCAACTAACTGCCATTAAATTTGAGGAGAAGCTACCAAGGAACCTTTTAAGACATGTTTATTTATAATTTTCCATAATTTGGCTTATATTATGCAATCAATAATGGGAATAGAAGACTCGAGGAAGCAGTAAAAAATTGGGGAAAGAAATAAATCCAGATATTTAGAGCAGTGTATTGGAGTAGGAGAAAATTAGGGATATATGTCATATGTATTGCTTTTTATAAACAACAGCTTTTATTTTTAGGGTAAAAATAAACATTTAAACAATTGGTTGTAATTATACTTGTATGATTAAAAGTATATTTAAGGGTCATTTAAAATATATAGAAAATAATACATCGGAGTTGTCACATCACGTATATTTTACATGTAAATAACATTTTAACCCTCAGCATTCCCTTCTATCCAAGTAGAGCAAAATAAAAACACATTAAATTAACTAGATCACTAATTACCAAACAGAAACACAAATAACAAAGGGCACTAGCAGCTGCCCTGATCTAAAACCGGGATACAAAGGGAAAAAATTAGTATTCACTATAGCGCCGTCCCCAGCATCCCCTCCATGGCGTCCATAGGATCGAGCAGCCAGGTCACATGACTGGCAGGATTTCGCCTCTTGTGAGATCCTGCTGGTTGGCGGAGTGATCACGGAGGGAGACAGGGGACTTTCTTCTCCCAGTCTCCCTCTGCTCCCAGCGGCCAGAAGCAGCGGATCGGGCTGCCGTTCTCACCACAAGAAGAGAGGTGAGTACCTGATTTTGGGGGGTTTTAGAGCTGCAGGTAACGTATTCTGCAGCAGCGGAATCCGTTACCTACACCTCTGAGCTGGTGGTAACTTGTTCGTTAGCGCCAGCTCTTATTAGCTAGCATCAAGACCAAGTGATCCTAACGCTAGCTAATCTGTGCTTTTATTTCTCGCTCCCCATGTTAGGTATAAGGAGCGCAAACTACTACAGTAAACTCGCACTATGAATTGTAAATTAACGAGAGCCAATGGGTTTATTACTCCATTAGCGATTCGAAGGCGATGTGGGCGCAGCTAGCGTTAGCTTGAAGGAGGTGATAGAGCCCAAAATGTGGTATTGGTGTGATGGGATAACGCCAAATACGTATATACAGTAAGTGACTGAAGTGATTAGAAAATACAAAGAAAAATGGTTTTAAGAGCTGCTGTGCCCGGACCGAAATGCAGTCCATCCCCAATTAGTATTACCAAAAATGAAACAGCAATATACAGACAATTCCGGTAGCATAAAATATATGTTATATCTTGTGGGGTAAAAACACAATGGTTTCCACGTGTGCACAAATACTGTGATAAGGTTAAGAGAATGTGCTAATAATATTATATATGAATACATACTTAATTTTTTTGATGAAAGTCCACTTATTTCCGTTTCTTGTGTGCATATAAAAGAAATAATCGGAAAAACAAATGATAGCGCAACATTGCATGGAATATAAGTGAGCAAAATAACTATTTTCTCTGTACATCCCACTCCTCACATAGTTCAGAGCCTGAATGAATACTAGCTCTGTAAGAAATGCCTCATGCCTGTTATGGGGTGGCATTTTCCTGTCTGCTGACCCCATACCACAGAAAGGGAGATGCCACCCCATAAAAGGCACGAGGAACTTCTTACAGAGCCAGTGTACATACAGGCTCTGCACTATGTGAGTGGGATGAACAGAGATCCTAAGGCCATATTATAAAGTTGGTGCTAACTTAACCAGAGCTGTTGTAAACTTCCCGGAGCCATTATGACCTATGGAGGTTTTAAGTTTACAACAGCTCTGGTTAAGTTAGCACCAACTATGTAATATGGCCCTAATTATTTTGCTCACTAAAATTGAACGCAATGTTGCACTATCATTTATTTTTTCTGATTATTCCTTTTATATGCACACGACAAATGGAAATAAGCAGATATTCATCAAAAAATTAAGTATTTATTCATATATATATTATATAATACAAACTGGCCCCATACCTGGAGGTACTACAAGACCCCAAGGACAGACAGATCCTGAGCCGGTACAGACTGAGTGCCCACAGCCTGGAAATTGAATCAGGGCGGCATAGACAGACCTACAAGTCCAGGGAGAATAGACTGTGCCAGCATTGTGACCAGGAGGCCCTGGAAGATGAGGTCCACTTCCTCCTACAGTGCCCCAAGTACTCAGCACTGAGGGAAACTCACTTCCAAAGACTCTCCGCTCTCATCCTGGACTTCACCTCTATAGAAGAGACGAGGAAACTCCACATCATATTGGGAGAAGAGGAGCTGGCGGTGAAAATATCTGCCCAATACGTCGCAGAATGTCACAGACTGAGAGGAACATGAGAGATCCTGGACTTATAAATCCCCAACACGGACTCGCCCCCATCCCCCTTCACATTATCCCTTACCCCTGATAATGTCCATGGACTTGCCCATTCCCCCCATATATATGTCCCACTACCCCCTCCTCCCCATATGCTTTGGCAATGCTAAAATGTATTTGGTCCTGCCAATAAAGCTTATTTTGATTTGATTTGATTTGATTTATATTTGAAGCACATTTTTTCACTATATCACAGTATTTGTGTACACGTGGAAACCATAGTTTATACAACAAAATATATAAAATGTATTAAATTTTGAATTGTCTGTATATTATAGAATCACAAATAAGACAATGCAAATTCTAACTTTTGTAATTTTTTACCATTTATTTCTTCATTCTACAATAAACGCTAGCTGGTGTCCCTCATCATGTAGAATTTCACACATAGTCTGCATTATTACACCAGAAAGGCAGATTTCGGTCAAACACAGTAAATGTGGTGATTAATACATATATGTAAAAGAAGGTAAAAGTCTCATAGGAAATGTAGTTCCAAAAAGAACTAGAGGGATAAGGTTGCTGACCCCTGACTGCACCAATCGTGCCCAAACAGCTTTAGCTCATTTGAAAGATCTTCCAAAACAGTCTCTACATTGTGTTAGCCAAACTGAAGACAGATTGATAGTTTTTTCAAAAAATCCTTGTAAAGCAATCTCCCTGAGCTTCCAGTTTGCTTTCAGTGCTGCGGCATGTCACCTGTTTCTCTGGCAAATGATTTATGGCTTTTACAGCAGGAGAACAGTGCAGTGGATCCCCTTGCAAGTGTCAACTAAAGTAATATAGTTTTTGGGGGTAAAGTGGGATATAAATATACTTGTTTATGTATATATGTGTGTGTGTGTGTGTTAATGTTTGTATGCAGATAAGTAGTGGGATGAGGGGGCAGTTTTAGCCTTTCAGAGTTAATATTAGACGTCTCCTTGATATCTGAACATGCCATCCCCTCTGAGCCATCCCAGGTTGAGCTGTCAACCTCACAGCTTAGGCTAGGGTCAGACGAACGCATTTTCGCGTTGTCTGTGAAAAAGTGCGTTCGAACGAATGGACGCATTTTTTCACGGAGTACGCGATAGCGGTCATACGATGCGCATTTGCGTTGGTGATTTTGTACGGATCATCAATAAAACAGTTTTGCATCTGGACGTTATGTTGGCCGGACATTAGCAGCGTCTGACATCTCCAAATCACGCACACACGCCGCTAGCGGACGCAGCGCACTCTGTACGTCAGTACTAGCGGTTTCACGTTCTCGACAAAATGCGTTCGTTTGCCACTTGCGTTGCGCAGCCGGACTTTCGTGCGACCGTACTTTGTATATTGGCCGTCATTGCCCGCCATTTGCTGCTAGTGCGGCCGTAATTAAGTGCGCCAGAACGCACGTTTAAAGTGCGCTAGTCTGACCCTAGCCTTAGATTTTCAATCCATCCCACAAAAGAGGAAGCAAAAAACATGGCCGCCTCCATGAGAACAGGAGGCAGACTAGAAGCTACAAAAACTCACAAAATTCCATTGGAAATTTAAAATAAAAGGGTATACTGGTTTAATTAAGGTACAGCAAAACACAAAGCAAAAATCTCTAAAACAGACGGCAGGAACACTTTAAGTCATATTAGTGGCAGTTATGAAAAGGTGAGTGATCATACTTCATTTTCTTAAACATCATGCTGCCCTCATCATCCAAATGATCGCATTTGTGTAATGCATACACACATTTCAGCACTTGTTTTGTCTAAAAATATGGAGCTGGTGTCAATATTTTGTTCTACCTGGAACAATACTTACCTTGTTAATAAAAGCTCAGAAAGAATGAGTTATTGCTGCAATAAGCTTATTTTTTTTTAGTTCAATATAACAACATCACACTCCAGCTTGTTTGCCCTTGCCTTTCCTTCCTATGCTTCATGATCCAATTTGCAGTGAAGAATTTGTCAGCATTCTAAAACACTGTAAACAAAGTATCATTTAAGTTCTGTTCAGCATATGTGCCCTTATTTTTCACGGAGGTCATGGGGAAGCTGGAGGCACCGTGTATCAATACTGGCATGGCTACAAATTGGGTTCCACTGACTTATTTCAACCTCCAATTATTAATTTGTTTTATGCTGTTAAAAAATTGCATTGCAAATTTTTTCTGGACCTGTTTACATTTTCATGGTTTTAGTAGTTGACATAAACATTTTAGCTGCTTTTTTGAAATCGAAATTCTAGATAAACGTTCAGGGCTCTAGTTAGGATTTCGCGCTAAAATGAGAACTTTAAAACCTGCAGGCTTTTGCGCCGCTGAAAGTATCAGTCCCTGGCTCCATAGGACTCCATGGAGGGTTGCACTTCCGGGTCTCGAGTCCTGAGTGATCTCGATCTAACGATAGCGCACAGCGCTGCAGAGTTATCATGGAGGGAGACTTGGAACTATTTGTTCCCAGTCTCACTTTGCTCCCTGTGTCAAGAAGCGGCGGATCGGGCCACGGTTCTCGCCAAGGGATGAGAGGTGAGTATCGGATTTATTGTTGGGGTTTTAGGGTGTGTATCATAACTCTGCAAATGCAGAATCATTTAACGCCAGCTTCTAGGTATATCTAAAAATTTGGCTTGCCCGTCCTGACGTTAATTAGCGCTTGTACTTTGTAATACCTTACTTATCAAAACGCTAATTAATGGTTGCGTTCCCCATGTTAAGTATAGGATGCGCAGAGTATAGTAAGTTTGCGAAAGCTAGCGCAATCACTGCAGTCGCTTGCCAAGTTTTAGCCTAACTAAAATATGAAAGTGTGCAGATACCAAGAACAGATGGGAAGATGAAATTAAAAATATATATATGTCCATGTGTGACATCACATGTCACCATTTCTCTAGAGAATTTCCTGATGCAAAATTACCTCTCTAAAGTTGCAATGGTCTACTGCTTATACATTGTCACATAGAGAACCAGAGGCATAAGAGTTCTAATGTATTTTAATCAAATGGCGAGTTTTTCCATCGGATTATCCTGTGAACAACATTTTACTTACAACCAATTATTAGATAAGAACAACTTCTGCTTCCATTTTTAAAATATAAAATGCACATTAACCCCATCGTTGACCTTTGCTGTGCTCAGTTATGACCATCCGCTATCTAACCCATCAACTACTTTCTAAATTATTTTCTATTAAGAGGTAAATGACGCAGAAAAATCAGGGATAATCCAGGGCTGATGCAATCTGTTCAGAGCTTATTTCAGCTCTTGCCAAAATGTTTTCAGTGTGTTATGAAGCTCGTTGCATCTCCTCTAGGAATGATTTACAGTCTCTAGGTATGAAATGAATAGGAAAAAAAAGGATACCTGCCATTATCCTGGTTATTGAACATTCCTTTCTAATATTATTTAACAAAATGTAGGAAATGATTAAAAGGACTGCAGGTCATTATTTCATAGTGTTTACTTCAGTTGTTCCAGCTGAGCCATTAGCATTAATGAGAGAGCCGTTTAGTAAAATGTTTACAGCTGCCTACTATACATTAACTCTTCCTATACTTTGTGTAGGAGGCGCTAATTCTGGAAAAGCTGGAGGATAACAAGTGAGTCTATCACGTGCATGGTGTGGGGTTGTTGGGGACTAAAAGCTTGGCACAGGTGAATTTTGAGCATCTTGCTATAATGAAGAATTTTATCATAATTCAAAAACACCTGTTTTTAGAGGGCAGGTCAGGTTCCCATTTGAAGCTCAAAATTTAGTGTAAGAAATATAGGACAAGGAAATATATATATATATTTTTCCACAATTTTGGATTGAATAATTGTAACAGCCATTACAACTCAGGCCAAATCCCTCAAAGTAGGAATAATAATTTATCCTGCTTCGGAAAGGGGAAAAATGCTCACATGTATAAGATCAGCTTTCGTTCTATCATTTCCAGGTGTAAAAGTGTATCATTATTTCAAATCTGAAAGTTAATAACAATTGGGCATTTTGAAATAATTTGCTTGTTGGCAGCCATGGAATCCAAATGTCCACACAAAAGCATATATTACTGACACCTAAACACCCACAGGTATTGCATAGAGGGAATCTAACACGTTTCACTCAGCCTTTCTTTCAACAATCTCATTCGCTATTTGTGGGGGAGTTTTTATCCCTTTTTCCAGCATATAAAGTGTTACATGGATGGTGTAAATATTAGAAGTTTGAATAGAGCCAGTTTGCAAGGTGCTTACTTATAATTAAAATTGCGCATTTAAAAATGTATGTTATGCTGTGTAAAGGCTTATTTAAGCCTGTCTGTGACTTCACTGAATGAAAACATAACAATAAAAAGGAAGCTTTCTCAGACATATCTGACCTCTTTTCTGTGAAAATGTATCCACCTATAATTTTAAGGAATAAAAGTAATATTTTATGATCTTTTTCCATGTGCATATTGCATATCATATACTGATGTTGAGCTCATGATGTATGCATAGTCAGTTAAACATGTTGTGCTCAGCAACATCCCCCAAGCACATTAATATCCTTCAAACATTGATTTCTGCCATTTTTGGGGTTACAGTTGTACAAGTTAAAGCTTGAATGTACATTTAAGATTTTTTTCTTATGTATTTGGCTACATTAAATTATTTATTATATAAGCCAGGATGAGATTTTCTAAACTTTGTAGCAAATACTTTTGAACAATCATGTTTGCATAAATTAATTAAAATTAATGAAAGCACATATGATATTGTTTTGTTGTGTATATTGATTGAGTATTTAATAAAGGTATATTTTATTGGTTATTATTTTTTTGTGTTTGGAATTTTCTTGTTTATTTATAGATTGACTGTTGCAACTCTTTGGGTAAGGGGGGTTGTCCTTTGTGGCCTACTTTTCCAACCACAGGAAGATTATATGGCTGGCATTCAAAGAGTCGAGTGTGAAGAAAATGTCTAGATTCGTTAAGTTTTATATACAGATTAAATAATGTATTTTATATGTATTAAATATGGGAGGCTTCAGCACCACAAGCCAATGTTTGGCTGAGTATGGCTTGACTTATTATGTAGATTGTTATACAGAAACAAAAGAAAAATGTATAAAGCCTTGCACAGAATATGTTCTTTAAAATTACTTTAATAAGTATATTAAGGAAATATTATGTAGAAAAATAAATTTTCTCTAAATAATATTACACATGGATTTATACTACGTTGTGTATTCCCTGGACTGAATAAATAAATAATAAATTAGCCCCGTGTTGCCGGTGCAATGCAGGCAGACAGGTTGGCCTAAATGCCGCAAGATGGCATAGCAGCGCCCCACAGCTCTCCAGCAAATCCATTTGCCTGTCTCCCTTCCCGGCGGCCGATCACCATCATTGACTGCAGTAGGACTGCCTGAACTCAGGCAGCCCCTGCAGCCAATGAAGTTGATCGGCCGCTGGGAAGGGAGGCGAGTAGTAGGAGTTACCAGAAAGCTGCAGGGCATGCTATACTGCCCACAGTGTCCAGGTCCACCAGCAGCCGACACGGCATAGCTGGGATATTTTCCAGACTGGTAGTGTATAAACAAAACAATCAGTGAAGAGATAAATATTTTGTACATATTTCTTTTATGTTTTGTTTTTAATAATACAGAATATGTTGATTCAGAGAAGAGATAAGGCCCCTTCTTGTTTTGTTATAATAAAGATTGTGTAGATACATTTGTTTGGAAAGAACTCGATGGAAAGGAATGTGGATAAATGTCCTAGCAAGCAGCAAGAAAATTATGTTTTCAGGAGAATACTAGCAAGTGTCTGAGTCATGTTTCTATTTCAATTCATCTATCATCATGGAGACATCATGGGTTGCAAATTCTCAAAAATACCACTGTGATTCTAATCTCCGTTTATACAGTTGTTTTTTTAAAATACAGTTATTGGAATAGCCTCAGGTTGTAAATTGCTCCAAAAATGATAATAAAACAAACTGTTCAATTTATTTTACCTCATACATGTCTTCTGCAACTTTTCTTTTTACATATTCCTGTTTTTAAGGTGAGCAACTGCATTCTAGATGGTTATGTACAGATTGCAATTTTAGGTGTAACCCACATGAAAACTAACAAAGCTGATCCAGATTTAGAACTCTTCTAATATTCTACAGGTGTGACATCCTTCTATTTCCTCCACTGTGAGCCATATCTCAATGGCAGATATGGGAGAGATTTGAAAACCCATTGGTTAAATAAATAATCCAGTAAAACAACCATTGGAATAATCCAGAATTATAGCTCCGAGATTTCTCCATGCATATATACTATAAAGTAACACCACCAAACTAGAGCACTCTCTGTAGGTTTACACACATTGTGAACAGAACACAAAGATACCAATTTAGCAGAGTTTTATCCAAAGCAATGTGACAAAATAATTCATTTACCTATATCCCACGTCAGTGGATTATTTTCTTCCATTTCCATTCTTCCAATGACATACCAAATGCAAGCCATCCAATGAGCCAACAGAGCAAACATGGACATAAGTAAAGTGAGGACAATTGTGCTATGCTGGGAATAGCGGTCTAGCTTCTGCAGCAGACGTAAAAGGCGTAACAACCGAATTGTTTTCAGAAGATGAACAAGAGAGACCTAGAAGGTAAAAAGAGAACGGCTGTTACATTGGAAAACATTGCTTTGAAGTAAACATAGCTCGCACTGACAACAAACATGCAATGTTAAGATTATTTGTTTGAATTTCTTTTTACTGAAACTTCTATGAACTTGTGTTAAGCATTTTTCAAAACAGTATTGGATCATTTTGCTATATCTACAGTATGTTATATAAGTCGTTAATGTATTTTATAAAGCTTATTTCTGGAAGAGTAAAAATGGACAAATATTAATCAACTAGTCACTTAATTTATAATTAAAAAAATTACAAAGGGCAAAATAGTTAAAAAAATAAAGAATCAATTTAATTGGCTTAAAAGTATGATTTTGGAAGTATACTTCTCATAAGATGTTGACTTTTACAAATGTTCATTGCGTTACAGAAAATGTTTTCGTGTATTGTATATTTAAGGCAATAGGTATATTGACGATATACAATTTATTTTAACACGTACAATATGACAGTTTAAGCAAGAAGGTCACACAATGATTTGAATGGAATAACATGATATGAAAACGGGACAGAAATCAAAGAACTATGGGGTTACAACAACAGCACAAGACAAAATTAGACAAGGTAATACAAGATACAGTAGATAGAAATCTAGAGTGTTAGTAAATTTGTTGCTACATTGTGGCCTATTTAATATTATTTACCATAGTTTATTATATTGTGACTTCCACTGCAAAATTTAATGTGTGCACTTCACTAGTTATATTTCATGGATTGTCTTAAATATTAGAACATAAATAAATTTAGAGATTATTTTCTAAATATTTCTGGTATAATGAACTCTGGTTTATTAAAGCAGTAATAAAAAGATTCCGAATGAGAAAATGCAGGTCTTGAATGTTCCTTCTTTTGTTTCTCTGGCGAAAAAAAAGTAATGCAGGCGTTAGACTCCTTTTTAAAAGAAAATAGGAATACTTGGTATAAATGTTACTTTAAATTCCTGTATGACGGATTTGATTTTTTTTAATTAAAATTAATCTGAATCCATTTTTTAAAATTATTTAATTATAAGGACAGAAATATGCTGATAGTGATACTTCAACAAATAGATAATGTTCTTTAAAGAAGATAAATGGTCAAGTCATTCGTGGATTGTAATGTATTATCTTAATTTAATGGAGCAAATCCCTGTATCAAGGGATTAAATAACAACCTGTGAGCTGGAGAACAAATCAAGCTAGTATAATTAAAATATGTCATTATACAGTGAGGGAAAATAGAAAAAAACTGTATTTAACCCTTGTTCACCACATGACAGTATTATTCCATAATGGATGTCTGACAGTTAAGGATCTATGATGGAATAATTCCGCCATGCGATTTAAATATAGCTATACAGCTGTGGCAATCATTGGGTTAATGTTGCTGCTAGGTGCCTCAGCATCCAAGACACACCAGCAATCACAAATCTCAATGTCTCAGCACTGTGATATCTGTGATAGCTAATGACAGAGATCACTTTGCTTTGTAACAGTTTAAAATGCTTCTCTCTCACCCTCAGTGTGTGCTGTGAAGGAGAGACAGATCAGACTGATACATTGTGTCCCTGTGCTAGTTAGAGATTAAAAAAATAACTTTAATTACTGTGTTTACGTATACAATACTATTGCCAGAACTGAATTATTAAGAATGTATATGTGCAACATCACATCAATGTAAAGCCCTCTCTGTCTCTTAAAAAAATCATTATATAATATGTGTGGGTGCCGTAAATGAGAAAGATGAAAATTACGGTTGAACACATTCATAGCAAAAATGAAAAAATTGCTTGGGTCCTTAAGTACCAAACAAGCAAAATGAGGCCATGACACTAAGGGGTCAACTGTTAAAATCATAATGCCGTACCTGCTCTTTATAAGAGCAAGATGATTGAAAATTGTAAAATGACTAGGTTAGTAGTGCCGAAATAAAAGCTAACATTTGGCATTTATTCCATGGTGCATACCAGGTTGTCCTTTTGAAGGCATATGCCAACGTCATTGGTAGGAGGCAGCATGGGAAGCATTGCAAAAAAAGAGAAGGAAAAAGAAAAGAAACAAACTGTTTCAGAATGTTGATTGCTTTTAAAATCCCTATGTTAAAATTATCAATAAAAAAAAGGTTTATGATACAACATAGGGGTTTATTCTTTTAGGGTGTTCTGGCTTTTTTGGATAATTTTTCATTTTGCTATCAGTGATTATAACTTTGAAATTTCAGTTAAAGTTTCTATAAGGGCAACACTTGGCTGTCCAAGCATTTTCGTAGGCTTAATTTCTATTTATACAGTATGTGATTGTTAAGGAATGGAAGCAAAATATTTATACGCTCTCTTAAAGACCAATTAGATGTCAAAACCTGTATAATCTGTATAAGTAACTGAGACCTAAACGGGCCAAGACCAAAAACCTGGCACTATCTATAGAAGAACCTTTTTTTTCCCGCTAACATGTCATTGGGTATTTACCTAAATTAATAACAGCTTCCCAAATTTCATGTGTGCAAAACCTACAGTTATCATTATGAATGCTCCACATCTATATATTTTTAATGTCTGTATTCAAAGATGTAGAATGCAATTTTTTGAATCTCTGGGTTTTGCAATGTCCTATTAAAACCTATTGCAATAACTAGTAATACAAGCGCTTTGGCATCATATGTGTTGTGCTGCGCTTATTGTTTGAGAATGGAAAGGTTATTTGCATAAGTATGACTTTGATTAGAGGTGATAGGAGTTTTCATCTAAATGGTATTTCATAGAATATTACAAAATATTCTGATAAACTCACACAGGTTTGTGTGTCAATTTAATGTTCTAAGATAGAATGCCATGTTGCAATGGATCGTGCTATGGGACCGTGTGACTTGCTTGTGGAAATTGCATCATTATCCATACATTGGATAGTATAATTTGATTTTCATCGCTATATTAGAATTAGACCATTAATAATTGTATAGGTTGTAATGTTAATAAAGATGGCTGAATATGTCAACCACTTGCAAAATTTAGCATCTATCCTTCATAGTTAAGATTTCTAATCTGCAATAAATGTACTTGGTTTTTTGTATTGGCTACAGGAATTCCCACATGTAGTGACATGTTTCGGGCAATTGGCTATATTTCTGGCAATGGCTTAAAGATGATAAATGTCATGCATTGTGTGAAAGTAGTAAGGTCAACCTTAATAAGTCTGCATCATCAGTATTTGAGATTTTGGCTGAACAAAAGTAAAATAGATAAAATAACAATAACATAATATCATTCATCAAGTTGTTGTTTTACATTATTTAGGGTTATTCAGAGAAAAGTGAAACTCTGGAGAACTTTTGGAGAAGTTAAAATTCTAGGTCAAAATAGCTGATTTGGAAAGTGAGTTAAATGGGAGAATTTTTCAGGTTTGGCTATTTTGAACTAGAATTTTCACTTCTCCAAACGTTCTCCAGAGTTTCTCCTTTCTGTGACTAGCCCTGTATGATATCTAACAGTAGTTTGTAATTTAGGGGTTATGCGGGAATTCCTGTTTTAGTTTTTTTTCCTTGTGAAAAAAAATGTCAGCCATCTGTTCAGAGAGGCATGAAGATACTTTTGTTGTAAGATCAGAATTTTTCTGTAAATTTTGATGATAATAATGCAATATCTGTCATTAACACAAAATGCAAACTGAGTCTTCAACTTTGCGGCAATTTTATTTTAACAACTTAAAATTTCAAAATGCACTTTTCTACAATATCTTCAAATGTCAGGCAGTAAAGTGTCAATTGTAACACACAAAGTAAAAACTATACAAGCATATGCCATTTCATTTACATATCTTATATGTGATATGCATTTAAAGGGCCACTACCACCAAAAAATGAAATGCTTTATTTTGTTTGCTCTATGTTGCTGATATCTTACATGTGCTTTGATTTTCTGTTGTATGTCTAGTTAAGAAAATATTTTACTCTGTATGTGTCACTGGCTGCATCCATTTTTTTTATCTCGTCTTGTAAGCTTCCTCCACAGCATCATTACCTCGCTTGCTCCTCGCTGTGTGGCATTGAGCATAGAATGGAGTCTATAGAACAGGCAGCCGTCTCACATCATTGTATTGTGTGGAATGTATTCAAAGGACATCACCAGGGGGTATAATAGCTCCCTGTCATATCTCATTCAGCTGCCAGCTCTTATTTCGAGTAGCCTGGCTGGATCACAATAGACGTCCTGCAGCCTTATCTAAAGATTCACTCCTCCACTCCATTGACTGTTAAATACCATAGAAGCCAAACCACAGCAGTAAAGTAAAACTTTTGCACAGATTTTGGTAAATGTTGCATCATGGGAAAAATCCACCAAATGGAAACAGGACATAAAAACCTACATTTATTTTTCATTTTTACATGCAATTACTTGAAACAAAGAAAAAAAACACAGCAGCAGATGTTTTAGAAAGTGGTTTTGTTTGTAATGCACAAGTAATCTAGTTACAGCTTATGGAAGTGGTACTGTCCCTTAAAAAAAGGGCTAATTGCCCAGAAAAACATACTTCATACTAGCATATTTGACAACTTACTGCTTACACCCTAGGGACACATTGTTTACCGAAACCCTGAGATGCAAATATAGCTTGACCCAACAACTGTATGCTGTACCCTTTTGCTCATATCGGTCACATCATACATATACAGGGTTATTCAAAGGAGAGTCAAACTGGCCCCGGAATTGCATTGAACAGTGAATTTCCCGTACGGTGCAATTCCGTGGCCAATCAGCTATTCAAAAGCAGGCAGCTCACCAAATATTGGCGAATTGCCAGGGTCGAACACTGCGGTTCGACGGCAGTGAAATCCCCATAGAGAAGAAATGGTTAACCTATCAGAGAACACCGAACAGCAATGAAATGTCAGTGAAATGCCCCAATGTTCGGTATTTTCATTCGGCAGGTTTAATCTGCGAATCCCATAGGTTTCAATGTTAAAAATAGTCCTGTTTCTATTGAATATTTATTCCTTTATTCTTTTAATTTATTTATTAATATTTATCCGTTTATTCTTTTAGTCTGCAACAATAAGTCTCTTTTTTTATTTATTTTTTTGGCATTTTTCAGCAAAAAAATTTCCCCCGCTCTTTTTAAATAGCTTTTTTTTCTGTAACAGACCTTTTAATTATTATTCATAGGACCTTATATATTAATTCCAGGAATTTTAGTCCACAAAAGCTTTTAAAAGTCGCATTGTTTTTTATTTATTTATTTTTTCCTTTCGTCGGCTTGTCAGCTTTTATCAGCAGCTGGTCGGAGCTCTGTTCGGCGGATGTTGGCTCTTTTTGGATGCGTTCAATGTTTTTTTTGCAGCGGATCGTTGAGTGCGTTCGGCCAATTAAGCAGTTTTGTGGGTCACTCGAATTTTTTTCCGGTGGTTTTATGGCGATTTTTCCGAACAATGCGGTGTTTTTTCAGATGCATTTGACAGATTTTCCCTTCACTTCGGAGGACCCTGTGGTGAGTGTTGAATACACCACAGGGTCGAGGAATTTGATTCTTCGTGGAATTTCGGTGCTCTCTGAATAACCCTGAGAGAGTTTTACATTTTTTAATGATATCAGATTCCTCTAGGAAACTGTCCACCGTTTTCATGGAATAATTTTTTCTCATAGATGTTGTTACATATTCTCAATGGAGTACCAGTGTCTGAAAGCTTTCCTAGAGAATCTGACGAAACAGCACTATTCCACAACAGTCACGCAAAATATGGATTTTCCGAGAGAAACAGCATTTTTTTTAAAAAAATACTTGGACGGAGCTGGTTATAATAGTGAATTGCACTAGGAATTTATTTGGTACGATAAATGGTTTTGTTACTGTTATAATTTACAAACGAACATTGTTTTTAATCCTATGCCCCCACATTATCTGCAAAACCTGCATTTTACACTGGGAATGCTTGCTGTTCTCCTAAATTTAGAGGGATAATTTGTTAAAGAGTTGGCTCACTTGACACTAAGGGCTCTATCATCTCCTTAACCCTACGCTCCAACACGTGAGCGTTAGCGCCAGGTTAAAAGAGGTTAAAGCGGGATGCCCACATCAGATCCCGATCGCTATCGGGTTAAATATATCTCTTAGCGCATCGGTAATAGCGCATTCTAGCGTGAGCTTACTGTGATTTGTGCTCCTTGTTAGTGATGGGCCAAACAACCTCATGTTCGGTTCGCATTCAAACTCGAACACCCGAAAAAGTTTGACCGCGAATTCGAACACAATGTGAACATAATGCAAGTCAATGGGGCTCGAACGTTCTAAAATTAAGGTCCCCTCTAAGAGGGCATATACAGTCAGGTCCATAAATATTGGGACATCGACACAATTCTAACATCTTTGGCACTATACACCACCACAATGGACTTGGAATGAAACAAACACAATGTGCTTTAACTGCAGACTGTCAGCTTTAATTTGAGGGTATGTACATCCAACTCAGGAGAACGGTGTAGGACTTACAGCAGTTTGCAGATGTGCCTCCCACTTGTTAAGGGACCAAAGGTAATGGGACAGAATAATAATCATAAATCAAACTTTCCCTTCTTAATACTTGGGTGCAAATCCTTTGCAGCCAATTACAGCCTGAAGTCTGGAATGCATAGACATCACCAGACGCTGGGTTTCATCCCTGGTGATGCTCTGCCTGGCCTCTACTGCAACTGTCTTCAGTTCCTGCTTGTTCTTGGGGCATTTTCCCTTCAGTTTTGTCTTCAGCTGAAATGCATGCTCAATGGGATTCAGGTCAGGTGATTGACTTGGCCATTGCATTACATTCCACTTCTGTACTTACAAAAACTCTTTGGTTGCTTTTACAGTATGCTTTGGGTCATTGTCCATCTGCACTGTGAAGCGCTGTCCAATGAGTTCTGCAGCATTTGTCTGAATGTGAGCAGATAATATTGCCCGAAACACTTCAGAATTCATCCTGCTGGTTTTTTCAGCAGTCACATCATCAATAAATACAAGAGAACTAGGGATGTGCACCGATTTTTTTTCGGTTCGATTCGGTTCGATTTTTAGAATTTTTAAACTTTTCGATTCGGCTCGTTTCGACCACTTTCTGTTTCGATTCGGTTTGGCTCGATTCGTTTTTCGGGTACATTTATTTTTCGGAATATCGACCATTTTTCGTATTTTCGTGTCACTTTGCTCGTTTTTTGTATCGGCTTTCGTTATTTCGGAAATTTTCGTTTTTTTCGGAACATCTGTTCTCCTCGTTTCAAAGCTGTCTAACTCTATTGCCCCAGCAGTCCAGCACATGGATTTGCCCCAGCACATGGATTTGCCCCAGCTCATGGATTTGCCCCAGCACATTGATTTGCACCAGCACATGGATTTGCCCCAGCACATGGATTTGCCCCAGCTCATGGATTTGCCCCAGCACATGGATTTGCCCCAGCTCATAGGATATTGCCCCAGCTCACACATGGATTTGCCCCAGCTCATGGATTTGCCCCAGCACATTGATTTGACCCCGGCTCATGGATTTGCCCTAGCACATTGATTTGCCCCAGCACATGGATTTGCCCCAGCTCATAGGATATTGCCCCAGCTCACACATGGATTTGCCCCAGCTCATGGATTTGCCCCAGCACATTGATTTGCCCCAGCACATGGATTTGCCCCAGCACATGGATATGCCCCAGCTCATGGATTTGCCCCAGCACATGGATTTGCCCCAGCACATGGATTTGCCCCAGCTCATAGGATATTGCCCCAGCTCACACATGGATTTGCCCCAGCACATGGATTTGCCCCAGCACATGGATTTGCCCCAGCTCATGGATTTGCCCCAGCACATTGATTTGCCCCAGCTCATGGATTTGCCCCAGCACATGGATGCCCCAGCTCATGGATTTGCTCCAGCACATTGATTTGCCCCAGCACATTTACAAATACAAAATTTACAGAATCAGCGATATAACCGATAATAGTTAAATATACGATGTTCAGAATTACCAAAATGGAACCGAAATCCCGAATGGAACCGAAATCATGAATAGAGGGAAAATAAATTTCGATTTGACACATTTCAAGTCCATTCGAAAATTCCGAAAAATTTTCGATTCGGCTCGGAAAACATTCGGATCTGCCGTTTTCGGATCAAAAAAATTTCGGAAATTCGGCCGCATCCGAAGACACGAATCGGGAAATTTCGTGAAAATTCCGAAATTCCGAAACCCGAAACGCACATCCCTAAAGAGAACCAGTTCCATTGGCAGCCATACATGCCCACGCCATGACACTACCACCACCATGATTCACTGATGAGGTGGTATGCTTAGGATCATGAGCAGTTCCTTTCCTTCTCCATACTCTTCTCTTCCCGTCACTCTGGTACAAGTTGATCATGGTCTCATCTGTCCATAGGATCTTGTTCCAGAACTGTGAAGGCTTTGTTAGGTGTTGTTTGGCAAACTCTAATCTGGCCTTCCTGTTTTTGAGGCTCTCCAATGGTTTACATCTTGTGGTGACCCTCTGTATTCACTTTGGTGAAGTCTTCTCTTGATTGTTGACTTTGACACACATACACCTACCTCCTGGAGAGTATTCTTGATCTGACCAACTGTTGTGAACGGTGTTTTCTTCACCAGGGAAAGAATTCTTCGGTCATCTACCACAGTTGTTTTCCGTGTTCTCCCGGGTCTTTTGGTGTTGCTGAGCTCACTGTGCATTCCTTCTTTTTGAGAATGTTCCAAACAGTTGTTTTAGCCACGCCTAATGTTCTTGCTATCTCTCTGATGGGTTTGTTTTGTTTCTTCAGCCTAATGATGGCTTGCTTCACTGATAGTGACAGCTCTTTGGATCTCATTTTGAGAGTTGACAGCAACAGATTCTAAATGCAAATAGCACACTTGAAATGAACTCTGGGCCTTTTATCTGCACATTGTAATTGGGGTAATGAGGGAATATCACACACCTGGCCATGGAACAGCTGAGAAGCCAATTGTCCCATTATCTTTGGTCCCTTAACAAGTGGGAGGCACATCCGTAAACTGATGTAAGTCCTACACCGTTCGCCTGAGTTGGATGTACATATCCTCAAATTAAAGCTGACAGTCTGCAGTTAAAGCACATTGTGTTTGTTTCATTCCAACTCCATTGTGGTGGTGTATAGAGCCAAACATGTTAGAATTGTGTCAATGTCCCAATATTTCTGGACCTGACTGTATGCAAGATATTGGCCATAAAAGGTGTATGGGGGCCCGGGTACTGCCCTGGGGAACGGGAAACAATGACATTTTTTTGTAAAAAAAGCCCCCATTTTTAACCCTTTCACTGCTGAGTGCTGAGCCATTTCACTGCTGTGCACTGAGCTCATTTTTACTGCTTTTGCTCATGTTTAAACGTGATTTGAAGCCATGGGAAATATTTTATCACCAACGAGTGGGAAATGTTTGACCAACAACGTGTGGGAAATGTTTGACCAACAATGAGTGGGAAATGTTTGACCAACACAAAGGACAGGGTATACCTGAAATAGGCCAGACGCTATACAAGGACGCAGTCTAGTATTTGGACAAGCCCAAATCGATCAGTGTTAGAGTGATCAGCGATAGCCAAAACGGTACACAAGGGGTATCTATCATATAAGCCAAAAATCTATCAGAGTTAGAGTGGTCAAGGAATAGCCAAGGACTGGTACACGGGGGGAGGTTCTTATACAAGCCAGGTAACAACGGAGACTGAAAAATCAACCAAGTAGTGAATCTCCAGGAGACACTCAGCACTGAGGGAAGCAAACTCCACAACAGGGCGATGAGCCGGATCGCGCTTTTTGTATTTAAACCCGGCGGGCACGCGTCATCATGCCGCGCCCCACCTCCTCACCAGCCTGTGAGCACCGGAAGCCAGCACAACTTCTGGCACCCGGCTTGTCATTGGTGCCGCTGGGTGCCGGGGCCCCCTCTGAGCCCCAGACATGACAGATACACTCATACACATTACACATTACTGTGAGTTTTACTGCTGTGGAACTGTGTTATGTCTTTTTTTTGTTTTGGATTGGGGTTGAGCTGTTACGGGTTGAGGAAGTTTACAGGGGGGCCCCATTGTGAGGTTCAGTAAGGGGCCCTATCTTTTCTGATGGCTGTCCTGTATGCATCTGGTACATGGATCAGTGCACTCAAATTTTGGGCCTTTGGTGCCAGCTAGTGCCTTCACACCGTAACACCTCTGAGGTATTGTGGAAGAGTGCAGGGTTGGACCCTGCGGTCAAATATTGAAATGATATGCACCTGTCACATTCAAGTGTAGAAAAATTGTGTCTTATTCGGTGGTGCAAGACACCGAGAATCTAACAGGGTTATTCGAAAGATCCGAATTATGGCCAAAAGGTAACCGAACAGTGAAATTCAGCGTTCGGTTACCTTTCCTGTTCATTCGGCTATTCAGAGAGCAGGCAGTTTGCTAAATGTTGGCGAATTGCCTGCACATACTGTGCCTGTTCGGTGCCTGTTCGAGGGAAGTGAATTCTCCATAGAGAAGCAACGCTTTGTCTATTCAGAGAACAAAAACCAGCAGTGAAAAGTTGCTGAAATGCCCTGTTGTTTGGTGGTTTCATTTGGCAGGTTTATTCAGCCGAATCCTATAGGCTTCAATGTTAAAAATATTCCCGTTTTAACTCAATATCTTATAAACAGTTTATCATTATGTTCTGCAGTAAAGAGTCTCTTTATTTTTAGATTTTTTAGGATCTTTTAAGCAATTTTTGGAATTTTTTTGAAAACTTTTTTTCCCCTCGAACTTTCCTTAAACGTCCTGAAAAGTTCGAAGTTCTCGAACTTTCGACAGCCAATGTTTGAATCAAACTTCAAAACAATTCGAACCAGCAGCCCATCCGTACTCCTTATACTTAACATGGGTAGCACAAAGAGTAATTAGCATTAGGATCACAAAGGTCTAACGTCAATTAACGGACCACTGAGGCTAACTGAAAAGTTAGCTACAGCTCTAAGTTGGTGCAAACTGATTCTGCTTCTGCAGAATCAGTTATCACCAGCTGGAACCCCCCAAAAATCAGATACTCACCTCTCATCCCACACGAGAACAGTGGCCCGTTCCGCTGCTTCTGGCCGCCGGGAGCAGAGAGAGACTGGGGACAAATAGTCCCCGGTCTCCCTCCGCGATCACTCCGTGGCCCTGCACAATCTGGTGAGCAAGATCTTGCAGGTTACGTGTCCCGGGAGCACAACCCTCCAAAACGGGGATGTTAAGGGGAAATTTGTGAGCGCACGTTGTTCCCCTTAGCATCCCCGTTTTAGCTCAAAGGACATGATAGTGCCCTAACTACACTGTACCTCTTAGTTATACAACTTAGACAGATATGCTTTTCAAGTCTCAATAACCGTGTCCAAGAAATTGAGTTGATTCCATATTTCTTTAGAAATTTTAATGAGCAATATGAACTAAAAGGTTTAACAGTTGAAAAACAATTGTAACATTGATGTATTTAGGATACCCATCAAACAAGTTTTTACATCAGTATCAGTATCATTCAGTCCTTATTTAGTTGGCAATATATCCCATTTCACCGTCATGTGTCTATAAACTGTAACAAAGCACCATGACACTAGAATCTAGATAATTTCTGCATGTCAGAAATTAAAGGGGAATTCTATTGTTTTTTCAAACTCTTACTTAAATCAGCTCAGCATGTTTAAAACAAGTATTTGTGTAATGTAATACATTATTTCTTACCCTTAGTGAGTTATTCCTATAGAGGGACACTCTATGCAGTGTGATCACTAAATGTTATCGGAGTGGTCATACAGCTCTGAGCTCCCTGCTCCTTTCATCTGCTGTGGCTCTTGGAGTGCTGAGCTATTAGGACTTTGGGACTATTGGGAACTAGGCTCCACCAACGGCTTTCAAAGCCTTCCATCACTGAGAACCACTGGATTGGCTAGAGCAACCAGCAATCACATGGCATGCTGCGACTGACAGCATGTCACATCTGGCAGGACTCAGAGGGACACCTGGACACAGGTACATTTTTAAAGGAAACAAAGTGGCTAAATGTGCGGGTGCCGAGTGGCTCAGGAGCAGTTAATATTTAACCCCAGTTTTCTCCCCTCCTCCTATTTTAATCCTAGTGTATTTAAGTATAGTAAATAGTACTTAAGACAAATTCGATACTTATTAGGTTCTGGACCAACTGTTGTACATCCCTGTGATTCACACGCAGTTCCCAGGAGACACAAAAGTAGAAGTAGTGATTTACCTAATAAGCATTGGTGTTGCTAGGGAGAGGTTTAAGGGTGCCATGGACATAGGCAGAGTCCAAGAGGAACAATCAGGGCTAGTGCTTATGGAAAAAAAGCCTTTGAGGGAAATGAGACTAGAAATCAGACACGGTACATGCAAAGTACCTCATAAACAAGAAAATAAAACAAATATAAATCAAAAGCTTACTTCTTATGCAGAGCGTAACTAAACATTTGTCTCCCCTCACTACAACATTGGGCAGCTAAGCCGCTTACCAATAAGCAGAACAAAATGAAATGTACTTCCCTTATTAGCTTCAGGGTTTTGTTTTCTTCTCTGCTGCACCCAGCACAAAGACTGCCCTCTCAGAGGGAACCACCATACCTATATTAATCAGATGTCAGTTGATAATTAAGCCTATAGGGGCAAAAGGGCTTTCTCCAGCCACCTGCTAATAAAACTGTGGTCTATTACCCTGTCCCTAATCACACTGTCACAAAGTGAGATGGGTGCATCTGAGAAGGGGTGATACGCGGCTGGGGACCTTCAAACGTCTCCTGTCAATCTACATATAACAAACTGCTTGTGTGAATATGAGTCTGTCTATATGTGTCACAGACTGCATGTTTATGTTTGCAAGAGTGTGCATGTACGTGTTTGTCTGCACTTGTGATGACTTAAAAATTATAATACATATTTATACAGTTAGGTGCTGGTTACGAATGTGTTAGCATTTAGGTAACAAGAGGGGAGATTCTGATTGTAAACAAGAATAACTCACTAAAGATAAAAAATAAATAATGGATATTAATTGGGGAAATGACAGTTTTAACATGCTGATTTAAATACATTTCAAAAACCACTAGATTACCCCTTTGATATAAACCCATTTTTGCGTTGTTCAGCTGAAGACTTTATAGTTTTCTTTATGTTCAATAACAATTTATTTTAGCTAAGTGGCACGAATATACAGAAATCAATATTTGTAGCCAGAACAACCCTAGAAGGATAAATGGTTTAGAACGATGTTAGACATAGTCATTATATATATTTATATATAAAAATAAATATCTTTCTAAACTGTTATACCAATATTACTGTGCAAAACCACTTCTGCGGATCTTCACATCAGATTATTGCAGTATCTTTTAATAGATTTTTTATTGCACTACAGATATTTCAAAATGGCAGTATCCTTGCGAGTTACCTCTTTAGTTTCGGTACTTGATGAAAAGAGTTGCTATCCAAACATACATGATGAGCACCCCTTATCCATAATGCTTTGGACCTGGAACATTCTGAATTTCAGATTCTTCAAGATTTCAGAATCCCTGAGAATCCTATGTCTGAGAGGAAGGCGATCGCGGCAGGGGAGCCGCAAACCCATTCCTGCTACAGCCACCGGCGTCCGCACTTGCTGGTAGTGCTGTGCAGCCTTTCTCCTCGTACATGCTGCACAGAGTCAATCCTTCCAGTGTGTCACCAATTGGGGCTGCTGATGCTACCATCATTTGCCGTGCTCTGCTACAGGGATCCAAGCCGCAATCCTGAGTAGCAGTACCCATCAGGAATGTCAAAAAGGTGAGTACAACAAACATATGGAAGGCTTCAAAAATTCCAGTTTTTAGATTCTTCGGGATTTTAGAGTTTTGAACTAGAGGTGCCAATGTGCGTCCTTAAGCACAAGGGGCTAGTCAGGTGTTAATAAAACCAGAGCTGTTGTAAACCTACCAGCTCCATAGATGTTAATGACTATGATAAGTTTACACCTCCCTCAAGAATCTAGTCCAGGGATTGTAAAATAGGTAATAATAGTAATAATAAGCAATTCAAATAATGGTGTTTTGCATCTGGATACATAATAATAATAGAAAAACAAATACAATTAAACCAAACCACCTTATAGGGATTGTTAGCAAGAAATTTTGTTTTAAATCCTTGGTGGAATAAATAAAAGAATAATATCCAGTATTTAACTTAACCAATGTTATCTAAACACACGTCATTTTCATATTTCTGTCTGCAAAACTGGATGTCGACTTGTCCTTAAAATGTATGAAAATGTATGCTGCTTGAAGTGTGAACAATCAAAGTATTGCTGAGCTAGACTTATTACTGCAGCCCGATATAACCTAGTGATGTCTATTGTGTCTAGAATTTGTAATTCAAATATGTAGAGGGCTGAATTGAAAGTATAACGCAAGCAGCACATTTGAAATCATGCATGTAAAAAAATGTAGATTTAAAGGCCAGCTAAGGATATGGAGTACAAACAGAAAAGGGTATAGATTGTGCGTTTCAAGGACAGCTGACTTTGCTATAAAAATCGAATACATATGAAAGGCTTTTTAAATGCAGTAGAGTATAAAAGATACAATCTTTTTAGTAAAAATGATATTTAAATGAAATTACTAACTATACAAGGCAATATAATTACATTTTGCTGTGGGAACCCAAATGGATCTGGGTGATGGATGTCCTACTGGCATGTAGTGCTAGGTCAAAATTTTATTAATTTTACGACGTGCTAGAAAGCTTAGCGGTCGTGACATATAAACTGAGGGGCTTCAGTAGTTTAGAGGTAGGAAAATATTCATATACATGTACCCCAGTCACACTCTCAGATAGTGTCTATGAGGATAAATTTGAGAATTGATATGCTTTTGCCTCCACTCAACTATTATCTTATGTAGGACTTACCACACTAACCCTATTCTCTACACCCATGTAATTAACTCTTTTACTACTATGATAGAGTTAATTCAAACTTCAAAACCTCTTGCAGGAGCTGAAGGTCAATTTGACTCAATGTGGTCTTATTCTAGAGCAGTGGTTCCCAATCCTGGTCCTCACATATCTGTAACAGGCCAGGTTTCCAGATATCTGAAGCACAGCACAGGTGATATGATATGCTGCTCAGTGATTGCAGGAATAAACCTGCATTTCCCCCAAGGGAATCTTAAACCTTCCTGGCGGTCCGATTTTGACATATTTTATATGTCAAAATCAGTGCATTAATTAAAGCCCCCTGGTGGTATTAGAGTGTGGCTCGGGGTTAAATTTCAATGCTGAAAGCGGTAATCCCGAGCCACACTCGGGCTGGATACCTACCTGTCCCTGCGGTCCCTCGCTGTCCCCCGCAGTCACCTCCGGCCGATCACGGCATCTGTTTCTGGTTCCCTTCTCGCGAGAAGGGAACCAGGAAGCAGGGCGCCGCGATCGGACAGAGGAGAATGCGATTGCGGGAAGTTAGCGAAGGAGCGCAGGGACAGGTATGTATCCAGCCCGAGTGTGGCACGGGGTTACCGTTTTTAGCATTGAAATTTAACCCTGAGCCACACTCGGGAAAACTGACAGGGAGGTTAAAGTCTGGCCTGTTAGGGGGTTACTTTAGGATTAGGGTAAGGAACCACTGTTCTAGAGCAATGTAAAGGACTTTTGTTTATTGAAAATGATACACATTTGAATATTTGCAGATGGGATTTAAAATGTGTCCCTAAGGTTTTAGCACCTCACACACGTCAGTCAATGTGCTGAAACAGTTTGAACAACTGAGACTTCTGTGCCTGAAACACAGAGCCCCACTGATGTACACTTGCAGTAGCTCGATTTGGCCAATAGATGGCACCCTCTGCCTGTCAAATAGGACTTTCTGGCAGTAAATATGCACTGTGCCAATGTACAAGAATGTAGATAATGTAAAGCAATAATCCGAAAAACTACCAGTAGTTTTCAGGAGAACCACCTGGTAGTGAAGGGGTGAAATTTAAAAAAGGTCTTATTCTGTTCAAGTTGCATCACTGTAATGCTAAAAAGAACAAAAAATCAAGCTTTGGTTTTAATCGATACAAAAACGTTGAAGGAAATTCCTGCATGTAACTGTGAAGTAGGATTCCCTCTTTAACTTCAAAGTGGTTTGTTAAATAAATGTGTTTAATGAAACATCCATTGTAAGTCACTATCCCGATATGTGATATATTCTCTTTTGTCTAAAGAAAATTCCAAACTATTTTTCTCAACTTTTATTTGCAAGAAAAGGGTTATTACCAGCGCACAATATTTAGATTTACTCTTAACTTTGTGTCTAATTCAAGAATTCAAGCTGTGGAGCAAAAAGAAAAACCATTTGAAGTACTTACCACAGTGACGTTAAACGCATAGAGAAGATCAAAAGGAAGAGCAGCAATTAAATCAATAACGAACCATGTTGTTACATAGTGGATACAAATAGATCTTGCTTTAAATATAACTTGGCCAGACTTGCTGACATAGGTCGTTCGAAAATTTAAAATAATATCTGCTTGGCAAAGAAAAAGAAAAAAAAAATCACATAAAGATGTAAACATTTTGCACATAATGAAAACATTAAACTATAGCTAATTGTCAGAAATAAATCCTATTTTTGTTCACTCCAGACTTAATATCGCTAACCTTGGCTACTCTGGTTTGCTAATGAGCAATTTAAAATTATTAAATTACCTACATAAATGCCTAAATCAACTGAAAATAGGCCTTATTCTGAAAAATAGTATTCTAAGCATCGTATACCCTTTCTTTTTATAGTCAAACCTATTTAGTTCATGTAGATGTCACTTAACGGGTCTTGATTAAATCTGATTTTCACAGTACATATATTTCTTAACAATAAGCAGTCACTGAATTGAATCGCACACAGCAGCTGAGTAATCAGGTATTTCAACATTGCCATTCAAGATGTTTTAGAGCTATCATCAGTTACTCTCTGTAGGGAGCGACCGATAAATGAGGATATTTGTGCTTTGTCAGCAAGACAAAAGAACTTGTTTATCTATGTCAACATAGCATTACCAGTCATAATAATATGTAATATAATACAAATTGCCTTTTGAAAAACATTGTACAGGTGAACTAGATACACTGGTGACTCAAGCTTTCCTTGTTGACGTATTATGTTTCAAACATCAGATATTCTCTTACAGTGTTTAATGTCCTTTTCCCCCCACAAAAGGTGAATACATGCATTTTTTATGTGTCCTTATATGGGAATCAGGCTCAGGGTCACATCCAGGGTGTGATACCCCATGATTTGTTAAGGGGTCTCTGCCAAATTTGACAGCAGCTTGTCTAAATGCTGCCAGGTTAAAGCGTTCCTCCATGCCACCCACGACAGACCCCCTGGAATCAGGACCAATGCATCCATTAGGCAAACTAGACAGTTGCTTGGGGCGCCATGAGCAGAGAGGGTGCCGCTCTGAGCTACTTTAACCGCAGGCAATGTGGCAGAAGTTATGTTCTGCATGCAGGGCCGGCCCAAGAAAACTGTGCTGCCTGGGTCCAAGGATGAAATGCTGTCCCCCCAAAAAAAATGTGGCATGTATGAGCAGATCACAGAGTTTCACAGCAATAAAACTCACAGTAATGTGCTGTGTATGAGCTTATCAAAGTTCCACAGCAATAAAACTCACACATGGCACATTACTATGAGTTTTATTGCTGTGGAGATCTGTGGTACACTCATACACAAAGCACATTACTGTGAGTGTATCACAGATCTCCACAGAAAAAAACCTCAGCAATGTACCATGCGTACGAGCGTATCACAATGCTCCACAGGAATAAAACTCATCGTAATGTGTGGTGTACCTTCTTGAGGCCCAAAATGCTGCCCCTAGCAAAGTACTGCCTGGAGCCATTGCACCATCTGGCCCCAGGAATGGGCTGGCCCTGTCTGTATCTTTAGTGCTGCAAGAGAGTTTTCAGTAGCCCCTCCTGCTGATAGCACAGCTGATAACCGTGAGTGCCCTCTGCCTGTGAGCTCACTCTGGTGTCGCGGAACAAGTGGCTAATTGACCAGGTACTGCTGGGTTTAGCAAGTGAATGGCATGGGGGGGGATTTGTTATATCCCCTCCCCCTGCACACACTGCCTGCAAGTGTCTAGGGGGTCAACAACATTGTCCCTCCAGATGTTTTGAAACTACATCTCCCATGGTGCTCAGCTACTCATTAGACTGGCTGAGCCTCATGGGAAATATAGTTCTAAAACAGGCCAAGGTTCCTGACCCCTGGTCTAGAAACCACAAGAGTATGAGACATATTAGGAGAGCAGAGACAATATTTGGTGTGGAAACACTGGAGAGTTTTTTTTTGGGGGGGCGGGGGTTGTTTGTCTTGGGTCGCAGAAATCCTTGTTCCAGCCCTGCCTGGAATACAGATAACGTTCCAGGAGGGCTGCAGCATCTCTAACCAGTCAGAGTGCTTACTCATCACTAGGCCAGCCCCATGAGTAGGGATGAGCCGAACACCCCCCGAGTTCGGTTCAGGCCCGAACCCGAACTTCCCATTTGTTCGGGTCCGAACCCGAACCCGAACCCCCATGCAAGTCAATGGGGCTGAAAATTCAGTTTTTTAGAGTGCCCTCCAAGAGGGCATATATGCTACATATTTGCCATAAAAGGTGTATGGGGGTCCGGGTAGTGCCCTGGGGGACAGGAAACAAGGACAAAAAGTTTTAAAAAAAAGTTTTTAAAGGGACAGTGAGTTTTCCATGAAATAAGGGTTAAAAATAAAAAATGAAAAATTCCTTCAAATATCGTGCCTAGGAGGTCCCCATAACCTGCCCGTGAAGTGGCGGATTTCTAGGATGTATAGAAACACTTAAAAACAAATAAATGACGTTTCACATGACGGTAAATGCTTTTCCTTTAATCTATCCATAAACAACTGCTTGGGGCGGCAGCCTGTATGAAAAGACATTTTAGGATGCGCAGAAAAAGTTTAGTGTTTTTTGGGCTAAATTATTGTGAAACTTATGCAGGCTTTGGATGAAAGTAACAATAGGTGCTTTAAAATTGGGCTTTTAGCGTCGCAACAGTGCCGTCACACCGTAACCCCTCTGAGGATATGAATCTGATACAGGCGTCAATGGCAGTGCACCCAGATATTGTGCCTTTAGTGCCAGGCCAGCAAGTATCATCATACAGTAACCCCTCTGTAGTATTGTGGAAGAATGCAGGGGTGGACCATGTGGTCCTATATTGAAAAGTTTTTTATCTGGTAATGGGCGTCAGTGCACCCAGATATTGTGCCTTTAATGCCAGGCCAGCAAGTATCATCATACAGTAACCCCTCTGTAGTATTGTGGAAGAGTGCAGGGGTGGACCATGCGGTCCTATATTAAAAAGATATGAATCTGGTAATGGGCGTCAGTGCACCCAGATATTGTGCCTTTAATGGCAGGCCATCAAGTATCATCATACAGTAACCCCTCTGTAGTATTGTGGAAGAGTTCAGGGGTGGACCATGTGGTTGGTCCTATATTGAATTTTTTTTTTATCTGGTAATGGGTGTCAGTGCACCCAGATATTGTGCCTTTAATGCCAGGCCAGCAAGTATCATCATACAGTAACCCCTCTGTAGTATTGTGGAAGAGTGCAGGGGTGGACCATGCGGTCCTATATTAAAAAGATATGAATCTGGTAATGGGCGTCAGTGCACCCAGATATTGTGCCTTTGGTGCCAGGCCATCAAGTATCATCATACAGTAACCCCTCTGTGGTATTGTGGAAGAGTGCAGGGTTGGACCCTGCTGTTCAAAAATTAAAATTATATAAATCTGGCACAGGCGTCAGTGCAGCCAAATATTGTGCCTTTCATGGCAGCAAGTGCATTCACACCGTAACCCTTTTGTGGTATTGTGGAAGAGTTCAGTGCTGGAGGTTTTGTGCATGCAGAAGACATACCCGATCTATTCCGTTACTTCGGCATCAGGGGATTGATAGCTGCCGATCCAGGACTGATTCATTTTTATAAATGTCAGCCGGTCTACAGAGTCGGTGGACAGACACACTCTTTTGTCTGTGACAAAACCTCCAGCGGCACTGAACGTCCTTTCGGAAAGCACGCTAGATGAAGGGCAACCTAGTAGCTGCATAGCATATTGGCTAAGTTCTGGCCAGTGATCCAATCTCAACACCCAGTAAGCCAGTGGATCATCTGCTGGATAGGTATCCAGGTCTGCCCTTGCCCCTAGGTAGTCCTGCACCATATGGTGAAGACGCTGGCAATGGGAGCCTACATTTGACGTCCCTGGGCGTTGAGGACTAAAAAAATTTAAAAATGCATCAGTCAAGCGGCCCTGGCCTTCACCGCTATTCCTCTGATCACCTGCAGCCTCAGAAGCACGTGTGTCAGCAGTAGCACTTGGTAATCTAACAGTGCCTGGAAAGGTGTTACACAAGTTTCGCTTTAGAGCGTCCTCAAGTATTTTCATCCTGTGCTCCCTCTGTGCGGGCAGGATGAGCTCTGCAACTTTCCCCTTGTATCGTGGATCAAGAAGGGTTGCCAACCAGTAATGTCCCTCTCCTTGATAGCACGAATCCTGGGGTCCTTTAGCAGGCTTTGCATCATTAGGGAGCCCATGCAGCGTAGGTTGGAGGTGGCATTAGCTGCCGAGTCTTCCTGGTCAATGAGGATGACCGTATCGTGCACTTCCTCCTCCCAGCCACGCACAAGCCCTTCTGTTCCTGGGCACACAAAAACCCTGCCCTGAGGAATCCCCACCTTCAATGCCCCCACTACTTAAATAGTCCTCCTCCTCCTCATCCTCCTCCTGTCTGATCTGAGTAGGACCCGCTGGAATGCTGTCTGCGGAAAGACTGGGGCCTTGAGAGCTAGGGAAGGCCTCCTCATCCTCCTGCTACTCTGCCTCTAGAGCCACATCTATAATTCCCCGCAGAGTGTGCTCCAGCAGGAACACTAAAGGAATTGTGTCACTGATGCATGCACTGTCCCTGCTCACCATCCTCGTTGCCTCCTCAAATGGTGACAGTACAGTGCATGCATCCTTGATCATCAGCCACTGCGGGAGGGAAAAAAAAAACAAGTTGACCTGAACCTGTCC
The DNA here is from genome assembly GCA_009667805.1 of Leptobrachium leishanense. NCBI lineage: Eukaryota > Metazoa > Chordata > Amphibia > Anura > Megophryidae > Leptobrachium > Leptobrachium leishanense. The sequence goes on along the minus strand of CM019067.1, from coordinate 286,196,415 downwards.
TTGTGCCATACTCACACAGGTACTCGTTGATGGCCCTCTGCTGCTTGTGCAGACGCTGCAGCATTGCTAATGTCGAGTTCCACCTGGTGGGCATGTCACAGATCAGATGGTTTGTGGGAAGGTGGAATTCTCTTTGAATTTCTGCCAGGCGAACACTTGCTGGGAATGACTATCTGAAGTGGCTGCAGACTTTTCTGGCCTGGATGAGAAGCTCTGGCAGCCCTGGGTACTTGGTTAGGAAACGCTGTACCACCAGATTTAGGACGTGTGCTAGGCATGGTACATGCGTCAATTTACCCTTGCGTAGGGCGGAGAGAAGGTTGCTGCCATTATCGCAGACGATCATTCCCAGCTCAAGCTGGCGTGGTGTTAACCATCTCTGCACCTGCCCCTGCAGAGCTGACAAAATTTCTGACCCGGTGTGGCTCCTGTCCCCTAAACAAAGCAGCTCAAGCACAGTATGGCATCTTTTTGCTTGAGCCATTGCATACACCCTGTCAGGCGTGGGTTTAACTGCCACTTCGCCAGAGACAGAGAAGGAGGAGGAGGAGGAGGAAGAGGTGGTGGTGGTGGAGCAGACAGACCTCATACAAGCAGCTTTCTGGAGGCGTGGTGGATGAACAAGCTCCAGCACTGTCACGTGCCACGCCGCCGCCGGCGGAAGAAAGGCAGATCTGGTGCTGCACCATCCTGATTTCCCCAGGCAACACCCTTCATGCCCTGCCTTGCTGGGAATTGCTTCCAGAGACTCATACTAGCAGGATCAGCAGGTGCACCTAATGAGGACCTACAATGACTATTTAGCAGAGGCACGCCCGTCCCATGATGCTTCTGCATTTTGCTTGCAAAGTGCCAACACTCCAAGTCTGACATCAAGCCTGTCCAGAAGCTCCATAGCTATCCTGATATCCGTGTACCGAACCCCTGGCTTTCCCCCTGGACTCTGCATTCTGGATCACCCCTACCGGTATTGTGCCTCGAGACCCCTTTATTTCACCCGTCCCAAGACTTCCCTTCAGCACTCCCCAACCAGAGACTTTCCAGTATTGCTTCTCCATGTTTATTGTTTTCCTTTAATAAATCCCCATTTGATTTGCAACATCTCAAGTATTTCCTGTGTATCACTTGCACCTTGGGCTTGCAACCTCGACCTGTGGCACTACACGTGACATAATGCAGAAGCCTACCAGCGAGCCCGCAGTGATACCAGCCATGAAACAGTTAATTAAGGAAACCTTCCAGGAACTGTTTAACCATTTGCTGGACATTCTGAATAATCTGCTGCAGAGGATGTGGGGCCCATCTCCTAAGGTGTGTTCTCCTGGAGCCAAAATGGTTCATGGCCCCTTATCTGCAGAGGAGCGCACCAGGCGGTACAAAGCTGATCTCTGCCTGTACTGTGGACAGGATGGACATTTTTTGCCGGTCTGCCCAATAAGACCACCAAAAAAGACTTTTGCAAAGAAATCTCCCACAGCAAAGACCGCTCCAAGATCTGCTCCCCCGGCTAATCAGACACCTGTATCCAAGCCAGTCGTCAGAAAGCCAGCTACCAAAAAACCATTGCCTTCCAAACCCAGAGGGGCTTTGCCATCCAAGCCCCCCATTTCTAAACCACTTGCTGTTTTTCCATATATCAAGTCTGAAGTAGCCAAATCAGAAGAAAATGGTTTGCTGGAACCCATGGAGGTAGAGCCTGCCACAGAGGAGGATCCGGTAACCTATATGGAAACAGCTCCCACTGACTACATGGAAGCTGACTTGCCTGAACCTATGGACCTTATGATGTTACAGAGTCCTGGTGTAACCTCCACTTCCAATTGGCATATCCTCGCCTCCACTGTTGCTCTAGCACCGGAAGCAACTCTCAGCAGTACCAGCCAAGCAAAGTCTGTTCCAAGTTCAATGAGTCACGGTACTGCTGCTACTCGTGCTTCTGATCCGGTTCCCCCCACTGACCCAAAGGGGGTTGAGCCAGAAAAGCCCAAGTGCGCTGCCCAGCCGGAGCCGCGAGAAGCCCAAGTGCGCTGCCCAGCCGGAGCGCGAAAAGACCCTGAGATACCCGCTGCCCAAGCTGGAGTACCAACAATTGTGCCAGATTCCAGAGCAAGGCCCACTACTCCCAGCCAGCATGTTCTGAAAATCAATTCTCCTGCACAAGACCAAATGCCTGAAAATCCCTGGAGGTGGACCAAACCCCCTCAGGGCTCTCTGGGTTGCGGTGCCACCACTGCCAAGGCCGCTGACCCGGCTCCCTCCACTGTCTCAAAGGAGGTCGAGCAAGGAGACCCTGGGGCATCCATTTGGCAAAATGAAGTGCCTGAAATTCCCTGGAAGTTGACCAAACCCCCTCAGGGCTCTCTGGGTTGCAGTGCCACTGATGCCAAGGTCACTGACCCGGCTCCCTCCACTATCTCAAAGGAGGTCGAGCAAGGAGACCCTAGGGCTCCCATTTGGAAAAAGGAAGGGAGTGCCAGAGTCAGGCTCTCACTCCGTGCAAAGTCAGTCCAGGAAGTTGCCAATCCATCCGTGAAATCTCCACAGATTCTTACTGTTGTCAACACCCTTGCTGCTCAAGTTGGTACCTTCACCAGAATAATAGAAAGCATCAAAGTTAACCACGAGGCCTTACAGTCCCAAGTGCAGGAGATCCAGGCCTATGTCCAAGTGCCGGCTGAGAGCATCACCGACCCACAATCCATGGCAGAGCTACTCCCTGCTGCTGATTCGGATTCAGATGGCGAACCATCTCTTCAGACAGCACGGCGTAGCCAAGGGCCACCTGGTCGAGGATGGTCATACCTGGGCACCACAAGTTCTATGCCGGCTGCCAATCCAGCCACTTACCGGTGTACGTCTGTCACTCCTAGGAGGGTTCCTGGAGTATCCAAAGTGGACTGTCCAATTCCCCATACCAGGAACGTGAAGTCTAAACCTGGTTCCGTGACTCCTGTACCGGACCCCACTACCGGCAGAACCACCACTAATAGGAAAGTAACCCAGCTCCCTCAGGGCTCTCCGGGTCACTGTGCCGCAGCCTCCGATACCCCTGACCCGGTTCCCTCCTTATCTATGGAGGTTGAACCAGGAAGCCCCGAAGTACCCAATCCCGGCCAACTGCCATTGGGTAAGAGCATGGTGATTGAAGACCACCGTAAGACCGACTCCTTGCTACCCGGTTGTGTCCTTGCCTCTAACGGGACTTTGGTGCGTACAGAGGATCTTGAGAGAATTGAGGAGGCCCTGCGGCAAATGAAAGCTGCAGATGTGCCTGCAGAATCAATTTTGGCATTAACCGCTGCAGCGCCTGTCACTCTCAGCCAGCAATCAGCTCCTCACTACCAACCAGAGCTGGACTTTATTCCCCTGGAATCCAGTGAGGAGGAAGCTGTTGACCCTGCTACCAAAGAGCCTGCATATGGACAAACAACCTGTACTGTCATGGCACTGGACCGTGCTGAAGTTCAGCGACCTTTAGAGCCGTTCCATTCCCTCACCTCTGAGGGACAGTTATAAAGGTAGAAGACCTCCCCGCTTATGAAGCAACCTTAGACACCCGGAGGGTGTTCTTTGAGGGGGCAACTGTCACGTGCCACGCCGCCGCCGGCGGAAGAAAGGCAGATCTGGTGCTGCACCATCCTGATTTCCCCAGGCAACACCCTTCATGCCCTGCCTTGCTGGGAATTGCTTCCAGAGACTCATACTAGCAGGATCAGCAGGTGCACCTAATGAGGACCTACAATGACTATTTAGCAGAGGCACGCCCGTCCCATGATGCTTCTGCATTTTGCTTGCAAAGTGCCAACACTCCAAGTCTGACATCAAGCCTGTCCAGAAGCTCCATAGCTATCCTGATATCCGTGTACCGAACCCCTGGCTTTCCCCCTGGACTCTGCATTCTGGATCACCCCTACCGGTATTGTGCCTCGAGACCCCTTATTTCACCCGTCCCAAGACTTCCCTTCAGCACTCCCCAACCAGAGACTTTCCAGTATTGCTTCTCCATGTTTATTGTTTTCCTTTAATAAATCCCCATTTGATTTGCAACATCTCAAGTATTTCCTGTGTATCACTTGCACCTTGGGCTTGCAACCTCGACCTGTGGCACTACACGTGACAAGCACAGAGCCCCATCTTGGATCCCTCCCAGCTGCAATCAGAGTTACCCAGTGTGCCGTGAAGGAAATGTAACAACCCTGTCCATGCTTGCTGGACCACGTGTCTAAAGTCACATGCACCTTGCTGCTGACTGCCTTTCCCAATGACTGGATAACATTGTCTTCCACGTGCTGGTATAGTGCTGGAATGGCCTTGCGTGAAAAGTAATGGCGTTTTGGAACCTGCCACAGTGGTACAGTGCATTCAACAAATTCACGGAAGGGAGCAGAGTCCACCAGCTGGAAAGGCAGCAGCTGCAATGCGAGTAATTTGGCTAAGCTGGCATTTAGACGCTGTGCTTGGGGATGGTTGGGACTATATTTTTTCTTTCGCTGCAGCAGCTGCGGCAACGTAATCTGACTGCGTAAATCTTCAGCTACTGGGATGATGTCACATTGTGAGGAAGGACCTGCTGGTACATCCATTACTGTAGCATCATCCCTGTCGGTGGAGGTTGTAGGCAATTGCATGGCAGGACATACAGTGTGGGTAGAGACAGATGAGGAGGATGAGGACCTACGCAAAGTTTTGCCCCAACGGAATGTGTGGCACTTGTTCATATGTCGGCTCAAGCACGTGGTACCCAAGTATCCGGTGTTTATCCCACACTTCAGCCTCCTCTGACATAGATTACAAATAGCAACGGTGGGGTCTGCTGCACAGTTCTTAAAGAACTCCCAGACAGCAGATTTCCTGCATGTGTTCTTTGAGGCAACAGCGCTCTGCACCGAGCAGCTCTGACATGTGATGCCTTGGATGGCTAGTGCTACGGTTGGTCACAGAGGATGTTGTGCCTCGTGTTTGCTGTGCCTCCTCCTCCTCTCCCCCTCCTCCTCACTTGATTCCTCAGTTCGATCTGGCACCCAGGTGGAGTCAGTGACCTCATCATCATCAATGTCATCTTCACCCCCTATCTCCTCATCACTGGAGCCAACTTGGCAGTATGCTGCAGCTGCTGGGGCAACATGAGTGCCAGTTATTTGTGTGTCATCACTGGCACCCCCTTCCTCTAGGTTGATTATACTCCCTTGCTCAACCTCAGAGATTGAATCAGAGCACTGTACTTGCTGCGCATCCTCAAGCAGCATGTCACTCTCATTGTAGTCAAACAATTCAGCTGACTCCTCCGTGTGTGATAGCGAGGCTACGGCAGGAGTAGCTGTGGACATGGAGGCTGCATTAGATGCTTTGGCAGCTGAGGTGGACTGTAAAGCACTAGAAGCCTGGCTGGCAGAGGACTCGGAGGATGAGGATGGCCTGGTTAGCCAATCCACCAAGTCCTCTGTATGTTGCTGCTGCTTAAGACGGCCAGCACCAGTTAGAAAGTACAAACGTGCCCCTGCAGAGGATGCACCACGTCCACCACGACCAGAGACACAGCCTCCCGACACAGGGGCTGCTTGCCCTCTTATCTGTGGCTGGGAGCGTCTGCCTGTCCTTTTTGTTCTTTCAGACATGGTGAGTGATATATAGATTAATATATACAGAACTCTGATTCAACTCTGGTATAAAGATTTAAATAACTCTGGTATAACTCAGTGAGACACACTGATAGCTGGCAGCCAGTGACAAGAGACAGATCACCTTAATTCACAAATGTTTTAAATAAATAAGTGAGCCCCAAAATACAGCGTGGTACTGTATGTATGACAAGACACAGATCACCTTAATTCACAAATGTTTTAAAGAAATTAGTGAGCCCCAAAAAAAATTGCTGGCTGTGTGACGAGACACAGAAGATCACCTTAATTTCCAAGTGTTTTAAAGAAATTAGTGAGCCCCAAAATACAGCGTGGTACTTTTTGTATGACGAGACACAGATCACCTTAATTCCCAAGTGTTTTAAAGAAATTAGTGAGCCCCAAAATACAGCGTGGTACTTTTTGTATGACAAGACACAGATCACCATAATTCCCAAATGTTTTAAAGAAATTAGTGAGCCCCAAAATACAGCGTGGTACTTTTTGTATGACGAGACACAGATCACCTTCATTCCCAAGTGTTTTAAAGAAATTAGTGAGCCCCAAAAAGATTTGCTGGCACAGTGACAAGACCCAGAAAATCACCTCAATTCACAAATGTTTTAAATAAAGTTGTAAACCCCAAAAAAACTTGCTAGCACAGTGACAAGACACACATCACCTAAATTCCCTGATATTTGGTATAAATGAGACCCAAAAAGACTTGCTGGCACAGTGTGACAAGACCCAGAAAATCACCTCAATACACAAATGTTTTAAATAAAGTTGTAAACCCCAAAAAAAATTGCTGGCACAGTAACAAGACACACATCCCCTAAATTCCCTGATATTTGGTCGACATGAGACCCCCCCAGTAGCGTGGCAGACCGGCAGTAACAACACACACAACTATCTTCTTTGAAATCTCCTCTGAAATGCGTGCAGAATCGGCACGTTGAAACCTATATAGTGTGCTGCGGGACTTAGCTCTGTGAGCCCATGATTGGGCAAAATTTGCCCAATCAGGACTCTGAGCGGTGATTGGCATAGTGTTCAACCAGTCTTGCACCAGACCTGTGGTCAGGTGCAAGGCTGTAGCCAATTACGAGCTTCAGGCAGTGGGAAAATGCATTGTGGTCCATTGTGGTCGAACATGCGGCGAACACCCGGAAATGTTCGGGGTTCGCGATCCGCCCGAACAGGCTAAGTTTGGGTCGAAACCCGAACCGTCCGAACCCGAACAGCTCATCCCTACCCATGAGGGATCGGTTAGTGTGGTCTGCACCAGCTAGAGATGCAGACCAATCACTAACTCATTGAACCACAAGTAAACAATATGTAACTTATTGCTGGACCACCAGCGATTTAGCCCCCATGCCTGCAAAAAAGAGGGACCAAATTCTTAGATTTTTTCTTATTTAAAGAAATTGGTGACAGGAAGGGAGCGGACCAATTGTTTTTAATGGACCCCAATATTTCCGATGACAGCGTAGTCTACACTAACCATTTATAAGAAACTTTATATCTAGTACCTTAATGCACACCCTTCATGTACACTGCCGGGCTACTCCAATGTGTGTCTCATATAGGTCAGCTTTTCTGATCTCACCTGATAGGTAAATATTTGCAGCTATGATTGGACCATAGAATGCTATGCCAATGCTGCCATCAAGATGGCAGCACAATGAAGGTAGGTGTGACAGGTGCACTTTAAACATTTCATTTGTTACCTACTTGTCCATGTTTACCATTTCTCCTGGTCAGATAGAATTAAAATGAATAGGAGAAAAAGTAGTTATCTATCACACACCGTTATACATTATTAATTTTGTTGAAGGTCATGTTGTACTGGTTCTACAATGAAGTTTGTGAAATCAAGAACAAAATCCCACAGTAGGCTATAATAAATAAAAATAGTTTTCTTATTATAATGGATTCCTGCAGTTTTTTGAGAGTTAGCAAACTTAATTTAAGTAACTGACTTTAAAGTAAAACAATTAACCCCTTCTCTGCAGACAACATGGTGGATACCTCACTGAGCATACACCCATAATTGCAGACAACGCTCCCAGCATGTTGCCTCTTTGCCGCAATTCAGGTGCCAAGATGTGGCCTTATCCACATCAGGCTGACATCTTGGATGTCAGCCGTCGTAGTGGGGTCGTTTTCAATAGATCACCAGCACTCATTTGATACAAGAATGTGTTTCTTTATTTATGGAGTCAACGCCAACACAGCAACCTTTCAGCTTGTGTTTGCAAGTGTGTTGGAGATGTACTTTTTTCCCTATATTATTTGTTTTCGTTTTCACCATACTAGGCTTATTATATTTTTTGGCTTTCATGTAGGGCAGCTCCAAGCCGTTGTGTGTAGATTCCTGTTCTTGAATATAAGGGAGGTTAAGGCTCCATTGGATGATTTCAGTGTTTTGGGATTTCTGCAGGTTTCCATTTGCAATTTGCCCATGGGAATTCTCAGCTCTTCCATTTTTTAGTATCCAAGGAATAATGAACTATCTATGTCAGTGTCTTCAATAAAAATGTTCTTGGTGCAATTGCTTATGTGCTATTAGTTTAGTCAGCTTTTGAAAGCCTAGAATTTTATAAGTAATCAATATGTTAATCCAGGTAATTCCAAAGGGTTTGTAAAATTTTACTTGCTACTGTAGGAACCTTTGGTTAGTTCAGGTTGCATACAATTCTGGGTAGTAACACAGTTAGCAGAAGTCAGTTGGTGTTGATGATGATTGCTGTACCTTCAGTATCTCTTTCAAGATGGGTGGGGGACAGGCGGCTTGCATGTCCATGACATGAGTGAGTGGGGGAGACAGAAGCAGTGAGGGTGGTGATACAAACTAAAGTTATGTCCAGACATGTAGAGCACCTTTAGGCTGGGGTCAGACAAGGGCACTATGTGCGACCGTACTGAGGTGCCTCCTGGCATCCGTCGTAGCATTGTGACGCTTTCACGGGGCTGGCCACACGCTGTAGCACGCGCATGAATTGCGTGCGCTACAAGCAGACGTGGTGAAAGCCTCCCCGTCGAAACGCTAGATGCGCGTTCGGCGAGGCTGCAAAGTGTCATTCTCCATAGGAGGATCGCGCCTTGCAGCGCTGAGCGCACTAACTGCGCTCGGTCAGGTGGCCAGACGGGCGCCAGAGTGGAAGAAACACATCAGCCATACATAATCCTCCTCCTTTGCAAGTATGAAGGTGGTGAATTGGAGGACTGTCAGTCATTGGTGCTTTTATGTGCTACTCTTTATTCTCCAAAAACCTCTGGGAGGACGGTAATGCTGACAAGGTGGAGCTAACATCACTTTTTTGCACTTTTATCACTCAAACATTAGAATATAAAATAAGATGATGTATTCTGCGATGGAAAAAAGGGGAATGTGCATGTTTTCAGAAGTATGAATTTCTGGAATTTGTAAAAAAGAAGGGCCATATTACAATGTTGGTGCTAACTTAAACAGAGCTGTTGTAAACTGAAAACCTCCATAGGCTATAATGGCTCTGGTAAGTTTACAACAGCTCTGGTTAAGTTAGCACCAACTATGTAATATGGCCCAAAGTGTGGTATGTGTGGGAATTATCTATTTGCAATCCTATAGTTCTCTCCCAATACATAGCCCAATGATGAAGTTCACATGAAAGATGCACATACAACTTTTGGCATTCATGCTCTGTCAAATATCGGGGAGAGCAAAAAGTTACTGACCCCCCTCAGAAATTGTGGCTCAAGTTAAAATGGCAGAGAAACAGTTAACATGCTCAGCTGTGTGAGATGCTTGCCAACGATTGTTAATTGACCCATTGAAATAGGTCTCGAACATGGGCTAAAACATTGGTTTTGCAATTTTTGATTAACCCAAATATTTTGTTTTGCTGTGTCTGAAATTCATTGGACTGCTTCATTTGTCAGAAATTACAACAAAATATTTTCTTTAGCTCAGAAAAATTTGCCGCGTCTAACCGATCCTTTAGTTATTTACAGTGCTGGCTTGTGAAGCTTTAAATTGGTTGGGCATTCCTCCCAACCACCTACATATGTGTAGCCCCTGCCCTAGTACAGATCAACTCTACACTACTAAGACGCAAATGGACAAGAACACTGTAAGTCAATTCAAGCTCTATGTCCTAGTCGGATGTAAATAACCCCTTCCTGCCGTGGGCCGGCATAGCACGTCCCGCTGACTCCCTATTCATTCCTGCTCCCCGCTTGCCCTGCACGTGCTGAGCATGTCATTGGCTGCAGCGGGATTGCCTGAACTCAGGCAGTCCTGTGGCAGCCAATGACACGCTTGTCCCACTGGGAAAGGTGGTGGGCTGAAGTAGGGCTTCAGCGCCTGCGGGGCTTGCTCTGCCAACCTGCGGCATTGAGGCACTCCTTGGTGCTGGGATGTTCTGAGTGGTAAGGAGTTAAGATATCCCTCACTTTGTACTCTACGTGCTTTGCTCACTTCTCTTAGACTGTAAGCTCACTTGAGCAGAGTCCTCTGTGTGTCAAATTTGTTTAATAATTTTATAGGTGCTTTTCATTAAGCACCGTTGTTTCACGCAAGTTCACCATAGTTTCAAACAACAGTAACAATCACTGTTGTTGTAACTACAGTGAACTTTGGCTATTTAGAGGAACACAATTCAACATCAGGTGAAGTAGCTTCAACTACGGTACTCCATTATTCTTATGAAGAAGAAGTCATCTACAACTATCCACTATTTATCATTGTTGGCAACAACTAATATGAATATAAGAATGAATACACTTTTGGTCTACTGAAATTTTGGACATCTCAAAAAGATTAGAATTTTCGAACAGATTGAAAACTATGAACATTTTTTTTCTCCTGCACGTGTTTACTTCCTATATAATACAATTTTGCTCAATAGCAATTAATAAAGCAGGCTTAGTTGTTAATACTCTCAAATCAGAGTGGTTCATTCAACATAATTTTGTTATCAGCAATAAAAATACAAAAGCAAGCCTTACCTATAATAAAAAGAATTTCTACCGAAATATCACTGACAGTTGTGCTTCTTGTTGATGAAAGATCATCGTTGTCCACAAAGGAAACATTGTAAGGTACAGTAACAGCAACATAAAACGTTGCTAATAATATAAGCCAGTCCCAGGCTGCTTTAAAAGTGCTAAAATGTAAAATTATGAATTTTGATTTTTTTGCATCTGAAACTTTATATTCTGGAAATGCTGGTTTATCTACAAAAACATTCTGGGGACAAAAAGATAGAAAGAAGGTTATGTTCATATGTGATTTTAAAACAAGAGTATAATAAACAATGTACATGTGTGTGTATACTATTTATGTATATGCGTAGAATTTATGATGTGCGTTCTAGGACTAACTAATATGCGGTTCCAACATTTTAGAAAGTTAAAATCCAGTCAATAACTACAAATATTAACAGCACATGACAGTATTAATATTGATTATTTTGACTTTTAACCTGGTTATTTGACTTTATTAAAAGAAATAATAGCACAATGACCCTCAGATAAAAATTATTGAAACAATTGCTTGGACAAAAACTACAATTCTAAAATATGTCAGAAGGTCAGAAACATGTTAGGATGTAGCTCAAACAGAACAGGCTGCATGAAATGCAAATGTAAAGAAGCACTGAAGACTGTATTAATTTTTAAATTAAATTTGAGAAATTTTTATTTATTTTAATTTTCATTTAATTTAAATGTAAATACAGAGATGGATAAGTAGAAATTAGAACCTTGTGGTTGGGCTTACTGCAAGCTATAGAGAAACAATAGAAACCCACCCAGGGTGGACTGACCCATCGGGCACTCGGGCACTGCCCGAGGGCCCGCGGGTCAGTAGGGGCCCGGTTTGGGGGACACTGTGGGCCCGCGCCGGTTTCCTCTGATGGTCGTGGAAAAGAAATTAAAATGCAGCCAGCGGCGCACTAAGAAAATGCCGCCTCCTCGCGTGACATGTCACATGAGGGGCCGTGCCAGTGCAAAGTGCCTGCTCCAGTTGACTAGTATTCGGGCACGCTGCAGGCGCCACCGAGGCATTTTCAGAGTTCACCGCTGGCTGCCTTTTAATTTCTACCTACGATCATCAGAGGAAACCGGCGGGGGCCAACTGTGTCGCCGCAGAATTTTCTTAGTGCGCCGCTGGCTGCCTGTTAATTTCTACCTACGATCATCAGAGGAAACTGGCGGGGGCCCACTGTGTCGCCGCGGCATTTTCTTAGTGTGCCGCTGGCTGCCTTTTAATTTCTACCTACGATCATCAGAGGAAACCGGCGGGGGCCCACTGTGTCACCCCAAACCGGGCCCCTGCCGACCCATGGGCCCTCAGACTGCCGGTGAGAAATCGGGGAGGGGCAATATATATCTGCTGGGGGCAATATATACCCATGTGTGATCTGCTCGGGGCAATATATATCTGCTGGGGGCAATATATATCCATGAGTGATCTGCTGGGGGCAATATATATCTGCTGGGGCAATATATACCAAAGAGTGGGTGATGGCTGCTGCAGCAGTGTGGTGGCCATCTGTAAGTATGGAGGGGGGCACAATTCACTGCTGGGTCCAAGTGGATTTTCAAAAAGGTTATTTTTAGGAGTTCATAAATTCTTTAGCACAATAATGTACATGTGGGTGTGGCGTTGTAGGGAGTGTTTTTTTATGGGTGGAGCCTCCTGTGGGTGCAGAACAAGGGGGCCCCATGACCTCCTATTGCCCAGAGGCCCCATTAGTTGTCAGTCCGCCCCTGAGCCCACCAGAGGAATTGCAAAGTATGTAGAGGCATTACTGTGCTTTATCTACATTTCATTATCAAATGACTGTGCCAGTCTGAAATTATGTAACCCCTAACTGATACCTGATGTTACAGGCCACAGGTTATCTAAACATCAACTGGGCTTTTAAGACAACTGCATTGAAATGTCCTGTATCGCTGAAAGACCACGCTGTCGATTTTAATCTCACTTGTGAAGTATCCCCGAAATTGCCCTCATCGGGCTACACAAAAAGACCATAGGTGATATAGGACCACTGAATAAATCTGCAGAGATGGCAAACTCTGAACTCTCTGGGCAGATTTAACACATACACAGGGTTATTCATAGAGCGTGAAAAGCAGGAGAATGACTGGAGAATAACTGGAGAATGAAAAATTCTAGGTCAAAAGAGCCGATTTGGAAAGTGAGATGAAAGGGAGAATTTTTCTGGTTTGGCTATTTTGACCTAGAATTTTTCATTCTCCAGTCATTCTCCTGCTTTTCACGCTCTCTGAATAACCATGTTAACCCTATAATTCCCTTACAGAAGTAGTCATCTAAGAAAAGGTGGTATAGTTTTACAAATGATATATGTAACCTCAAGTAGTTGTTGTTTCTATATTAGCTCCCACCGAGAGTAAAATAGCTACTGCGAAGGTTCAAGGAATTGTGTGTTCTAAAAGATATAGAAAAGGCAGAATTCAACCACGTGATTTGAAAGAGAGTGATGATAAAATTGTTCAGTATACACTGTTACTATCCCATTCTGTCAGTGTTTCCCAAAACTGTCCTCAGATCCCTCTAACAGGCCAGGTTTGCAGATATCTGAAGCACAGCACAGGTGATATGATTTGCTGTTCAGTGATTGCAGGATTCAGTCTATATTTCCCCAAGGGAATCCTTAAAATGTGTTCTGTTCGGTGCTATCTGAGGACAGGGTTAGGAAACACTGCTTAAGGTGAATACCCTGGAATGTCTTATTTCTACAAATATATTTTTTGTGTGGCGGTTTTTAAATAATTTGTGGTTATTAAACTTATAGTCAAAGCATAGCTAATGTTAGAATATTTTAGCTTCCAACTAATAATTCCTTCAATTTTTGGGAGGAATACCATTATTAATCAGTTTGTGCATACTATGAAATAAACATTTTTCGAATGTTACTATATTTTTCAAGTGTTATTAAATATTTTGCAACACTCACTGCATTATCATAGTTTAAAGTAGTTGACTATATATATATATATATATATATATATATTCCCACATGAAGTATTGCACAGACATAGACATTTTCAAGTATATCCTAACATATTCACGATTACATATCCTATTCTTACATTATTGAGCTTTAATTTGTTCTTTTCTCTCTTTTGTAGGTGTCCAGAGATGTGATAAAGGACAGCTCGACTCCGTCTCCTTGCAGCTTCGAAATGTGACCCTGCTTTTCCTCTCCCCTTGTATTTTTCTGTTGAACAAAAGTAACAAGCAATTAAATATCATTGCATGCAACTTTAACCTTTTTGATGTTGAACTCCTGTGACCCTGTTTAAAATATAATAAAAGTATAATGACAACCTTCAGTACTTAGATATTTCTGGTTCTGTCTGTGCAGGTTACCAAAACGTTCCTCTAATTTGGGCAGTTTGCAGTGCACGGTACAGTTCCAGATCTCTCTCTGTACGTGTTTGGTGCTCTGGTACTGATTTTGAGCCATATTATTATAGCGTACATTTCTGAAAAGTGCCCTGGTGTTGACGTATGAAGGATACAGAAACAGTACTTAAAGTGTCTTTTATGGGTCTTTAGTTTAGCACATCACACTAAAAATCATTGATTTTTCGAGCCAGACATATGTTTAGCAAGATGTGAACTGTATATTGAAACTGTAATACAATATTGATGTAGCACGCATGATTTATAGATAGATTGTAACTCCCTGTTATTCTAGACTTTAATGTTTAAAGCACAGAGGACTGCATTAAATTGAAAAGTTACACTTATTCCAATTTTAAGATAATAATGCGGTTTGACTTTGTAAAACTGTGAGAAAATACTCCCAACCAGCACAATATTAAAAGGTCCCTCCTTGGGACTAAACTTGAATACTGCGTATGCTATTTTCGTTCCCAGAACAGAAAAATTTAATCAAAGCAAAACAATTCAAAATGGTGCAGCAAACTCAAAGGTAAATGTAAAGGCGCATTATTTCATGTGTCAATTCCTACTGGATATCTCACACAAATAATCATACCAATATAATAAAGCAATAAGCAGTGGATTGTGATTGTGCGTTATAATGCCAATACAATCAGAAGTATTCATAAATAAACCTGACCAGGTTCTCTTTAAATATACTGTATATACACATACATACAGTATATACACACACACATACAGTGCCCTTCACTCATATTGTCACCAATAGTAAATATGAGCAAAGCAGGTTGTGATAATGTGTCTTTATCATTTTACCTTTTCATCTTTTGTTCATAAAACACACATTAACACACAAAAACATAAGCTGCTCTCATAACATCGAACAATTGCAAACAACAGGTTTATCCAAAAAAACGAAATCTTCCTTAAATATATGTGTTGCACATTGGCACCCTTATGAATTCATATTAGCAAAATATATTTGAAATATATTCCCATTGATATTTTACATTTCTATTACACCTGGGTGACTACGAACAGGAAATTGCTCAACCATGACTTCCTGTTTTACAGGGAGATAAATATGAGGTAACACATAGTCCAGCCTCCTTGTATATGTACACTCCAGTTGAATTTAACTTTTAAATATAGTTTTAAAGATTTTACAAACCCCTTGACTAAGATTTAAAACAATAAGGGTTTAGTTACAACATATGAACATACAATGCATACGACTGACATACCATCACCGCACACCATCTCAGCACCCCCTATTCTATCCTAAACTCATGACTACTCTTAAGAGATTAACTCACTTAAGTGGGACATAAATCCACCTGGCCAGTGGCCCCACTCCTAAAAAAAATTTATTATTATTTTTACTTTTGCTAATTATTTTACCAGGAAGGATACATTGAGATTTCACTCATTTTCAAGTATGTCCTGGGTAGGCAAGGCCTAGGCTTTCACGTTCCAGGGGGCAGCAAAAAACCTCACCACTAAATGGGTTACTCACAGAGCACCGAAATGACGCCAACATTTTGGTGTTCTGTAGTTCCCTGCACTTCGGAGAATAAAATTTCCCCACCCTGCAGTGAATTCAACATTCACCACAGGGTCCCCGCCGCTGACTGCTGCCACCGCAAACCCGTGGCCTGCTGTTTTCAAAAGAGCTACTGAACGAAAATGTCTGGAATTTACATATAAGATCCTATGATTGATAATAAAAAGATCTGTTACAGAAAAAAGAAAAAACGCTATTAAAAAAAAGGGGGGGAAATTTTGACAAAAAAATCTGAAAAATTACTAAAAGGTACTAAAAATAAATAAAAATAAAAGACTTTTTACTGCAGATTAAAATAATAAATGGTTTATTAGATATTGCATAAAAACGTGAATATTTTTAACATTGAAACCTATGGAGTTCACCTGAATAAACCTGCTGATTGAAACCACCGAACATCAGGGCATTTCACTGCCATTTCTCTGCTGTTTGGTGTTCTCTGAATAGATTAACCATTACTTCTCTATGGGGATTTGCACTGCCTTCAAACAGCACCGTACTTGCTGGCAGTTCACCAAACTTGTGTGTGAGCGGAGGGCGGGCCGCCCCAGGTACCTGTGATTATTGGGGTGTCATTAGGGGGTACAAGGAGGTGCCACTGTCACTGTGTGTCAGCTTTGAGCTGTGTTCTCAAACAACGAGCAGTGGAGCAGGGCGTTTGCATACGGAATAAAATCGAATAGAATAAAAATCCCCCTCTCCTCCCTCCATAGCTCCTCCCCTCCCCCGCAGCAGCTCTAGGAGAGGGGAGGGGGATTTGTGTGCAGAGAGAGAAGATGACAGCAAACGGCAGGTAAAGGGGGGTATCAGCAGAATATAAAGCCCTGTCTGCTTACTGCTGTTTAAAGTGGACCTTTCCTTAACCAGCACTGCAGTGATAGAAATTTGTCATTGAGCTGCCTGGCTCCTGGTGAGGCTGCGTGCGTGCAGGTCACACGATCCGGCCAGTCAGGTGGTACTGAGTCTCCGTACCACCTGACTGGCTGAAGCACGTGACATGCACGCACGCAGCTGCCCGCCCTTTCGTTAACATGGACTCTCACTCTATTCTGGACTGAACACCCACCGGAAGGGAATCAAAGCCACGGTGCACCCTCTGGCAGTGGCACCCCACTGCTGACAAGATGGCTCCACGCACAGGCACAGCTGCGATCCTAACGTGGCCTGGAGGGACCTCCTGCTGAGTCCGTACACAGTCCCTGCTGACTCTGCACACAGCCCTACCGCGGATGGAGGCCGGTAAATATAGAATAAATAATTTCTGTGTGCTCATATACACTCGGTTTGCTGGGAGTTTTATTGCAGTGGATTCTGATGCACTCCTACACACCGCACATTGCATTGCTGGGAGTTTTATTGCTGTGTATTCTGATACGCTGACACACACCAAACATTGCATTGCTGGGAGTTTTATTGCTGTGGATTCTGAGATACATTGCACATTACTGTGAGATTTATTGCTGTGCAGTTCTGTGATATGCTCATACACAGTGCACATTTCTGTGGGTTTTATTGCAGTGCAGCTCTGATATGCTCATACACAGTGCCCATTTTGGTGGGTTTTATTGCTGTGCAGCTCTGTGATACACTCATACGCAGTGCACATTTCTGTGGATTTTATTGTTCAACCAATTAGAGCGGCTGTGATCCAGTATACTTGACATGCGTGGCTGTTCTTTGTAAAAATGCTTGAATTTAAACATTTCATAAATAAAATTATCTCAATAGATACATTTGAAATGGTATACAAAATATACAAGTAGGCACTTGGTATCCACTTTTAATCTAAAGAGAGGAAAAGGCGGAGCTCTAAGAGGAAAAGGTGGAGCTTAAAGAGGAAGGGTGGGTATTAACCAGGAAAAGGTGTGCCCTTGACAGGAAGCGGTGTGTCAAATTTAAATTAGGGGGTGCACGAGTTTAGTCAGGCCTAGGGCAGCACAAAACCTAAATACACCACTGCCTGGGGCTAAGTAAGACCTGTGTCTTGGTTTTGGAGGTGGGCATTAGCCCAGAAATGCATGTCTTGAGCTGGGTAGTCGCGAGGTGAGGTATCTAAGAAGGGCAATCTGGGAATCGTAGTCAAGGGCCTAGCCAATGGGTCAGGTTAGGCGGCAACCGAAGAAAGTCAGTGAATGTAGCCAATAAGTCAATTCCAGTAGAACAGAAAGAATGGGAGAGTGCAGTATCACAGTGAGGCAACAATGGACTTCACACCTGTCTGACCAGCTTTATGTAGGAAGCTCCATCCCACCCCAACCCTCAGGGAAGGCACCCAGACCCACAGACCCACCCCCTGAGGCAGAGAGGCTTCCCCCAGCACCATTTACCCCTGACACAGTGCAGAGGCTGGGGCCCCTTATGGAGACCTTCCCCAGGTTCCCAGCAGGGGGAAACACCTCCCACCAGGGGCCGGACGAGGGACTGCCACCCCACGCATCGGCCGAGTGGATAGAGGACCACCCACATGGGTCAGAGGAGAGGAGACAGGCACCACATGACCCAACAAGGACAGGTTTGCCTGGGCTGACTGAATGCGGGGGAAACCCTGTGCAGCATGGACATGGACACCTGCTGGATGCACCTTTGGATGACAGCAGCGTCACGGCGAGGCGCAGCGGGAGGAAGGGGAACCCTGCACGGAGGTGAGCTATGTCAACCTGCTATAAGGCACCTATGGAGAGCTTTTTAGTTAAATGGTCTCAAATGCTCCATAATGAAAAGTGTTTGTTCAGGTTGAGTGCAGACGTTCTTGTTTTGAATGTTACACTTGGAGGACAGGTCAAACTCCCTGGTTTTGCAGCCCTCTCTGTCACAGCTGCCTCATCGCAGGATCTATTTAAACCTTGACCAGAATATAAGAGAAAGGCTATCCTTTTTTTTAATCCATACCAACATTGTTTCACAATCCATCAAAAGATGCTCAATGGAATCATAAACTGAATCATCTCATATCTAGTCACTATTATTGAGTTTGCCAATGTATCTTCATTTTGAAGAATTAGTTTAATAACCCCAGAAAAGCCATTATTGAGACACAATCTGTACTTCAGTTACGTGGTGGTTTCAATATAGGGAACAACAGAAGCAGTGCTTTACAAAAAAATACATCATTCAATATATGTAGAGCCAATACATTGCAGCTCAGATGTGAATACGAGGAACTCAAGGTTGAATTTGTACAAACGTTGTAGAAAACTTAATGTTCATTTAATTATTTTAAATCATGAAAATATTTCTTACAAAAAGCTATTTTAGCCATGGTAGTTAAATAGCTTGATATTATGAAACAATATATAATTATTCACAATGTATTTTGGTTAATTAATAAAACTGAATGGTAAATGCATTGAACTACTAATATATTCCCTCAAATAGACTCGCAGAAAATAATTAAGTCTGCAAGGTAAAGGACGAAGGGTGCCTTTAGACTGAAACGACTATATATATATATATATATATATATGACTATAGTGACTATATTTCCTATATATTTATTTTCTGTGTTAATCTGTATATTTGTGTTGTTTTTCTAATATCTTGTATTTTATTACTTTGTATTTCTGCACCTACTGTAATAATTCAATGTTCTTAAACCCAGGATATACTTGAAAACGAGAGAAATCTCAATGTATCCTTCCTGGTAAAATACTTTATAAAGAAATAAATAAATGAATAAATCTCTGATGTCAGGAAGCTTCTGGGAGTATCATAGGAAATTAAGATTTTTTTTCTTCACTACCAAATGGTTTAGGTGTTTTTGTTGCATAGTATCCTTTGACATTGATAAATCAAAGATCGTCGTGTCCAAAATGGCAGGCCAAACATTTACACGCACATCTAATTCATAGAATTATTACAAACACATTATAGTCATAATAAATTTGTTTCAGTTGACACATTTCTGAAAAACTAACATGTTATCATAGACTTACAGTATATCATATATGTTCTGTTAATTTAGTCCAGCGGAACAAGAAAAAATTGGTGGCATATACTAGAAATGTATAGTATGTGACAACTTCACTACAAAGATCAAGTATACTCGACCTTCAAAAGCAACTGCTAGTGCTCTGATAACGGGTTTATATCTGGAGCAATGTAAAGGAATTTTGCTTATCGCAAATGAATTTCATTTTCAAATGAGCTCCAACATGTGCCCCAAATGTTTTAACACCCTGGGCATGACACCCGAAAGTGCAAAACAGTTTGAACAGCGGGGACGCTGTTTATAACACACAGATCCCCAGCTGGTTCATCACAAAGTCCAAATGCAGTAGGACTCTCTTGCCAGCAGATGGCGACATCTGCCTGTCAAATAGGAAACAAGGCTACTACAGTAAGAAGTAAATTGAGAATACTTTAAATTATTTATCCTGTTTAATTAATGAAAAGCAATTTTCAAAAATAAAAACAAATCACTGCTTCCTGACAGTGGTTTTATGGAAAATCACTTGGTAGTCATGGGGTCAATACATGCTACATAAAATATGACCAGGTTTCAGAATAGGTGGCGCAGAGCATTAATTACTTAATTTAAAATTGCAAAAATCCAGGATATTATAGTCATTATTTGCAATATCTTACTGTTAGTGAAAATGTAGACACAGATAATGAGAGAGAGAAAAATAGGAGCACCAAATTAACATTATTGCTAGGGGCTATCATTAGTTTCCTGTCAAATAAGTAATATAAATAACTTTCCTTTTTTTTGGAGCAGAATGCAGTAATGTAATACACACAATATATTTAATGATATGAATATCTCTCTTCTGCATTAAAGCTTGTGCATGTACTGCTCAAAGGGCTCTTAATTTCGCCATGTTTAAGATAATAATTTTAGATGTGCTATCTGCTAGTTCGATGAGGCGAATATAGTTTTCATAAGCCAAATATAGACATAATTATTAGTCACAGTAACTAAGTTGGTTAACCAGAATGTGCCGGTGTTTACCGATGTTGCAAATACCATTGCAAATTGCCGTTGTTGCAACAGTGACAAAAAACCTATGTTCCGCAAAAGCAAGGCCAAACGGCCATATGAGAAGCTTCAGAGGGAATATTGATCAGGATTAAATGCTAAGGGGAAAACCTTGAGTCAAAATAATATTCAAGTGCATATTGCCAACAGCTTTCATTGCAGTTAATAACTAAAAAGGAAGCCTTAAATGTGTACCCAATCATTTATTAATCTCCAAATAGTTCCTGTAGGCCTTAAGAATTCAAGTATATTTACCTGGCAACATCTGTATTATCATTATAGCTTTCATAAATTACTTTGGGCTCTATTCCATATCTGGTGTTAACTTAACCAGAGTTGTTGCAAACTTACCAGAGCCATTATGGGACACTATTCTATAGTGAACGCTGACGTTAGCGCCTTGATATGTAAGCATTAGCGCCAGGATAAGTGTGTTTAACACATGACACCCATATTACATTACGAACGCTCTTGAAAAAGCTGTGTTTTACAGCGAAACGCGTCGAGCGTTCATGTCTGGTTTATTTTAACTGATTATTGTGTATTCCGTATGGGTGCTGTCCTAATTTTAGGACCTGGATGTTTGTCTTTCCTTATAGCTAGTTGGGTAATGTAAGCGACACGAACCGCTGAGGTTAGCATAGGACCGGTATATATGCATGAGAATTGAATCTCTCTATTTTTGGACCATTTTTAACTAAATCTTGCTACCTCTCTATAATAACCATATTATGCTAGTATCGAGTATTATCTATTCACCCCTATTTTGTTGGGGTACCACTCCAACCGAAGGATTTAACTTCTTGTTTTGATGTATTTCTAGCAACACATCAGTTCTTGAAATTTTGTCATTTAGGCTACCACAGGATTAGTTTATTGTATATTTTATACCTTGAGGTTTGCTTTTGTGAACCATTTTACACCTTGTGTTGCCCCTCTAATAAAACTTAATGCGTGCTAGTACTGTCTGATTATTATGCACCCTGATACATGTGTTTTTCATTACTAATATATGTGTGTTAGTTACAACAAAACTCAAACCTGACTATTAAAAGTTAAGTTTTATTTGGTACCTCTATTACCCCTCTTGTTGGTTGGTATACCAACTTTTTCCTCTTTGATACACGAGTGTTTCTCGGGGTTATGTCCCCCTATTGGTAATAGTACCCTGCGATACCTTGTGTACCAATTCCTTCTTTTCTTGTTTGTTGTAAACTTACCAGAGCCATTATGGGGCACTATTCTATAGTGAACGCTGACGTTAGTGCCTTGATATGTAAGCATTAGCGCCAGGATAAGTATGATTAACGCATGCCACCCATATTACATTCCGAAAGCTGAGGCTGCAGTCACACGAGCAGCGCAAGCGGTGGCCTGATCCGCCGCATCTGTCCGCTGAGAGCAGAGTGAGACTGGGGACAAATAGTACTCAGTCACCCTCTGCAAATCACTCTGCGGCCCTGCACGATCTTGCAAGATCAGCGCCTGCCCTGTAATCTGGTGCTGAAATGAGGACACTAAGCGTCCCTGTTTTAGCTCAGGGTACTTAATAGTGCCTAAAGTGAGGTGAGGTGCGCAATTTGCGGATCGTATGCAAGTTACGTAGGAGAGTAAATGGTGTTAAATAGCTGCAGGGACTTCTAGATTCAGAAGTCCCTCAGCTGAAGCGGAGGAATTGCACACGATGGGGGACATAAGGTAAGTAAACTCACCTGAAATAACAAAAAATTATTAAAAATTATTTCGGCTGAGGCCGTCAGCAGCATCTGCCCAAATAATTAAGGGTAAAAAAAGGTAGCTCTATTTTTAATTGAGCATCCCTTTAAGATGTACTAGCTTGTGGAAGATGGTAATCTTTTCTTTCTCTGATTTGAATAACAACCAATTTATTTTATTCAACGGCTTCCCTTACAATTGTGCTACTATTCAAGTTAAGCCTCAATAGACATTGATGCAGTTGGACTTGGAATGGCAGCAGTGCCACTCACATTAAGTGGAACAGAGATACTCACATTTTTAAGTGGAACTTCATCAGTTATCAAACCTCTTGCGAATATTAATGTTAATGGATGACGTGATATCTTTTCTTTTAAGAACTAGATGAGCAAGGAACTATTTTTTATTTATCTTACACAGGAAACATAATTGCCAAAGATATAAAACCAACATATTGTTAAAACAAATCCTAATTCTCAAGATAATATAGAGCAATCACCATAAACAAACGTATTCTTTACTAAAATGGTAAAACACTTTAAATTCTCCAGTTCAGTTACATATAATAAAAATGGAAAAAATGATAATGTATCTGCTTCTATCCCAGTATCAAAGACCTTTTGAACTAAAGATATCATGTACATTCAAACAACAGAGTTGTGGTATTTCCGTATTGCTTGGCTTTTCAATTCCTGCCCTTAGCTGATATGCTTCGTTCCCCTAATGAGCTGTGAGAAATCTTACTGTTAAGAAAACATTATGGGCTAAATTACAATCTTCACGTAAACGTTTGCGCCGGCGCAAAAAAAACATTAACGCGAGGGGTAAAACCATTTGCGCCTATACTATTACATAGTCAGCGCAACAACCGCGCGCAATCGTCTACCGCGGGTGAACCTACGCAAACCCTGCGCGAGTGTACTGTACTGTGCGAGTCCTATACTTAACATTGTGAGTGCAAATGCGAATGTGCGCTGGTACGAGGATGGTATTACATTTACAATCTATTTGCGGTAATTACCGCATAGCCTTTGCGCGCATTATTTTGCAACTGCAAAAAGCTGGTGGTAACGGCATATCTGAACAACCTGGCTAACCCGAAAAAAAAAACAGCCCATAAAAAGGAATGCAGCAACAATATAATGGCAGGTGTGTGTATGTATTATTACTGCAGCATATGTGCTTATTGTTATAGCGGACTACTATACATGTGCTATCACTTTAACTAGTGGCTCCGCCCCAGGATGACACAGGTCAGAGAGCATAGCACTTATTTTGCATCATAGACGCAGAACCCGTCTCCAATGCCTCTGCCAGGTGCAATTCAGTTGCGTTTGATAGGTGTGTTTCTTCATTTTGAGTGGCTGAACGGGTGCAAAAAACTGCACGCGCAAAGATTTTTGCGCGAGACGGCACTGAGCCTGCATTTGTGCGCGTACTGTTTGCGCGCGCAATTGATCGGCGGATGAAAATAGCTGCGAGGATTGTAATTTTCGCTTTGCGCGAGGCTTTTTGCACAAAGATTGTAATTTAGCACAGTATATTTTAACAATAGTTTTGTGCAGTACCTAACTGTGTTTGTAACAGGCAAATATCAGAGATGACACTTTTTAAAAAGTTTTGGAAACATGTAAAATATACAGGGTAATTGAAAGAGATCCGAATTGCTTGTGAAAGGTAACCGAACGCTGAAAATCAGTGTTCGGTTACCTTTCCTGGCCATTTGGCTATCCAGAGAGCAGGCAATTCTCCAAATCCTGGCGAATTGCCTGCACATACGGTGCCTGTTCGGTCCCTGTTCGAGGGCAGTGAAATCCCCATGAAAAAGCACTGCTTCGTCTATTCAGAGAACACAAACCAGCAGTGAAAGGTTCCCGAAATGCCCTGTCATTCGGTGGTTTCATGCGGCAAATTTATTCAGGAGAATCCCATAGGCTTCAATGGTAAAAATATTCCCGTTTTAATTCAATATCTAATAAACCGTTCATTATAAAATTCTGCAGGAAAGAGTCTCTTTATTTATAGATTTTTTAGGATATTTTAAGCATTTTTCTGAATTTAATTTTTTTTAAGTTTACTTATTTTTTCTGTAACAGCCCTCTTTATTATCATTCCCTGGACCTCCTGTGTAAATTTCAGACATTTTCGCTCAGTAGTTTCTTTGCAAACAGCGTTTCATTTTCACAGATTCATACAAACAGTTTTGCTAATTTATTCACTTCCCTCGTCTGCGTCTCAGCTGCTTCGGCTGCTTCGGCTGCGATCGGCTCCTGCTAGGGCTTTTTCCGTGGTTTTCGCAGGTTAATCCAGATGTTTTTGGGGGTTTTTAGCGTGCATTCGGTGGGTTAGTTTTCGTCGGGTTTGCGGCAGCTTTTCCCTGCAATTCGGGGACCCTGTGGTGCTTGCTGAATACACCGCAGGGTCACCGAAATGGGATCCGCAAAAGGAACCGAATTGAAGAGAACGAAAAGTCACCGAACGTGCAGTGACTTTTCGAATCTTTTTGAATAACCCTGATATTTTCTAAGATACGGAGAACCTTTAAAATACACGAAATAAGAACATTTACATTTTTGGGGCTACTGGCCCTTGAAGTGTGATGATTTGACAAGGAATGACTCTGTTTACAATAATATAATATAACATAGTGCTGTGGATTAAAGAAATCAGATTTTTTTCATGCAAAGGGAACAATATTTGTTACAATATATTTGTTACAATATTTGCACTACCTTCTCCTACTTTCAAGTTTAAACCATCACGCTCTGGTATATATTAACCATTAAAATCAACGAATTCCTGAAAAATGAGTGAACAAGGCTGATCCGTAGCCTGATAGTGAACTTCTTGTCACCACATGAGATTATTTTGTGACTCTTTACAATAGTAAGATCTTTCTAGCACGTCTTTTTCAATAAATAGACCTCTCATTATAAAATAATATCATTTGAATTGTCATGAATTTTATCTGGATCAGAAATGCTCCGCGTTGAAGATTCTTTAAATAAATACTACCTTTGACACGCACATTTTATACACAGACAGTAGTGGGAAGAACCCAGGCTTTTGTAAGCAAAAGCTGCAAATTATTGTTGCTCACATATGCCCCGTTAACCACAAACACAACCTCCCTTTGCACCTGGGCTCTTGATGAGTAAGCAAGGTCTATGTAATGACTTATTATTATTGAACCATGCACACAATTCAAGTCATTAGACAAACATTTATTCACATATTTATCTTCTTTCTATTTCCTGAAAAAAAAAACAGTTCCAGTTGTTCTTTGCAAAGCCAGATACCATGATATTTAGGATTCTATCTATCCAGCCACAGCTCAAAAACCCATTTATGAATGTGTGCACTCAATGTTACTCATCAGATTGTTATTAGCATTCTATACCACAGCTTTCCAAAGTGTGTGTCACGACACATTAGTGTGTCGATAACAGTACGGTAGGTGCGTTGCGCATTGGATGACCACATGTCCCAAACCGGCCCTGTGTCTAGGGTTGCCAGGTTGGCCATGCTTCCTGGACACATATGATTTATTCATGCTGATGGGGAGTGTATGAGACATGTCACCCCGCATTATGTATAATCCATATGCTGCAGGTAGGAAATCATAAAGGAATCCCAGTTGACCTGCCTTC
The DNA here is from genome assembly GCA_009667805.1 of Leptobrachium leishanense. Taxonomy (NCBI): domain Eukaryota; kingdom Metazoa; phylum Chordata; class Amphibia; order Anura; family Megophryidae; genus Leptobrachium; species Leptobrachium leishanense. The sequence goes on along the minus strand of CM019067.1, from coordinate 286,170,464 downwards.
ATTTCCTTCCTGCAGCATATGAATTATACATGTTGCATGGCAGCACTTTTCCTTCTGCTCCCCCTCTGCGTGAAATAGTGATATGTGCAGTGGGGTAGCGTGGGTTGTCGGCCCCTGGGGCAAGGCAAAAATTGCACCCCCCCAACCTGTGGACACGGTAACACATCCTGATTCCCTTCTACCAGTAGAGTATTGACCCCCTTACCCCACAAGCACATGTATTGTATATTAACAAAATACTGATATAATAAAAAAGAATGAAACACACATGCCCCCCACGCTACGCCACTGCTTCCAGTCCCCCTGTCCCAGTATACCCTAGCATAGTTCAACTCTCACACTATACCCAGTCACCCTCTCCCAGCACCCCCAGTCACTCTCTCCCAGTACCCCCAGGCACTCTCTCCCAGTACCCCCCAGTAACTCTACCAGTACCCCCCAAGTCACTCTCTCCAAATACCCCCAGTCATTCTCTCTCCCAGTACCCCAGTAACTTTCTCCAAGTACCCCCCTACTTTCTCCCAGTTCCCCCAGTCACCCTCTCCCAGTACCCCAGTCACTCTCTCCCAGTACCCCCAGTCACTCTCTCCCAGGACCCCTGAGTCACCCTACCAGTACCCCCCAAGTCACTCTCTCCAAATACCCCCAGTCATTCTCTCTCCCAGTACCCCGGTCACTTTCTCCAAGTACCCCCCTACTTTCTCCCAGTTCCCCCAGTCACTCTCTCCCAGGACCTCCCAGTACCCCCCAGTCTCTCGCTCTCCTTTCTCCTCCAGTCACTCTCTACCTGAACCCCCTCACTGTGTGTTGATCACGCTGCTCTGTTGTCACACAGTGTTGTTTACCTGTGGGAGTTGCTGGTGGCCTGGGGGGGGAGCTGTCCAGGGGGCTTTTTGGGGACTGGATTTTAAATGTGCTGCAGGGCAGGCGCCTCCCTCCTTCCTTCCTGCTCAGCGGCGGGAGGCTGGCACAGGACTTCAAGGGGGGCTGACAAACTAGGTACATGGTGTTCTGTCGAATAATGCTGCACTGCTTCACGCATCTCAGCGTTAAGGAGGAGTCAGGACAGGACCAGAATTTTCTGTCCTGTCCTCCCTTCCGGACACTAAGTACTAAGTCACCGGCAGCACCGTAAAACGGGCGGCTGCCAGTGCAAGGGCCTCTCGCAGACGCCTTGCTGATACCTGCTGGAAAATATTAGTGGTTCAAACTTCTTTTGAAATTTTTGCGCCCCTAAGAAAATTGCGCCCCGAGGCCCCCACGCTACGCCACTGGATACATGTCCAGGAAAACATGGACGAACCAGCAACTCTACCTGTGTCCCGCATATGCCCTCTCCTTATGACTGCCTTTGCTTTATAAGCATTTGTGTATGCTCCGGCACTTGGTCACTACGAAGCTGCGCATTTAATATTAGCCAGGCTTCCGTTGCAATACATGTGTGTGACTGTGCCTTTTGAAATTTGGGTACATGCTGACAAAGAGTCCTTACAGAAGCCTGGCAGGTGATTTGCCAGAGGGCTGTTCAGTTTCTCAGCAGCTGCTGAATTTCTCCATGGCAGCAGATCAGTTTGCTACAGCAGTCTCACTGAACGCTTTGGCTGTGAATATTGAAGCAGAAGGGCGGAGCATTGCTTAATGAAAGGTACTGTTTCTGCAATATTCACTGTTGTCCATTTTATTACCACTTTAGTGTTAATGTTTGCCATGTTCCAATAAGTATTTGGTGTTTTGTTCCACCAAAACTTCAAACTGAACATTTCCTTATTGGATTATTTGCTCCGTGGAGGCGGCCATCTTTCCTGCATCACACTCGACTACTCTACAGCACCTCTCTACTTAGCTGCAAGCGCTAAGTTAGCAGTACTGAGGCGTCCGCAGAAATTTTTCCAGGGGGGGCAAAATTTTATTGGCATCCATATTCTGCTCTTTTGACAATGTCATGAAGGGGACAGTCATAAAATAAAGCGTAGTAATACAGAGGCTGCAAAACATGATGCAAGTCTAATAAAAGAATAAAGGTGTAAGTGTCTGATCTGAGTGTTGCATTTTCTAGTCTGTTAACGCCATTCAATGCACCACACTAGTCACACACCCAGGATCAAGGCACTAAAGGAAGTGTTTTTTTAAGGCCAGCTCTGTTTACACAAACAATGACACCCCCCCCCTACACAGATACTGGCACACAGACTCCCCACTCCAAACATACATATATACAGTTGCAAGACGAAGTATGTGAACCCTTTGGGATTACGTGGAGTTTTGCATGAATTGGTCATAAAATGTGCTCTGATCTTCATCCAAGTCACAACAATTTGAAAAACACAGTCTGCTTAAAATAATACAACACAAACATTATATGTTTTCATGTTTTTATTGAACAGAACATGTAAACATTCACAGTGCAGGGTGGAAAAAGTATGTGAACCTTTGGACTTAATAACTGGTTGACCCTCCTTTGGCAGCAATAATCTCAACCAAACGTTTCCTGTAGTTGCAGATCAGACCTGCACAACGATCTGGAGTAATTTCACAAAACTATTTCAGTGTAGCAATATTCTTGGGATGTCTGGTGTGAATCGCTCTCTTAAGGTCTTGCCACAGCATTTCAATCGGGTTGAGGTCAGGACTCTGACTGTGCCACTCCAGAAGGTGTATTTTGTTTTGTTGAAGCCATTCTTTTGTTGAATTACTTGTATGCTTTGGGTCATTGTCCTGTTGCATCACCCATCCTCTGCGGAGCCTCAGTTGGCAGACAGATGGTCTTACGTTTTCCTGCAAAATGTCTTGATAAACTCTGGAATTCATTTTTCCATCAATGTCCACAATCCGTCCAGGCCCTGAGGCAGCAAAGCAGCCCCAAACCATGATGCTCCCTCCACCATGTTTTACAGTGGGGATGAGGTTTTGATGTTGGTGTGCTGTGCCTTTTTTTTCTCCACACATAGTGTTGTGTGTTTTTTCCAAACAACTCAATTTTGGTTTCATCTGTCCACAGAATATTTTGCCAGTAGTGCTATGGAACATCCAGGTGCTCTTTTGCAAACTTCAAACGTGCTGCAATATTCTTTTTGGACAGCAATGGCTTCCTCCGTGGTGTCCTCCCATGTACTCCATTCTTGTTTCATGTCTTCCTTATTGTAGATGTGTCAACAAAAATGTTAGCATGTGCCAGAGATTTCTGTAAGTCTTTAGCTGACACTCTAGGATTCTTCTTTACCTCATTAAGCATTCTGCGCGGTGCTCTTGCAGTCATCTTTACAGGACGACCACGCCTAGGGAGAGTAGCAACAGTGCTGAACTTTATCCATTTGTAGACAGTCTGTTTTACCGTGGACACATGAACATCAAGGCTTTTGGAGATACTTTTGTAACCCTTTCCAGCTTCATGCAAGTCAACAATTCTTGATCGTAGGTCTTCTGAGAGCTCTTTTCTGCGAGGCATGGTTCACATCAGGCAGTGCTTCTTGAAACCAGTAAACCCAAAACTGGTGTGTGTTTTTAAAGGGCAGGACAGCTATCAGCAACACATCCAATAATATCACACTGATTGGACTCAAGGTTGGCTCACTCCTGGCTCCAATAAGCTCTTGGAGAAGTCATTAGGCTAGGGGTTCACATACTTTTCCCACCCTGCAATGTGAATGTTTACATGTTATGTTCAATAAACACATGAAAACATATAATGTTTGTGTAGCGCTGGTTTTAAAACACTGTTGTTGTAGAACTTATTTTTGGCCACCAGAGGGAGACAAGCGCAATGTAAGACACTGGACATTGGGACTACACTTTCCAGCATGCTTTGTGGGCGGGAACAGGAAGGGGGTGGGACAGTGGTGTATTTAGGTTTTGTGCTGCCCTAGGCCTGACTAAACTCATGCACTCCTAATTTAAATTTGACGCACCCCTTCCTGTCAAGGGAACACCTCTTCCTGGTTAATCCCCACCCTTCCTCTTTAAGCTCCACCTTTTCCTCTTAGAGCTCCGCCTTTTCCTCTCTTTATATTAAAAGTGGATACCAAGTGCCTACTTGTATATTTTGTATACCATTTCAAATGTATCTATTGAGATAAAGAAAATTATGAAATGTTTAAATTCAAGTATTTTTACAAAGAACAGCCACGCATGTCAAGTAAACGGGATAACAGCTGCTCTAATTGGTGGAACAATAAAATCCACAGAAACGTGCACTGCATATGAGCGTATCACAGAGCTGCATAGCAATAAAACCCACAGAAATGGGCACTGTGTATGAGCATATCAGAGCTGCAAAGCAATAAAACCCACAGAAATGTGCAGTGTGTATGAGCATATCACAGAACTGCACAGCAATAAAACTCACAGTAATGTGCAGTGTGTATGAGCATATCACAGAACTGCACAGCAATAAAACTCACAGTAATATGCAGTGTGTATCACAGAATCCACAGCAATCAAACTCCCAGCAATGCAATGTGCGGTGTGTATGAGTGCATCAGAATTCACAGCAATAAAACTCACAGCAATGCAATGTGTGGTGTGTGTCAGCGTATCAGAATTCACAGCAATAAAACTCCCAGCAATGCAATGTGCGGTGTGTATGAGTGCATCAGAATCCACTGCAATAAAACTCCCAGCAATGCAATGTGTGGTGTGTGTCAGCGTATCAGAATCCACAGCAATAAAACTCCCAGCAATGCAATGTGCGGTGTGTATGAGTGCATCAGAATCCACTGCAATAAAACTCCCAGCAATGCAATATGTGGTATGTATGAGTGCATCAGAATCCACTGCAATAAAACTCCCAGCAAACCGAGTGTATATGAGCACACAGCAATTATTTATTCTACATTTACCGGCCTCTGTCTGCGGTAGGGCTGTGTGCAGAGTCAGCAGGGACTGTGTACAGACTCAGCAGGAGGTCCCTCCAGGCCACGTTAGGATCACGGCTGTGCCTGTGCGTGGAGCCATCTTGTCAGCAGTGGGGTGCCACTGCCAGAGGGTGCACCGTGGCTTTGATTCCCTTCCCAGTGGGTGTTCAGTCCAGAATAGAGTGACAGTCCATGTTAACGAAAGTGCGGGCAGCTGCGTGCATGCGTGTCACGTGGTTCAGCCAGTCAGGTGGTACCGAGACTCAGTACCACCTGACTGGCCGGACCGAGCGTGACCTGCACGCAAGCAGCCTCACCAGGAGCCAGGCAGCTCAATGACAAATTTCTATCACTGCAGTGCTGGTTAAGGAAAGGTCCACTTTAAACAGCAGTGTAGTGCTGTGTTTAAATCCTTACTGTGGCAGTACCTATTTTTGGCCACCGGAGGGAGACAAGCGCAATAAGAGACACAGGAAGTGGGTGGGACACGCCGAGTTACATCCTGAGCCTCGTGGAGATAGCTGGCAGAGCGCGCCAGGGAGTGCATGAGACAGGACACAGTACTGCAGAGCGGAACAGTGACTAGGCCGGAGCGCCGGTGCGGCCTACCGGGATTCCAGATTGGGTTATCCAGCCTTGTAAGAAGGAGACCCAGTGATCCACAGGCATTACCCAAGCTGCTGTCAAGGAAGCAGAGGACCCCCCGAGTTAGGAGTACCGCAGGTCCATTGGATGGGAGAGCAGGCGGTAGCTGGACAAGTCACTGTCGGAGTAAAGAAAGCCAGACAACGGATCCAGTAGCCAGTATCCCAGCAAGGCATCGAGTGGAGGGACGTCCTGGGTCAGGGGAACCTTGGTGATCCAGCGGATGGGTGAGAGGCCTCCAAGGCCGGTTTATAAAGTCAAGAAAGCATGCTGCTGTTTGTTTCTAAAACCCACAGGGCCCCAACTTGACTAGTCGAAGACATCGTTTAAGAGATTCACTGGCCAGTTGAATAGTACCCGGGTACCATAACACACACACACACTTACAGTCCGGGACTTAACCTGTGCGGGACTCACTCCCTAACATCCCAAAAAGGGGTAAAGATTCGCATATTGTTTTGTTTTCCGCTGCGCATTTCTCGAATTACGAAATATTGTATTCTCTTTCCGCTACGCGTTTCTCGAAATTACGAAGCATTGTATTTTTTTTCTGTTCAGCTGCGCATTTTCCCGAAATACGAAGCCTCGTATTTCTTTTCCGTTGCGCGTTTTACCGCGATACGAAATACTGTAAATATATCTACGAACACCGTGTCTCATTATATGCCTTTTACTCTAGTAAACTATATAATTTATAAAATCCACAACGGTGCTGGAGTATATTTATTCCCTAGTGCGGGGAGACTGACCCGTGGTTCATTATCAGCGGCTCCTCCGGGAGTGAGCGCTACACGTGGGGGCTCGTTTCCGGGATCCAGTCTCTGGAAAAACCGCATCTAAAGGGTTAAATATGGATCCAGACACTGTTGCCGAATGGTTTGAGGAGCACAGTAGTCAGTTAGAATGTTGTATAGTCATGGATATTCCCGCAGACACTTGGGCCGAAGATCAGATTCGCCAGCCGTGGCCGCACTGACACCAGATCATCGGGGGTTAATCCTGGACATAAAAAAGAACACAGATACCTCTCACACGTATGTTGTTTTTTGAATGGAGAAAGGGTATTCCAGTGTATTTTCAGGGCGCGAGCATGAAGCTGACCGATGAGGTGGAAGTCCAACTGATTCAGCCAAGTGTGCCACGTGGCGAATCTGCAAGTGTTCCCGCGCCCAGTCCGTTGGCCATGATCGGGCCTGAATTCATAGTGGCTATTGGAGATTTGCTGGCTAAGTGTCAGAGAACAAGCCCTCCGCACACTAACTTCGGTTATCGACGGTTGAGATATTTTACAGGAAACGTACCAACTCCGGCAGGAGAAGAAACCTTTGAGGAATGGGTGGAACAGGCGATGCAGGCTCTGGATGAGTGGGACGTCCCTGAAGCTCAGAAAAAGCAAAGGATCACCGAGAGTTTAAAGGGACCTGCGTCAGAAGCGGTGAGAAACCTAAAACTGAGTAGAAAAGACTGTACTGCTTTAGATTATTTAAATGTTTTGGAGGAAGTTTTTGGGCGAACAGAAAAGGCCGCAGAGCTTGTATATCAGTATGAACACACCTACCAGCGGAAAGGTGAGAGAATGACCGAATACATGAGGCGCCTAGATAAGATTCTGCACCAGATACTCCTCAAGAAAGGGGCCGAGCCGGCCGAAGTGGATAAGATCCGAATAAAACAAATCCTGAGGGGCTCTCAACCTCTAGATCCAGTGATGCTGCAGCTGAGAAGCAGAGCAGGTAATCAAGAACTGAAGTACCTGGAACTGATCCGAGCTGTCAGAGAGGAGGAGGCTTTGCTGGAGGAAAAATCCTTCAGGCGAGGGGAAATGCAGTGGCCATTGTGTGTCCTCGACCCTCAGGTGCAAACAGAAGTTCCATGATAGTGGGGACGAATACTGATTTGGTGCGGCATCTCCTGACACCTATCGTATTGGAAGAAGGTTCTACTCATGCCTACGAATGCCAATCGGGCAAGTAGCGTCCTCTACCACTACGCCTCTCTCTCCTACCGATCTAGGAGGGGGAGTGGATAAGGAGATTCCAGATGAAAGGTTCTACCTCAAGGATGCTCCCATCTCACCTGAATGGAAGAAACGTCTTCAGTCCCAGGTCCTAAAGTGGAGGGACTTTTTCTCGAAAGATGAGTTCGATGTGGGCCTAGCTAAGAGTACTGAGCATCGCATTCGATTACAGGAAGACAAGCCGTTTCGTGAAAGGTCAAGACGAGTTCCGCTGGGAGACTTGGATGATCTACGAGAACAGCTGAATGAACTGCAAAGAACCAAGGTCCAGGAGCCCATATGCATCTCCAATAGTAATGGTCCGGAAGAAGAATGGTTCTGTCCGTCTATGCATAGACTATCGCAAGCTGAATCGGAAAACCATTCCAGAACAATATGCCACTCCTCGGATAGAAGATGCCTTACATTGTTTGTCTGGAGCAAAATGGTTTAGTGTACTAGACCTGCGAAGTGGGTATCACCAGATACCAATGCATCCTGAAGACAAAGAGAAGACTGCATTCATCTGCCCACTGGGGTTCTTTGAGTTCAACCGAATGCCTCAAGGCCTTATGGGGGCTCCAGCCACGTTCCAACGGTTAATGGAGAAGACAGTCGGGGACATGAACCTGATCGAAGTATTAGTGTATCTGGATGACATAATTGTGTTCGGGAAGACTTTGGAAGAACATGAGCAATGGTTGGAGAAGGTCTTGAAGAGGCTCCATGAAGAGGGGTTGAAACTGTCTCTGGAGAAATGTCAATTCTGTTTACCTATTGTTACGTATCTGGGACATGGGGTCTCAGCAGAAGGCGTTTCGACAGATCCTCGGAAGTTGGAGGCCGTAGCTTCCTGGCCTAGACCCCGAAACGTTACTGAGCTTAGATCTTTCTTGGGGTTCTGCTCTTATTACCGAAGATTTGTAGGAGGATTTGCCAAGATAGCTCAACCATTGAACAAGCTCCTACAGAAGGAAGACACAGAAGAAGGCCACAAGGCCTCTGAACGAAATCCGTCGGCTCCAGGGCCAAGGAAGGCTCGAGAGTCTATCCAGGGAGAATGGACTAGTCAATGCGAAGGTGCTTTCTTGAAGCTGAAAGAGAGTCTAACTCGAGCTCCTGTTTTGGCCTACGCGGACCCTCACAAGCCGTACGAACTACATGTGGATGCCAGCAGAGAAGGTCTAGGGGGAGTCCTGTACCAAGAGTATGATGGATTGCTGAGGCCTGTAGCGTATGTGAGCCGGAGCCTTACGCTTTCTGAAAAGAACTATCCTACCCACAAGTTGGAGTTCCTAGCCTTAAAGTGGGTGGTGGTAGACAAGCTAAAAGACTATCTGTATGGAGCCGAGTTTGTGATAAAGACGGATAACAATCCTCTTACCTACGTCCTTACTACTGCGAAGCTGGATGCAACGGGACATCGGTGGTTGGCCGCTCTGTCAGGGTTTCGGTTCAGCCTGAAGTATCGCCCTGGGGTGAATAATCGAGACGCTGATGCTTTATCGAGAAGACCCTACATTACAGAATGGACTCAGTTAACTCCAGACGGGGTGCAAGCTTTATGTCAAGGAGCAGAGCGCCGGGTCAAGGGAGGGATTGAAGTGGAAGTCATAGGAGTTATGACTGCGGCTGTTCCAGAGTTCTACTGCAACCCTACGCAGCTGAGGGATGAAAGTCTGCCTACTTTCTCGAAACAGGACCTGAGAGCTAATCAGGCTAGAGACCCTTTGATTGCGTTAACCGTAAAGGCCCTAAATGCGAACCAACGGGAAATTCTGCTGACAAATTCCCCAGATGGAGCCAGATTGGTGTACAAAGAGTGGGAACGGTTGAAGATGTTGGATCGGGTGGTCTACCGAAGGGGCCCCTCAAACAATGCTGAAGAGACCCAACAGTTGTTCCTTCCCACTAAACACAGAGAGAGTGTACTGCGGTCGTTACACGATGAATATGGACCTTTGGGCGCAGAGAGAACTTTTAAGCTGGTGCGGGACAGATTCTATTGGCCTTGCATGAGAGCTGAAGTGGAAAGTTATTGCCATTCATGTCTGAGGTGTAGCCAGAGGAAAACCCTACCGACCCGAACTGCTCCAATGAGCCACCTACAAAGTCAAGGACCCATGGATTTGGTGTGCGTTGATTTCCTGTGCTTAGAGCCGGATGCTAGTGGGCAGGGAAATATTCTAGCAGTGACTGATCATTTCACATGTTACGCCCAAGCTTTTTCTACGAAAGACCAAGGTGCTCCTATGGTGGCAAAGGTTCTAATGGAAAAGTTCTTTGTTCACTATGGCCTACCAAGGAGAATACACTCTGATCAGGGTAGAGACTTTGAAAGCCGGCTTGTTGGGCAATTACTGGAACTGCTGGGCATTCAGAAGACCCGAACTACACCATATCACCCTCAAGTTGATGCTCAACCCGAAAGGTTCAATCGCACACTGCTAAATATGCTGGGGACACTGTCAAGCAGAGTTGGAGTCGTCACATAGCTACGCTAGTACATGCATATAACAGTACGGAGAGTGACGCTACTGGATACTCACCGTACCGTCTTATGTTCGGAAGAAAAGCTCGACTGCCTGTTGATTTGGCGTTTGGGCTATCTCTGGATCAGACGTCGGTAGCTTCTCATAGAAATTATGTGGATAGACTTCGGAAGAACTTGGCCTCTGCGTTTGAACAGGCCCGCTTGACCTCAGGAAACAGGGAACAAAGGAATAAGCGGAACTATGACTTGAAAGTTCGGATACAGGATCTACAACCCGGTGATAGGGTTTTGTTGAAGAACTTGGGTGCTGCTGCAAGGCATAAGTTAGCGGATAGATGGAGTTCTCAGGTCTACATTGTCTGCAAGCAACTGCCGGGTCTGCCAGTTTACCAAATCCAACCGGATGGAAAGGCTGGGCCTCTTAAGAACTGGCACCGGAATCATCTATTACCTTTGAGAGAGGCTGTGAGGATGCCAGTTGGGGACGAACTTTCTCTGCCGAACCTGCCTGCTCCACGTTTGACTCCCGTTACTCTGTCTCAGCAGACCCGGGTTGTCGAAGAGAGTGAAAGGGACAGTGAGGAAGAAAGTTTTTGTCTGGACTGGAAGCGCTCACCAGAGCCTGAAGAGGTCATTCCAGTTCCTGAACGGTGGGAAAGTAACTTGAGGCCTGAGGCTCCTGAATTTCAATTAGAAGTTCCCGAGACTATTGAAATCCCTGTAGTTCCTGAAGCCGAGTCTTATGACTACAGTTCCATGCCTTCACTGGAAGGATCATACTCCGAAGAGATGTCTGTTCCAGTTGTGGAAAGGAGAACTGAACCCGCACCTGTAGTACTTCCACCTGAAGAGGAACTGATTGAGCCAGAACCAAAACGCTCTATTTGACCGCCCCAGAGACTCACCTACGACTCACCAGGACATAGCACTGAAGAGGCCATCAATACAGTGCGAAGGTTGCCCGAAGTATCTGCTATGTTAGCTGAGGTAGTCAAAAGCATGAGTCAACTTGAGGAAGTGTATATAACCCATTGTATGCTTGCTGCTGAGCCTGTATATGTTGCCTAATGTTATGTTGAAATGTAATGCAACTGTTATGCCTCCTTGGAGAGACCCAAGAGTTCTAGGAGGGGGAGAGTGTAGCACTGGTTTTCAAACACTGTTGTTGTAGCACTTATTTTTGGTCACCAGAGGGAGACAAGCGCAATGTAAGACACTGGACATTGGTACTACACTTTCCAGCATGCTTTGCGGGCGGGAACAGGAAGGGGCTGGGAAAGAGAGACTTACATCCGCAGCCTCGTGGAGAGAACAAGCAGAGCGCGCAGAGGAGTGAAGAGAGCAAGATGCACGTGAAAGAGATAACGATCGCGACCAGGCCGGAGCGCAGGTGCGGCCTTGCGGAGCTGGAGATCGGTTTCCCCTTTACTTGCCAAAGACCTAGCGATCCACCGCTGGTAACTTTACACAGATAGAGAGTATGCTGAAGGACCCCGAGTTAGGAGACTGCAGATGATCTAATGGGAGTGCAGGCGGTGAGCTGAGCATCTTGTGGCAGACACAGACAAGCAAGACAGCAGATCCGGTGACACAGAGACCCAGTTAAATCGAGCGGAGCGACAGCCGGGGTCAAGCAGGGGCGCAGAGTATCTGGTGGATGGGTGAGAGGCCTTCCCGGCCACAGTAAATATAATAAAGCACGCTGCAGTTTTGTCAAAACTTACATGGCCCCAATGTGACTAGTCAAAGACACACCTGAAATCATTCACTGGCCAGTTGAATATTGTTCCCGGGTACCAATACACGCATACACGTACACTTTCTTGGGACACAACCTGTACGGGACTCACACTCCAACCACGAAGGGGTTAAAAATTATTTTTTCTTTTCCGCTACGCGTTTCTCGCATTAATAACTACTGTAAATATATATACGTATACCGTGCTGCTCTTTATATGCCAGTTTATTCAGTAAACTATATAATTTATAAAATCCACAACAGTGCTGGTGTATATTTATTCCCTAGTGCGGGGAGACTGACCCGAGGTTTAAATTCAGCGGCTCCTCCGGGAGTGAGTGCTATATTTGTGTTGTATTATTTTAAGCAGACTGTGTTTTTCAAATTGTTGTGACTTAGAGGGTCCCCTCTCCTCTTAGATTGTAAGCTCTGGAGCACGGTCCCCTCTCCTTTTAGATTGAAAGCTCTGGGGCAGAGTCCCCCTACCCTTAGATTGTAAGCTCTGGAGCAGGGTCCCCTTTCCGCTTAGATTGTAAGCTCTGAAGCAGGGTCCCCTCTCCGCTTAGATTGTAAGCTCTGGAGCAGGGTCCCCTTTCCTCTTAGATTGTAAGCTTTGGAGCAGGGTCCCCTCTCCTCTTAGATTATAAACTCTGGAGCAGGGTCCCCTCTCCTCTTAGATTGTAAACTCTTGAGCAGGGTCCTAAGAGGAGAGGGGATCCTGCTCCAGAGCTTACAATCTAAGAGGAGAAAGGACCCTGCTCCAGAGCTTACAATCTTTCTCCTCTTAGATTGTAAACTCTGGAGCAGGGTCCCCTCTCTTCTTAGATTGTAAACTCTTAGATTGTAAACTCTTGGATTGTAAACTCTTGGATTGTAAACTCTGTAAACTCTCAGAAATAAAGACACTGGCATCAAGCTTAATAAAAAGTATTTATTTGACAATCATTACCTTTTTTCCTGTGGCCCATAGGAGCAGCTGCACCTGCATCTCAGCCCTGCCTCTCCCAGCATGCAAAGTGAGTGGGAGCACGTGGTGGATTGGAGGTGGAGTGGGGATGTGACGCTTGTGCAGCCTAGTGGAGAGCCCAGGAACTGCAGCATGAAGTGAATAAATTATCATAATTTAAGCCTGTTGATCCAGGGGGGCAAGTGCCCCCCCCTTGCCCCATGCTGTGGACGCCCATGACTGAACTGCAGGACAGCGTTCAGTGCCAAGTTGCTAATTTAGCACTTGCAGCATCTGAGGAACTGAATGCTCCTCAGGTTTCCGTGTGGGTATCATAGACGCTTGGCAGCGGCTGTAGCTATTGAAATTAAACGACAACACGCCTAGAAATGTGTTATTATCTTACAAATTATGTATTCTTAAAAATATAAGTGAAAGGTTTTAATGAGATTTATTGTGTCCCCATACCTTTCATTATTGTATGTGTCTGTATCTCTTATAACAGGATAGTGTAACTTCCGCTTTGTTAGTAGGGATGTGCGTTTCGGGTTTCAGAATTTCGGAACTTTCACGAAATTTCCCGATTCGTGTCTTCGGATTCGGTCGAATTTCCGAATCGGGTCGGACCCGAAAACCGACAGATCCGAAAAGTTTTCCGAGTCGAAACGAAAAATTTTCGGATTTTTCGAATGGACTTGAAATGTGTCAAATCGAAATTTATTTTTGCTCTATTCATGATTTCGGTTCCATTCGTGATTTCGGTTCCATTTCGGTAATTCTGGAAATCGTATATTTAACTATTATCGGTTATATCGCTGATTCTGTAAATTTTGTATTTGTAAATGCTATCACTTGTTTCTTGTGGCATTCGAGTCAGTTTAGCGTTTTTTAAATCTTTTGTTCATTTTTTTTGTTCCTTGGCTTTCATACCATTTTAATATGATTAAATAAAGTTGTGAAATGTATATTCATAAGAAAAAAAGGATCTTTATTTAATAAAAAAAACATGATAGAATCGCCAGAATTATCATAGACACTTTGAAACGAGGAGAACAGACGTTCCGAAAAAACGAAAATTTCCGAAATTTCCGAAAAGTCGATACAAAAAACGAGCAAAGTGACCCGAAAACACGAAAAATGGTCGATATTCCGAAAAAAAAATGTACACGAAAAACGAGCCGAACCGAATCGAAACAGAAATCGGTCGAAATGAGCCGAATCGAAAATTTTAAACATCCGAACAAATTGAACCGAATCGAACCGAAAAAAAATTGGTGCACAAGTCTATTTGTTAGACAAACTGAACTACCGTGTCACAAAAATTATACCTGTCTAAAAAGTATGTCACCAATGTGAAAAGTTTGGAAAGCTGTGGTTTATACATTCACCTCTCCCTATGCAGCTGCTTTTGATAAACTTTATTCAATAGTGTTTCAGAGAGAGTAGATTGCAATAATCTTAAAACACCGTATAATGAAAGTTTCATTTTTCTATTCACCATTAATCCATTAATACAATGGTGGTTTTAAGTTCATTTTTTAAATCCGAGTACTTTTATTTCAGTTTTTTGCTTAATTCCAGTATATTATAATGTTAAGTGCATGGCATTTTAAACAACAGGAGGGCCATGTAATTAGATCACAAGGAATATAAATTAGACTATATAATAACTGAGCTTAAATGTCATAAAACAGTTTCAGATTTGAAAGAGCTTTATAAGATTACTTCCATAATGTTACTCATATATTAATTTAATTAATGCCAGGAAATAGAGTTCTTTTTTACCCTTGAATAACTGAAAAGGCTGTTGATAGCCTCTGTCCAATTGTTCTTATTATTTTTTTCTTTTTGTGGGTGATTTTACTTACCTTTGCTCCCTTGCCCGCGTAGAGCCTTCTGTTCCGCTCAGGGACTCCCGAACCCACAATTCCCTGAAGCGTCTCTGCATAATTTGTGCTCATACGCATCTTGCGTAGTGTAAAGTCCGCAGATTGTGCAGCACTACGGGACTGGCACACTTTATGTACGCATGTTCCATAGCACCTGCACATATTAATGGGTCAAATCCAATTCATTGACTGCTTCTCGGAGACCACTTGCTACTGTAATTGTTGTGATTTTACTTACCTTTGCTCCTTTGCCCGCGTAGAGCCTTCTGTTCTGCTCAGGGACTCCCGAACCCACAATTCCCTGAAGCGTCTCTGCATAATTTGTGCTCATACGCATCTTGCGTAGTGTAAGTTCCGCAGATTGTGCAGCACTACGGGACTTGCACACTTTATGTACGCATGTTCCATAGCACCTGCACATATTAATGGGTCAAATCCAATTCATTGACTGCTTCTCGGAGACCACTTGCTACTGTAATTGTTGTCAGAGTGATGCCGGCACGCTGTCTGTGTGCCAAAGTCACTACTGACCGATCTGGTGACAGAGCAGCTGGGAAATTCAATGTTCCAGATTTTGGTGACGCTAGGTGTGGAGGAGAACACTCCTCAACTTCACCGAGTGCTTTCACCAGAAGAGGGGAGAAGGGGGCACTCCTCACATCCTGACCACTTGAAAATTATAAAGTTGTCAGGATGAGTATCGTGTCCTTTTAAAGGAACAATCTGGGCAAAATTTGACCACTCCCCCATATTTCCCTTTAAATAGTTATCGCTGACAGCATCTGCAAAATAGCTTTTCTTTTAAGATTTGTTTTACTTGAAAATACTTACGTTTTGTCCTGCAGCTCTGGCTCCTCCACTACTACCACTCCAGGGCTTTCAAATGCAGAAGTCCCTGGAGCTTCTCATGTAAACTGCGTAGCTTATGTAACTTTCATACATAGCTACGCAAATTGCATATCTTGCTTAATTTTAGCCCAAGGTACTCAAGCGACTGCTGTCCCTCTGAGCATGTGTTTCTGCGAGCATTAGTTGAGACAGCACGCAGTGCAAGTTGCATAGGAGTACAAATTGCATTCGATTGCTGCAGGGACGTCTGGGTTTTTAATAGAATATCCCTTTAACAACACCATAGACTCTAATGACTCTAAAGTCATTTATTTAACCTGTAACAGAACTAGAACTAAAATAATTTAACCTTATAGTTTTACCATTGTCTGTTTGAAAGTATCCACTGCTGTTTTTACATTTCTGCACTGTTTGTGTTTAGCTCTAATTATTTTATTTTATTTTCCTCTTATTTGTTTATGGAACCCACACATATTTATACCCTGGTTTTCTCACCATTAAAAGGAGTTTCTAGAGATACTATTATTTTCATCATATCGAATAATTTACTATGAAATAAGATGAAAAATTTGAACAAAATTTTTTTTTCGAACTTTGAACCCCCAAAATCTACAGCCGCCAAAAAAATCCCCGGCTAAATAGTTTTGAAATTTTGTCCTAAGTTTAGAAATACAAATGTTTACATGTTTTTTGCTTTTTAACCCCTACACTGCTGAGCCATTTCACCTGTGTGTGCTAGGCTCATTGTGACCATTTTGTGCTCAACATGTCTAAACGTGATTTGAAGTCATGTTTTATTATATGACACAGAAAAAAAGAAAAAAAAAAACAGGTTATAATTTTTTTTATTTTAATTAATTTTTTTTTTTTTATACCAAACTTGCTCTGGCCGCCTTTCCAATGATATCAAACATGACCCTCTAGCTGCCACCGATCGGGAGATACCTATTTTTCCACCATAGGGATTTCCATAGGCTAGGGGGTTAATTGTCCGACCCACGTCATCGTGCAGAAGCAAGATAACGTCAGTGGGTGGAGAGGCCCGAAGCCTTGGCTGACATCTAAAATGTCAGTCACCACTGAGAGAAGTCCGCGATCCAGTGCCGGGCGGTTAAGTGTTCTTAGGACATACCTGGTACGCCATTGGTCCTTAAGGGGTTAATACAGTATTTTAAAAATGTTTTCTGCCACATCAAGCTATTTCTTATTACCTTCTCAAATATTGTTTAATTTATATATATATATATCTATATAAATAAAAAATCCACAGGGAAGGACGCACTCCAGGATTTAGAAAATAAAGTAAAAAATTATGCTTTATTGAAGATTCATTAAAAAGTGCCCAATAGCACTGACCAACGGTTCGGCCCAATCAGGGGCCTTTATCAAGGTATATATATATATATATATATCTCGAATTTATATATATATATATATATATATATATTTCATAGATAACCGCTATGAAAATCAGAAATCTATGGAGATTTGCATTTATAGATGGAGTACACACTCACTGAAATGCTCAAGATCCCAAGCATTCTCGATTTAAAGTTTTCTGGTATTTGGATCTCGCCAGGATTCTATAAACCTGGGGTGGAGTGGGAACATGGCAAGGGGGCTGCAATGGGCACTCTGCACAGCACAGCAAGAGAAGTGCGGGACATGCTGTGCAATACCAACTATGGGCATACCGAGCAGTGGCTACGTGCTTCTTGCTGGCATTGTGTAACCTATCCCACCCTAGTGCTGCACAACGTGTCCCAGTGCATCCTTTGCTGGTGCTGCAGATCACACTGGAACACTGGACCAAAAGAGGGCCCAGAAGGAGCGTAACTAAAAACTATGTCCAGAAGACTCAAAAACTGGCACTTTTCAGAGTCTTACAAATCTCAGAATTTCTGTTAACAGATGACCAACCTGTAAATATATAAAACTGTGAAAAAATACACTACATACCCTCTTTTTTGTCTTCTTGTGCAATCTTTACTTTTGTGTCTGTAATATCCTTAAATGAGGCCAGAAAAAGAACCACATCTCCTTTTTCATTCTTTATAGGAACAATGTCCAGTAGGCACCAGAATGATGTACCTAAAAGTGAAAAAAAAGTATGTTTAATTCAAGCACTGGATTGTAGCAGAAAAAGTACAAATCCAAATTCTAAGAGCTGCAAGTAATGTAATTTCAACCAAATCTTATTGGAAAGGTCAATAGTCGGAAAACCACAGCTGTTCAGCAAATGCAAATCTTCTTGTCTCATCGGATAGAGCTTAGCAGTGCTCCTCTTTGTGGAAGTAAAGCATTGATTTAAATGCAAAATTTATAGACTGAAATCATTAACATGGTTTAATGAAGCTTCTCATTTTTTTCTTTAAATCACAGCTTTTCTTTGAAGCATTTCACTGATCGTAGTTCACATCATTTCAATGTAATTTTTCCCAGTAAGTTGAAT
This sequence comes from Leptobrachium leishanense, assembly GCA_009667805.1. Lineage (NCBI taxonomy): Eukaryota > Metazoa > Chordata > Amphibia > Anura > Megophryidae > Leptobrachium > Leptobrachium leishanense. The sequence goes on along the minus strand of CM019067.1, from coordinate 286,152,605 downwards.
GACATCTGACGTTTTCTATTTATTTTAGTGCAAGATCTTCTAGATTAATTATAAAGGTTTCCTCATCTCTATCATCCCATTGCTCAAGACTTAATGTCCAATATACTTGTGTAACTGATTCAAATAAACCTGCACTAATTTGATTCTTATTTAAAACAGACACTTTGGGATTGATTCACTAAACACCAAGTAATAGAAGAGTTAGTGCAAAGTGGCTATTGGAGCTAAGTTGGCCCAGCTTGTTCATGGTTTGGCTAATCATACATGGGGCAGTTGGCTAAAGAAAACATTTTTTAAGAGAGGTTTTTACAACATATTTTGTTCAAAATAGTTTTTTTTAGATGTTAGCATAGTTAAGTTAGATAAAATAAAAATAACTGAAAGACGGAAAGATACTCTAAGATAAAAAAGGTGGAAGCATAAGACTTAACATTAACTCCTCCTGACCATCCAGAACGCCCCTTTACATCAGAGCCAGTGCTTCCCAACCCTGGTCAATAGGTATCCTTAAGAGGCCAGGTTTGCCAGATATTGTCACAGGGTGGGATAGTTGGAGCCGCATAACCCAGGCAGTACAAAGGGTCTGAAGCGAGATACAATCCAGAAGGGAAAGTCTATAATGGTCCGGGTCGGGGCAGGCGGTATGGAGTGGAGGTCAGACAAGCCAAGGAACTGGTACATAGTATCCTCTCTGTGTGCCATAGAGGCTTCTATGTGTAACAACGCTGTTGTGAGGTGAGAATGCCCTGCTAAGAATTATATAGGCAGGTTATGCAGCCACAGCTGCAGTCAGACATACTTGAACCCTCCATCGGCTACTGAGGGGAGGAGGCCTCCTGACACATCATAGGGAATTCCGAGTCCCTGTTGCCATCTTGACTCCATATCTCTAGCCAGGCAAAGATACATCATGACCAGGAAGCTCGGCCACTGCCTGAGGGGGGACCCAGCAGTCGGGTCCATAGTGCAGGCCATCTACTACTGGCCAGAAAGGGAGAGCGGACTGGTGCTGGGACCCAGGTACCCCCAGGTTAGTGTAGCTGGCACAATCCTCGGGGCCATCGGAAGCCGCAGGTGGCATCCGGTAAACACAGGAGGTGGCTTTCATGGCTACGGGCCATGTCAGATATCTGAACTACAGCACAGTTGATTTGTTTTGTTGCTCAGTGATTGCAGTATTCAGTCTGCATTTCCCCAAGGGAATCCCTAAAATCTGGCCTGTTAGGGGTACTTGAGGGCCTGAGTTGGGAACCACTGCATTAGAGTTAGGGATGTGCGTTTCGGGTTTCGGAATTTCGGAATTTTCACGAAATTTCCCGATTCGTGTCTTGGGATTCGGTCGATTTTCCGAATCGGATCGGACCCGAAAACCGACAGATCCGAAAAGTTTTCCGAGCCGAAACGAAAGATTTTCGGAGTTTTCGAATGGACTTGAAATGTGTCAAATCTAAATTTATTTTCGCTCTATTCATGATTTTATGTTCCATTCGTGATTTCGGTTCCATTTCGGTAATTCTGGACATCGTATATTTAACTATTATCGGTTATATCACTGATTCTGTAAATTTTGTATTTGTAAATGTGTATTTTTGATCAACTATTTTTCCGTTTTAAAACCTTTTGTTCTGGTTTTTATTTTTAAAGTCAGACCATTTGGGTCAGTTTAGCGTTTTTTAAATCGTTTTGTTCATTTTTTTGTTCCTAGGCTTTCATAACATTTTAATATGATTAAATAAAGTTGTGAAATGTATATTCATAAGAAAAAAAGGATCTTTATTTAATAAAAAAAAAACACGATAGAATCGCCAGAATTATCGTATCGACAGAATGAATTATCGGATCCGAAAAACAAACCAAAAATTTATTATAAAAAAATATATAAAGTATAAAAAAAGTAAACCATAGTAGTTTACGTCAAAACGAATAGAGTTAGACACTTTGAAACGAGGAGAACAGACGTTCCGAAAAAAACGAAAATTTCCGAAATCACGAAAAGTCGATACAAAAACGAGCAAAGTGACCCGAAAACACGAAAAATGGTCGATATTCGGAAAAAAAAATGTACACGAAAAACGAGTCGAAGCGAATCGAATCGAAACAGAAATTGGTCGAAACGAGCCGAATCGAAAATTTTAAACATCCGAACGAATTGAACCGAATCGAACCGAAAAAAAAATCGGTGCACAAGTCTAATTAGAGTATCTTTAAAAACTCATTATTATTCCTGTGCTAAGGTCTCCCTTCATTCTTTTTTAGTCAGACAGCATGCTTATTGCTTGTGGGCTGACCATTCCCTTGAGAGGTATTGGCTAGGCAGGAATGTATACAAGCTCTATATTGCTGCACAAGGCCCCAGAAAGGCTGTTGAGAGCACACTAGTTGCCAGATTCCAGGTGGAGATGGAGAACAGCCTTTCATTTTGAAAGGTTGAATTAGATACCTGCTAGAAGGGTTGGAACTTGTCCTCAGCTCATCATGATCATTTAAAATGCATTATTGTGCTAGTTATGGTGGCTAAAGTTTCCCTTTAAGACCCATCATAAGTGCAGGAATTTATACACTGATCTGCCACAGCATTAAAAACACCTGCCAAATATCATATAGGTCCTCCTCGTGTTGCCAGTACAGCCCTGTTGCAGCAAGGAATGGACTCCACAAGACCTCTGAACATGTCCTGTGGTATCTGGAACAAGACATTAGCAGCAGAACAAAATATATACACTTACTGTCTATGTGGACAAATCCCAATAGTCCCAACATTTCGTTATTAACCACATACCTCACTATTTGGTCAATGCCTAGAAATGTAAATTTCCAAGTTCCAATTTTCAGGTCTTCCACAGTCTGTGTTAAGGCACAGTTTTATCTCTATGACTCACATAGGGCTAGATTACATACTGAACACTGATTATAGCATATGTAAGCGTTAACATCAGTATAAGTGACTTTAACGCATGCCCCTGATTACATCCCTTACGATAAACCCAGTAGAAATCTGTTTTGCATCAATGATTGAGCTAGCTTGTGCGAGATTACTGTACTTTGTTGCATCCTATTCTTAACATGGGAAGCACAATCAGTAATTAGCATTAGGACTTTGTAATACCTTATTTATTTACCTTATTTAACCCCCTAGTGACCGGGTGGTTTTACACAAATCCGTCCTTTAGTGACCGCTGCTGTTTTTACGTTTCTGCGCTGTTAGTGTTTAGGTCAAATTTTCCTCTTACTCGTTTATTCAACCCACACATATTATACACCCTTTTTTCCGCCATTAAATGGACTTTCTAGCAATACCATTATTTCCATCATATCAAATAATTTACTATAAAAAAAATATGAAATATGATGAAAAAATTGTAAAAACACACTTTTTCGTAATTCAATCCCCAAAATCTACAACCACCAAAAAAGACCCCAGCTAAATAGGTTCAAAATTTTGTCCTGAGACTAGAAATACTCAATTTTTACATGTTTTTGCTTTTTAACCCCTTCACTGCTGAGCCAGTTCACCTATGTGCGCTGCGCTCATTCTGACCATTTTGTGCTAATTATTTTGAGATGACAGCCTAGGTCCTATTTAATTAACCCCCCCAGACAAAAAAAACTTTTAAAAAAAATAAAAATTTTTATTTCATTTAATTTTTTTATTATTATTTTTTTATTTTTTTATTTATTTTTATTTTTCTTGAAACCAAACCTGGTCATGTTTGGTATCATTGGAAAGGCCATGATCAGGCCTTTCAAATGATGTCAAATATGACCATCTAGCTACCATGGATCGGGATACATGGCATCTAGATGGTTAACTGACCCACTGACATCCTCACACATATGGTGAGGTTGTCAGTGGGTGGGGGGACCTGGAGGCTTGGCTGACATCCAAGATGTCAGCCCCCCTCCAGGTTCGAATCACGTTTTGGTGAAACACGATTCGGCGGCGAAATCGTTAATGACTCTCTCCTTTCCAGCGGTGCAAAAAGCATCTCCCTAGCTTCAATGGTTGGGGAGATAGAGGGCTACAAAGGAGCCCCCCTCCCCTCCATTGATTTGCATGGGGGCGCCTGCTGATGATGTCACCACACAGCGTGGCGACGTCATCAACCTCGCCTGCCCATGTAAATCACATGGGCAGGCTTCCTCCCTGCCAGATCGCCGAGGGATCCAGCGAGGGAGGTAAGTATCGGGCGGGAGGGGGGTTAGGCGCCGCTGACGTACCCTGTACGTCCGCGGGTCTAAGGGAGACCCGTGGACAGGACGTACAGGGTACGTCAGCGGTCCTTAAGGGGTTAATTAAGTCTAATTAATGCACCAACGTGCTAAACTAATTTTTACCGTTACCTAAAAGCTAGTGCTAAATGATACCGCTTTTGCAGAATCAATTAGCACCACCTAACCCCCCAATAAATCCGATACTCACTTCTTGCTGCCGTGAGCCGAGTGAGACTGGGGACAAATAGTCCCCAGGGTCCTTTTGCATCACACCACATCATTGAGCGATCTTGCACAGGGCTCGTAGGTCAAGCTGCACAACCCTTCATGAAGTCTGATGGACTCCAGGAGGCTACCGCGAGTATCACTGAGGGTAGCGCCTCTTCCAGGGCAAGGTGCTGAAGTAGTGCCTGCCCTGGAATCAAACGCGAAAATGAGGATGCTAAGGGGAAACCTGTAGGCTTGTAATCTGGCCCATAGTCTTTTGTAACATACATCGTCTTCTCTGGAAAGCCTTATCCTTAAATTTTGATCCATTTCATTAACCAAAAAGATGTTAGTGGTGATTTTTCCTAAAGATTTCTGTATTAGAGATCAGTGTTGCAGGGCTCTGTTTTTTTTAAATTCTTTTTATTCTTCTTCATTTTTTCCTTTATCGCTCTCTGACATTTCTACTATTCTTTTGTAACCTGTGGTTTTTACTTGTTTAATGTGGTTCCTAGGCAACAACCGGTATACAGTTTTGTAGGTCAAGCAGTATATTGAGGGCATTTAAAGTCTTTAGTTCCCTGTTGTTCATCGCATGCTATCACACTTCAAAAAAACATTGGTGTATGTCAGTTTCTGTACTAAACCTATGAAGCTAATAATGCTACTATTGTCCTCTTTGAACATAATTGCAATTTTCATGACACTATTTCAAAATAGCAGCAGACCCGCAGGAAAACACATGCCAACCCCATTTAAGAAATTACAGAGATAAATGAGTCCACTCAAGATCTAAAATTTTCCCTTGTCATTATTTGCTGGCCATGACCAAAGAAAGCAGTATTCACTTTATGGATGCCTGTGAATAATAATTATATTAATCTACTTTGAAAAATTTATGTCAAGTTGTGATTTGAAGGTATTTTGCCACAGCAAAACAAGACATTGCATTGTAAATGAGGTTATTACTTTAGTAATTTCCATCTGATTCTATCTCACTTTCTCCTATACAAACAAAAATTTAGATTTTCTTTTTAGTGCATCAAATTGAAATTGAAGAATATTTCAAATTCTTTGCTCATAGCTAAACATAAATATTTAGGCATGATCTGGTATGAATATAAGAGCAGATGGCTTTGATTAGTCACACCGTTATCATTGTATGACATGAAAGTGAGAGACAGTATCAGTTAGTGAATTCTTGTTCAAATACTATTGGGTGTTTTGAATGAACACGTCACACAAGTCAATGGGCCCTATTCTCTAGTGAACGCTAACTTTAGCATTTGGCTGTGTAAGCATTATTGTCAGGATAAGGTGACTTTAACGGATGCCCCCATATTACCTTCCTAACGGTACACCCGGCAGAAATCAGTTTGCGCATGGTGTTTGCTGTAGCTTACTGTACTTTACGCTCTCGATGATGATTATAGGGTGTGCAAACAGTAATTAGCGTTAGCACTTTGGAATGCCGATACTTATGCTAAGGCTAATTACCGCACCTAAAATTTAGCTACTGCTAGAAGATGGTGCTGATTCCGCTTTTGTAGAATCAAATAACACCAGGTAAAAACTCCCCCAATAATTCAGATACTCACCTCGCGATGAGAACGGTTGCCCCAATTTGCTGTTTCATGCCGCCTGGGGGAGGGTGAGACTTTGGGAAAAATAGTCCCTAGCCTCCCTCTGCGATCACTCTGCGGCCCTGCACAATCCTTTGGCCCGGCAGCACCACCCTCAATGGAGTCCTACCGCAAGTATCCCCCAGGGTAACGCTGCTGATTTAGTGCCTGCCCCAGAATATGGTACTAAAATTGGGACGCTACGGGGAAACCTGCAGGGCCAGGTTTTCCCCGTTAGTGTCCCTATTTTAGTGCCACTTAAGGAATAGGGCCCTATATCTTCAGGGTGCATTTGTTTGCTTGCTACCTAACTAAACATTAACGCCTCTCCCTCTCTATCTTTTTGTTCCATCATTATCAAGCTGAACAGATGCATACATTTGTAAGTTACTTTGTATCAATAAATAAACCTTATTTTTTTTAAATAAGATATCAGATGTGTGTTATTTTTGGTGGCACAATAGTAAACATTCTGTATATACTGTGTGTGTGTGAAAAGCCGGAAATTATATCAGATGATACACTGGTCCAGACAAAGTCACGAATAGAAAATGTTCTACAGAAGTTTAGTCTTTAAATGCAATATATTGACCTTTTTGTTCTAGAAAGGATGTCTTCAGTTTGCAAACAAACAATAATAAACAATCAAACAACACATTTCTTTGTCAAGTCTCAACTGGATACCTCTATTTCCCACCGATCGTGAATAGAATATTTGAAGAAGATATCTTTAAACAACATTAAAGGAAAAATATTTTTTTCAGTCTATTTTAGAGGCTTACATATCATGTATTGAACAATAGTTAGTAAAAAAATAATCTTATTTGTGAGCATGATCCAACCCTGAACCCTTTCAGTGCTGAACCTTTTCAAACTGTAGTTTAGTACAGTTACTTTAATTTCTTGAATTACTAAATTATTGAATAATGTAACCAAAATAAAGAAAAAAAAGCCATACATTTTTGAGCCATTTTTGATCTTGTCCATCTAAGACAGCACCGTAGAAGCCAAGAGGGGTTATGGGGTGGAACAAAATACCTATCCTTCCATTTTTCACCATGTGCATATGTTGCTCTAGAAGTACAGATAGAAATGATAATATGTGGATGACACTTTCCTTCCGAAGTCAGTATGCTGAACCAGTTGGCCATAGAGGAGGTCAAATATTCACTCAGAAATAAAGCCCCGTCCCCAGCCTACGTGATTTCAGAGATTTTCTTCAAAGACTGTTTTCTGTTACTGTCCCAGATCATGCCATGCTATAGTGTAATGCCGCATACACAGAGAGAAAGTCTACACTGTGCCTCAGAAAAATGTTATTATCCACAATCCTATTACAAGAGAAACAAGGTGGCGAGGAATGCAAGGAATGCAGAGGATGTTTTGAACTTAATTGGTTAAAATAACTTCAATCTGCAATAAAATGTGTTCATTTATTATCTCCTTAAGACCTGTATCAGAAGAGTGCGCTACGTACTGAAGCACTTCCTGACGTCCATTGGAGCAGTGGCGTCACTAGGGTTGGTGTCACCCGGTGCGTTAACTCATGATGTCACCCCCCCCCGAGATTTACGTTTTTTGTTTTTTTTAACTACTCTTACTCATAAAGCAGTACTCCCATATAATACTGAATGCTCATAATACACGGCACACATTACTGTGAGGTTTATTGCTGTGCAGCTCTCTCATATACTCACACACAAATTTTGGTGAACTGCCAGCAAGTACGGTGCCTGTTCGACGGCAGTGAAAGTCCCCATAGAGAAGTAATGGTAAATCTGTTCAGAGACACTGAACAGCAGAGAAATGTCCTGATGTTCAGTGGTTTCATTAGACAGGTTTATTCAGGCAAACACCATCAGGGCTATTCAAAAAGAGGTGAAAACCTTGAGAATTGCCAGGAGAATGAACAATCTAGACCAAATAGCCAATTTGGAAAGTGAGATAAATGGGAGAATTTTTCTGGTTTGACTATTTTGGCCTAGAATTTTCAATTCTACAGTTATTCTCAAGGTTTTCACCCTTCTCTGAATAACCCTGCATAGGTTTCAATGTTAAAAATATTCCTGTTTTTACCCAATATCTAATAAAACATTTATTCCATTAATCTGTAGTAAAAAGTATCTTTTAGAGATGTGCGTTTCGTTTCAGACTGATTTGTTTTTTTTCACGAATAGGCCCGATTCGGTGATTCGGATTCGGACGATTTTCTGAATCGGATCGGATCTGAAAACATCCGCAACGAAACGATTTCTGATCCGAAACGAAAAATTTTCGGAATCGGAAATCATTTTCGCTCAATTAGTAATTTTCGGTTCCACTTCAGTAATTTTCAAAAAATGCTTCAACCCTGCACTCTTCCACAATACCTCAGAGGTGTTATGGTGTGAAGGCACAAGCTGGCACCAAAGGCCCAATATTTGGGTGCACTGATCCATGTACCGGATGCATACAGGGCAGCCATCAGAAATGGCAAAACATTTCCCACACTGAATACACGAAAATGTCCGGAATCACGAAAAAAAAGTCGATATGAAAATCTCCGATTTCACGAAAAAAAAGTCGATACGAAAAACGAGCCGAAACAAAAATCGTCCGAAACGATCCAAAATAAAAATTGTCGAATAACGAACGAAACTAACTGAAACGAAAAAACAAATTGGTGCAAATCCCTAGCCTATTGTTGATTTTTTTTCTTAGTATCTATTACCCATTTTTTAAAAAAAAAATAGATTTTTTTTTTCTTTCTAATAGCGTTTTTTTCTGTAACAGCCCTTTTTATTATCATTCATAGGATCTTATATGTTAATTCCAGACATTTTCGTTAAGTAGTTTTTTTGAAAACAGCAGGGGACGGGTTCGTGTTGGCATTCGGTGGCTGATTCCCTGCACTTCAGGGACCCTGCGGTGAATTCTCCAGGGAAATTTGATTCCCCGATGTGCAGGGAACAACAGAACACTGAAATGTCTGCGTCATTTCGGTGCTCTGGGAATATCCCCTTTAGTGGTGTTTTTTTTGTTGCCCCCTGGAAAGTGCCAGCCTTGGCCTTGCCTACCCAGGACATACTTGAAAATGAGAGAATTCTCAATGTATCCTTCCTGGTAAAATAGTTTTGTGTATAAAAAAAACAAAACACTTTTGTTTAGGGTGGTGTCACCCGGTACGGGCCGCACGCCCGCCCCCACCCCCACCTAGCGACGCTAGTGCGTTGCAGCATTGTGACGTTTTGATGGGGCTGCACGGTGTAGTGCGTTTGAGATTTGTGAGCTACAATGGACATGCTGAAAACCTCCCCATCGAAAAGTTAAGATGCTCATTCGACGGGGCTGCAAAGCGCAATCCTCCATAGGAGGATCAAGTTTTGCAGCACCGAGCGTACTAACTGTGCTCAGCGAGGTGGCCACATGGGCATCAGAGTGGAAGGAACATCCACTCTCACGGACATTCCTTCAGCTCTAAAGAAGCACTCATGTGACACCAGCCTAAGAATTAACAGCCGAATTGGCCCCGAATTGACTCAAACGGTGAAATTCACTGTTCGGTGCCATTTCAGGCCAATTCGTCTATTCACCAAGCTGACAAATACTACGGTGCAATTCGTTGCAATTCAGTGGCGTTTGGCGGCACCGAAATTGTCCCATAGAAGACTATCATGTATTCTATTCACATGACGCCAAATCTCACCGAAATTCCGTCGAAAAGTCCTGATTTTCGGTGTTTCAGCTTAAAAGATTAAACAAATTAATTCCATAGGTTTCAATGTAAAATTAATGCCTTCTTTAGAAAAAAAAATAAGACTGTTGATTCTTTAAATTTTTTGCAAAAACCCTTTTAAGTTTTTTTATTTTTTAGAATATCTTATTGTGTTTTTGATGACATTTTGTTTCTTATCTATTAAAAGATTTTTTTAAATTTTGTAACAGACCTTTATTTGGACACATTTTATTGATTTATACTCTTATTAGGAGAACAGGAGTCTTTCATTTTTCGCAGATGCTAATTCAGCAGTTATCAGTGCAATTCAGCAGTGTTCGCTGACATCCGATAACTGCTTCCGCGACTCCAATTTCGGCAGAAAATGGTGACAATTCACTAATAGTGGATTCACTGTATTTTCGATGAAATGGAGTTGCTGAAATGCAGCAAATTTCAGTGAAACACAAAGCACTGAGGTTGCACGCAATATAAACTAATATTTTCTGCATTTATCTTATATAAGTCATGTAAACGCTGCATTGACAAAGACATAGATATATCTTAAATCTGTATAGTTATTATTAATGGGACATAATATCTCCATTTACCAAGTGCAATCTCATCTTAGATGAATCAATGCTGTTATATTCATTAAAAAGGACAATGCATACTCTTCTTCCTGTGAGAGGACCTCCACTGCCCTGATCTTTATATGCCGTAGAAAAAAACAAAATAATGGTTGTCATAATAATTTTCTGACAAAAAATAGGGATGTCAGTATAATTTAATTTAGTTACCCTTGTCATGTGTACCCAGGGATTGAGCCCTATGACAAAAAGCAGAAAAGGAAGACTGGTATGAAATTGTTTGAATTTATGGAAATGAGTAACCTGGCATGGCACCTTATACTTACATAGTTACATAGGCCGAAAAAAAAAGACATGCGTCCATCGTGTTCAGCCTGTCACACATCACTTACTGCTGTTGATTCAAAAATAAGGCAAAAAAATCTAAGTCTAAAGCTGGCACGTCCCGCGTTGGAGTGCCCATGTCCTGGCGGCCGGCAGCACCTTCCTCGCTGCTCGCTGGCTGGCCGCAGAGTGAAGTAGCAGAGGGTCGCAGTCATGGGTCACTGACGCGGGGAGGTGCGGTTTGACGATGCAACGCCCGCCGAGTTTAAAACCAGATATCTGAGCACTGGTTCTTTGGTGATTTATAGGTCTTCTGCTCACTCGTGTATAACTCAGTCTTGAATAATGACTCTCCTGGCTCGTAACTGTTTGGCTCCTCAGTGACAACCTGATCTGGCATCTGACTTCTGGCAATCCTCTGACTACCCGATCTGACTCATGACCCCTGGCACTTGACTGACTCCCTGATCTGGCATCTGCCCCCTGGCATATCTCTGATGACCCGACTAGTATTAACCCCTGGTATCTGGCTCACAAGCAACCCTGGTATCTGGCTTACGAGCAATCCCTGGTATCTGGCTAATGAGCAACCATAGTATCTGGCTTAAGAGTAACCCCTGGTATCTGGCTCACAAGCAACCCCGATATCTGGCTCACAAACAACATCTGTATTAACCCCTGGTGTCTGTTATTCTGTTGATGTATAGTAATAGGTAGATTTTACGCCCACTTAAAGGACCGGCTGTGCAGGACAGCTTGTTTGCGTACAGGGATCAGACATTACATATCTAGGAGGTACGTGAGAAAAGCACTCGCCGAATATGCAACATAGTGGGAAAAAATATCTTGGCAGAATGGCAGACAGATTTCTCCTTGGATCAAGCAGCCATTAGCACATATTAAATCTCATAACCCTTAATATTCTGTTTTTGCAAGAAGCCATCCAGTCCCTGTTTAAAAGTCTGTATAGACTCGGACCCAACCACCACAACAGGCAGAGAATGCCACAGCTTTATTGTTTTTACTGTAAAACTATAAATCAAAAGAGGGAAGCTGCAACCAAATTGTGCCTGTGTATAGGCATGTTTACTTAGTGATCAAACCCTACCTTATAAGAAAATAAAAATCAAAGAATGAAAAAGGAAGACAGCGCAAAACTCTATACCCAATAAGTACGGGCTGTTTACCAACCCTCTCCCCTGTGCCTTTCCCCTTCCCTCGACTCTATAAATTCTGCTTGCTTTTCTAATTACTTAATCTGATTATTTAACTACACAGTCCAAGCATAGTATACATGTTGTGAATAAGCTGTCTGTAGTATCAGTGTCACTGCTATCTGGTTAGTAGTAGGGATGAGCTGTTCGGGTTCAGACGGTTCGGAGTTCGACCCGAACTTTGGCAGTTCGAAAGTTCACAAATTTCGAATTTTTTGGGTGTGTTCGGTTCGGGTTCGAAAAAAAAAAGAAATTTTGAAAAAAGTATAGAAAATGCTTAAAAAAATACTAAAAAATCTAGAAATAAAAAGACTCTTTACTGCAGAATATTATAAGCAACAGTTTATTAGATATTGAATTAAAAACTAATGTGTACGTGGAAAGATTATCAACTCTAAATGACCTCTGTTCACAAACGGGCATAACACCAGGTGTTTTTAGTCTGGTAATCAATTTGATACATTGTACAACATACTGAGGGTGGGGTGGTGTCTGCTTCTGATTGGGATTTGAGAATTAATTTCCCTAAAACATCCTAATATGCTGCATTTAACTGGTGTTTGAAAAAAATCTAAAGCAATGTTATTTTTCACCTCGGGATTAAACATTCACAGGGTTATTCAGAGAGCGTTGAAAATCAGGTGAATAACTGGAGAAGTGAAAATTCTAGGTCAAAATATAGCCAAACCAGAAAAATTCTCCCGTTTATCTCACTTTCCAAATCGGCTATTTGGTCTAGATTGTTCTCTTCTCTTGCCAGTTCTCCTGGCTTTCACCTCTCTCTCAGGGTTGTTCAGAGAAAGGTGAAAACCAGGAGAATGGCAGGAAAAGAGAACAATCTGGACCAAATAGCCGATTTGGAAAGTGAGATAAGGCTAGGGTCAGACTAACGCATTTTTCGCAGTGACCGTCAAAAAGTGCGTCTGAACGCATTGCCGTATTTTTTCACGGATTGCGCGAAAACGGTCATACGATGCGCATTTTTGTGTGTGATTTTTTACGGATCCAAACCAGGAAACTTTGGGTGTCTGGACGTTATGTTGGCCGGACATGAGCAGGGTCTGACGTCTCCAAATCACGCACACACGCTGCTAGTGGACGCAGCGCACTCTGTACGTCCGTACTAGCGGTTCTGCGTTCTCAAAAAAATTAGTTCATTTTCCACTTGCGTTGCGCAGCCGGACTTTCGTGCGACCGTACTTCGTATATTGGCCGTCATTGCCCGTCATTTGCTGCTAGTGTGGCCGTGATTAAGTGCGCCTAAACGCACGTTTAAAATTCGCTAGGCTGACCCTAGCCTAAATGGGAGAATTTTTCTGGTTTGGCTATTTTGACCTAGAATTTTCCATTCTCCAGTCATTCTCCTGCTCTTCACTGCTCTCTGAATAACCCTGACAGGGTTATTCAGAGAAAGGTGAAACTCAGGAGAATGACTGGAGAATGGAAAATTCTAGGTCAAAATAGCCGAACCAGAAAAATTCTCCCATTTATCTCACTTTCCAAATCGGCTTTTTGGTCTAGAAGTTTCCATTCTCCTGCTTTTCACCGCCAAAAAAATCAGTAAACTTTTTCTGCGTGTATGAAAATGTCTCCTCTGTTCATACAGACTGCCGCCCCAAGCAGTTGTTTATGGATAGATTAAAGGAAAAGCATTTACCGTCATTTGAAATGTAATTTTTTGGTTTTTACATATTTCTATACATCCTAGAAATCCGCCACTTCACGGGCAGGTTATGGGGACCTCCTAGGCACGATATTTGAAGGAATTTTTCATTTTTATTTTTAACCCTTATTTCATGGAAAACTCACTGTCCCTTTAAAAATGTTTTTTTTAAAAACTTTTTGTCCTTGTTTCCTGTCCCCCAGGGCACTACCCGGACCCCCATACACCTTTTATGGCAAATATGTAGCATATATGCCCTCTTGGAGGGCACTCCAAAAAACCGAATTTTCAGCCCCATTGACTTGCATGGGGGTTCGGGTTCGGTCCCGAACAAATGGGAAGTTCGGGTTCGGGCTCGAACCGAACTCGGGGAGTGTTCGGCTCATCCCTAGTTAGTAGTCATTAGTCCCATTCAATTAGACAGAATTTGAAGTGACAAGATCCGCATTCAAAAACCAAAAATACTACTTTTTTTGGTCTGATCAAAGAGTTTACTGCAGTTTTTGTAAAGATCTTTACATGCAGATTTAAGACTTGAATTAATTAATTCCAATAGATGAAATCAGCACCTTTTCCGTCCAAATTTTGGCCAATTTTTCAGTTTGGGAGATTCAAATTCACGCTTAACAGCATTTTGATTTCCATTAAACATTTGGCTCAAATACTGACAATACTTTAAAATGGAAATATCAGCTATATTGATTTAATTCAAAATAATCGGCATGCCACTTTTCAACAAAATAAAATTGCTGAAGGGCTTCGATAAATGTATTTTCAGGCAGGGAAAGAAAGGGAATAAAATGCAAATCTTTCTTCGAACGTCAGATTTTTCTAATACCTATGTTCAAAAACAAAAATCTGGATGACGAAAGCCAAAAATATGCTTTTTCAGGTGGTTTACTGGCCTGCTTTTTTTCAGCCCGGCATGATTTTTCACATTTTGGATCTGGATGATTTTTCAATTGAATCATCCAATATTTTGAAAACAATATACTCTAAAAATAGCCTATACTTCCCCCCCCAAAAAAATAATCTAATAGAATTAAACCAAGCTCTAAATTTGAGGAATCTAAAGTTGAATATGTTTCTTAATGTTTATTTATTCTGATTAATGATGCTATGTATTAGTGTTTAAAATCTATTGGATTGAAACTAGCATTTGGATTACCCCTTTCATTACTAAGGACTGTAGTGTTGTTGTTTCCTTCTTTGAAGATATATTCAATAAATGTAAGTAACTATATTCTGAGGAAGTAACATCCGTTCTCCTTAATATTCTCTATCTTTTTATTTATAGATGTAATATCTGCTACTGTTAACTGAAAATTTGACCTTAACACTTTAGAGTTATAAGTGCGAGGTAATAGAATACCATACCACTAAAAACATATTGCTACAATAACTCTGTACTTTATCCTACAGCTTATAATGATTGCATTCTATTTTTATTTTATTCAATAATGCTTTCTTTCTGGTCAGAAAATATTCTGCAAGTCGTCTCAGGGAATGCTCTACTATTTGTTGTCAAAGAACTGGCAACATTATTTAAACATTTAACTATTTTGTTGTTACAATAGATTGAAGTGGTGGCTTTATAGTTTTATATGACGTTGAAGCATGAATATCGCTTTGTTTTGTAACTATAGTATTTTATAGCCATTCTACTGTATAGGGGAAGGGGAGCTGCAGCAGTTCTTAGACATGTAATATGTTCACACCAGCAGCAGACTCCACTATAGAGGCTAAGGAACAACAGCATAGATACAGGAACAGTAAAAGAAAGCAGGAAGCTGTAGTCAGTTGCTGTGCTGCAGCAGTGCTAGTTATTAGAGAGAGCAAATAGACCAGGGGTCAAGTCCAGGGGAATGCTTGAAAACTTAGTTCCTCCGCTGTATTTGCAGAGGGAACTGAGTTCCCATTGGTCCCACACACTTTAAAGCTTGTGACAATTTAAACAAGAAATACAACACAGCGCTAAAGAACCAAAGTCCACAAGATAGTAGGTTAGATACTTGATATGTCCATAAACAGTAATCCTTATCTTCAGGAGCAGATCCTGATCCTGATCCAAATCCTGATCTTCTTTAAAGGTACAGATGGAATTATGCTGCAGGAAAAAGCACAAAGAACCAGAATTGCGCAGTACGACGACACCAGATGTGGGATCAACTTGCATCAGTGTTAAACTCACATTTAGGGGAGCCCACAACCGGCTCTCAGGAATAGGGCGGACAGGGACTTATAACAGGCGCCCATAGACATAAACTGCACTCGGAGACTGGTGGCTGGATCCGATAGAGCTGCAGAAAAAGCCTTCTCTTGCTGGTCGATCCTGGAGAAGTGAACTGAAGGGTCTATGGGCGCCTGTTATAAGTCCCTGTCCGCCCTATTCCTGAGAGCCGGTTGTGGGCTCCCCTAAATGTGAGTTTAACACTGATGCAAGTTGATCCCACATCTGGTGTCGTCGTACTGCGCAATTCTGGTTCTTTGTGCTTTTTCCTGCAGCATAATTCCATCTGTACCTTTAAAGAAGATCAGGATTTGGATCAGGATCAGGATCTGCTCCTGAAGATAAGGATTACTGTTTATGGACATATCAAGTATCTAACCTACTATCTTGTGGACTTTGGTTCTTTAGCGCTGTGTTGTATTTCTTGTTTAAATTGTCACTGGGTATTTAGAGAAACCCCCGCACACAGCATTCAGCGAGTGGGATAGATACTTAATTCCGGTGGGCGCTTCACCCCTTCTCTTCCTACTTTAAAGCTTGTATTCAGGTGTTCAATCATATGTTTCCTTATTAAAATAATGAGTATAGCAGTCTGTAGTGACACCTTTTTTATTGGACTAACGTTACATTTAAAATACAAGCTTTCGAGAGTACTCCTCTCTTCTTCAGGTCTGGAAGCAATACTGAGCAAAATAATAGAATTAAACATTAAGGGCTCTATTACAATCCTAGCGTTATAACGTGGGTGCAAGGGAGGAAAAACTGCACCTGCAGTTTTCCCCCTTGCGCCCGCGTTTTAAAGCTGGATTACAATGCAGGCACAAAAAATGCTGCCTGCATTGTTTGCGGGCGTTAACCCCCGGGATGCTCGCGGCAGCACTGAGCGCAGCCACGAGCATCCACTCGATGGAGTCCATAGGACTCCATTGAGTTTCCCCCTGCCAGTCACATGACCAGCCGGATCTCGCCTCCGGCCGGTCGGCTAGTGATACGCAGCAAGAGACTGGGGGGACTTTTTCCCCCAGTCTATCCCTGCTCCCGCCGGCCGGAGGATGCGGTTGGAGCCGTGATCCTTGCCGCAGGACAGGAGGTCAGTATAGGATTGTTTTCTTGGGGTTTTTTATGGTGTTAATGGATTCTGCAGAAGCGGAATCTGTTAACACCAAGTCCTGGCTGTGGTTAACTTTCTGTTAACTGCGGCCAGACATTAATCAGTGCTAGTAGATTGTAATCCTAACGCTGATTAACACTTTGCGCTCCCCATGTTAAGCATAGGGAGCGCAAAGTATAGTAACCTCGCGCTGAAAAGCGCAAGATACCATTGGATTGTAATTTGCAGTAGATACCGCAGCTAACGTTAGTGCTCACGCAAGTGAGCGCTACCGTTAGCAACAAGAATGTAATAGGGCCCTAAGACATTAATCATGCACACGGGTGGCGGTGTTAGATGTTGTAAATCGCCAAATGGCATGGCCAGAGTGGGAAAAGAAAAAAGAGGAAAAAAAAACTAAAAGCCATTGATTAAATATAAAAATAAATATAGGATTTCTCATACACTTTTGCTAAAATCCATATATATATATATATATATAGTTAATCAAGGGAGACCAGCACTTCTGGGACTTCTTAATTTACACTTTATTCACATATTCCGATTGTCACATATATACAGAAATATACAATATACATATATATATTTAGATTCGATAGGCCGTGTTTGTCCAGATGCCAAAATCATGATTATTTTAGTGCGTAGTGATACCTTTTTTATTGGACTAACGTTACATTTAAAAGACAAGATTTTGAAAGTATAACCTCTCTTCTTCAGGTCTGGACGCTAAACTGAACAATATCAGAGAATTGAACATTAAGACATTAAGGGGCACTCAGGCGTTTATTTTTCCCATTTTAACCATACCATTTGACTCTCAATGTTTACGACATATAACCCCCCACCCATATGCCCCTTAATGTCTTATTGTTCAATTCTATGATATTGCTCAGTTTAGCGTCCAGAGTAGACCTGAAGAAGAGAGGATATTCTCGAAAGCTTGTGTTTTAAATGTAACGTTAGTCCAATAAAAAAAGGTATCACTATGTACTGCTATATTCTGGCGATTTCTATATATATATATGGTAATTAACAGAATTTTTGGTTTATATATATAAACAAAAAATTCCGTTAATTACCAGATGATCATTGCTAATTTGGGGACGGAAATCTTGGAATTTCGACACTTAGACTAATGTTTTGGGGGGAAAATCACTTCTCAAGGCAAGTTGCTCAGTGCACAAAGAAGAGATTTATCCCCTGAATCGTTTGTCTTTTTGCTCTCTGTGACAATAAATGTGGTGGTATTATAGAACCCTGGCAACTTGGCATGACTTTCTGCTTTGTTTTTCTGTAGAAATGTTTTCTAAAGATAGAAAATACTTATCAGCAATTGATTTCTCCGTTTGCTTCATAGAGTTTGAATCTGAAAGAGAAGCTGCGTTGCACAAGTGAGACTAATGGCAGAGATCCCATTACAGCACAAAGAAGATAAGGTGCTAGATTTTGTAAGATAAAACAGAACTGTAAATCTTACAGGAAATATTATTCTTTAAACGCTCAAAGAAAATCAGTTTATAGTCATAAACCATCATTTGCACTTAGCCAAGGTAATCTAGTTTGAAATCAAAACCATGATTAAAAGCATGATATAATGAAGCATCATTTGCTTAAACCATTATTATTATTTTCATCATTTATATAGCGCCAACAGATTCCGCCGTGCTTACAATAACTAAAGGGAACGAGATACAGATAAACGGACATATGATGGAAACACTAGCAGTGTTATTCAAAGAGATCCGAATTGCTTGAGAAAGGTAACCGAATGCTGAAAATCAGCGTTCGGTTACCTTTCTTGGCCATTCGGCTATCCAGAGAGCAGGCAATTCGCCAAATCCTGGCGAATTGCCTGAACATACGGTGCTTGTTCGGTGCCTGTTCGAGGGCAGTGAAATCCCCATGAAAAAGCACTGCTTTGGCTATTCAGAGAACACAAACCAGCAGTGAAAGGTTCCCGAAATGCCCTGTCATTCGGTGGTTTAATTCGGCAGGTTTATTCAGGAGAATCCCATAGGCTTCAATGTTAAAAATATTCCCGTTTTAATTCAATATCTATTAAACCGTTCATTATAAAATTCTGCAGTAAAGAGTCTCTTTATTTATAGATTTTTTAGGATATTTTAAGCATTTTTCTGAAATTTCATTTTTTTTTTAAAAGTCCGATTTTTTTCTTTTTTAAGTTTAATTATTTTTTCTGTAACAGCCCTCTTTATTATCATTCCCTGGACCTCATATGTAAATTTCAGACATTTTCGCTCAGTAGTCTCTTTGCAAACAGTGTTTCACTTTTCAATCATTCATGCAAACTGTTTTCCTAATTTATTCACTGCCTCTTCTGCTGTGTCGAAGGCTGCGATCGGCTCCTGTTCGGGTTTTTCTGTGGTTTTCGGCAGGTTAATCCAGATGTTTGAGGGTTTTCGGCGTGCATACGCTGGGTTTTGCTGTTAGTTTTCGTCAGGTTTGCGACAGCTTTTCCCTGCAATTCGGGGGCCCTGTGGTGCTTGCTGAATACACCGCAGGGTTACCAAAATGGGATCGGCAAAACAAACCGCATTGAAGAGAACAAAAAGTCACTGAACGTGCGGTGACTTTTCGAATCTCTTTGAATAACCCTGAAGGTGTAGAGGCTCTGCTCATAGGAGTTTACAGTCTAGAGGGATTGGAGTTGAGGAAGACAAGGGGAGTTCTACTGAACAGCAGGATCATTAGTGCCAGTGGTTCAGGAATGCTGGGGCCATTGAAGCAGCTTCAATCACGTGTGCGTAGGTGAGCAGAGGGATGAGGTGCATCAGTGATGTGAAACGCTAATCTGAAGAGATGGGTTTTGAGGGATTTCTTGAAGGCCTAAAGATCAGGGGAGAATTTGATAAGGCGATGTAAGTCATTCCACAGGACCGGAGCTGCCCTTGAGAAGTCTTGGAGTCACTCTATTTGTTCAATAAGGGAACAAGCTTCATTATTGTTGTCGTTATTTGTGTATTTGGTTTTCACCAATATATTCCCCAGAGCACTAGAGGACAGCAATGCCTTCCTCCATGGTGTCCTCCCTTGTACTCCATTCTTGTTTCAGGTTTTCCTTATTGTAGATGTATCAACAAAAATGTTAGCATGTGCCAGAGATTTCTGTAAGTCTTTAGCTGACACTCTAGGATTCTTCTTTACCTCATTAAGCATTCTGCGCTGTGCTCTTGCAGTCATCTTTACAGGACGACCATGCCTAGGGAGAGTAGCAACAGTGCTGAACTTTCTCCATTTGTATACAGTCTGTCTTACCGTAGACACATGAACATCAAGGCTTTTGGAGATACTTTTGTAACCCTTTCCAGCTTCATGCAAGTCAACAATTCTTGATCGTAGGTCTTCTGAGAGCTATTTTCTGCGAGGCATGGTTCACATCAGGCAGTGGTTCTTGAAACCAGTAAACCCAAAACTGGTGTGTGTTTTTAAAGGGCAGGACAGCTTTCAGCAACACATCCAATAATATCTGTCACGTCCTGGGTCTCTGGCGCCCCCTCTGGCTTCTATGGATATTGCATCCAAGTTCTGGACCTTTGGTTCACGTTCAAGCCTGGACCTCACCTGGACTCAATTGTTTAAGTGGACTCTGTATAAAAGCAGGCATCGCCCAAAGAAGGGCGCTGCCTCATTTTGGTATTCACTCTGATCCTAGCCTCCAGTTTATCCTTGTTCTCAGTCTGATCCATGTTCTCAGTTTGTTCTGTATTCCTAGTCTTGATTCAAGCCTCACTGTGATTCTAGCTTCATTCTGATCCTGATCCTGCTTCAGTGTACTCAGCTCATGCATTCATGTTCAGGTCTGTCTTGCTTAGGTGATGTTTGCATTTAATATATCCTTTCTTAGTTCTTCTGTCTATATTCAGGTCTATGTTCTTGGTTCAAGTTCATGTCTAATATTCATGTTTTCTCTAGTTTAAATCCGGTCTATGTTCTTGCTTATGTTGCTTTAGTATTTAGCCCTCTCATGTTGTTGCTTTTTGATTAGCTATCTGTTTCATGCATTTCGTTCTGATCTGGTTCTATGTTTTGGTATTTGTATCTCAGTATTTTAGTTTATTTCTAGTGCTCAGATCTTTAGTTTCATGTGTGGTTTTCTTGATCCTTGCTGTTTATATACTTTGCTGTTGTAAATAAATCCCTTGTTTTTGTTTATACATTCTTGGGTCATGTCTGTTAACTGCTCAAGTAGCTCATACCCCTTCTGTGCCATGTCAGGTCAGGCCCACCGTCACATAATGAGGCAGCCAGTACATAGTGAGCGAGCAGTAATTCTAGAGGTGCTGGAGATCCTGAGAGGAGCTAACAAGCTCATTACTCAGCACCTGGATATCCTGTATGCAAGTTTGCTGCAACCTCCTAGGGACGTCTTCCCAAATGAGCCTGTTCCAGTTCCAGTTAAAGGTTTCAGAGGACCCCTGACCCTGGAGGAAAGGGTATGGAGGAAAACCCAGGGCTTATGCTTTTATTGCGGCTCTTTCCTGCATAAACGAATGGACTGTCAATTGCGCCCCCAGAAGTTATCCTCCATGTTCCAGCCTTACCAGGCCCCAGAGTCCACTGCCCTGCACGTCGCAGGACGTCCAAAATCCACTGCCCAACAGGGAGAAACCAGGTGTAATGCCCAGCAGTGGGAAGTCAAGAGTGCTGCCCTGCAGCATGAACAATCTAAGGTGGCTGCTCAGCAGCACAAAGAATCTGAGTCTGCTGTTTGTCAGCTTCAAGTCCTGTCCATGTCTACTGTGCCTAAGCTAGCAGTTCCAGTCAAGAGTGCTGCCCTGCAGCACAAACAAATCAAGTCCACTGCCTCGCAGTGCGAGATCTGGTCCACCGCTAACCAGTTTGAGAGCCAGTCCACTGCACAGCAGTTCAAGAGACAGTGCCAAGCCGGGGTGACCGCTCCACAGTGCCAAGCCGGGGTGACCGCTCCAGTGCCAAGCCGGGGTGACCGTTCCACAGTGGCAAGCCGGGGTGACTGTTCCACAGTGCCAAGCCAAGGTGGTTGCAAAGCACTGTGAGATCAAGATTGTTGCCAAGCCGGTAGCTGCCAAGCCACGCTCACCCGAGCCGGTAGCTGCCAAGCCACGCTCACCCGAGCCGGTAGCTGCCAAGCCACGCTCACCCGAGCCGGTAGCTGCCAAGCCACGCTCACCTGAGCCGGTAGCTGCCAAGCCACGCTCACCCGAGCTGGTAGTTGCCAAGCCACGCTCACCCGAGCTGGCTGCTGCCGCCATGACCGAGTCGCCGCAGAGCCGTACTGAGGTCGCTGACCCACAGATCCATGTTGCTGTCGCCATGACCGAGTCGCCGCAGAGCTGTGCCGAGGTCGTTGACCCACAGACCCGTGCTGCTGCCACTATGACCAAGTCGCCGCAGATCCGTGCTGCTGCCGCCATGACCGAGTCGCCGCAGAGCCGTGCCGAGGTCGTTGACCCACAGACCCGTGCTGCTGCCGCCATGACAGAGTCGCCGCAGAGCCGTGCCGAGTTCCCTGACCCACAGATCCGTGCTGTTGCCGCCATGACCAAGTCGCAGCAGAGCCGTGCCAGGGTCGCTGACCCGCAGATCCGTACCACTGGTGCCGTGTTCGTGTTGCCGCAGTGCAGAGAGGACACTGTTGCTGTCCATTCCGCGTCCTGTACCAGGGGGAGGAGACGCAAAAGGACTGGTGCCAGTGCCTTCCAACCTGGACCCAGCTTTGGCTCCCAAGAGGTCTGTACCTCAGGTCCTCAAGCCCAAGAGTCGAGTCCTGTCCCTGCTGGATATTTCCGAGCCTCTAACGGTGCTATTATATGCCTTGAGGACCGAGAGGTGTATGAGAGGGCTCTACATATCTACAAGACCCATTGACTTTTTTCCTGTCATTCTTCTTGTTGTCCTCTTTGGAGCATCCGGGGTCTGCTCGTAGGAGGGGGGGATATGTCACGTCCTGGGTCTCTGGCGCCCCCTCTGGCTTCTATGGATATTGCATCCAAGTTCTGGACCTTTGGTTCACGTTCAAGCCTGGACCTCACCTGGACTCAATTGTTTAAGTGGACTCTGTATAAAAGCAGGCATCGCCCAAAGAAGGGCGCTGCCTCATTTTGGTATTCACTCTGATCCTAGCCTCCAGTTTATCCTTGTTCTCAGTCTGATCCATGTTCTCAGTTTGTTCTGTATTCCTAGTCTTGATTCAAGCCTCACTGTGATTCTAGCTTCATTCTGATCCTGCTTCAGTGTACTCAGCTCATGCATTCATGTTCAGGTCTGTCTTGCTTAGGTGATGTTTGCATTTAATATATCCTTTCTTAGTTCTTCTGTCTATATTCAGGTCTATGTTCTTGGTTCAAGTTCATGTCTAATATTCATGTTTTCTCTAGTTTAAATCCGGTCTATGTTCTTGCTTATGTTGCTTTAGTATTTAGCCCTCTCATGTTGTTGCTTTTTGATTAGCTATCTGTTTCATGCAATCGTTCTGATCTGGTTCTATGTTTTGGTATTTGTATCTCAGTATTTTAGTTTATTTCTAGTGCTCAGGTCTTTAGTTTCATGTGTGTTTTTCTTGATACTTGCTGTTTATATACTTTGCTGTTGTAAATAAATCCCTTGTTTTTGTTTATACATTCTTGGATCATGTCTGTTAACTGCTCAAGTAGCTCAAACCCCTTCTGTGCCATGTCAGGTCAGGCCCACCGTCACAATATCACACCGACTGGACTCAAGGTTGGCTCACATTAGCTCTTGGAGAAGTCATTAGGCTAGGGGTTCACATACTTTTTCCACCCTGCACTGTGAATGTTTACATGTTATGTTCAATAAACACATGAAAACATATAATGTTTGTGTTGTATTATTTTAAGCAGACTGTGTTTTTCAAATTGTTGTGACTTAGATGAAGATCAGGGCACATTTTATGACCAATTCATGCAAAACTCCACGTAATCCCAAAGGATTCACATACTTTTTCTTGCAACTGTAATGCATTTTTTCGAACATTGACCACCAAATCTACAACTGCCAAAAAACCCCAGCTAAATAGCTTCTAAATTTTGTCCTGAGTTTAGAGATACAAATTGTTTATGTCTTTTTGCTTTTTAACCCCTACAATGCTGAGCCATTTCCAAGGGACCCACTATCTCCCCCACTGGGCAGCTAGGGGTTAATCAAAAAAGAAGAAATATATATATATATATCTCATACAGCGTAGGCGCCTATTTATAAACCAGATTAATATAGTGTTATGAAGTAGTTAAATTATAACTAATAAGTAGTGAGATGCTGCCCAAAGGGGTAAGCGCAATATACAGAAAAAACAACCAAAATCTGCATTAACCAAAAATGAAATTATAGATAGAACCTTTGTAGCGTATCAAAAATAGATTTAAAGGTAGACTTCAACAAAGAGGTACAGTTGTGTTCAAAATTATTCAACCCCCACTGAAATTGAGTGTTTTGGCCAGTTTGACATTGATTTTGATCATTCAGTCATCTTGCTTATAATTAAATCAAAGAGGCACGTGTAGGTCAGACAAATATAACATAACATTTATAATGAAATAACCACAAATGTCTTTTCTGTGCTCACATCATTATCAGTTTTATTCAACCCCCAAGTGACATTCAATCTTAGTACTTAGTACAACATCCTTTTACAGTTATAACAGCTTTTAACGTGAAGCATAGCTTGACACAAGTGTCTTGCAGCCATCTACGGGTATCTTCGCCCATTCGTCATGGGCAAAAGCCTCCAGTTCAGTCACATTCTTAGGCTTGCGCACTGCAACTGCTTTCTTTAAGTCCCACCAGAGGTTCTCAATCGGATTTAAATCAGGTGACTGCGATGGCCACTCCAAAATGTTCCAGCCTTTAATCTGCAACCATGCTCTAGTGGACTTGGAGGTATGCTTGGGATCATTGTCCTGTTGAAAGGTCCAACGTCTCCCAAGCCTCAGATTTGTGACGGACTGCATCACATTGTCATCCAATATCTCCTGGTACTGAAGAGAATTCATGGTACCTTGCACACGCTGAAGCTTCCCTGTACCTGCAGAAGAAAAACCGCCCCAAAGCATGATTGACCCCCCGCCATGCTTCACAGTAGGCAAGGTGTTCTTTTCTTCATAGGCCTTGTTCTTCCTCCTCCAAACATAGCGTTGATCCATGGGCCCAAACAGTTCTAATTTTGTTTCATCAGTCCACAGAACACTATCCCAAAACTTCTGTGGTTTGTCCACATGACTTTTGGCATACTGCAGTCGACTCTTCTTATTCTTTGGAGACAGCAAGGGGGTGCGCCTGGGAGTTCTGGCATGGAGGCCTTCATTACGCAGTCTGCGCCGTATTGTCTGAGCTGAAACTTCAGTACCCACATCTGACAAATCTTTTCTCAGTTCCTCAGCAGTCACACGGGGACTTTTCTCCACTCTACGCTTCAGGTAGCGCATAGTCAAAGTCAGCATCTTCTTTCTGCCACGACCAGGTAGCGTTTCAACAGTGCCCTTTGCCTTGAATTTGTGAATGATGCTTCCTATGGTCTCTCTTGGTATGTTTAACATCTTTGCAATCTTCTTATAGCCATTGCCCTTCCTGTGAAGAGTAATCACCTCTTCTCTTGTCTTCCTGGACCATTCTCTTGACTTCACTATGTTTGTAACCACACCAGTAAATGTCTAGAAGGAGCTGAGTATCACAGTCATTTTAAAGCTGCCTAATTGGTGCTTATTATGCTTTATTGCTGCTCCGTGACATCCACAGGTGTTTTCAATACCTGATTGAAAACACTTGAATGAACCTCTGTTCTTCAGAGTGGTGGTCTTTAAGGGGTTGAATAATTGTGTCAATGAAGAATTCACAAAAGAAACATTTACTACTGTATTACAAAACCAATTGATGTCATTTTAGTTGCATATGGTTCTTTAAAAAGTCCTTGTAGGATTTCATTCTGAATACAATTACAAATGTACACTAAATTCCCTAAAACCCTTTACAGCATTGGGGGTTGAATAATTTTGAACACAACTGTATATCAAACATAAAGTGCTTCAGTCTTAAAGTGCTTGGAGATTTTTTTGGACAATAGTGCACCTAAATATACCGACTGAGGAAGGCTGTTAATGCCGAAAAGCGTCTCGGTAACGCATCTGTCCATTTTTTTAATATGCAATAAATTTTTTAATAAATTTTATATGGTTTATATTCTATTGACTACTCTCCTTGGATATATACTTGCCACCGCTTGGAAGCTCCAGATATCTGGCCCTCAGACGGTTGAGAAGAGGTTCTGGGTATCCACCATAGTGTACCTGACGCTGTATTGAGTGAGCCTGTGTGGAAGAGGCTCCATATCTGGTGAGTTCAATACATTATCACCTCTTTTTTATCATAATATGGTAATATACTATGGGAGCGCTGTCTATTATCTTATAGTAGCCATCGCAACCAGAGTTGATTTAAGAAGGGATACGCCACCCTCTATATGGCTGGAAGCTCCTAAACCTAGAGCCAGGGATTTTTTGGGCTCTTATAAATGTGAGTTTCCATATTCCTACGAGTGATTTATTTGCCATATTTAATTGGGATTTTCTGCACGATTATTTCTTCATTTTTTCTCTCCCCTCCAAATTTTTTTTTTTCCTTTCTCTCACTTTTTTCTCCTTTCTGGCTATCCTCTCCACTATTGAGAGACGGCAAGAGATACACAGACTAAGAAAGGAGGACTATATTTGTGCATCGCTTGAACATAAAGAGAAGTAAATTTTAAGGAATTTTTCCAACTGGTATTCATACTGTTGTAATGGATATCATTGAATTTGCACATTTTGCACATTTGGACACTGTTGCACTTTATAGACTCTCTTATACCCATCGCACTGCAGGGGTTAATGCGCCTAACTGATGTTATCGTGCAGGGAGGCACTGGAAGCTTGGCTGACATCCAAAATGTCAGCCACCTCTGGGACAAGCCTGCGATTTGGCGCCGATTAGCACTGAATCGCGGACTGGCACGTAAGGGATTAAAGAGAGGCATTACTGGAAAGATCACACAGACCTTTCTAGCGATGCCTCTCTTTTTATTTTAATTCATTGCCGATCAGGAGAGAGAGTGGTCCAAATGACCCCCTTCCCTTTCAGGCACTGAAACTGTCGTCATCGCACCCGTCAATGACGTCAGTGCGACGGCCGGGGTTCATAAAACCGGAGGTCTGACTTCAAGAAACCACTGCGGAATCAGACCACCGTGGGATCCCGGCCAGAGAGGTAAGTATAGGGAGGGAGGGGAGTTTAAAGGACATGACGTACAGGGTACATCTTTGGTCGTTAAGTGACCGTTTTCTCAGGATGCACCCTATACTTCATTGGTCTTTATGCGGTTAAAATAACCCCACATCACGATGGCATGCTGGTAGGGAAATCATATAACATCAAAGCAAATGATAAGTACAGCCATATTTGAGGGTGTTCATTCACTAACCACCTGAGTTTACCATTGTTGAAACAGCAGTAAATATTCTGCAAATAAAGTAAAGTAAGTAAAGATCTGCAATAGCGTTATACTTTGGTGTTTCCCAAAATTGGAATTCAAATAGCATCAGGAGAAGATTCAACATTAAAGCTTCTCCTGCCTCTGCTTGAATTTCCCTAACTAGTAACTAGATCACTGAAACTACAAAGGTGATATTCCACTATTCTGACTCCACATTAGTAGCTCCTTAGTGTAGCGTAACTTTTCCTATACTTTGTATAGGAGCATTTAGCAATGTGCCAAGATGAGAAAAGCAAATTATTCCCTGGTGGCTCACTATTCTCAGCTCTAGAGAGACAATATTTAGAAATGAACACTAGCGTGGAGACTCTGGTTAAAAGTGATTTTGCAAAATCACGTAATGCCATAACATAGCTATCTTAAAAAAATATCCCTTACTCAACACTATTTTCACAGTGTAGAGGGTGAGTTAGGGATCCCAGTGTCTGTTTCAGACACTGAGATAAGTTCCAGCACTTTCGTGAGCTACAGTACACCAGCTTAGACATGTGCACAGCACAAAATTTCGTTTTGAACTAATGGATTAGTCCTAAAATGCAATTTATTTAGTTGCTAAAGAAATTCTTTTCAGTTCTTTAGTATGAAAATTAATTTCATTCATCCGAAAACCAGTGGATACAATTGCTATTGTAGTGGGTCCTCAGAGGGCTGAGATCGCTGCTTGTTACAGTATCTCTCACTCTCAGCACAATGTGTCAGGCAAAGCTGTTACAGTAACTGCTGCTCATCACAGTGCTCAGAGTTTCAGTCAAACTAGTAAATATAGTTTAATATATAAGGGGTTAGAACAATATTATTTCCTTGTTTTACTGAGACTTTGAGCGCTGTTACAGTCAGTTACTGTAACTGCTGAGCCTGATACATTGTACTGAGAGATAATATAACAAGCAGCCGATCTCAGCGCTCACAGCCACTGGATTTACAGGGCTAAAAAAAAGCTCCTCTCTGTATAATGTATCCTCCTGCATTAATTAATACCCCTCTCTGTATAATGTAGATAACATCCTCCTGCATTAATTAATACCCCTCTTTGTATAATGTATACAACATTCACCTGCATTAATTAATACCCCTCTCTGTATAATGTATAGAACATCCTCCTGAATTAATGTCCCTCTCTGTATAGAACATCCTCCTCAATTTATACCTTTCTCTGTATAATGTATAACATCCTCCTGCATTGATACCCCTCTCTTTATCATGTATAGAACATCCACCTGCATTAATTAATACCCCTCTCTGTATAATGTATAGAACATCCTCCTGAATTAATGTCCCTCTCTGTATAGAACATCCTCCTCAATTTATACCTTTCTCTGTATAATGTATAACATCCTCCTGCATTGATACCCCTCTCTTTATCATGTATAGAACATCCTCCTGCATTAATTAATGCCTCTCTCTGTATAGAACATCCTACTGCATTGGCATGTGGAGGGTGCAGAACTTCGGAATGCAATGCTTATCCAGCACAGGAGAGGGAACTTTTACTTAAACTTTGTATCTCTGTGGGGGAGACACGGAATTATAAAAGCAGGGGAGAGGGAAAATATTAAGGTATATCGGTCTGAAATCTCAGAGAAGAGATGATTGGTGCAAATTTATTTTTATAATAAAATAAAGCACTTTAAATCCAGGGAAATTCAAATAAATCACACTGAAGGCTCATAATGACAGAGTAACTGTGAGAGCTGGATACTAAATATATCAGACGTAAAAACCCTTTATAACAAGCAAGCACTGGGAGAGGAGAGGGACTTTATATAAAACGTGTATTATAGATGAGGAAAGGGGGATAGTGCTCCTGGATAATATAAAATGTATCAGACCTAAGCCCTTATTATGCAGAGCGGGAGGGGAGATAACACACGTTTTATAAAGTCCCAATCTTCTGCCAGCGCTGCTTGTTATAAAGGGATTTTTACTATCCAGCCCTCCTCTGTCATTAGCTTTCAGTGTGATTTATTTGAATGGTTTCCTTCTCCAGCTGCTTTTATCATCTTGTCTGCCTTATAGACATGCAAGGGTTAAGCAAGGGTTAAGTAAAGGTTTCCTCTCCTGTGCTAGCTGTCTGTGCTGCGATTGAGTATTCTGGAGCTCTATCACTGTCAGATCTTTGGGTAGGGGTCGGGAAGGATTACGCATACAAACCTTTTATGTAGCTTTGCGATGTTGCGCTCTTCATTGCTGGTCTCCTTCACTCAATGTAATATCACAAAAAGGACTGAAACTAAAATGTAGTGCATTTTATTTTAGTTTCTTTCGTTTTTGTACGGAGCAGATTCGTATCTCTTGAGTCATACGAAAACTAAATTATCCCAAAATTCGGACTAAATTGTTTTAGTACTAAAAGGAATGCACATGTCTACACCAGCTGCTATGCCCATTGTACTGTAACTTTTACAGGGTAATTCAAAGAGATCCGAATTGCTTGAGAAAGGTAATCGAACGCTGAAAATCAGCGTTCGGTTACCTTTCTTGGCCATTCGGCTATCCAGAGAGCAGGCAATTCGCCAAATCCTGGCGAATTGCCTGCACATACAGTGCCTGTTTGGTGCCTGTTCGAGGGCAGTGAAATCCCCATGAAAAAGCACTGCTTCGGCTATTCAGAGAACACAAACCAGCAGTGAAAGGTTCCAGAAATGCCCTGCCATTCGGTGGTTTCATGCGGCAGATTTATTCAGGCGAATCCCATAGGCTTCAATGTTAAAAATATTCTGGTTTTAATTAACCCCTTAAGGGCCGCTGACGTACCCTGTACGTCTTGTCCTCGGGTCTCCCTTAGACCCGCGGACGTACAGGGTACGTCAGCGGCGCCTAATCCCCCTCCCGCCCGATACTCACCTCCCTCGCCGGACCCCACGGCGATCTGGCAGGGAGGAAGCCTGCCCATGTGATTTACATGGGCAGGCGAGGCTGATGACGTCGCCACGCTGCGTGGTGACGTCATCAGCAGGCGTCCCCATGCATTTCAATGGAGGGGAGGGGGGGCTCCTTCGGAGCCCTCTATCTCCCCAACCATTGAAGCTAGGGAGATGCCGTTTGCACCGCTGGAGAGGGGAGAGTCTCCCCTTTCCAGCGGTGTATGGCATTAACCGTTTCGCCGCTGGATCACGTTGCGGCGCCAAAACGCGATTCAAACCTGGAGGGGGGCTGACATCTTGGATGTCAGCCAAGCCTCCAGGTCCCCCCCACCCACTGACAACCTCACTATATGTGTGAGGATGTCAGAGGGCCAGTTAACCATCTAGCTGCCATGTAGAGATAAGGGGATCCTAAGGATCCCTTTATCTCCCGATCCATGGCAGCTAGATGGTCATATTTGCCATCATTTGAAAGGCCTGATTATGGCGTTTCAAATGATACCAAACATGACCAGGTTTGGTTTTAAACAAAAATTAAAAAAAAAAAAAAAAAAATTTTTTTAAAAAAAATTTTTTTGGCTGGGGGGGTTTAAGTAAATAGGACCTAGGCTGTCATCTAAAAATAATTAGCACAAAATGGTCAGAATGAGCGCAGCGCACATAGGTGAACTGTCTCAGCAGTGAAGGGGTTAAAAAGCAAACGCATGTAAAAATTGGGTATTTCTAGTCTCGGGACAAAATTTTGAACCTATTTAGCTGGGGTCGTTTTGGGTGGTTGTAGATTTTGGGGATTAAATTACAAAAAAGTGTGTTTTTACCATTTTTTTCCTCATATTTCATATTTTTTTTATAGTAGATTATTGGATATGATGGAAATAATGGTATTTCTAGAAATTCCATTTAATGGCGGGAAAAAGGGTGTATAATATGTGTGGGTTGAATAAACGAGTAAGAGGAAAATTTGATCTAAACACGAGCAGCGCAGAAACGTATAAACAGCAGCGGTCACTAAAAGACGAATTTGTGTAAAACTGCCCGGTCACTAAGGGGTTAAATATCTAATAAACCGTTCATTCTAAAATTCTGCAGTAAAGAGTCTCTTTATTTAGAGATTTTTTAGGATATTTTAAGCATTTTTCTGGATTTTTTTTTTTTTTTAAAAAGTAAGATTTTTCTTTTTTAAGTTTACTTATTTTTTCTGTAACAGTCCTTTTTATTATCATTCCCTGGACCTCATATGTAAATTTCAGACATTTTCACTCAGTAGTTTCTTTACAAACAGCGTTTCACTTTTCAAACATACAAGCAAACTGGTTTCCTAATTTATTCACTTCACTCGTCTGCGGTGTCGGCTTTTTCCGGCGGCTTCGCTGTGGGTGATCGGCTCCTGCTCGGGTTTTTCCGTGGTTTTTGGCAGGTTAATCCAGATGTTTTTGCGGGTTTTCGGCGTGCATTCGCCGGGTTTTGCGATGAGTTTTAGTCGGCCTTTCCCTGCAATTCGGGGACCCCGTGGTGCTTGCTGAATACACCGCAGGGTCACTGAAATGAGATCGGCAAAACAAACCGAATTGAAGAGAACGAAAAGTTACCGAACGTGCGGTGACTTTTTGATCCTCTTTGAATTACCCTGTCAGGATGTAGTATGGAGCCCATATATGGAATTGTGGTGGATCCCTCCAGAATATCTACAATTAACTCGCTCTCTGGCACTTGAAGTTATTTTTGACGATTAAGTTTACTTGATTGTGTCAGTGAATGGGTAAGTCAGTTGAGGGGTGAATGACAAGGACAACTGGAGTAATGGATGGCTACATTGAACATAGAGCAATGTGTCCACAATGTCAGGAAGAAGGCACATTAATTCTATGGGTACATTTACCAAAGTGTTGTATTTCAAGAAATAGGGTCCTACAGAGTGATATTATCTAGTTTGAACTGATCAGTTATCAAATCACATTAGAAAGCTGGAGGTTATAAGTTATTTAAATTAATTATTCCATGAGCTATGCTAACGTAGATTCTATATTTATGCTTGATTGGTTACTAGTGATACGGCTTTCATTTATTAACACATGACCTCTCACAATAGCATCTTATGTCATCTTATACCAAACGCACTGTTTGCATATCTTATCTTTTTCGAAAAGACAGTCTGAACCTAACCCTTTAATTAATGCTTTTTATAAGAGATACAAGCTTAACCCTGCTTGATCTTTATCTAACCACTTGTATAGATGAGCCATCACTGTAGATTCATGATATCTAATAATATTTGGCTATGCATATTTTAGTTATTTCCTCCGGTTAAGCGTTTCCACAGAATCACTTGGTTCCATGCTGTTCCATATATAGTCAGGTCCAGAAATATTGGGACAGCGACACAATTCTAACATCTTTGGCTCTATACACTACCACAATGGAGTTGGAATGACACAAACACAATGTGCTTTAACTGCAGACTGACAGCTTTAATTTGAGGGTATGTACATCCAACTCAGGTGAACGGTGTAGGACTTACAGCAGTTTGCAGATGTGCCTCCCACTTGTTAAGGGACCAAAGGTAATGGGACAGAATAATAATCATAAATCAAACTTTCCCTTCTTAATACTTGGTTGCAAATCCTTTTCATTCAATCGCAGCCTGAAGACTGGAATGCATATACATCACCAGACGCTGGGTTTCATCCCTGGGGATGCTCTGCCAGGCCTCTACTGCAACTGTCTTCAGTTCCTGCTTGTTCTTGGGGCATTTTCCCTTCAGTTTTGTCTTCAGCAAGTGAAATGCATGCTCAATGGGATTCAGGTCAGGTGATTGACTTGGCCATTGCAGAACATTCCACTTCTGTCCCTTCAAAAACTCTTTGGTTGCTTTTGCAGTATGCTTTGGGTCATTGTCCATCTGCACTGTGAAGCGCCGTCCAATGAGTTCTGCAGCATTTGGCTGAATGTGAGCAGATAATATTGCCAGAAACACTTCAGAATTCATCCTGCTGCTTTTGTCAGCAGTTACATCATCAATAAATACAAGAGAACCTGTTCCGTTGGCAGTCATACATGCCCACGCCATGACACTACCACCACCATGCTTCACTGATGAGGTGGTATGCTTAGGATCATGAGCAGTTCCTTTCCTTCTCCATACTCTGGTCTCTTCCCATCACTCTGGTACAAGTTGATCTTGGTCTCATCTGCCCATAGGATCTTGTTCCAGAACTGTGAAGGCTTTGTTATGTGTTATTTGGCAAACTCTAATCTGGCCTTCCTGTTTTTGAGGCTCACCAATGGTTTACATCTTGTGGTGAACCCTCTGTATTCCCTCTGGTGAAGTCTTCTCTTGATTGTTGACTTTGACACACATACACCTACCTCCTGGAGAGTGTTCTTGATCTGGCCAACTATTGTGAAGGGTGTTTTCTTCACCAGGGAAATAATTCTTCGGTCATCCACCAGTTGTTTTCTGTGGCTCCCGGGTCTTTTGGTGTTGCTGAGCTCACCGGTGCGTTCCTTCTTTTCGAGAATGTTCCAAACAGTTGTTTTGGCAACGCCTAATGTTCTTGCTATCTCTCTGATGGGTTTGTTTTGTTTTTTCAGCTTAATGATGGCTTGCTTCACTGATAGTGACAGCTCTTTGGATCTCATCTTGAGAGTTGACAGCAACAGATTCCAAATGCAAATAGCACACTTGAAATGAACTCTGGGCCTTTTATCTGCACATTGTAATTGGGGTAATGAGGGAATATCACACACCTGGCCATGGAACAGCTGAGAAGCCAATTGTCCCATTACTTTTGGTCCCTTAACAAGTGGGCGGCACATCTGCAAACTGCTGTAAGTCCTACACAGTTCACCTGAGGTGGATGTACATACCCTCAAATTAAAGCTGACAGTCTGCAGTTAAAGCACATTGTGTTTGTTTCATTCCAACGCCATTGTGGAGGTGTATAGAGTCAAAGATGTTAGAATTGTGTCGATGTCCCAATATTTCTGGACCTGACTGTAAATGTAATTTGTGTATATCTGTTCTAAAGGGATTTTGTTTTTGTGCTTTCCTATTTTTGCATTCAGATGGATCATTGGAACCATAAAGAAACCTTAGGTTATAAATGCTTATAAACGTTATGCAACTGCATATTCTTTGTGTAAAAAAAAAAACAACTTTTAATATTAGTTTAAATGTTATTGATCTTATTTGTGTAAAAAGATTAGGGGCCAGATAACAAGTGGGACACGAAGTTTCACTCTCGAGTGGTACAGCATAACAGTTTGAGCACTGTGCTTAATTTTGAAACGTCTTATTACATCGAAGATGCAAGCTCAGCTTGCATCTCCGATATAATGGCCGCTTACTGTACATTAGCGCCTTCTATACTTTGAATGAGAGACATTAATGTGCGCCCAGCAGATGAAGAATGGTGAGCTATTTCAACCAGCTTATTATCCATCTGCGCCTAATGTTATTCTGAAAATAATAATGCTTTTCCACAGCCTGGTGTTAAGTGATTGCACTTTAGTACAATCGCTTAAAACCGGAATATAAATCTACCATAATATCCCATACTCACCTCAGATTCCTTGGTGAAGAGAGCTGAGCGATCCGCCACTTCTTCAGTCCAAGGACAGCTGACCACTGGGAACAAAACGTTCCCGGTGTTCTCTGGCCGGATCTCACTCTTGAAAAATCTCATCAGGGGACAAATCGTCTAGAGATGAATGCAGTATCTCAGTCTGGCGCCACCATGTTTTACCTTCCATGGGTGGGGCTTGTTGCATGTTTGTCTCTCAGCAGTGACAATCGAGTACACCAAGTGAGTGGAGGGCTGTCCCATGAAGAGCTGTCAGCCCCCCCTGAGGCATGCTGCATGGAAGTGAGTGACAGCTAAACTTAAACACCTTTTTTTTTTAAAAAAAAAATGTGTTGAGAGAAAATGTTAAAACAAATTTTTGAATTCCCGGTCACATGATCACATGAAACAAAAAACAGTGGTGCAAAACCAAAACCACATATATATAGTATAGTGTGGTGTATTCTTATAACGAGCTTGCCAGGATCATACTCTCCAGAAATATCAAACTGAAGAAAACAAAAGAGAAATAGATAATATAGTATAGTATTTATTACGATAATCATTTTTTTTTTAAAAAAAAAAACATAAAAAGGCAGCACTCCCACATGTGCAAAAATCGTCTTGGCCACAAAGGCCCAGAAGCTCTGTAAAAAGCTGGAAAACCTGCAGAGAGTCCTGTATACTGGTGCTGGAGAGTGTTTAGTTGTAGGATCAAGAAAGAAATCTCGATGCATTTCGTCTGCAAATGTTGCAAGACTTCCTTAGGTGCTTTACAAGCATGCATGATGGTGTGTTCCCATTGGGAATGACAAGTACACCTTAAGAATTCAGGTAATATGCCAGTACAAATTTTGTTATCTATGATGAGGCACACAATGTAAATCATGTCCAGCCATATCCAGTATTGTCATTATTGATGAAGCAAATAATAATAAAAATAAATTACTCTTTCCATTTAATTGCTTGATTCTGAAAAAAATTCCAGATTTATTTTGCTTTAATTAGCTACATATTACATATTACAGTATATGTATTGCTTTTACAAATTGTAATAATTCATTCATATACATAAGAATAAAATGAATATCTAGTCTTGTATAGGTGTTTTCCTTTCACAGCATATTGTCTATGTTTAACAGCTAAACATTCTACAGTTAAACTGTAATGTACTCTGTGGTTGGATTTGTATATAATGGTAAATGTAGCAAAATTGACTACTAGTCAATGTTCTCCTCTTTCTTAACCCTTTTACAACCAAGTGTTTTTTGTTGACATAAATTATATATTTTTTTAAAACTGATACAAAAGGAAATCGACCCTATTGTTCCATAGGAACCTCGACCCTCCGTGAGTCACTACATCTATGTTTTCAACTGTATCTGGGCCCTGCGACTGCTGGTATCTTGGAACCCCCCTGGAGACCTCTTGACCGATATCGAGATGCAGAAATGAGACACATACAAATAGTGATTTCAAATCTACGCACCCGCCTGGAGCTCGCATAAATCTTTTATTGAAGAGAGAAGAGAAGTAGAGGGATCATTTTGTAACAAGATGTTTCGCAGGAATGTATGTGCATAAGATATGGCCTTATCTGTGGTAGTTCTTGTGACGTGGTTATCCGTATGTCCTGTACTTGTGATGAGTAAAAGAAACACCTCAGGGAAAGGACTTTAACTATTTAAGCTCCTTACCAGAATCGTTCAATGGGCAGTTAACACTTAGGCTGGGGTCAGACTAACGCATTTTTAACGTGCATTTAGGTGCACTTAATCATGGCCGCACTAGCAGCAAATGACGGGTAATGACGGCCAATATACGAAGTACG
Source organism: Leptobrachium leishanense (assembly GCA_009667805.1). Lineage (NCBI taxonomy): Eukaryota > Metazoa > Chordata > Amphibia > Anura > Megophryidae > Leptobrachium > Leptobrachium leishanense. The sequence continues at coordinate 286,115,941 of CM019067.1, read as the reverse complement.
GCCGCACGAAAGTCCGGCAGCGCAACGCAAGTGGAAAATGAACGCATTTTTTCGAGAGCGATGAACCGCTAGTACTGACGTAAAGAGTGCGCTGCAGCGGCATAGCGGCGTGTGTGCGTGATTAGGAGATGTCCAGACGCAAAAAGTGTTTTATTGACGATCCGTAAAAAAATCACGCACAAAAATGCGCGTTGTCTGAACGTTTTCGCGCATTCCGTGAAAAAATAAGTCAATGCGTTCGGATGTACTTTTTGACTGTCGCTGCGAATAATGCGTTCGTTTGACCCTAGCCTTAGATGTTGGGTAAAATAGCAACCTAGAATAAATATTGTTATTCTGAGAACATGAAGAGATTTAAATAAGGCAATTTAGTTTTTTTAAACTTATCATGTAGTCCGTTATTTATCCTTTACAATAATTTACTGTGATAAAGGGTTCTAAACTCTAGGGTTCAGTAATACAAGAAAAATTAAGAAAGCAAAAATAGTATATTGTTTTAGGCTGGGGTCAGACCAGCGCACTTTTAACGTGCGTTCTGGCGCACATAATTACGGCCGCACTAGCAGCAGATGACGGGCAATGACGGCCAATATACGATGTACGGCCGCACAAAAGTCCGGCCGTGCAACGCAAGCGGAATTTGAACGCATTTTTTTGAGAACGCTGAACCGCTAGTACTGACGTACTGAGTGCGCAGCTGCGGCATAGTGGCGTGTGTGTGTGATTAGGAGATGTCAGACACTGCTAATGTCCAGCCTACATAACGTCCAGACGCAAAAAGAGTTTTATTGACGATCCTTACAAAATCACGCCCGAAAATGCGCGTCGTCTGACCGTTTTTGTGCATTCCGTGAAAAAATACGTCAATGCATTCGGACGCACTTTTTCACGTTTGCGGGGAAAAATGCTTTTGTCTGACCCTAGCCTTAATCTTTTATTAAATACTGTCAATTTTTTTTAGAAAGTATTTTACCAGGAAGTTTACATTGAGATTTCTCTCGTTTTCAAGTATGTCCTGGGTGGCGAGTGTGTACAGTTAGGTGTCTTGCCCAAGGACACTTACTGGAGAGGTGCTCTTGCCGGGATCGAACCTGTGTCTCCACAGTCTCTCTCCACGGTTATAGAGTTATAGAGCAGTTGATTAAGATAGATAATAAAAATGGTCAGATCTCCTGCTTATGGGGATTTGCCACGACCATAATGAGATTATTAGCAATGCTGCTTCCAGAAAATACACATATTATATTTATATTCTATTGGTATGTGGCATAATGCCTGTGTATGGAAATTACAGTAAAACCTTGTATCTGTACTGTACAGGGATTTTCAGCAATTATAACCACCTGAATCCTATCAGTAGGGAGTAATCCTATAGTATTCTGACTTCTATCCGGCTTCTGTTATGCAGCACAAACGTTTGTAGAATGTTATGTTAAAGTGAGGATGGAGGCTGCTCTTTGTTGCCGCTTTACATTAATACAGGGCGACCGGAGTGAGATCTCACTGAGAATTTTGTTTCTCCCATGCAGAACTGTAATCTTGCAAGATAATGGTGTAAAGATAGGGGGCACTATTACATTCTCAGCGCAAAAACGAGCGCGCAGCACATTAAATTTTGCGCACGGAGTTGAGCGTTAACGTGTGAAAATTAACGGTGGTATTTTTTTACGCGATCCAGCCAATCAGAATTAAGAACCTTAGTTGTCTCACGTTAAGTTTTTGCGCCTGTCAAAGTCAATCTGCGCATATATGCTGCATCAAACAAAAAAACACGCACAACTTCTCAATTTTATTGTTTGGGTATGTGTAGAATGTGTAACTATACTGTGCTGTGTATTTTTTTTGGGCTGATGTATTTGGTTTCGGTCAGGTCCGTCAGATTTGCCATTAACACCAGCCTTTCAAAGACGTTAAAATTATGCGTGCAAACGTTGTCCGTTAAATTTTGCGCATAGATTGTAATACCATGCACGCACCAGCACACAAACGCATTTGCGCTCACAATGTTAAGTATGGGATGCGCGCACTAATTTGCGCTCGCGCAGGGTTCACACAGGGTCACTCGCGTTAAACGTTAACGCGCATTTTGTGAGCGAACGTCGTAATACGACGTTCAGCGCGAAGAGTTTTGCCCCTCGCATTAATACGTTTTTGCGCACGCGCAAAATTGTGCGCGAAGAGTGTGATAGTGCCCAGGGTGTTTCTGCCAATTTACATTTTTGACTGTATCTTGATGCAAAATCACACATACATACTTTTGGTAGTAGGATGGTTGATAAAAATTAAGGTCTTGCATTTTCTCAGTGATGTCAACTCCAAATAAATATTACATAAACAACATACCCTATCAATTTTCATGTCGACATACCTTCCATAACATGTCATTAAAATGGTTCGTTACACTAGAGACCTGTTATCTTACTAGTGAAGAAAAACTTTTGAACAAATCATACAATTTTAGCAATCAGTATCTGAAAATGTATGTTCAAACAAAAGCTAAATAAGTTTTGTTTATTTAAGAGAGTAAAAGATATCTTAGCAGGGAATACTTCTATTTTCTGACGCAAAGTCAGAGGTGTCAATTAGAGAAGGCCGAGAAATTGTAAACTCAGACACTTGTCACATTTTCCTGCTGAATCGATTTCCCTCCATTGACATCGCCAATGGCTATTTCTTCAAGACTAGCTTTCAGTTCCACGGCAGCAAATGAGATTTTATAAAAAGGTTTTTGTGCAGTATTTTTTACTCATAACAGAAGAGTCCTCACAGTTTAAACATTTTATTCAGCATCATAACAACTTCCAGGTGATTAAGCGTCTTTGAATCTAATGAGCTTGGTATTTACGTGTTGTTACAAACTGCAATCTAAATTGATTTATAGGTCTTCTTAACTCAACTCAGGTGTGTTTTATTGCAAATAGACCGGGGCCTAAGACGGCAGATTGGAAAAAGGCATTTTTCCAAATATCCTTTCTATTCAGGGTCCAATATATTCCAAGTGCTGTTGATCCAAAACAATGCAAAAAAAACCCCAGTCTGAAGCACTTACCAAATAGGCAACAACATGGGAAACATTTCTTCTTGTCCCCAGAATGGTGGCCAGATCTCTCCTTGGATCAAGCAGCTTTTACCCACATATTAAATAGTATAACCCATAATGTTATGTTTTAGCTAAAAGTCATTAGTTGCTGTTTAAAGGTCAGTTCAGACTCTGGCCCAACCACCTCAACAGGCAGAGAATGCCACAGTTGTAAAGTAATCCCATAGCGTACACTGTAAAATGTTAACTAGCCTGTAGAGAAAGTTGTGTGGAGGGTGGTTTTATACGCAGTTTAATATAAACATCCCATGCCCAAAAGTACTGTAGCAATTTCAAAAGAGCATATAACTCAGTCTATAAACGTCAAATGTACAGATTTAAATAAATAAAGGGATACACTAAACTGCAGAAGGGGGAACTGCAGGGGATTAACTTTAATCTCTTTTGACCTTCAGGATACACCTCCACCCCATTTTCAATTTAAAATATACTAAAAAACCTACCTCATTTCCCAGAGAAGGGTCTCCCTCGGCAGCCTGGCATTCTTACATGTTTGCAGCACATGCTGTCACATGGCTGACGGCTCAGACAAGAGCACAGTCAACTCAATGCTTCTCAATGCAAAAGCATAGAGGTGAATAACACAATGAATCAAAGCCTTGACAAGTGTAATTAACCACGTTCCCTTTCTTTATTATTATTATCATCCTTTATTTATATAGTACCATAGATTCCACAATGCTTTACAAGATCATTTTTTCCCCCAGCAACTATCAACATTATTAAATATTATGCAGTTAAAAGTAATATACACAAAATAACATAATTGTTAATTTTATTCAGGGGTCAAGTTGAAAAGGAATTCCTACACTATTTTTTCAGAGGGAGCTGAGCCCCATACAATATAATAAGAGGCGTAGTGTGGGTTGTCAGCGCCCGGGGCAAGGCAAGAATTGTGTCCCCCCTAACCTGTGGACACGGTAACACACCATGATTCCATGATTCCCTTCCACCAGTAGAGTATTGACCCCTTACCCCACAAGCACATGTATTGTATATTAACAAAATACTGATATAATAAAAAAATGAAACACACATGCCCCCCACGCTACGCCACTGCTACCAGTCACCCTGTCCCAGTATACCCTAGCATAGTTCCACTCTCACACTATATCCAGTCACTCTCTCTCAGTACCCCCAGTCACTCTCAGTCCCCCACTTTCTCCCAATACCCCAGCCACTCTCTCCCAGTACCCCCAGTCACTCTCTCAGTACCCTCACTCTCTCTCAGTACCCCCAGTCACTCCCTCCCAGTACCCCCAGTCACTCCCCCAGTACCCCCAATCACTCTCTCTCAGTACCCCCAGTTACTCACTCTCTCAGCACCCCCAGTAACTCACTCTCTCCCAGTACCCCCAGTCACTCCCTCCCAGTACCCCCCAGTCACTCCCCCGGTACCCCCAGTCACTCACTCTCTCTCAGTACCCCCAGTTACTCTCTCTCTCCCAGTACCTCCAGTCACTCTCACTCTTTCTCTCTCCAAGTACGCCACTTTCTCCCAATACCCCCAGTCAATCACTCCCTCCCAGTACCCCCAGTCACTCACTCTCTCCCAGTACCCCCAGTCACTCTCTCTCTCCCAGTACCACCAGTCACTCTCTCTCACTCCAAGTACCCCCACTTTCTTCCATACCCCGTCACTCACTCCCTCCCAGTACCCCCAGTCACTCTCTCTCTCACTCTTTCTCTCTTCACGTACCCCCACTCTCTCCCAGTACCCCCAGTCACTCCCTCCCAGTACCCCTAGTCATTCCCCCAGTACCCCCAGTCACTCACTCTCTCTCAGTACCCCCAGTTACTCACTCTCTCAGTACCCCCGTCACTCACTCTCTCTCAGTACCCCCAGTTACTCACTCTCTCAGTACCCCCGTCACTCACTCCCTTCCAGTACCCCCAGTCACTCACTCTCTCCCAGTACCCCCCAGTCACTCTCTCTCCCAGTACCACCAGTCACTCTCTCTCACTCTTTCTCTCTCCAAGTACCTCCACTTTCTCCCATACCCCAGTCACTCACTCCCTCCCAGTACCCCCAGTCACTCTCTCTCTCTCCCAGTACCCCCAGTCACTCTCCTTCTCTCACTCTTTCTCTCTCCACGTACCCCCACTTTCTCCCAGTACCCCAGTCACACTCTCTCTCTATCCAAGTATCCCCAGTCATTCTCATAGTGTCGTACACCTGCGTGGAGTTGCTGGTGGCCCGGGGGGGGGAGCTGTCCAGGGGGCTTAGTGAAGACCGGATTTTAAATGTGCTGCAGGGCAGGCGCCTCCCTCCCTCCTTCCTATTCAGAGGCTGCAGGGCTGTCGGCGGAGGGGGGCTGGAACAGGGGTTCAAGGGGGGCTGACAATCGTGGTACAGGGTGTTCCATTGAATAATGCTGCGCTGCTTCACGTGACTTAGGTCCTTGTCCTCCCTTCTGGACGCTGAGTGCTAAGTCACCGCCGGCGTGCCAAACACCTCGCTGATCCCTGCTGGAAAATATTAGTGGTTCAAATTTCTTTTGAAATTTTGCGCCCCCTAAGAAAATTGCACCCGGGGTGACCGCCCCCGAGGCCCCACCACACTACGCCACTGAATATAAAGCTTGTACTCGGGTGTTTAATCATATATTTCCTTATTAGTTGACAATAAATACATATATATTATATTTTTTGCAAAAATCCACATATATATACTGTGACAAGAGTCACTTTGAACTTGGGTTACATGGACCTAGAGACGCATTTGGGAGGTGCAGGTCTGATGTTCTATATTGTTTTCCTATGTTGAAGTCACCATGTATTTTCAATTCAAGGTGCAGGGTGTCTGTGTTGTCTGACTGTTCTCACCTCAAGATCTGCATGCTGCCTCATTTCTGGGGAATGCTATCACTGCACTTTCAGGGTACCCATCCTTAAGCTTCGGCTAAGTGCTGGAGAATGGCAAGAAAGACTGCTGGTGGGAGAACAGGGGCCCAGCAAGGGAGCAGCATTAACAGATGTTACCCAGTAGGGTACGGAGATCTGTTACATATACATAACTATATCAGATTTGAGTACATGTTTGTGTTAAGTATGAAATAATAATTGGTAATTGGGGAAAAACCTTTGAGTTCTCACACTTCTGTTTTTAGGACTTGACTACTGATTATATTCCATTTAAATACTGAGCATATTCAATCAGATTTACTATTTATCATGTTTTATCACTTGAGTCAGTATGCTTGTACTTTCCAGTACATACTCTACTTGTAAAAGGGAAAACTGTATATGCCTCCGAGTAAAATACATTCTAAATAAATATATAAAATATTTTGGCAGTGAAAATAAGGAGAGACAGCTATTGTCAAAATGAGCGCTGAGAAAGAGTATAGGCGGAGGCTGAAAGACCAAAACAGCATTAACAAGAAATACAGTAGGTGACATCTGCAAGATATAAATACGAAACACTAAGAAAATCCAAATTCATCAAAAGTTAGCTAGAGCCATGGCATAGCATAAAAGAACCCCCCACCCCCATAAAACATGACTAAAATGTCAAAAGTTAATCAAATAAGATAGATTAGAAAATAACCCAAATATTTTTCTCAATTGTGTATGAATATAGCATACACTTACATATTATTATTGTAATAATGCCAGAACTTAATGTTTTGAATAGTCTCACTCACTAGTTATTCAGTTGATCAAGAAGAAATCCATTTTCCTTCATGCTCATAGTTAAAACTGTATCAATCCATGTCATATTAGTTATCTATGGGTACTATTCTGACATAGAGCCCTATCACTTGGTGTGAGCTAACCCTAGCATCAGCATGTTTTTGCATTAGCGCCAGGTAAAATGACTCTAGCACCTGACCAACAGATTGTTTGCCTCCCGCTAGAAACTGAAAATCACTTAGAGCATGGTAAATTAATTGTGATTCGTAGCATGAGCTTACCGTACTTACCACGTCCTATACTTAACATAGAGAGCGCTAGAGATCACTTGGTGCCTGTGCTAATTTTTATATGGATGCCAATTGCAAAGTTTTACCTACTGCTCAATCCTGGTGATAACTCCACAAAAACACAAACCAGGTCCTCACCCTCAATTAACAGGCAATTGTAAGGAATGCAGCGCAAGTTGTCTCTTGGCCCCATACACCATAGTAATGGATCTGGTCAGCAATGTTGTTGCTGTTGCAGATTCTTTATTATAAATGTATCCTTTACCCACATGTATCCTAATTCTAATATATTGCCTAATTTGAAACATTTTATGCTGGGGGTTATTCATAGTATGTAAGCGGTTGATTATTAGGGTGACCATGTGGACCATGTTTAAAGGGACACATGGATAAGTCTTGCCCTGAAACATGTATTATTTATATGCTGCAGTATGGAAATTATTGTGGCTCACCCGGCCTTCCTTTTGGATCTATTAAATGCATTGTAATGATTCTACATGCTGTTGGGTGGCATTTATCATGCAATACCCATCAGCCTTAATTAATATATGTGTGTATATAAACATAGATAATACGGCCACCTCTGAGGATTTTAATAATGCAGGGTGTGAGGGCTCTTCGCTGGATGTGTTCATACTTATACAAGCTTGTGAGGGCAGGGGATAGGTATGGCCCGGCACTCTGCACTGGAATAAAACAGTTCTATCCTGTACTCAAACGCATTAGCGCCGGGTCTCAGCCCAGGTCTTAGCATTTCCATAGCGTGCGCTAAACGACCTGGTACACGGACTACCACAGACAAGGTGATCTGTTGGTGGGTCGCAAGACGCTAACTTTTAGTGACTTGCGCTAGATTTTTCCCTGTTGCCGGCAATACTATGATTGAGCAGCTGTAGTAGTAATGTTAGGGGCCACTAATTAATAACAGCATCCCCTGCTGGTATCATCTTCTGGAGTTTATAGGATTCCATGGAGACAAGCGCAACGCTAAGTGAGCTTGCTTGAGAGGGGGCTGCACCGGAGCAGTGTAAGAACATTGGGTGAACGCTGCCATCGTTACTGTGTGACCACAGGTAAGATAAGACATTTTCAGATCTTTACTTCTAAATTTTAGGCGATTTTGCAACAGGAAACATAATTAATACAAGGGTCTCCAACACAGTATTCTTATTTTAAAAAAAATGAGGAACTAACTAGTTATTCCACTGCTGAACGATTTTTAACAGCACCTATACATCGTATAGGAGCCGTTAATTTACAATAAACAGCTGTTAATGCCGAGCCAAAAGAAAAGCTAACAACTGGAGCCATTAAATATAGCGGTAACTTAATGGTTGGGTTGGAATAGTGCCTTAGGTGCTTTTAGTATATCGATCATTTTCTCTAACCTTTCATGCTTGACACATTATAAAACCCCCTATTGTGCAGACTAAAGGACAACCTTTCAACTGACTATTAAAGGCCAAAAAGAATTGTTGAAGAGAAATTTGTCATGTTGGTTTAACTTCTAAATAAGGGCTGGGTATATATAGAAAACTATTGTCAAATCTAGCCAACATGAAAAATAATTAATGAATTGAATATTCCCTTGATACTCACAGGCTGTCATGTATTGCTCTCTGACAATCATTTTGAAAATGCTGGCTGCTAGAGAGAACCATTTTGCACTTAAGATGTTACCAACAGAAGGAAAACTCTACAAAACAGTATATGTGGAGGGGGTCAAAAACAATTTGGATCATCCATGTTGATCTGTTAACTAAGGGGCAGCAATCAATACCCTATGTTAATAATTCCAGCAAAAGTGTAATTCATTACTAATGAGTAGGATACATTTCAGATCTTCCTTTACCTTCCATCATCACATGGATAAGAGTTAACCAAACAGGGTTGCGTGTAGCAATCTGAACCTGGAGATTGCTCACAGTTACAGCACCCCAATTCTTGACATCTCATTTGTAAAGGTATTAAATTATGAGTTTTCGTAACCTAAGCGTCTCCCACTCCTGTCCCATCTCTAGCCAGGTTACAAGCAGACTGGTATGTAGCCATGAAATGCAGTGGTACCCTGTCAGTATTAGTGAAATTGCATAAAACATGAAGATTCAAACTTGAAAATTGTAGGAACCGCAAATTGTGCACCTCTATCGGACTTGCGTACTTTATGTACTCAAGTTCCTTAGCACCTGTGCAGAATCATGGATCAGAGCTGGAAAAGTATTCAAACCTAGTGATGGGCCGAACACCCCCGTGTTCAGTTTGCATTCGAATTTGAACACCCGAAAAAGTTTGACCGCGAACTCGAACACAATTCGAACACCATCCAAGTCAATGGAGCTCGAACGTTTGAAAATTAAGGTCCCCTCCAAGAGGGCATATATGCAAGATATTGGCCATAAAAGGTGTATGGAGGTCCGGGTACTGCCCTGGGGGACAAGAAACAATGAATTATTTTTTTAAAAAACCTTTCACTGCTGAGTGCTGAGCCATTTCACCGCTGTGCGCTAAGCTAATTTTTACCACTTTTGCTCATGTTTAAACGTGATTTGAAGCCATGGGAAATGTTTGACCAACAATGAGTGGGAAATGTTTGACCAACAATGAGTGGGAAATGTTTGACCAACAAGGAGTGGGAAATGTTTGACCAACAATGAGTGGGAAATGTCTATGAATCCCATAGGCTTCAATGTTAAAAATATTCCCGTTTTAATCTAATATCTAATAAACCGTTTATTATAATATTCTGCAGTAAACAGTCCCTTTTTTTTTAGATTTTTTAGCAACTTTTAAGCATTTTTTAGAATTTTTTTGAAAACTTTTTTTTCTCGAACTTTCCGCGAACGTCCCGAAAAGTTCGAAGTTCGCAAACTTTCAAACAGCCGATGTTCAAATCGAACCAATTCGAACAGGCAGCCCATCCCTATTCAAACCCTCCAGGAATTCTCCCATTCTGCTAAAACATGGTTTAGGTTTAGCTTTTGTTTGATCCTATCATCTGAAACATTTACAGGGTTATTCAAAATTCGGTGATGTTCGGTGACTTTTCGTTCTCTTCAATTTGGTTTGTTTTGCCGATTCCATTTCGGTGACCCTGCAGTGTATTCAGCAAGCACCACAGGGTCCCCGAATTGCAGGGAAAGGCCACCGCAAACCCGACGAACACTAACCGCAAAATCCGGCGAATGCACGCCAAAAACCCCCAAAATATCTGGATTAACCCGCCAAAAACCACGGAAAAACCCGAGCAGGAGCCGATCACACGCAGCTCAGCCACCGGAAAAAGCCGACACCGCAGACGAGTGAAGTGAATAAATTTGAAAATCAGTTTGCTTGAATGATTGAAAAGTGAAACGCTGTTTGCAAAGAAACTACTGAGTGAAAATGTCTGAAATTTACATATGAGATCTAGGGAATGATAATAAAAAGGGCTGTTACAGAAAAAATAAGTGAACGTAAAAAAAAGTCCAGAAAAATACTTAAAATATCCTAAAAAATCTATAAATAAAGAGACTCTTTACTGCAGAATTTTAGAATGAACGGTTTACTAAATATTGAATTAAAACGGGAATATTTTTAACATTGAAGCCTATGGGATTCACCTGAATAAATTTGCCGCATGAAACCACCGAATGGCAGGGCATTTCGGGAACCTTTCACGCTGGTTTCTGTTCTCTGAATAGCCGAAGCATTGTTTTTTTATGGGGATTTCACTGCCCTCAAACAGGCACCGAACAGGCACCGTATGTGCAGGCAATTTGCCAGGATTTGGTGAATTGCCTGCTCTCTGGATAGCCGAATGGCCAAGAAAGGTAACCGAACGCTGATCTTCAGCGTTAGGTTACCTTTCTCAAGCAATTCGGATCTCTTTGAATTACCCTGTTAATCTCAAAATTAAAGGAACTCTCTACTCATCCTGCTCTCTTTATAGTTAATGTGGTCAGGATATGAGGAGTGCCCCCCACAGCTCCAATCTGGTTAAAATGCTGGGCGAAGTCGAGGAGTTTCCTCCACCCCAAAAGCATCACAGCAGCTGTGATTTTTGAATTTCCAGGTTGTCGGTCACCATATCGGTCACCTTCTCTGAAACCAATCACGGTAGTGAGCAGTCTCAGAGAGGCAACCGGTAGGTCGGATGTCCGTTTGCATGCAGCTCTGATCCATCATTCTGCGCAGGTACAAAGGAACTTGAGTATGTAAAGTGCTCAAGTCCAACAGAGCTGCACAAGTTGCGGTTCCTACAATGCTCAAGTAGGGTAGGAGCGTGAATTGAAAAGAAAAGCCTCAAAGACGTCCGGGTGCCGGAGTCCCTGAACAGAAGAAGAGGAGCTGCATGCGGCGAAGGATAAAGGTTAATAAAAAATTGTAGCCTCTGCCCAATTATTTAAGGGCGAAAAAAAAGTATACTATTTAACAGAGTGTTCCTTTAATTATTTAATGGTGACACTTTTATGATTAAAAAAGGTTGAAGCACCTTCTTGAGAAGCCATGTTTCTTTTTGATGATACCCCTTAATCTTACCCACACAAAATATTTGGTTCCTAATACAACAGAGACAGAGAATTATCTATTAAGTATCTGTCATGCAGATTGATATATTTTGTATATGATTAGGAATGCAATATCATTGCTTCCTGTTATGTCAAAAATTTAGGACAAATGTGTCTACTCGCAATTATGTGATTATTATCAATATTCAAACTTTTTAACCCCAGATCAATCAGGCTCTCACCCAAATCATTCAACTGCCCTTTTAAAAGTTTGTAATGATATCCAAGCTGGCATGGAACAAGTAAACCTAACTGGTGCCATCTTCCTTTATTTTGCCAAGGCCTTTGACAAAGTAGACCATGGCATCCTATTACAAAAACTTAAAAACTCAGGTATTGGTGATCGCACGCTAACCTGGGTTCAATCGTATGTATCTGATCGATCTCAATATGTGTCCATTTCTGACACGCTTCCCTCCCCCTCCCAGTCATGTGCAGTGTACCCCAAGGCTCGATACTCGGCCCCCTGCTATTTACAATATTCATAGACGATCTGCCCAACGTCTGCAAAGCCTCCACTGAACACATGTACGCAGACGACACTGTAATTGATACCAGCAAACCAGATCTCCCGCAGCTGGAGGCCGTGCTGCAAGACCAATTCACAGAGGTAGAAAAGTGGATCAAAGATAACAAACGTTTTCTAAATACTGACAAAACTGTTACGATGCTCTATGGAACAAAACCTAAACTACATAAATTACAAACTCCCCATCTATGTGTGGGGACAAAATCAAATGGCACGCTGACCACAGTCACTTCTCTCAAATATCTAGGTATGTGGTTAGACCCAAATCTATCCTTTGGCCCCCACATCGAAAAACTCTTATCTTAACTTTACCCCAAACTAGGTGCCCTGTACAGAAACAAATCCTGCCTGAACCCCACGGTAAGAAAGCAGACTGTACAACAACTGCCTCTGCCGGTCATTTATCACGGAGATGTTGGGCTCTATTACATTCTCTGCGCAAATTTGTACAAGCAGCACAATTTTTTTGCGCGCAGCGTTAAACGTTAACGTGCGTAAATTAACGCTGGTATTACAATCCGAGCGTATTTTTTCATCCGTCAAAAAATATCGTGCGTAAAAAAGACGCGCAAAAACGAGCGCAAATTAACGCTGTACGCAGAAATCGGTGGGCAGACTGTTTTTTCACGCGATTCAGCCAATCAGAATTAAGAACCACAATTGTCTACTGTTCAGTTTTTGCACCTGTCAAAATCAATCTGAGGGCTATATTACATTCTCTGCGCAATTTTTTTTGCGCACAAAAAAACCCGGATCCGGTGAAAATTTCCGTGGTATTACGATCCGAAAGCATTTTTTCATCCGTCAAAAATTTTCGTGCATAAAAGCGACGCGCAAAACTGTGCGCAAAGTGTGTTGCGTGCAAAAATCTGTGTTCGGACTGTCTTTTTTCACGGGATTCAGCCAATCAGAATTAAGAACCGCCATTTTCTGACGTTAGGTTGTTGCGCCTGTCAAAGTAAATCTGAGTATGTATAGTATATACAGTCAGGTCCAGAAATATTGTGACATCGACACAATGCTAACATCTTTGGCTCTATACACCACAATGGAGTTGGAATGAAACAAGCACAATGTGCTTTAACTGCTGACTGTCAGCTTTAATTTGAGGGTATGTACATCCAACTCAGATGAACGGTGTAGGACTTACAGCAGTTTGCAGATGTGCCTCCCACTTGTTAAGGGACCAAAGGTAATGGGACAGAATAATCATAAATCAAACTTTCCCTTCTTAATACTTGGTTGCAAATCCTTTGCAGTCAATCACAGCCTGAAGTCTGGAACGCATAGACATCACCAGACGCTGGGTTTCATCCCTGGTGATGCTCTGCCAGGCCTCTACTGCAACTGTCTTCAGTTCCTGCTTGTTCTTGGGGCATTTTCCCTTCAGTTTTGTCTTCAGCAAGTGAAATGCATGCTCAATGGGATTCAGGTCAGGTGATTGACTTGGCCATTGCATAACATTCCACTTCTGTCCCTTCAAAAACTCTTTGGTTCCTTTTGCAGTATGCTTTGGGTCATTGTCCATCTGCACTGTGAAGCACCGTCCAATGAGTTCTGCAGCATTTGGCTGAATGTGAGCAGATTATATTGCCCGAAACACTTCAGAATTTATCCTGCTGCTTTTGTCAGCAGTCACATCATCAATAAATACAAGAGAACCAGTTCCATTGGCAGCCATACATGCCCACACCATGACACTACCACCACCATGCTTCATTGATGAGGTGGTATGCTTAGGATCATGAGCAGTTCCTTTCCTTCTCCATACTCTTCTCTTCCCATCACTCTGGTTCAAATTGATCTTGGTCTCATCTGTCCATAGGATCTTGTTCCATAACTGTGAAGGCTTTGTTAGGTGTTGTTTGGCAAACTCTAATCTGGCCTTCCTGTTTTTGAGGCTCACCAATGGTTTACATCTTGTGGTGAACCCTCTGTATTCACTCTGGTGAAGTCTTCTCTTGATTGTTGACTTTGACACACATACACCTGCCTAGTGGAGAGTGTCCTTGATCTGGCCAACTGTTGTAAAGGGTGCTTTCTTCACCAGGGAAAGAATTATTCGGTCATCCACCACAGTTGTTTTCCGTGGTCTCCCAGGTCTTTTGGTGTTGCTGAGCTCACCGGTGCGTTCCTTCTTTTTGAGAATGTTTCAAACAGTTGTTTTGGCCACGCCTAATGTTCTTGCTATCTCTCTGATGGGTTTGTTTTGTTTCTTCAGCCTAATGATGGCTTGCTTCACTGATAGTGACAGCTCTTTGGATCTCATCTTGAGAGTTGACAGCAAAAGATTCCAAATGCAAATAGCACACTTGAAATGAACTCTGGGCCTTTTATCTGCACATTGTAATTGGGGTAATGAGGGAATATCACACACCTGACCATGGAACAGCTGAGAAGCCAATTGTCCCATTACCTTTGGTCCCTTCACAAGTGGGAGGCACATCTGCAAACTGCTGTAAGTCCTACACCGTTCACCTGAGTTGGATGTACATACCCTCAAATTAAAGCTGACAGTCTGCAGTTAAAGCACATTGTGTTTGTTTCCACAACTCCATTGTGGTGGTGTATAGAGCTAAAGATGTTAGAATTGTGTCGATGTCCCAATAATTCTGGACCTGACTGTATATATGCAGGAAAAAAATATAAAGCAATTTATTAATTTTATTGTTTGGGTATGTGTAGAATGTGTAATTGTACTGTGCTGTATTTTTTATTTTGTGCTGGTGTATTTCGTTTCGGCCAGGAAGATCAAATTTACAGTTACCACCTGCTTTTCAAAGACGTTACGAAAATTCACGCAAACCTTCGTTGCGTGCAGATTGTAATACCATCCGCGTACCAGCGAACAAACGCATTTGCGCTGACAATGTTAGGTATAGGATGCGCGCACAAATTTTCGTTCGCGCAGGTTCACCTGCGGCAGACGATAACGCTCGTTCGTTGCGCATAGATAGGAATACGACGTTGCGCGCAAATGGTTTTTCCCCTCGCCCAAATGCGCATTTGCGCACGCAAAACCACTTGCGCGAAGAATGTAATAGGGCCCTGAGTATATATGCTGCAGCAATAAAAAAACACGCACAACCTCTCAATTTTATTGTTTGGGTATGTGTAGAATGTGTAACTAGACTGTGCTGTATTTTTTTTTCGTGCTGGTGTATTTCGTTCAGATTTGCAGTTACCACCAGCTTTTCAAAGACGTTAAAATTATGCGCAAACGTCATTTGTAAAAAGTTGCCCATCGATTGTAATACCAGCCGCGTACCAGCGCACGAACGCATTTGCGCTCACAATTTTAAGTATGGGATGCGTGCACAAACTTTTGCTCTTGCAGGGTAACTCGCGTTAGACGTCAACGTGTATTTTGTGCGCGAATGGCTAGGGCTAGAAACAAAAGAATGGCTCTGCTGGAGAGGGCAGAGTCTGCCCTTTTCAGTGGTGCCTCTCTTTGACCCCTTAGTTGCCGGATCGCGATCCAAACCCAGAAGTGGCTGACATCTTGGATGTCAGCCAAGCCTCCCACCCAGTGACGTCGTCGCTGTATGTATAATGACATCAGTCGGCCAGTTAACCCCCTAGCTGCCAAGTGGAGCTAGGGGGATCGTTTGGATCCCCATATCTCCCAATTCGTGGTAGCTAGAGGGTCATGTTTGGTATCATTAGAAAGGCCTGATCATAACTAGGTTTGGTGAAAAAGTAAAAAACAATTTATGAAAAAAGTAGTTTTGTTTAACAAAAAATAATTATCTGGGGGTCTAATAAAAGAGGACTACAATTAACGTTTAAACATTATGAGCGTAAAAATGGTCAAAAGTGAGCTCAGTGCACAGAGGTGAAATGGCTCAGCAGTGAAGAGGTTATAAAGCAAAAACATGTAAAAGTTGAGTATTTCTAACTTCAGGACAAAATTTTGAAACTATTTAGCTGGGGTCTTTTTTGGCGGTTGTAGATTTTGGGAATTAAAGTTCGATAAAGTGTGTTTTTCCATTTTTTAATCATATTTCATAGTTTTTTTATAGTAAATTATACGATTTGATGGAAGTAATGGTGTCTTTAGAAAGTCCATTTAATGGCAAGAATAAACGTATATAATATGTGTGGGTTCCATAAACGAGTAAGGGGAAAATTAGACCTAAACACAAACAGAGCAGAAACGTAAAAACAGCAGCGGGGACTTTCAGACAGACAATCGTAAAACTGCCTGGTCACTATGGGGTTAATAATGATAACATTGCATTTCATTCAAAAGAGCTTTTTAAAATTGCAGGGATACAGCTCCACACATTTCCAGGATCAATTGCATCAGGCTTCATTGTTACCAGTCAGCAGAACAACAACTGACATTCAATTAATGTTCCAGTCTCCATATGGTATATCATTTTCTGTAGAAGAAATTAAATGCCATAGAAAATGCTATATTTCCATGCTCTCTTAATCTTACTGTAGCCTGTTAGGTCGATAAATATTATCTTAATACACGTGAAAGGTTATAGGCACACATAAATAAATATTTATTATCAAATCACATGTGCAGCCATGGATATCAACGTTGACCTTTCCATTTTTATAGTTATATTGTTTACTTAATGATGAATGTACATAAGAGGAAAATAAAACACTTTGGCAAAGCATTCACATTTTTCTTTTATGTTAAATACGTTGTTTATAAACATCCAGGATACTTATGAACTGTATAATGTAAGTAAAAACCCATCCAGGCCTCCAAGAGGATTTAGCTTACCATTCTTCTTGTAAAACATGATTTCCCCCTTGAATTCACTCTTTTCCTCTAGTGACATTTCAATTTCAAGTGTTGTCTGTTCATTTGTTTCAGCACCAAATAAAAATTTACAGCTGCAACTCTTCTGCATGACTTCTGTTCGAGCAAATCCAGCAAGTTCACAGAAGCCATCTGAACAGTAAACTATGGGGAATCCTTTAGCCACCTGAGCATTTGCAAGAATGAAGTTACTGTCTGTAGAAAAAAAACAAAACATAACAGTAAACACAATGAAATATAAATTATCACATTAACATTTGGTATTTGCAAAATTAATTTGTGCGGCTTGATGTGCTCATGCATGTATTTCAAAACAAGGCATAAATATGTTACATGACATGTATATTGGTAAATATTGTGACTGGTGTATAGGAACATGTTGAGTTCGATAATTAGCGATAATGCATCTTCATCCGTGTGAAAACCTTCTACCAATTTATTGAAAATGTATTAATTAGCTATCATTTCATTTTTAATTTGATAGAAAATATTTTACTGGAGGGCTGTAATTAACCTCAAAAACATTAATGACAAACAACACAAATATTCCATACAGTTGGGACCCTATTACAATCTTCGCGCATACGTTTGCACCCGCGCAAAAATGTATTAATGCGAGGGGCAAAACCCTTTGCGCTGAACGTCGTATTACAATGTCAGCGCAACAAACGCACGTATACGTCTACCGCGGGTGAACCTACGCGAACGCTGCACGAGCTTACTGTATGTCGCGTGTCCTATACTTAACATTGTGAGCGCAAATGCGTTTGTGCGCTGGTACGCAGATGGTATTACAATCTATGAGCAGGAATTAACGGATAGACGTTGCGCGCATAATTTTAGCAACTCCTAAAAGCTGGTGTTAATGGCAAATTCTATCAACCTGGCAGAAACCAAATACACCAGCCCAAAAAAACCAAAACACAGCAAAGTGTAGTTACACATTCTAAACATACTCAAACCAATAAATTTGAGAAGTTGTTCGTGCTTTTTTTACTGATGCAGCATACAATATAGGCGCAGATTGACAGGCGCAAAAACTTAACGCCAGATAATTGTGGTTCTTAATTCTGATTGGTTGAATCGTGTGAAAAAAACGTTCCGCACACTGATTCCTGCGCGCAACGTTGCTGCGCTCGCGTTTGTGTGTGCCCATTTTACGCGCGTTATTGATCGACGGATGAAAAAGTGCGCAAGGAATGTAATTCCAGCGTAGATTTAAGCGCGTTAACATTTAACGCTGGGCGCACAAATTCAAACGTTGCACGTGCGTTTTTGCGTGAAGAATGTAATAGGGCCCTAAATATTTTCAGCTCTCATTGGCTAGCATTACATTTTTCTATATTTTTAATACACTTGTCTATGCTTAGATGCAGTGTATCCTTGCATGGTATGCATGCAACATGAACTGCAGTTTGAAATCATTGACAAAATACCAGCAGACATGAGTTCTGTGTCATCTTCCTTATGATGTTCAGGAACCAGAGAACCCGCATTGAAAAAGAATGGGTGTGCTATTTCTAATAAAGATATCACTCGCTAATATAGAATGCAGGAGACTGCTATATATTGAGAAATAAACCTGCAGAAGATGTCGGGCACTATTATATACTTAACGCTAACGTTAGTGCTCAGCTGTGTGAGCGTTAAATTTAGGTTAAGTGGTCCTAGCATTGGCCGAACATATTACAATCCGAAACTTAACGGGTTAAAAAGCCTGCTAGCGATTCGGAGATTGCGCTTTTCAGCGTGAGCTTACTGTACTTTGCGCTCCCTATGCTTAACATGGGGAGTGCAGAGAGTTAATAAGCGTTAGGATTGCAAAGTCCTAACGTAATTTACTCACCGCCGCGGTTGACTGAAAAGTTAACCACAGCTAGGAGTTGGTGCTGTGGAATCAGTTATCATCAGATGTAAAACCCCCAAAAATGAGATACTCACCTGTCATCCCGCGGTGAGAACAGTGGTCCGATCCGCCTCTTCTGGCCGCCGGGAGCAGAGTGAGACTGGGAGAAAAAGGTCCTCAGTCTCCCTCTGCGAATCACTCCGCCGACCTTCAGGATCTTGCAAGAGGAGAGATACTGCAGGTCATGTGACCTGGCAGTCAAAGCCTCAAAGGCGCCCTATAGACTCCATGGGGGGGATGCTCGGGGGAGTGGTTTTCATTGCCTTGAGTATCTTGAGGCTTAGCACTGCATTACAAGGCAGGCTGCTGATTAGCGCCTGCCCCGTAATATGGAGCTAAAACGGGGACGCTAAGGAGAAAGCATCCCCGTTTTAGGGCACTATTACATTCTTCGCACAAACGTTAACGCGTGCGCAAAAAGGCATTAACGCGAGGGGAAAAACCCTTTGCGCAGAACATAGTATTACAATGTCCGCTCAAAAAATGGGCGTTAACGTCTAACGCGAGACCCTGCGCGAACCCTGGGCGAGCGCAAGTACGTGCGCACATCCCATACTTAACATTGTGAGCGCAAATGCGTTTGTGCGCTGGTGCGCGCATGGTATTACAATCTTAGCGCAAATTTTAATGAACAACGCTTGCGCGCATAATTTTAACATCTTTTAAAAGCTGGTGGTAAAGGCAAATCTGAATGTTCTGGCCGAAACCAAATACACCAGCCCAAAAAAAAAAACAGCACAGTATAGTACACATTCTACACATACCCAAACAATAAAATGGAGAGGTTGTGCGTTTTTTTATTATTGCTACAGCATGAAGGAGAAAAGTTACCAGCATGAAGGAGAAAAGTTACCAGGAAAGGCTTAATGATCTTAACATGTACAGCTTGGAAAAAAGACGAGACAGAGGAGATATGATAGAAACATTTAAATACGTAAAGGGAATCTACAAGGTAGAGGAAGGGAGTATATTTAAAAGGAAACAAAGTAGCAAAACAAGAGGACATAGTCTTAGATTAGAGGGGCAAAGGTTTAAAAGTAACATCAGGAAGCATTATTTTACTGAGCGGGTGGTGGATACATGGAACAGTCTTCCAGTTGAAGTGGTAGAGGCCAAAACAGTAATTGAATTTAAGCAAGCATGGGATAGGCATAAGGCTATCCTAAACAAAAGATAAATCCAGGTAAAGTATCCATGTAATTGGGCAGACTAGATGGGCCGAAAGGTTCTTATCTGCCGACATTTTTCTATGTTTCTATATATACTCAGATTGATTTTGACAGGCTCAAAAACTGAACGGGAGACAATTGTGGTTCTTAATTCAGATTGGCTGAATCGCGTTAAAAAACAGTCTGCCCACCGATTTCTGCGCGCAGCGTTTTTGCGCGTGGTACTTTTTGACGGATGAAAAAATGCGCTCGGATTGTAATACCAGTGTTAATTTACACGCGTTAACATTTAATGCTGCGTGCAAAAAAAAAATAGCGCTGCGCGAGCGTTTTTGCACAAAGAATGTAATAGAGCCCTTAGTGTCCTCCTTAGCATCCTCGTTTTAGTATCCTCCTTAGCATCCCCGTTTTAGTGGGCACAATGTAATAGTGCCCTATCCCTTTAATGTTTTTGCACATTACTGTCCTGTTTTCCTCCGAAAGGTCAAGGTGGTGGTGCCTAGATACATCAGCAGATTTGTTTAACTAAAGTACTTTATAAGACTCTCAGATCTGATTCTTATGACTTTTGCTTTACATGCTCCACAATATCCATAATGGCATCATGACAAGGTTGTATCCTCTGTGAAACTATATCTACAAATGCTGAATTCTGTAAATGGAAAACTCATTCATGCCACTGCCCAGTTCTGCTCTATTGCCAAGGAGAGTAATATTGAAAGAGGCAAAGCATTGCTGAAGGCATAAATCTGCCAAAATACATTCGCCCAATTCAGACTGCACTTTGGACGCTGCAATTGCTATTGCACAGAAAAAAGCAGTGCTAATCTCTGTACAGGTTTACTTAACTGGAAAATCTGGTGCCAAAATTATTTTACCAGCTCTGTACATGACAAAAACAGCCAACCGATATTCACACATATGCATGTTTTTAATAACAATTCTTGGGAGATAAATGGATATGAAGTGTTTAAAGAGGAAATAAATAAACAGCAATATTCTGTGAAACAAATCAGTCCTTAGATCTATTAATGAGTAGCCTATTATGATGATACGGAGTTCGGTAAATCCAAGCAGGAGAAGGATTTGGTAATAATCCTAGACTTCAAACTAAGTAACAATGTGCAATGTCAAACAGCAGCCGCCAAGGCCAGCAAGGTATTGGCATGCATTAAAAGGGGAATTCACTCTCGGGATGAAAGCATAATTTTGCCTCTTTATAAATCAATGGTATTACCGCATTTTGAATATGCCGTGCAATTTTGGGCACCTGTCTTAACCCCTTCACTGCGGATGACGTGTGGGGCACGTCCTGATTGACTCCCGCTATATGCGGAGGACGTGCCCCACACGTCGTCCGCCAGCGGGAGCCCCAGCGGAGAAACTTACCTCTCTGTCCGGGGTCCCCGGCATTCTGGCTTCAGGGAAGCCAGGCGCCGAAGATAGGCCAGCCCCAGACGTAAATGATGTCATCGCGCTTTTTCCGGCGGGAGTTCAACGGATGTTCATGGGGTTTGCAGCAGGTTTTCCGTGCGGAATTCAACGCTGGGTGGGGAACTTTGATTCCCTGAAGCTCAGGGAATGCGGTGCTCTCTGAATAACCCCTCAAGGTTTTCTATCATGCTATACAGTACCGTTTTGAGCGAGATATAGATTTTAAAACTACCAAATTGTATTTAACCCTACGGCACATAAAATGTGACCCTTGTATCCTCTTCAGTGCTAAGACATTTTATTTGTCCTTGCTACAGAGCTGCATTTAGCCATTTTCTCTACGGTACCTAGAGGAAAATGATACCTTGGGATTTTTTCAGCAGACCCTCCTGGTTTTATTTGAACAATTTCGTTTTAATTTGAACAATTCCTCAAATATGGAAAACATGTCACCATATCATTAAAAAAATAAAGTGGAATGTTTAGGTCATTTTGTTAGAATGCATTCTAAACAACAGAATAGGAGAATTTATTTAATAGCGATTTTATTTACACTATTTATGACTTCACATTTAGTATCACGTCATTTTCCTACAAAAGCAGAAATCTAATATTCTCTAGTCATTTTATTTTGAAAAAATACTAATTGTTTTTTTGAAGCTAAAATATTAGCATTTCTTATGCATTTCAAACATCTTGCGATTTATTAAAAGAAAAAAAAAGAGCCGTGATAAAATAATCTGATGTCCCAGAAGAGTGATGTGTGCTATTTTGGCAATATTGAGGGTTCTCATATGTCCAAACGAACTCAGATGCATAAATATTAGTGAAAAGAAATACACACCAATCATAAAACTGTGTGCACCAAAATCATCCTCAATGAAAAACACGTGAAAACATTGGTCCCTAATACATTCTTCGCGCAAATTCGTCCTCGCAGCACAATTTTTTTTGCACGCAGCGTTAAGCGTTATCGCGCGAAAATTAACGGTGGTATTATGATCCGAACGCATTTTCTCATCCGTCCGAAAATAACATTCGTAAAAATGATGCGCAAAATGAAGAGTAATATGCACGCAGTAATGTAACGCACATAAATCTGTGTGCAGACTGTTTTTTTCTCGGGATTCAGTCAATCAGAATTAAGAACCTTAATTGACATCAATTTACCTTAATTGTCTCCCGTTAAGTTTTTGCGCCTGTCAAAGCAAATCTGAGTATACATGCTGCAGCAATAAAAAAAAAATGCACGAATTCACAATTTTATTGTTTGGGTATGTGTAGAATGTGTACCTATACTGTGCTGAATTTTTTTTCCGTGCTGGTGTTTTTCGTTTCGGCCAGAACGTTCCGATTTGCATTTACCACCAGCTTTTCAAAGACGTTAAAATTATGTGCGCAAACGTCGTTCGTAAAAAGATGCGCATTGATTGTAATACCAGCGCACGAACGAATTTGCGCTCACAATGTTAAGTATAAGACGCGCACAGTTCATCACGCTCGCACAGGTCCATCCGCGTTAAACGATAACGCGCATCGTTTGCGCGAACGTTGTAATACGACGTTCAGCGCAAAGGGTTTTGCCCCTCGCGCAAATGCGCATTTGTGCGTGCAAAAACAAATGCATGAGGAATGTAATAGGGGTCATAGTATCTGCTTCCATGATGATATTTCAGACTCTTCTGATAATACTGCAAGGTGAGTGAAACCATATAATGAAAAGAATTAAATATTGAATGATTAAAGGAAAAATATGGGTATATCATCCCAGAAACTTTTTGCAAACTGTAGAAGCAGAATAGAAAACTGTTAGAATGTGATTCATCTGTACCAGAAACGTTATTTTAATTAGACTTGCATGGGCATGGATCTTGAAGTCGCGAGTTTTACTGTTGTGAACAAAACATCTTGTATTAGAGGCTCCGTGTTTAGATGCTTACAGTTATATGTTTTCTATCATTCTACCGTTCTAAATTGTATTTTTTTAACTGATGTTTCTTTTCCATTTTTCATGTGAAAATTACTTTCAGTTGTGCTGAACATTTTCTTTCACCTGCAAGTTTGAGCGTCTATACTTATATTGGCGAGAAGAATGCGGGTTCCATGTAATGTCGCAGATCTCAGTAAATATTGCATTTTTTTGAATGGTGATTGATTTCTTCACAGTAAATCAAAGCTTCAAGATCCACCAATGAATAATATTAAATCTAGGCAAAACGCTCTATAAGTCAAACTCTATGGGCATTTGGAAAGTTTTTACCTTAAAACATTTGTGAAAATACTTGAAATACAAAAGGAGAACTTAATTCATTAACCCTTTCCCTGCGGAGGACGTGTGTGGAACGTCCTCAGTGACTCCCGCTATATGCGGGGAACGTTCTCCACACGTCCTCCGCTTGCGGGAGCCCCCAGAGAAATACTCACCTCTCTGTCCGAGGTCCCGCAGCGTTCTGACTTCCTGGAAGTCAGACGTCAAATTTATACCCCTCCCGATGTAAATGAGGTCATCGCACCATGCACGATGACGTCATTTTAAAGCGACCCCCTGGCAATGCCAGGAGATCGCCTGAAAGGGAGGGGTGCTTTTGGATCCCTCTCCCTCCCAATCGGGAGGTTGTACAAAAAAAACAGGCACCGCTTTGAAGGGCAGTGTCTGCCCTTTAAAGAGATGCCTATTTTTAACCCCTTAAGTGCCGGATCGCAATCTGGTGCCGGATCGCGTTCCAGCTCCGGTGGGGGCCGCCATCTAGGACATCATCGCACATGGCTTGATGATGTCAGTTAGCTGGGGAACCCCAAGCTGCCAGGGGATTTCCCAAGGAAATCCCCTGGTGGAGAAAGGGGTTTCCTTTGAACCCCCATATCTACCGAACTGTGGTAGCTAGAGGGTTATATTTGGTATCATTCGAAAGGAGGCCATGGCGAATGATACCAAACATGACCATGTTTAAAGTAAAGAAAAAGAAATAATAATTTAAAAAAAAATAAAAAAAAATTGTGTGTGTTTTTTATTATTGCAGCAATATTGTTCCCATTTCAATTATAATGTGAACAATGATGCTGCACTAATGATTTTTTTCTATTGGGTGCATTTGCTAAAAGTGACGTAATTCCCCGCAAAAAAATGTAACGAGCCCCCATTTCTATTTTTTTTGACAAGCTCACCCCATAGAAAATATAAATGCAAAACATTGAATGATAAAATGTGAAAAAAAACACTTTACATGCTATAGATGATTAAAAATTCAAATTTTGTTGCATTTTTTGTTATAATATTCAGGCAGGACATGACGTATACTTATTATTATTATTATTATTCTTTATTTATAAAGCGCCAGCATATTCCGCAGCGCTGTACAATAGGCACAGTATAGACAGGGTTACAATACATTGAACAACATTTGACAAACAGTACAGGAGGAGATGAGGGCCCTATTCCCATAGGAACTCACAATCTAGGAGGGTTGGGGTTGGAAACAGGAGGAGAGGACTGTAAGGTGAGAGTGATTGATGGTTGCGTCAGTGAGTTGGGTGGTAGGCTTCCCTAAATAGGAACGTTTTAAGGGAGCGTTTGAAGGAAGAGAAGTTAGGGGAAAGTCTGACAGTACGAGGGAGAGTGTTCCAGAGAGTGGGGGCTGCACGTGAGAAATCCTGCAGTCTATCATGGGAAGAGGTGATGCGGGGAGAAGCTAGGCGCAGGTCACTGTTTGACCTTAGGGAGCGGGCTGGGGTGTATTTGGTGATTAGTGAGGACAGGTAGTGGGGAGGGGAGTTAGTGAGGGTTTTGTAGGTAAGGATAAGGATTTTGAACTTAATTCTGCCGTGGATGGGGAGCCAGTGAAGGGACTCACAGAGGGGAGCGGCAGAGACAGAGCGGCGGGTGAGGTGAATTAGCCTGGCGGAGGCGTTCAGGATGGATTGTAGGGGAGAGGCGGGACAGAGGGAGGCCAGATAAGAGATTATTGCAATAGTCGAGTCGGGAGATTACCAGGGTGTGTATGAGTTGTTTTGTGGTGACAGCGGTAAGAAATGGCCGAATTCTGGAAATATTACGCAGTTGGTATCGGCAGGAGGAGGAAAGAGACTTGATGTGGGGGATGAAGGAAAGAGCAGAGTCAAGTGTAACTCCAAGACAGCGAACTTGGTTTGGTGGGGAGATGGTGATACCCTCCACCGTGATAGAGAAGTCAGGAGGTGGGGAGGCATTGGAGGGAGGAATAAGTAGGAGTTCAGTCTTTGACATGTTGATCTTTAGGTGGTGGGAGGCCATCCAGGAGGAGATGACAGATAAACAGTCACTGACTTTTGAAAGGACAGGGGGAGAGAGATCAGGGCTAGAGAGGTAGATCTGAGTGTCATCAGCGTAGAGGTGGTAATTAAAGCCAAAGCTGTTGATGATTTTGCCCAGGGAGGAAGTGTAGATGGAAAAGAGCAGAGGACCAAGGACAGAGCCTTGAGGTACACCAACAGATAGAGGCAATGAAGAGGAGGAGTTACCAGCAAAGGACACACAGAAGGAACTGTTGGTTAAATAGGAGTCAACCCAAGCAAGTGCAGTGTCACCGAGACCCAGAGAGTTGAGGGTCTGTAGAAGGAGGGGGTGGTCAACAGTGTCAAAAGCAGCCGAGAGGTCAAGCAGGATGAGAATAGAATAGTGGCCATGTTTTTTAGCAGTTAGGAGGTCGTTGGTGACTTTGGTGAGGGCAGTTTCAGTTGAGTGTAGAGGACAGAAGCCAGATTGCAGGGGTCAAGTAGGGAATTGGAGGACAGGAAGAGGGAGAGGCGGTTGAAGACTAGTTTTTCTAAGAGCTTAGAGGTAAAGGGAAGCAGGGATACAGGGCGGTAGTTGGATGGAGAGTTGGGGTCGAGAGATGGTTTCTTTAGTAAAGGGGTAACTAGCACGTGTTTGAAGGCGGATGGGAAGGAGCCAGTGGAGAGAGATAGGTTGAAGATGTGTGTGAGAGCAGGGGTGAGAGAGGAGGAGAGGGGAGGAATTAGATGTGAGGGAATGGGGTCAAGCGGGCACGTGGTGAGATGTGAGGAGGACAATAAGGAATTGACTTCCTCCTCAGTGGCTGGGAGGAAGCGGCAGAGGGTGGCAGAGGGGACCTCTGGGAGTGGAGGTGGCAGATAACTATCTTGTGTTGGGATGTTGCTTCTGATAGTTAGAGTTTTACTGAGGAAGTAGTCTGCCAGGTCTTGAGCGCTGAAGGCAGCTGTGGGGGGAGGTGCAGGTGGGTAGAGGAGGGTAGTGAAGGTGGACCAAAGCCGTTTAGGGTTGGAGGACAGCATAGATATAAGAGATGAGAAGAAGGATTGTTTGGCCAAGTGGAGGGCAGAGGTGTATGACCGGAGAATAAACTTGAAGTGAACAAAATCAGCTTCAGAGCGGGATTTCCTCCAGGCACGCTCTGCAGTGCGGGAGCATCTTTGCAGGTAGCGAGTCTGGAGGGTGTGCCAGGGCTGAAGCTGGCGGCATGGGGCCTTACAGAGTTGAAGAGGAGCAAGAGTGTCTAGAGCAGATATAAGCGTAGTGTTGTAGTGATTAGTGGCAGCATCAGGGCAGGTGAAGGATGAGGTGTGAGGGAGGTGGTGAAGTAGGTTGGAGAATTGATGGGGGTCCACAGCATGTAGATTTTTGCAAGTGTGTGTGCGGGGTGGGGGAGCAGGGTGTTTAGGAAGTCCAGATAGGTTGAAAGAGAGAAGGTGGTGGTCAGAGATGGGGAAAGGTCGACATTTGAACTCAGAAATGGAGCAGAGGTTGGAAAAGACAAGGTCAATAGCGTGACCATCGCGGTGGGTAGGGAGGAGGGAGGATTGTGTGAGTCCAAGGGAGGACGTGAGTGAAAGAAGTTTGGAGGCAGCAGGGGCGGAAGGATCGTCTATGGGAATGTTGAAGTCCCCTCAAATTAGGCATGGAAGATTAGAAGACAGGAAGTGAGAAAGCCAGGTAGCAAAGTGGTCAAAGAACTGGGAGGTTGGTCCCGGTGGGCGGTAGATGACTGCCACCCTGAGAGCCAGAGGAGAGAACAGGCGGATGCAGTGTGTCTCGAAAGAGGAGAAGGAGAGGGATGAGGGTGGAGGGAGATGCTGGTAGGTGCAGGTGGGAGAGAGCAGGATTCCGACCCCGCCACCATTTCTCTCACCCGGTCTGGGGGTATGGCTCAAGTGTAGACCGCCATGTGAGAGAGCCGCAACGGAGGCCGTGTCAGAGGGAGTTAGCCAGGTTTCAGTTAAAGCTAGGAGGTTGAAGGAGTTTGAAAGGAAGAGGTCATGGATTGCTGTGAGTTTGTTGCACACAGAGCGAGTGTTCCAGAGGGCGCAGGAGAAAGAGGACAGGCGCTGAGGGATTATGGGAATGAGGTTGCTGGGCTTGCAGGGAGGTGATTTATGTGCGATGGAGATAGGATGATAGGGAAGTATTGGATGTGTTGTGGGGCCAGAGTTAGGGGATATGTCACCTGAATAGAGTAACAGCAGGAGGGTGAGAAAGAGAAGGTGGGAATGGGATTTGTGGGAGTGGGAGTGATTGGCAGCACGAGAGATAGAGGGAGACCATGTTCTGAGGAAACAAAGGAGCTCATGCGAGGCCATCATGTGGGACGAGAGGAGGGAGGGAGAGATGCAGATAGTGTAGGGGTCGGTGGTAGAGGGGCAGGAGTTCCATTTAAGGAGAAAGGTAGAAGTAAAGAGCAGAAGTGTGAGGCATAACACCAGGTGTTTTTAGTCTGGTAATCAATTTGATACATTGTACACTATACTGAGGGGCTGGGGTGGTATCTTCTTCTGATTGAGATTTGAGAATTAATTACCTTCCTAAAACATCCTAATATGCTGTATTTAACCCTTTCGCTGCTGAGGCTTTTCACACCTCTGTGCTGAGGTCATTTTTACCGCTTTCGCTCATCATGTTTAACCGCGTTTTGTAGCCATATTTTGATATATGACCCAGACATATTATATATTGTTCTTTCCGGCAGACTTGGCAGATTCATAATATGTCATTATTATATGTATACGTTATGTCATGTCTGTATATTATAACAAAAAATGCAATAATATTTGAATTTTCAATAATTTATTATGTGTAAAGTGTTTTTTTCACATTTTAACATGCAATCAGTTGCGGATATATTTTGTATGGGGTGCGCTTGTTAAAAAAATTAGAAATGGGGTCTCGTTACATTTTTTTTGGGGGAAAATTTTGCTTTTTTTAACAGACGCACCGCATACAAAAATCGTTAGTGCAGCATTATTGTTCACATTATAATTGAAATGGGAACAATATTGCTGCATTAAAAAAACAAAAACAAACAAAAAACTTGTTTATTTTTTTTAGAATTTTTTTTTAAATATTTTTATTTTTATTTTTAAAAAAAAACATTTTTCATGCTCATGTTTGGTATCCTTGGAAAGGCCATGCTCTGGCCAATCCAATGATATCAAACATTAACCCCTAGCTGCCACGGAACGGGAGATAGGGGGTTCATTGGAACCCCCTATCTCCACCATTGGTGGCAGCTAGGGGTTAACTCCAGGACAGGGGGAGTTCCTGGAGGCTTGGCCGACATCCAAGATGTCAGCCAGCTCCAGGAGAGGATCACGATCCGGCGCTTTTCAGCGCCGATTCGTGATCCGGCTCCCCAGGGGTTAATCACAGCCACCGTTTGGAAGGGCAGGTTGTGCCCTTCCAAACAGTGCCTGTATTAACCCCCTGCTCCCCGGCGATCGGGAGGGAGAGAGGTCCGAAGAACCCCCCCTCCCTTTCAGGCGCTTCCTCCCGCAGGGGGGGCGCCTGAATTAGATGTCATCGCGCCGCCATGATGACATCTAATTGCTCCGCCGGGGTGCTGGAGTGCTGGGCTGACATCCAAGATGTCAGCCCGCACCGGGGGGGGGCAGCAATCCGCCGGAATCCGTCAGATTGCTGCCTCCTGTGCATGGACGCGCTCAGCGCGTCCATAGCACAGGAGAACCACTTGGCTGGACGCGCTGAGCGCGTCCATAGCAGCCAAGTGGTTAACTGGTGTTTGAAAAAAATTCAAAATAACATCTAAAGCAATGTTATTTTTCACCTCGGGATTAAACATTTACAGGGTTATTCAGAGAGCGGTGAAAAGCAGGAGAATAACTGGAGAAGTGAAAATTCTAGGTCAAAATAGCCAAACCAGAAAAATTCTCCCATTTAACTCACTTTCCAAATTGGCTATTTGGTCTAGATTGTTCTCTTCTCCTGCCAGTTCTCCTGGCTTTCACCTCTCTCTCAGGGTTGTTCAGAGAAAGGTGAAAACCAGGAGAATGGCAGGAAAAGAGAACAATCTGGACCAACTAGCCGATTTGGAAAGTGAGATAAGGCTAGGGTCAGACTAACGCATTTTTCACAGCGACCCGAAAGTGCGTCCGAACGCATTGCCGTATTTTTTCACGGAATGCGCGAAAACGGTCATACGATGCGCATTTTTGTGCGTGATTTTTTACGGATCCAAACCAGGAAACTTTGGGTGTCTGGACGTTATGTTGGCCGGACGTGACCAGGGTCTGACGTCTCCAAATCACGCACACATGCCGCTAGTGGACGCAGCGCACTCTGTACGTCCGTACTAGCGGTTCTGCTTTCTCGAAAAAATGCGTTCATTTTCCATTTGCGTTGCGCAGCCGGACTTTCGTGCGACCGTACTTCGTATATTGGCCATCATTTGCTGCTAGTGCGGCCGTGATTAAGTGCGCCTAAACGCACGTTAAAAATTCGCTAGTCTGACCCTAGCCTAAATGGGAGAATTTTTCTGGTTTGGCTATTTTGACCTAGAATTTTCCATTCTCCAGTCATTCTCCTGCTCTTCACTGCTCTCTGAATAACCCTGACAGGGTTATTCAGAGAAAGGTGAAACTCAGGAGAATGACTGAAGAGAAAATTCTAGGTCAAAATAGCCAAACCAGAAAAATTCGTCCATTTTTCTCACTTTCCAAATCGGCTATTTGGTCTAGAATTTTCCATTCTCCAGTCATTCTCCTGCTTTTCACCGCCAAAAAATCAGTAAACGTTTTCTGCGTGTCCGAAAATGTCTCCTCTTTTCATACAGAGAGCCGCCCCAAGCAGTTGTTTATGGATAGATTAAAGGAAAAGCATTTACCGTCATTTGAAATGTCATTTTTTGGTTTTTACATATTTCTATACATCCTAGAAATCCGCCACTTCACGGGCAGGTTATGGGGACCTCCTAGGCACGATATTTGAAGGAATTTTTCGTTTTTATTTTTAACCCTTATTTCATGGAAAACTCACTGTCCCTTTAAAAAGTTTTTTTTTTTACTTTTTGTCCTTGTTTCCTATCCCCCAGGGCACTACCCGGACCCCCATACACTTTTTATGGCAAATATCTAGCATATATGCCCTCTTGGAGGGCACTCTAAAAACCGGATTTTCAGCCCCATTGACTTGTATTGAGTTCGGGTTCGGATCTGAACATTTGGAAAGTTCGGCTTCGGCTTCGAACCGAACTTGGGGAGTGTTCGGCTCATCCCTACTCATGATCCTAAGCATACCACCTCATCAATGAAGCATGGTGGTGGTAGTGTCATGGCGTGGGCATGTATGGCTGTATGGTTCTCTTGTATTTATTGATGATGTGACTGCTGACAAAAGCAGCAGGATGAATTCTGAAGTGTTTCGGGCAATATTATCTGCTCACATTCAGCCAAATGCTGCAGAACTCATTGGACGGCGCTTCACAGTGCAGATGGACAATGACCCAAAGCATACTGCAAAAGCAACCAAAGAGTTTTTGAAGGGACAGAAGTGGAATGTTATGCAATGGCCAAGTCAATCACCTGACCTGAATCCCATTGAGCATGCATTTCACTTGCTGAAGACACAACTGAAGGGAAAATGCCCCAAGAACAAGCAGGAACTGAAGACCGTTGCAGTAGAGGCCTGGCAGAGCATCACCAGGAATGAAACCCAGCATCTGGTGATGTCTATGCGTTCCAGACTTCAGGCTGTGATTGACTGAAAACGATTTGCAACCAAGTATTAGGAAGGGAAAGTTTGATTTATGATTATTATTCTGTCCCATTACCTTTGGTCCCTTAACAAGTGGGAGGCACATCTGCAAACTGCTGTAAGTCCTACACCGTTCACCTGAGTTGGATGTACATATCCTCAAATTAAAGCTGACAGTCTGCAGTTAAAGCACATTGTGTTTGTTTCATTCCAACTCCATTGTGGTGGTGTATAGAGCTAAAGATGTTAGAATTGTGTTGATGTCCCAATATTTCTGGACCTGACTGTATAATACGTCTGGGTGATATAATAAAACCTGGCTTCAAATCGCATTTAAACATGATGAGCAAAAGCGGTAAAAATGAGCTCAGCACGCAGGGGTGAAATGGCTCAGCAGCGAAGGGGTTAAGATTGTTACATGGAATATTATTACAGTGGAAAAAGAAAATATAAATAAAACATCAAGCAGCGGAAAGGAGTTTATAGGCTCAAAAAGCTGGTCAATATTTACTTTTCCTAGATGGTGAGAGTTGGAATAATGAAAATGAATATATGTCTAAGACTGATAACGCTTTCATTGAAATCATTCTACTCATATAACAAGATATTCTGACTAATTCTGCTGAAATTCATTGTAAAAACACTTTATACCATTTCCACCATTTTCCCAGAACTTGTAAAAATGTTCAGACATATGTCATAGCAGCACAAGCTCTTGCCAGTATAGAACCTGACAGCTCCCTGCTCCTTAACTTAAACAACAGTTTCACATAGCTTGTCCTGGTGTCACGTTAGCAACTCTTCTTCCTCTACAGCAAAACTGTAACTCTCTTTTTGTGCCATATTTTTTTGAAAACGTGGGCTTAAGCTATATGCATATCATCATTAACAGCTGAATTGTACAATCTTACTTATCTATCCATTAATAAATGATACTCTTTCGTAGGACTTGCATTGCAATTGCACATTTTTATGTCAAGCCTACAAAAGGTGCAAGGTACGGAAAACAACAAAAAAATAACCACTCCAAAAAATATAAGAAACAGTAAATTAATTTGAGGGCATAAATTTCCCTTTGCAAAGATTTCCTCCTTAAAACAAATCCCAAAACAACATCTGGATTTTTAAATAGAGCATAAAATAGTGTACATTCGCTCATTGGTTATATCTACATACAAATCGTTCTGACTCTGAGACTTTCCCGGCATAAGAGAAAGAAGGTATCGTATGGGAATGCTGCTGAAAAAAAGACTTGCTAAAAAAGTTGCAGTAAAAAATGATGCTCAGGTTCGGACATGGACAAACCGCCTACTACAAATTCAGACACATCGGAATTTTCGAGACCAACGTCTGACGTTCTTACCTAAAAGTGAAAACTTTCAGTTCCTCCATTATTGATTTTTAGTATTAGCGTTAGGGTTATAGTTAGGGTAGGGGCTGTTGTTAGAAATTAAGGTTAGGTTATTATTTGTGCTTGTTTTAGGGTTAGGGTTATGGATAGGGTTTGGGTTAACCCTAACATTCTGATCCATTTTAGGCCAAAAATTCTGTCCCCTCTTTTAAAGCAAATGCATATGAACAGTCACTCTCATTTGCGATTATAGGAAATAAATACTGTATGTTGGTTTTGTATTCTAAAATCTATACCCTGCTTTCTTCTATGGTGATAAAAAATATCTATAAAAAATGTACTGGGTTCCGGCACAACACATTAACTGTGAGAGAGTTGAACAAATGAACAATCCCTCCTGATATTTACCTATTTTTTCTGTCAGGGTTATTCAAAGAGAATCGAAAAGTCACCGCACGTTCGGTGACTTTTCGTTCTCTTCATTTCGGTGCGATTTGGCGATCCCATTTCGGCGACCCTGCGGTGTATTCAGCAAGCACCACAGGGCCGTCGTAATGCAGGGAAAAGCCGCCGAAAATCCAACGAACACTCACCGCAAAACCCGGCGAACGCACACCGAAACCCGCAAAAACATCTGGATTAACCCCGCCGAACACGCCGGAGAAACCCGAGCAGCCGCCGATCACAGTGCAGAGCAGTTGTCAGAAAAACCCGACACTGCAGAAATGGAGTGAAGAAAAAAAAACAGTACGCTTGAATGTTTGAAAAGTGAAACTCTGTTTGCAACAAAACTACAGAACGAAAATGTCTGAAATTTACATATAAGATCCAATGAATGATAATAAAAAGGGCTGTTACGGAAAAAAAAATGATTTAAAAAACAAAGAAAATATATTTTAGCAAAAATAATCCCGAAAAATGCCTAAAAGATCCTAAAAAATCTATAAATAAAGAGACTTTTTATTGCAGAATATTATAATCAACGGTTTATTAGATATTGAATTAAAACGGGAATATTTTTAACATTGAAGCCTATGGGATTCATCTGAATAAACCTGTGAAATGAAACCACCGAACAGCAGGGCAAATCGTCAACCTTTCACTGCTGGTTTGTGTTCTCTGAATAGACGAAGCATTGCTTCTCTATGGGGATTTCACTGCCCTCGAACAGGCACCGAACAGGCACCGTATGTGCAGGCAATTCGCCAACATTTGGCGAACTGCCTGCTCCCTGGATAGCAGAATGGCCAGGAAAGGTAACCGTACGCTGAATTTCACTGTTCGGTTACCTTTCGGCCCCAATTCGGATCTCTTTGAATAACCCTGTAAACACCAACATTCACCTTGATTGTGAATTGATCCAAGGATATAGTAATGCTGGGGAGGACTAAAAATCAGACAGCTGTATATAGAATGAGAATATATAAGTTTCAGCTGCACAGTTATTACATATTTTAATAACCCCACAACAACAGTGAGACATTTTATGCTTACAGTGACTGTATGCTAATTGTAAAAACACACAACTATTATGAGATTATAAAAGCACACAGCTGCCTTGGGAACTAAATTATAATATTCTTGCCTTTGGTAAGTCATAACTGAGATAAAGTACAGGATGGTTTTATATTTATATGTTTATATATATGTACATATACGTTACTATACCATAATCAAAACATTAAAAATTAAGCGATAAACATGTTCAAAATGTTAATTTATCCCTCAGTGGGCCAATATCAATAAATGGCTGCAATATTATAATTCTTATGTGGGCTTTCAAAGAAGTATTACACAGGGGTTTTGTGTTTCTAATTGTGCGCATAGGGAATGATATTCATGTCACAATGCAATGGGTTTATGAGCTTTCTTTGCTTTTTATGTGAGCGTCAGATAAGGCGTTGGAGGTTCACCCAACATTTGAATTTTTAGCTTTTCAGTTTTAGGCCATGACAGCTGCTGTCCATTATCTTAGAAGTCAACTCTTATGACTGTTCAAGTGGCTTCTTATAATGGGGAAAACTGTCAGAATTCCTAAAAAGATACTTGTAGGTGAGGTTAAAAAAAGGACATGTACGTCGTAACGTCAGGGTCAGAGGCATCCCGGACTCTGTGTCGTCAGATGAACTCCCAGCTTATGTGTCTCGTTTGGCCCTTCGGATGGCGGGACTCCCTCCTGACAAGCCAGATGTGATCGGATCGGTATTCAGGGTTCGGAAACCTGCGGCGCTTTCGAAGGGGACACCCCGTGATGTCGTGGTGGCCTTTCGTGACGTAGCATTTAAGGTCAAGCTTATGTCTGCTCCTGGTGCAAGAGATCCAGTGAAATTTGAGGGCTCCACGTTGGCTTTGTATCACGACCTTCCATTCCAGACTCTGCTTGCTCGCAGGCGGTTCTGTCCTGTGACTGCGGTTCTTCGTCGGAGGGGGATCCGTTATCGGTGGGGCTTGGCGGGAGCATTGGTGGTGACACATAATAATGTCCCCTACACCATCACTGCTCCTGAAACCGCCTGGTCCGACCTTGAAGCGGCGGGCATCTCGCCGGACCCTCTGGAACTTCAGCCAGACTGAGACCTGAGCGATATTGTTTACCCCCCCAGCTTTTTTCTTCTCTGTTTACGTGTCACTGGTCTATAGATAAGCTCTGAGTATAATTTATCAGGACAATTTATGGCATTTACGTTGATAGTCCTACATGCTTATGTGTTTCTTTTGTGTTTTCTTCCTTCCCTGAGGTTGGGACTTCTTGCTTTTTGTTTTTATTATTCCCTTATTGACCTGTTACTACTTGCATCTTACATTATCTGACTGGCTGACCGTAGTTAGTTTGGCCAGCCCTAGACGGCTGTCTTTTTCTACGTTTGATTTCGTGAATTTCTTGTTATGTATAATTCTCTAAATAAAGAATTTAAAAAAAAAAAAAAGGACATGTAACCAGTAGGACTATTATAATTAGCTAGAAGAGACCACCGTCTAATTTATCTTTTTGGTTAACGGAAATTATAACTATGATCTGTAAACGTTGACGCAAACAATAATACATGTTTTTCAAGACTGAAATGACTGTATACATTGATTGTAAATATGTTTGTTTTTGATAGTGGTTAACCTTCTCTGCTGTATTTAGTAATTTTTCTTACGGACAACATCTTCTCTGTCAAACTCAGCTGTTCATATTTGTTGCTGGACTACAACTCATATGGTTCTCTGGCCAACTAATGCTTTCAATTACTTCTGCGTGTTTTTTGCTATCATCATCTGGGAGGCTGGAGATGGACTTCCCTAGTCCCTAAACCACTCAAATTAGAACACTTTCAGTTTGACATTTATTTATTTATTTATAAAGTATTTTACCAGGAAGGATACATTGAGACTTCTCTCGTTTTCAAGTACGCCCTGGGCATTAAGGGGTTACTTAACGTATTTGGCCATAACAGCTTTTAATAATCAAATATTCTTAATTTATTCTAAGGATATGCTTAGCACAACCTGTTTTCCATTTCCAGTGTTTCTTCCAGGGACACGCTAGCGACCATGACCACTTGATGTTAATTTATTGGTCATGATGACAGTAGACTGTTGCCATCTTCTACCTTCCGAAATGCTGCGACAGCTTTTCAGCGGTTTTACCTCTGCCTTGAAGTGCGCCAGTCAGGGCCTATCTGCTTGTTAAACCAAGTGACGACTCGTCAGACTCAGTAATACATAATACTTTGCTACGAGATGATATTCCGGTCAACCTCAGTGCTTCATTGAAGGACAGGCATCCAGCCACATCTTGCAGCTGGATGCCTGGCAACTAATAGAAGAGCAGAGGATGACAGGAGACTGAATCTTACCCTCCTTTAACATATTAAGTAACCATATAAATGCGATTTTGGTGAAAAACGTCTTTGAGATATCTGTTGCAGCTAATTTTAGAAATGTTGACATGAAGTTGGCCTCTAGCCCAATCAGCAGCTAGATCCCAAAGTGATCCCAAGGCAATTTAGGATGGACATAGAATTAACACATAAAATGTACCAGACTATTAAAATAAGCAATTATTTAATTCTCTTAACGAGTTCATTTAACATTTTCTAATTATCATTTCTCATAATTTATGCAAATGAAATTCAAAATTCCCATTTCAATATGTATCCATCTACCAAACTCAATCTAAATTATGGTCTAATATTTTATTAGTGATATTTATGCCAATATACAGCGTGCCAAGCATTGAGTGCTTGGAATGTTAATGACATATTCTTTATGCACTATGGGGCAGTAACTGCATTAACAATGCATTATGTTACTAAAACATATTGTACCAAAAGTCCTGATTAACAGACTTTG
Organism: Leptobrachium leishanense; assembly: GCA_009667805.1. Taxonomy (NCBI): domain Eukaryota; kingdom Metazoa; phylum Chordata; class Amphibia; order Anura; family Megophryidae; genus Leptobrachium; species Leptobrachium leishanense. The sequence continues at coordinate 286,078,858 of CM019067.1, read as the reverse complement.
ATGTGTTAGCGGTTGCAATATTGCTACTGTGTATGATTAGTAAGATCTTAAAACTGTCTATGTACCTCTTCTATTAAATTAACTTACAATGCAAATAAAGATTATAGATGTCAATTAGGTTTTACATTTTGGGATCAAAGGCATCTGGTGCTTCAATTGACATATGCACTGCCTGGCTTTAACAAAGCACATAGGTGCAAGCCTTCCATTGCATAATTACTACAGTGATTAATATGATTCAGCTGGAAAAAATATTAAGTCAGCTGGCTAACTGAATATACCCAAAGTTTTCCATCAATGGGTGTTTTCTTCCCTGATGGCACAGCGGACACATTCCAAGATAGCAATGCCAGGATTCATCAGCCTCAAATTGTGCAAAAGTGGTTCAGGAGCATGAGACATCATATTCACACATGGATTGGCCACCACACAGTCCAGACCTTAACCCCATTGAGAATCTTTGCAACAATGTGCTGGAGAAGACTTTACTCAGCACTCCGACTGTCCCATCTTCAATACAAGTTGGCGAGAAAGTAATTAAACTCTGGACTGAAATAGATGTTGTGACATTGTATACGCTTATCGACATGTCACGGCGAATGCGTGCCGTAATCTAGTAGCACCCTTCACCTTTTCCTAACCCGGTGTTTAAGAGCTTCTCTGGGAAGCTACCACCCTACCTGAATAGGCTGCTTCCCCTAGCAGTTCCCTCATCCTATAACCTCCGATCCAGGACCAGCACCTTACTTGCAATACCACAATACAAAAATAAAGTGGCTCGATCCTCATTTTCCTACAGAGCACCACAGTTATGAAATAACCTCCCAGACGCCATCAAATCTTCCCCAGTCTTAAGTCCCTCGAGAGCTCCCTATTAACATACCTCGATACAGAATGCACCTGTAAACATGTAACACAGTGAATATATTTCCTACATATTTATTTTCTGTTAATCTGTATATTTGTTTTTGAGAAAGGATTTTACCAGGAAGGATACATTGAGATTTCTCTCGTTTTCAAGTATGTCCTAGGAGGCGAGTATGTACCATTAGGTGTCTTGCCCAAGGACACTTCCTGGAAAGGTGCTCTTGCCGGGATCGAACCTGTGTCTCTACAGTCTCTCTTCACACAGAGCAGTGATGTTACCTCTACTCTACCCAGACAGTATTTGTGTTTTGTTTTTAATATCTTGCATTTTAATACTTTGTATTTCTGTCAGAACTGTAAAAATTTCAATGTTCTTGAACCAGGACATACCGTATTTTTTGCTCCATAAGACGCACTTTTCTCCCCCCAAAAAGTGGGGGGAAAAGTGGGTGCGTCTTATGGAGCGAATGCCCCATGATATGCCTCAGCTCACCTGCCGCCGCCGCCGCGTTCGTCTCCCTCTGAGCGTGCGTCCGGCGGCAAGGAGCTTGGGCACTCGCCTAGGGGAGCCACGTGACCGCGATCTCGCGAGATCGCGGTCACGTGGCTCCCCCAGGTGAGTGCCCAAGCTTCCTGCCGCCGGACGCACGCTCAGAGGGAGCCGAACGCGGCAGCGGCAGGTGAGCTGAGGCATATCCATGAGCTGCTGGGGCATATCCATGAGCGAGCTGGGGCATATCCATGAGCGAGCTGGGGCATATCCATGAGCTGCTGGGGCATATCCATGAGTGAGCTGGGGCATATCCATGAGCTGCTGGGGCATATCCATGTGTGAGCTGGGGCATATCCATGTGTGAGCTGGGGCAATATCCATGTGTTGGGGCAATATCCATGTGTTGGGGCAATATCCATGTGCTGGGGCAATATCCATGTGCTGGGGCATTATCCATGTGCTGGGGCATATCCATAAATTGGGGGCAAATCCATGTGCTGGGGCATATCCATAAACTGGGGGGCATATCCATGAGTGAGCTGGGGCATATCCATGAGTGAGCTGGGGCAATATCCATGTGCTGGGGCAATATCCATGAGCTGGGGCATTATCCATGTGCTGGGGCATTATCCATAAATTGGGGCATATCCATAAGTTGGGGGCAAATCCATCTGGTGGGGCATATCCATGAGCTGGGGCATATCCATAAACTGGGGGGCATATCCATAAACTGGGGGGCATATCCATAAGCTGGGGGACATATCCATAAACTGGGGGGCATATCCATGAGCTGGGGGGCATATCCATGAGCTGGGGGACAGTATCCATGAGCTGGGGCCAGTATCCATGAGCTGGGGCAGTATCCATGAGCTGGGGGACAGTATCCATGAGCTGGGGGACAGTATCCATGAGCTGGGGCCAGTATCCATGAGCTGGGGGACAGTATCCATGAGCTGGGGGGCATTATCCATGAGCTGGGGCCAGTATCCATGAGCTGGGGGACAGTATCCATGAGCTGGGGGACAGTATCCATGAGCTGGGGGACAGTATCCATGAACTGGGGGACAGTATCCATGAGCTGGGGGACAGTATCCATGAGCTGGGGGACAGTATCCATGAGCTGGGGCCAGTATCCATGAGCTGGGGGACAGTATCCATGAGCTGGGGGACAGTATCCATGAGCTGGAGGACAGTATCCATGAGCTGGAGGACAGTATCCATGAGTTGGGGTACAGTATCCATGAGCTGGGGCAGTATATCCATGAGAGGAGCTGGGGCAATATCCATTATTACACTATTTGATTTCAGAATATTTATTTTCCTGTTTTCCTCCTCTAAAAACTAGGTGCGTCTTATGGTCAGGTGCGTCTTATGGTGCGAAAAATACGGTATTTGAAAACGAGAGAAATCTCAATGTATCCTTCCTGGTAAAATACTTTGCAAATAAATAAATAAATGCAAAACGCAGTCCAATAAAATATTAGATTGTTATAACCTCCGATCCAGGACCAGCACCTTACTTGCAATACCACAATACAAAAATAAAGTGGCTCGATCCTCATTTTCCTACAGAGCACCACAGTTATGAAATAACCTCCCAGACGCCATCAAATCTTCCCAGTCTTAAGTCCCTCGAGAGCTCCCTATTAACATACCTCGATACAGAATGCACCTGTAAACATGTAACACAGTGAATATATTTCCTACATATTTATTTTCTGTTAATCTGTATATTTGTTTTTGAGAAAGGATTTTACCAGGAAGGATACATTGAGATTTCTCTCGTTTTCAAGTATGTCCTAGGAGGCGAGTATGTACCATTAGGTGTCTTGCCCAAGGACACTTCCTGGAAAGGTGCTCTTGCCGGGATCGAACCTGTGTCTCTACAGTCTCTCTTCACACAGAGCAGTGATGTTACCTCTACTCTACCCAGACAGTATTTGTGTTTTGTTTTTAATATCTTGCATTTTAATACTTTGTATTTCTGTCAGAACTGTAAAAATTTCAATGTTCTTGAACCAGGACATACCGTATTTTTTGCTCCATAAGACGCACTTTTCTCCCCCAAAAAGTGGGGGAAAAGTGGGTGCGTCTTATGGAGCGAATGCCCCATGATATGCCTCAGCTCACCTGCCGCCGCCGCCGCGTTCGTCTCCTCTGAGCGTGCGTCCGGCGGCAAGGAGCTTGGGCACTCGCCTAGGGGAGCCACGTGACCGCGATCTCGCGAGATCGCGGTCACGTGGCTCCCCCAGGTGAGTGCCCAAGCTTCCTGCCGCCGGACGCACGCTCAGAGGGAGCCGAACGCGGCAGCGGCAGGTGAGCTGAGGCATATCCATGAGCTGCTGGGGCATATCCATGAGCGAGCTGGGGCATATCCATGAGCGAGCTGGGGCATATCCATGAGCTGCTGGGGCATATCCATGAGTGAGCTGGGGCATATCCATGAGCTGCTGGGGCATATCCATGTGTGAGCTGGGGCATATCCATGTGTGAGCTGGGGCAATATCCATGTGTTGGGGCAATATCCATGTGTTGGGGCAATATCCATGTGCTGGGGCAATATCCATGTGCTGGGGCATTATCCATGTGCTGGGGCATATCCATAAATTGGGGGGCAAATCCATGTGCTGGGGCATATCCATAAACTGGGGGGCATATCCATGAGTGAGCTGGGGTATATCCATGAGTGAGCTGGGGCAATATCCATGTGCTGGGGCAATATCCATGAGCTGGGGCATTATCCATGTGCTGGGGCATTATCCATAAATTGGGGGCATATCCATAAGTTGGGGGGCAAATCCATCTGGTGGGGCATATCCATGAGCTGGGGCATATCCATAAACTGGGGGGCATATCCATAAACTGGGGGGCATATCCATAAGCTGGGGGACATATCCATAAACTGGGGGGCATATCCATGAGCTGGGGCATATCCATGAGCTGGGGGACAGTATCCATGAGCTGGGGCCAGTATCCATGAGCTGGGGGCAGTATCCATGAGCTGGGGGACAGTATCCATGAGCTGGGGGACAGTATCCATGAGCTGGGGCCAGTATCCATGAGCTGGGGGACAGTATCCATGAGCTGGGGGGCATTATCCATGAGCTGGGGCCAGTATCCATGAGCTGGGGGACAGTATCCATGAGCTGGGGGACAGTATCCATGAGCTGGGGGACAGTATCCATGAACTGGGGGACAGTATCCATGAGCTGGGGACAGTATCCATGAGCTGGGGACAGTATCCATGAGCTGGGGCCAGTATCCATGAGCTGGGGGACAGTATCCATGAGCTGGGGACAGTATCCATGAGCTGGAGGACAGTATCCATGAGCTGGAGGACAGTATCCATGAGTTGGGGTACAGTATCCATGAGCTGGGGCAGTATATCCATGAGAGGAGCTGGGGCAATATCCATTATTACACTATTTGATTTCAGAATATTTATTTTCCTGTTTTCCTCCTCTAAAAACTAGGTGCGTCTTATGGTCAGGTGCGTCTTATGGTGCGAAAAATACGGTATTTGAAAACGAGAGAAATCTCAATGTATCCTTCCTGGTAAAATACTTTGCAAATAAATAAATAAATGCAAAACGCAGTCCAATAAAATATTAGATTGTTTGACTTTTTTTGGCTACTCAGTGTATAAGGATAAGTTAAGCACACCTGGGTATTGATTAACACAGACAAATAGACAAAAAGAGCTTCTAAGCCAGGGGTCAGCAACCTTGGTCCTCCAATTATTTTGGACCTGAGTAACTGAGCATCATCGGAGATGTACTTCCACAACATTTGAAGGGCCAAGGTTACTAACCCTCTTCTAGACATTGCCTATACCACTAGATTTGGAACTAATTTTGCTCATGTATACATACAGTTGTGTTAAAAATTATTCAACCCCCACTGAAATTGAGTGTTTTGGCCAGTTTGACATTGATTTTGATCATTCAGTCATCTTGCTTACAATTAAATCAAAGAGGCACGTGTAGGTCAGACAAATATAACATAACATTTATAATGAAATAACCACAAATGTCTTTTCTGTGCTCACATCATTATCAGTTTTATTCAACCCCCAAGTGACATTCAATCTTAGTACTTAGTACAACATCCATTTACAGTTATAACAGCTTTTAAACGTGAAGCATAGCTTGACACAAGTGTCTTGCAGCGATCTACGGGTATCTTCGCCCATTCGTCATGGGCAAAAGCCTCCAGTTCAGTCACATTCTTAGGCTTGCGCACTGCAGCTGCTTTCTTTAAGTCCCACCAGAGGTTCTCAATCGGATTTAAGTCAGGTGACTGCGATGGCCACTCCAAAATGTTCCAGCCTTTAATCTGCAACCATGCTCTAGTGGACTTGGAGGTATGCTTGGGATCATTGTCCTGTTGAAAGGTCCAACGTCTCCCAAGCCTCAGGTTTGTGACGGACTGCATCACATTGTCATCCAATATCTCCTGGTACTGAAGAGAATTCATGGTACCTTGCACACGCTGAAGCTTCCCTGTACCTGCAGAAGCAAAACAGCCCCAAAGCATGATTGACCCCCCACCATGCTTCACAGTAGGCAAGGTGTTCTTTTTTTCATAGGCCTTGTTCTTCCTCCTCCAAACATAGCGTTGATCCATGGGCCCAAACAGTTCTAATTTTGTTTCATCAGTCCACAGAACACTATCCCAAAACTTCTGTGGTTTGTCCACATGACTTTTAGCATACTGCAGTCGACTCTTCTTATTCTTTGGAGACAGCAAGGGGGTGCGCCTGGGAGTTTTGGCATGGACGCCTTCATTACGCAGTGTGCGCCGTATTGTCTGAGCTGAAACTTCAGTACCCACATCTGACAAATCTTTTCTCAGTTCCTCAGCAGTCACACAGGGACTTTTCTCCACTCTACGCTTCAGGTAGCGCACAGCAGTCGAGGTCAGCATCTTCTTTCTGCCACGACCAGGTAGCGTTTCAACAGCGCGCTTTGCCTTGAATTTGCGAATGATGCTTCCTTTGGTCTCTCTTAGTATGTTTAACATCTTTGCAATCTTCTTATAGCCATTGCCCTTCCTGTGAAGAGTAATCACCTCTTCTCTTGTCTTCCTGGACCATTCTCTTGACTTCACCATGTTTGTAACCACACCAGTAAATGTCTAGAAGGAGCTGAGTATCACAGTCATTTTAAAGCTGCCTAATTGGTGCTTATTATGCTTTATTGCTGCTCCGTGACATCCACAGGTGTTTTCAATACCTGATTGAAAACACTTGAATGAACCTCTGTTCTTCAGAGTGGTAGTCTTTAAGGGGTTGAATAATTGTGTCAATGAAGAATTCACAAAAGAAACATTTACTACTGTATTACAAAACCAATTGATGTCATTTTAGTTGCATATGGTTCTTTAAAAAGTCCTTGTAGGATTTCATTCTGAATACAATTACAAATGTACACTAAATTCCCTAAAACCCTTTACAGCATTGGGGGTTGAATAATTTTGAACACAACTGTATATATATATATATATATATATACATACAGGGTTATTCAAAGAGCTCCGAATTGCTTGAGAAAGGTAACCGAACGCTGAAAATCAGCGTTCGGTTACCTTTCCTGGCCATTCGGCTATTCAGAGAGCAGGCAATTCGCAGAAGTAATTGAAAGCATTAGGTGGCCAGAGAACCATATGAGTTGTAGTCCAGCAACAAATATGAACAGTCGAGTTTGGAGTCCTGGCGAATTGCCTGAACATACGGTGCCTGTTCGGTGCCTGTTCGAGGGCAGTGAAATCCCCATAAAAAAGCACTGCTTCGGCTATTCAGAGAACACAAACCAGCAGTGAAAGGTTCCCCTAATGCCCTGCCATTCGGTGGTTTAATTCGGCAAATTTATTCAGGAGAATCCCATAGACTTCAATGTTAATAATTATAGAATTATAAAATTTTAGAATTATAAAATTCTGCAGTAAAGAGTCTCTTTATTTATAGATTTTTTAGGATATTTTAAGCATTTTTCAGATTTTTTTTTTTTTAAAAAGTCAGATTTTTTTTAAGTTTACTTCTTTTTTCTGTAACAGCCCTTTTTATTATCATTCCCTGGACCTCATATGTAAATTTCAGACATTTTCGCTCAGTAGTTTCTTTGCAAACAGCATTTCATTTTCGCAGATTTACACAAACTATTTTGCTAATTTATTCACTGCCTCGTCTGCGGTCTCAGCTGCTTCGGCTGTGTGTGATCGGCTCCTGCTCGGGCTTTTTCCGTGGTTTTCGGCAGGTTAATCCAGATGTTTTTGTGGCTTTTCGGCGTGCATTCGCTGGGTTTTGCGGTTCGTTTTCGTCGGGTTTGCGGCAGCTTTTCCTTGCAATTCGGGGACCCTGTGGTGCTTGCTGAATACACCGCAGGGTCACCAAAATGGGATCGGCAAATCGAACCGAATTGAAGAGAACGAAAAGTCACCGAACGTGCGGCGACTTTTTGAATCTCTTTGGATAACCCTGATAGTATGTAGAAACAGCATGCAATATACAGAGAGCAGAATACAGGCATGTAAATATTCAAACATACAAAGAAAACACCTATCCCACAAGGAAAACTTAATATGACAGTTTCTAAAACTCCAATAAAATTTTTGATGGAAATGTGTCTCCAAGAGCTCAGAAAAGACATCTTCTCTTAAGATACTAGAAAAATGTTACTCCATCGAGATTTAGCCGACATTGGATTTTTGACGGACAACAGATTTCAGCACATGCAAACTGCTGATTATTATGAGGAAGGAAAACAGACATAAGACGATGTAGACAAAAGGAAAGGCTCTAAAGAAAAGCAGAGTTTTTTTCCGGCGAACGCGGAATTTAATAGGGAGCAAGGACACTGATTTAATCAAAAAGGAAGCAGTAACTGATTGAGGAGGATAATGTTTTCATCCTTTCAGCAGCCCTTTCAGTAGGTTACTTTAGTCATGATGAGAATGAACGCTACATTAGCATTTTAGCAATGAACAAATATGATAGTCTGAGTTTTCTGCAGACTGAAAAAAAGGAGGCTGAAGCAACACAAAGAAAAGAATACATAAGAGGATACAGAGTGCTGCGATATGGATTCAAATTAACATTAGGAATGCTTCGGTTTCTATAATAACGCTGACTTACAAATAATCGCTGTGCATAGTGTCATTTGTTGCTATTCTAAAAAAAAGCACCTTAATTACTGTACAACTTATAGGAGGTAAGGGACAAATATATGCAATGCTGTAACAATATTTTGTTGTATCTCCAGTCAGGTAATTTTTGCTGCTGTCCCATTCCGTGTTTTTGTTTTTAATCCCAAAGTGGAAATACTTTTGGTGAGGTTATAAATAAAGCCCACTATTTTGCCTCTTAGCCAAAAAGCAGCTTGAGAGTATGAGGTTGTTTAGAAAAGCAGCTCTTGGTTACAATTAAGTTAGGATTGTGCAATATTGTGCGCGTGTGTATGTGTTTACACGGATTTGATTCTGGGAAGCTGATCAGGGTTACTGGGGTGTCCTTTTGGGAGATCCTTTTCCAGGAGAGGATACGACACGGGCCCTTGATTGGTTCTATACATTGTGAAAAGACAGTGAGATGATGTATTATTTGCCCTCATTGAAGCCTATATGTTATACTGGGGGGATGATCCGCCGAGCTGTGGCGGAGAGACCGTAACTTCCGGTTTGGGAGGGTAGCTGATATGGCGTGCATTCCAGCTTGAGACGCAGGCTGATCCCAACTGAAATCCATGCGTTATGCTGAGGGGAGGATCCGCCCAGGTGTGGTGGAAAGATATAGGAACTTCCGGTTTAGAAGGGAAGCGGCCGTGGCGTGCGTTCCAGCTAGAGACGCAGGCCGATCCCCATACGAAAGGGTTCTATCCCTACTCCTTAATAGTTCTAATGTCCCCTATTTATGATGTAGTATGTTTATAAAGAGGGCGCTGCCCGGCGGAAGGTGCTGGACGGCTAATTGAAAATCATCACAGCTGAGTATCAAGGAGAAATTTGTATATTTAAATGTGATAGTTTACTTCCTATGTAATTATGATCTGTTTTTGCCACTGAAGAAGCCTGTGTAACAGGCGAAACGCGTTTGGCTTGTTATTCTTTTTTTTTGGAATAAACACACTTTTTTCTCTTATTTCTAAACTCCACCTGTTTACTTACTGGTGGATAATCCACCCAGATCTATCTGGTGATTACACCGTACAGGAATCTAGAAGGACCGTTTTGGGGTAAGCAGGTAACCCAATAATACCTGACACGTCTCTATTTGAGGGCTGGCAGCTCTTACTCTGTGTGAGTATGATTAATTATGTACAACATTAATCTTGTCTCTACCAGACAATATTGCACTATGTGCGTTTTTTCTGTGTTCTTTTTGAGGTTCTATCTGTAAGAAGACCCAATGTGGTATTCTGCCTAAAGCCACCTATCAAAAATGGGGCTACTTCCTCTTCAAGTGATATTTCCACTCCTGTGCCTTTCCTCTGGGGACTTCTATGAAGCGATAACCCATACCCATCACCCTCCTTTTTTCTCGATATTTGCCCTTGTGGATATTGGGAAGTGTCTACTGGGGTGGAAGTGAATCTAGGGGTAACTAAGCGCCTGGGGAATTTATTTTTCTTCTTTGAACTGTATATAAAACTGTTCCATCCTGTAAAGGAGCCGGATGCAAGCGCAGCCCTACCGGTCGGCTGCGTGCGCATCCAGGAGAGCCAGATACGCATCGCTCTCACTGGCTCCCGTGGATAAACCCGCCGGCATGTGCGTGTTAGCCATAATAAAAAATAACCTTGGAAAGAAGCGTTCAAAGCGCCTCTCCCACTTCTCACGCGCAGCCCCCATTCTCTGGAACACTCTCCCTCATACTGTCAGACTTTCCCCTAACTTCTCTTCCTTCAAACGCTCCCTTAAAACGTTTCTATATAGGGAAGCCTACCACTCGACTCACTGATGCAACCATCAATCACTCTCACCTTGCAGTCCTCTCCTCCCGTTTCCAACCCCAACCCTTCTAGATTGTGAGTTCCTATGGGAATAGGGCCCTCATCTCCTACTGTACTGTTTGTCCAATGATGTTTAATGTATTGTAACCCTGTCTATACTGTGCCTATTGTACAGCGCTGCAGAATATGCTGGTGCTTTATAAATAAAGAATAATAATAATAATAAAAATAGGAGCCAGCTCTAATATATAAATGCGTTTGTAATGCACTGTCAGCTGCGCGCGCACCCATCACAGCTGCTCACTCGGCCCTCCCGTCAGAGACGGGATGGCAACGGATGCGTTACAAACGTATTTTATATATAGAGATACTCTTGGATAGGACATTGAAAAGCAAATATGTGGACATGGATTCTGAGCTGGCAACAACAACAATAGACTGCCCTCCGGGCAGGCTTAACAACTAGTATATATATAAAGACACCACTGGCTCAGACCCTTCCTCTCGAGCCACTGCTACCTTGTGGGACTGCCAATCCCATTACATCCAGCCACAGCAGATACCAATAAGGAAGCCGGCTCCAGAGTGGGTGCATGACATGTGATATTTATTCCCCAAAACAACAAAAGATAAAGCGATGTTTCAGTCCTTTCACCTTAATCATGCAACTTTTGTTGATTTTGGCAATAAATATCACATGATCTGGGGGTAGGTGGGAAGAGGGATAAGTCAGCTTATAGATGAGTGAGATATTTGGCGGTATCTGTATGACATTTCATATTTCAAATCCAGTTCTTATTTTTAACTCATCTCAGTCTTTCTGTTCAAGGTTGAAATATATCTAATGGGCAAAGTGGGCCAAATAATACTATGAAGCGTTGCCAGATACTCCAAACTCTGTTCCATCTAGCTGAACCAGTAAAAGATAACTTCTTCAAAAATAAACTCATGGGAGCCAATAGGTATTAGAGGCTCATGAATACAAACTCAAATTAAAGTAATTTTAGGTAGTGAAAACCAGAATATGAGTAGTGACACCACTCGCGACTTCTGGAATTCTCTACCAGTGTCCATAGAAAGTTGCACAAGATGTTCATTAGAATGCCTGTACAGTATGTGATCGCGCCCTTCCGTTCACTAAGGGACCAGAGATCAGTATGGAATATACAGCTGCAAAATCACTTAACACCATCTTTTGGGAGCTGACATTTTTTAGATTCGTGTACACAAATGAGAAAAACTACTGAGTGTGGAAACACTCATTATTCTCCAGCTCCTACGACATACGCATTTCTGATACAAAGTATTGAATGCATTAATGTACAGTAAGTTTTAATAAAACACAAGCTGCGGCTTGGTGTGGAATAGGCTGGGAGCCATTAACATTTATACTATACTATCCCTCAATTTAGTTTTGCTCATGGGCAAGGGTATGATAAATGCAACTCTAGCATTTAGAATTGATATGCTAAAGGTAAGAAACCAAAGCGCAATCCCAGGTGACCAGCCTTTATTAGGTAACTGATTTACCTCCTGCAGCATATGATTTTTAAATATTGCAAATAGCCTTTCCCTGTGCTCTTCAGCGAGAGATAGTAAAAGGCGTCTAGGAAAATACGGCCAATCTGCCAGCTTGGCTTTTACAGATGGAACCTGCATAAACAAATGCTGATATATGGTCAGAGGACAATTGAGAACATGGTTAAATATAAATCAGATTAAGGAGCTCCCGAGAGGCAGAATACATTCCCAAAACATACAGTGAAATAGTGAGATGTGCTAACAGTAGCATGAATTCCATTTAAACAATCATTTACTGGTTTCATCATGCAAATAGCATAAATAGTGGGAAACAAAATGTATCGGCACCTATTGAACCACCTAATTCGACACTTAGGGCTTTATTTAACTCTATATATCGGTTGCTTGTGAACAATATTTTATTTTAAATATCAGCCGATTCGTTTGAAAAAATTCTATTCGAAAAATGCTGCTGGTCTTAAAAAAGGTTGGCAGGTATAAAGTCAGAAAAAGCTTATTTTCGGCCAGCATCATACAAATTTGTGCCCTTAGCCCATTCATTACCAAGCTATTGTTGTTGATTTTTTTATCATAATTTAATAATAATTTATTAGAAACACATAGATAGTTAAAAAAAAATAATAATGTATATTCCCTCATTTTTCATTTTTTTCGTATTTGTTTATCCATTACAGAAATATTGTCAAAATGAAAGATTCTGAACTTTAGATGGCATCTCTTATCTGGCAAAATGTCACACGGGGTCTGCATTATCAGCATGCAGGCAGAAATGGCATTTGTGTCAGATCCAGTACATCATGTGATAAACATAAATAATAAAAAGGGACATATATACTGCTTATAGAGATGAGTAGTGATCACAATGAGATTATTGGCAATGCAGATCCCAAAAAATACCGTTATAATATAAAAATAATATCTGTATGTGACATAATGCCTGCATATGGAAATTACAGTAACACATTGTATCTGTACTGTACAATGATTTTCATTCATTATAAATCCATTGATCATATCCCTGTACAGCAATGAGTGACCCCAAATCTCTCCCTGCATTCTAACATCTTTCTGGGTGTTGCAATGCAACAGTAACGTGTTTGAACTTTTTGTTACAGTGAGTTTGGGGCTGCTACATTCAACTTGTTTTCTCTCTCTGCAGAGTGCCTGTATAAAGATAAGACAGTTCAATTTGTTCCTCCACATGAGACACACTAATCTGTCTGAGAAAAGCACTCTTTAACATATAAAACCCAATATTCACACCCTTTTAATGTATGGCAACGAAAACGCGAGAACCAGACTTTGGTTGTGAAGGGGTTAAACATGACTATTAGAATTATCTGATGTTCATAAAAAAAGATTTCAGTCTAATTACCTATATTTCCTTGCCTGAAAATCATTTTATCAAGACCTTTTAGTATCTGAAAGTTTTTGGAAATTGGAATACCAATCAATTTGATTGAATCGCTGAAGCAGATATTTCCATTGAAACGTGCAGCCGCGAGAGCAGACATTCGATCCAAATTTTTATCAGGAATCAAAATATCGATGAAACCACATTGAAGTCTCGCAAACTGAAAAAAGGCTGAAAATCAGCTGGAAAAGGTCCCAATTTTGGCTACCAAGCCGAACTAGATTGAGCCCTCGATTACTGACAAATGCTCAGCATTATAGGTGAATTGTGACTTTGCGTTTTTGTCTGTTTGATAAATGATCTCAAGTAAGACATACAAATGGTTAACAGTGATTAAATAGAACAATTATCAAAAGAGGGATGTTCTTGATTGTATTAGGTCCTGCTACACTTTTCAAAAAGCTTTATATTAACTACACTATAAATCATGTTGCTTCTAATAGAATTCACAGGTTATGATAAATTAAGCTTTGTACTGGGAATTACTTTGCAAAGAAACCGGCAAAAATGTATCCCTCAGACAAATATAAAATTAGCTCAAGCTGATTTAAAAGTCATGCTCACTATGGCATGCGTTCCTGGTACTTAATCTTACTGTATTATAATGCAGATTCATTTTATCTACTTTACTATAAATAACATAACACGGTGACAATTAGTCTTTAGTCAATGGCTGAGATTGTCTGGTTTGGTTATTATGGGCATGAGAGGACTTGTCCGTAATGAAAGGAGGTTCTTCCAAGTCACAATGCGTCTCATTACCCTGAGCGGTATGCACACTGCCTTGGATGTAACTGCCAGGTATAACGTTTGTCATGGCGGCCACACTAGACATTGTAACCTGACTCTCTTTCCAAGAATAAAAATCATTTTGTTCATGAACGAACCCAGTGTTTCCCAGTACTGTCCTCAGGTACCCCTAACAGGTCAGGTTTGCCAGATATCTGAAGCACAGCAGAGGTGATATGATTTGCTGCCGGGGCGACTGACATCTCTTGGGGCCCCCAGGCAATAGGAGATCGTGGGGCCCTCCCATTGCACCTGTCTTCATGCAAGCACCACCCATGTGTACATTGTTGAATTACATAATTTATTTCTCCATGACATTTCTGTCACAATCAGTCACAAGGAGGGCACCTTGCACTTGCCAAGGTGAGGCACTGGTACATAGGAAAGGCCCAATATGCAGATAATACCGAGTAGACAACCTAGGCCAGAGACCCTGCATGGTAAACAGCAGCCCTATTTTGAAAGACCGGTCTTTAGAATAGCCGGATCTGCTCTAAAGGAAAAATAATACAACAGCGCCGTGCAGAGTCTAAGGACCTACGGGCGAGACAGGAATATAAATATATTAAAAGGTACAGACAAGGAGTATCTTAATAGAGAAGTCAAGAAAAGTAAGGAGTCATAAACCAGAACGTATACTTTATACTGATGCCAAGGATCCAGAACCGGGAGATTAGTCAGCCAGGCAAGAGGATCAGAACCAGGTAATCAGTCAGAAATATAACAAAACCAGACAAAGGAGAAACACTAGAACTAATTACATAGGAATGACTGGACATGAATAGAACCTGGACTAACTAAAGAAACAGCATACAGATAAGAAGTCAAGACCATACAAACTTAACAGAATTATAGCAGGGAGCTCTCAGGAACAAACACTCAGCAGGAATCAGAACTGAAAGTGAACCAGAATGCAAGAGCGATGGGATAAGGGCCCATCGCAATATTTAAGGAGGTGATCAGCCCACATCACCAGCAGGAGAGCTAACGAGGAAGCCACTTAACCCCTGAGTTGCAATCCAGGGAAAGCAACGTACAGAAACATATGGGAACCACAGACATAAAGAATACAGAGGGCAGGGGGACAGGGCTGGAATGGGGAAACGTGACAATTTCCAAATTGTAAACATAGTCGCAGCAATCACTTACAATCTGGTATAGTGGGGCTGGTATGGTCAAATACATAGGGGCAGATACATATACAATATGCTGCTGATACTAATGCCAGATTACTTTTATCTGTGGTGGCGTGGGTCCACACTGAAAGGGCAAGCCTTAGTGGACCCTCACTAAGGCAAGCCTTAGTGCCCCCTCCTAGGCCATGGCCCTATTGCCCTAATGGTCAGTCCAACCCTGTTTGCTACTCAGTGATTGCAGGATCCAGTCTGCATTTCCTCAAGGTGGTCCTTAATACCTGACCTGTATGGGACACTTGAGGTTTAAAGTTAGGAACCACTGATCTAACAGAAGGGAAACTATTGTAACTTATGCTAGTTTTATATAGAATTCACTTTGATGTTTTTGTGGACATTTTAATTTGTGATTTTGGCATCATGTGTGTTGAAAGTGATATGTGCAATGTGACTAAATTGTTTAGGATAAGTGTGTTTCATGAAGTTTTTCCTCTGAAGATTTGCAGATGTGGCTTCGCTGCCATCAACGATCCCTTAATGTGCAGAACGTAGGTGTTCTATGGGCATCGCTCAGTTTTCACACCATATGAATCGGACCAGGGCCACCTTCACAGATAATGCTCTGCACTATGAAGCTATGATGAGTTGGTGATGCAGCCAGCTTTTTGTGGACTTACATGTTTTACTGCAGTTTGAATGTGTGTTTGTTTACAAATGTGTTGGATATATGTGTTTATTCCAATGGTTAATACATTGATACATAAAGTTATAAAATGTCTAGATGAGCAATTTTTATTAGTCATGACAGATTGGCATAATTTTCACATCCACTCTAAAGCACAGGTGTAGCTCATGTCACTCATTTTAATCTGTCATCGCTTGCGACGTTCATTTTGACGCATATCTTTGTCACTTATCTTGATGCAACCATATGCTACCTGATATTATGTTTGATGCTGGCTGCTTTAGTCTCACAAATATTGTTGACACAGGGTGTGTCAATCCCTGGTCACTTTTGGCACAACATCTACTGGATTCCCGCATTTTGACATGTTGTGAATGTGATGACATCATCTGTTGACATACTATAGAGATCTGGCCTTTGCCCTTGATCCCTGTCTTCTCATGGACCTTGCTGCCTAGTGCATTTCTACGTTTCCAATATTGGAAAAGAGGCCACCGGGGTGTGGGCCAAGACACCAGCGGTCACACGGCTCAGATACAGTTCCAAGCATAGTTTTATCAACTCATAGGAGGGTTGAAATTCCTATGCAACAATGGGGTCGATTTCACCTTTTTTGATATCTTTTTGATCTTAGCCCAGCTGCTACAAAACCTATACTGCCCGTTGGGTCTTCCATCCTGTCTTACAATATTTAATAGAACCCCTTGGGTTTTACTCTAGGGTAGCGGTTCTCAACCCTGGTCCTCAAGAAGTACCCCTAACAGGCCAGGCTTTACCTTGGGGATATTCAGACTGAATCCTGCAATCACTGAGCACCAAATCATATCAAATGGTGCTGTGCTTCAGCTATATGGCAAATATGGCCTGTTAGGGGTACTTGAGGACCAGGGTTTGAATCACTGTTTTAGCGGATCTTTAAAATGATAGAAAAAACAACTTGTATCTACAGAATATAATATTGAACACCGTTTGCAATATTATAATTTTATTCCCAGGGCATACTTGAAAAGAGTGATCTCTGATGTACTGGTTCCTGGTAAAACATTTTATAAAGCATAATAAAACTAATACAAAGAAATAGTACAAAAAAAATCCAAGCTGCTGTCGCCCGATGGTTGTGAATGTTTCTGAACAGAGATACATTATCGGTATCAATGAAGTACATGATATTATTCATAGAAATTGTGTGAACATTATCCACTGAGCTCTTAAAACAGATAAACTGGGAAGCACAGGAAACGATTTTACTGTCAAACATAATATGAATCTTCAGTAATGTGAACTGTATTTATTTTGAAGCGAAAATCCTATGCTAACCTTTGGAAAGGTTGCTTGGTCATAAATCAGACATTCATTAAGAGCTTTTGATATTACCATTTAGAGCTACACTTCTTCCCTGCAAAATGAAAACATTCTTCGTTTTAATTAGCCTAAAACTGTCATTTTAAAAATAGGTTTCTGCTTCTTACAGATTGAGCACAGCACTGTATCCGGAGCCGCTCGTCATATGTAGGAAAGTCAGAACAATGAGCTATCATTGATGTGGCTTTTATGCGCCTTAACCCTTTGCGTATTTGGAGCATACAGTTTTTAGAGAATGTGCCATGTGTCTGAAACCTCTTATACTTAAGGTAAAACATGTATTTTACAGATATGTTATTTGTTACATGATTATATATATATATATATATACTCCTGTAAGGTTTTGTCACAGGCCTTATTTCCAAAAATTTGCAGAACTGCGTGTTTTTAAAATTAAGTAATTTGCAAGAAATCTTTGAAAATGGTACAAGACGAATTCTCAGGATAATGAAGGCCTGAAGCACCTACGACGTAGGGCCCTTAAGTTGCCTCTGATGCCAGGATTCAGGGAATATTTTTCTAGAACTGTTATAGCGCGTGTGGGGGGTTTGAGCGGGAGAGGTGTGGGCGGAGTTTCTAGGAGGGTACTTAAGGAGCGTGAAGGGAAGCTCTGCGCGCCTTTTTCTCCTGAGGTCGAGCTGGTGAAAATCCCCACCCTCCCACCCTGTTTTATTTAGTTACGATTAAGGGTTGGTTTTTTAGTTAGGGTATCAGTTTTGTTGTGCCCCTTTTTTGTCACGGTGGGGCTTGTACACAGTGCTGGGTAGGGGTTCCTTTTATTTTGGTTAATTTTGATTCAGATGGTTGGGAGATGGGAGGTTTTTGTGGTTGGTTGGTTTGGAGGTGTGTGGTGGTTGTGTGGAGTCCTCTTTCAGCACTGGGTTATTGTATTAGTTTGTTATGAAAATTTTTATGTCATGGTGGTGGGTATATTGTGTGGAGTTTTTAGCTGTGGCCGGTATATATAATAAATATATATATATTATTCCACAGTTATGTGTTCGTGTATTTTTGAGTATTTATTGTCTCCCTGCATACGACTCTGTCATCAGTCGGCGACTTATGAAAACCCTGAAATTAAGATCAGGAAGGATGCATCTATGATTGTTTTGTAGGATGTCCCTTCCTCATTGAGCTATTAATAGCAGTTGCAAGATGACAGAATTTGGTATTCAATGCAGTGTTTGGAATTAGTAAATGTGTTTCACACTACAGGAGTGAGATTCTTCTCTTCCTTGAACATTTCTCTTCTTGGCTCCCACATTTCATGTCCTCTGACAGGGCCGGCCCGACAATGGTGCAGAGCGGAGCAGCAGCGCCAGGCGGCAGAAATTCAGGGGCGGCAAATTTCAGCCCCCGGCACCGCTGCTGCGCTCTGCACTTTATTTTATGTGGCGGCGGCAGATCGTTCAGCCGCCGCGTTCGTTCCTTCAATGAGCGGCAGCCGCATGAGTATCTGCCGCTCGCCTGATATCCATCCGCCAGCCTGCAGCGATCGAGATCACGTGATCTTGCGAGATCGCGGCAGGCTGGAGGGTGGATACCAGGCGAGCGGCAGATACTCACGAGGCTGCCGCTCATTGAAGGAAGGAACGCGGCGGCCGCACGATCTGCCCGTCGGAGGGGCCTGGCAGAGATGAGCCGGCCCTGGGGGCAAATATATCAATGTGTGAGTCTGGAGGCAAATATATCAATGTGTGAGTCTGGGGGCAAATATATCCGTGAGTCTGGGGGCAAATATATCCGTGAGTCTGGGGGAAAATATATCTGTGAGTCTGGGGGCAAATATATCCGTGAGTCTGGGGGCAAATATATCCATGTGTGAGCCTGGGGACAAATATATTCATGTGTGAGTCTGGGGGCAAATATATCAATGTGTGAGCCTGGGGGCAAATATAACCATGTGTGAGCCTGGGGGCAAATATATCAATGTGTGAGCCTGGGGGCAAATCTATCCATGTGTGAGTCTGGGGGCAAATATATCCATGTGTGAGTCTAATGTGTGAGTCTGGGGGAAAATATATCAATGTGTGAGCCTGGGGGCAAATCTATCCATGTGTGAGTCTGGGGGCAAATCTATCCATGTGTGAGTCTAATGTGTGAGTCTGGGGGCAAATATATCCATGTGTGAGCCTGGGGGCAAATATATCAATGTGTGAGCCTGGGGGCAAATATATCAATGTGTGAGCCTGGGGGCAAATATATCCATGTGTGAGCATGAGGGCAAATATATCCATGAGTGAGCCTGGGGGCAAATATGTCAATTTGTGAGCCTAGGGGCAAATATATCAATGTGTGAGCCTGGGGGAAAATATATCCATGTGTGAGTCTGGGGGCAAATATACCCATGTGTGAGTCAAGGGGGGCAAATATATCCATGTGTGAGTCTGGGGGCAAATATATCAATGTGTGAGCATGAGGGCAAATATATCCATGTGTGAGTCTGGGGGCAAATATATCCATGAGTGAGTCTGGGGGCAAATATATCCATGTGTGGGCACTGCTGGGTATGTGACGCTGGGCTCTGCTGGGTATGTAACGCTGGGCACTGCTGGGTATGTGACGCTGGGCACTGCTGGGTATGTGATGCTGGGCACTGCTGGGTATGTGACGCTGGGCTCAGTTATATACACCTCACATTATTGTATCACAGAGCTCCACAGCAAGAAAATTCTAATGAACGGTGTGTATGAGTGTTTGAATTTTATTGCTGTGGCGCACTGTGATACGCTCAAACATACTGCGTGTTTTTTTTTGGGGGGACAGCATTTCATCCTTCGCTCCAGGCAGCACAATGTCTTGGGCCGGCCCTGTCCTCTGATGTTCCACCCCTCATTCTTGGCGATTTTAACATCCCTGTGAAGAGTGAATCTCTTTAATTGGCACCCTGGATCCTGTCACTGAGCATGACTTGTGAGAGCTGTCCACAAGGGGAACAGGTGCTGGGCTTTGCTCCTGCACTAAATTATATCGCAAAAGAATGGGTGATGTCCCCTGTGCGGCGCTACATTGTCACTGGTTCCTTATACTAGGACAATTAATATCTCGTAAGTCCATTAACAGTATGTATAAAACACAATTCGGGTATACAAAACAGCCACCTCAATTATTATCCAGGATTCTGGGCTCTAAGGCGATATCCTGTTCTAATATCCCCCCAAAACAATTGCAGAACTGGACCGATCTGCAAATTACACGAATGCGTGGTGATAGAGGACCCAGCGCATGTGCAGTAAGAAACGAAAGTAGAGGAACCAATCAGCATATCGATCACCGTACCCTGTATAAATAAGACACAGCGGCGTACAGGAAGCCATCTGACTGAAGAGGCTGGTGGGAGCTGGCGGAACACGTCTCAAAGACCCCCAAATCCTATTTATCATCTTGTTTTTATTGTTTTAACCATTCTTGTATCTACCATTTAACCCCCATATTTTTGATCTAAAGACCTGCAGAGTATGAGTGGTTAGCGCCGCACAGGTAACATCACCTATTCTTTTGCGATTCTAACATCCCTGTTGACGCGCTGCTCAGCTCAGCTGTCTCGCGACTTCTCTCCATTACGTCCTCGTTTGGCCTCACTCAGTGGTCCAACTCACCACACACACAGCTGTCAATACTCTGGATCTTATCTTCTCCTACTCGTGCCCTATCTCTAATCTTGCTATTACACCTCTCATTCTCTATGACCATCATCTTCTGACTTGTGAACTCCGCTCTCCTTAAGTTCCTCCATCTGAATCCAACCTTTATAAGACTAGAAGAAATTTCCACTCTCTATATCCACAGCAATTCTCTGCTGATATATCCGTACCGCTCTTGTCTGTCCTATCTCTCTCCTGTCCTAATGAAACCATCACCCTCTACGACTCTACTCTTTCCTCCACTCTTGATAAGTTAGCACTGTCAAAACCCTGGTCAATGAGGCTACAAAACATGCAACCCTGGCACAGCAAGTTGACCCAGTATCTCCAAAGATGTTCTAGAACTGCTGAATGCTATTGGAGAAAGACCTGCTTCCACTTTGACTTTCTTTACTGTAAATTTATGCTCCAGTCCTACAGCTCTTCCCTCTTTCTAGCCAAGCAGTCATATTATATGGCCCCTTATACACACTCACTCCCAGAACCTAAAACGCCTGTTCGGCGCATTTGACTTCTCCATCCTGCTGTGGCTGTTCCTCACACTGACTTCACTATGGAAGACCTAGCGTGCCTTTTCACAGCAAAAACCGAACAGATAAGAACTAAAATCTCAACAATGTCGTTATCACCCATGCAGAAAGAGGTTAATCATATCTATCCTCACATGTTTAACTCCTACCCTTCTGCGACTGAACATGAGGTCTTTAAGTTATTATGATCCTCTCAACCCACTACCTGCCCCCCTCTGCCCCGTTTCACACATATATTACCAAAACGTTTCCATTTCTCTCGTACCGTCCTTAACCCACATCTTTAATCTGTCCTTAACCTCTGGGGTCTTTCCTGCTCCCCTCAAACATGCCACGGTAGTACCAACCCTAAAAAAGCCGTCTCTGGATCTGAATGCTCCTTCCAACTACCGCCCGTGTCCCTGCTCCCTTTTGCCGCCAAACTCCTTGAACAGCTTGTGTATGACCATCTGATTTACTACCTCAAGACCCACTCTCTCCTTGACCATCTGCAATCTGGCTTATGCTCACTGCACTCAAAAACAGCTCTTGCGAAACTGAGCAATGACCTGTAACGTTCCCACGTTCCAACCCTGTCTCCCTGCCCTCTGTATTCCTCATGTTTTGGTTCCCATGTGTTTCCCTGTGCTTCTTTCCCTGAGATGCAGCTCAGGGGTTAAGTTGTCTGTTAAGTTCAATTGCTCGTTGAGCTTCTGCTGGTGATATCGGCTGATTACTCCCCTATATAAAGCCATGGGCCCATATCACCAGGCTCTTGCATCTGGTTCACTTCAGCTACTGTTTTGTTCCTGAGAGCTCCCTGTTATTCTGTCCAAGTTCAAGTTCTATTTCAGGTTTAAGGTTTACCTTATTTCTTTTGTTTATCCGTCTGTTGTTTCTTTAGTATCCCCAGGTTCCAGTTTATGTCTTGTGTTTTCACGGTTATCAGTTTCAGTGTTTCTCCATTGTCTGAGTTTCATGTTCTGATTGATTTCCTGGTATTGACCCTCTGGCCTGGTTAACGGATTTTGTCTGCTGTTTCCCCGCTTTGGCTTAAGGTAAACATTTTGACTCCTGGCTTATTCTGACGACTCTTCTGGACATCTCTAGCTGTACTGTGCATATTGATTTATTGTTTTGTTTTGTGTGTCCCTGCTGACCACGACTTTTGGAATTGAAGTCCTTCCCTGCAGGTTGTGGAGTATATACTCCTTCAGGTATTCTGTGTACACCCTGGGACTCTGTACGGCTACTAGGTAACCTTTTTCTATTAGTGCAGATTCGGCCACTCTAAGGACCGATCTATCAGTATAGGGCTCCTTTGGTATATCCGTGCAGAGGTCCCCAGTGTCTCCTGTGGTTTATTCACGTATCCAAGGTTATTGTGTCCTGCATCTCTGCATATAGGGGCTTTTACTTGTACCAGGGCCCTACTTGGCGCACGCCGGGTACCGCCATTGTGGCTGAATGTGACATGACCTTGCAACTGCTAAATCTAATGGGTGCGACTCTCTGCTTATCCATCTTGACCACTCATTTACCGTTGCTACAGTTTACTACTCGCACCTCCTTCAAACTCTTAGTGATATAGACCATCAAGGTA
The DNA here is from genome assembly GCA_009667805.1 of Leptobrachium leishanense. Lineage (NCBI taxonomy): Eukaryota > Metazoa > Chordata > Amphibia > Anura > Megophryidae > Leptobrachium > Leptobrachium leishanense. The sequence goes on along the minus strand of CM019067.1, from coordinate 286,055,872 downwards.
CTGTTCTTTCATGGTTCTCTTCCTACCTGTCCCAACGATCATTTAGTGTCTCATTTTCTGGAAACACCTGGTCCCAGCAGCCTGGGTCTGTTGGGATGCCCCAAGGTTCAGTCCTGGGACCTCTTAGTTATTCAATCAACACTGTCTCTCTAGGCATACTGATCAGCTCCTTTGGATTCCAGTACCACCTATACACTGATGGCACTCAAATATATCTCTCCTCCCCTGATCTCTCTTGGCTCTCCTGGATCAAGTCACTGACTGTCTCTCTGTCATCTCGAATTGGATGTCTTCCTGCTTCCTTAAACTCAATCTTGCCATAACTGAAATTCTCGTTGTTTCTCCATCCAGGAAAAACCCAATATTCCCTATCTCTCTACGACTAAATGGAACGCTCGTTAACCCGACACCTCAAGCTCGTTGCCTTGGTGTCACTTTTCTGACCTAAAGATCTCTCCCCACGTCCAGACAGTGACCAAATCCTGTCACTATCTATAAATTAGACAAGAAAAGTTAGGTTTTTTTAAAATTATTTTTACTTTAAAATAGTGCACCATTTACTGTTTTTTCCAGTCTATTAAGTTATTTAACACAGAAGAAAAAATGAAAAAGGCTATTTTAAATTATTCTTAAACATTCTATTTTATTTAGTTTTTGGTTTTTGGCATCTGTGTAATTTATATAAGATAAACATTTGACAGGATTAATTTATGCAAATATACGCAAGGTCACCGCTAAAAAGATTATCTATTTTATCTGGGCCATTTGTGATGAGACTAATGAGCATATTAAATAAAATATTGCACAGTTTGAATCTGTGAAGTACCCTGGGGTAAGCGACTACTAACCTTTCCTTCATTAAACATACTCTATTAACTACAGTATCCTGGTTACCTAAGCTTTCTTGTGGGAAAGAATCATAAATTAGAACTAAACAAATGAATTATTAGCTTTCCAAGCCAAATAAACCTTGTCTCTGCAAAAATGACCTCTTCACGGTTTGGTCCTTATGTCTTCCATAGAATTTTTGTTGCTTGCATGGGTTATGATGCAAACAGTTACCAGTTTCTCTGATATTCTTATTTTGTATATCACCTTCAAGAGAAATGTGAAACCTAACCCATCACATAAATATGGCATCTTCAAGAGGAAAGTATATAACTAAAGTGCAAGGAAGCCCTAACCCCAGCCTCTGATTGAAATAATTTATTTAGTGTGAACTTTAGACCCCCCCCCCCCATCCCTTTGAAGAGCTGTTACTGGGGCTCAGTGGGGAAGAGCAGCAGAATGAGGGTTTCTGCCAGTTAAGTAAGCTTAAGTGATCATGATTAGTGATGAGCCGAACACCCCCGTGCAAGATATTTGCCATAAAAGGTGTATGGGGGTCCGGGTAGTGCCCTGGGGGACAGGAAACAAGGACAACGTTTTTTAAAAAAAAGTTTTTAAAGGAACAGTGAGTTTTCCATGAAATAAAGGTTCAGAATAAATACAAAAAATTCCTTCAAATATTGTGCCTAGGAGGTCCCCATAACCTGCCCGTTAAATTTAAAAATAAAAAAATGACGTTTCAAATTACAGTAAATGGTTTTCCTTTAATCTATTCATAAACAACTGCTTGGGGCGGCAGCCTGTATGAAAAGAGACATTTTAGGAGACGCAGAATAAGTTTAGTGATTTTTTGGCTAAATTATGGTGAAACATATGCAGGCTTTGGATGAAAGTAACAATAGGTGCTTTAAAATTGGGCCTTTAGTGTCGGCAACAGTGCCGTCACACCGTAACCCCTCTGTGGTATTGTGGAAGAGTGCAGGGTTGGACCCTGCGGTCAAATATTAAAATGATATGAATCTGGTACAAGCGTCAGTGCACCCAAATATTTTGCCTTTGGTGGCAGCAAGTGCCTTCACACCGTAACCCCTCTGAGGTATTGTGGAAGAGTGCAGTGGTGGAGGTTTTGGTAATGTAGAAGAGATCCCTGATCTATTCAGTTACATCAGCAGCTATAACAAAACCGGGTCAGCAATGTTTAGACACTTATACTGCGCTACTGTATATGGTGGTAATCGGCGCACACCAGTAGCAACAGGAAGCAAACAGAACAGGCAGGGAATACACAGAGAGAATAGTCAAATGGCAGGCAAAGTCGGCAACAGATCGGGTCCTCAGAACAAGCAGGGTCAGTAACAAGTATACAAACTGATTCTGTAAGCTAGCGGTGCGGGAATAAAGGCTGAGACACACTGAGCGTGTAGCGACACACTGAGCGTGTAGCGACGCACGGCGTAGCGAAGCGAAGAGGAGCAAACATTTTTCAGGCTTGACTTCACTCCGCTCCGCCTCGCAGCGTGTCTACACTGCATTACATTTGCTTCTCACCGCACTGGACAGGAATCCACTAACTAAATTAAAATGTACACACAAAAACGTTTTATTTTCACAAAGCACATGTTATATAGGCAAAAAAAAGTTTCTACTGAATAAAATACATCAAAAATTACTGTTAATTTAATAGGAATAGTATAAAAATATTAAACAAAGGTAACCCCTGATCATATATATTATAGGGACACGGAGCGCTGTGTATAGAGTAGGGATGTATTGATACCATACCACACACAGACATATATGGATATATATATACACCCACCCACAGACTTCAGACCATATATACACATACGCACATGGGGGTGGCATGTGGACCATCTCAACTAAATGCGCCCCCCTCCCATTTGGCTGATCCCTCCAGAAGAAATGTTGAACCCGACAGAGCAGAAAATATATATATTATTCTCTCCTCTATCGGGTTCAACATTTCTTCTGGAGGGATCAGCCAAAGGGGGGGCAATTAGTTGCCAAAATGTGTGTGTAATACAAGTCTGGATATATATATTTATAAGAATATAGATATATCATACCTGCCCTTACCTTCCCCTATAAATTTGCTAAAAATATACACACAAAAAAGCCAAACCACTGCCTGAGACAACGCGCAGCCCACATGCCACCCCCTCTACCTTCTAAATAGCTGAATGTATCTAATATATATAATTAAATACATTCAGCCAGCTAGAGAAAGAAAAAAAAAGTTTTATTTTATATTCCCGGGGACATTTAAAAATGTCCTCGGATTTTTTTTTTTTTTAGAAATGTGTCGCCTTACCTTAGCCTGGTGGTCAGTGGGGGCTCCCTGGATCCTGGTTGTGGGGTGGGTCTGCCGTGGCCGCAGGTGCAGTGGCTCCCTCCCTGTGCCGCCTGTCTCTGCCACATGCACCCGGGCGGCTAGCCCACACAGTCGCAGCTCTGTCATCCGGCGGCCGCATGCTCCTCAAGGGGATCCTTGGGAGGCCCCGGCAGGCTGCCCTCTACAGTGCCTGATTAGAGGGCCGTGTCTGCCGAATGTTTTATCCCATAGGCTTCAATGTTAAAAATATTCACTTTTTAATGCAATATCTAATAAACCGTTGCTTATAATATTCTGCAGTAAAGAGTCTCTTTATTTCTAGGTTTTTTAGTATTTTCTTAAGCATTTTCTATACTTTTTTCAAAAAAATTCGAACTTTTGGCGAACGTCCCAAAAACTTCGAAGTCCCAAAAGTTGCGAACTTTCGAACGGCCAATGTTCGAATCGAACTCCGAACCGAACAGCTCATCCCTAATCATGATGGCTAGAGTGTCCTTTAACCCAGTATCGATGTTACACTCCATGGCAGAGGTTTGCCAAAATTAAGTAAAGTGGAGGTTTGTTTACTTTTGAATGGCAATATTGTTGTTACAAGTTTTTTATAAATATTTATTGGTATCGGTCTTTCATCATAGATAATAAGGCATTGACTGGGATATGACTTTAACCATTGGGAGTTGGAGTTGAAATGAAGTATCAGTTGACCTTTATCAATTAATGACCACATTAGCAAATTAAAGTGTTCAGGCTTCATGGAGTCCCCTCTAGTCTCATTTTCCTGATACCAATGTGTGAAATGAAGGAGTTTCCTCCGCCCACACAACAATCACATAGGTGGTATTTGAATATCCCACCTGAAGTGGACCAACTTGGGGACTGATGATGTCCTAATACTCTTGTCAGCAGGGAGCCCATTAGCACACTTTCTGGAAGACGGCAGCCAGGGATTGGTGCTGTTCGTGCACCCACAGCAGCATTCCATCTATTTATGCAGGTGCCGCGTAACTTGCGGATGAAAGTACGCAAGTTCTACATGATACACAATCTGTACACTGTACGCTACACAAATTACATACACTACAGAAACTACCTTAGAAGCTGCAAGGACATCAACATTTTGGATGCCCTGAGCGAAGAGGAGGAGCAGCCCAGCACGAGTAATAAAGGTGAGTATTTACACCTAATTTTGAAAAAATATAGAAAGAGCGACTGGGCATCTGCTCAATTACTTAAGGGGAAAGAATCAGAAGGGGGGGAGTGGTGTAAATTTTTAATAGGGTGGTTCTTAAACTTTTTAGTCAAGATATTGTAGTGCTGTGATAGTTTGGCTTTACATAATGGACTGATGAGACCACTAGAGGGAGACAGAGCCAGAGACATTGTGGACTATGTTGTGCCAAGAGACCTTTGCAAAGGGAACAGGAAGTGGGCATGTGGCGCCAAGAGAGACACCCGAAGCCTCGTGCAAGATAGGGCAGAGCGACAAAAGGAGTAGGACGCATGCAGGACACTGTCAGGGATCGCAACCAGGTCGGAGTGTGGACACTGCCATATCCGTGCTGGAGATCGAGGACGGAGATCACGCTGTCACTTACTACATTCCGCTGAGCAACTGGGAGGACAACCAGGTTCCAGCAGGACCCCGAGTGAGGAGGCCGCGAGGATCGAATGGGAGTGCAGGCGGCGGATCGATTCCGGTAGCGGAGAAGGGCGATCGGGAGAGCGGATTCGTTGGCACTGGATTCCAGTCCCGGAGAGAGATCCTTGGTCGAGTCATCGCTTCTGGACACTTTGTTCGTCGGATGGGTGAGAGGCTTCAAGGCCTCCGTTTCCGAAATGAAAGTGCGCACTTGGTTAACTGCTTCAATCCACAGGGCCCCAACGTTGACTAGTCGAAGATAACTTTGCTCATTCACTGGCCAATTGAATATAGTACCCGGGTACCCTAAGACACCACTTTTTGAGCCTTTTTGAACGGGACTTAAACTCATGAACTGAGGGGTATTAACCGTTTCTTTTCCGCCACGTGTTTTTCCCACATTGCGCATTCCTGTTATTTTCCTTCAACGTACATGTGTATTATATGCCACTTTATTCATCCAGTAAAGTATATAATTTAGAAAATCCACAACAGTGCTGGTGTATAGTGATTCCTAGTGCGGTGAGCCTATCCTGGGTTTATTCAGCGGCTCCTCCGGGGGTGAGCGCTACAATATTAATATATTTATTTATTTATTGCTGTGGTAAGCATGCAAGCAGACATATTGTAGACACAGTGCCTTATTGCAAAGCTGTTTCAAGGTCAATTATTGTTAACAGTTTTTTTTTTCCAACAGCTTCGAGATTTAGAATTTGCTGATTGTAATCAAGCCTAATTTAGACTTAATTCGTCAATGAATACTGAAACTCCCTCTGTAGTTGCTGCCGATGTCAACATACTCAGCACAAGTTACTATTTAGTATGTATAATCTTACATCCCAAGTTTAACTCGTTTATTTCACATTTAATATTCATTTTGTTTGTTTTCTATCTCCGCCGGTTAACACGACCAGTTTACAATTGCTGCAAACATGGCACAGGCTATTTTATTTATAGCTCTCTTGCACTCAATTGGGGACGTCGATGCATCCTTGACTCTATTAGTCCCCCTATCCTGAAACAGGAATGTAAATCTTATTCAAGCAGTAAACCTCAAGCCTGCCGCACAGATATCCTGCAGCCATGAAATGATGAGGTGGAGAGGCTTACTGTTTAGCTGATATAATCAGTCTGGAAAGCTGACAGCTAATATGAGAGGTCCATGAAGATGAAGAATACAGAGTTGGAACAAAACGCATAAAAGCATAGGTAAAAAGCTAATTTATGCCATATTTTACTGTATCAACCCATTAATTAACAGTATACCGTACAATATCAGCAAGTAAAAAGGAAATATCACCATCAGGCATGTTTTCTTTTCGTAACCCAATCAAAAATTGCCAAAAAGTCTAAAATTTCTCTCTAACTCCGCCGACTCTTCATCTGACATGTCACTCATTACTTCAACACAGTACATTGAGTAGCAAATGCGTGTATTTTTATGTACATACTATTAATGTAAATCAGAATACATTACATATTCACAGATTCCACAGAAATGCAAGTCTTAATTTACATTTTTAATTATGCGCAGTCACAATTTGAATAATAATTGCATCATGTGTTAATGATTACACTGTTACATGCAATCCAATTTACTAATAGCTAGGAGAATGAGATTACATGCATTAAGTCCTTGGTGCCATTATCTGATAAATTTGTCAAGTTTGCAGTTATGCATCACCAGAAACCCAGAAATCACAGGATAGAGCTCCTTGAAGTGCATTCTCAGCATTTAAGCTACATCTTCAGAGATTTGACATGTAGATCTGTCAACACAGTAAGAAACAGAAGGCTAATAAAATAGCTATAAAACAACACTTTGGTCCCATCACAAGGACATCTGGGACCATTGTGCAACCGTGTAAAACAAACAATCATACAATGTATTAAAAAGACCTCTCACCCTTCATATAAAACCAATAATAGGGCAAGGGAAAGTGGAACCAGCCTAAAACTTTCTTATAAGATGCCACTTTGCCATGGTTTTCAATTACAATAGGTCTTTGATTATCACGCCCTAGATCCAGTGACTTGCAGAGTCCAAAAATGACCCATTTCAAAGCCAGCTGTGGATTGACCCGTGGCAGCATTTTCCTCATGCTGCATATCCATTTCTGATTTGCCCCCTGCCCTGCCTGGCCTGAGAAAGCCCTCAGGCACTCCCTGTTTAGCTTGTGGGCTTCCTATATAAGGGATCCCTGAGATACCTTGACATCTTCATTCATGGCTAGATCTCTGTCTTGTATGTTTATTCTGACCCACTTTGTTATGTTTTCACTGCCCTCCCTCATCTGTATTATTTAATCTGCTCCTTGTTAATAAACAGACCTGTTACTTGCACTTGAACCTGTCTGCCGGCTTTGTGCCCCCAACACGGACTCTATCTGCACCCCAGCACCATAAACATAACATTGATCTACTTCTGCATACTTTTTGTCCATACCAGGAGTAAACATTTTAGTTCCACACGACGTGCTCCACATGTGTGTTCGCCTGCACGTTTGCATGTTTTTGACTTGGTAATATTATTCTTTCTGTTTACCTTGGAGAACTAGATATGAGTGATAGACCTAATAATACAGAAAAATTGTATTAAAATAAAAAAAGACATACATTGCAGTAACTCTTTTCCCTATTGTGCAGAGGCTATTTGTACTGAAAAAATTAATTTAGCACATATGGAGAAAAAAAATCCCATTTAGACCTCCTTTCTGCCAAAGCAGATGCAAAGCGGAGCCCTTTAGTGCATTGATAATAAAGAGAATAAAACGTAATATAACATTAACCCTTTCCCGCAGCAGGGCGTACTTTGCCATCCCTGTGTTGGGTGGGCCTTGAAGAGATGGGGTGGCATAGTACTTCCCGCTGACTTCAAAGGGCCTCCTTCTCTCCGCCCACCAGTCGGTGCACGCTGTTGGCCTCTGCGGGACAGTCTGAACTCAGACCATCCCCCTGCAGTCAATGATTCGTGCCGCGTGTCAGCTGCATAGGCGGGCTAGAGGAGGGGCTTCAGATATCTTGCAAACCTGACCTGTCAGCAGATCTCAAGAACGAGGTTGGGAACCACTGTTTTACATATGGTTGGATATTCTCCTTACAGTTCCTTTGCCATCATACTGTAGAGATGTGCTTCCAAACACAGGTGCTCAGGTACCCCTAACAGGCCAGGTTTGCCACATATCTGAAGCACAGCACAGATGATATGATTTGCTGCTCAGTGGTTGAAGGATTCGGTCTGCATTTCCTCAAGGTGATCCTTAAAATCTGGCCTGTTAGAGGTACTTGACGACCACAGTTGGGAACCTCTGCTGTACAGCTTGAGAACACAAAAGTTCAATAACGGTTTACAGTTACAGTTACAAGTATTTGTAAAGTGCCAATAAATTCCAAAGCACTGTTTACTCGATAATCTCTGACAAAGACGAGGTAGACAGTGATGGAATTTGGTGCAGTGGGAGTCTTCAGGTTTTTTTGGATGTTGTAGGAGGACCAAGACCACTCATGAAGGCTGGTGGCATCCTCCCCTTTGTGAGGCTGGCAGGTGCCATTCTTACTCATCAGTATACCAGTCTAGTAGAAGCCAGTGCCCCATCTGTCAAATCTTAATAATGCCATTTTACAATATGTGCGACTGGTCTCTGTACTGACAGCAGTCATATGCTATTTCTTACTTCAAGCTGCAAAGACAAAATCACTTGTCGCCAGCTTCCATCCGCGGGTATTTTGTTTATTTATTTCTTAAATTTCTCTAAAGTTATATATATTATATATTTATTAAAATCACAGGAATTGACTGAATGCATAGAAGAATGATTATTACATTTGGTGACAATTTTCAGTTTAACTTTGAAAATAAAGTTGTAGTAATTTGGTATTAACAAATAAGACACATTATTATTTGTAATTTTTAGTCGTACTCACAAGGATAGTGTTAGGGCTAGGGTTGAGTTACTGTTACAGTTAGGCTCTTTTTGTGTTTGTTACAGTTACTGTTTATGTTTGTTTTCGGGTTAGGGCTAGTATTGTGCACAGGGTGCAATGTTTTTCAGTAAGGAAAATTATTTTGAACTGATCCGAAAATTTTCAGATCAATAAGCTAACATTTTATCATTTGTGGTCAATTTGGAATTTCAGTGTCATGCCGTTATTGTGTCTGAAAATCAATTTGGATGAAGAAGAATGCACATGTCTTGATCCAAGTTACTATTCAAGTTATTCTCCAACATGGTGACAGTAACTGCAAATGATGTGACGTGCATTATCCATTTTAAATTCTTGAGAGCATTATTTATAGTACAGAAGTCTGATTCACAAGCAAGATCACTTTGGAAGCCATGTCAGGACTTGCTTGTTCATGCTACGGACCTTTCCACCAATTTTTTAACATCATTTTCTGACCTTGGGCTCGATTTAATTTGGCTCACCAAACGCAATTGAGCTAGCTTACTATTCGGCAGATTTAATTATGCTTTACCAGCATTATGATCCCATAAAAAATTCAGCTTTAGTAAAGCAACTTGGACCTACACTTACTAATGGAAATTTTGACTTTGGACATTCAATTTGAATTTATCGATATGCAGGTTTTCTAAAGAATATCGTGTGTTGAACTGGGTTGACAAATGAATATTCAGGCATGGAAACTAAAAACGTCAGACTTAAACCTTCATTTAAACATTGGAGTTTCAAATAGGGATACTTGGTAGTCAAAATCAATTTTATCCTGGCCAAAAGTACATTTTATTTGGGGTTTTACCAGTCCATGTTTTGCTCTGAACAGCATAATTTTTCAGATTTGTAGTAGAATATTTCGAGTCCACCAACTGTTAACCCCTTAGTGACCGGGCAGTTTTACACAAATCCGTCCTTTAGTGACCGCTGCTGTTTTTACATTTCTGCGCTGTTAGTGTTTAGGTCAAATTTTTCTCTTACTCGTTTATTCAACCCACACATATTATACACCGTTTTTCCCGCCATTAAATGGCCTTTCTAAAAATACCATTATTTCTATCATATCGAATAATTTACTATAAAAAATATGAAATATGATGAAAAAATGGTAAAAACAAACTTTTTCGTAATTTAATCCCCAAAATCTACAACCACGAAAAAAGACCCCGGTTAAATAGTTTAAAAATTTTGTCCGAGAGTAGAAATACCCAATTTTTACATGTTTTTGCTTTTTAACCCCTTCACTGCTGAGCCAGTTCACCTACGTGCGCTGAGCTCATTCTGACCATTTGATGCTAATTATTTTTAAATGACAGCCTAGGTACTATTTAACTAAACCCCCCAGACAATTTTCTTTAAAAAAAACCCCAATTTTTTATTATTATTTTTATTTATTTATTTATTTTTTAAAGTTTTGTTTACACTTTATGATCAAGCCTTTCCAATGATATCAAATATGACCCCCTAGCTGCCAAGGATCGGGAGATAGGGGGATCCTTTGGATCCCTTTAACTGGCCCACTGACATACTCACACATATGGTGAGGATGTCAGTGGGTGGGGGGTGACCTGGAGGCTTGGCTGACATCCAAGATATCAGCTAGACATGTGCATTCGTTTTAGTACTAAAACGATTTAGTTCGAATTTTGGGATAATTTAGTTTTCGTATGACTCAACAGATACGAAACTGCTCAGTACAAAAAACAAAAGAAACTAAAAAAAATGCACTACATTTTAGTTTCAGTCCTTTTTGTGATATTACATTGAAGGAAGGAGACCAGCAATGAAGAGTGCAACATCGCAAAGCTACAGAAAAGGTTTGTATGCGTAATCCCCTACCTGAAAATCTAACAGTGATAGAGCTCCCGAATACTCACTTGCAGCACAGACAGCCAGCACAGGAGAGGAAACCTTTACTTAACCCTTGCATGTCTATGAGGCAGACAAGATGATAAAAGCAGCTGGAGAAGGAAAACATTCAAATAAATCACCCTGAAAGCCAATGACAGAGGAGGGCTGGATAGTAAAAACCCCTTTATAACAAGCAGCGCTGGGAGAAGAGAGGGACTTTATAAAACGTGTGTTATCTCCCCTCCCGCTCTGCATAATAGGGGCTTAGGTCTGATACATTTTATATTATCCAGGAGCACTATCCCCCTTTCCTCATCTATAATACACATTTCATATAAAGTCCCTCTCCCAATGCTGCTTGTTTTAAAGGTTTTTTTATTTTACGTCTGATACATTTTGTATCCAGCTCTCACAGTTACTCTGTCATTATGAGCCTTCAGTGTGATTTATTTGAATGTTTTCCCTGGATTTAAGTGCTTTATTTTATTATAAAAATAAATTTGCACCAGTCATGTCTTCTCTGAGCTTTCAGACCGATTTACGTTAATATTTTCCCTCTCCCCTGCTTTTATAATCCTGTCTAAGTAAAAGTTCCCTCTCCTGTGCTGGATAAGGATTGCATTCCGAAGTACTGCACCCTCCACATGAAATGCAGTAGGATGTTCTATACAGAGAGGGGCATTAATTAATGCAGGAGGATGTTCTATACATTATACAGAGAGGGGTATTAATTAATGCAGGTGGATGTTCTATACATTATACAGAGAGCCCTTTAAATCCAGTGGCTGTGAGCGCTGAGATCTGCTGCTTGTTATATTATCTCTCAGTACAATGTATCAGGTTCAGCTGTTACAGTAACTGACTGCTGCTCATCACAGTGCTCAGAGTTTCAGTAAAACAAGGAAATAATTATTGTTATAACCTCTTATATATAAAAATATTATTTACTAGTTTTACTGAAACGCTGTGATGAGCAGCAGTCAGTTACTGTAACAGCTTTGCCTGACACATTGTGCTGAGAGTTAGTGATACTGTAACCAGCAGCGATCTCAGTCCTCTGAGGAGCCACTACAATAGTAATTGTATCCGCTGGTTTTTGGATGAAAGAAATTCGTTTTCATACTAAAGAACTGAAAACGAATTTCCTTAGCAACTAAATAAATTGCGTTTTAGGACTAATCCATTAGTTCAAAACAAAATTTTGTGCTGTGCACGTATCTAATGTCAGCCCCCTCCAGGTTTGAATCGCGATTCGGCGCAAATATGCGTCGAATCGCGATCCGGCAGTGAAACTGTTAATGACTCTCCCCTTTCCAGTGGTGCAACTTGCATCTCTCTATCTTCAGTGGTTGGGGAGATAGAGGGCTCCCATTTCAATGGGGGCGCCTGCTGATGACATCACCACGCAGCGTGGTGATGTCATCGAGCTCGCCGGCCCATCTATATCACGGGGGCAATCTTCCTCCCTGCCAGATCTGCGAGGGATCCAGCGAGGGAGGTAAGTATCGGGCGGGAGGGAGGTTAGGTGCCACTGACGTACTATGTATGTCCGAGGGTCTAAGGGAGACCCGTGGGCAGGACGTACATAGTACGTCAGCAGTCCCTAAGGGGTTAAGAAAACAATATCTGTCAAAACGCAATGATTTTTAATATAATTAAATACATATAATATAATTATTATTATCCTTTATTTATATAGCGCCAGAAATTCCGCAGCGCTTTACAAGAACAGTGTACACGGGGTTGATACATTGGAATACTACACATTAAAGATACGGCCTGTTTTAGGGGGACCCTGTTCCCAAGGGAACTTACAATCTATGAGATGTACAAGTATTTTGTGAGGTAGGCTCATCCATATCGTTAGGTGTCTTGCCCAAGGACACTCACTGGTGGCGTCTTCTGAGTGGGATCCATGATAGTAGATCAGTGACCTGTTGGTTAGGTTGAGCCCGCTTCTCCTAAAGTCGAGACTTGCTTCGCCACAGATGTATTGGAGGGATGTGCTGAACGGATATGGACTTGCTTCTCCATGGTCGAAGGGTGGAGACTTTACCACTAAACTCCACAGTCGATACTGTGTGGTAGGCAACTATGTACCGTTAGGTGTCTTGCCCAAGGACACATACTGGAGAGGTGCTCTGGCTCTGGCCGGGATTGAAACCTAGGTCTCCACAGTTATAGAGCAGTGATGTTACCTCTACTCCATCCGGCCGGTACAAGACATTGTTTGAACTACTGTACCTGTAGCATGTGTGCAAGCTGTATGTAATTAATAACTAAATCAAACGCCTTGTTCCAGTTTTACACCAACTTCCATTTTATCAAATAATGCCTGTCTTGGTTAGCCTATCTTTAGGTCTACCCAACACGGAGGTCAATGTATGTGTTAAGCTGCCAAATACCTCTTTCTATTTTAACAGTTATGTTTAACATCCACCCATTTTCCCTTTCCATGTATGACGTTCAGAAAATAGATGAGTTACACAACTTAGTGGTCACCATTGAAAAAAATGAATCCTCGGGTCCAAATAAAAAAAAAGTTAGCTTGGAATAAAAGATTTTACCTAATTACTCGATTTTGAAATTTCAGCTTGTATCAAGTGCCAGAATATTATGTTATACTGTAAAAAAGGAGATTTAGTTTTATCTGTTTCTCAATCTGTTTCTTTAAGCCGTTTCCCATATTGTGAAAACTCATCTATTATTCGAAAACCAGTAATTAGTCATGCAAACAAGACTAACAATGTGACGTTTTTGTGAATCGGTTCTAAATTTACAATGAATTAATCTGCTATAAAGAAGTACATGGTTGACTCATAATGGGGTAATCCCTTTAATCCTCTCTCTTAGCCTTATTCTTTCAGAAATTACTCACGTTATATCCATGTGCTTCATGGAGGGGCTGCTTAAATGCATCACTGCTTATATCCCCTGTTAGCATGGCAGACTACTTTAATAATGGTCCTTTTCTATGCTCTTATCTCCCTTTAGCCAGTATAACGAGCCAACAGAGTATTTAACATCTAGAATTAAAACCTGAGAAAAACAATCAACTAAGTACCGTGCGTTCCTTTTAGCAAAATTGCATGAAGTAGAAACTAGACATGTGCACAGCACAAAATTTCGTTTTGAACTAATGGATTAGTCCTAAAATGCAATTTATTTAGTTACTAAAGAAATTCGTTTTCAGTTCTTTAGTATGAAAACTAATTTCATTCATCCGAAAACCAATGGATACAATTACTATTGTAGTGGCTCCTCAGAGGGCTGAGATCGCTGCTTGTTACAGTATCTCTCACTCTCAGCACAATGTGGGCCATATTACATAGTTGGTGCTAACATAACCAGAGCTGTTGTAAACTTCCCAGAGCCATTATAGCCTATGGAGGTTTTCAGTTTACAACAGCTCTGGTTAAGTTAGCACCAACATTGTAATAGTGCCCCGTGTCAGGCAAAGCTGTTACAGTAACTGACTGCTGCTCATCACAGCGCTCAGAGGTTAGAACAATATTATTTCCTTGTTTTACTGAAACTCTGAGCGCTGTTACAGTCAGTTACTGTAACAACTGAGCCTGATACATTGTACTAAGAGATAATGTAACAAGCAGCCGATCTCAGCGCTTGCAGCCACTGGTTTTAAAGGGCTGTATAATGTTTAGAACATCCTCCTGCATTAATTAATACCCCTCTCTGTATAATGTATACTAGACATGTGCATTCGTTTTAGTACTAAAACGATTTAGTCCGAATTTTGGGATAATTTAGTTTTCATATGACTCAAGAGAATCGAAACTGCTCAGTACAAAAACGAAAGAAACTAAAATAAAATACACTACATTTTAGTTTCAGTCCTTTTTGTGATATTACATTGAGTGAAGGAGACCAGCAATGAAGAGCGCAACATCGCAACATCCGAAGTTTTGCACCCTCCACATGCCAATGCAGTAGGAAGTTCTATACAGAGAGGGGCATTAATTAATGCAGGAGGATGTTCTATACATTATACAGATGGGGTATTAATGCAGGAGGATGTTATATACATTATACAGAGAAAGGTATAAATTGAGGAGGATGTTCTATACAGAGAGGGGCATTAATTAATTCAGGAGGACGTTCTATATATTATACAGAGAGGGGTATTAATTAATGCAGGTGGATGTTGTATACATTATACAGAGAGGGGTATTAATTAATGCAGGAGGATGTTCTAAACATTATACAGAGAGGAGCCTTTTTTTTAGCCCTTTAAATCCAGTGGCTGTGAGCACTGAGATCAGCTGCTTGTTACATTATCTCTCAGTACAATGTATCAGGCTCAGCTGTTACAGTAACTGACTGTAACAGCGCTCAGAGTTTCAGTAAAACAAGGAAATAAAATTCTTCTAATCTCTTATATATAAAAATATTATTTACTAGTTTAACTGAAACTCGGAGCGCTGTGATGAGCAGCAGTCAGTTACTGTAACAGCTTTGCCTGACATGGGGCAGTATTACAATGTTGGTGCTAACTTAACCAGAGCTGTTGTAAACTGAAAACCTCCATAGGCGCCACTACAATAGTAATTGTATCCACTGGTTTTCGGATGAAAGAAATTAGTTTTCATACTAAAGAACTGAAAACTAATTTCTTTAGCAACTAAATAAATTGCATTTTAGGACTAATCCATTAGTTCAAAACGAAATTTTGTGCTGTGCACATGTCTAATGTATACAACATCCACCTGCATTAATTAATACTTCTCTCTGTATAATATATAGAGCATCCTCCTGCATTAATTAATGCCCCTCTCTGTATAGAACATCCTACTGCATTGGCATGTGGAGGGTGCAGAACTTCGGATGTTGCGATGTTGCACTCTTCATTGCTGGTCTCCTTCACTCATCAATGTAATATCACAAAAAGGACTGAAACTAAAATGTAGTGCATTTTATTTTAGTTTCTTTCGTTTTTTGTACTGAGCAGTTTCGTTTCTCTTGACTCACACTAAAACTAAATTATCCCAAAATTCTGACTAAATCGTTTTAGTACTAAAACGAATGCACATGTCTAGTAGAAACAGGATAGAGCCAGGACAGATATTGTGTGTTCAGTTTTAATAAGGTGATCGTCAATATGAAGTTATTTAGTCTAAAATCTTACGTTAAGGGGTAAATATTTTTAAATGTAAGAAAAAAAATAAAGGTTATAAAGGTTATATAAAAAATAAGAGTTAAAGGGATTAATCCACTCCATCCATACTTTGCTCTGTCTGACAATACATATGTTTTATATTTCATATTGTGAAGTAGGTTTATCTTCTAATTTTATTTGATTATACATTTGTGAAAATAAGTAGGTGAAATATATATTGGACCTTAGGATGTGCAAACAATATGATCAGGGGCCACTTGCCCCCCACATTGATCAGTGATTCACCCTGTGCTCAATTAAAATAGTAACATAACACTCAAAGTTCTTCCTTCACCCTTAAGTGGGTGAAGTGGTAAAATCATATCAACCTGTTCATGACTTCCATGCCAATCTCCCAAAAAGAAGGGGGCAGAGATAACTGCACACTAACTCTATATGTCCATACAGCTGGAACACATGGGTAATAGGGCTAAACAGTGGGAAAATTGTTTACCCAGTGCATAACTTTCCTCCTCCCCATTCAGCAAACTATTTTATGAGGGTAAGTGTCATGTACCTCCAAGATATATGTCTAATCCCTACACGCAGACGGGCTATCCTACACTGCTGATCCTTCGAATGGCCGGTAATACTACCTATTTCCAGAAACAGACAGAACCAGAGGTATACGTGAACAGAACAATAGACAGCAGATGTTAATGCCAAGGATTCTCGTGAGCTAGATACCAGGATTGCTCGTGTGCCAGACACAAATGGTTAATATCAGGGTAGTCAGAGTAATGGCAGGGGTCGGTTTGTCAGAATATAATGTCAGCCAGATGGCAGGAGTCGTCTGTCAGATTGGGTAGTCAGAGGAATGGCTAAGAGCCAGGACAAGCTAGAGTGGATAACAAGTATATACACAGGTGAAATTAGCAACGAACACTGAGAGGAGTGAAAACCACATCAGGGCAAGGAATATGTTTCAGGCGTCTGAATTTAAACCTGACAGACGCCGCATCATCCCACGAGGAAGACATTGCCAGGACAGCGTGGGACGTGACAGTACTCCCCTCTACAGCAGCCACTGGAATACCACCAGGAGCATGTGGCTGAGAGGATTGAAAAGTATGCACCAGCCGTGGCGCATGGACCTCACTGGCAGGTAACCATGTTCTGTTCTCCAGGCAATACCCCTCCCAATCCACCAGATACTGTAGACTGCCCCTGGAAATTCTTGAGTCTAAGATAGCAAGGACCTCATATTCTTATGCGGGTGCATAAACTTTGGTATACCTGTTGTACAATAGGGATTTAAGCAGACTCATGTGAAACACAAAATGAATCCTGAGATATGGAGGCAAGGATAAAGCATAAGAAGCTGGATTTATACGGCGCAGTACCCTAAGCCAGCGAGCAACAACAAAGGCGCTGCCAGCCGCCAGGACTCCAAAACGGCATGGGACGTGACAGTAAGTAGTAGGTTATCGTTAAGCCCCATGGGTGAAGGAATTACAGGAGGTATTGCTGATCAACTATTTACATATTTTCCATTATGACACAGTTCAGGGATGCAGCAGTGAGAAAATGAGGTCATTGCACTTTTGCAATCCCATGTTCTGAATCGTCCAGAAATATTGGGACATTGACACAATTCTAACATCTTTGGCTCTATACACCACCACAATGGAGTTGGAATGAAACAAACACAATGTGCTTTAACTGCAGACTGTCAGCTTTAATTTGAGGGTATGTACATCCAACTCAGGTGAACGGTGTAGGACTTACAGCAGTTTGCAGATGTGCCTCCCACTTGTTAAGGGACCAAAGGTAATGGGACAATTGGCTTCTCAGCTGTTCCATGGCCAAGTGTGTGATATTCCCTCATTACCCCAATTACAACGTGCAGATAAAAGGCCCA
This sequence comes from Leptobrachium leishanense, assembly GCA_009667805.1. Classification (NCBI taxonomy): domain Eukaryota; kingdom Metazoa; phylum Chordata; class Amphibia; order Anura; family Megophryidae; genus Leptobrachium; species Leptobrachium leishanense. The sequence goes on along the minus strand of CM019067.1, from coordinate 286,038,213 downwards.
GAGTTCATTTCGAGTGTGCTATTTGCATTTGGAATCTGTAGCTGTCAACTCTCAAGATAAGATCCAAAGAGCTGTCACTATCAGTGAAGCAAGCCATCATTAGGCTGAAGAAACAAAACAAACCCATCAGAGAGATAGCAAGAACATTAGGCGTGGCCAAAACAACTGTTTGGAACATTCTCAAAAAGAAAGGCTGTGAATGACTGCAAAGGATTTGCAACCAAGTATTAAGAAGGGAAAGTTTGATTTATGATTATTATTCTGTCCCATTACCTTTGGTCCCCTCCCCCCCTTGCTCACCGGCTCTGAGGGCCCGCGGGTCAGTAGGGGGGGGCCCAGTTTGGGGCACCATGTTTGAGGTGCTGGGGGAAATATATTCATGTTTGAGCTACTTGGGGCAAATATATTCATGTTTGAGCTACTGGGGGAAAATATATTCATGTGTGAGCTACTGGGGCAAATATATCTATGTTTGAGCTAATGGGGCAAATATATCCATGTTTGAGCTACTGGGGCAAATATTCATGTTTGATCTACTGCGGCAAATATATTAATGTTTGAGCTATTGGGGGCAATATATTCATGTTTGAGCTACTGGGGGCAAATATATTAATGTTTGAGCTACTGGGGGCAATATATATTCATGTTTGAGCTGCTGGGGGCAATATATATTCATGTTTGAGCTACTAGGGGCAAATATATTCACGTGTGAGCTAATGGGGCAAATATATCCATGTTTGAGCTACTGGGGCAAATATATTCATGTTTGAGCTACTGGGGCAAATATATTCATGTTTGAGCTACTGGGGGCAAATATATTCATGTTTGAGCTACTGGGGGCAAATATATTCGTGTTTGAGCTACTGGGGAAAATATATTCGTGTTTGAGCTACTGGGGCAAATATATTCATGTTTGAGCTACTGGGGGCAAATATATTCATGTTTGAGCTGCTGGGGGCAATATATATCCATGTTTGAGCTGCTGGGGGCAATATATATCCATGTTTGAGCTGATGGGGCAATATATATCCATGTGTGAGCTGCTGGGGGCAATATATATCCATGTGTGAGCTGCACATTACTGTGGGTTTTATTGCTGTGGAGCTCTGTGATGTGCTCATACACTCTGCACATTACATTGTATCACAGTTAAGGGGTTCAATGCCCTAATGGTGGAAGGGAATCGGGGCATGCTAACGTGTCCACAGGTTGGGGGGGCGCACAATTCTTGGCTGGCCCTGGGCACTGACAACCCACGCTATGCCACTGATTCCAAAAACATCTGGAGGGCCATGCCTGAGCACTCCTTCTGTACACAAATGCATTCGTTCACCATTTTTCTTAGTACAAACTTTTAACTATTGCACCGTATTATGCAAACTGCAATGCAAAGCTCTGAAAAACATATTTACGTGCAACCCAGTTAGTATTAAGTATTGTTTGCTTTATTATATTACTAGTCTAATAATAAAGTGCCCTTAAAATACTTTATAGCCTAACTAATGGGCTAATCTTACAATTTTGCCCAAAATCCTTTTCATTCTCTGGATTCTACCTTTCAATTTGACTTTGATTTGATGGTCCTATGGTTGTATATGAATATGTTGATGTAAGATTCTATATTAACGGCACTATTATCATTATAATAATGAATTATCCACACAAAGTAGCTAGTCTCTCTCTGTGCCCTGCCACTCTGGATTTAGGCATTAAAGCTTTATGCCAAATCTCATGTCTCTGCAAGTCTGAAATTTTCTTTCTTGTTTCCCCTTTTAGGGGAAGGGCTCGATTTCATTATATCAGCCGATATTTTGGGAAAAATATCAGCTGCTTTCGGCAGATATATTTTTGAATTATTGGATCATTCAACTGGGAAAAATTTGGCCAGAGCAGATATTTGAAAAATGATGCTGCTGTGAAAAAGTGGGCCGGCAAATTGCCAAAAAAAGCTTATTTTTAGCTAACACCATACTGATTTTTTCTCTTAAACATGGCTATTAGAAATATACAATGTTTAATAAAATTGATATTGACTGCATTTTCTATGATGTTTTTATGTGTCGTTTTTAGCATAAATGAAAGGCATCAACTCATAAGGTATCATTTAGAAACATCTGCAGAATGCGATGATCATCACCAGCTACAACAAAATTGTCCATCTTCCAGTAAAATATACGATAACTTGTAATAATTTCCCATCCAATATAATTCACTTCCCAGTAGACGCTTCGGATATAAATTGCAATTTAAAGGTATATATTTTTATAGAAACCCATATCATTTATTTTACTGCTGAACCTTTCCTCATACCATTGAAAGCTGGCCACCTGCAATTTTATTTGACCTTTAAATAGGAGCTGACTTAGACTAAAGGAACAAATTTAAGATTTAGAAATCTAGGGGCCAATAGACATGGGAAGCAAAATATCACAGTTTGACAGGTTTTTGTTTCAGACTTTGTCTTATGTTGGGTTTATGATAAGAGCCAAATACCATAGGTTTTTCATAACCGATAATATTCGGCATAGCATTATTGTTCTACATTGTGCTCATTAGAATCAGCTAACTACAGGCCATGACATAAATGAGAAAAATAAGCATAGAAACAAAAATAAGCCTGGCACCTGCATTCATTACAGACTGCTAAGGGGCAAAACAGACATTGGGTGAGCCAATAAGAAGTAGGTTGAAGTAATCAAGTCGTGAAATGACAAGCGCATGAACCATCACCTTTGTGAAATCTTGCGTCAGAAAGGAGCTGATACAAGCAATGTGCTTGAGTTGATAGTAACAGGATTTGGTCACTGTCTGGACATGGGGAGAAAATATTAGGTCAGAATCGAAAATGACACCAAGGCAGCGAGCTTAAGGTGTTGGGTAGAGATGTGCAATTAGTTTCCTTCCGAATTGAAATTTGGACAAAATTCACCAAATTTCGTGTTTCGGGAGCATTTCCGAAAACAAAATATCGAGCACCCAAAATTTCAGATCAATCCGAAATTCCAGATCGATTCGGTGATTCGGATCATTTTGGCGATTCGGATCATTTTGGCGTTTCGGATCATTTTGGTGTTTCCAATCATTTCAGCGATCCGGCTCATTCCGGGTGATTCGAATCAGTTGGTTTTTCGCTTATTTATGAGTTATTTCGTTTTTTTTTTTGCTTATTTAAGAATGGGAAGTGGATTACTACCAATAGAAAGTAAGTTTCTTTACTTAATTATTCTTTTAGGATTTTTTGGGTGAAATTTTAGGTTTCCTAACTTTTTTTTAAAGAAACAAGGCTTTTTAACCCATAGGTTTCAATGCAGAATTTGAATCCACACACTGCTGCAATCCAACATAAATGAAAAAAAAAGGAAAGTTTCATTTTAATGAAAACAATCACTCTGTCTACTTTATTTACTTTTCAGAAAATATTTTGCCACGAAGGATACATTGAGATTTCTCTCGCTTTCAAGTACGTCCTGGGTAGGCAAGTATGTACTGTTAGGTGTCTCGCCAAAGGACACCTACTGGAGAGGTGTTCTGGCCAGGATTCGAACCTGTGTCTCCACAGTTATAGAGCAGTGATGTTACCTCTACTCCACCCAGCCGGTTAGGGACCACCTCTCTGCTACCTAATCTCAGGCAGTGCTTCAGATGACAATCAATTTTTGTCCTCAGTTTTGACCTGGAGTGTTTCATAATATGATACAACAACATGAGCCACCTCGGCAAGGCCAGAAACGTTTTTCAGATGTTAAACAACATATGGAAATCTCCTCAGTACACCACCAATACCAAACTGAAACTGTATCAGAGTTGCGTACTTTACACCCTGCTGTATGGATCAGAAAGCTGGAGAATGACAAAAAAACGACCTCTCTAAGCTATCAATATTTCACACGAAGAACCTCCGAAGAATCCTGCAAATCTTCTGGCCTAAAACCATCAGCAGCCAACAACTCCTCATTCAGTGTAGACAAGAATGTATGGAGACTATCATCACAAAAAGACGATGGAGATGGATTGGACATGTCTTCAGAAAAGAGCATGGGGACATCACCAGAACTGCCCTTCATTGGACACCAGAAGGAAAACGCATGAGAGGAAGACCAAAGAGCACCTGGCATCGAATGGTGGACAGAGAACTCAAGGCTATGAATCACACGTGGGGTACCATACAAAAGCTGGCCTAGAACAAACAGGAGTGGCGAACCTTTGTTGCTGCCCTACATGCCAATAGGCATAATGGGCAATAAGTAAGTTTCATAATACATTTTATAGTGTCTCCTATACACAGTTTTATCAGGAGTCTGTGATGGGGATTTCACAGAGATCACTGTCTGTATTTGTCTGTATATATGAAAGAGGTCAGTCATTTGGCAGGAGGTCATAGTTTAGGTAAAATGAGCGAGGTCGAGTTCTGGCTGGTAGAAGGCTGTGCGGCAGAGCAAGGGAGGGATGTTAAGAGGAGCAGCTGGGGAGGAGACAGGGAAGGAGGAGTTAGAAATTTTGCCAATTTCTGGGAAACAGAATTTGGTACAACACCGGCTCCTCATGGAGAAGTTACTACAACTCTTTTACTATATATTTATTAATAATGTCTGCGGGTTACATTTAATGGTCATGTGGGCTCATGGGTCACCAATGCTCCAAGACCATTTGGTAAGCTATGGAAATTTTTTTATATAGGCTTCCTATATCTCAGCTTGTATCCACACTATCACTCATTTATATGACAGCACTCAAATGGACTAATGGAACAATTTCTTTTATGACTATAAATATTTCTTAATTACATATATACATGGCCCGTACCATTTTTTTTTTTTTTTTTTACTCCAAATCTGGTCATGTTTGGTATCATTGGAAAGGCCATGATCAGGCCTTTCCAATGATGTCAAACATGACCCTCTTGCTGTGGGAGATAAGGATCCCCCTTTCTCCACTTAGCAGCTAGGGGATTAACTGGCCCACTGACATTCTCACACATATGGTGAGGGTGTCAGTGGGTGGCCCAGAGGCTTGGCTGACATCCAAGATGTCAGCCACCTCCAGGTTTGAATCGTGATTTGGCACCGATTGGCGCTGAATAGCGATCCGGCAGCAAAATTGTTAACTGTATACACTGCTGAAAAGGGAGAGACTCTCCCCTTTCCAGCAGTGCCATTTATTTCCTCCTATCTTAAATGGTTGGGGAGATAGAGGGCTCCAAAGGAGCCCCCTCCCCTTCCTTTTAGTCACTGCAGGCGCTGGTGGGCGCCTGCCGATGAGATGATCTCATCATGCAGCGTGATGATGTCAGTGTGCCTGCCAGCCCACAATAAACGGTCATGCAGCGTGATGATGTCAGTGTGCCTGCCAGCCCACAGGAAATGGTGGGGCAGGCTTCCAGCCTGCCAGACACACCGTGGAAGTCGGCGAGGGAGGTAAGCAGTGCTTTTTTTCTGGAAAAATAGGTGGGGGTACTCTCACGTCCGGGGAAAAACTGATTATTATGACTATTTTCATGTCCTAATAAACAATAGTTGTAGCTCACTTAAAGGAAGACACTATAAAAGGGAACCATATTTTTTAATACTGTGTTCCTTTAAATGAACTACAACTATTGTTGTAACCCTATGGGGGTTATCCACTAAGTGCCTCTGTTGCAAGAAAAGTCTGTATTGCAGTGCAGTTAGCCGTTTGTTTTTTGGGGGTTTTTTTGCAACGCTGGCACTGAGTGGATAATCCCCTAGCATCTGTGAGCACCGCAGCAATGAAACTCACAGTAATGCGCAGTGTGTGAGCTCCACAGCAATAAAACTCACAGTAATGTGCAGTGTGTATGAGCTCAAAAGCAATAAAACTCCACTATCCACCAAGTACTGCTTGAATAATATTGGGGGAAACCGATGAGAGGGTGTTTGACCTTGAGAACACCCCACATGGTGGTGATAACAGCAGGACCAGGTGAACATACCTGTGTTGCCAGAGCTGATATTTTTAAATGCTCTTTTGAAGTGTATTTGGAAGCAGCAGTTTTTTTCTTTGTTCTGAGGCCGGCCTGTCACTGAGTCCCTGCAGAGCAATGCAGCCAGGACTAAAATTTCCACCTTCTCACTGTCCAGGGTGCACCATACACTGTCTGGAACTACTGGGGGGGGCAGGGGGTTAGGCACTGCGGAATATGCTGGCGCTTTATAAATAAAGAATAATAATAATAATAATAATAGGTAGCAGTGTAGAATTATTTTGGCATGCGCTCCTCTTGACACCATCAGGGGGCCAGGCTTCCGTATCCAGCACCGCGGGGGAGTCTGCTCTCTGACCTGGCAGATAAAATGCAGCTCGCCCAGTTGCATCTTAGAGGAGGAGCAGCAGGGACACAACGCCAGGCACATAGATTAAAAATTTGGATCCCTGTCAAGGCAAGTGACCAGGGATTCAAATTTTTTATGCACCCCCTCCTGGTCTTGCGCTCTTAGACGGCCACATGTACCGCCTTACAGTGCCAGCTCCTCTGATCACACCGCTTGCCTGACAATCTGCAGCTCGGGCAGATGTGTATAAAAATGCTGCACCCCCCCCCCCTCCCCATGATGTTCAAAGTTTCATTGGCTGCAGAGAGAGGGGGTGCAGCATGTTTACACACATCTGCCAGAGCTGGGACACTGAAGAAACAGAGGGGAGATTTTATTTAACCAGCCGTCCCTTGTCACTTACTGGGAGAAGAGGGGGGTTATCGGTCCCTACATACATACACTCCTGACAATCGGAAGTGTTCAGGAGCGATATGAGCTGCCGACCGCTTCTGATTCTCTGCCTGCCACTGCAGGCGAGAGGAGAGGGAGGAGTATCATGCTCTATCCTGTTAGTTCGGACTGGTGGTGAGGTCCCGGTCCTGAGTGGGGAGGTGCCGGTACTGAGTACCGGTGAGTACCCCCTGAAAAAAAGCACTGGAGGTAAGTATCGGTGGGAGGGAGGTTAGGAGACCGCTGACGTACTATGTACATCCGCGGGTCTAAGGGAGACCCGTGGCCATGATGTACATGGTACGTCAACAGTCGGGAAGGGGTTAATGTATCATTTTCATTTAATTATTTCTAACCATCAGATGTAAAACTCTTTACAAAATGTGGATGTTTTACAGAAACACAAAAGCAACATTTATTATCTAATTGCAGTACACATAGCTGTCTAAATTGTGAGTCCTTTTTTTATTACTTTGGTGTGGTTTTGCTTTAGAACATCAAGGTTCCATTACAAGAAGTAATAACAACAATAAAACATGTAATTATAAGAAATGAAAGATAATTTATAAGAAAGAAGAAATAGAACATTTGCCATGGTGCTTTTGATCTTCACATACGGTAGATATGAAATAAAGAGCATTTACAGCTCTTTAAATCAAAATGAATCATTTGATATTTGATAAAAGCACATTTCTTGTTTTATCTGTGCAAATATAGCTGTTTCATTTGCGCTGGACGTTTAGTAAAGCAAGTACTTTTTTTGAACAATATAAAACACCAAGGGCCATATTACAATCATGACGCTAAAATGGGGACATTAAGGAGAAAAATCTGCGCCTGCAGGTTTCTCCATTCATATACACATTTGTTCGTACACAATCTCTCACACATAGGGCTAAATTACAGTCTTCGCGCAAACGTTTGCGCTGGCACAAAAAACCATTAACGCGAGTGGTAAACCATTTGCGCCGAATGCCGTATTACATAGTCAGTGCAAGAAACGCGCGCAATCGTCTACCGCCGGTGAAACTACGCGAACGCTGCGTGAGTTTACTGTACGTTGCGCGTCCTATACTTAACATTGTGAGTGCAAATGCGAATGTGCGCTGGTACGCGGATGGTATTACAATCTATTCGTGGTAATTACGGCATAGCCTTTGCGCGCATAATTTTAGCAACTCCTAAAAGCTGGTGTTAATGGCAAATCTGAACAACCTGGCCGAACCAAAATACACCAGCAAAAAAAAAAAAAACGCAGCAAAGAATAATTACATATTCTTCTCATACCAAAATAATAAAATGGAGAAGTTGTGTGTGCATTTATTGTTGCTGCAGCATATATGCTCAGATTGACTGACAGGCGCAAAAACTTAACGTGAGATAATTGTGGTTCTTAATTCTGATTGGCTGAATCGCGTGAAAAAAACAGTGCGCACACTGATTTTTTCGCGCGACGGTACTGCGCGAGCAGTTAGGCGCGTCCTTTTTGCGCGTGTTATTGATCGGCGGATGAAAAGACGTGCGAGGATTGTAATTCCAGCGGTGATTTGCATGTGCAAAAGTTTAATGCTTGGTGCAAAAATTCACGCTTTGCGGGAGGGTTTTTGCATGAAGATTATAATATAGCCCATAATTTATTCATCACACACTTCAATATCAACCTCCTTACATTCACTTTTATTAACATAGGTAGACACACCTATTTGATCATACAATTTTATATTTTATCTATACTCTTTATGAGTAATCACATTATCTACTTTACTTATCACATTTTTTAGTGTATTGCTTCAATATTATTTACACAAGATTTAGGTAGTTGTGTGCAATATATACAGGGTTATTCAGAGAGCGTGAAAAGCAGGAGAATGACTGGAGAATGACAAATTCTAGGTCAAAATAGCCGATTTGGAAAGTGAGATGAAAGGGCGAATTTTTCTGGTTCGGCTATTTTGACTTAGACTTTTTCATTCTCCAGTCATTCTCCTGCTTTTCACGCTCTCTGAATAACCCTGATAGTGTTCATTGATTTATATAGATCAAATACTTCGGAAATTTCAGCTGGGACAGCCTCTGGTACCAATGACTTTATTCTTTATTTGGTACACTAAGGTAGTGACACAACGAATATAATGCCTTGTTTCTTTCCCTTTCGTTTGACCTTTTTTCTCCGTTATGTTGTTTTTAACTGATAAGGCTAAGGTCAGATGAAAGCAGTTTTAACGTGCGTTTAACAGCACTAAATCACGGCCGTGCTAGCAGCAAATGACGTCCAATGCCGGGCTGCATATGAAGAACGGCCGCAACGCAAGTGGCAAACGAACGCATTTTTTCGAGAACGTCAAACCGCTAGTACTGACGTACAGAGTGCGCTGCATCCGCATAGTGGCGTGTTTGTGTGATTGGGAGACGTCAGACGCTGTACACGTCCGGCCAACATAACGTGCACAGCCCAAACACTTCCTGTCTTGTCTGGGGGGTAGCTGCAAGTTGCGGTAGACAATGCCTGGGACTGACATCGACGTGGAGAGGCTGATCAATGCAGTGGCAGAGCATCCCGAGCTGTGGGACACGGCCTGCGACACCTACAAAGACCGACAGAAGAAGGCCAGTGCATGGGTTACAGTGTCCAGGGTGGTGTACCCAGAGTACGAGATGTGGTCTGATAAAGAGCAGAAGCTTCAGAGTGAGTAAATGATAATTTTATTCATAATTGCATAGAACTTGAATGTAACATCAAACAAAATGGCATAACGAATTATTGTTGTCACATGTCAAATGATGTCCATCTGCCAGGGCACCTCCCCTGCATTGCTAGTGAAATAATTGGACAGAGCATCCCGAAACCTGTTGCTGTGTCTATTCACAGGTATTATGTCATCGTTAGCATACTCATCCAGACCCGTAACTGTGAGGGTATCATCGAAATTAACACCATCCCTTGCACGAACATAGTTATGTAGGATGCAGCAGCATTTTACTATATCCACACAGAAATCCACATTTACATCAAGTGGGCGATGAAAAATCCTCCACTTGTTGCTCAGTATGCCAAAGCTACACTCGACATACCGTCTTGCCCGCGACAGCCTGTAATTAAACACCCGCTTCTTCACAGTCAGGTGTGTCCCTGAGTATGGCCGCAGGAGATGTGTGGATAGGCCGAATGCCTCGTCACCCATGAAGGCATAGGGGACTGACACGTCGCTGCCAGGCAAAGGTGCGGGTCTGGGGATGTTCAGGTTCCCACCCTCAATATCATTCCACAGTGTTGAGTTCCGAAACAGTGTGGAGTCAGAGTCCTTGCCGTATGATCCGACATCCACATACACAAAATTATAGTTGGCATCTGCCACCGCCAGTAGGCCAATTGAAAAATAATGTTTATAATTTTGATACAGTGAGCCACTGTGCAGTGGCTTCACAATGCGGACATGTTTGCCGTCCACAGCTCCCAGGCAGTTGGGATAGTTCGCTCTCTCCCAGAATCCTGCTGCAATTGACAGCCATGCCTCGTCTGTGGGTGTTGGCAAACATTGGTCTTCATGGTTTCCCATTTTGTTTGGCAGACCTTGCGGACGATCTCACCAGCTGTCGATCTGCCAATGCGGAAGTTGTAATGCAGATCCTTCAAACTGCATCCACTAGCGAGATACCTAGAACATGAAAGAAGCTGTGTTATGATCACATCATATGAACCTAACCTTATGTCACTCTCATCATGTTTTGCAGCACATGAAGCAATCAATAAATGGCGCACGGTGAGGGACAATCATACCCGGGTCCTGAAAAAGGAGGCTGAAGCTGCTCGCTCTGGAGCTGGTGCAAAGAAGAGGCGCAGCTATTTGTATGCTGACCAACTGTCCTTCCTGAGGAAAAGCTAGGAGTCGCGCAACACCGTGAGCAGTATTGACCGGCCATCCACCTCTAGCTCACAAGAGCAAGACCTGCAGCCCGCAGGATCTGGCAGCTGCCAGGTGGAGGTCGAGCAGGGTGGTGCGGAGTCCCAGGTGGAGGATGTGGATCCCGAACAGGTGCCGGGTACAGCACCCACAGACAGCACCGGTACGGCTCCCAGGAGGAAGAAGCCACCAGCAGCTGATGTCGAGCAGGCCATGGTCGCATTCATGGAGGCGCACCATACACATCCACGCTGCATGGTCGCTGATTCCGAGGACATGTCCTTTTTTAATTCCTGTCTCTCCCTGCTGAACATGATGACCCCAGTGCAGAAGGTGGATTATCGCCGCCGAAGCCTGGACCTGATACACGAGATACTGTCCCATCCACAACAGGCACCTGTATATCACGGTGTCGTACCACAATACCCCCATGGTTATTCCCACCACTGCCAGGCGTTGCCTACCCACCCACCGATGTCCCCTGTTGCTGGGCCACCCCTGGAGCCAGAGTACCAGCGCATCCATATGCACGGTCCTCATGACCCAGATGCTCCTCGGTATCATACCATGTGAAGTGTATCGTCTGTTCGTTTATGTTTGTCAGAGTTTATTCATGTTGTTCTACTATTTGTATTTTATTACCTTCATTATACATGCAATAATATATGTGTTTAATATGTTATTGTTATCTTATGTCATATTATTTCGGACTAAATATTTTATTTGTTTCACATCGTTGTCAGTGTCATTACTCTTTCGGTACGTGTTCTGGAAGGTGATGCATGCGTGTGTGTGGGCATGCATGTGCTAGTGGGCATATAACTACTGACCAACAATAGAACCTCTGCACACCGAGCACATGTCTGATGACTGGCAGCGATGTCATGAATGCAGGTGTTTGATAGTACTTGTGATGACCAGCATCTCCTCCGGTGGTATCGCAGCCCTCATGTTGGTGTCCCTCTTGGTCAACGGCTCACGCACCTTCATCAACAGTTCATCAAAGGTGTGGATGGACATCCGCAGGTAGTTGAAAAACTTCACGGGGTCCCTCTCTCGCAGTGGCCTGTACAGTGTCACAAAGTGGCCATGCGTGTGTCTGGCAGTGTTGATTGGATGAACCCATGTTTGCCGTTGTCTTTTCTTCTTCAGGTACAGGTATCCCAGTGCAGCAAAAAGAAACACTTGGACTGCATCCATTTTTGAAAAATGCCACCATTCCCAAAATGCCTTTTTATACCCTTTCCCTTTATTTGATTCATTCTGAAATTGATTTGGTTAATCATATCTCTCTTTTTCCAGCTCCGTGAAAAATCACGGACGAAAATGCGCATCGTATGACCACTATCGCGTATTCCGTGAAAAAATACGTCCATTCGTTCGAACGCACTTTTTCACGGACAACGCGAAAAATGCGTTAGTCTGACCCTAGCCTTAGAGTTTGTTTACAGTTGCTATAGCAACCGGGCGTGTAGTTTCGTCATACGTTCTGACGGGAACCGGACCTGCCCCGAATTTCGCAGTGCACCCACGTGGAATGCTAAGTGGAACCTGGCAACACGATTGGTAAGCTTTAATCATTTTTTGTATTTAAACATCACTGTACATAATTTGTGTAACCTTGAAAATGGCTCCAGAGAGCCGAAACGTCGATTTCACCTTTTAAGGCTATGAAATAAAGTTTATTGTTTTATTTTTTACAAGTGCAGCCAATTCCGTTTTTTCTTTATACTTGTATTTTTTGGCTATAGCACCGATATATGCTACATATATTTGAATTTTTTCCGGATGGTGTAGCAGGAAGACATGTTTTGTATATATATATATATATATATATATTACTGTGCATAATATATACTTATTACTTTATTCTAAAGCACCAATTTTCTAATTTCCTGTTCTGATTAAAAATAAAATAGCCAGCAGTCAGGTCCCATGGATGACCGTTTGAAGACTTGAAAGAACAGGCGACCGTATTCTTTCTAGATTTCATTCAAAGTTTTGCATCTGTACTTGCCCTCTGTATCTTCTATTGCAATTATCTCACTCTCTTTGGAAGACTTGAAAGGAATAATTCTGAATACCAAGAGAAAAGCAGAGAATTCAGTCACAGACAGCACTGAACTTGAATATACTTATCTCACATGGCAGTTCCTATAAGGTCTCTTAATTAAAGGATGCTGATTTTGTTTCATCATGACCTGTTTCATTTCGTTAAAACCCTGTAAAAACTCTGCTCAGCCACCATTGAATAACCACTTTCACATTTAAAAAAAGAGAAATATGCTTGGATGTCATTCATTGTTTTAGGATTATTTATATTTTTAAAAATATATATATATTATTGGCTTATTAAACAATTCTAAGTGGAGATTGTTACCTACCGTAATACCAAAACCACTGTCATTGTTTCACTTAACTCTTTCGAACTGCCGACAGGATCGAACGTGTCTCGAGGAGCTCCTCTGCTGACCTCTCTACATTACCCGCTTTCTGGTGTTTCCCCATTGCTCCTGGGACCCTCCGTGCGAGATCTCATGCCCTAGTGGTGGGGAGCAGGTCCCGCGACGTTAGGCTGATGACTTTGTGCTTTATTCGCGCCCGGACTGTGCTCTGGATCCTTGTTTGCGGCCTACTTTCAGCAGCCATTTTTGAGCCCTGCGGAGTTGCTCCAGACTTCCTGGATTTAAATCCTGGGCCCCTGTTCTGGATCCGCTGGTGTGGAGTTCGACACTGGGCTTCCTTGATTCCAAGGCCTTTCTACATTCTGTGATGGGGAAGAGGTCTGTTAGAAAAGCTTCTCTGCAGGGGGACCCCGGCCAGCAAGACATCCGTATATCCCTTGGTGGTGTGACGCACGTGGACGGCGCTACTTTGCTGAACTTACCTGCTGGGATACCAGAAGTATTGGATGAGGGCTCAGATGTGTCTGCAGGTGCGTCCTCTCCTGCTTCCCTGCATGGGTCTCTGGTCTGTACCTCGCCCCCCCCGAGCCATTCTGCACCTCAAGGAGATGACCAACTGGCCACTAAAGGTGACTTGAAGACCTTTTTCTCGGACCTACGTGCACAATGGCGCGCGGATCTCGGAGGAGTGGTAGCCATCTGAGTCTGCAGGACCACCACATCCTCCTGCACTCCTCCGAGATCCGCGTGCCATTGTGCACGTAGGTCTGTGCTTGCGGAGTCCCACTCCCTTAGAAGGCTGATGTAGTGGCCTTATGAGCAAAGGTAGACACACATTCTCGTGCGGTGGAAACGCGTGGAAAGCGCGTCACCGCCACCGAAACATCCGCATCCGAGGGATACCGGAGGAGATACCTACTGCCTCACTTCTTCCCTTTGTTAATAGGCTGGCTATTCATTTGATGAGTCTCTCTCTCTGGAAGTGGGGGATGCTTTTGTTGCTGCTATGCGGATTCGCAAGGCTGCAGCTGCCCCTGAGACTGCCCCTTGCAACATTATCACCATTGCTGCTGATGTGCAGTTGAAGGCCAGAATGATGGCGTCGGTCCCGCTTAACACGGCTATTTCTTTTGAGGGGGCCTCTCTCCTGTTATTTCATGATGTGCCTTTTGTGACCCTCATGTCCCGCCACAAGTTTTGAGCTGTTGCTGCTCTCCTCCGAGAGCATGGCCTGAGATACCGCTGGGGGTGGGAGGCTCGCTGTTGATTGCCAAGGGAAATGTTGTCCACTCGATCACCACCGTCGAGGCGGCCTGGCCCCTTCTGGAGTCGTTTGGGATCCCGGTTCCGCTGGCTGCAGGAGTGATGTCTGTTCATGGAGTGATTGGTGACCCTGGATGAGTATTCTGCACTATCCTACCTACTGTGCAGTTCCTCCCATCCCTGGACACGGGCTGGGAGCAACCAACTGCCCAGCCTCATTTTTGAGTTCAGAACTGACTTCTTTTAGACGCGTCCTCCCCATGCTGTTTTTATTTATTTTTCTGCTAACTCCTATGATGACTTTTATTTTTATTTTTTGATGAGACCCCCCATTCAGGGAAGGCTTTGAGGACACTTCTCGGTTATATAATGTAGTGTGTTTTGGAGTGTCTCTTAGCTAATTGTGATATTTTGTTGTCCCCAATTTTCCCGCCCCTGTTTTTTCTCCCCTTCGTCTTTACTTTTTACACACCACCTTGTGTTGCAGACCCCCTTCCCCCTTATTTATTTATTTTTTCCCTCTTTGGCGTTTGGGGCCTACTCGGTGTAACGGGTATCATAGCGCTCACACAGGAGTAACGAGGTTGAGATCTTTTTGGACAGAAATACCATCTTGATTTTTACCAAATTCTCGGTATTCACAGACTTGTACTCCAAAGCCAAGGAGCACCAAAGAACAACTGATTTGCCACTAAGTTCCAAAGGTTACAAGACCAACTGCCAACTTAGAGCACCTTCAGAAACACAATGATTCGCTTGATAGTCAATGAATTGTGCAGGCTGCAGGGCAGTCAACAAATGCACAGATTTAGCATTATTTGATAAGCTCAAGAGGGTAAGAAGTACCTTACAATTATCTGAGGTGGCGGACACACATACGGGTATACAGTTGGTACAGACCTGGTTATATTTAGTAGGCTTGTGCACCGATTTTTTTTTCGGTTCGATTCGGTTCGATTTTTCGGATTTTTAAACTTTTCGATTCGGCTCGTTTCGACCGATTTCGGTTCGATTCGATCGGTTCGACCTGTTTTTCGGGTACATTTTTTTTCGGAATTTCGACCATTTTTCGTATTTTTCGTGTCACTGTGCTCGGTTTTTGTATCGACTTTTCTTTTTTTCGAAAAATTTTCGTTTTTTAGAAAATTTTCGTTTTTACCAAATTTTCGTTTTTACTAAATTTTCGTTTTTCGGAATTGCACATTTTTCGGCATATCGACCATTTTTCGTATTTTTCGTGTCATTTTGACCGTTTTTTGTATCGACTTTTCGTTTTTTCGACAAATTTTCGTTTTTCAGAAAATGTTCGTTTTTACAAAATTTTCGTTTTTCGGAAAATTTTCGTTTTTCCGAACATCTGTTCTCCTCGTTTGCCACATTTCAAGCCCATTCGAAAAATCCGAAAATATTTCGTTTCGGCTCGGAAAACATTTCGGATCTGAACTTTTCGGATCTAAAATTTTTCGGAAATTCGGCCGCATCCGAAAACACGAATCGGGAAATTTCGTGAAAATTCCTAAATTCCGAAACCCGAAACGCACATCCCTAATACTTAGCGGTTAGGGTGCAATGATCATGTGCGGTATTTAAACAGTATTTCTTTACCGCGATTTGCACATAAACTCTTAGCAATGAAACATACACCTTGGGTCTTAAATAGTAACCTGATAAAGCCACAAATGATACCCCAGAGCGAGATGGGAATAATCCCAGACAACGAGTGAAAGCCCCAGCTGCAAACATAGGGTTAATCCACCAATGCCCAATATAAGCGATCGCTAATGGTGGACAAGCCGGGTCAAAATCAGGACCAGGAATCGTAGACAGAAACGGGTCGGCAACTAAATCTGCAATGAGAATAAGCATAGTGATGCGGGAACAGAACTCCACGTCAGGTTGACGGGCAACTCTTTGCGCCCGGCTTTAAACCCGGCTGCTTCTCGTGACCACACCAGGCCCCGCCCCCTCAGACGCCGTTCTGCCATTACAAGGTGCTGGCACTCGACCAGCCAGTGGCACCGAACTATGCGCAGGCCCCCCGGGCAACACAGCAGGGGCTGAGGATGTAATACTCGGGGAGTGCCATTGTGGCGGCCACCATGGCTCTGCCTGCCACACCTGACCCTCGAATACCCTGGCCTTGTGACCTGCTCATTTCCATGGCCTCCTACGGTCCTCTGGATGTTCGGAAGTGAGCGAGGAAAATCACATATATGGCATTCTTTTTCTCTTCCCTCCCCCTTTTTTTTGGGTCCTGGGACACTTTTTGGTGTGTTTCCCCTCCCCCGCCTCCCTTTTTTGGATACACCCTGCCACACTATGTGTCTTGCATTTTCGCATTATGTTTTGCGGTGTGTTTTTGTTATTATTTTTCTAATGCTGTATTCTCCTAGATGACCTTGTGCAGTCCTGCGAGGCCCTTTTTTATATTTGATTGCTTGATGACATTTTACAAAATAAAAATTGTGAAAATTAAAAAAACGTTCAACAAATCCTAGTGACAAGGAGAGGGCAGAGTACAGGAGGAGCTTTGGTGGTCACTCATCTCTGTAAAGGGATAAGATTTATAGGTTTAAAATTGCTGAAAATTCCTGTACAATATAGATACATTTTAGCTCAGTCAGTAAAAAAGGGGGACAAAACATTTTTTAGATACATAAACGAGAAAAGAAAAGTAAAACAAGGATTAGTTAGATTAAAAACAAAGGAAGGAAGGTATGTAGAAGAGGATAAAAGTCTCGCTGACTGCCTCAATGAATATTTTTGTTCAGTCTTTGCAGAAGAAAAGGAAGGAAAGGGACCTCAGTTAGGAGGAAACACTAACGAGACAATTACATATCAGTTTACAGAGGAGGAGGTTCTACAGCAGCTGTCTAAAGTAAAGACAAATAAGTCAATGGGGCCTGATGGGATCCACCCTAAATTATTAAAAGAGCTCAGTGATGTAATAGCAAAACCGTTAACAGATTTATTTAACCAATCCTTGCTAACGGGAGTCGTCCCAGAAGACTGGAAATTAGCAAATGTTGTGCCCATTCACAAGAAGGGTAGTAGGGAGGAATCTGGGAACTATAGGCCAGTTAGTCTTACGTCAGTAGTGGGGAAATTAATGGAAACCATGTTAAAGAAAAGGATTGTTGAACATCTAAAAACACATAGATTACAGGTTCAGAAACAACATGGGTTTACCTCAGGGAGATCAAGCCAAACTAATCTTATTGATTTTTTTGATTGGGTAACAAAAATAATAGACACAGGTGGTGCAGTAGACATTGCTTATTTAGATTTCAGCAAGGCTTTTGATACTGTTCCGCATAGAAGGCTTATCAATAAATTGCAATCTTTGAGCTTGGATTCCAATATTGTTGAATGGATTAGGCAGTGGCTAAGTGACAGGCAACAGAGGGTTGTGGTAAATGGAGTTTATTCGGCGCAAGGTCTTGTTACCAGTGGGGTACCTCAGGGGTCAGTACTTGGACCCATTCTATTTAATATTTTTATTAGTGATATTGCAGAAGGTATTAATGGAAAAGTATGTCTTTTTGCTGATGACACAAAGATTTGCAACAGGGTTGACGTTCCTGGAGGGATCAGCCAAATGACAAATGATTTGGGTAAACTAAAAAAATGGTCGGAGCTGTGGCAATTGAGTTTTAATGTGGATAAGTGCAAGATAATGCACCTGTGACGTAAAAACCCAAGGGCTGAATATAGAATATTTGATACAGTCCTAACCTCAACATCTGAGGAAAGGGATTTAGGGGTTATTATTTCAGAGGATCTAAAGGTAAGTAGTCAATGTAATAGAGCAGCAGGAAATGCTAGCAGAATGCTTGGTTGTGTAGGGAGAGGTATTAGCAGTAGGAAAAGGGAGGTGCTCATGCCACTGTACAGAGCACTGGTGAGACCTCACTTGGAGTACTGTGTGCAGTACTGGAGACCGTATCTCCAGAAGGATATAGACATCTTAGAGAGAGTTCAGAGAAGGGCTACTAAAATGGTGTACGGCTTGAAGGAGAAAAGTTACCAGGAAAGGCTTAATGATCTTAACATGTATAGCTTGGAAAAAAGACGAGACAGAAGAGATATGATAGAAACATTTAAATACGTAAAGGGAATCCACAAGGTAGAGGAAGGAAGTATATTTAAAAGGAAACAAAGTAGCAAAACAAGAGGACATAGTCTTAGAGGGGCAAAGGTTTAAAAGTAACATCAGAAAGCATTTTTTTACTGAGAGGGTGGTGGATACATGGAACAGTCTTCCAGTTGAAGTGGTAGAGGCTAAAACAGTAATTGAATTTAAGCAGGCATGGGATAGGCATAAGGTTATCCTAAACAAAAGATAAATCCAGGTAAAGTATCCATGTAATTGGGCAGACTAGATGGGCCGAAAGGTTCTTATCTGCCGACATTTTCTATGTTTCTACATGGCGTTGTATCTATCTACATTTTATTAGTACATAATAGAAGCTACATTGTTACAGAGACATTACCAATTCCATAAGCTGTAACTAGATTACTTGTGCATTACAAATTAAATCACATTATAAAACACATGCTGCTGTTTTTGTTTACTTTGTTTGAAATAATTTGACATAAAAAGGAAAAATAAAATTAGTTATGTTTGTTTCCTGTTTCCGTTTTGTGAATTTTCCCCATAATACAACATTTACCAAAATATGCACAAAAGTTCTAGTTTAGTGTTGTGGTTTATCGTCTATAGTATTTAAAAGTTAATGAGGCGGAGGAGGGAATGTTTAGATAAGGCTGCAGGAGGTCTATTGTCCTGCCTCTACTACCCGAGACAAGAGGTGACAGCTGAATGAGATAAGACAGGGAGCTTAAAAATTAGGGACCAGCAAACCTTCGATATTCGATTCAAATTCAAATCGCGAGACGTATTCGATTCGAAAGTGAGCAGATCGATTCGAAAACTTTTCAAATCGGTCACTTTCTTAATCAGAAGCTCTGATATTGGACTCTTGGAGTGAACAGCTGGCAGGCCTGAGCAAAGTTGGTGATGGGGAGTATAACTACCATGTCACTCCTTTAATGTGCTTCTGTGGCGGATGGTGAAGCCAGGTGATGGAATAGATCATTCAGCATCACCAAAAGAAGATGAGATGGCCGCTGGCCTGTTGTGTGGGGGTAGAATGACAGCGACCGGGGTGGGGGAGCTTAGAACTGGCCATATTATATGGGGGTCTGTGTGAGAAATGATAAATTATATGTAACGTCAGCTGAACCGGCATACACAAACCTATCCAGGCTGCATCCTACAGGAAAGCGACGCTCAACCATTCGATTCGATATTCGATTTGAATTCGAACCTTAACAGATGATTTGATTCGTGATTTGATCAGAGCGAAAATTTGTGATTCGCAGATGTCACGTTTCCTCGTTCCAGCCCTGTCCCCCTGCCCTCTGTATTCATGTATGCCTGTGCAGGCCTGGACCTATGCTGCTATTGCCTGGGTAGCAGCTCAGGGGTTAATTGCCTCTCGGCTGATCAGCTCACCTGTTGGCCCTTGTGTGCTGATCTACTCCCTATTTGTGGTACAGTCTGTTTGTTTGCAAAAGGGAGCTTAATTTTCAATTTAAACAGCATAGCTCCAGATCATGTTTACGCGATCTCATGCTACTGACTGCTATGTACTGTTGCTGATCATGTAAACACGATGGGCACTATTACACTCTTTGCGCACAATTTTGCCCGTGCGCAAAAACGCATTAAGGCGAGGGGAAAAACCCTTTGCGCTGAACGTTGTATTACGACGTTCGCACACACGATGCGCATTAACGTCTAACGCGAGTGACTCTGCGCGAACGCAAGTTTGTGCGCGTATCCCATACTTAACATTGTGAGCGCAAATGCATTTGTGCGCTGGTACGCGGATGGTATTATGATCAATGCGCAAATGTTTACGAACAACGTTTGCGTGCATAATTTTAACGTCTTTTAAAAGCTGGTGGTAACTGCAAATCTGAACGTTCTGGCCGAAACGAAATACACCAGCACGAAAAAAAATGTGCTGCGGTCCGCTTTTGAGCGGAGAATGTAATAGAGCTCGATGAAGGGGTGAAAGCAATTTTAAAACATACTTTATTCCATTGCAGATTCACTAGGCTGATACAATATTCCTGATCATATCCAATCAAACCAAACCTCAAAGAGAAACTACAATTATATGCATATACCATACATGTATAATTTTTAATGACACATTGCCCAAACACACACAAATCCATCATACTGACACGTTGCACCATTTATCTACTTGAGAGACACATTAATCCTTCACATAGAGGCAGACCTCAAGGAAGGAGCTTCCCTGTAACATTCAGAGGCTGCAGGAGGTACATCAATTAGACAATTAAAGAAGTGCATTCAGGACCCCTTCCTGAGAAATCAAACGATTTCACACCTTCCGACACAAGCAAGTTTATATACGTCAGTGCAATACTTTCCTCAAACTGCCCATTAGCATGTACATATTACTATATGTCCAGAAAATTCATAGAGAATAACAGTTAAACACATAGGGCCAAATTACATTCTTCACACAAAAACGCACACGCAACGCGTGAATTTGTGTGCCAAGCGTTAAACGTTAACGCGCGTAAATCACCGCTGGAATTACAATCCTTGCGCATTTTTTCATCCGTCGATCATTAACGCGCGTAAAACAGACGCGCATAAGTGCTCGCACAGTAACGTTGCGTACAGAAATCAGTGTGCGGACTTTTTTTTCACGCGATTTAGCCAATCAGAATTAAGAACCACAATTATCTCACATAAGTTTTTGCGCCTGTCAAAGTCCATCTGAGCATATATGCGGCAGCAATAATAGATACACACACAACTTCTCAAATTTATTGGTTTGGTATGTGTAGAATGTGTAAATATACTTTGCTGCATTTTTTTTTGGGCTGGTGTATTTTGGTTCGGCCAGGTTGTTCAGATATGCCGTTACCACCAGCTTTTAGTAATTGCTAAAATTATGCGCGCAAAGGCTATGTGTTAAATCCTGCGCATAGATTGTAATACCATCTGCGTACCAGCGTTCATTCGCGTTCGCGCTCACAATGTTAAGTATAGGACGCGCGCAGTACAGTACGTTCGTGCAGGTTCACCCGCGGTAGATGATTACGTGCATTTGTTGCGCTGACAATGTAATATGACGTTCAGCGCAAAGGATTTTACCCCTCGCGTTAATGGTTTTTTGCACCGGCGCAAACGTTTGCGCAAAAATTGTAATTTGGCCCATGTTTGCCACATTCACTCATTTAATCACACAGTGAGAAATAAAAAATAACCGTGTAAAATGTTGTGTGATCCAGTGAATGTTATTTTGTGGATCTATTTGGCATGATTCTGGGTAGAGGTAAAATAACAACTTTGCTGTCCTTTTTTATGAGCACAAAATAGTTTTGAAAGACAGCAAGAGTCCTTGTACTATTACTATTCTAACAAGATTATATCGTTTGGTGCCTACAGTGCCCCTTGAGCAACTTTGGGACAATGTAAGCCCATTTAACCCATTAACGCCGGGCGGATTGTGATATATATACAGTATATATATACTATATTTATTTTTTTATTTGTCAGTTTGCTCAATGTTATGTTTCGTTCTCTATAAACTAATGACATGATACAATTAGAACATTTGAATAGAACACTGAAGAACAAAGACTTTAGACCTCAAAGGAAGGAAAACAATCCATAGTAATAATAATATTTGTAATGCATATAATGAGCCAACAAATGCATTATGGTCCTTATAACAATAAGCATTAGCAGTACACATAATGATGTTTTTAAGGTATTTTAATGAATTATTTTTGTATATGATAAGCAGCTTAGAAAAATATTGCAGGGTATTGGCTGTTAAGCAGCTTATAATATTGAAAGACTAGACCCTATATCACTAGCCATACAAAAAAAGTAATGTAGAGTGAAGACAGGCTTAGGCTAAGCTTGCACCATTTGGTAAAACAATCACCATCTTTTGGGATCTATTTCTAGCACATACCAACTTCTTTTCACAAGAACAAAATAGTTTTGTGACACTAGGGTCGCATGAGATGAGAACCAGTTAGCTCGATGCCTCTTTTTTGTAGCATTGATTAAAGTGATTAATTGACAGGTGTTTAAATGGTAAAGTAGGAGCTGATTAACATTCTTTAACCCTTTCCATGCGGAGGACGTGCTCAGCGCGTCCTGCCGCATGGCTACTTCGCTGCGGAGGACACGCTGAGTGCGTCCTCCCTTTGCAGCGGCGATCGGCCGAGATTCCGGTCGCGGCGGCCCCCCTGTGCGGGCTGGCATCATCGATGTCAGCCCAGCCTCCGGGACCCCGGCGGGCACGATAGACGTCATCGCGCAAGCGTGATGACATCTATTTCAGGCACCCCCCCCCGCCATTGTGGGGAAGGTGCCTGAAGGGGAGGGGGGAGGTCCTACGGACCTCTCCCCCTCCCCATCTGTGTGGGCCATCTGCTAAAGACAGGTACCACTTGGAAGGGCACAGCCTGCCCTTCCAAGCGGCGGCTGTCTTTAACCCGTAGGGGGCTGGATCATGATATGGCGCTAACATGCGCCATATCGCGGTCCCCTCCCGGAGCTGACCGACATCTTGGATGTCGGCCAAGCTTCTGGGATATCCCCCTAACGACTGGCGTCATCGCGATGGCACCAGTTTCACAATTAACCCCTTGCTGCCACCTATGGTGGAGATAGGGGGTTCCAATGAAGCTAGGGGTTAATGTTTGATATCACTGGAACGGCCAGAGCGTGGCCTTTCCAATGATGCCAAACATGACCATGTACAATGTAAAAAAAAAATGAAAGATAAAATTTAAAAATAAAAAAAATAAAAAAAATTATTTGTTTTTGTTTTGTTTTATTAGTGCAGCAATATTGTTCCCATTTCAAACGATTTTTGTATGCGGTGCGTTTGTTAAAAATAGCGAAATTTTCCCCCAAAAAAATGTAATGAGACACAATTTCTAATTTTTTTAACAAGCGCACCCCATAGAAAATATAGCCGCAAATGCTCGCATGGTAAAATGGGGAAAAAAAACACTTTACACGTTGTAAATTATTGAAAATTCTAATTTTATTGCATTTTTTGTTATAATATACAGACAGGACATAACGTATACATATAATAATGATATATTATGAATCTGCCGAGCCTCCCGGAAAGAACGATATATAACATGTCTGGGTTGTATAATAAAATGTGACTTCAAATCGCATTTAAACATGATGAGCGAAACCGGTACAAATTAGCTCAGCACAGAGGTGTGAAAAGGCTCAGCAGCGAAAGGGTTAATTAGTTGTCCACAAGCAGGATCACTGTACTCCATGTATGAGAACTATATCACACGTTTTTCTGCCATGAAAGTGCTATCAACAGAGGCAGGGAAAGCAGAGCCTCACCTGTTTAGCCATCACCCCATTGACGTCCTACAGTACTAAGACTTTGTGAAAAAGCAAAGCAGACATCTGAGGCTTAAAAACCTCTACCAGTATAAATTTGTGCATTAACCCCTTCACTGCCAAGTGATTTTCCAAGAAAACATTGTCAGAAACCAGTGTTTTTTTGTAAAATCATTTTTAATAAATTATACAGTAATACATATCTTTTACTTTAAATAACCTATTTAACCAGTAGATGGCACCATCTGCTGCCAAATTGAGTTACAGAGGTTTGAGCAGCAGGTCTATTTTTTTCCCCCTCCTGACTGCTTCTGAAAGCCCGATATTTCGGAGCATTCAGCTGCCGATTTTACAGTTTTAGCTCTTTGGGCATTGTGCCCACAGGGCTATAATGAATTTCATTTGCTTTTGGCCTGCAGATCAGCCTATTGAGATATCCAGGTGGTGCCTTTGAAGCCAGAGATATCTCGATATCGGTAGTGAAGGGGTTAATTGAATATACAGTCAGGTCCAGAAATATTGGGACATCGACACAATTCTAACATCTTTGGCTCTATACACCACCACAATGGAGTTGGAATGAAACAAACACAATGTGCTTTAACTGCAGACTGTCAGCTTTAATTTGAGGGTGTGTACATCCAACTCAGGTGAACGGTGTAGGACTTACAGCAGTTTGCAGATGTGCCTCCCACTTGTTAAGGGACCAAAGGTAATGGGACAGAATAATAATCATAAATCAAACTTTCCCGTCTTAATACTTGATTGCAAATCCTTTGCAGTCAATCACAGCCTGAAGTCTGGAACGCATAGACATCACCAGACGCTTGGTTTCATCCCTGGTGATGCTCTGCCAGGCCTCTACTGCAACTGTCTTCAGTTCCTGCTTGTTCTTGGGGCATTTTCCCTTCAGTTTTGTCTTCAGCAAGTGAAATGCATGCTCAATGGGATTCAGGTCAGGTGATTGACTTGGCCATTGCATAACATTCTACTTCTGTCCCTTCAAAAACTCTTTGGTTGCTTTTGCAATATGCTTTGAGTCATTGTCCATCTGCACTGTGAAGCGCCGTCTAATGAGTTCTGCAGCATTTGGCTGAATGTGAGCAGATAATATTGCCTGAAACACTTCAGAATTCATCCTGCTGCTTTTGTCAGCAGTCACATCATCAATAAATACAAGAGAACCAGTTCCATTGGCAGCCATACATGCCCACGCCATGACACTACCACCACCATGCTTCATTGGTGAGGTGGTATGCTTAGGATCATGAGCAGTTCCTTTCCTTCTCCATACTCTTCTCTTCCCATCACTCTGGTTGATCTTGGTCTCATCTGTCCATAGGATCTTGTTCCAGAACTGTGAAGGCTTTGTTAGGTGTTGTTTGGCAAACTTTAATCTGGCCTTCCTGTTTTTGAGGCTCACCAATGGTTTACATCTTGTGGTGAACCCTCTGTATTTACTCTGGTGAAGTCTTCTCTTGATTTTTGACTTTGACACAAATACACCTACCTCCTGGAAAGTGTTCTTGATCTGGCCAACTTTTGTGAAGGGTGTTTTCTTCACCAGAGAAAGAATTCTTCATTCATCCACCACAGTTGTTTTCCGTGGTCTCTTGGTGTTGCTGAGCTCACCGGTGCGTTCCTTCTTTTTGAGAATGTTCCAAACAGTTGTTTTGGCCACGCCTAATGTTCTTGCTATCTCTCTGATGGGTTTGTTTTGTTTCTTCAGCCTAATGATGGCTTGCTTCACTGATAGTGACAGCTCTTTGGATCTCAACTTGAGAGTTGACAGCAACAGATTCCAAATGCAAATAGCATACTTGAAATGAACTCTGGGCCTTTTATCTGCACATTGTAATTGGGGTAATGAGGGAATATCACACACCTGGCCATGGAACAGCTGAGAAGCCAATTGTCCCATTACTTTTGGTCCCTTAACAAGTGGGCGGCACATCTGCAAACTGCTGTAAGTCCTACACCGTTCACCTGAGTTGGATGTACATACCCTCAAATTAAAGCTGACAGTCTGCAGTTAAAGCACATTGTGTTTGTTTCAATCCAACTCCATTGTGGTGGTGTATAGTTACATAGTTACATAGTTATATAGGCTGAAAAAAGACATGCATCCATCGGGTTCAGCCTCTCCCACATAACCTACTGCTGTTGATCCAAAAGAAGGCAAAAAACCCAGTCTGAAATGCTCGCCAATATGCAACATACTGGGAAAAAATTCCGTCTTGACCCCAGAATGGCAGTCAGATTTCTCCTTGGATCAAGAAGCTTTTACCCACATATTAAATATTATAACCCTTAATATTTTGTGTCTGCAGGAAGTCATCCAGTCGCTTTTTAAAAGTCTGTACAGACTCTGACCCAACCACCTCAACAGGCAGAGAATTCCACAGCTTTATTGTTCTCACCGTAAAATAACCCTTCCTATGCTTAAGCTAAATTTTCTTTCTTCCAGTCTAAATGGATGACCCCGTGTCCTGTGTATAGTCCTGTTAATGAATAGGTTATCAGACAATGGTTGATAATGGCCCCGTATATATTTATATAAGGTTATCAGATCCCCTCTAAGGCGCCTTTTCTCTAAACTAAACAGGTTTAAGCTTGTTAGTCTTTCCTCATAACTTAACCCTTCCATCCCCCTTATTAATTTAGTTGCCCGTCTCTGCACTTTTTCTAGCGATATAATATCTTTTTTTAAGACAGGTGCCCAAAATTGAACGGCATATTCAAGGTGCGGCCTGACCATTGATTTATACAGAGGCAAAATTATGTTTTCATCCCGTGAGTGAACTCCCCTTTTAATGCATGCCAGTACTTTGCTGGCCTTGGCGGCTGCTGTTTGACATTGCACATTGTTACATAGTTTGAAGTATATGATTATTCCCAAATCCTTCTCCTGCTTGGATTTCCCTAACTCCGTACCATTTAGGGTATAAATTGCTTGTGTGTTCTTCACTCCAAAGTGCATAACTTTGCATTTATCTAGATTAAATTTCATCTGCCATTTAAGTGCCCAGTCCCCCAATCTATCTAAATCCCTCTGCAGCGAAGTAACATCCTGCTCACATTGTATTCCTTTTCCTAGCTTTGTGTCATCTGCAAACACTGATACATGACTTTCAATGCCTATCTCAAGGTCATTTATAAATAAATTGAATAGTATTGGTCCTATAACAGACCCCTGAGGGACACCACTTACCACTGGTGTCCATCTTGAAAATGTACCATTTATGACCACTCTCTGTACCCTATCTTTTAGCCAGTTTTCTATCCAAGAACAAGTATTTTCATCTAGACCATTTTTTCTTAACTTAAATAGTAACCTTTTGTGTGGAACTGTGTCGAAAGCTTTGGCAAAATCTAAGTAAATCTAAGTAAATCACATATATATCACGTATAGAGCCAAAGATGTTCGAATTGTGTCGATGTCCCAATATTTCTGGACCTGACTGTATAACATTACATTACAGGTGCCTCACCTTTCATTGTGCCTACTGCTCAACCCTGGCTTCTGCATCCAATAAAGGGCCCTATTACATTCTTCGCGCAAATTTGCCCACGCAGCGCAATTTTTTTTGCGCACAGCGTTAAGCGTTATCGCGTAAAAGTTAACGGTGGTATTACAATCTGAACGCATTTTCTCATCCGTCAAAAAATAACGTTTATAAAAACGATGCACAAAACGTAGAGTAATACACGCGCAGTAACGAAGCGCACGTAAATTAGTGTGAGGATTGTTTTTTTTGTGGATTCAGCCAATCAGAATTAAGAACCTTAATTGACTCACTTAAGTTTTTGCGCCTGTCAAAGTAAATCTGAGTATACATGCTGCAGCAATAAAAAAAATATGCACGAATTCCCAATTTTATTGTTTGGGTATGTGTAGAATGTGTAAGTATACTGTGCTGTATTTTTTTTTCGTGCTGGTGTTTTTAGTTTCGGCCAGAACGTTCAGATTTGCAGTTACCACCTGCTTTTCAAAGACGTTAAAATTATGCGCGCAAACGTCGTTTGTAAAAAGATGCGCATCGATTGTAATACCATCCGCATACCAGTGCACGAACGCATTTGCGCTCACAATGTTAAGTATAGGACGCGCACAGTTCATCACGGTCGCACAGGTCCATCCGCTTTAAACGATAACGCGCATCAATTGCGCGAACGTTGTAATACGACGTTCTGCGCAAACGGTTTTGCCCCTCGCGTTTTTAACAATATTTTTTTTCTTATGTTTATTACCACAGTGTTTTATTCATTTATCAATCAATTATTGCTATGCATTATTAGTTTAATTAAGTATTTCATCTACTACCAGTGATACATATGTAAGCAGTTCCAAGTTGTTTATTATTCTTGTGGATGATGCAAAAATGTAATTGAACATGGGACCCTATACCTGTCATGATGTGAATTTGCTATTTTTTTGAATAGACGTGCACATTCAAAAAACGGCTATTATTATTATTATTTTTTTTAACCCTTTCACTGCTGAGGACGTGTGGGGAAAGTCCTCATTGACAACTAAGGAAAGATAGGGGTGGAGATAGGGGGTTCCTTTGAACCACGATATCTCCCCACTGTTGGCAGCTAGAGGGTCATGTTTGTTATCAGTAGAAAGGCCAGAGCATGGCCTTTCCAATGATACCAAACATGACCATGTTTAAAGTAAAGAAGAAAAATTAGACCCGAAATGGCTCAGCAGTGAAGGGGTTAAGCGCCAACACATTCCGCAGTGCTGTACTTTGGTGTAGGCTTGTGCACCGATTTTTTTTTCGGTTCGATTCGGTTCGATTTTTCGGATTTTTAAACTTTTCGATTCGGCTCGTTTCGACCGATTTCCTTTTTCGATTCGATTCGGTTCGACCCGTTTTTCGGGTACATTTTTTTTTCCGAATATCGACCATTTTTCGTATTTTCGTGTCACTGTGCTCGGTTTTTGTATCGACTTTTCGTAATTTCGAAAATTTTCGTTTTTCGGAATTGCACATTTTTCGGAATATCGACCATTTTTCGTATTTTTCGTGTCATTTTGCCCTTTTTTTGTATCGACTTTTCGTTTTTCGAAAAATTTTCGTTTTTCGGAACATCTGTTCTCCTCGTTTGACACATTTCAAGTCCATTCGAAAAATCCGAAAATATTTCATTTTGGCTCGGAAAACATTTCGGATCTGAAATTTTCGGATCTAAAATTTTTCGGAAATTCAGCCGCATCCGAAAACACGAATCGGGAAATTTCGTGAAAATTCCGAAATTCCGAAACCCGAAACGCACATCCCTACTTTGGTGCAATAAGTAAAGACAGGACATTTCTACAATACATACAAGAGGCAGGTCAGTATTGCTGCCAGCAGATATAGGCAATGCCATAGTTTGAAGTGAACATCACCAATGTTTATTGAAACAACGGCATTGCCAATGTTTGGAGCAAACTGCTTGTTTGAATGAACTTTGGTGATTTTTGCAAACCACAGCTATGACCCTTACCCAAATACTAACCCTAATTTTAACCTTAGCCTTAATTCAAACCCTAAGGTATTCAGCAAATGCAGGTGTTTCACAAAAGAAAAATCCAAAGAGCAGCAGGAGAAACCTCACAATGAAGCCTCTGCTGTTATTTTAATTTTTCTTTTGTGACTTACTGTCAGAGTTGCAACACCATTGATTATCACCAGTGTTTGCAACTTTGGAAGACATTGGCATTTGCTGAATAACTGCCTATGTCTAATTCTTATCCTAAATCTAATCCAGGGCTGTCAAACTCAGGCCCCCCAGATGTTGATGGCCTACAATTCCAATAACACTTTGAATGCAATTGATGGCCAGAGAAACATGGGGTTGTAGTGCAGCAACATCCGAAACTCTGATTCTAAGCCTAATTCTTTCATACCGTTTTACTAAACTATACTGAACTTGTTAGAGCTCTATAAATACTCATAACTGTAACCAATTCTGTTCTTCGCTCTAGTTTCAATGTGCTGAAACTATGGTGAATGTCTATTAAATGAACTTAATTGACTTTTGCTTCAAATAAGGCATTACTGGTGAAGCTCGCACTTCTTTTCAATCAACAGCAATGCCACATTTACACTTAAAACTACAAGGGTTATTCAAAGAGAGTCAATCTGGCCCCCGAAATGTAACCGGACTCTGAAATTCAGCGAACTGGGACAGTTCGGGGCCATTCGGCTATTCAGAGCACAGGCAATTTGCCAAATTCTGGTGCATTGCCTGCACGACGGTGCCTGCTCGTTGCCTGTTCGAGGGCAGTGAAATCCCCCATAGAGAAGCAGTGCTTAGTCTATTCAGAGAACACAAAACAGCAGGAAAAAGTTGCTGAAATGCACTGCTGTTCGGTGGTCTGATTCGGCAGGTTTATTCAGGAGAATCAGGCTTCAATGATAAAAAATATTCCAGTTTTAATTCAATATCTAATAAACCGTTTATTATTTTATTCTGCTGTAAAAACTCTCTTTATTCATAGATTTTTTAGGATCTTTTAGGCATTTTTGGGATTTTTTTAGCAAATCTTTTCTTCATTTTTTTTTTACATAGATTTTTCTTTTTTCTGTAACAGCCCTTTTTATTATCATTCTTTTGGATCTTATATGTAAATTCCAGACATTTTTGTTCTGTAGTTTTTTTGCAAACAGCGTTTCACTTTTCAAACTTTCAAGCGTACTGTTTTTTTTTTTCACCTCGTTCGTCTGCGTGTCGGCTTTTTCTGGCGGCTGCTCTGTACTGTGATCGGCGGCTAGTCAGGTTTCTCCGGCGTGTTCGGCGTGGTTAATCCAGCTGTTTCTGCGGGTTTCGGTGAGTGTTCAGTGTGTTTGCAGTGACTTTTCCCTGCACTACGGGGTCCTGCGGTGCATGCTGAATACACCGCAGGGTCGGCGAACGGGGAACAAAAAGTCACCGAACGTGCGGTGACTTTTCGAAGCTCTTTGAATAACCCTGTATGGGAATGGTCTTGACTATTTTATGTACATTATGTACTCAACATAATTATTTTTTTAATCCTGTGACTTTTTTTTAGATGCCGTTAACAAAAGCCAAGGTGGCGAAATTATTATTATAGGATATCCAGTTCTTGTGTGTTTTCCCTAAAGGTTACCATGCCCCTTTTTTATTTGATTAATCGGAAATTAATTTTGGAATAAAGAATCCAAGAGTGAGACATCTATGAAAAGAGGAGCGTTTATACTGTATTTATTCATCCATAGTAGCAACCTAATCATGTCCTTGAGGGTTCTGATTAAAATACATAGGACTAGGTATCAATTTATCTAGCTAGATTTTTGCCCTCACCTACCTAGCTGCCATAGGCATACATAGGTAGGTGCCTGCTGGAGGAGTTGGTCTTGGTTCTCTTATTTGAATGTCCCCATCTACCAGTTTTAATGATTGTTATCAGATTACTAATGATATGGGCAGGACACAACTATGCTAATGGTGCAAAGTCAAAATTGAGCACTAATGTTAGTCTCCAAGGCAGTCGGGAGCTCTTCACTGAGTGAGGCAACAGATAATAGGCAATTTTGGATGAGCAACTCTCTTTACAACAGATCACCCTCCGTCAGTGTTTTATGGTCTGCTAATGAAAACAGATATTTACTGATGTTTGTTGTTCTGTAAAATTACATAAATTAGCTTTGTTACATGCAATCTTCTGTTTGGAATGGAAATACATAAAGATAACAGTTTACATTCAATCGGTGTTAATTTTGGCCACTAAAATAGGACAAAAGCTAAATGGAATTTTAGTCAAAGAAATTATGACGAAAACTAAATTAATATTAGTCCCTCCTTCACATTTTCCTCTAGTTTCTGTAAGTCAATGAAACGTCAATAGATTTTCATCATAGTATTAGTCATCCTAACTTACTTATGGTCTAATTTTAATTTGACAAATTAACACTGCATTCAACAAACATATAAAAAGAATACTTTAACCACTTCAATGCGGAGGACGCGCTCAGTACGTCCTCCGCATTACCGCTGGTATGCGGAGGACGCGCTGAGCGCGTCCTCCCATTGGGGTCAGCGTTCGGCCGGGTTCCGGCCGAGCGCTGGCCCCTCCGGTGCGGGTTGACATCCTCGATGTCAGCCGCGCATCCGGAACCGCAGCCGCTGGAATTAGGTGTCATCGCGGCAGCGCGATGACACCTAATTCAGGTGCCCCCCCCGCATGTGCGGAGGAGGCGCCTGAAAGGGAGGGGGGAGGTCCTTCGGACCTCTCTCCCTCCCGATCGGCGGCTCTGCGGGGGTTAACCCAGGCATCATTTGGAAGGGCACAGCCTGCCTTCCAAATGGTGCCTGGCATTAACCCCTGGGGAGCTGGATCGCGAATCGGCGCTGAAAAGCGCCGGTTCGCGATCCTTTCCGGAGCTGCCGACATCTTGGATGTCAGCAAGCCTCCGGGAACTCCCCCTGAGGACTGGCGTCATCGTGCGTAGCACGATGACGCCAGTCCTGGACTTAACCCCTAACTGCCACCAACAGTGGAGATAGGAGTTCCAATGAACTCCCTATCTCCCGATCCAGCTAGGGGTTAAAGTTTGGTATGGTTGGATCGGCCAGAGCATGGCCGTTCCAACGATACCAAACACTACTGTGAAAAAGTTTGTCAAAAAAAAAAAAGAAAATAAAAATAAAAAAAAATTAAAAAGAAAATTGTAAAAAAAAAACAAACACTTTTTTTTTCTTTTTTTTGGTTTGTTAATGCAGCAATATTGTTCCCATTTCAATTATAATGTGAACAATGATGCTGCACTAACGATTTTTGTATGCGGTGCGTTTGTTAAAAATAGTGTAATTTTCCCCAAAAAAAAATGTAACGAGACCCCATCTCTAATTTTTTTAACAAGCGCACCCATACAAAATATAACCGCAATTGCTCGCATGTTAAAATGTGAAAAAAAACACTTTACACATTGTAAATTATTGAAAATACATATTCTATTGCATTTTTTGTTATAATATACAGACATGACATAACGTATACATATAATAATGACATATTATGAATCTATCGAGTCTGACGGAAAGAACGATATATAATATGTCTGGGTCATATACTAAAATAAGCCTTCAAAACACGTTTAAACATGATGAGCAAAACCGGTAAAAATGACCTCAGCACAGGGGCGGGAAAAGCCTCAGCAGCGAAAGGGTTAAAAATAATTTTAAGAAGATAACTTCAGACAACAGTCATGTTTATGTTCTGAAACACAAGAAATGAAAATGCTAGCTTATACCTATGTTGTAGTTCATTCTCACATTGTCTGCAACGTACTTGATGCATCTTTAATAGTTTTCCAGCTATCATAATTCCATATGGCTTAGATAATCAATTTAATTTGTTGAACTCAAGTAGAGAACATATTTTATAGTCTAAAAGAAGATCTATTTTGCAAATTGATTAGAATGTTTAAACATAGTACGTAAACACAAGCTTTCTTTGGCTGCTATTCAATTTAATCAATTTAGTCAATGTAATTAGTATGAGATTTCCATATGTGTTGCTAAAAAGCTGTTTGCTAATTTTACAGTATTTGTCTTTCAATTGAATTGGGTCATTCTGCCAATTTTAACTGTGTGATATTGTGGTGATTATACTGTATTATTCAAGAAATAACTTACAATAACTTTCAAATATTTTTATACCATGATTCATGAACTTTTGCAAATGGGTGGAAATATATAATTATAAATACCTCCCCCTCTGCTGGTCCCTCCATTGGCTTTCAGTACCTTTGTGCATACAATTTAAAATATTGATGTTCACGATGAAAGGCCTCACTAACGTGACCTTTCCATACATGACTTCCTTACTTCACAAGCACGCACCTTCTAGATTTCTCCGGTCTGCAAGCAACCTCTTCCTATGTTCTGTTTCCGCCTGTTCAGCCAACCTCTAAGACTTCTCAAGGGCAGGTCCCATCCTATGGAATGACCTGCCTCACCCTATCAGACACTCCACTAATCTTCAAGCCTTCAATAAATCCCTCAAAGCCAATCTCTTCAGATTAGCGTATCATATTACTGATGCTGATTTATACCTCTCCTCTCCTTCCCCCACATCACGATAGGTGTCACTTCCATGAGCAATAAAACGCATTTGGTCTTTCTCCAACCTAGCTCCTCTAGACTGTAAGTTCCTCTGGGCAGGGCCCTCTACACCTCTTGTTCCTTTTCCTATGTTGTAATTTTTTTATTGTTCCCATTGGTTATTCTAAAGTGCTGCGATAACTTGCGGTGCTATATAAATGAAGATAACAGTAATAATAATGATTACAATCCAATTGTAAATCAAGCTCTTTGGTTTATTGCTGTTCAATAGCCCTTGAGCAACAGCTTCAACTACCCTTTTCAGATATTAAAAATATAGTCTTCTTTTGTATGATGCTTTCATTATCATTCTTGAAAATGGTTTCCCTAAACACTCAGGGCAATATTCCAAAGTTGGTGCTAACATATATAATCAGAGCTGTTGTAAACTTAACAACTTATAGACCATGGACCCTAGTCCCTTCTTTGCGCCAACATGGGGACAATAACAGGGGAAATCTATGCCTGTGGATTTTCCTGTAGCATCCCCATGTTAATGTGATATAAACCTCAGCACCTAGGACTCCATGGAGGGTTGCGCTTCTGGGCCGTGAGCCTTGCGTATCTCGCTCTCGCGTTCGCAGAGGGAGATTGGGAACCATTTGTTCAGTGACAGGAAGAGTTGGATCAGCCCACTATTCTTGATGTGGGATGAAAGGTGAGCAATGGAATTTTTGGGGCATTTTAGGGGGTGCTAATTAATTCTTAGTCCAGGCTGTCCCACGGCAGCCAATGGTGTGCGTTGCATGCCAGCTTATTCTGGAGCATTGCAAATTAATTTTGTTTATTTTAATGGGCTCCAGAAAATAAACACTGAACAATGTACTGTATAAAACACAAGAAAAAAATATATGTCATCTGCGCTTATTCCCATTATACCGTGTGAAACAAAACCACAATTAGAGGCTTTGGTTTATATTAATGGCCATTAAGAGTGTAAGCTCACCGCCACGTCAAGGCACCTCTAATGAGGGTGAGTCCTATCCAAAAATGAAGCCACAGGCTGCTGTGTAGCGAACCATCACTGTTCATGCTGCTTTTCAGTCATGAGGTAGACTGGTGGGCTCATATTTATGCCCCCCAGAAACAAATCCACAATGTACTGTAACAAGCTGAAGCTGCCAATTAAAATTCTCATGTCAGAGATACTTGCCGTAGCCTCAGTGCTGCACTGTATTGACCACAAATAGGAGCCCCTAGCCTGTCAAATACAGAGCATACAATCTAAATTCACTGTATTGCTAAAGATGGGGAGAAGGGGAGATGCAGAGTTGTGTGCATTTGTTTAACGTGAATGTGTGTTGTGTGAGTGTGTGTTTGTGTGTAGGTTTAAGAGTGTGTAGGCGTGTTTGTGCTGGTTATAGGATTAAGAGGTAATTTAAAGGATATTATTTCATATCCTAAGAACACCCTGTTCCTACCTTCGGTTTCATGGAAAACCATGTGGTAGTGATAGTTAATGGACCAAAGCTGGGGCAAACCAATATAATTAGAGCAGTGTTTCTCAACCCTGGTCCTCAGGGCCCACTAAAAGGCCAGGTTTGGCAGATATCTGAAACACAGCACAGGTGGTATGATTTGCCGCTCAGTGTTTGCAGGATTCAGTCTGTATTTCCCCAAGGTGATCCTTAAAACCATGTTAAGGGTACCTGGACTGAAATTGAAAAACACTGATTTAGAGCAAGGTTTACGTATCAAGCCTTACAACTCGAGCAGCAGCTTCATCACCAATAGAACTAGTATGTAATAGGGGCAATGTCTGAATGAGAATTTCAATTCTCCAAGGAGAACATCAATTCAGCATACATTGAAACACAAATATGGATAAATAATATATTTTGGTTTTCAATGTTTGTCAGAGCAAAAACATGTATACGCATTTATCTCAGCTGATTCCAATGCAGGATTCAGATGTACAGTTGCAAGAAAAGTATGTGAACCCTTTGGGATTACGTGGAGTTTTGCATGAATTGGTCATAAAATGTGCTCTGATCTTCATCTAAGTCACAACAATTTGAAAAACACAGTCTGCATTTCGTTTCAGCACGTTCGGATTTTCAAAAGTGTTGTTTCGGATCGTTTCAGCCCATTTTTGTTTCGGCTCGTTTCGTTTCAGCTCGGTGTTTTGTATAATTTTGTTTCGTGAAATCAGGGAATTTCGGTCTTTCGGATCATCTGTTCTCTTCGTTTTAAAGGGTCCATCCTTGTTCTCGGATTTTCGGTTTGACTTTAGACGTATGGTATTTCGGATGCTCTGATATTTCGGTCGATACAGCAATCCTGTCGATTCGTTCCTTCGGGTGTATCGTTTTTTTATGAAACATCCTTTTTTCTTATGAATATGCATTGTACAACTTTATTTAATCATATTATCTTGTACTGTTAGCTTTTCCCTAAATCCCCAGTCTAATTAAATATTTAAAATAAATATATTATTGATAAAGCAAGAAAGCACTGGAACAAGTGAAAAAAAGTGACTGATGATACAAAATTACGAAATCAGCAACGGAACCAAAACGGACTCGAAACGATACGAAAATACGTTGTCCGAAATTAATCGAAACAGAACCGAAATCGCGAATAGAACGAAAATGACTTGCGATCTTACAAATTTGATGTCCATACGAAATAACTAATAATTTCGTTTCGTATCGGGAAATATTTTGGATGTTGTGTTTTTCGTTTCCGGTCCGGTTCGGAACGTCGGACGAATCCAAAGCACCGAATCGGCCTGCTTCGTGAGAAAAAACGAATCGGTACGAAACGAAACGCACATCCCTACTTTGTAGTGACGGAGTTACTGGTCCCGTGTTAAATTTCTATAAAATATGTTTTAAAAATTTATCCATACAGTACTAAAACTAACACATAGACTTTTTAAAAAATTATATCAATAGAATAAAAATTCTTAACAAAATAGCCATGTGTTAGAAATGTCAATAGATATTTGTTGTTTATACCAGTGGAATTATATTTACTAGACATCATAACATAATTGAAGCAGAGGTTAATGAGAGGCTAAATGTTAGTAATGTGCAAAAAGTCATCAGAATTAATGAGATGCAAATTGAAAACTAATCAGTAACATCATTATGCTTCCAATATTTGCTGTTTCTTGACAAGGTAATGTCATTCAATGAAGCTAAAAGGCACTGTTTAAAATAATAACTACACTTATTCTGAGTATGTGTCTGTGTATCTTACTTTGATGTTTTCATCTGCTCTGTATGAGGAAGGTCCTTTTTTACTTTCAAGAAGATTTAAGTCAAGCACCATTATCTGTAATAGCATGCCTTTGTGAAGGAGCCTAAAATTATTTCTGAAAAGTATGACGCATCATAGGTCAACAGAAATCTTTCTTTTAGATATTATATTCACCTCTAAAAAGGAAGGCTAGTTTGCCAACTTTGGGCTAAATTTAACTCCGCTCGACCGCTGAACTCTACAGCTTTATCAACCACAATTTAGCAATTTTCAGTTTGGGATATTTAATTAATTAAGGGCATCTAGGTATTTCTGTTCCCGTTAAACAATTTGGTTCAATTATTGGCACTCACACCTACGCTCCTGAATGGAAAGTTCTACTTTAGTGATTCAATTCAAAGTTATCGCTTTTCCGAATTCGGAAAAACTATCAAGTGCTGAAAAGCATTTTTAAATTGCTCTTTGCGTAGGAAAACAGGGAAAACCGCCACTGAAACCCTAAATTTTAATGTTACTCTTGGTTTATCACTTAAAAACCTAACCCTAAGAATAACCTTGACTCTAAAAATTACCCTAATATCAAAAGTCCTGGATTCCAGGGGTTTCTTTTTGGACTAAAATTACTTTTTAGGGATAAGGTTACTTTTAGGGTTAGGGTTCCTAACAAGGGTTAGAGACAATTTTGAACTGAAAATACTTGTTTGGGAGGTTCACTACAGGCCCTATTATTATGGAAAATTGAACATTTTTTGGAATTCGGCAGTGGCCAAATCCTTTCGATTGGATCACCCAATACTTCAAAAAATAAATTGGCCAAATCCAAACAATATTTTTATTTTTAAAAATGGTCGATCTAATAAATTTTCGTTATAAGTCTCTGGTGTAGCAATGACTGTGTTTCATATTGCAAAATACTCTACATTGCTTGGCCAAACAAAAAGTCATTACCTACAGTTACAAGCATTTATACCTACTGTACAAGCCTGTGGGGGCAGTGTTATGTTCTGGGGTTTCTTTACTTGGACAGGTCTAGGATCAGCAAGGTTATGTGCCCAAAAAGTGAGGTTGTGACTACCTGAATATACTGAATGAGCAGGTTTTCCCATCAATGGATTTTTTCTTCCCTGACGGCACAGCGGGCATATTCCAATATGGCAATGCCAGGATTCCTCAGGCTCAAATTGTGCAGAAGTGGTTCAGGGAGCAGGAGACATCATTTACACATATGGATTGGCCAAGGCCACCACACAGTCCAGACCTTAACTCCATTGAGAAACTTTGGGATAATGTGCTGGAGAAGACTTCACATCATGATCCAATCAGCAACACAAGATCTTGGCAAGAAATGAATGCAACTCTGGACGGAAATAAATGTTGTGACGTTGCATAAGCTTATCAAAATAATGACAGGGCAAATGAGCGCCGTAATCAAAGCAAACGGTGGCCCAACATAATATTAGAGTGTATTTTTTTTTGGGCTAGGCAGTGTATGACTACAATAGCATCAAATTTAAAATTATTTCCTTTTGTGGTGGGTAGATGTGCTTGACATTTAGTAAATCCCCTACTGGTGAGTATTTTCAACAAATTTCATTAACCGTCTTATAAAATATACAATGAAAATTAACAATTTATGGAAATATTGATTTAGACAGAAAAAGACCCTCTTTCCATAAGCATACATTAAATATACTACTGCAAATCCTGATTATGTAAAGAGAAAAAAGCAAATAGTTCATGTTAGGTCTAACACAACCTAACAAAATAAAAAGAGTACAATCAAAATAGTACTGCATAGTTGAAAGTGAGCAAACTATATATTTTTTGCAACTATTAGGAAGGCCTTCTTTGGTACTTTTACTGAACTGTACTGTTTACATTCATTTTTCATTTTATTTTCATCAAAATTACAAATACAGAAGAAAAGCATAACTAAGTAGAAAGCAATTCATATTCATATACCCTTGTAGACAAAAGTTTGCTGTATTTGGCCATATGCTCAGTACTTAATTGCCACATACGTTGTCCCACACAGAAAAAAATTAACAACAAGGAGGAAAATTATAACACTGCTAAGATTAAATTACAGAGTGCTTAAATTATATTATATTAATTTGGAAAAAAAAAACATCAGACATCTTTGTTCATCTGAATCCAATAAAGTCTGTCTCAGAGGAACATGATGTATTTTCTTATTCATATTTAAAATTAGACTTTCAAGGTCTTTTTTTTATTGGAGTCACTTCCCTCGGAACAATCCTTCATCACTGTTAACATCGTCACAGACAAGGAACGAGAGAAAGGGTAATAAGGTGAAACGTGATTCTTCTGTGCCTCTGCCAAGCAGACATCAAGTGCCATCAGCTTTTGTAAAAGTATCAGAGCATATATAGGGCCAGATGACAACTAGGACAGTAAGCACAACGCTTGAGCTGTACTTCATAAAGGCTGTTTTGCGTAATTTTAACACGTCCTATTCCATCTGAGTTGCAAGCAATGGCTAGTGTTAAGTGATTATGCTTCAGCACAATCACTTAACACAGTAAGCTAAAGCAACCAAAATATTCATTACTCACCTTAGATCCCTCAGTGCAGAAAGGGGCATGACCCGCCTCTTCCTCACTCTGAAGGTAGCTGAACACTGGGAACAAATAGTTTCCAGTGCTCCTCTGCAAATCCATTGCCAACCTCAGCCGGACCTCACTCATGCAAGCTTTTGCAGAGCTCATACGGCATTGCGTCTGTCCCGATGGAGTCCTATAGACTCCTGGAGCTGATAACAGCAAGGTGCTTATGCCGCTTGTGTTATGTTGCAGTTCGAACGTATTATGACTCGAGCTGCTGAGAAAGCGACTTGGTAGGAATACAGACATGACATTATAGGTGAGCCGCACATAGAAAATGGCAGACGCATGAGTTTTCTCATTTGCATTTTACCTTTAACATCTCAGTTGTGAACTGGCCCATAGTCTATGGATTTGCCAAGTTTATACCAGTCTACTTAAGTTTATACCAAGGTTGGAATAGATCCCACTGTCTTTGTGATTGATGGAAAATAAACGCTGGAGTTGTGTTTATGAGTACATACTGTTGTGTCTATATAAAATAATGAATTTTGCTCCTGAAAGTAATAATCCTACTTTTTTCTTCAACGTAATATAGACATTAAACTGAGGGCAGGGCCTGACACCAATCTTGGGTGGGGCGCGGTACCATTTTTCACCCCGAAGACCTGATATAAACAACTGTGCTGCTTCAACACAATAATAATAGAATTATTACCTCAGCGCCTAGAATATAATAATAACAATGTAAACATTACCTCAGTGTCTTAAGAATAACAATAAAATTATAACAGATACACACAGAAATGAATACTGGCTCTCAGACCATGTTGTTAAGTGATGTGGCTCCTCCTCTTCAGCTCAAGTACTTCCGAACATGGAAGTCACTGAAGGTTTACTACGCAATTTTGCTCCTTTGCAACTTATGTATCATAGGAACTGCAATTTGCACATCTTTACGGATTTGTGCACTTTAGATAGACAAGTTCCAAAGCACCTGTGCAGATCGGTGGGCCAGAGCTGTGCTCTCATGTGCAAATCCATTCCGTCAGCTGCCACTATGAGACCCTCGCTATCATGGATGGTCTCAGAGGCTGATGTCAGCTCGCTATCTGTTAGATGACATCGGTAGTGATAGATCTGGCAACCAGCAGACGGGAAGTTCAAAAATCCCCACTGCTGGCGACGTTGGGTGAGATGGAGGTCCAATTCACCCATCGATTTATTGCAGATTGGGGAAACCGGGGTGGGGGGGACTCTACATATCCTGGCAAATTTAAAGTGGTTAGGATGTGTAAAGTGTTCCTTTAAAAACTGCGAACACACATATACGTTTGAAAATATACAGAGTCCTCGCGCTTGCCGAACCGTCTAAAATAACGCACTTTGATAAAGACCTGCTTGGTCGAAACGTGTTAGTGCTATTTTATCTGCTATTAAATTCAATATTATGGAAATTATTTGGTGCTTGACCCAAATGTGATCCGGTTTGTCCACCATTGGATATGACACGTGGACTGGTGAAATACTGAGAACGAACCTACTTGGGGCGTACTGTGAGAGTATCATCTGTAACACCACTATGCTTATATAGTTTAGAGCCGGCTTTATGTGGCTCTTTAAAAAGTGAGTTTGTTAACCAAACATCTTTATATGGGCGATCGTTATTAGGATATACTGCGCAATGTGTGTCCTGTATTTTATTTTCTAGATCGCTTGGAATACGACTTATTTTGGACGGTTCTGCAAGCGCGAGGACTTTGTATATTTTCTATGTTACTATCCATTTACACTTGGGAGTGTGTACTTGAACCCCTGCTGCTGCATAAGTGACCAGTTGTATATACGATCTGAGCCGATATACCACCTTGTCTGTTACTTACACATATATGTTTGGTTGTTTTCCGTGCTTTTATCATAACATAATAACCAAGCTATACACCTATTTATGCAGAAATTTAAATTTAAAACAAGCAGAAATACTACTTTTACCCTGAAGTAAGCACACTTCTGTTACAGGATGTGCACTGTATCCCATCCATCACCTCTAAGCATTGCAAAAAAGATGTGATCGCTCATCACAAGTAATTATGAAACATACGATTAATGCAGTGTCAACTGAAATGAGAAAAAGGCTAACGTCGGTGGGATTTAACCTCTGTGTTAACAAGCTCATCTAAATTGAATAAAACCCTTTTCAGGTCAAATTCCCGGTTCCCATATTAATTGTCAGATGGATGGAAAAAGATGGAGTTGTATTTTATTTGTATCAGCTTTATATATAATATGGCAGTTTGTATTTGTTTCTGTTTACAAAGACACAAAGAGTAAATCTTTCATTTGATGTGACTATGTTTATTGAGATAAAAAAAGGAGCAATTTCAGGAAACAGAAAAATGCTAAATGTGGGGCAATGACCATGACAACTAATGGGATGTTTCTGCTGAATGCTCCAGATTCTGCATGTTGTCACGGATTTGTTCCAGTTTCTTTATAATATATACAGCTCTTAAGGGAAAAAGAGCAATGATCCTGAGAGGTGCTTATGTTTAATGTCTTTCTTGCAGTGTTAACATTGTATAATCCCTATAGATAACATAGGGATAAGGATTATTTTGCTATCATGAAGCAGGATTTAAAGCAACAGAAAGCGGCATTCTAACCTCAATGGAAATCATTTTCATACATTATAAATTGTCAGTATACAAAAAAAAACACTAGACACTGAAGAACTCTGCTTTAATTTACAACAGTTTAAGTTTGATCAACAGAACCCATGCAGTGTCCGCAGAAG
This sequence comes from Leptobrachium leishanense, assembly GCA_009667805.1. Lineage (NCBI taxonomy): Eukaryota > Metazoa > Chordata > Amphibia > Anura > Megophryidae > Leptobrachium > Leptobrachium leishanense. The sequence goes on along the minus strand of CM019067.1, from coordinate 285,995,798 downwards.
GACACTGTAGACCTATATGTTTTCCATGTCCTTCAGAGTCAGTGACTAGAGGTAGTGGATCGCCTGGTCTCTTTGTTGTAGGAATGTTTTAGTCTATTTTTTTTTGCTAAAGCAAAACAATGATTTTACTTAACAATGGATTTTGTTAACTTTTAGAAATTTGATAATTTTTTTCATTACCAGTTGTGAGTAGAAATTGAGAAAGTTCCTTATTCTCTGGCTGCCTAAGCATTAGCTTCTTCCAAAGAGCAATGTGTCTAAAACAACTGTAACACCCAAGCTGAGATGACATTAATAGAGTGTATCCTAGCAGAGAGGCAAAACCTAGTTAAGGGAGGAAACCCCTAACCTGACAGGGCAGTCCTTAGAATGGTTGGATCTAAGCTGAATAAAGAATACCAAAGTAAACACAACAACAACAATACATAGAAGTACTGAATCCACATGGATAAGAGAGAGAGAAAACACAGAATAAATACAGTCAGAGGTCAGTACACAGAACCAGTATAGCAAATACAGTAACCATTCAGGGATAATAGCGCAAAATCAGAGTAATGATACAATACCCAGGGTTGGCACACAGAATCAATATAATAGCCAAAAAGGGACACGAGCAGAAACCAGAACTGAGAATACTTAGACAGAGGTCAGACCGAGGGATCAAGACCATAGAGATTCAGGAATTTGTTAAGTGATCTATTAGGAACCATGGCAGGGCACAGAGCTCTGTCAGTTGCTGCTTTTTAACCACTTTGCTTCGCAGGACACGCTCAGCACGTCCTCTCGAACACGCTCAGCATGTGGAAGACGCGCTGAGCATTAGGGATGTGCGTTTCGGAATTTCGTAATTTTCACAAAATTTCCCGATTTGTGCATTCGGATTCGGCCGATTTTGCGAAAATTTTCAGATCTGAAAACGGCAGATCCGAAAAAATTTCCGAAACGAAACGAAAATTTGTTCGGAATTTTCGAATGGACTAGAAATGTGTAAAATCGAAAATCATTTTCGTTCCATTCGTAATTTCGGCTCCATTCCTGATTTCGGTTCCATTTCAGTAATTTCGGACAACGTATTTTTTGGTTATATCGCTGATTCTGTAATTTTGTATCATTCCCATCTCAATGTATCCTTCTTGTAAAACATGAGAAATCTCAATGTATCCTTCCTGGAAAACCAGAGAAATCTCAATGTATCCTTCTTGTGAAACCAGAGAAATCTCATTGTATCCTTCTTGTAAAACATGAGAAATCTCAATGTATCCTTCTTGTAAAACATGAGAAATCTCAATGGCAGAATTATCGTATCGACAGAATTATCGTATCGACAGAAATATCGGATCCGAAAAACCATTAGTTTACGTCAAAACGAATAGACACTTTGAAACGAGGAGAACAGACGTTCCAAAAAAACACTAAAATTTCCAAAATTACGGGAAAAAGTCGATACGAAAAACGAAACGAAAACGAAACGAACCGAAACGGAAATCCGCCGTAACGAGCCAAAACGAAAATTTACAAAATACGAATGAACCGAACCGAACCGAAAAAAAAATCAGTGCACAAGTCTACTGAGCATGTCCTGCAGTGGCGAACGGCCAGTATTTCGGCCAATCACTGTAGTCTCCTGATGCGGGCTAAGATCTTTGTTGGTCTTGCCCCCAGGACCCTGGCCAGCAGACTGACATCATCGCGCTGGGTGCGATGACGTCTTTTTCAGGCACCAACCCCTGCCAGAGTAGGGAGACTGCCTGAAGGGGCGGGGGGTTCTTAGGACCTCTCTTTCCCCATTGCTAGCAGCCATGGAAGAAAGGCAGGCACCGCTGAAAAGGGCACATCCTGCCCCTCCCAGCGGTGCCTGTCTTTAACTCCATAGGTGCTGGATCGCGATCCGGTGACAATCGGCACTGGGTCATGGTCCTCTCCCGAAGGTGGCTGACATCTTGGGGTCTCCCCCTGCCCACTGAAAGCATCGTGCTGGACGGGATGATGTCAGTTTGGGAGTTAACCCCTAGCTGCAAACTATGCCACCTTTTAGCTAAAATCGCATATTTTCTCCTACAAATACAGTACTGGTTTCACAATTTTAACAAGCATACCCTATGGAATATATAACCACAAAGGCTTGCATGATAAAATGTGAAAAAATAACTTTACATGTTGTAGATGATTGACATTTTATTCAATTCAATTTTTTTTTTTATTTTTTTGTTATAGCATTCTTGCAGGACATGACGTATACATATAATAATGATATATTATGAATCTGCCGAGTCTGCCATAAAAAAAGATATATAATTTGTATGGGTTGTATAACAATACATGATCTCAAATCGCATTTAAACATGATGAGCAAAACCAGTAAAAATGAGCTCAGCACACAGAGGTGAAATGGCTCAGCAGTGAAGGGGTTAAAGCCCTCCTAGGTCTCTGACCAGGTGCAGCAGTCCGAGTTGATAGGTGTCCAGGACGGCACCCTGTCTGCTCATGAAACCTAACTTCGGCATGAGCAGGCAAAGCACCAGCAGTTGGCATGATAGGAGCCATTAGCAGTAACGTGTGAGCAGCTAATGGCTCAGATAGAAAAGGACCTCCAGTTTTGTTAATCAAAGGAATTACCATTAACTATGCAGAAGAACTAGAATGAGAGCTAGAATTCTTGTATCTGCCATTAGAAGTTCTAATTACTGAAATGAATGTTTGTGTGATCCACATTTTCGTTACATTACATTCACTATTTCTCAAATTTGCAAAAATGCCAAAGCTGAGAGTTCTTAGGGTAAACAGCCATGGAGAACCCATCCACTTCACAAAGAAACAACAGAGACTGACGATCGAAGCTGCAAACTCCATTATATGCAGTGGCGATGGCTCTGGCAGTCTGTGTTTTAACCCAAGACATAAAAATTAAAAAGTCGGACCGATCCAAATTTAATTTTCTTGCAAAACGTATTAATTGGCTTCCATTAAAAGAAGATTTAGAGTGATTTTATAGAGCAAAACATCTGTAATATCATTCTCAAGTTTAAAAAAAACTATGCAAAGTCAAAGATGATCCCAGGCAATATGTAGGACTGTCATACAGTTTAGTGTTCATCTGCATCTCATAGACTCCACTAAAGTCTACAAACAACTTCCATGGAACAACTCAGTCTACCAAGTGCAACTCCAACTAGGACCCATACATGACACAACAACACTACTAAATAGCCATTTAACTAAGTTTCTCTACCACGAGTAAACCTTTCTACATTAGCTGGCACATTTTTCCCCACACCTGACTGCTCAGTTGTAATGATGGGATTGTAGCAGTGAGCAGTTCGTGGCTGTTTGCCATTTAGCTGATATGCCACCACTCCGAACATATCGGTGGAAGGCATGTGGTGTTATATTATTTTTCTATTTCTTTATTTTTTTCTTTGTAAGGTGGCAACTGGCTGGCGACCATGTGATTGCCAGCCGCCACTCTATTAATAATCTTTCCTCCGAGCGCTGTTATTAGGCTTAATGTGGAGATTCAGTTCTTTATAAATGAATCTCACAGCCCAAATTCAGATGGATCAAATCAAGGCGTGCACTAAATACAGTTTGTACAAATCAGAATTACCAATTTGGCCAAACCGATTTTTTTATGCCATATGCAAGTCTAATTTATAGCACTTTAAATTATGTGATTTCCTCCGTTTCACTCCATTTCACAGCAAAATGTTTAAAAAGGTGGAAAAATGTCTCAAGGGGAGCTGAAAGTGACTGGGACTTATAATTAATCTTTCCATACCTCATTTTCTGCTCTTGATTAGGTCTCGCTTGAATATCTGGATAATTCTGCAGTAATATACTACGTAACTATGTAATATACTTGCTGTGTGCGGAGTTTGAGGATCCATACGTATGTCTTACCATGAGTGACATTTAGGATCAGAGGCCCAGGTATGTCACATTCCTCATCATTAAAAAAATATCACAGTAATTGGCTGTGAACGTTTGAAACCTTTGGTCATATACGTTATAGCATACAGTGCAATACTTCACAAGAACGTGAAAGTAAGGCTCAGAGATAATCAAAGCCTAGATCCATCATGTGGACATGGGATGACTTTGTCTCTAAGCTCTGCAGGTTTATAGAGGATTGCTAGGACTCCCTGACATGTTTCTGCATTCCCTTAGTACTGCACAATAACTGGGGTAGGACAGAAGGTCGCTGAGCTGCTGCTAGAGTAGGAAAGTCTAATATATATATATATATATATATAATATATATAAAAATGTTATTAGTGAATAATTTCTGTAAAGCTCATTAGTATATTGAATGATTTATTCAAAGGGAAAAGGGCCAAGGAACAGCATCGGTCGGTCCTTTAGATGTGTATGCAATTAGTGCACATTTTGCTCTTCAGAAGCATAAGAAAAAAAACATGTTGATATAATTTACTAAACATAACAGTACCGTTGTAATCTTGCAATACTAGCTTTCTGTGCAGTTATACATTAAGAATTATCATTTTTTTTGCCGAGCATATGTGAAAGTGTTTGTTTTGTATTTTTGTGGAATTTACATATTATAAGCTGTGTTTAAGCAATTAAAACCTTACGCTCAGTTCAGCAAGTAATAAAATTGCTAATTTCCAATTTCTCCTGTGTATGGTTACATTAACATGTAAATTTGGAAGCATAGCTGTATGCTCTGCAAAATACTTTGTTTTTTGCTCGAAGCAGGAAATTGACATAATTTTATCACAACACTTTTTCATTTACAGGGTTATTCAAACTTTCAGAATGAAAAAGAAGAAAGTGGTGGCTATTTTTTCATGCCTATTGGGTAATGTGCTGATGCCACTTATTGCTGGTATAATACAAAAATAATGATAATAGATAATAACAACTGTACATAAGAACTGACAATTATCTTTATTAAACATATACAAATAAAACTAAATATTTGGATAAAGTGGTTCACAATTGTTTTGAATATTTCCGGTGGAACCAAATGGCAGACTAGCCAATATTCCCGTATGTCCAGGAGTAGTAAAGCACTTAATTGTTCCTAGAACATCAATCTCAAGATAGATAAGGAAACAAGTGATTAAGTGTGTCAATGAACTCGGATAGCTATTTACAACCGATTGGTAAAGCCCCTTCCACCTAGGTAGCTATTAGCAATAGGAATAACTCATTCATGTTGATTTGATGTTCCATAATTTCAAATCTCATCGAATGCAGTAGAAAGCAAACTTGATCACTCAACAATAAATAAACCCACAACCAGTCACAATCATCATACCTCCTATGTAATTATTATGATATCCCCTACAGGGGCAACTAGTATACTTGGTATCAAGACATCAATGGGTTCATTTACATATATAATTAATCACACGTGTAGTATAGAAATGAGTGATTAGATATCCATACCAGATAGAAGAGATATAAATAAACCACCAACCATTCAAATATTGGATAGAGAGGATCTCTTGTTTCAAGATTATTTTACGATGACATAATTGAGTTCTATCATATTGATAGAGTCCGTCATAAAGTATATTATACTAGAATACTTGAACCTCTCAGTCAAATAAATATGAGGGTCTTAACACATCATCACTGTTGGTCATAATAATAGTAGAGGATGTTGTGACCAGAAGAGTTGCTAAGTTTGGGCAAATCCGCACCTGAATTTGTTTGGCAATCTAGAGAACAAAAATAATTGTATATAATATCATAACAGGATAGACCTCCATCAACATTTCAGGCTGTCTAACAGGTGATTGAACCTTTATAAAGCCGTGGGTACGGTTCAATATATAGCATAAGTCTATTGCTATGGGTTGCTATGCTGTCCCTAGAATGGTGTGCATATACGCAATTGGTATTATATACGATTTTGCAAAGTTTAAAAGGGATCTCCCCATTGATGGTCTAGTAATCTGAGAATCAAAAATTAAATATTAGTATGTATAACACCGGACTTGACCCCTGAGGGACAGCATAACAATTCAATCCTTTATTAAAAGTTATTCGCTTTGTTGGTAAACTTCCGATGTTGGTGGAGGTCGAGTCCGGTGTTATACATACTAATATTTAATTTTTATCATACCAGTCTATCCTGGTATGATATTATATACAATTATTTTTGTTCTCTAGATTGCCAAACAAATTCAGGTGCGGATTTGCCCAAACTTAGCAACTCTTCTGGTCACAACATCCTCTACTATTATTATGACCAACAGTGGTGATGTGTTAAGACCCTCATATTTATTTGACTGAGAGGTTCAAGTATTCTAGTATAATATACTTTATGACGGACTCTATCAATATGATAGAACTCAATTATGTCGTCGTAAATTAATCTTGAAACAAGAGATCCTCTCTATCCAATATTTGAATGGTTGGTGGTTTATTTATATCTCTTCTATCTGGTATGGATATCTAATCACTCATTTCTATACTACACGTGTGATTAATTATATATGTAAATGAACCCATTGATGTCTTGATACCAAGTATACTAGCTGCCCCTGTAGGGGATATCATAATAATTACATAGGAGGTATGATAATCGTGACTGGTTGTGGGTTTATTTATTGTTGAGTGATCAAGTTTGCTTTCTACTGCATTCGATGAGATTTGAAATTATGGAACACCAAATCAACATGAATGAGTTATTCCTATTGCTAATAGCTACCTAGGTGGAAGGGGCTTTACCAATCGGTTGTAAATAGCTATCCGAGTTCATTGACACACTTAATCACTTGTTTCCTTATCTATTTTGAGATTGATGTTCTAGGAACAATTAAGTGCTTTACTACCCCTGGACATACTGGAATATTGGCTAGTCTGCCATTTGGTTCCACCGGAAATATTCAAAACAATTGTGAACCACTTTATCCAAATATTTAGTTTTATTTGTATATGTTTAATAAAGTTAATTGTCAGTTCTTATGTACAGTTGTTATTATCTATTATCATTATTTTTGTATTTTTGTATTATACCAGCAATAAGTGGCATCAGCACATTAGCCAATAGGCATGAAAAAATAGCCACCACTTTCTTCTTTTTTCTTTTTCATTCTAATATTTTAAGTAAGGTTTAATCCTATCACGCTGGTATATAAGCTCCGATTCCATGTTTGGATCTAATTCGATATTGGGTCCAAAAAATCTTCTCGTTATTATTCAAACTTTCGTTCCTTGCACTTCGGGGAATCAAATTCCCTGACACTGTGAATTCAGCATTCACTGCAGGGTCCTCGAAGTGCAAGGAAAATCCGCCAAACGCATCCAAAAAAACGCCCCAAAGCCGCCACATCGAAGCGGAAAAACCACCGCCAAAAAAATCCTGAATGCTCCTGTAAAAAGCCGACGATCCGCCGCAAAACCACCAAAAAAACCCTGAATGCATCTGGATAAAGCCAACGATCTGCCGAACAGAGCGCTGACCAGCCACCGGAAAAAAAACGGCAAACTGACGAACGGGGTAAGAAAAAAAACACTGCCACTCTTAAAAGCTGTTTGCAAAAAAAATGCTGCTCGAGAATCCCTTGAATTAATATATAATTATTATAATATTATAATATAATATAATATATACTGTAAGGCCCTATGCATAATAATAAAAAGGTCTGTCACAGAAAAAAACTAAATGCTATTAAAAATAAAAAGATGTGGGAAAAAAATTCCTAAACCATCCGAAAAAATTAATAAATACAGACTTTTTGCTGCAAATTAAAATAATAAACGGTTTAATCAAACCGGGAATATTTTTTTACATTGAAACCTATGGGATTCGCTTTAATAAACCTGCCGAATGAAACCACTGAAAATCAGGGCATTTCACTGCTGTTCGTTTTCTTTGAATAGATTAACCGTTGCTTCTCTATGGGGAGTTCACTGCTGTCGAACAGGCACTGTATTTTTCTGGCAATTAGCCAATATTTGGGAATTGGCAGCTTTTGAATAGACAAATGGCCATGAAATTGCACCGTACGGGGAAATTCACTGTTCAGAGCAATTTCGGAGTCAATTGGGCTCTATCTGAATGACCCCTTTAGATGTCAAATCTACCTTTCTGTACTGAAAATATACATTGCACAAAACATGACGCTGTTTTTTTAGCCCGTATTCAATAGACAAATTGACATGACCATCATAATATAGAGACTAATTAACCTTAGCGTATTTTTAAAGTTGAAAATTTAACGCCTTCACTACCAAGAGATTTTCCAGATAATCACTGCCAGGAACCAGTGTATTTTTGGAAAATCATTTAAGTTAATTATACAGTAAGAAATATTTGGGAATATTCTAAATGTATTCCTTACTGTAATAACCTACTTATCAGGCAGATGTCACAATCTGCTGGCCAAAAGGAGATACTGCAACTCAGGTCTCTGTGCAGGATCAGCTGGGGAGATGTCATTCAGACACATTCCCAGCTGGTTTTAAAATGTGTTAATGAGAGGTATCATGACCACAATGCTAAAACGTTAGAGGCATGCTCTGGGGACCAAATGCAAATAAAATTAATCTGCAATAAACAAAATTACTTTGTATTGTTCATGTCGAACACCATATTAACTATACTCGATTGCAGGGCCCAAGGAGGTGCCTTGCAGACCATGGATAGTCAATTTTGGTAGTGAAGGGGTTAAACTCAGGTAAGGTATGAAGCCGCAAGACTACACTTTTAACTTAAAATTAGAATAATAAATCCTTCAGGATGTTTTATCTTCTCACACTTCTCTAATAATAATAATAGTGATAATAAAAGAAGAGCAATGTAACAGAATAACTAAATTAAATTAAATTGGCTGTTTTGCCTCTTCATTTAGTATATTTATGCTGTTGTATAGCCCAATCATAGAACATGTGTTTGCTACATTTCTTTTTCCGCAGTGATCTTGTAACTTACTGCTGCACACAATGATCAATCCTTCATATTGTCTAAGCAATTGTCTGGCTCTTTCCAATATACGGAATTGTTTCAAGCTTCTGTTCCGTCTTGCGATAATTGCTTGTTTTTGGCCAAGGCACAAAATCCTTCGACTCTATACTTTCCAGAATGTGACATTTCCCCTTTTTAAGAATATTTCTTTTTCTTATTTTACACATGTGTTTTTAATGGTTTGGTGCTTCATCATTCGCATCCTGCTAAGTTTTCACTCACAGAAAGACATCATTTCATTATATCCTGTACTACTTACTACCTTCATTCAGAGCTGATTGTTCGCACAATAAGGAGTAGGTGGAGGATGTAGAAAACACAGGAATAATAGGAAAACTCCTGGGGACAGTTACAGTATGATGTGAAAATGAAACCTAACAAGTTCAAAAGGGAGCCAGCAGAGTTGCATAGTATGAAGAGGATGATCATGGCATGGATTCAAAGACGAGTGGGAAAAAGAAGGCATGGAATAATGTTGAGTCGGAAATGTGAGCAAATGGGACTCATATGGGTCATTAAAAGATATCATTGATGGCTAAAGGAAGACACCAAAGAGTAGGTTTAAGAGTAGAGTAGATGGAAGGGCCATTAGTTGGGCTAAAGAGACCAGGGGGGGGTGTTGGTGATAAAATGTAATATGGAATCCAAATGTAGTAGGGCAAAAGGTCAACACAGGCACTTGGCTTTAGAAGGACTCCCCAGGCTGCCATCAAAAAATAAAGGCCATAACACCTGCATTGTAAGCAGCTGCTATATGATTTTGTGATAAACACTGCCTGGCCAAGAAAAGTCACACATAAACTAACATTTTGTTGACCGCCCTTTGCTTGGGTTAAAGTACGGTTATGATAAGCTTATGTGATGTCACAACATTTATTTCCATCTAGAGTTGTATTAATGTCTTGCCAAGATCTTGTATTGATGATGGGAGAGTTGGAGCAATGCTAAAAGTCTTCTCCAGCACATCCCAAAGATTCTCAATGGGCTTAAGGTCTGGACTGTGTTGCGACAAATCCATGGGCCCTATCACCTCCTTAACGCTAGCTTTAGTGCTCACATACAGTAAGTGAGCATTATCGCTAGGTTAATTAACCACTTCGCTGCTACGGACGCGCTCAGCGCGTCCAACCGCAGGTAGCGTTCCATGCGGTGGACGCGCTGAGCGCGTCCTCTCTTTGGGGCCAGCGTTCGGCCGGGTTCCGGCCGATCGCTGGCCCCCCCGGTGCGGGCTGACATCCTAGATGTCAGCCCAGCACCCGGAACCGCCGCCGGAGTAATTAGGTGTCATCGCGGGGGCGCGATGACACCTAATTCAGGCGCCCCCCCCGCATGTGCGGAGGAGGCGCCTGAAAGGGAGGGGGGAGGTCCTTCGGACCTCTCTCCCTCCCGATCGGCGGCATGCAGGGGGTTACCCAGGCACCGTTTGGAAGGGCACAGCCTGCCCTTCCAAATGGTACCTGGTATTAACCCCATGGGGGCCGGATCACGGTCGGTGCTGAAAAGCGCCGGTTCGTGATCCTTTCCCGGAGCTGGCCGACATCTTGGATGTCGGCCAAGCCTCTGGGAACTCCGCCTGAGGACTGGCGTCATCGTGCATAGCACGATGACGCCAGTCCTGGAGTTAACCCCTAGCTGCCACCAATGGTGGAGATAGGGGGTTCCAATGAACACCCTATCTCCCGATCTGTGGCAGCTAGGGGTTAAAGTTTGGTACTGTTGGATCGGCCAGAGCATGGCCGTTCCAACGATACCAAACACGACTGAAAAAAGTTTTTTAAAAAAAATAAAATTTTTAAATAAAAATAAAAAAATATTTAAAATAAAAATTATAAAAAAAAAATAAACAAGTTTTTTTTTTTTTTTTGGTTTGTTAATGCAGCAATATTGTTCCCATTTCAATCATAATGTGAACAATGGTGCTGCACTAACGATTTTTGTATGCGGTGCGTTTGTTAAAAATCGTGTAATTTTCCCCAAAAAAAAATGTAACGAGACCCCATCTCTAATTTTTTTAACAAGCGCACCCCATACAAAATATAACCGCAATTGCTCGCATCTTAAAATGTGAAAAAAAACACTTTACATATTGTAAATTATTGAAAATTCATATTTTATTGCATTTTTTGTTATAATATACAGGTCATGACGTATACATATAATAATGACATATTATGAATCTGCCGAGTCTGACGGAAAGAACGATATATAATATGTCTGGGTCATATACTAAAATAAGCCTTCAAAACACGTTTAAACATGATGAGCGAAACCAGTAAAAATGAGCTCAGCACAGAGGCGGGAAAAGCCTCAGCAGCGAAAGCGTTAAGGTAATAGCGTTACATCCATATCTGATCCTAATCGCTAGCGCGTGCTTACTGTACTTTGTGCTCCCTATACTTAGCATGGGGAGCGAGAAGAGTTAGCGAAGAGTAATTAGCGTTAGGTTCACAAAGCCCTAATACTAATTACTCACCGGTGTGGCTAACTGAAAAGTTAGCCACAGCTCTATGCTCTCTTAGAGCTTTAAGCTCTAAGCTGGTGCTAACTGATTCCGCTTATGCAGAATCAGTTAGCAGCAGCTGAAAAGCCCCCCAAAAATCAGTTGCTCACCACTCATTACACGGCGTGGACAGCAGCCCGATCCACCACTTCGAGCAGAGTGAGACTGTGGACAAATAGTCCCCACTCTCCCTCCGCGATCGCTCCATGGCTATGCATGATCTCACTAGAGCGAGATCACATGATCCGGAAGCACAACCTTAATGGCGGTCTGGAGGGTTAGCGGCCGTTACGCGGCAGACTGCTGGATTCAGCGCCTGCTCTGTAATCTTTTAGTAAAACAGGGACACTAATTTTCCCCCTTAGCATCCCCATTTTATCTCAAGGCACGTGATAGAGCCCCATGTGCTCCCTGAACCACACAATTTGAGCTGGCATTGCCATCTTGGAATATGCCCGTGCCATCAGGGAAGAAAAAAATCTATTGATAGAAAAAGCTGCTCATTTTTTATATTCAGGGATTCAGCTGAGCTAATTTTTGGGCAGTTGAAACATATTAATCACTGCAGTAATTATCCAATGGAAGACTCACACCTATTTACTTAGTTAAATTCAGGCAGTGACTTTTTTCTGGCCAGGAACTGTGTATTTTGCCCACTAATTTTGTTGATATATATGTCTCCCCTCTACTCTTTGTATACAAGTTCTCCTTTTGTGTCCAACAGTCTTTAATAATTAGTAAATTAATTAGAAGTCCATCATATTAGTAATCATCATTTTTATCTTTCTTATTCTTTTGTTCATCCATTTTGAGACACATTGGCGTTGGTCCCGGAATGCTATTTCTCTACTGTGCATATAAATATATAGGAAGCGCACATCTCATAATATGGTTTAGTGAAATATCAATTTACTTGTGAGTTACATTTATTAGATTGTGGATGAGATGACTTGCAGTTTGTTAATAACCAATTTTGGCTTATGACAAATTTGTCCTGCTCTTTCCTGCTTTTCACAAAATAATTGCCTGTTCTGTTATAGCTGTACACAAAATAAAGGTCATTGTATTCTCAGCTTCAATTTTACCAACGGCCCTGAAAAACTACAGTGTAAAATAAGAATGAAAATCTTGAAAACGTTTGAAAAATTGTGTGCAATTTTGAGAGAAATTTCACTAAATTCAAAAAGTCTATTATTTTTATTACAGAATTTTGTCGCCTTTAGCTCAATAATTCATATAGTCTAAAATATCTGTCAGTATCCTAGATTAAAAAACGCAAGTAAAATGTACAAATAAAATAGAGAATTTGTGCTTTAATCACTGAAGTAAATGAGACAATATCTATAACATAGATCAAGGTAATATTAGGTATGATTGTGGTAATTAGATGACGTTGATTTCATTCCATTATAGGTAATGTGTGTATGGTCTGCTGTAAATGTCTCCTGCGATGATGGCATTTTGAGTGGTATTCTCTAACCCTTGCTATGAGATTATGAAGTGTCTTGAATAGCTGGTGGTTCTCAGCAGCTCGAACTTTCCTGCCAGGCAATAGGTTTACTTTTCCAGTGTTCCCCATCAATTATTGGCACATGAATTAATTTGCAACAGATATTTTTATTTTGCATGCTTTTCACATGAAAATATCTGTGCTTTCAGATACAGAAATCAACAAGAGCCCCCACATCGAACAACTCTCTTCTAAACTTTACCCCAAACTAGGTGCCCTGTACAGAAACAAATCCTGCCTGAGCCCCGCGGTAAGAAAGCAGATTGTACAACAAATGCTTATGCCGGTCGTTGATTATGGAGATGTACAGGGTTATTCAGAGAGAGGTGAAAAGCAGGAGAATGGCTGTAGAATGGAAAATTCTAGGTCAAAATAACCGAACGAGAAAAATTCTCCCATTTATCTCATTTTCCAAATCGGCAATTTTGACCTAGAATTTTCCATTCTCCAGCAATTCTCCTGCTTTTCACCTATCTCTGAATAACCCTGGTAGTGTATGCAGCTGCCCCGCAAACACTCCTTCATAAACTTACTACATTGTATAACTCATTCTGCCGCTTTGTGATACAATGTAACTACACGATCCACCATTGTGACATGCTAAAAGAAATAAACTGGCCGTCGCTGTAATCTAGATGCACCCTTCACCTTTCCAACCTGGTGTTTAAGAGCATTTCTGGGAAGCTGCCACCCTACCTAAATAGACTGCTTCCCCCAGCAGTTCCCTCATCCTATAACCTCCGATCCAGGACCAGCACCAGCACCTTACTTGCAGTACCACAATACGAAAAGAAAGTGGCTCGATCCTCATATTCCTACAGAGCGCCGCAATTATGGAATAACCTCTTAGACACCATAGTTTAAAGTAACTCAAGAGATCTCTATTAACTTACAAAACGCACATGTAAACTTGTAACATAGTGAGAATATTTCCTACATATACAGTTGTGTTCAAAATTATTCAACCCCCACTGAAATTGAGTGTTTTGGCCAGTTTGACATTGATTTTGATCATTCAGTCATCTTGCTTACAATTAAATCAAAGAGGCACGTGTAGGTCAGACAAATATAACATAACATTTATAATGAAATAACCACAAATGTCTTTTCTGTGCTCACATCATTATCAGTTTTATTCAACCCCAAGTGACCTTCAATCTTAGTACTTAGTACAATATCCTTTTACAGTTATAACAGCTTTTAAACGTGAAGCATAGCTTGACACAAGTGTCTTGCAGCGATCTACGGGTATCTTCGCCCATTCGTCATGGGAAAAAGCCTCCAGTTCAGTCACATTCTTAGGCTTGCGCACTGCAACTGCTTTCTTTAAGTCCCACCAGAGGTTCTCAATCGGATTTAAGTCAGGTGACTGCGATGGCCACTCCAAAATGTTCCAGTCTTTAATCTACAACCATGCTCTAGTGGACTTGGAGGTATGCTTGGGATCATTGTCCTGTTGAAAGGTCCAACGTCTCCCAAGCCTCAGGTTTGTGACGGACTGCATCACATTGTCATCCAATATCTCCTGGTACTGAAGAGAATTCATGGTACCTTGCACACGCTGAAGCTTCCCTGTACCTGCAGAAGCAAAACAGCGCCAAAGCATGATTGACCCCCCGCCATGCTTCACAGTAGGCAATGTGTTCTTTTCTTCATAGGCCTTGTTCTTCCTCCTCCAAACATAGCGTTGATCCATGGGCCCAAACAGTTCTAATTTTGTTTCATCAGTCCACAGAACACTATCCCAAAACTTCTGTGGTTTGTCCACATGACTTTTGGCATACTGCAGTCGACTCTTCTTATTCTTTGGAGACAGCAAGGGGGTGCGCCTGGGAGTTCTGGCATGGAGGCCTTCATTACGCAGTGTGCGCCGTATTGTCTGAGCTGAAACCTCAGTACCCACATCTGTCAAATCTTTTCTCAGTTCCTCAGCAGTCACACGGGGACTTTTCTCCACTCTACGCTACAGGTAGCGCACAGCAGTCGAAGTCAGCATCTTCTTTCTGCCACAACCAGGTAGCGTTTCAACAGTGCCCTTTGCCTTGAATTTGCGAATGATGCTTCCTATGGTCTCTCTTGGTATGTTTAACATCTTTGCAATCTTCTTATAGCCATTGCCCTTCCTGTGAAGAGTAATCACCTCTTCTCTTGTCTTCCTGGACCATTCTCTTGACTTCACCATGTTTGTAACCACACCAGTAAATGTCTAGAAGGAGCTGAGTATCACAGTCATTTAAAAGCTGCCTAATTGGTGCTTATTATGCTTTATTGCTGCTCCGTGACATCCACAGGTGTTTTCAATACCTGATTGAAAACACTTGAATGAACCTCTGTTCTTCAGAGTGGTAGTCTTTAAGGGGTTGAATAATTGTGTCAATGAAGAATTCACAAAAGAAACATTTACTACTGTATTACAAAACCAATTGATGTCATTTTAGTTGCATATGGTTCTTTAAAAAGTCCTTGTAGGATTTCATTCTGAATACAATTACAAATGTACACTAAATTCCCTAAAACCCTTTACAGCATTGGGGGTTGAATAATTTTGAACACAACTGTATATTTTCTGTGTTAATCTGTATACTTGTAAATGTGTATAAATGTGTTTTGTTTTTAATATCTAGCATTTAAGACTTTGTATTTCTGTACCTACTGTCAAAATTCAATGTTCATGAACCCAGGACATACTTGAAAATTAGAGAAATCTCAATGTATCCTTCCTGGTAAAATACTTTATAAATAAGAAGAATTATAGCAGTAAATCCTAGTACACAAAAGCAAAAAGGCGTATCAGATGAAGTACTGGATGATAAAGAGAAGAACAAGCAGTGACCCCATAAAATTGCATGGGTAGCAATGTTACGCCACCTTTTTTTTATGTTACATTAATCCAGACTAAAAAGAGAAAATGGAAAAAGGCAATGCACAAAGAAAATAGAAAACCAGGAAAAAAACTATCTACACAAAATGGGTTAAAAAGATCCACTCTGCCACAACACATGATGGTCCCTATCCATGGACTGGATTTAATTCTAATGACTGATTTTTCAAAAATGTTATCGACTGCTTGAGAGTCATATTTTTTCAAATTATCTGCTGATTTGTTAAACAAAATATAGCCTGAGACAAATTCTGAAAAATGTTCCTGTTTAGATAAATATTGAGATGGTAAAGAGCAGGAAAAACAGATGGTAAATACATGTGTACAGATGCCCTTTCTGTGTTTCACAGTCTGATTGCAAATCTTGAATTTGCTTGTTGTAATCTTAAATCCCAGACAAGCAAGTCTAGCTGTAAAACCCATAAATGCGAGTTTTACTGTAAATCCCTTAAATGCGAGTCTTAATGTAAGTCCCGTAAATACGTGACCTGCTGGAAATCCGGACATGCGTATGTTACTGTAACAGTGGAAATATTAAAGTACAGACTTGCGGGTTATGACTTGAACTGTGAAATCTTAATGTACTGACCTTACTGAAAAAAAAATGATCACATGGGCACCGTTAACTGCCGATTTCGGCTATCACGCCAAATTACATTGAGGGCGGTACCTGAATCTACAACATAGGAAGGCTAGATACTAAGAAAAAGGTAGCCACTACATAAATGACTGCTTATTCTCATGTTACAGCATTGCATTACATTACATTAGTAATTGACAACACTGATTAGCTACTGTAGCTGGCCTCTGGATAGAGGATCCGAATAGCATTATGAAAATAGTTTTAATGTTCTGAGGACCTAAATAACAAAACAGACCTTCAAAGGCTTAGGTGATATGAAAGGTTTAATACAAACACATACAGGGATATTCAAAGAGAATTGAAAAGTCACAGCACGTTCGGTGACTTTTCATTCTCTTCAATTCGGTGCGATTTGGCGATCCCATTTCGGCGACCCTGCGGTGTATTCAGCAATAGACATGTGCATTCGTTTTAGTACTAAAGCGATTTCATTAGAATTTTGGGATAATTTAGTTTTCGTATGACTCAAGAGATACGAAACTGCTCAGTCCAAAAAACTAAAGAAACGAAAGGAAAATGCATTACATTTTAGTTTCAGTCCTTTTTGTAATATTACATTGAGGAGTGAAGGAGACCAGCAATGAAGAGCACAACATCGCAAAGCTACAGAAAAAGTTTGTATGTGTAATCCTTCCCGACCCCTACCCGAAAATCTGACAGTGATAGAGCTCCAGAATACTCACTCGCAGCGCAGACAGCCAGCACAGGAGAGGAAACCTTTACTTAACCCTTGCATGTCTATGAGACAGACGAGATGATAAAAGCAGCTGGAGAAGGAAAACATTCAAATAAATCACACTGAAAGCTAATGACAGAGGAGGGCTGGATAGTAAAAACCCCTTTATAACAAGCAGCGCTGGGAGAAGAGAGGGACTTCCCTCCCCCCTCCCACTCTGCATAATAGGGGCTTAGGTCTGATACATTTTATATTATCCAGGAGCACTATCCCCCTTTCCTCATCTATAATACACGTTTTATATAAGGTCCCTTTCCCAGTGCTGCTTGTTATAAAGGTTTTTTTACATCTGATACATTTTGTATCCAGCTCTCACAGTTACTCTGTCATTATGAGCCTTCAGTGTGATTTATTTGAATGTTTTCCCTGGATTTAAAGTGCATTATTTTATTAAAAAAAAAAATTTGCACAAGCCATCTCTTCTCTGAGCTTTCAGACCGATTTACGTAAATATTTTCCCACTCCTCTGCTTCTATAATCCTGTCTAAGTAAAGTTCCCTCTCCTGTGCTGGATAAGCATTGCATTCCGAAGTTCTGCACCCTCCTCATGTCAAAGCAGTAGGATGTTCTATACAGAGAGGGGCATTAATTAATGCAGGAGGATGTTCTATACATTATACAGAGAGGGATATTAATTAATGCAGGAGGATGTTCTATAAATTATACAGAGAGGGTATTAATTAATGCAAGAGGATGTTATATAAATTATACAGAGAGGGGTATTAATTAATGCAGGAGGCTGTTCTATACATTAAACAGAGAGGAGCATTTTTTTTAGCCCTTTAAATCCAGTGGCTGTGAAGGCTGAGATCAGCTGCTTGTTACATTATCTCTCAGTACAATTTATCAGGCTCAGCTCAGGAGCCAATCACACGCAGCGCAGCTGCTGGAAAAACCTGACACCGCAGACGAATGGAGTGAAAGAAAAACTGTGCGCTTGAATGTTTGAAAAGTGAAACGCTGTTTGCAAAGAAACTACTGAGCTAAAATGTCTGAAATTTACATATGAGGTCCAAGGAATGATAATAAAAAGGTCTGTTAAAAAACGTTTAAAAAAAAATCAATAAAGAGCCTTTTTATTGCAGAATATTATAATTAACGGTTTATTAGATATTGAAATAAAACGGGAATATTTTTAACATTGTAGCCTATGAATTCTCCTGAATAAACCTGCCGAATTAAACCACCGAATGGCAGGGCAATTCGGCAACTTTTCACTGCTGGGTTTTGCTCTCTGAATAGACGAAGCATTGCTTCTCTATGGGGATTCACTGCCCTCGAACAGGCACCGAACAGGCACCATATTTGCAGGCAATTCGCCAACATTTGGCGAACTGTCTGCTCTCTGAATAGCCGATTGGCCAAGAAAGGTAACCGAAGGCTGATTTTCCCTTTCGGCAGCCATTCGGATCTCTTTGAAAAACCCTGATAGTGAGAAGGAGAATGTCACTTGAAATTGAGCTATGTAATATATTGCTGCAATTTAAAAACTTGTCCTTAAGTGCGTTCTTACAAGATAGGGGCAGAGCAATGTTATTGCACTTGAGCAGCCCACACGGATGTTTTTTAGGCAGACTAATTGCAGTCAGATGTATAACCCCTGCACCATCAAGCACATTTTGTTAAAAAAAAGTAGCATAACATTTATTTGAAACACAGGATGGGAATTTAACAATTAAATATAGGGAAAACATTAATTTTGCACAGAAAATGTTGTTCTGTGATGGTTAACTAATTAAAATAATGTACATTTGCTCAAATTAAAATTTTCATGTATTTTTTCACGCCGTCCGGCTGTGTGAGGGAGCAGATGTGCTTTGACAGAGCTCTGTGTGATAATACTTTTGAGGGGAGATTTTACCCAGATTTCTACTTGATTTTGCCCCTATTGGGAGTCCCTGCACGGCTGGGCATCAGGAGGTGCGCTCTGGAGCCTGATTTGCACCCCCCCTCCAGAGCACAGCAGAATTTGAGACCCTTCTCTGGTGAGTCTGATCGGCCGTCGGACATTTTGAGGCCTACTTACGGCTGACACCTCGCCCCTCCTGCTTCCCCCTGCGGACTGACCCTACCGGGTGATAGTGGGTCACGGACTGTGTGGATGGAGGGCCCCCATCTCCTGACTGTGCCTGCTGTCCTCGATGAGATTCTGGTGGAGCAGCGTTGTTTGGAGCACCTCCCCCCAGCCGGTGGAATGGAAGCTGTATTTGCGGCCCTCGAGGCCTGCCTCGACGAGTTACCGGGGGAGGAGGACAGCCCACTCAATTGCAGCATGTGGCGGCGGCTGATGGACGCAATGAGAGCTGGTCGGAAGGATGCAGACCCGGTGGGAATCTTACTTGCCGGATGCAGAGAGGGTGTTCCTGTTCTGGGGACAGAGAGAGGCGCTGGGGATGAGCTGGTGTCTGATGCGCTGGAGGCCGTGGTGGAGAACCCCCGAGCTGGCAGCGGAAGGTGCCCCGGTGAGGTATGCGACGGTGGAGCAGCCCGGCGCTGCTGTCTGCCCCTCAGGAGAGCTGGGGCACGTGCCCCAATACAGCTGTGCGGCTCTGGCGGTGACAACTGGAGGGAGATTGGACTGGCTGGATCCTGATTGATGTCGGATGGAGAGGTGCCTTCCTTTGCAGTTCGGGCAGCTGGCACAACCGGGGACTTTCCTATGAGCTGCCAGCGATGGGAGTCATTATGTGGTTCGGCTGCTGGAGCAGCGGGCCTTACCCCTTGCCAAGACGCCTGCGGGGGATGCGACTTCTGGCCCACCCTGCAACGCACTGCCTGTGGTACAGGAGATTTTATTTCGGGACGCCGGCTGATGAGACTTTTATTTTACTTACCACCACTGTGCCCCCTGGCTAAGTTATGGTTCCCCCCTCCTTTTTTCTGCTATGAGGACTATGTGCTTTTTAAGCTCCTGTCAGCTTACTGTCTTCGCTGAGGACTCTGAGATAACCCATGACATTTTTCAACCCACTGCTGTGATTTTATCTAGCAGATGTTTTAGTTATTTATTTATTTTTTTTCTCCTCCTTTGGGCACTTTTGGGCTCTCTCGAGGTATTCCCTCGAGTACCCTGGCCTCGTGACTAATTCCCTCCTTGGCCTCCCACGGCCCCTTGGGCTACAGGGCTTGCGCCAGGACTGTCACATTTTTGGCCTTTGCTTCTCTCCCACCACCCCTCCCCTTTTTTTTATTTTATTATTATTTTTAGATATATGTGCTGAGGATTTGCTGTTCTTGTTCTAGCAGAGTGTATGCTGAAGTTACCTGGTTGGGGACACTTTAGTCGCTTTACGACGACACTTTTTATTGTCTTTTTTACGCTCTCTGTACTATTGCTGATGTGATCTGATGACATTTTGCTTTTGTTACCTGTTATACGTATGATGTATTGCTGACTATCTCAAAATAAAAAAATTTGAATATAAAAAAAAAAAAAAAAATTCATGTATTTGTTTATCCTTTACAAAAATATTGCTGGAATGAAAGGATATAAACTCTAGCTGGCACCCTTTATCTTACACAATTTCACATGGGGTCTGCGTTATTAGCATAAAGATAGAAATGGCCTTTCTTTCAAACACAGTGGGCCACATTACAATCTTACGTAAATGGAATCCACAAGGTAGAGGAAGGGAGTATATTTAAATGGAAACAAAGTAGCAAAACAAGAGGACATAGTCTTAGATTAGAGGGGCAAAGGTTTAAAAGTAACATCAGGAAGCATTATTTTACTGAGCGGGTGATGGATACATGGAACAGCCTTCCAGTTGAAGTGGTAGAGGCCAAAACAGTGATTGAATTTAAGCAAGCATGGGATAGGCATAAGGCTATCCTAAACAAAAGATAAATCCAGGTAAAGTATCCATGTATAGAGATTAAAGGAAAACAGTGAAGCACCTCCAGAAAAAGTGACTAAATGTCCACACTACACATTGAATGTGGGGGTTCTCCTAAAAACCCGAAATCATGTATTGCAGAAGGTCAACGGAGCGCCAGCAAACTGGATGTACAATTAGTCACCATACATGTCCAATAGGCTGTCTTCTAGATCGTCCCAAATGAACCACTCTTCCAATAAAATTTCTGCAGAATAGAAAGGATATACTAGTGCAATATTAATTAGTGGATTATATATATTAAGTAAATAAATTAATAAATGGTGACACCGAGTACTAGATGTACATTGTTTAGTGGACTAGATTGAACTTAAAACATAAATGGTAATTATATCTCTACATACATAGAATTCTTCTATAGTGTATATTATTTATTTAATGTATATAATTAATTAATATACAAGTAATGTCATAGCACTAGCACTTTAATAGATGTTAACCATATAGATAATATCACTTTGAGGTTATTATGCCAATTTTTTCAATTGTAAATAATATACACTATAGAAGAATTCTATGCATGTAGAGATTTAATTACCATTTATGTTTTAAGTTCAATCTAGTCCACTAAACAATGTACATATAGAACTCGGTGTCACCATTTATTAATTTATTTACTTAATATATATAATCCACTAATTAATTAATGACATAGCACTAGCACTTTAATAGATGTTAACCATATAGATAATATCACTTTGAGGTTAAACAATGTGGATTTGTTTACTAATAATATTGTGAGTAATTGTATAATAATGTATACACTATGGAGGGACACATCCTCTATGGTTATGTATATAGAGGTGTATTGATCTTATAGAATGTGTTATTTATATTATTACTGTAACATTATGTCAAATCAAGCCTATTTATAGTATAACGTATTGTTTTATATGTTCATCCATAACGTTTCCTACTGGTGTCCTTCGATTATGGGGTACAATGTTAAGCTGTCCGCCATGTTTCTGGTGGGATAGTACACATCTGGACACATTCTGGACGCCTGCAACGATTGGACTATAGGATGACCAATTGGCTGTACGCATGAATTGTACTATGTGCATGCGCGATCGTATTCATTTATGATCGGTTTTGATCTATGTGATTACAGTTGAGTTATATATAAAATTGAGCCCACTATACAGCAAGTTACTACAATGTGCACTTGGTTCCATGCAGATTGTTTTTTATTTGTGCCCAGGGTGGATTTTTGTCCCGAGATATGGCGCTGCGCTGTCCGCCATGTTTTTGGTGGGACAGCACACATGATTATCAAGTTTATTTTCATATATGTTCATCTATAACGTTTCCTACTGGTGTCCTTCGATTATGGGGTACAATGTTAAGCTGTCCGCCATGTTTTTGGTGGGATAATGCACATCTGGACACATTTTGGACACCTGCAACGATTGGGCTATAGGATGACCAATTGGCTGTACGCATGTATTGTATTATGCGCATACGTGATCGTATTTATTTATGATCGGTTTTGATCTATGTGATTATAGTTGAGCTATATGTAAAATTGAGCCCACTATATAGCAAGTTGCTACAGTGTGCACTTGGTTCCATGTAAATTGCTTTTCATTTGTGCCCAGGGTGGATAACTGTCCCGAGATATAGCGCTGCGCTGTCCGCCATGCTTTTGGTGGGACAGCGCATATGATTAGGCGCTGGACGTGAGACGACCCTGACCCGCTGTGCGCATGCGTCCTAGTGTGCGCATGCACGATTACATCCAGTAAGACTTTTTGGCCTTTTTATGTGATTGATGATTATATAGAGTTGTGGACATGCGGTTCATGCTGGAGGGCAACGCTAGGATGCATATATTATAAACCATGTGTGTTTTTAATTGATTCCAAATGTTTGTAATTTATTTTAATTTGATTTTAATTAGTCTTGATTGAACTCAAGTGTTTTAACTAAAGTTAAAGATGCAATGGGTCATTTGAACAGTTTATAAGGAAGCAGCATACACAAGACATGTTGATACCAGCTGAAGAAGCTCTAAGGAGCGAAACGCGTACTGGTAAATATAATTTATGTAATAAATACATTTATTTTAAACTATTGCTGCTTCCTGGAACGTGATTTTAAAGAAGGTTTGGAATTACCTTGATATTCCCATGCGACATCTTGGAGCCAATGCGGCTCATTAATATGTGAGTGTAACCATTTATGAATACCTACTCCATTATTATCATATAACGATATTGCACCAAAAAGTGCATTGGTATTTTTCTGATCCACTGCAGGGGAAAGTGCTCGAAGAATTCTATTGCGGGTATATGGGCACCTGAACATCTTTTGAAGACCCAAAACCACTATTCACCCTAGAGCCGAGGTCAGGCTCAACATCATGTGAGTAGGACCACGACTGATTAACTTCCCTCCTATGGTGGAACGACATATTGCACTAGTATATCCTTGCTATTCTGCAGAAATTTTATTGGAAAAGTGGTTCATTTGGGACGATCTAGAAGACAGCCTAGTGGACATGTATGGTGACTAATTGTACATCCAGTTTGCTGGCGCTCCGTTGACCTTCTGCAAAGTATCCATGTAATTGGGCAGACTAGATGGGCCGAAAGGTTCTTATCTGCCGACATTTTCTATGTTTCTATGTGAACGCTAACGTTAACGCTCACCACCTTAAGTAACCCTCTTGCGTTTGGTACCTTGCACTTTTCAGCGTGAGGTTACTGTACTTTGCGCTCCCTATACTTAACATGGGGAGCGCAAAGTGTTAATCAGCGTTAGTATTACAAAATCCTAACGCTGATTAATGTCTGGCTATGGATAGCGGAAAGTTAACCAGAGCCAGGACTTAGTGTTAACGGATTCCGCTTCTGCAGAATCCATTAACACCTGCCAAAAAAATAAAAAAAATAATCACATACTCACCTCCTGTCCCGCGGCGAGGACCACGGCTTCGACCGCCTCCTCCATCCAACAGGAGCAGGGAGAGACTGGGGGAAAAAGTCCCCCCAGTCTCTCCCTGCATATCACTACGCTGACCTGCCGGATCTCCCGAGGCGAGATCCGGCAGGTCATGTGACAGCCGGTGTCTTGCTCAATGGAGTCCTATGGACTCCATCGAGTGGATGCTCGTGGCTGCGCTCATTTGGCTTTGCCATTTCTACACTATCCCATTTAAAGCAGTTCTTTCATATCCATAATAAACCAATCCCCTGCCAGCAATATTAACTTAACTAGGTCCACTAAGAGACGTATCTCCTACTTTTATTACAAATTCTATAATGACAATAGAAAAGTCTCAATGTGTGTAAATACAATATATACAGTTCCCATTCCTCTGTTACCCAAAGGTATTTTCCAACATTCTATGCTCCCTGCATTCTTTCTTTGGCAAAGATAAATATGTTTTCAGTACCACCTTCAACCTGATGGTCACAAAAGTTGCCTTTTATCTCCTAATCATGTGCCCTCTTTCAAAGCCCACAGGATAACCTCTGTCATCTGCTGTTATCATTTCAGTGATGTTCTTTTACTGCCCACAATCTTACATTTAATTCTGCAGTAAAGCATCATTTTGTTCTACTATATCTACCTCAAAAATATTGACCCAATTTGCAAATTTCAAATTTACTATGTTTTGTAAGCATTAATATCAACTACACTATATGCAATTACATTTTTAGGCAGATAGATATAGATATATATGTAGATAAAATGAATGCTTCTGCACTCGAGGACTCTCTCAAATATCCTTGCATGAAAATAAATTGCACCATGAAGAAGTCCCAGGAGTCCTGGCTGTTAATTGGAAAAAAATAATAAAAAAAAAATATATATATTACATTTATCAGTCTGCAGATGATATATAGGAACTTTTAATTCAGTTATGGTACAGAGAATAGGATTAATGACGACTCCCTGCTCATTTTTATTTCTCTTCTCCCTCCGCATACATTTGTGGTTACAGTGATGGCAGACTTTTCTCAGGGTATGTTTTCCCATAGACAAGTATTGCTCATATCTGAAATAAAAATAGATGTTTGTAATAATCAGTCTGTTTTGGCACTCAGCATATATTTAGGGCCATATTACATACTTGGTATTAACTTAACCAGAGCTGTTGCAAACTTCCCAGAGCCATTATAGCCTATGGAGGTTTTAAGTTTACTACAGCTCTGGTTAAGTTAGCACCAACTTGTAATAGTGCCCTTAGTTGGGAATGCGTTGAAGACACAAAGGGCCCAATTCCAACATAGTTATTGAGTGAACGGCTGGAGGATTTGAACAAAACAGTTACAGACATTAGTTTACTATCTACTCCAACCATTAAAATCCAGGCACAAGCTGCTTACAGCTCATAAGTTAAATTTTCTTACTGTAAATGAATCTCCTACACTTTACATAGGAGCCTTAATGTGCAGTTACCTTGAGGAGAATAAGTTATTCCAGCATAGCTCATTCTCCTGTAAATGAGAAAGTATTAAGAAATGAAGCCAGAATCTTAAATCATGGATGAAAATCACTCAATACATCAATTATCCTAAAAATCCCTTACTTACAGTAGCTCTGACCACATCGTGCAGAGGCAGCCCAATCCATTTCATTGAGTCTAGAGCAGCAGAAGACTGGAAACAGATAGTTCCAAGTGTTCTTCTATGGCTCCTTTCGTGGCCCTGCTCGAACACGCTCATGCAAGCTGTTGCATAGCTCGCACAGGGTCACACTGAGCTCCATGAAGTCCTATGGACTCCAGGATCCTACGCACCACTGCAGATGGCTGCAATCATTCCGATCCAACAGTAAATACACCGACTGGGTCGGAATAACTTCGTTAACAAGGAGCCAGAAAGAGGATTCGTCTCATGTTGATTTTCTCCCTTCTCTGCTCCTTGTTAACATCTAGGTTGGAATTGGACCCAAAGCATATAAATCTTAGTGAAATCAGCCCCCTTCTCACATAACATAGGACTGCTGCTGGCAGAGCCTAGCATTGTAATGGTTAGCTAAGAAAATGTATACCCCAGCCCTCTCCAATCTGATCAAAATCACTTTTTAAACTCATGGAGTCAGTCCTAATTAGTTCTCACTGTACTGCAGCTGCGGTTACATCCAGGCGCAGAGCAAGAGACAATTCCCATTAATAGTTCACGTCAGAGACGTAACTAGAAACCTCAGGGCCCATGTGCGGGAATCCATGAAGGCCCTCCCCCTCGGCAAAAATATATTTTGTCGCGCCCGCCATCCCCATGCACTGGACCCCTCCAGGTCCACAATGTCGACTCCAGACAATCATTTTCCCCATTTTTTTCCAGGACCACTATGACCACTTCAGTCCATCCTATTTTTTTATGTAATGTGCGCTATGTATATCTCAGAGCTCCACAACAATAAAACTCACAATAATGTGCAGTGTGAATGAGCATATCACAGAGCTCCAAAGCAAAACTTACAAATAAGTACTGTATACAATAGTATTAAAATAAATATATTAAAATAATATTTAATTTGTCTAAATATAATGAAGATGAATATAAAAATGATTATATTAACATAATATATGTTAAAAAATATATATTTGTTACCTTTCTTAACTCTTTTTGCAGGGCGGGGGCTGAATTTCTCTTCGTCCAGTGAAAAAGCCTAGCCCAGGCCCCAGTGGCCGAGCAGTCTAGGCGAGGCCCCCGCGGCCGATTGTGGAGCCACCTGGACTCAGAGGCCCGTGTACAGTGGCACTCACTGCACCCATGGTAGTTATGCCCCTGGTTCACATCATTGGACAATACCATTTTCAATTACTTTGCGTAGCATTCCAAGTGTGGTGTAAATTTTATCCAGTGCTGTTGTAAATTTAAGAACTCCTTAGAATATAATGGCTCTGGTAAGTTTACAATAGTTTTGGTTAAGATAACACCCACTTGGAATAAAAACCATCAAGAAAAAGCTAATAGTTCTCTATCCTAAATGCCCAGTTTAAAAACTACCACTTGCTGTACATACAGTCAGTTAGTTGATACACTATTTGGATAAAAGTAGTGGGAATCACAGCTTAATTATTGAAGTCCAGTGTTTTAATCAGGCCCATTGCCACAGATGTATAAAACCTCTCCTCTAGCCACGCAGTTTGCATTTACAATCATTTGTGGATAAAAATGGGTCATTCCGAAGAGCTCAGGGAATTCTTGCATGGTACTATGATGGGATGCCTTCTTTGCAATAAGTCAGTTCATGAATTTTCATCCCTGCTAGATATTTCACGGTTATCTGTAAGCTCTATTACTGGAAAGCGAAAGTGTTCAGGACCAGCAACAAATCAGCCACGTAGCGGAACACCATGTAAAGTCACAGAGGAGGTGCTGAGTGCTGAGGCGCATAGTAGATTTATGTCGCCAACGCTCTGCTGATTCCATAGCTGAAGAGTTCCAAACTTTCTGAAATTAATATCAGCAAAAAACTCTATGAAAGGAGCTTCTTGAAATGGGTTTCCATGGCCGGGCATCTGCATTCAAGCCTCACATCACCAAGAACAATGCATTGTGTGATGGAGTGGTGTAAAGCAGCCGCCAATGGATTCTGGAGAATAGGAATCACGTTCTTCTCAGTTTTGCAGTCTAATGGGTGATTCTCAGTTTGGCAAATGCCATGAGTATGTTACTTGCCTGACTGCATTGTGCCAACTGTAAATTTGGTGGAGAAGAGACAATGGTATGAGCTGTTTTTCAGGGGTTGGGCTAGCCGCCCTTACTTCTCCTGAAGGGAAATCTTAATCCTTCACCATACCAAGACAACGGTGGACAATGCTAAGCATTCAACTTTGTGGGAACAGTTTGGGGAAGGCTCTTCTCTATTCCAGCATGGTGGTGCCCCAGTACACAAAGCAAATTCCATCTTGTGAAGAGCCTTCCCAGAATAATGGAAGCTGTTATAACTGCAAAGGAGGGGGGGCAACTCCATATTAATGTCTTTTTATTTAGAATGTAATGTTATGAAAGTCCCTGTTGGTTAATGGTCAGGTGTCCCAATACTTTTGTCCATATAGTGTACATGGTTCTTTCAAGTGCCCACAACTATCTATTTGTTTCTTGAAAATCTTATTTCCACCTTTTTATATACCTACTAAAAAACATTTGATTTTATTTACTGTATTTACGGGTTATATTTCTTACACATTTCTATTTATCAAATACATAAGTGCTTATATACAGTAAGTTGCCATAGCGTGTCCCTTTCATTGTTAATGCAATTTTTATTTTCATTTTCTCATCTTTATTCTTTGGCTACTCCGAGCAGGTTACGGTATAAAGATCATAATTGGCTTTCTCCTCTATATAATTTTTCATGGAGTAGGTCAGCATGAAGTCAGACAAGAGTAAATTTATATGTATCATAGGACTTGTAAAGCATTTGAAGCCAGTAAAAATTGTATGCGGCCTTTCTGAGCCCTTGGAATAAATGGCCAGGAGACCAGTAGTGTTTTTGATACCTTAGCTTAGCAGTTACATTGTTACACTGGAATCAGTACATCACTTGGTATAAATAATGGAATTTACTAAAACCTGAGCATAAAAAAACTCATTTATGTGCTATAGTTCAATATTTGAAAGTCGGGTGTGATAGGATATTTATAAAATGTTTTGATTAGTTAATTTTGAAATTGTATATGTATGCTTCCCAAATACCCTGGGAGTACTGCACACCTTCAGGTGTATGTTCTGTGTTACACTGTTGTGTTATAAGTTCAGCACCCTTTTCCCAGAATGTGTGGGACCCTGAGCATTCCACATTTTGGATTCTGCCACGTTTTGGCTGTTTGACCGCCTCAACTGATTTAACACATTAAACACTGGTAACTGAAATCATTCTAACTTTGTGGGCCTTGGGGTTCAGGAATGTAGGGGAGAGCATACCCACTCTCCCAATCAATTCCTCATCTACTGCCAATGGATGAGGATTTAATTAATTTATTAAATAGTTGCACAGTAAACGAACTGGGCAGCAACAAACAAAGCAAATAAATTGGTTTCAGACAGAGTCCCAACTGTTTCAGAGCCTCAGTTGACGTGTCCGAAGTGCTGAAAGTTTAGCGGCTCATTCTGGAGCCCATCCGCAAACTAATCTGATTTGTTATAAACCAAATTCTTTGCGTTGTTCCAGAATTTGCCTAGGTTAACTTATCTATTCAGCAAGCACCACAGGGTCCCCGAATTGCAGGGAAAAGCTACCGCAAACCTGGCGAAAACGAACCGCAAAACCCAGCGAATGCACGCCGGAAACCCTCAAAAACATCTGGATTAACCTGCCGAAAACCACGGAAAAACCCGAGCAGGAGCCGATCACCCGCAGCGAAGCCGCCGGAAAAAGCCGAGACCGCAGACAGAGTGAAGTGAATAAATTAGGAAAACAGTTTGCATGAATGTTTTTAAAGTGAAACACTGTTTGCAAAGAAACTACTGAGCGAAAATGGCTGAAATTTACATATGAGGTCCAGGGAATGATGATAAAGAGGGCTGTTACAGAAAAAATAAGTAAACTTAAAAAAGAAAAAAAAATTGGACTTTTTTTAAAAAAAAAAAAGAAAAATGCTTAAAATATCCTAAAAAATCTATAAATAAAGAGACTCTTTACTGCATAACTTTAGAATGAACGGTTTATTAGATATTAAATTAAAACGGGAATATTTTTAACATTGAAGCCTATGGGATTCTCCTGAATAAACTTGCTGAATTAAACCACCGAATGGCAGGGCATTTCGGGAACCTTTCACTGCTGGTTTGTGTTCTCTGAATAGCCGAAGCAGTGCTTTTTCATGGGGTTTCACTGCCCTCGAACAGGCACCGAACAGGCACCGTATGTGCAGGCAATTCCCCAGGATTTGGCGAATTGCCTGCTCTCTGGATAGCCGAATGGCCAGGAAAGGCAACCGAACGCTGATTTTCAGCATTCGGTTACCTTTCTCCAGCAATTCGGATCTCTTTGAATAACCCTGTAAGTCTATTACAATTCTTCCTGTATGACACCAGTTGAACTTGTTAACCGTGCCCGTGTTTGATATAGTTTTAATTGTAGAGGTCCCTCTAATGGTCTAAAAAGCATCTGATACCATAGTGAAAGGCATTTAAATACATCACTTTTCAGTGGAGTTACGTGGTATGTATTGTGTACATACTGTTTGTTTGACAGAGACTGCAATTGTAGAACTTTTCTTATAACATTATATACATTATACTCAGAGTCAGTTTTTGTTCCAGGTAAATTTTTCAACAACGTGGAGGTGCTGGATTCTTTTTTTCTTTTTATTATTTCAAGTGTTCATCAATATGTTATTGGGAAGATGGTGATAATCTCCATTCTGGGTGAATGATGTGATGTGATATTTCCTTCTTCAACATGCATTTTTTGGGGACTGATTTGAGATAAATCTGAAGTCATAAATGGTTACTAGAAGTCAAACATGTATTAAAGTCAATATGCATTTTTGGTGACTGGATGGAGAATACTTTGAGGTCGTTATATGATTAATAGAAGCCAAATCATCTATTAAAATCAAGCTCTAAATTAAAAAAAAAACTGTAGAGCATAAACTGCATAAAATGAGTTTCAAAATAGGTATTTTTTGATAAATCCCACCATGATGTAAATTCTTAGCACAAAAATAATAAAATATTAAGCACTTCTGGGATATTTTCAAATTAAAGAAGGTCCATGACTCGAATAAGACCCCTGGGTGGGTTGAAACGCTGAAATAAATGGAGTTTCTTTAATTTGAAAATATCCTGAGAGAGCTAAATATTTTATTATTTTTGTATGTGCTAATTGCCAGCTGTGGTGGAGTTGGGATATTCATGCACCCCAAGCTGAATGGTACGGAGACCCGCTGGTGTCAGGAGGAAAAAAAATATTTAAAGCGTAGGCACGATTTTCTAGGTCGTGGGGACAATTAACTAAATTGTTCCCACGTTTTAAATGTATATTTTTCATCAGCGTCCGCACGCGTTACCCCATCCATGCACATGCTGAAAAGACACACAGGGTTATTCAAAGAGATTCGAAACGTCACCGCGCGTTCGGTGACTTTTCGTTCCCCACACTTTGAGGCAATTCGGCGAACCTAGTTCGCCGCCCCTGCGGTGTATTCAGCAAGCACCGCAGGGCCCCCCGTAGTGCAGGAAATCTTGCCGCAAACCCACAGAACACTCACCGAACACTCACGGAAACCCGCAGAAACAGCTGGATTAACCACCCCAAACACGCCGGAGAAACCCGACTAGCCGCCGATCACAGCGCAGAGCAGCCGCCAGAAAAAGCCGACACGCAGACAAACGAGGTGAAAAAAAATACAAAAACAGTACGTTTGAAAGTTTGAAAATTGAAACGTTGTTTGCAAAAAAACTACAGAACGAAAATGTCTGGAATTTACATATAAGATCCAATGAATGATAACAAAAAGGGCTGTTAAATAAAAAAGAAAAATCGATGTAAAAAAAAACACGGAAAAGAGTTTGCCAAAAAAATCCCCAAAAATGCCTAAAAGATCCTAAAAAATCTAGGAATAAAGAGACTTTTTACTGCAGAATATAATAATAAATGGTTTATTAGATATTGAATTAAAACTGGAATATTTTTAACATTGAAGCCTAAGGAATTCTCCTGAATAAACCTGCCGAATGAGAACACCGTACAGCAGGGCATTTCAGGAACTTTTCCCTGCTGTTTTGTGTTCTCTGAATAGACAAAGCATTGCTTCTCTATGGGGGATTTCACTGCCCTCGAACAGGCACCGTACATGTAGGCAATTCACCAGAATTTGGCAAATTGCCTGCTCTCTGAATAGCCGAATGGCCCTGAAATGTCCTCGTTCGATAAATTTCCGTGTCCGGTTACATTTCGGGGCCAGATCGACTCTCTTTGAATAACCCTGACAGACTCTCTTCCCCGAGTCTATCTACCTTGGGCAGGGCTGCAGCTCTCCCAGACTGGCTGCAGGCGTATGATAAGAGGTCTGACACCTTCCCTCCTCATATGTTGGCACAGTGGTTCAACAGGCTAATGCAACGGTTTACTAAGAAAGAGGTCGTAGGATCGATTCCCAACAGGGCAATTTGTAACTTTTTTTAACATCATCCTATGTCTTATATATCGTATATTTATAATGCTGCTATCATTATTATTAGATTGTATTCTGAATAATAGTAGCATTATAATAAAATTATTATTATTATTATTAATAAATAAATTTAACAAGCTTTATTTCATTTACTTAATAATCATAATATTATTATAATGATACTATTATCCATTTCACAATTTTATAATAATAATAGTGGCATTATAAATATATAAAGCATAGGAAGATGTTAAAAAAAGCAAATGGCTCTGTTGGGAATTGATCCTAAGACCTCTTTCCTACTAACGAGGTGCATTAGCCAATGATGAGCTGACATATGAGGTGAGCCGGTTTCAGGCCTCTTATCATATGCCTGCAGCCGGCCAGGGAGAACTGCAGCCCTGCCCAAAGGTAGGCAAACTCGGGAAGGATGGTCTGTGTCTCTTTAGCATGCACACGGATCAGGTAACTCATGCGCATGCTGATGAAAAAAAACCCATTTAAAATGTGGGAACATTTTAGTAAATCGTTACCACGACTTAGTAAATCATGCCCACGCTTTAATAAGGCCTGAAGCACCTAAGGCGTAGGGCCCTTAAGTTGCCTCTGATGCCAGGACGCAGGGAGGATTTTTCTAGAAGGTTTTGCAGCGCGTGAGGAGATTGAGCGGGAGTGGTGTGGGAGGAGTCGCCAGGAGGGAACTTAAGGTGCGTGTGGAGAGGCTCTGCGCACCTTTTTCTCCTGAGGTAGAGCGGTTAAAATCCCCACCCTCCCACCTTGTTTTATTTAATTCCAGGTTGGGTTGTTTTTTTCGTTAGTATAGTAATTTTGTTGGGCTCCTTTTGTCACGGCGGGGGCTTGTAGGCAGTGCTGGCTAGGGGTTCCTTTTTAGTTAGGATAGCTTTGGTCAGATGGTTGGGAGTTGGGAAGTTTTTTGGTGGTTGGTTGGTTTGGAGGTGTGTGGTGGTTGTGGGGAGTCCTCTCTCAGCACTGGGTTATTGTTTTAATTTTGTTATGGGAATGGTTATGTCATGGTGGTGGGTTATTGTGTGGAGTTTTAGCTGTGGCCTATATATAATAAATATATATATTATTCCACAGTTACGTGTTTGTGTATTTTTTGAGTATTTTTTTGTCTCCCTGCGTCCAAACCGGTCATCAGTAGGCGACTTAAACGTTTTTTTTCTCCTGACACCAGCGTGGCTCCGTAGAATGGTGCTATCCTTATTATAAACGTTCTGCGCTGTTTCTTCCATTATGTCAAGACATTTTTAGCAGTTTCTATGGAGGGTTTATGGACATTTTGCCTTGAAAAAGTCACACTGCAGTGACAAAACGCGTTGGAATTATATGTCCCACTGTGTTTTGATATAATAAATATTGCTGGTTCACTTATATTCAGCCCTTTATTTATTAACTATTTTGGGAAAGATGCCTTGATTCTGCGAAAGCAGCTTTTACCCTGTGGTCCCTTCTGCATGATCGTTTGGCTCCAAGGACTTCCAGCACCAGTGGATGGTTGAGTATTGCTTTTGATGTGCCTTATTTATACAGGGCTCTTGTGAGCATTACTTATAAGCAGGGGCTTGATTTGCCATACTGTATTTTAGTCATATTGCCAAATGTGGTTCTTGATATGTTTATATCTTGTAACGTGATCCTCAAATTGTTTACTATGGTTTTATATGGTGGAAGAAGATAGGAGGAGCCACTATTCAAGGATCTATACGCTAAGATACAAATACATATATTTTCATTACCACTCTCTACTATTGTATGATTTCTAACCCACTATTACTACACGAGCATAATGTGACCCCTAAATTTATACTTACATTATCTTTGAAATCAGCCCTTAACTTACTATTTGTGACAATTTTGAAAAATCTATATACAGGGTTATTCAAAGAGAATCAAAAAGCCACCACACGTTCAGTGACTTTTCGTTCTCTTCAATTCGGTTCGATTTGGCGATCCGATTTCGGCAACCCTGCGGGTGTATTCAGGAAGCACCACAGGGTCCCCGAAAGTCGCCGCAAACCCGCCGAAAACTCACTGCAAAACGGGGGCGAACACAAACCGAAACCTGCAAAAACATCTGGATTAACCCGCCGAAAACGCCAGAAAAACCCGAGCAGGAGCCGATCACACGGAGCGCAGTCGCCGGAAAATCCCGACACCGCAGACGAATGGAGTGAATAAATTAAAAAAACAGTTTGCTTGAATGTGTGAAAAGTGAAACGCTGTTTGCAGAGAAACTACAGAACGAAAATGGCTGAAATTTACATATGAGATCCAGGGAATGATAATAAAAAGGACTGTTACATTAAAAATAAGTAAAGTTTAAAATTTTTTTTTAAAAAAATCCCGAAAAAATGCTTAAAATATCCTAAAATATCTATAAATAAAAGAGACTCTTTACTGCAGAATATTATAATGAACGGTTTATTAGATATTGAATTAAAATGGGAATATTTTTAACATTGAAGCCTATGGGATTCACCTGAATAAACCTGCCGAATTAAACCACCGAATGGCAGAGCATTTAGGGAACCTTTCTCTGCTGGTTTGTGTTCTCTGAATAGCCAAAGCATTGCTTCTCTATGGGGATTCACTGCCCTCGAACAGGCACCGTATGTGCAGGCAATTCGCCAAGATTTGGCGAATTGCCTGCTCTCTGAATAGCCGAATGGCCAGGAAAGGTAACCGAACGCTGAATTTCAGCATTCGGTTACCTTTCTCCAGCAATTCGGATCCCTTTGAATAACCCTGTTTAAGTTTCAGAGGAAACTCTGTTGTGTGTACACTTTATGAAATAAAACCTATCTTCCAAATTAAACTTTAAATAGAGAAACCAATGTATTTTAACGGACTAGTAAAAATGTAAATGGATATCTTGCCTTATTTGGTAGTGCTAAAATGATACCACAATTGATTGCATTTTTTTTTCTCTTGTTATAAAATATAGTTGTAGGATTAAGCCATCCATCGCTGTCTAAACAAACATTTTACAAGATATACACAGTAGAACAGAGAGGTACATGGGGTCATGCTTGAAGAAATTCTATATTGTGTGCAGCTGCCAAGTTGTTCACAAATGTGTCAGACAAACATAAGCTTAAAATAAACATGAACAAAGCATCATAACAATAGTACATAGAGAAATAAAGTGAGAATGCAACATCTGTCTTTTTAATTTCTATATGTTTACTGCAGACTTATATTTCACCTTCCAGTAAGCACATTCTACTTTTTTCTTTATTTTTTTCTCATCTGAAAGGAATTTTGGTTGATATAAAACTATGGATACAGACTTCCTCGAATGTTTTAATTAGATCTTTTTTATCAAATGCAAAAAATAAATTACAGATATGAAAACAGTAATACAGTCACATGCTGTTCTCAGCCCCATAACTGCACATTTATTTTAAACATGGGATGCTTAGCTTGCACATAACAGCCGAAGTGCAGGACTACTTCTAAATATGTGATCTTCAACATCTACTAAGGCACATTCTAGTAGTTCGGAATGCCACCTGAATCATTTCAGAGCGTTAAAACTAGCATTTTCTCAATTGACATCCATTATTAATTTCCAACCTTTAGCGATTTATATCTATACAAAAAAAGAGTCCACAGACTTCTCCCTTCTGACCCAAATACATGCACTTTACTTACTAGAGAAGTCCCTGTGCACCAGGGAAAAAAATAGGACACGGAAATAACCCAGAAACAATGTTACTCGCTTAGCAGTGCTCAGCAGAAGTATGATTCGGCACAGGGACTCAGCTGGTGAGAAAAAATATGCATTCCGACCTTATCGTGCAACATTTACGCCTAACTTCTCCCCGCATCACCTAATCCCATGATAGACTGCAGGATTTCTCACGCGCAGCCCCCATGCTCTGGAACGCTCTACCTGGTACGGTCAGACTTTCCCCTAGTTTCTCTTCCTTCAAACGCTCCCTTAAGACATTCCTATTTAGGGAAGCCTACCACCCGACTAACTGATGTAACCAGTCCATCACTCCCACCTTGCAGTCCATCACTCTCACCTTGCAGTCCATCACTCTCACCTTGCAGTCCATCACTTTCACCTTGCAGTCCTTCACTCTCACCTTGCAGTCCTCTCCTCCTGTTTCCAACCCTTCTAGATTGTGAGTTCACACGGGAATAGGGCCCTTGTTTCCTCCTATACTGGTTTGTCAAATGTTGTTCAATGTATTGTTACCCTGCCTGTATTGTGTCCATTGCACAGCGTTGCGGAATATGCTTTAGAAATAAAGATTAATAATAAATAAAAATGTACTTTGGTTCAGAGACATTAGCGCTGAAACATAAGATACCCTATCGGTTTCCCCTGCTAAAACCCAGGATGGTGAGGGTAAAAATTACCATTTGCTAATTTCCGTAAGACTCCATGAAGGCTTCTGCTGCCAGGTCCCATGACCAGTAGGATCTCGCCTCTTGTGAGATCGTGGTGGTCGGCAGAGTGAATGTGGAGGAAGACTGGGGACTTTTTTCCCCCAGTCTTACTCTGTTCCTGGCAGCCAGAAGTGGTGGATTGGGCCGCCATTCTCATCACGGGATAAGAGGTATTTGTTTTTTAAGGGGCTTTTCAGCTGCTGACAACTGATTCTGCAGCAGCTGGTGTTAGCTTTTTTAGTTAGTGACAGCTCTTAGGATCACAAGGTCCTAACGCTAGTTAATCTCTGCTTGCACTTTGCGCTCCCCATGTTAAGTTTTGGAGCGCAAACTACAGGAAGCAAGAGCTAAAAAACGCTAATACAGAATCACTAATGGTTTTTTAACCTGTTAGCGAATCAGAGGTGCGGAGCGGTATCACCTCTTTTAAGCCAGCACTATCGTGAGCGCTAGCTTTAGTTTAAGGAGTTGGTAGGGCCCAGGGTTTTTGCTGTCACACTGAGAAAGCAAAGCAATGAAGTGGTCAAAGACGCCTCCTTTGAGTACTGGTTTCAAAAATATTGCCTGTATGTTTATATCTTTCCCACCTATGTAGTAAGTTTAGTTACTGGGGATTTGGTAAATTGTATTATGTGAGAACATACATTGAATATTGTTATAATTGGTTTCATTATTAATGAATTGTTACCTGCTAACGACTGCTAACTTATTTATCTTTCATAATATATTTTATCAAATGAGCAAACACAAGGTTTATGAGAGAACAGGAAGCAGCACTAGTGTCCTGACCTACAGTGTGCCCTCCCTCAGGTCACATGAGGTATTAGAACGATGGTGCCATTACAGAGATACCTAAACCATGCAAAAAACAGACTTCTAGCACCCCGAAAGGATTTCCAGAAATGACCAACCTCTGCTGCATGAGAGGAATAGCAACCCCCAAAGATTGTTTTGGACTTGTTAGGCCTTGTCAGGAGGGCATAGAGGATACCTCACTAGGCATCTCAAGCCAGAGATCCACATGTTGCCTACTAAATAAATTTACTATTTATAAATATTATACTTTTTCGTCTTGCTTCTTACATGGAATACAGCTCCACCGCTGCTTGTTGTTTATTAAGTTATTTGAAAACCACATAGAGCATTTGTTTAACTATTACTAATTGGTGTTTGTCTGCTGTTACAAACATCTGACAGACCAGTCTTTGTATATGAACAATCTGTTGCGCTTTCATACATCTGTGACCTTTTCCTCGTTAGTAACATATTCACATATATTACAAATTTGGTGTCCACATATGCTGTGTTCAGTAAATGAATATTTATACAAATAACAACAAAGCAACACATAGAAAAACTAGAGTTAAAGCACCAAAAAGATGGTGAGATTTGAAAAAAAACACTCATTTTGGTGAGCACAAGATACAAACCATATAGACATAAACAGTCACTTAAGTGTTTTTTCAGTAAGCAACAATGTTGTGTAGAAGTAATTGGGTATCTATTTCTGCAAACGTTTGTGATCTACAGTGGACTAAGTACAGTGAAACTATGATTAATGCAGAATTTAAGGGACTAAAATAATAAACAACCAGTAGCAGTGGAGCTGCCTTCAACGTAGGAAGAGAAACAAACATGCTATGATATTTATAAATGGTAAATTTATCTAGCAGACAAAACGTGGACCTCTTGCTCAAAGATGCCTAGTGAGGAATCCACTACACCCTCCTGACAAGGCCAAAACAATTTTCAGGGGTTGCGGTGCTTCTCGCACAGAGGAGTTTGTCTTGACAGTTCAGTTCCGTTGTAAGATTTCATACAGGGTTATCCAAAGAGATTCGAAAAGTCACCGCACGTTCGGTGACTTTTCGTTCTCTTCAATTCGGTTCCTTTTGCCGATCCCATTTCGGTGACCCTGCGGTGTATTCAGCAAACATCACAGGGTCCCCGAATTGCAGGGAAAAGCTGCCGAAAACCTGACGAAAACTAACCGAATGCACGCTGAAACAAGCAAAAAACATCTGGATTAACCTTCGAAGAAGCCGAACAGGAGCCGAACAGGAGCCGAATCACACAGAGCCGAAGCAGCTGTGACGTAGAGGAGGCAGTGAATAAATTAGAAAAAACCATTTGTATGAATCTGGGAAAATGAAACGCTGTTTGCAAAGAAACTACTGAGCGAAAATGTCTGAAATTTTCACAGGAGGTCCAGGGAATGATAATAAAGAGGGCTGTTACAAAATAAATAAGTAAACTGAAAAGAAAAAAATCGGACTTTTAAAAAAAAAAAAAAAAAATCAGAAAAATGCTTAAAGTATCCGAAAAAATCTATAAATAAAGAGACTTTTTGCTGCAGAATTTTATAATGAACGGTTTATTAGATATTGAATTAAAACGGGAATATTTTTAACATTGAAGCCTATGGGATTCTCCTGAATTAATTTGCCGAATTAAACCACGAATGGCAGGGCATTAGGGAACCTTTCACTGCTGGTTTGTGTTCTCTGAATAGCCGAAGCATTGCTTCTCTATGGGGATTTCACTGCCCTCGAACAGGGACCGAACAGGCACCGTATGTGCAGGCAATTCGCCAGGATTTGGTGAATTGCCTGCTCCCTGGATAGCCGAATGGCCAAGAAGGTACCGAACGCTGATTTCAGCGTTCGGTTACCTTTCTCCAGCAATTCGGATCTCTTTGGATAACCCTGATAGATTTCACCAATTTTCCCACCGTAGTTTCTGCCGAAGGGTTTTCAGGGTAGTTCTCAGGGGAATTTTCACCAATGTTTCCACCATAATTTCTTTTAAACTTGTCTAGACTTGTTTCTAATGTTGTTTTCACAAACATTTTTAGAGTTCAATTAATTTATTTGTTGGATCTGTTAAATGGAATTTAACAGAAGACACACTCCTGGCAGGCAGTTCCTAATTAATAGAGTACCAAACTTGTTAAAAAGTTCCGTAGACAAAATGTAACTGTTCCTGACCAAGAAATGCCTGCCAACCAACATTCTCCAATGAAGACACAATAAAAATAGTATTTTTTAAGCTTTGGAAAGAGTCCTCAAAACAGATCACAGACAGGTTGTTTGCCCATGACTGCCACCAATCTTATCAAACATGATCTGACATTGGGCAATAAGGCTCCATAAAGTCTTCTCCATAGTCCCCAAGCGTCAGTCTGATTTTTGCTCATGGGAGATGTGAAGGCTATGATGTATCAGACAAAGACACAAAATCGGAGCACCTTAAAAGAGTGTACATATTCCATACATACAAAAATATGTTAGTCATGAGTGAGAGGCATATTTTGAGTTAAAGTTATGGTTCTTAAACATAACATGTTGCATGTTTTTTGTAATATCTGAATAGACTATGGAGATATGGGAATAACTTTGTGTAATGTTTAAAGTATGCCAAGAGACAAAGAACCATATCCAATTTTATTTAAGACAAAAGATCTAACACAAGCCTTTTGTAAAACAAATAATTCATTAAGTGTCACTGTCAAGTTTTTCACTCACTTCAAAGCCTGTGGTTCCTATAGTTAAACAGGCACCGAAGCCCATATGAACGTGTAAGCGCTCAGCATCACTTTGCAAATCACTAGTTGACATGAGTCGCAGGAAAAAAGGAATTCAACACAGCTTTGAAACTTGTGGTAGAAAAAGGGAAATACTTTTTTAATGAATATTACTCATTTCTTTCAAAGCCTTTCATTGGCCTAGAAACACTAAAGAGTTATTCAGTAACCTCCAAATTGGCCCTAAATTGCACCGAACAGTGAAATTCACCATTTGGTGCAATTTTGGGCCAATTCGCCTATTAGAAACATAGAAACATAGAAACATAGACAAATGTCGGCAGATAAGAACCTTTCGGCCCATCTAGTCTGCCCAATTACATGGATACTTTACCTGGATTTAACTTAGCTGGATTTAACTTATTCACTAAGCTGTAAATTTACCAGTATTTTATGCCAACTTAGTGAATAGGCAAATTGGCCCAAAATTGCACCAAATGGTGCAAATTGACAGCAAAATAATGTGCAGGCAATTCGCCAGGATTTGGCGAATTGCCTGCTCTCTGGATAGCTGAATGGCCAAGAAAGGTGATTTTCAGCGTTCGGCTACCTTTCTCAAGCAATTTGGATCTCTTTGAATTACCCTGATAGTATTCAATGTAAAAACGCAATATCTTTTTAAAAAAAATTTAAAACCGGTTATTTTTTTCATTGTCAGCAAAAATATTTTCTATTTTGTTATCTTTTAGAACACCTTTTTGTAAACGGTGCACACAGCCATCGAGACTCTCACATTGAGTGTAGGGCTGTAGTTTTCCCTGCTTTTTCCTGCCAGTTACAAACCTTATAGCTAGCAATTAGTTCACACATTCGAGATATGCGATGCATTATGACTTTGGAGAGTCGGCCCACATCATGGACAACTCCCATTGTGACCATGATGTCCGTTACAGTAACTAGACCATTCACCTGGTAAAAATAAGAATTTTGGTCCATTTTATAGAAATCAAGTTAAATAAGGGATGTCAATTTGTAAGCCTTATTCTAATTGTTACATATATATATATACTTATTCACATACAAGCCAGAAATCCAGTTGGTAGATGAAGAATACACAGCAATGTTGAAATAAATTCTCCACATTCGCTTACAAATATCATTCTCCCCAGGATTCCAATATTAATGATGTTAGGTAATGGAAACAGAAAAGACTAATAAAAATATACAATTCTAGACATATAGTTATGGTTAACAAGCCATGTAATATTTAGTGTAGGGATACCCTAATTGCGATCTTCGGCCCCTGATCCGAGTCCAGATCTGTACCACACAACCCGTAGCTAGACCAGTAGCTCCCTCATAAAATGGAAATCCATGGTGTCTTCCCTGCCCTGGCAGCTTGCGGATAATGGAACAGGCTGGGATGACACCGCAAATGAATGAAGAGGCACCTGGACTCCAGCTGGAAGGCTCGCGACGCCTTCCTCCATTACTCACAAGCAGGCAGGAAAATGCCAATGCTGCAAGACCCAAACTGGAACGGTGGGAGTCTTGCTCTCTGGTATGTCACAGACTGGAGGATCAGATCGTCTTGAAAATGACAATCGCCAACCACCAAAAAATGCTGAGATCGGGTTCCTATCCTGATCTCGATCCTAGAGATCTGATCGGAACATCCCTAATGTAACGTGGTTCAAAATGTGTTATTGTCCAATTATAGAAATATACCAGTAAAAAGCAAACAATGCTTAAGGCATTACCAGAGTGAGAAATAATTTATAAGGTGCATACACAACCTGTATAAGCTGAAATATATCAGTACTAACTCAGGAAACATAACCTTTAGATTATTAGCACGGCAGAATAATCCACGGCATTTAAAATGTTTTCTTCACAGAGACCAAGATATTGGTAAAATGGAAAAATAGTCTCTGTTAGGATCTATGACAATTATTATTAAGACGTCCCATCATTATATTTTCAGATTTTACTATTTTTGCATTCACACTTGTTGGACATCTTCAAAAGTATATATGTGTGTCTGTAAATGCATCCAATCGAGTAGGAAAATGCTACAAATTATTTGTAAATAACTAATGGGAAGTCAAACCTTTCTCAAACTAAGGAAAGCCTCAAAACATTTTATGCTTAGGAGACGGAAAAAAGTAAAAATGCCAATTATTCCAGCTACTGCTGTGCGTCACACCAAATCGAACTCTATGTTTTGTTTTTATTTATTTTTTATTATTATTAAGCACAGAGCAAGGGTAGAGAAATTAGACCACAGGTGCTTTTATAACACTAGTGATAAACTGCCTTGTGGTTTGTTTTTATATTAAGGGACCAGAACAGCTGTTACAGTATTTTGACAGGTGATATGGTTTTCTCCCTTCAAGCCTTTTTCACAGCAGTAGGCTGTTTGCCCTCGAAAAATATCCATCAGGGAGCAATAATATTTCCTGGGAAATTCAGGCAATCTATCTTTCGGACTGGGTAGACCTGGGTAGAAATTTACTAGCTCGGTAATAAAGACATTAATCGTCGTAAAGCAAAAACTGTACTAATAACAATGACAGTAATTATAAATTGCAGTAAATTCTGCCTAAAGCAAATATTTTCTAAGACTAGAGCTACAGTTTATTTTCTCTATTCAAATATATATATATAAATCACAAGTATAGCAGTACGTAGTGATACCTTTTTTATTGGACTAACGCTACATTTAAAAGACAAGCTTTGGAGAGTGTTCTTCTCTTCCTCAGGTCTGGATGCTTACTGATCAGTTCCTAGAATTAAACATTAGGACATTAAGGGTCACATGGGTGGGGGTATTAGATGTCGTAAAAAGTGAGAGTCAAATGTTCATTTCATATGTTTTGCGTTCACGGTGGTCTTTAAAATGTCCTTTGAGGATTTTAATTTTGAGGTTTTGGATGGAGTGGCCTCAAAATTAAGATCCTCAAAGAACATTTTAAAGATCACCGTGAACGCAAAACATATGAAATGAAAATGATCACATATTTTAACACTGTAAATGATGCACTCAATGTCGATTCTCGGTTTTTAGCCAAATATCATAAAGTTACATAACATTCTAAATTCTGGCTGATGTTTTTGTTTTTTTCTTGGTTTCCCTTTTTTTTCATGTCTCTTTCAGCCTTCACTGTTTTGTTTTTTTTCTTTTTCCTTTTTTCATTCAAGTTGTCTGATCTTATCTCTGTGGTTTTATTATGGGCCCAAGATCCCTCATGCATTTATTTTCCCATTTAGAACATACCATTTGACTCTCACTTTTTACGACATCTAATACCCCCACCCATGTGACCCTTAATGTCCTAATGTTCAATTCTAGGAACTGATCAGTAAGCATCCAGACCTGAGGAAGAGAAGAACACTCTTGAAAGCTTGTCTTCTAGTCAAATAAAAAAAGGTATCACTACGTACTGCTATACTTGTGATTTTGGCATCTGAACTAACACGACCTATCGAGTTTACTTTGTTTGTATATATATATTATATATATATATATATATATATATATATATATATATATATAATTGTGACGTTTGGGGGCCCACAGAGCACGTGCACAATGTCTTTCACAAACAAAACAGTTTTATTCACCCTTTCAGGGCAGTCAAAAAGGCAACATAATAAGTACACGCTTTGGTTCAGCGAAATTAAAGCAAAGTCCTGATCTTCAGCACAAATAAACAGAGAAATAATAGTGGCTCACCAACGCTTTAAACAGTCCCAAACCTAGGGAATCCTTTCCCCAGTATGTAGAAGCCTCTCCAGCAAGGCACAGCACGTCTCCTGCTTTTGGAACACAAACACACAGCCTCCACTGATTACTTTCCTTTTCCTGAAATCCCACAATCCTCTCTGGGAGTTGCTGGCTTTAAAACTCTTCCTGGACAGGAAGATTAACCCTGTGGTTGCCCTTAAGGGTCCACAACCCAAATAGGGGTGAAACATATTGTCCATCCAGGACCCAGCCCTGCCGACCTCTACATATCCCCCCCCCTCTGTCTCAACGCGGAGGTGTTTGAGGCAACAGACAGCCCACAATGCATCCGGGACAGGGCATCAGCATTTTGGTGCTGTTTCCCAGGCCTGTGTTCCACCACAAAGTTAAACTCCTGGAGAGACAGGAACCACCTGGTAACCCTGGCATTAGCGTGGCGGTGCTGCCTCATCCAGGTCAATGGGGCATGGTCAGACACTAAACAGAACTTCCTGCCCAACAGGAAGTATCTCAAAGAATCCAAGGCCCACTTTATGGCCAAGCCCTCTCTTTCCACCACAGCATAGTTTTTCTCCGCTGCCGTCAGTTTCCGACTAAGAAAAACACGGGGTGCTCTTCCCCATTGACTTCTTGGATAGCACAGCCCCCAAACCCTCACTTGAGGCATCCGTCTGTACAATGAACTCCCTCATGAAATCAGGGACTACCAGCACTGGGTGCTGACACAACGCATTTTTAAGCTTCTCAAGGCATCTTCAGCATTGGCATTCCATTGAATCATCACTGACTTCCTACCTTTCGTCAGGTCAGTCAGTGGTGCAGCAATAGAGGCAAAATTGGGGACAAACCGCCGGTAATACCCCACTATACCCAGAAAAGCACGAACCTGCTTTTTCGTGAGGGGGCGTGGCCAGTTCTGGATAGCCTCTACTTTGTTAAATTGTGGCTTTACCAGACCCCTG
The DNA here is from genome assembly GCA_009667805.1 of Leptobrachium leishanense. NCBI lineage: Eukaryota > Metazoa > Chordata > Amphibia > Anura > Megophryidae > Leptobrachium > Leptobrachium leishanense. Next base: position 285,950,953 of record CM019067.1, on the reverse strand, counting down.
CCTACGACATATCCCAGGTACTTAGCTTCCTCCATCCCTACCGCACTTTTCTCAGGGTTAACAGTAAAGCCCGCTTTCCTCAAACCGTCCAAAACCGTCTGAACCCGGGGAAGATGGGACTCCCAATCTGGACTGAAGATGACAATGTCATCCAGGTAGACCGAGGTATATCTCAGGTAGGGGCGGAGCACCCTATCCATCGCTCGTTGGAAGGTGGCCGGGGCTGAATGTAACCCAAAAGGCATCCGCTTATAATGAAAATGACCCTCTGGAGTGGAAAAAGCAGTCTTTTCCCTGGCTTCCTTAGTCAGGGGTATCTGCCAGTATCCCTTAGTAAGGTCCAGGGTGGTGATATAACGGGCCGGACCCAATTTCTCTATTAATTCATCCACCCTTGGCATGGGATACGCGTCAAATTTTGACACCTCGTTAAGTTTCCTGAAGTCATTGCAGAATCGCAGAGTGCCGTTGGGCTTCGGTACCAACACGATGGGGCTCGACCATTCACTCTGTGACTCCTCAATGACATCAAGCTGAAGCATTTTTTTAACCTCTTCAGAAACAGCCTTTCTATGGGCTTCTGGATGCGGTACGGCTTTACCCGAACCTTTACATGGGGTTCCGTCACAATATCATGTTGAATCCCGGACGCGTGTCCCGGTAGTCCTGAAAACATGCCTTTGTTTCTTTGCAACTCTCTTAACTCTTGGTTTTGGGTTTGGACAGGGGGAGTGGCAGCAATGTGTACTGCGTCAACACCATCAGACTCTATACCCACCCCAACCATGGCGGACACCTCTCGGTCTCTCCAGGGTTTTAACAAATTTATGTGGTAGATCTGGTATGGTTTTCTTTTCCCAGGCTGATGCACTCGGTAGTTTACTTCCCCTACTTTTTCAACCACCTCATACGGTCCCTGCCACTTGGCTAGGAACCGACTTTCCACCGTGGGTATAAGTACTGCTACCCGGTCCCCCACCTGAAATTGCCGCAGCTTGGCTGACCGGTTGTACACCCTTTTCTGGGCCTCCTGAGCTTTCTGCAAATGTTCCTGTACCAAAGGCATCACTTTAGAAATTCTCTCTCTCATCTGAGAGATATGTTCAATGAGCGATTTGTGTGGAGAGGACTCACTTTCCCATGTCTCCTTCACCAAATCTAGCAATCCCCGGGGTCTGCGACCATACACCAGCTCAAAAGGTGAAAACCCCGTGGAGGCCTGAGGAACCTCTCTCGAATAGCAAACAGCAGTGCGGGAAGCAAATGATCCCAGTCTCTTCCATCTCTCTGCACAACCCTTTTAAGCATCATTTTCAGAGTTTTGTTGAATCTTTCTACCAGACCATCTGTCTGAGGGTGATAAACAGATGTTCGCAACTGCTTGATTTGGAACAACTTGCACACATCTGCCATCACCCGGGACATAAATGGGGTCCCCTGGTCTGTCAAAATTTCCCTTGGCAGGCAGTTCTCGAAAACATAAAAAAACAACTCCCGCGCAATGGCCTTTGATGTAGGGTTTCTTAAAGGAACCGCCTCTGGATACCTTGTGGCATAATCAAGAACCACCAGGATATATCGGTGTCCCCGAGCAGACTTCTCTAAGGGACCCACTATATCCATAGCGATGCGCTCAAAGGGCACCTCAATTATTGGCAGAGGCACCAAGGGGTTCCTATAATGGGGTGCTGGGGCAGTTAACTGGCAAACAGGGCAGGAGGAACAGTACCTCTTAACTGCGGCACCGATCCCTGGCCAGTAAAACCGGTCTGTTATCCGGGCCTCAGTTTTCTCAGCTCCCAGGTGACCACCTAGAGCATCATTGTGAGCCAGATCCAGCACCATTCTCTGGTAGGGCTGGGTACTAGTAATTGTTCCACAATTTCTCCCCGAATTTCTGATACCCGGTAGAACAGATCATTATTGACCGCAAAGTGAGGAAATCTTTTCTCTGCATCTGGTGCTTGAGGTACCCCACTGACAACAGTTACCTGTTCGCGAGCATTTATCAACATCGGGTCACCCATTTGAGCCCTGCCAAATGCACCTCTGGACACATCTAAGTCAGGGTGTACTGGATAAGAAGAACCCTCCCCCTCATCCACCCAAGTGTAATATCTACAGGGGATAATTCCTCTTCATCCTCTCCTACCATAACCGGCATGGGAGGGGATTCCCCCTCCTTGGGTGTCAACTCAGGTTGAGGAGCTAGGACACTCACATCAGTTACAACATTCTTATTTTGAACACATTTGAGCAACTCCTCATCAACAGTGTCCACAGTCATGTTTGGTGGGGGTGACCCTGAATTGTTCCCCAGTTCGATGGGCAGTTCAGTTTGTGCCAAGCACCATAGTTCAGCAAACAAGGGGCAGTCCCGTCCCACAATCACATCATGTATCAGAGTACTCACCACCCCGACCTCTTGGGTGACCGAAGTGTTCCTGGTGGAAATGGTGACAGGGATCAGCGGATACTCCCGAGTATCCCCATGGATACAGACAACCCGGAGGGTTCTTTGTACTGGACCGAGCCTTCCGACTACCCGGGCATGCACCAGGGTGACCATACTCCCAGAGTCCAGGAGAGCTTTGGCTGGGCGGTGATTCACCCACACAGTACATTCAAACTGACCCCCCTCTAGGTCAAGGTGGGTAGTGCACGTTGTGAGGGTGTAGAAAGACACTCTCCGAGCGGATCCACACTCCATGGGCTCCTCCTGTAGCGGACACTGTGCCCGGGTATGGCCCCAGGCGCGACACCTCCAACACTGTATATCGCCAGCAGTTCGGGTAGCGACAGGCCTCTGCAGAACCGAGGAAGATGATTTTGGGGTGCTGGTTCCCAGGTCCAGTGACGCTTCCCTCCGAGGAACTGAAGCAGGCCTCACAGGCGGTGGCAAGACTGGTCCTCGATGACTGGTTGGTCTGAGCAGGTCCTCCACCACGGTGTATCTCTCCACCATCTCGACTACCAGTGCTGCAGTCTTGGGGTCCCCATGGCTGACCCAGCGCTGTAGATCCTTTGGTAGAGACCTCAGGTAGTGGTCCATCACAACCCTTTCGACCATTTGCTCTCTAGTCAGGGTCTCTGGCTGCAACCACTTTTTAACCAGCTGTCCTAAGTCATGCATCTGGGACCGGGGTGGCTGGTCAGGGCAGTACTTCCAGCAGTGAACACGTTGAGCCCGGACAGCAACAGTTACCCCAAGGCGGGCCAGAACCTCAGCTTTCAGCCGGTCATAATTCTTTGCATCTTCTAGTGGCAGGTCAAAATATGCCTTTTGAGGGTCTCCTGTCAGAAACGGGGCAATGAGACCGGCCCATTGGTCTTGGGGCCACCCCTCTCTCTCAGCAGTCCTTTCAAACGTGGTAAGAAATGCTTCCACATCATCACTGGCAGACAGTTTTTGGAGGAAATGACTGGCCCTTATGGAGACATGGTTACCAGTAGTGACCACTGCTTGATCACGTCCAGGTGCAAGTTGCTGCATGGCCTCCCGCAGGGCATTGATCTGCGTCTGTGTGGCTACCTGCTGTGCTGCAAGTTGTGCAGCCAGCAAATGGGTGCTTTCTTGTTGGGCAGCAACAGCCTGTGCCAGGGCTTGTTGCTGCTGAGCCATCGCCTCTTCATGGCGAGTCTGGGCCTGCACATTAACAAAGACCATCTGCTTAACGAGCTCCTCCATGGCTGTGGACTTCAGTGCAGCCTTAGCCCAGGACATGCAATCAGAACACTGTCCTTTAAAAATGTCAGTTTTTTTTTTTTTTTTCACAAAAATTCCTCTTGCTTGGCGTGTGAGGGGTAGCAAATTGCCCGCATTCGAAACACCAGTTGTGACGTTTGGGGGCCCACAGAGCACGTGCACAATGTCTTTCACAAACAAAACAGTTTTATTCACCCTTTCAGGGCAGTCAAAAAGGCAACATAATAAGTACACGCTTTGGTTCAGCGAAATTAAAGCAAAGTCCTGATCTTCAGCACAAATAAACAGAGAAATAATAGTGGCTCACCAACGCTTTAAACAGTCCCAAACCTAGGGAATCCTTTCCCCAGTATGTAGAAGCCTCTCCAGCAAGGCACAGCACGTCTCCTGCTTTTGGAACACAAACACACAGCCTCCACTGATTACTTTCCTTTTCCTGAAATCCCACAATCCTCTCTGGGAGTTGCTGGCTTTAAAACTCTTCCTGGACAGGAAGATTAACCCTGTGGTTGCCCTTAAAGGGTCCACAACCCAAATAGGGGTGAAACATATTGTCCATCCAGGACCCAGCCCTGCCGACCTCTACAATATATATATATATATAAACACAAACAGAGAAAGTTGAAAAGCCTGGGTGATATATTATATATTTATATTTTTACTGACTGTTTGTAACCCCACTCTTTTCTATTGTGGAGAACACTGGAGAATTACAGTTAATTTGTAATATTAATAATAATGCGCCTTCAAATGCTAGGTAAAAAAAAAACCACGTAAGTTATAATCCGGGTAACCCCTTGATAAAGATACAAGTGTTTTTTTGCTAAGATGATAAGAAATGGTTTTACTGGGAACAGTGATTAAATATAGCTGTAGCATTTTCTTCATGTTGAATAATTAATGCTTCCTTCAGTGTAATGAAAAAATAATGCCGTGAACATTCAATGTACCTGTTTTTTACTCGGTAGACTAGGAGTGACAAGAGTGACAATGTTTTATGAATTTTTGGTGTAAGTATACGGATAGCTGCCATGCATCAACTTGCAAACATCTCTAACTTCTGAATGGTCCTTTTGTTTTTAATACAGTAATCCTTTTAATCAGAGGTCTAGTTCTAAAAACATAAGTGAGGGACTCTGCAAGATTTCTGTTCTTCACTTAACCATTGATATGGCTTACACAGCCCATCACCCCACACTCAACTTTAAAATCAATTTTTAAACATAAAGATAGGCTGGGTTTTAAGGAATCCTTATGATAACTGTAATAAACATCAGATATTTTGGTTGCTTAAAAAGGAAAAATATAATTGTAACCCAATAAAAGCTTTTCAATTCGTGGGCCAAAGGGAAACGTTGTTCTCTCTGGAAAAATAGTGGAGGAGCTGCGGTCCAACACGTTCCGGCTTGACGTGACCCCTGCCTGGTTCCTTTGTTGCATCAAAACATTCATAGATAGCATCTAAAAGTAGGCCAGAGTTATTCACTGACACTCACCATTGTTGCAATGACGATAAACTCGTTTAAAGACATTGTACTGAACAGAACCCATATCCCCGAACCTGGCACAAACCAAACTAACACAACAACAACCACCACAAGACGACCTCAAACCGCACCAAGACAAGAACACCACATTTAAACCAAGAACAGGACAAAACAGATGGCAGGAATGGCAGAAACCACCCGCCCCAAGATGGACATCAAGACCTCCACAGAACAGAGACTTGGAGGAGATACGGACCCTTCTCGACACACTATACAACAAATTAATGTGAATTGATCTCATAATGAACTACAATGACAACCATCCACAACCTGGTTGTCCCATGTAATTTTGCTCATTACAAGGTATAACAACATAAAATGACATCACTTACAATCAGTAGCTGGTAGGGTCTGAATGCTTCAGCCTTTGGATCCAAAGTAAACGATCCAGACTTCAAACATAGACTCCACAACGTGGATATACAAATCCTGCTGGAAACATGGAGCCAGGCACAGGATGACCCACAAACACCTGTTGGCTACAGAGAATTTTCTGTGCCCGCCCAGAAGGATAAAAGCATCAAACAGGGTCGCCATTCAGGAGGAATATTAATCTGGTATAAGGAGGAGCTACACGAGAACATCAAAGCAATCAAGAAAGGAGAGAGCCACATCTGGATAAAAATAAGTAGCTCCATCCTCACCTCTCAGTCAGACATCTTCCTATGTGCAGCTTACATTGCACTACCAGAGTCTCCATACTCCAAAACAGACACCTATGAGGTTGTACAGAGTGAGGCCACCCACTTCCAGTCCCTAGGACACGTGCTTCTCTATGGAGACCTCAACGCCAGGACAGGAAGAGAAAAGGACTATGTGACCTCAGATGGGAACACATACATTTTGGGCGCCGCAAACTACTGTCAGGAATCAGTACAGACGCAAAGAAACAGCTATGACAATACAACCAACAAGAGTGGAAGAAAATTGCTGAATTTGTGTCGGAGTCTCGGGCTCTACATCCTTAATGGCCGCACCAAGGGAGACTCTCTGGGAAGGTATACATTAAGCTCCCATGTAGGAAACAGTGTGGTAGACTATGCAATCACAGATATGAACTCCACTCACATCAACACCTTCACCGTCACCCCACAAACACACCTGTCAGACCACAGCCAACTACTGCTTTATATTAAATCCTCAAACAAACCATCCTCAAAACCCCATCAGAGTGGACTGTACAACCTCCCACCATCATTAAAATGGACAAGACACTCTACCATAGCCTAGAGGTCATCAACAGACCCGACATCAAAGATCAGCTAACAGACTTTCAAAACCATACCTATGTACTAAGTCCCCAGGGGGTGAACCGAGCAGCAAAGGACCTCCACAGCATACTACACACCATCGCAGAGACCTCCAACATTAAAAAAGTCAACTTCAAGAAATCATCCAATAAACAACCCAATAAATGGTTTGACAAGGAATGCAGAACACTAAGAAACAACCTGCGAACAGTCTCAAATAAAAAACACAGAGACCCCCGACAACATCGACCTGAGGATCACTCATGGTGTCCTGCAGAAAAACTATAAACAAATCCTCAAAAAGAAAAAACAAAACTTCATCTCCCAAAACCTTCAACAACTGGAAGAGGCTCTTCAAGAAAACTCTTTCTGGGAAACCTGGAGTCAAATCGGCTCAGGATCCAAGAAAAAACACCTCCACATCCAAAATGGCAATATCTGGCTCAACTACTTCAAGAGCCTGTACAAAGACATTCCCAAAGAGGAGCTAACTGGGGAACAGGAACACATCATCAGAAGACTACATGAACTGGAGGAAAAAAATCAAGGATTTCCAAAACCCTTTAGATACACCCATTACAGCCCAAGAAGTAGCAGAAAAAATTCAATATCTGCGAAGTAAAAAAGCCAGGTGGAGACCAATATGATCCAGCCAACTACAGAGGTATATGTGTCAGCAGCACACTGGGGAAACTGTTCAATAGCATCCAGAACAAAAGAATCCTCAGCTTCCTGACACAGCATAATGTCCTCAACAGAAGCCAAGCGGGGTTCATGCCAAACCATCGCACTACAGATCACATTTACACCCTGCACAGTCTTATCAAGGACCATGTCCACAATACAAAACATGGGAAAATATTTGCCTGCTTTGTGGACTTTAAGAAGGCCTTTGACTTAGTGTGGCACCCAGGCCTGTTCCTTAAACTACTCGAGAGTGGAATAGGAGGGAAAACATATGACGTCATCAAGAGCTCATATAATGAGAACTTCTGCAGCATAAAGGTGAATGGGAAGAGAACAGAGTACTTCCGGCAGGCTCGTGGAGTCAGACAAGGCTGCAGCTTAAGTCCAACCCTCTTTAACATCTACATCAATGGACTGGCTGAAGCTCTAGAATCCTCCTCAGCACCAGGACTAACTCTACATGACACCGAGGTGAAGTTCCTGTTGTATGCAGATGACCTCCTATTACTGTCACCAACAGAAAGAGGTCTACAAGACAGCCTGGAAGTGCTGGAAAAATACAGTGCGGCATGGGCACTACCCATCAACCAAAAGAAAACAAAGGTCATGGTTTTCCAAAGGAAGAACGCAAAAACCAAGAGTTCCTCTTTCACACTTAATGACTGCACTCTTGAGGAAGCCAACAGCTACACATACCTCGGCCTAGAAACAAACCGATCTGGAAATTTCAAACCAGCCATAGAGGCCCTAAGAGACAAGGCGTGTAGAACCTTCTATGCCATCAGGAGAAACCTCTACAAACTAAAACCGCCTGTAAGAGTCTGGCTTAAAATCTTTGATAGCGTCATCGCTCCAATCCTCCTTTATGGCAGTGAAGTTTGGGGCCCCATCATCTACCCTGACCAACCCAAATAGGACACCAGCCCAACAGAAATATTCCATCTGGAATTCTGCAAGCACCTCCTCCAAGTCAATCGGAGCACCTCTAACAGTGCTTGCCGGGCCGAGCTGGGCAGACTCCCCTTACTTCTTGCAGTACAGAAGAGGGCGCTATCATACTGGGACAACCTAAACATCAGCAGCCTCAACTCATACCACCATAAAGCCCTACTGGCCAACAAGGACCACCCCAAACCATGTGGGCTGCAACAACTCATATCCACCCTGATCATCCAAAGCCCCCATGAATGCAACCTGACAAAATATCAAATAAAGGCCCTAATTAACGATTCCAGGGAAAACTATATCAGAGAATGGAGACATGATATAGCAAACTCTCAGAAACTCACCATTTACCAATCCCTACAGAGGGAATACAAACTGACCTCATACCTGGAGCTACTACAAAACCAAGGACAGACAGATCCTGAGCCGGTACAGACTGAGCGCCCACAGCCTGGAAATTGAATCAGGGCGGCATAGACAGACCTACAAGCCCAGGGAGAATAGACTGTACCAGCATTGTGACCAGGGGGCCCTGGAAGATGAGGTCCACTTCCTCCTACAGTGCCCCAAGTACTCAGCACTGAGGGAAACTCACTTCCAGAGACTCTCCGCTCTCATCCCAGACTTCACCTCTATAGAAGAGACGACGAAACTCCACATCATACTGGGAGAAGAGGAGCCGGCGGTGAAAATATCTGCCCAATACGTCACAGAATGTCACAGACTGAGAGGAACATGAGAGATCCCAGACTTATAAATCCCCAGACACAGACTCGCCCCCATCCGACCTCACATTATCCCTTACCCCTGATAATGTCCATGGACTTGCCCATTCCCCCCCATATATGTCCCACTACCCCACCTCCACCCCATATGCTTTGGCAATGCTAAACTGTATTTGGTCCTGCCAATAAAGCTTATTTTGATTTGATTTGATTTGATTTGAACTCCTGTGTTTCCCGAAAGGTAGATTCAAACAGCGACAGGAGACGTTTCATCAATAACTTTTCTCTTGTCGTTATTTGCAGCTAACCTTTAAGTCCGAATTATGACCGGGATACTTTTTCAGCAGTTTGAGTCAAAATACATCCCAGCCGCAACTTGATAACACTAGAGCTATGCCCTGCAGTGTTATCTACTCCAGAAGTCCATAGGACTCCAAGATAGAAGACAGATGTGATCACATGCAAGTGAGATTCGGCCAGGGCAGCAGAGGGATAAGCAGAGGAACACTGAACTATTTTTTCCCAGTGTTCCTCTGCCTACAGACTAAGGAAGTGGTGGATCATGCCGTTTTCACCACCGAGGGTTCTAAGGTGAGTATGGGATTTTTAGCTGTGTTTTAGATTTGTGTATTATGTGATTGTGTAGAAGCACAATCAATTAGCAACATGGTATGGAAAATGTTACTCAAATGTGAATAAATGCCAGGCGCAGATGGAGAACAAGCTGTATGGAATAGTTCATTCTCCATCTGCTGGGGGTGCATTAATGTCTCTCGCACAAAGTATAGGAGACGTTACGTACAGTAACATGTGTACAGTAAGAAGCTGCTTCATTTGCGACACAAGCAGAGCTTGCATTTTAGATGTAATAAGACTTTGTAAAATTAAGTACAGTGATTGAGCTGTAATGCTTTATGGCTCAAGCACTGTGCTTGGGATCCATGAGGTCATCTGGCCCCAGAAGCGTGAACTCAAGACCAAGCAAACTTGAGATAACCCTTTACTATAATAGTTCAGTAAACCAATCATCAGTAGGACCTGCTGGTGCCCCAATATAGAGTATATGCGATTTTGGTTTAATTCTGGAGCAATGCAAAGGAAGTTTATTGCAAACAAAATTTGTTTGTAAATGGGCTCCAGAATGTGCCCAAAAATTTTAGTAAATCAGACAGACAATAATAAGAATATTATATACGTTTATTAGAACAAAGGGTTAAACTTAAACGTTAACGCACGAAAATCTCCGCTGGAATTACGTTCCTCGCGCCTTTTTTTCATCCGTCAGGAAATTGCACTCGTAAAACCTGCCAATGTTAATGTATTATTAAAAGACTAAGGGCCCTATTACATCCCTTGTGCACAATTTTGCGTGTGCGCAAAAACGCATTAATGCGATGGGGGAAACCCTTTGCGCTAAATGTCGTATTACGACGATCGCACACAAAATGCGCGTTAATGTCTAACGCGAGTGACCCTGCATAAACCCTTTGCGAGTGCAATTTAGTGCGCACATCCTATACTTAACATTGTGAGCGCAAATGCGTTTGTGCGTTGGTGCGCACATGGTATTACAATCTTAGCAGAAAATTTACCGGACAACGTGCATAATTTTAACGTCTTTGAAAAGCTGGTGGGAACGGCAAATTGTAACAACCTGACCGTACCAAACTGCGGATTCACAACGGAGAACGCGATGCGCAGGTTTTTCCTTTACTAGGTTCCGTCAAAAATGACGGCCACTACCTTGTCGTCCATCAGAACGTACGTCTGTTCTGCGCAGTCTGCACAAAATGCATTCGTCTGACGGACTCGCGTTAAAAATTACATTGGGCTCACTGATTTCTGCGTGCAACTGTACTTTGCGCGTATTTTTGCGCATCGGTTTTACGAGCGCAATTTCCTGACGGATGAAAAAATGCGCGAGGAACGTAAATCCAGCGGTGATTTTCGTGCGTTAACGTTTAACGCTTTGCACAAAAAAAACACGCGTTTTATGTGTTTTAAGTATTTAACCCTTTCGCTGCTGAGGCATTTCCCGCCGCTGTGCTGAGCTCATTTTTACCGCTTTCGCTCATCTTGTTTAAACATGTTTTGAAGGCTTATTTTAGTATATGACCCAGACATATTATATATTGTTCTTTCCGGCAGACTCGGCAGATTCATAATATGTCATTATTATATGAATACGTCATGTCCTGTCTGTATATTATAACAAAAAATGCAATAAAATTAGAATTTTCAATAATTTACAAAGTGTAAAGTGTTTTTTTTCACACTTTAACATGCGAGCAATTGCGGTTATATTTTCTATGGGGTGCGCTTGTTAACAAAATTAGAGATGGGGTCTCCTTACTTTTTTTGGGGGGAAAATTACGCGATTTTTAACAAACTCACCGCATACAAAAAACGTTAGTGCTGCATCATTGTTCACATTTTAATTGAAATGGGAACAATATTGCCGCATTAACAAAACAAAAAAAAAACTTGTTTATTTATTTTTTTATAATTTTATTTAAAATATATATATATTTTTTAAAACTTTTTACATGGTCATGTTTGGTATAGTTGGAAAGGCCATCCTCTGGCCGATCCAACGATATCAAACATTAACCCCTACCTGCCACGGATCGTGAGATAGGGGGTTCATTGGAACCCCTATCTCCACCATTGCTGGCAGCTAGGGATTAACTCCAGAACTGGCTTCATCGTGCTATGCACGATGACGCCAGTCCTCAGGGGGAGTTCCCGGAGGCTTGGCCGACATCCAAGATGTCGGCCAGCTCCAGGAGAGGAACACGATCCGGCGCTTTTCGGCGTTGAATCGTGATCCGGCTCCCCAGGGGTTAATGTTAGCCACTGTTTGGAAGGGCAGGCTGTGCCCTTCCAAACAGTGCCTGCCTTAACCCTGTGGCCCCCGGTGATCGGGAGGGAGAGAGGTCTGAAGGACCTCACCCCCTCCCTTTCAGGCGCCTCCTCCGCACACGCGGGGGGGCGCCTGAATTAGATGTCATCGCGCCGCCACGATGACATCTAATGTCCCCGCCGGGGTCCCGGAGTGCTGGGCTGACATCCAAGATGTCAGCCTGCACCGGAGGGGCCAGCAATCGGCCGGAATCCTCCTGTCCGCAGCATAGGAGGTGCACTTGGCAGGACGCATCCTTAGCAGCCAAGTGGTTAATAGGGCCCTATATTTGTCTAGCCAGGCACCTGAAACAGTCTGAAAAATAATATTAGCAGTGCATGGCAAAATCACAATATCTGCAAGCATCAAGCCACTTTATTCTTTGCCAAAAAAAACATCGCTTTTTTCTCCCATTCTACAATGTAATGTATGTGATACTATAAACTATTTTCTACAAATTTCTGTTGTCACTTCTTTCCGGGGCTTTATACATGGCCCTTTAATGAGCACTATTAGTTATTGGGTAAATGAGATTGTATTGGGATAATAAGTCCATGTCAAAAGTAATTTAACACTGCAATAATACAGGGGTCATTTTGTCATATTCTTCCACGCATCCTGCTCATGGTATCTTTATTGCATGGAAGTGAAGCGATTCAGTAAATACCGTACAATGTATTTTTTACAGTTATATTATTATATCCAACTGTCTATTAGTATTGTACTGCAACAAGATTGGAATCATTTGCAAATAATTTTGCTGGTGGATTTAAAATAGCAAGACCAGAATAATTTAACAGCCAATTAGGCTGAAAGCACAGTCTGATCTATTTTTCTGACAGCGATATACAAGTCAGATTTTATTACAGTATGCATACACAAGACCGGCTTAAGTATCTTGGCGAGGCTGTTTTCTCTAATCATGAAAGACCTCCCCTCATCTCCTCTTCATCTTCATCTGCCAGTCACAAGCACAGATATTTATATATGGACTTTGATTTCTCTGACAGAGGGAATGTTTCCTGGGAAACTAAGGATGCCTATCCCACGGGGACTGACAATACTTACATGGCATGGCCAGGGAAATTAATTAAATGTATGTATTGTGTACGGCCACATAAACAATTACAAAAATAAGTTTTAAAATGCAAATTATTGTGTATACTGTATATTTTGGGTCCATATGTATTAATTTAGCAGCTACGTGCTAAATTAATGAATATACTTCAAAAGGAAAATTAATGATATACAGGGTGTCCATAAAGTCTCTTTACAATTTCAAAAATTTAAAAATAAAATAATTTATTACAAAGTCAAATGAAAAGACAGATAAGTGAAAATTATTACAAAATGAGACGTATATATTTAAGGTTTTTTTTGCCTCGTTTAATACAACTCTATATGGGCACCATTAGTTGCAGGTAGCACATCAAGACGGTACTCGATTTCTTGCCGTGTTCGCTGTAGCATACCCTCAATGGTGGCGATGGCATCAGTGATCCTCTGCTTTAGATTAGTGATGTCCCCGTACTTTTGATTGAAAATTGATGGGCTAAAATACAATGTTCACGCAAACGTTAACGCTCACTTGCATGAGCATTAACGTTTGCTGCGGTGTTTACTGCATATTACAATCCAAACGCAAACAGGTTAAGTAACCCATTTGCGTTTGGTACCTTGTGCTTTTCAGCGCGAGGTTACTGTACTTTGTGCTCCCTATGCTTATCATGGGGAGCGCAAAGTGTTAATCAGCGTCAGTATTACAATCTACTAGCGCTGATTAACGTCCGGCTGTGGTTAGCAAAAAGTTAACCAGAGCCAGGACTTAGTGTTAACGGATTCTGCAGAAGTGGAATCCGTTAACACCAGCCTAAACAAAAAAATGAATTGCATACTCACCTCCTGTCCCGCGGCGAGGGCCGCGGATCTGTGCACCTCCCCTGGTTTGTGGGAGCAGGGAAAGACTGGGGGAAAAAGTCCCCCCAATCTCTCCCTGCGTATCACTACACCGATCAAACGGAGGCGAGATCCGGCTGGTCATGTGATTGGCAGGGGGAAACTCAATGGAGTCCTATGGACTTCATCGTGTGGATGCTCGCAGCTGCGCTCAGCGCTGCCGCGAGCATCCCAGGGGTTAACGAGCCGTAACAATGCAGGCAGCATTTATTGCGCCTGCATTGTAATCCAGCGTTAAAACACAGGTGCAGTTTTTGCTCCCTTGTGCCTGCGTTTTAACGCTTGGATTGTAATATAGCCCGATATCTTTAACATAACCCCATAGAAAGAAGTCGAGGGGAGTGATATCTGGTGGCCAGGGAATTGGGCCACCCCTTCTAATCCACCGGTCTGGAAATGTTAACATTTAGGAACCCACGAACATGCAGTCCCCAATGTGGTGGTGCACCATCTTGCTGGAAAATGATGGTTGGTGACCGGTGGATTGGAAGGGGAAAGATCAGAGGAACTATGACGTATCAGCATCTGTCCCACAAGAAGTTGAGGATTTTTTGCAAGATCTTGTTTAGTTAAGTTGAGTATGTTAGCTCTTCTGATAGTTTCTTATAACCGTATGAGATATCCATGTTGTTAAAAAAAAACCTCTTCTGAGGTTTAGCACCTTGATTCCAGAAAAGTAATTTTACTAATCCACCTTGTTCATTACCACCAAAGATCTAGGGCTCATTTCCAAGGTGAGTGGTTTTATGGAAAACCACTTTACATTACACCTCAACCTTTTAGGCTAGGGTCAGACGAAAGCATTTTTCCCCGCGAACGTGAAAAAGTGTGTCCGAACGCATTGACGTATTTTTTCACGGAATGCACAAAAACAGTCAGACGACGCGCATTTTCGAGCGTGATTTTGTACGGATCGTCAATAAAACACTTTTTGCGTCTGGACGTTATGTAGGCTGGACATTAGCAGTGTCTGACATCTCCTAATCTCGCACACACGCCGCTATGCCGCAGCTGCGCACTCTGTACGTCAGTACTAGCGGTTCAGCGTTCTCAAAAAAATGCGTTCAAATTCCACTTGCTTTGCACGGCCGGACTTTTGTGCGGCCGTACATCGTATATTGGCCGTCATTGCCAGTCATCTGCTGCTAGTGCGGCCGTAATTATGTGCGCCAGAACGCACGTTAAAAGTGCGCTGGTCTGACCCCAGCCTTAACCACCTCCCACACAAAAACGTACGCTCACACATACATACACACAAAAACACACCTACACATATACATCGACACACACAGTCTAAAAGCATTGCAATTGTAATTACAATGTATATAGGGACTGCATGCACTGTTTGAAAGGCAGAAGGCTGTGCTGGCCAATCCCAGTACTGCAAGTTCATGACTCGAGATCAGTGAGCTTCCATGTGGAATACCCATGGGTCACCTTTGTTCAGCCTTTGATGGATCAATGACTACAGCAATTCCAGGTCTGCAACTGAGAAAGAAACCCACTGCAAGAAAAGTGGATGTGAGCAAAATTGATACACGTGTCCTGGAAAACCTGCACACATTGCACATGTCAAATTTTGAAAAAATCTGTCACAAAAAAGTCACAAAAACTGAATGTCTATAATAATATGGGAATTTAGAGCTTCTTCTTGCACTATGGATAATGCCCATCGTGAAAATAATAACCCATAGAAAATCTCGGTCATAGTCACTTAAAAAAATGATTTACTGGAAATTGTGATATTACAAGCTTTAATGAAAAGGTTAAAGGATTAAGCACGCTAAAACAGTTTATCAAATACTTAATGGAGTTCAGTAGCTGATATATTTCTAACTTTCGTCTCCATTATGAATAGTTCTGAGCAACACAAACAGTTTTCAATTATTCTTGTTTTTTAGACTTATGAAATGCATAAGTCAGTGACCTAGATTCAATAAAGTTGTTTTCTTGTACAACAATCCAGCCATGAAGTCTCTCAAGCCTTGGAAAATGCAGATTTCAAAAAGAACTTCCACCATATCTCACACTGAAGTCTGAAGTTCTCCCTATCATAAAGGGCAGGTAATAAATCTTTTATCATATCACTGCCACCAAACCACTAACAGCAGGAAGCTATTGGTAGAAAAAAAAATCACTTTGAAGTAAAAATAGTATAAATTGCATAGAAGAAGAAAAAAAGCAAAACATTACAATAATATGCAAAATACATGTATAAAATGACATAAATTATACATGTGAACTGAGTACAATACACTAAAGACTTCCCAATGGTTAGGAATCCACAATCTTAAGCAAACCACTACCAAGTAAATTGTGGGAATAAGCTAAAATCTTGGCTATAAAATTAAATAAGCATAATAAAACTAATAAAAGTTATAATAACTGTGTTATCGGGCTCTATATTTTCGATGTTTGTAAATGTATTTATACATCATAGTGTTCTTCATATCATTTTGAAGATATATATATATATAAATATATATACTTTGCTTATTTATTTTTGCCTCTCTGGTGGCTTTGAATGTGCCACGTAATAGTGATAAATACGTAAAAAAACAACAACTGCTAAATGAGGTTAACCCCTTAAGGACAGGAGTAATTTTACAACTTTGGCGCTGTTTCGGAAGTAGAAGTTTGCTGAGCTCATTTTGACCGTTTTTAAGTCACGTATTATTATACCACCCAGACAAATTATATATCGTTCTTTCCGGCAGACTCGGCAGATTAATAATATATCATTATTATATGTATATGTCATGCCCTGCCAAAATGCTATAACAAAAAATTTAAAACAAATTAAGAAAAATGTGAATTTTCAATAAAATGTCAATCTTCCACAGTGTGTAAAGTATTTTTTTTTTAAATTTTATTATCCGAGCCTTTGCGGTAATATGCTATGGGGTAGACTTGTTAAAAAAATTAGAACGGGGAGCCCATTTTTTTTTTTGGGGGAGAAATTGCGTGATTTTAGCTAAACCCCCCAAAAAAAAATCATTAGTGAAGCATCATGGTTCACATTATAATTGAAATGTGAACAATAGTGCTTCATTTAAAAAAAAAACACGTTTTTATTTTTTTATTATTTAATTAATAATTTTTTTATTATTTTTATTTTTTAATTTCTTACACTCTCCTTTTACTTCTAATATGGTCATGTTTGATATCATGCTCTGGCCTTTCCAGCAATATCATACATGACCCACTGGCTGCCACCAATCAGGAGATAAATGGGTTCAAAGAACTCCCTATCTCCTCTATGGGATTTCCATAGGAAATCCCTATGCAGCTAGGGGGTTCCCCGGTTAACTGACATCATCGCGCATGGCGCGATGAGTCAGTTGACCTGGGGGGGACCCAGAGGTGGGGGCTGCCATCCAAGATGGCGGCCCCCACCAGAAAAAGGTCACGGTCTTGCACCATTGGTGCCAGGCAGTGACCTGGCAACTAAGGGGTTAACCCCGACATCGCTGGAAAGATCAGGCGGTGACCCTTCCAGCGATGCTGGCCACAGCCTCCTAGTCCCTGGGGATGGGGAGATAGAGGGATCCAAAGAATCTCCCCCTCCCCTTCAGGCGCTTCCCCTGCTCTGGGGGGGGGGACGCCTGAAACTGACGTCATCGTGCCCCGGCGCGATGACGTCAGTGCACCGGAGGAGTAAACCCTGCCGATCTGACTCCGTGGGACTCAGATCAGCGAGGGAGCCGCCGGAGGAGGTGAGTATCTGCCAAGGGGGGCTGCAAACGCCGCGGACGTACCATTACGTCCTGCGGCGTTAAAGCCCGCCTAATACAGGACGTAATGGTACGTCCTGCAGCAATAAGGGGTTAAACAAATGCAGGTAAGTACCTCTCTAGTATGAAGAGACCATGGTCGTCTCACTTTTGCAGATATTTGTATACTAAAAGAATGATATCTTGAGAGAGGTGCCCTGTCATCTGAATTTTTGATCCCATAAAACATTTTAAACCAATTGTACCCAATTACACAATTAGAGGGAAAGCAACTGCCCAAGCAACTGCTATCAGCTTTGCTTACTATTTAGGAAAACACAAATACAGAAGACACGTTTTCTTTTTTTTGTTTGACTTTCAGAGAACTTCTGGGTTTTCACTGTGATTTTCCTTTAAACCCTCAATGTTGATTTAGTAGAATAATAATTTTTATAAAAGACTTAGGCTAATGTCAGATGAACGCAGTCTGAGCGCACTCTGCGTGCGTGCATAACGGACGGCCGTACTGACGGAAGATACTGTAGACTCCACACGGTCAGGGAAATATGGGAATCAAAATTAGTTAAAATTAAATGACAGGTAAAGTCAGCCAGACCACAAAAACTTTTGAACGTCAACATGATGGACGTCGCAAATGCGCTGTGTCTGATGTTGCATCATCGCGCACACAGGTTGCTACGCGGACGCGGCGCACTCTGGCACTCCGTCGTAGCGCTTTTACATCGAGGCCTAAATGCCGTCCGTTGCCACCTGCATGGTGCATGTGCAGTTCGGTGCGCACGTATTTCGTGTGTTGGTCTCTATTGATCACAAATCAATGCTACGTTAAACTGTGCGGCAACACGGACGTGACGACTGCGTTCATCTGACGCTAGCCCTAGTTGACAACATTTTTTCCTTGAAGAAAACTGTAACGAAGCTATGATGAAAAAACTATGATGAAAATCTATTAACCATTTTTGTCGACTAATAAAAACTAGAAGAAAATGTTAGGGAGGGACTAATTTTAGTTTTAGTGATACAGGGTTATTCAGAAAGAGGTGAACCTCAGGAGAATGACTGAAGAAGTGAAAATTCTAGTTCAAAATAGCCAAACCAGAAAATGTTCCCCATTTATCTCACTTTCCAAATTGGCTATATACAGGGTTATCCAAAGAGATCCGAATTGCTTGAGAAAGGTAACCGAACGCTGAAAATCAGTGTTCGGTTACCTTTCCTGGCCATTCGGCTATCCAGAGAGCAGGCAATTCGCCAAATCCTGGCGAATTGCCTGCACATACGGTGCCTGTTCGGTGCCTGTTCGAGGGCAGAGGAAATCCCCATAGAGAAGCAATGCTTCGTCTATTCAGAGAACACAAACCAGCAGTGAAAGGTTCCCCTAATGCCCTGCCATTCGGTGGTTTCATTCGGCAAATTTATTCAGGAGAATCCCATAGGCTTCAATGTTAAAAATATTCCCGTTTTAAGTCAATATCTAATAAACCGTTCATTATAAAATTCTGCAGCAAAAAGTCTCTTTATTTATAGATTTTTTAGGATACTTTAAGCATTTTTTTTTTTTTTTTAAAAGTCCGATTTTTTTTTTATTTTTTTTTCAGTTTACTTATTTTTTTTGTAACAGCCCTCTTTATTATCATTCCCTGGACCTCCTGTGAAAATTTCAGACATTTTCGCTCAGTAGTTTCTTTGCAAACAGCGTTTCATTTTCCCAGATTCATACAAATGGTTTTGCTAATTCATTCACCTCCCTCTGTCTGTGTCACAGCTGCTTCGGCTCTGTGTGATTCGGCTCATGTTCGGCTCCTGTTCGGCTTTTTCGAAGGTTAATCCAGATGTTTTTGCTTGTTTTCAGCGTGCATTCGGTTACTTTTCGTCGGGTTTGCGGCAGCTTTTCCCTGCAATTCGGGGACCCTGTGGTGTTTGCTGAATACACCGCAGGGTCACCGAAATGCAATCGGCAAAAGGAACCGAATTGAAGAGAACGAAAAGTCACCGAACGTGCGGTGACTTTTCGAATCTCTTTGGATAACCCTGTTAGTCTAGATTGTTCTCTTCTCCAGCCAATTCTTTTCACCTCTCTCCGAATTAACCATGATAGTCCTTTAACACATACAGGGTTATTCAGAGATAGGTGAAAACCAGGAGAACTGGCAGGAGAAGAGAACAATCTATACCAAATAGCCGATTTGGAAAGTGAGATAAATGGAAGAATTTTTCTCGTTTGGCTATTTTGACCTAGAATTTTCACTTCTCCAGTCATTCTCCAGAGGTTCACCTTTCTTATAAACTAAATGGAATGTTAGATGATAACTAAAACTATGAAGAAGATCTGTTGACATTCTCATCAACTAATAAAAACTAGATGATTAGGGAGAGACCATTTTTAATTTAGTTTTAGCCATAGTCTTTTGACTAAAATGCAATTTAACGTAAATCATATTTTAGTCGAGTAAATTAACAATACTCCCAATTCACTCTGTCCTCAAGATTAGCTGAAATCTTGTATTGCTGTGTGTAGAAAAATAGAAAAATTGCTGTTGTGCTGACAAAATGATCAATGGAAAGCATAGACAGTTTTATGAACCTGCATTATGGTGTTAATGTTTTTTGCAATGATAGAGAAGCATTAAATTATTACATTTTAATAATTTAAATAGATACATGTGTGATCCTGAACAACTGAACTGTGTGTACTTGTATTTCATTATGACACGTTATCCCTCAAGAAAAGGCAAAGTCAGGAACGTCCTATTGGTACTTGCAGAATGGTTAATGTTAGATAATAATAGGCATTGATAAGATGATATTATGTTTTATTATGTGTGTTTCAATAATTAATGATCATGTCTTACTGTATTTCCAGTAGAAAAATGGCTATGAACAATATAGCAAATGTATGTATATTGCCATTCGCCGTTATTTAAGTATTATGAACAACATTAATAAAGTTACCCATGCACTAATCAGTGTCCTAAGAATTTGGTTTCATAATCTAGACCAGCGGTTCCCAACCGCCGTCCTCAAGGACCCCCAACAGGTCAGGTTTTCCAGATATCTGAAGCAAAGCACAGGTAATATGATTTGCTGCTCAGTGATTGCAGGATTCAGTCTGTATTTCCCCAAGGGAATCCTTAAAACCTGGCCTGTTAGGGGTACTTGAGGACCGCGGTTGGGAACCACTAGACATGTGCATTCGTTTTAGTACTAAAACGATTTAGTCCGAATTTTGGGATAATTTAGTTTTCGTATGACTCAAGAGAAACGAAACTGCTCAGTACAAAAAACGAAAGAAACTAAAATAAAATGCACTACATTTTAGTGTCAGTCCTTTTTGTGATATCACATTGATAAGTGAAGGAGACCAGCAATGAAGAGCGCAACATCCGAAGTTCTGCACCCTCCACATGCCAATGCAGTAGGATTTTCTATACAGAGAGGGGCATTAATTAATGCAGGAGGATGTTCTATACATTATACAGAGGGGTATTCATGCAGGAGAATGTTATATACATTTTTACAGAAGAAGGTATAAATTGAGGAGGATGTTCTATACAGAGAGGGACATTAATTAATTCAGGAGGATGTTCTATGTAATATACTGAGAGGGGTATTAATTAATGCAGGAGGATGTTCTAAACATTATACAGAGGATCCTTTTTTTCTCAGCCCTTTAAATCCAGTGGCTGTGAGCGCGGAGATCGGCTGCTTGTTACCTTATCTCTCAGTACAATGTATCAGGCTCAGCTGTTACAGTAACTGACTAACAGCGCTCAGAGATTCAGTAAAACAAGGAAATAATATTGTTCTAACCGCTTATATATATATATAAAATATTATTTACTAGTTTTACTGAAACTCTGAGCGCTGTGATGAGCAGCAGTCAGTTACTGTAACAGCTTTGCCTGATACGGGGCAGTATTACAATGTTGGTGCTAACTTAACCAGAGCTGTTGTAAACTGAAAACCTCCATAGGCTATAATGGCTCTGGGAAGTTTACAACAGCTCTGGTTAAGTTAGCACCAACTATATAATATGGCCCACATTGTGCTGAGAGTGAGAGATACTGTAACAAGCAGCGATCTCAGCCCTCTGAGGAGCCACTACAATAGTAATTGTATCCACTGGTTTTCGGATGAATGAAATTAGTTTTAATACTAAAGAACTGAAAACGAATTTCTTTAGCAACTAAATAAATTGCATTTTAGGACTAATCCATTAGTTCAAAACGAAATTTTGTGCTGTGCACATGTCTAGGAACCACTGATCTAGACCAAGTCAACTTTAAGAACTGAAAATTAAACTTAACTCGCTACTTTACCTTCTTTTTGCAAGTCAGTTCTCACGTTATCATAACTCATGTATTAATTAATAGTCCCTTAAGCGAGTGAGTGCTCCAGATCTCTTAATATGCAAGAATTTAAATCTTTATGGACAATAAACACAGGAACAAAATTTAAATGTGAATGTAATCGCAATGTTGTTAGTTTAAACGATGGATAATCTTTTCAGGAATACAATGCATTAAAAGCTTTGATATGCAAGTTCATTCATCTCCACTAGGATTTTAATAACTAAATTACCATATGAATGATAATTATGCAATGATTAAGCTTAGTAATGCTAATTATGGCCAACATACAAGATATAACTTCAAAGGCATTTGCTTACCTGGGGAAGACAAATTAACATCAGTTTCAAATGTAAACCTTCCACAAGGACTAAAAATTTTAACGTTTATGTCAATTTATGAGGCGAATTTCCGTCAAATGGACATGTATTTCTAAGAGTTGTAAACTCTTTAACAAACAGTATATTCTGATAAAGGCGGCAGGTAAAGATTTTTTATGGTCCATAGCCCATATTTCAGTTTGTTATTAAATAAATAAATAAATAAATAAGGATACATCGTTCCTTTCTAAAGTGTAAGATCATCTGCCAAAGCTGGAGTAGGGTTGCTAAGTTGACCACGTTTTCCTGTACACACAATTTATTGATGCTGAAGGGTAGTGCATTAAAAAAATGCAAACCTGCAGTATGTAGAATCGATACAGTGCAGGTAAATAAAATAGGAATCTCAGGTGACCAATCCTGATTAGGAAACAGATTTTCCTCTTGAACAATGTAAGTTATACATGTTGCAGGGCGGATCCTGTGCTCTTCTTCAGCATAAAAACACTAATATGTGTCCAGGAAAACATGGCCGTTCTGGCAACTTTCACATGGTTGGATGGTTGCGCTGTGACCAAGTCAGCTGAAACTTTAATGGCTGTTAGTCTTATAAAAAACTCTGTTCTTTTTCCTAAAACAGGATTTAGAGGAGATGTTACATTTTTTTGGGTTGGTTTGTGCATCAAGTATGGTTGAATATTTTAGTATGGTTGAAAGTTTTAGTTACTGAGTTTATTATCTGTCATCTGTTACAAACATTGTCTTAAAATCAGAGTTATTAGTCACCTGTCCATTAGACACCTGTCCTGGACTTATGCATAACTGATTGAACGTTTACCCCTGATCTATCTTTCCCTGAACTAGGGATCAGGGCTGGAAACATGACTCCTTGTTACCATTATATGTTTAGACTAGAATTATTATATTGCTCTATTTTGGATTGAATCCTATTAATGCCTCAAAAACTGAAAAAGCTCTTAGCATAAAAATGGCAAAATTCAGATCTATGGCTTTTTTAAATCTTGATTATTTATAGGCATGAGAAAACTCTTACAGGGTTATCCAAAGAGATCCGAATTGCTTGAGAAAGGTAACCAAACGCTGAAAATCAGTGTTCGGTTACCTTTCCTGACCATTCGGCTATCCAGAGAGCAGGCAATTCGCCAAATCCTGGCGAATTGCCTGAACATACGGTGCCTGTTCGGTCCCTGTTCGAGGGCAGTGAAATCCCCATAAAAAAGCACTGCTTCGGCTATTCAGAGAACACAAACCAGCAGTGAAAGGTTCCCGAAATGCCCTGTCATTCGGTGGTTTAATTCGGCAAATTTATTCAGGAGAATCCCATAGGCTTCAATGTTAAAAATATTCCCGTTTTAATTCAATATGTAATAAACCATTCATTATAAAATTCTGCAGCAAAAAGTCTCTTTATTTATAGATTTTTTAGGATACTTTAAGCATTTTTCAGATTATTTTTTTTCAGTTAACTTATTTTTTTTGTAACAGCCCTCTTTATTATCATTCCCTGGACCTCCTGTGAAAATTTCAGACATTTTCGCTCAGTAGTTTCTTTGCAAACAGCGTTTCATTTTCCCAGATTCATACAAATGGTTTTGCTAATTTATTCACTGCCTCCTCTACGTCACAGCTGCTTCGACTCTGTGTGATTCGGCTCCTGTTCGGCTCCTGTTCGGCTCCTGTTCGGCTTCTTCGAAGGTTAATCCAGATGTTTTTGCTTGTTTTCAGCGTGCATTCGGTTAGTTTTCGTCAGGTTTTCGGCAGCTTTTCCCTGCAATTCGGGGACCCTGTGCTGTTTGCTGAATACACCGCAGGGTCACCGAAATGGGATCGGCAAAAGGAACCGAATTGAAGAGAACGAAAAGTCACCGAACGTGCGGTGACTTTTCGAATCTCTTTGGATAACCCTGATAATTGCTTGATGAAATGATCACAAGACTGCAAATAAATTGGTTATCATGAGAAAATGTAAATGTCATGTAGGTATTCCAATACAGTTACACCATCCCTGGGATGGAATCAGCATTTTGATTCATTTTTCCATCACAACGTGTAACAGCAACAAAGATCTAGCGTAGCTCAAGCTACTTCAACCCTAATTCTAACTCTAAATGTACTCCTAACCAACCATCGGCCCTAGTGTAAGTGGAAAGGTAATTTGGAAATGAGTGATCGTGTAATTACGCTAAAAATGGCAGCTTACAATGCTCTTCTAGGCATTTAACAAATTCTTCCAAAATAACAAAGGGTAAGGATCACCGCTAGTGGTATTCACCTTCACTTAGGAGTCCACAGTCCGTGATAGTAACTCAAGATCACACAATTCTATTGAAAGAACTATGGAATCTCCTTCAGTTCCACAGCCAGAAGAATAAATCTGGTTTATTCTAGTAATATATAAAAAGTATCATTAATATGGATGATTCTGTCAAATACAGTCTATCTACAGGAAGCTTTCACATCTACAGCTACGTATATTTATGCAAGCAACATTATCATATAATAGTATTCTTTTACAAATATTATTTTCATATTATGAGATTTATTAAGGATTTCTCAAAAGGAGAAATTTTGGGGGGCTACAGAAAAAAACGGAAGGGGAACAAAAGTCATTAAGTTAAATTTTACACAACAAATATCACATATCCTAAGTAAGCATGTACAACAGATTATATCATCAAATATAGATTTTTCACGTTGGAACTTTGGCAATGTAATAGTATTTTTTTATAATTTCAAGACAAACCAATGTAACCTTAAAAAAATAAGTTTATAATATTTGGTATTTTAAATATAAATACCTATAGAAATGAAAAACAGCCCTTCAAAGAATACTTGGATCATTTGTTTTACTGATATAATTAGGACTTAATATTTTTTTCTTTTAGTAATACTGCATACATTTCCCCATTGTCATTCCCTTATTATGTGTTGTTACACAAAATGATATTTTAAGCAATTATACAAAAATAACGGACACACATTTATACACACACACACACACACACATCCCTATATGCTTTTGTGTAAATCTATAATACAGAATAAATCCTAGCCTGCTTTGCAGACCAGATGTTACTTTGGTCTATAAATGCAAATGGTTGCCATTGGCAGAGCACAGTAAACTATCATGATCCGATCTTAGAGAAGATTAATAGAACAGTCACATTTTCAATTATGTTTTAACATATAGAATGCCTTAATACTGAAAAACCTAACCAGTAAAATAAATACAGCCAATATTTTTATGTTAAAAATAATATTTATGCTTCTCTTTACATACGTTACTTGTTTTCTTTGGATTTTCCAAAATGCCTATACATTTTTAATTATTTTGACAATTCTAAAAGTGTTTTTTTACTTAAGATCATGTTCTAAATCCCAAATATACGATTGTTACTATAACACATTTTGAAATTTGCTTAAAATAACGAAACTGTATTTTCTGTCCCTGTTACCCATAAATAACTTAAAAAGTGATTTGCTTTTAGGTACCTGCATTTTATAGTAAGACATTTGTATTTCTAATTGATACTGTATTTTTTTTTATCAGTATACAGGCGTGATATGTGTGTGTAATGTGTTGTATTACAAATTAATGATATGTGGTGCTTTAAATAAATAAATAAATAGTGTTGATTCATTTCTTTACATAAGCAAAATAAGGAAATGTCTTTTTTTTTCTGTAACCAACTTTTGGGAGAGTTATGTCCCGGCTGATTTTCAGTCAACACACATGCTATTCAAATATCTGTAAACAAAATCATAAAAATTACATTTGGGAAACTGTCATTTCTTTAATGCCAGTGGGGTTTATTAGGAATCAGTAGAAACATGGTTGTATAACATACTGCACTAAACATTACAACCAAGGGGGACCTCATAAAATATTCAGCAAAGCACATCATTATAATTACATAAAAATTAAGGTCGGGTGCTGTCTGACTGTTTTAATTAGTTTTGCATTTTTAGAAGAATGGTGAGCAGCCAAACATTTCTAGGTAAAACTCGCTCCAAAAAGGTATTATGACATGAATTGGCAGAGGAATAAAAGTATAGTTAGGGATAGTGTGTTGCTGTAATGAAAAAAAAATCACAGTCAATGACCTAGATAGAATCAAACTCTCCTGGAGAGAAGTTTGCTCTTCCTGAGAAGACAGGCCATTACGGAGATTAAAAAAAACTTCACGATTAAGTTCAAGGACCTCAGAAGTGGATAATATCTAAAAGTTGGCTTGAGAGCCACAGTTTAAAAATCGTGTAAAAATGCACTGGGTTGAAACGTAGGCAAAGTGGAAACAATCTCAAGTACATACACAAAGACGATAGGTGATTTCATTACTATTCCTAATATATATATATATATAATATATATATATATATATATAGTGTTTATTATTGCAGAAGCCACCTGCACATCATAGCAACTCAAAGAATTGAATCCCAGAGTTCCTGTGCCACATTCCCCATATGCAGCAAGGAATTCTGGGTAGGATATGCAAATGACCTCTGTCTCACTTTTATGCATCCTGGATTTGTTATTACACATAACCCTAAAATCAATGCTATGCCACACTGTGGCTTTCTAGCAGAGATAAGGTTATGCAACTGGTCAAAGCGACTCCTAGGACAGCGCTGTTTCGGGTTTGCTGAACCCTCATCGGCTAGGAGCTAGGCATGATGACCAGTCGAAGTGGATGCTTGGACCGTAGGGTAAATTAGTGTCTACAAGGGTCGTGATGGTGGACTAAAAGTGAGATAAAAAGCCTCCACACTATAATAAGTGTGTGTATTATTGCAGAAGCCACCTGCACATCATAACAACTCAAAGAATTGCATCCCAGAGTTCCTTTGAGTTGTTATGATGTGCAGGTGGCTTCTGCAATAATAAGCACACTTATTATAGTGTGGAGCCTTTTTATCTCACTTTTAGTCCTCCATCACAACCCTTGTAGACAATATATATATATATATATATATATAGCGCCAATATTTTCTGCAGAGCTTTATAATAACTATTGGGGAGTGAGTCAAAATTTCACAAAACCAAAAACAAACAGAGGAACCAGAAACAAGAAGTGTAGCAGACCCTTCTCGGATGAGCTTACATTCTAGAGAAGTTGGGGTGTAGGACAACAAATGTAGTTCTCTTGGTCATCAAGATCACTAGCACTAGTGTTTCAGAAATGGTGAGGACTTAAAAGTGATGCCTATCATCATGTGGTGGTAGGCGAGAAGAGGGATAGGTTAGCATCAGTAATGTGATACGCTAATTTGAAGATATGTCTCTTGAGGGATTTCTTGAAGGCCTGAAGATTAGTGGAGAGTCTGATAGGGTGAGGTAGGTCATTCCAGAACACTGGAGAGGGGGGCGTAGCTAGCCGTTCGAGGGAACAGACGAGCATCAGCAGAGCTCCGTCTGAAAACCGCTATTCGTGCTGGTTTTGGACCCTGAATCTCAATGGAATTGCCCCCACGGGTGTCCCTGCTCGGCTGGCCACCAGGAGAAATGCTCGGAAGCCTGTCTGGTCCCCCCTCCTGGGCATAGCAGAGTTTACGGCCTTGTTTCCCAGTGAGATTCTCGGCCGGCGGCCATTTTGAGGCCTGTTCTCCGGACCTGCCTTGGATCGTCCCTCAGGCCTCCCTCTCGGGTGACTGGCTGTCACGGGCTCAGAGGATGGAGGGCCCCCGGCTTCAGAGTCCAGCGTCGGTCCCCCCGAGGGTGCTGTTGGAGGTCAGTGTGCAGGGGAGGCGGTTATTATGCTGCCACCCCGTCAGAGACTTGGGTGATGCACTGGCGGATCTGGAGGATTGCCTACGGCTGCTACCAGAGGACGACGAGAGCCCACTGACGCGTGGCTCTTGGCAGAGATTGCTGGATGTGCTGAGGTATGGCCGGGAGACGAGATCTGAGGTCCTGGACGAGTCTCAGCCGGAGGCAGCTTTACTAGCTGACCACAGCGATGGATCTCCTGCTGCGGTAGATGATCGTGATGCAGGGGATGGCCTGGCTCTCGCTGTGGTGGAGATTGCGGGGGAGATCTACGGGTGTCCTGCAGATGATCCCCAGGTGCAGTACGTGGCAGAGGAGCTCCGTAGTGCTACTAATTGTTCCCGTGAAGTGCTGTCTAATGCACCTCGATATAGCTGCGGGGCTACGACCACAGCGCTCTGGGGCCTGGCTACTGGATGGGAATATCGAAGGAGGAAGAGACCAGGAAGCGCTGCCCATTACACACTATGGCTGGACATAGGCTGAGGCAACTGGATCTGCTTCATTGTTGGACTACGGCATGATCCCCCCCTTTTTTCCTCCAGACCCCGCACCCCCATTGAGATGTCCCCCCTACTTTTATTACTATGTCCTGCTGACAACCCCCCCATTTTATTTTTTTGCGTTTCAAGATGTCTATTGACCTTTTGAGGACACTCCTTTCCATTTGGACACTCTTGTGGACCTTGTTTTACAGAGAGGTGGTTCCCTGCTGACTTATGGATGGCCCCCTAAATTCTTTTTTTATTTTATGGCGGCATTTTTCGGGTGGGTTTGAGGCGCGCCATTGTGGCACTCACCATGGCTCTGTCTGCCATACTTGGCCCTCAGACTCCCGGGCCCCGTGACAATGTCCTTCCATGGCCTCCCTAGGGAGTGAGCCAGGAGCGTCACAGATGTGGCTTCTGCCGTCTGCCCCATCCCCCCTTTTTTTTCTGGGGAGGCTCCCATCGGCTTGTATTACACAAATAAATTAAGATTCAACAAAAAAGATTTTTCATAATGTTTTTGTGTAAGCTTGATTGACCATTGAGTTTGAATTTGCAGGTTTTGAGAGCAGTTGTGAAGGAAACCGTATGGCATCTTTGTTTTCCGCTTACATTTTCACCACCAAAGAAGATTTAATATGCCTCCTCTGGTTGTTGTGAATAATTTATTTTCATACCTGCTCTTCTAGTTCAATGGATGCAGGAATTGTTTTGCTAAAGCAATCATTTTAACAGTTTGACTTTTCACAGTTGGGGTTATGCACTAATTGTTGTTGTTGTTTATGTTTGCTCCTATATAGTGAAAGTATTTGCTCCTATATAGTGAAAATATTTGCTTCCAATAGTGAAAATCGTTGTTGTTGCAAGCATGATAAACCTCAGTGATCCAGATTGGGAAATTCAAAAAACGATGTATCTTATCTGAATTACTCTATATGGCTCACGAGATGCAGCGAGCAGGCCACAATCTGCAGGTCGCAATGGCATGTGTCGGCGAGGCGTATGTGTACGCCTCGCCGATGTTAAGCCACCCCGAAGGGCGACACCCACCCATCGTTAAGGGGTTAATACACATATCATCATCGCCACATGCATTTACACAGACACTCACATACAGTGGCAAGAAAAAGTATGTGAACCCTTTGGGATTACGTGGAGTTTTGCATGAATTGGTCATAAAATGTGCTCTGATCTTCATCTAAGTCACAACAATTTGAAAAACACAGTCTGCTTAAAATAATACAACACAAACATTATATGTTTTCATGTTTTTATTGAACAGAACATGTAAACATTCACAGTGCAGGGTGGAAAATGTATGTGAACCTTTGGACTTAATAACTGGTTGACCCTCCTTTGGCAGCAATAACCTCAACCAAACGTTTCCTGTAGTTGCAGATCAGATCTGCACAATGATCTGGAGTAATTTTTGACCACTCCTCTTCACAAAACTGTTTCAGTGTAGCAATATTCTTGGGATGTCTGGTGTGAATCGCTCTCTTAAGGTCATGCCACAGCATTTCAATCGGGATGAGGTCAGGACTCTGACTGGGCCACTCCAGAAGGCGTATTTTGTTTTGTTGAAGCCATTCTTTTGTTGAATTACTTGTATGATTTGGCTCATTGTCCTGTTGCATCACCCATCCTCTGCGGAGCTTCATTTGGCGGACAGATGGTCTTACGTTTTCCTGCAAAATGTCTTGATAAACTCTGGAATTCATTTTTCCATCAATGACAACAATCCGTCCAGGTCCTGAGGCAGCAAAGCAGCCCCAAACCGTGATGCTCCCTCCGCCATGTTTTACAGTGGGGATGAGGTTTTGATGTTGGTGTGCTGTGCCTTTTTTTCACCACACATACAGGGTTATTTAAAGAGCTCCGAATTGCTTGAGAAAGGTAACCGAACGCTGAAAATCAGCGTTTGGTTACCTTTCCTGGCCATTCGGCTATCCAGAGAGCAGGCAGTTCGCCAAATCCTGGCGAATTGCCTGAACATACGGTGCCTGTTCGGTGCCTGTTCGAGGGCAGTGAAATCCCCATGAAAATGCACTGCTTTGGCTATTCAGAGAACACAAACCAGCAGTGACAGGTTCCCCTAATGCCCTGCCATTCGGTGGTTTAATTCGGAAAGTTAATTCAGGAGAATTCCATAGGCTTCAATGTTAAAAATATTCCCGTTTTAATTCAATATCTAATAAACCGTTCATTATAAAATTCTGCAGAAAAGAGTTTCTTTATTTATAGATTTTTTATGATATTTTAAGCATTTTTCTTAATTTTTTTTTTTTTTAAAAGTCCGATTTCTTTTTTTTTTTTTTAAGTTTACTTATTTTTTCTGTAACAGCCCTTTTTATTATCATTCCCTGGACCTCATATGTAAATTTCAGACATTTTCGCTCAGTAGTTTCTTTGCAAACAGCGTTTCATTTTCACAGATTCACACAAACTATTTTGCTAATTTATTCACCTCCCTCGTCTGTGGTCTCAGCTGCTTCGGCTGCTTCGGCTGCTTCGGCTGTGTTCAGCTCCTGCTCGGGCTTGGTTTTCGGCAGGTTAATACAGATGTTTTTGTGGCTTTTCGGCGTGCATTCGGTGGGTTTTGCGGTTAGTTTTCGTCGGGTTTGCGGCAGCCTTTCCCTGCAATTCGGGGACCCTGTGGTGCTTGCTGAATACACTGCAGGGTCACCGAAATGGGATCGGCAAAAGGAACCGAATTGAAGAGAACAAAAAGACACCGAACGTGTGGTGACTTTTCGAATCTCTTTGAATAACCCTGATAGTGTTGTGTGTTTTTTCCAAACAACTCAATTTTGGTTTCATCTGTCCACAGAATATTTTGCCAGTAGTGCTGTGGAACATCCAGGTGCTCTTTTGCAAACTTCAAATGTGCTGCAATATTCTTTTTGGACAGCAATGGCTTCCTCCGTGGTGTCCTCCCATGTACTCCATTCTTGTTTAATGTTTTCCTTATTGTAGATGTGTCAACAAAAATTTTAGCATGTGCCAGATATTTCTGTAAGTCTTTAGCTGACACTCTAGGATTCTTCTTTACCTCATTAAGTATTCTGCGCTGTGCTCTTGCAGTCATCTTTACAGGACAACCACGCCTAGGGAGAGTAGCAACAGCGCTGAACTTTCTCCATTTGTAGACAGTCTGTCTTACCGTGGACACATGAACATCAAGGCTTTTGGAGATACTTTTGTAACCCTTTCCAGCTTCATGCAAGTCAACAATTCTTGATCGTAGGTCTTCTGAGAGCTATTTTCTGCGAGGCATGGTTCACATCGGGCAGTGCTTCTTGAAACCAGTAAACACAAAACTGGTGTGTGTTTTTAAAGGGCAGGACAGCTTTCAGCAACACATCCAATAAATCACACTGATTGGACTCAAGGTTGGCTCACTCCTGGCTCCAATTAGCTCTTAGAGAAGTCATTAGGCTAGGGGTTCACATACTTTTTCCACCCTGCACTGTGAATGTTTACATGTTCTGTTCAATAAAAACATGAAAACATATAATGTTTGTATTGTATTATTTTAAGCAGACTGTGTTTTTCAAATTGTTGTGACTTAGATGAAGATCAGAGCACATTTTATGACCAATTCATGCAAAACTCCACGTAATCCCAAAGGGTTCACATACTTTTTCTTGCCACTGTACATTCACAGACACATACACAGTCCAGAATAGACTGCAATAGAGATATTATTTAAATTGGCAATGTGTCATTTATATCCTTAGGAAGCAGCTCTGCAACTAGAATATGCAGCAGATGTTTCAGCAGTTTTATGCCCTGTATGCTGCTGGACTTTTAATACACAGCACAGATTATTTGGGGCAGACAGAGAAGGTGAGTGTGTGTGAATGAGGGAATGAATTTGCACTACATTTAGTAGAGGCAGAACCAGGCGTTGCATAAGTAAACCACAAATGTTTTTTGTGACTGTGTGGCCTTGACAGGTCAAGCAGTCTTATTTTTTTGGAAATATTGTATTGCTGTGATTTTTAAATAAATCTACAGTTGGACTATTCTACATACGTAGGTGTTAGGGCACATGTATTAAAAAATCCTTTAACCCATTAACCACTTCACTACCAGGCACTTAATGTTGAAAAAGACCATCATAACATTTTATGCCAAACATGGATGTGACGTTATCAGTTAATTATATGGTAAAATGGAGAATTTGCACAGAGACTATCAATTTAAAATAGTTCCAAAATTTATAAAAAAATTATATTTGCTCAATTCTAATGTTTAATTCATTCATTTATCCTTTACAGAAATATTGCTGGAGTGAAAGATTCTGAACCCTAGATGGCATCCATTATCTTGCACAGGGTCTTCATTAGTAGCATACCAGCAGAAATAGCCTTTATGTCAAATACAGTAAATGTAATAAAAGATTTAAAAAAAAAGTCAAATATTCCTGTTTATGGGGATTAGCAGTGATCATAATGAGATTATTAGCAATGCAGCTTCCAAAAAAATACCAATAGGATATAAAAGTAATATCTGTATGTGGCATAATGCCTGTGTATGGAAATTACAGTGACACCTTGTATCTGTATTGGACAGGAATTTTTAGTTATTATAACCCCTGAATCTTATTCCTGTACAGCAGTGAGTGACCCCAGAGCTCTCCCTCTATTATGTACTATCCCTTGTTATTATAATACAGCAGGAGAATGTATGAACTTTTTGTGACAATGTGGTTTGGGGCTGCTCTTTGCAGTTTGTGTTACAGTAATACAGTGAGACAGGATAAAGATATGGGACAAAGATATGCAAATGGAGTTTGATATGTTAATGATTGCTTTTCGATGTATTACAATGCAAAATCTAGTTAACTTTGGTAATGGAAGTGTTAAGGCCCTATTCTATCAGAGCTGTTTAACCTGAATGACCATGGCTACCACTACTATCTTACTTCTCCATCCTTTGTCCAATCCAAGGGACCGGCCTAAGGAGATTGTTGACAGTTCTGGATTGAACATTTTTTAAAAGAAAATAATCACTATATGGGTCACTATCAGGGTTATTCAGAGAGCGTGAAAAGCAGGATAATGACTGGAGAATGAAAAATTCTAGGTCAAAATAGCCAAACCAGAACAATTCTCCCTTTCATCTCACTTTCCAAATCGGCTATTTTGACCTAGAATTTTTCATTCTCCAGTCATTCTCCAGTCATTATCCTGCTTTTCACGCTCTCTGAATAACCCTGTATATGTCCTCAATGCCAGTATATGATCCAAAAGCATGTACCTTATGAGAGCCATGGCTAAACCAAAACACACATAGTTAAGCTGTCCAAGGCACAAGACACAAGGAGCAATGGTATAGCATCTAAACACGCACACTGGTCTGTCGTTCGATTCACCATTACCCATTAGAAAATTAAAAATCCTTGTGCAAGACTGTCACCAAGCAGGGCCTACACGCAGTGCAGTCATCTCCAAAGATGCCACCTAGCTGCACCACAGGAAGTGCCCACACACTAAGCTGCCAGCCACCGATGGTAGAGCCTGTGCCAGGATCCTCTCACAGTGCGATAGGCCAACAGTGCCCCCGACAAAGCCCATAATCCCTTCTTATTTCCAAAGTACAGTTTTGCTCACTGCCCATTAGTCTGTACTTTAGCAGAAGTTACATTCCTCAGCTTTATCGTAGGAGAAACACAGCTCTGACTGTGTTCTGGCCTCCCCTGCTGCAAATGGAGACTAAGAACACTGTACTTTTATTTATTTTTTTGAGAAAAGATTTTACCAGGAAGGATACATTGAGATTTCTCTCGTTTTCAAGTATGTCCTGGGTGGCGAGTATGTACCGTTAGATGTCTTGCCCAAGGACACTTACTGGAGAGGTTCTTTTGCCAGGATCGAACCTGTGTCTCCACAGTCTCTCTCCACGGTTATAGAGCAGTGATGTTACCTCTACTCCACCCAGCCGGCACAGCTATGTGCAAATGTTCCCCTACCCTGTCTGGCTACACAGCCTGTTAAAGGGACACTCTTGGCAGACTTCGGCAACGATGCCACACCAATGGCTCTTGGCATTGAGAGCAATTTGATTGATTGAAACATCCAGCCCTGATGTCTTCATATAGCATATTGCTTCTGGTAGCATGACACAACAAGCAGGGTTCATAGGGAGATCTGCCCTGGATTAAGATACAGTTTTAAAGGAAATTAAAATGGGAAAGGGGAGTGTGTAGGGAGTCAGGCGGGGTTAATGTTCATCTCCTCCATTCCTTCCCCCTCCTATGTTAACCCTACAGTATCTCGTTAAGTCTCATAACACACATAGTACAGCAGGACATGCTGTTACTCATCCTTTTATCTTATCAGGCCAAGGAGTTCAGGAGTGAGTGGACATCCCACCCAGTTTACTGATTAAATCCTCACCAACTTCCAATAGGTGAGTGTATTTACAAGCAACACATTCCTGTATTTATTAAAGACTTTGCAACAAAATCGATTTTAAAGAATAAAAATATTTTGACCAAATTTTAAAACCAAAACAACGCAATAGTCCAGCAGACTTTGGATGAACTGAAGTGAAGCATTCTTAATTTTTGAATGAATCTGTACATTATGAACCTATTTGGTTACCCATGATCTAAAAACAGCCATCATAAAAAATTACATATGACATAAAACAGAAAAGATGGGTGCACTACATTAGATGGATATACACCCCTGCTAAAAAGAGTGCTCACAAAATATATAAATTTCATATGCTCCTCTCATAGATACTTAGCTTCATCCAATTCTCCATCGATACTTGGTGCCTTTGGTGTAACCAAAACGGTCTCAGGACAGACTTGAGATTTCCTCTTCTTTTTTCTTTTCAGTACACTAAGTGCCAGGATAGGAAGACCACCACAGAGGTGAAGTAAAAGTTTTTACTAATTTATTTGAACAATAAAACAAAATGAAATCAAAGGGTAGCATTATCCATTACGTTTCATCACTTAAGACTTTCTCAAGGATAACTCTCCATGTTACCATCATATTTTTAAAGTCTCTTAACTAATTGACCATTAATTGTTCTCTCCCACTGGCGTTTTCCATCCCTCCATGTGTTCTGGTGTGTGCAATACTTCCGTGACGCGTCCTGGTCATCCTACGTCAGTTACTCTTCCGGTCACATGTTCTCACCATCTTCTGGTCTGACAACACTTCCTATTTTGACAGCTCCAAGTAGTCCCGCCTCCCTCTCGCTAGCGGCGACCATCTTTGTGATCTCTTACATTTTACTTTCGTTTTCGATTTTGGGCCTCTTAATCTTTCAAAATAGTCATCTTTAAAATCCTTTTTTTACATTTATCCTTATATGTTGGGGTCATTCTGTCTGTATCGCATATGTGTGATGTCATATGTGATTTGTGGATGAAGAGAGAAGCCGTCTATGGGAGCACTACAAAAGATATGTATCTGATACCTATATGTGTCAGGGCCGTTGGCCCCTCGGCGCCGGGTGCGTCCGCCTCCTTGTCCTCCCGGCGTTTCCACCCGGGTTGCTTCGAGGCAGCTGGCCCGATTGCCAGGTTGGGCCTTGCATCATGGGGGCGTCGGCTTACCTCTTCGGTGTGTCTTTGGGCCCTGGGGAGGTCAGGCTCCTGTGCCGCTGGCTGGAAGCCTCCGGCACAGCCCCAGGCTTCGGGACCTGCTTGGGCCTTTGTTGTGATGCACGCGCGCGCCTGGTCTTCGCCAAAATGGCATCCAGGATGCGGCGCTCTCCAATGATGTCATAGGGCTTCAATTGGCTGAGAGAGAGTCACAGAGTATAAAATTCCAGACAGCCCATTCACACATTGCTTCTGTATTGGAACAGTCAGTTTAATTCTAACTCCTGTTCCCTTCTTTATTCATTGGATGACTGGATTGTTGCCCTATCCTAAACTTTGGTTCCTGCAGTCCTGTATGCTGTGCACTCATAGACGTCCCTTGAGTTATAACACCACTACAGGGGAATCCCTGACGATATGTGGCTACTGAATCTTTGGGTGTTGATACGTTATTCCTACCGGAGTAGCCTAGCTAATATATATATTTTATCATAAAAAATTAACAAGGGGAGAAGAAAGACACATTAGCTGAGGACCCGTGAAAGAATAAAATTATACATGGGTACCTTTTGCAAACCTATTATAGAGGTAAACACTATTTGTGTTCGTCCAGAGTGTTTACTGTATAATATTTCTTTCTCAGTTTTCTAAACGTAGGAAAATATATGTTTTTCTAAATTAAAATGTGGATACGCGATTTCCATTTCTGTCTGCATTTATGCATGACCTGCACTAAAATGTATTCAACGTAATGCAAATACTAAGAGAAAAAATAGATGCATGCTCAGTGATGTAAAGTAATCTGACTGATATACATGAGTTCATGTGAATCTTCCCTAGACCGATCTTGATTCCTGCTTCCATGCTAGTGAGCACAGTACATCCCAGTAAGGCAGAAGCTCCTTATTAGTATGACTTGATATGTTTTATCAATATTTAAATATTTTATTTTGCACTGCTTGGTAGCAGCTTTTCAAATTCAGGCCACTAGAGGAATAAGCATATGTCATGTTCATGAGTATTAATGGATTGTTCATTCAGCAGCGAGCTGCTGTTTTGAAGTTGACAGGAGAGATGAACTTTTCAAATAATGGCATTATCTTTAGTTCCAGAGTAATAGTTATTTAAACTGCAATAAGTACTTTATCTCACCTACATTATCCCATTGTTCTGTTGCATTTTATATCCTCATCTTTGACACATACATTTAAGATACTTCCATAAGGATTTTTCCCTACACCTGAATTGCGGTTGGAAAAAAGCTAAAAAAACAAAAAAATCATTTTGTTAGACTAATTCTGACCCTTGAAGAATATTTCTTCAACTCTCTAAAATATATAACTTATGAAGAAATGTGACTGAAATGCATTAAAACGCCTGATCCAGTCCTAAAACAAGCATTGTGTATAGCTGATACTGCTTCTCGTGTGATGTTTTTTTTTCTAACAGATTATGATATTGAAGGGGATTTATTGTAATTAATTACTGAATTGTACCATAACATTTCTCGCCTATTAAAATCATTTCAATTTCCGATACAGTGCCTGTCAGAAAATAACATTTAGGATAGAACTGGAGCAAAGGCTTTTAATTTACCAGTTTAATGAATGAGAACAGCTTTAATGAATGGATGTCAGAGATTGTTTATTCATTGCTTACATAGTCATTAAGCTCAAGTTAATTCAGTTTCCACATTTAATATAAAAAAAAGATCAACAGTGAACCTGAAATAACATCAGTTTATTCTGACTTGCAATTCGGTATTTAATGTACTCGATGTGTGTCTTTGTATAAACCTGCCTACCTACAAAAGCCTTGTGATGGTGGATACCATTCTTTCACTTAAACGCCAGGAAAGAAAAGCTGTTGATAGTGAGTCTATTGTACTATTGTCTATTGTAACATGACAACCTACTATTATTATTTAGGCCATAACAGGTGAATAGAAAAAAATACCAAGCTCACCTGGGCTGCAGACATTTCTAAATATTGACAATACCACCTCACAGTGTCTGTCTTTACCCATTTATCATAAAATATATTGGTAAAATAATTTAGCTTTGTAGTAACTAGCTACACTACACTTTAACCATTTCACTACCAAGATCGAGATTTCTCGGGGCTTCAAAGGTACCATCTGGTGCCCCGATATCGAGAAATCTTGATCTGCTGATCTGCAGCCCAAAAGCAAATGAAATTACTTTGTTGCACATAAAATTGTGTTTGCTCTTGGGCTGCAGAAGATGCCCCTTAAGTTTTAGCCCTGTAGGCATAATGCCCAATGAGCAAAAACTGTAAAATCAGCTGCTGAATGCTCTGAACAATCAGGCATTCAGCAGCCGATGCAGGGAGAAAAATTATTAGACCTGCTGTTCAAACCTCTGTAACTCAGTTTGGCAGTAGATGGTGCCATCTACTGGCCAAAATAGGTTATTTACAGTAATAGCTATGTATTACTATAAAATTAATTAAAAAATGATTTTAAAAACCCCCACGGTTTCTGACAATGTTTTTTTGGAAAATCACTTGTTAGTGAAGGGGTTAAGAGTACAAACTGGGCATTGAAACAGGTTGGAGAGATAGCTCAATAATTTGTGTTCCAACTGCAATACATCCATCCCAATTCACTGATTTTCAGTCAATGCATCCGCACTGAGAAGTTGGCCGATAGTTACATACACACACCCAAGGACATATTCGAATGCCACCAAAACCAAATTTAAACCCTGCTGTGTGAGTAATGTGATGATGTTCTGATGAATATTTTAGAGTTTGTGAAAAAAAAATACCTGTTATGCACCTTAATGACTTTGACATCCTTTTCTTAAAATGTACTGTTTACAAAAATGTGTTACTAGAGAAGTCATACAAATAAAAAAAAGTAAATGACTGACAGTCACAAGGAGATCCGTATGTATGGCTATGCATTAGTAGTTAATGTTAAATTATATTGGGAATCCAATCAATCCAGAACAGGAACAAATCTATCAGAATTCAAACAGTTTATGTTTTTAAAGGTGAATAAAGTGATATTTTATTAAAAAAATCTCTTCCACATATATATCCAGTATTTAAGCAACAGCCTCTGCGACCCTTGATACAATGAATATCATATTTTTAAGTGGAAAAAGTTAGATATAAATTGAAGCGTTTTTGTAGATGAAATCTGGAATCCTTTTTCTGCACTGTTGGTCAGCATTATAATTAATTCTCCCTTGGATTAGAGACTCAGTAGTGGATTAGTCTATCTTTGATGACAGCATACTGCATCCATCCAAAGTGATATGCTTAAATTAAAAGAGTGCATTATCTTCAGTCATCTGTGTATGATCTGTTTAAATCAGCAAGCACTAACCTGGGTACCCCAGATGTTTGTGAGTTGCATTTCACATGATATTGAAAACAGCCTAAAGGCAGCCTAGGCATCATGGGAAATGCAGTTCACAGGCAGGAGTGCAAGGGCTAGTAATCTCTGAAATATTTAAATGTGTGTGTATATATATATATACACACATTCTGAATTCAATACTTCACTCTAACTAATATAGCGTTAAAGGTTAAATTAAGTGTGTGTATATATATATATACAGTATATAGTTATGCTTATTATTGCAGAAGCTACTTGCACATCACAGCAATTTATATATATATATATATATAAAACTTACTAATAAACAATGAGGATGTAGTTACATAATATCATACTTTTCAAAAGCATGCCACAGTTAAAATACATTAGTTTAGAGAAGTCAATAGGCTCACACCGTGATCTCCCCAATGTCATTTCCTCCTCTTCCCATTCAGCCCTCCTGCAACCCACCACTTCACCTACCCTATTCACCCTCACCTAATGGGTCACCCCCTCTTCTTAGATTGTGAGCTCTCAAGCAGAGTCCTCCCTCCTTCTGTTCCGCGTGTGTAACGTGTATGTATATTTGTTATTCTGTCTCTCCCATTGTACAGCGCTAAGGAATTTGTTGGCGCTTTATGAATACTTGTAACTGTAATGTACTCCATCATAGGAGGTCCTATTTTATTACAATCTAATGACTACTGGTCTTTTTCTTGGGACATTCCTTCTCGTGTGTGTGTGTGTGGTGTGTGTGGGTGTATCATTTTTGTCAATTTGTATTAAGGAATTGCATTTATATTGCTAATTATGTCTGGTTCAAGAAAAATGTTATCTTCACAAACTTGTGAACTTTCTACAGATGCCTGCTTCTGATTTTTGCACAATGGAAACAGATTGCGAGAGCCAGAAGTTGGTGGAGTTCTGATTACCTTCCCACATCTTTTACATTTAAACAAATGTCATCCAATAGTCAGGGCCATGTTCATCAAAGCACCATTAAAAAAGGCAGCGGTCCACCTTAAAAGTCATTTTCCTAATGAAACCGTGATTGGATATTTATTTGCCTTCCTTCGAAACATTAGACTTCAGATTATCTTTATTAAATATGTTTTCTCCTCCAATCTGCTTTACTGAAATCACTAAGCTTATTCCTAGAGAACTAAGGATTTATTTACAGGAAACTAATGTACAGTCTCACGGAAATGGAACACTATCATGGCAGAAAGCTGGCATATTAACTTCGATCTCACAATGTCCCCAACTTGCACCAACTGACATCTACCGGCAACTATTCATACAAAACTCCAAAATAACCTTCATCTCACACACAAATGTATCTCCATCTAGCCTTTTGTGCAATCAGTCACGAGGATGGGCTATTAGTACAGAATTTCAGAGATCAAGAGAGAAAAAAGGACTAGCTTTCCTAAAAAAAAAAAAAAAAAATGTAGCAGCATGGACATCTGATTAATTTAATAAATGGAAGCAAGCTTTCTGGTTTATGACCAAGAGGAAGCGGTAAATAAATTAACCCAAATAATTACATTCCGCTGGAAGCCTGAGCACAGTTTACAGTACAGCAATAAATATACTTTATAGATACCTGCTTCACAGCACTGAGATATTGTGTTTAATAACATTGTAAAATAAGCTGCATTGCAAAGATATTTATCAGAGAGAAAAAAAATGCTACAGTTTACAAGGCTGCACTTTGTCATGGTGTGAAATGAATATCAAAGTTTAATAGGAAAACTGTATGATACTGCACCGGCAGCATCAAACACATTGGTTGGAACAATAATTAGGAGCAAAGTAAGGCTCACACACATTTACTTCAAGGTTAATGTAGCTGTGGATTCCAGGTTCAGAAAAAAAAACTTCTTTGAGCAAGCTACCTTTCAAGAACAGAGTCTTAGTGAGAGCAAATGTAGCATCTCATCACAACCAGCAGCATCAGGAACATGATACAACTTATATAAATATTTACAGAAACACAACATAATTGTTACACTCCTGCCCCACCCATTAAAAATGAAATAAATAATATTTATGGCAAGCAGACTATATTTTCATCTTAATTTAATGATGACATCAGGATCTCAACAATAGAGATGTCCGACAAAAACAGCCATAGGGGACCTTGATAGCTGTCCATGGTGCTGAAATGCATGAAAAGATGCTGATCTCTATCAGCTCTTCAAGCAGCAAGCAGCATGTAGCTCCAACTTGCTTTGCATGGTCACCTTGGAGAGAGATGACCATCCGGGGGGTCTTTTATACAGACCATAATCACTTTACAGAGACATCAAGTTATTGTGAAGGATGCAAGGAAGCAAGATGCAACCTCCCCCTCCCTCCCATACCTTGCTGCCCCTTGCAAGCAATCACACAAGACATTTGGTCCAAACAGCACAGATGATGCCCAGCACTTTTAATGGACATTTCCTAAAAGAAGAGACTTGAGACTTACGTGTTCCGTCAAATCTAGTAGCTATGGTGTCCAGGAAGGTGTTCTGAGGTGCCAGTAATCCTTTCATAACAGGCATTTTTCCAGCCTGGTGTGTAATTCTCCATCAAAGTTTATAGACAAGGATGTTTTGGAAGAAAGTGCAGAGGGGGAGGGATGACATGAAGAGGAGGAAGAGGAGGAGGTGGTGGTGGTTGTGGTGAGTGAGGTGGCACTGGTGAGGAGGTTGGGGAGAGGAGGAGGAGGGGGTGCACTCCTATAGACTCTTTAATTATCCCTGGTAGTGCTTTGTCCACCAGAATTCTGCTTTATCCTGAATCCTGCTGCAGCACAGCTGTGTGACCTTCCCCAGCCAGCTCTCCAAACCGAAGACTGGATTAATGTAATCTCTGCAAAATACCTCTTCTATCTGCTTTACCATCAAACCAAAGTTGCCAGGCAGTAGATCCCACAGTGCAGCAGGGACCTGGAAAACATAGGCAGCTTTGACCCCCTTTCCCTCTTCTTTTTTTTTTTCCTTTTCTTCTTTCTCTTTTTTTTTCCCCCTCTGAGCAAGAGAGGTAGGGAAATAATCAGTGTCAGGAAACAGTGTAGCTCCCTTTCAAGCCTTTAGCAAAAACCCTTTCTGCTGGTTTGTTCACTCATGTACTGAAGGTTTGAATGGTGCCATAATATCCCAGGCATCTAAAATTAGATGCATGAAAAAAAAAAAAAAGAAAGGGAAGAAGAAAAAAAAAAAAAGGATGAAATAAAAAAGAGAGATTGACTTTACCCTTGCAACACAAAAAGCAGAATCTGACAATGGAAGGAATTCTGGTCAGGAAAGCATCTGGGACTTGTGATAGCAAAATGTACAGGCAGCTTCTATTTAATTTAGCTATTTGTCGTTAGGAAGAGGCTCTTGACAAGCTATTCTGCCAGGACCAGCCAGCTGTTAACCCCTTCGTTGCTGAACATTTTTATCTACCTTTGCAATTATCCTACGGGCAGGGCTGTCTGTTCCTTATGTGGCTTTATTATCAGGGTTATTCAGAGAAAGGTGAAACTCAGGAGAATTGGCAGGGGAAGAGAACAATCTAGACCAAATAGCCGATTTGGAAAGTGAGATACGTGGGAGAATTTTTCTGGTTTGTCTATTTTGACCTAGAATTTTCACTTCTTCAGTCATTCTCCTGAGTTTCACTTTCTTTGAAAAGACCTGTAAATCTCAGGTCTGTACTCCCTCATTGTAAAGTGCTGCTGATTCTGTTGGTGCTATATAAGTGACTGTAACAACAGCGGGTTCAAGATTCTTTAATGCTTTCTTTGCTAAACCATACAGGCCAATTCAAAGAAAGGTGAAACTCAGGAGAATGACTGAAGAAGTGAAAATTCTAGGTCAAAATAGCCAAACCAGAAAAAATCTCCCATTTATCTCACTTTCCAAGTCAGCTATTTGGTCTAGAGTGTTCTCTTCTCCTGCCAATTCTCCTCGTTTTCACCTTTCTTTGAATATACCTGATAGTTTTCCGTGATTTTGTTTATATGTTTTCAAACACAAATTAACCTATTTCATGCCTCAAGCATCGTTACAAATACTTCACACCAAAAACAAAATTGGAAAATGTAATTAAAATGAAAGACAAATGGTGTGCATGTTTACTGTTACTGAATACACTATACAAAGACTGGTTTGTTTATTATTATTTATTAGCTTACAAGTCTGTGAACCGCTAAGTATTATGATATGGGAATTCTTAAACTGCAGAAAGCGTTAGTGTATCGCTGTGTTGTTGTGACTTTGTTGCTTCAGTAAAAAAAAATTTGAAATGGCAAAATAATAATATTTGTAGAACTCTAATTACAAACAAATGTTTCCCTACACAAAAATTTTACAATAGAGGATACCCATCCCTTGGGTTTATTCACTAACAGCGAGTTGAGCTGTTCTATCCAAGATGCCCTTGCTCCATACTGGGTCTCTCAATCATAAAGGCAAATTTCACTGAGTATTTCTGTTTTACATCTACAAATTTTGAGTTGCACTAAGACAAAGTAAAATGACCATTTTTGCGAACAAAGTCTTTTGTTTGGGTAGACATATTCATCCCAGATATTTATATGTAAATAAATAAAAAAAAGAATGCATTAATTAATTGTAGGTAGTAGTAAGGTGTGCAGGTACAGGTATATACAGGTACTTTTGCTTGGAAGGTCTCAGTGCGATGTACATGAGGGATGGTGCCCAACAGCATATAGTTGGTACAGGAGAGAAATGATCAAATGAATAAAGTGGGTCAGAAACCCTATTCTTTCCACTATTCTTCATGTCCTTCATTCCTCTCCACATTATAGCCCCATTCCTCTCTATGTCAATGCCCTCTTCCTCTCCTTGTCATTATAAATATATCCTCAGCTAGGTGTTTTTTAATCTCATAGTATATTTATGCGGACTGCACCCTTATATAAAATGCATGTTACAGGGATATGCATGTCTAGAAAAAATAATGAAATTGGCATCTAAACATTTTTATACCTATAGAAAAACTAGAATAAATCAATAGAAGTTTTAAAAATGTGAAAAATGTTTATTTTCCTGCTTTAAACTCTGTCATTTTATGTTGTCTGGCCACGCCCCTCAGCTAAGCGCGTTTTTTTCAGCTCCCGCTTCCTGTATATTCCCTGCCTCCCTGTACCCACTACCCCACCCATCAAAGCTTCACATGAACTAGCACAAGCTGTGCACGTGAAAACCTGTGCACGCTCAGGACCTCAGACTGAGGAACTGAATATTAGCATCTCTGCAACTGTGAAAGCGAAACTCACGCTCGCTCACAGACTGACACTCACACACAGACTCGCTCACACACAC
Organism: Leptobrachium leishanense; assembly: GCA_009667805.1. Taxonomy (NCBI): domain Eukaryota; kingdom Metazoa; phylum Chordata; class Amphibia; order Anura; family Megophryidae; genus Leptobrachium; species Leptobrachium leishanense. The sequence goes on along the minus strand of CM019067.1, from coordinate 285,906,313 downwards.
CCAGACTCACTCACTCACCAGTTGACACTCACACTGTAAAGTTGGGGGCTTCCAGCCTTTCCGGCGTGCTTGAGGGCAGCATGTCTGATGCTGCTCACTCAACAACACCCGGTTTAAATTGAAACAGGCAGGGAGGTGGCTGCATGAGGTGCGGCTTGAGAGGGGGGCGCGGTCTGGTGAAGGTCTTTTAAAAACCAACAGTTCCTTCTAAGCAGTGCCAGATCGTGGTTATCCATACCTGAGCTCCTTGTAACTGAATTCTCTCGTGATTTAACCTGTTATTGACCTCTGCTTGTTTTCTGACTATTCTGCCTTCCGTTGCCCTAGACTATTTTCTTGTACTACGCTTCTGCACTGATATCGACCCGGCTATTCCATTTGACTATTCTATACTCTGTATTTCTGATTCTGGCTCATCTGACTACCCCCGTGTTGCTGACCTGGTTTTGTATTACGACATTGTCTTTGATTAACCCTTTCTGTCTAGCTAGTATACCTGGCCAATTCTATGGACCAGACAGTTAGGGATTCTTCTACGGCTACCCTGTTGGTAGCTTTTGGGCTCTGTGGAGTGTTGGGCTTTAAGTACTGCGTGGTGGGATCCGGAAACCGTGACACTCACACACTCATGCTCGCTTACACACAGATTCCCTCAGACGCTGACACGTTCACTTCTTTCATGGTTTACATACTCACTGTCTCACTCAAACTCCCTCACACAGTCACTCACTCTCACACCCTTTCTCTCACTTTACTTATTCTTGTGCTTTCTCTGCTTTATCTTGTTGTCTTTCTCTCTGTGCTTTTTTGCTGTACCTCTCTCTGCTGTCTCTTTTTCCCCCGAGTGTATGGATTTCTTTCCTTCCTTGTCTCTGCAGTAGCTGGGGGTGAAAGTTCAGCCCCGCCCTCCCCTCAGGTCATGGTGCAGGAGGGAGGAGGAGCAAACAAGACGCTCATGCTCACTGCATTCTTTATACTTTGGTTAGATCAAAATGCCTCCCGAGGAGGGCTGGAAAACTCCAAGAAAGAAAAGGTGGTAGATATGAATAAATATCATATTTACTTGCTTTTTATGCTTGTTGAATAACACTAGTGACTCATTCAAAAGGGGACATTTCCTGAACACTTCGGTGAAGTTCGGCGTTCTGTGAAACGACAGATCATTACTTCTATAGGCAACAATTTCGCTGTAGCTAAAGATCACTGATCCGCAGCCAATTGCATTGTATTTCACTGTCAGTTCACAAGGATTTGGCAGCTTAGTGAATAGACGAACTGGAACAAAATTGCAATGTACGGGGAAGTTCACCGTTTTGTGCCCTTCGGTGGCAAGTTCTGTGCTATTCTGAATAACCCATGACATTATATAGCTTGAATAAATGGGAAGGAAGGTCATTTCTCCTGTGCGCACACCTTGCATCAAAACACTGGACCAATATGGAAAAGTAATCAATTTCCATTTGAGCTTATGCAAATGACTTAGGCTCTACGATGGGGGGTCCCCGAGTCAGAACATTCTTTGAATATGGACATCTAAATAATTCTATTTTGTATTGTTTTGTGATTTAATTTATTTAACCCAAAACATTTTCTTGCATATCCTCAAACTTTGTCTCACGGCAAGTGATTTACCTCAGCCCTACTGGGGAGAACTCAGTGGTCCACGATCTGTCCTCAGTTTATCAACTTGTTGACCCTTATCACCAGGTTATGTCACTAATGACATGTTGAAGCCTAATACCATAGGAAAGTAGCAGGAAGTAAGTTGAAAATAGTAAAACATAACTTTGATGTTTTGGGGTATTTTATATAGGGATCAAGTTGATTGGGAACACATGGGACTGTAGTTCCTCTGCTATTTTCCCAATGGAACCTAGTTTCTATATGGCCCACACACAGTAAAACTTTATTTTATAGTTTTAAGCTGTAGTTCTTCTATCAAGTCACAATAAATAAATTATTTTGTGTTAATAATCATATGGTTGCCTTATAATCTAGTGTGGCCATAATTTTATTATCAATATTATATATTTCATTGTGGACTGAGGATGAGATGAAAATGATTATGGGAAGTGGGGTGGGGGTAGAAATTTTCCCATGCTTCTCTTTATAGGACATGTTTTCTGATTTTACAAACTATGCAAGTCTATTCACTAAAAGGTGAAACTCAGAACTGTCAGAAGAAGAGAACAATCTAGACCAGTGGTTCCCAACCGCGGTCCTCAACTACCCCTAACAGGCCAGGTTTTGAGGATAGCCTTGGGGAAATGCAGACAGAATCCTGCAATCACTGAGCAGCAAATCATAGCACTTGCGCTGTGCTACAGATATCTGGAAAACATGACCTGTTGGGAGTACTTGAGGACTGCAGTTGGGAACCACTGATCAAGACCAAATAGCCACTTTGGAAAGTGAGATAAATGGAACAATTTTTCAGGTTTGGCTATTTTGACCTAGAATTTTCACTTCTGCCAGTTCTTCTAATAGTTTGCTTGCAGTGAGGGGGGGGGTCTGCTACCTCTGATGGAGACAACAAGTGGTCCCCAGGTTCCAACTGCTCAATGGAGGAGGGGGAACAACTTGGCTAGTATGAAAGGTTCAAGCAGAGAAGGAGACCTCTTTCCACATATGCAACCTGTTTGGAAATGACTGCCGTTTTAGAGCAAACATGTAACTTATAGGATTCTGAGATCAGAACCATCAAGCAAAATAGAGGAGTCTTTCCTTATAATGGATTCTCATGTGCACTAGGCTATGGAAGATGAAGGACTCTGGACTATATTGGACCTAAAGGGAAGAATAAGCACTCTAAACCTCTCAATGCAAACCTTGGGATTACATGTGAAAGTGGGTTTGAGTGACATTTGTGTGCATTGTTTCTATAATGTATTCAAAGAGGTAAATCCATTCAACGTCACCTTGCAGCTAAAGAAGTAATGAACATCCATTGTGCATTTCCTGACTGAACAAGATAGGGCAAATTATTTTGTACTGCAGAGGCTTCCAAATATAATTCACTTTTGCCACTGATTATTCATGTGACTATAAATGGAAGGGTATTTTCATTGAAATCATAATGTCTCCTGCACCATGATGGCAGTTAAAGAGTTTTCAAGCATAGCACCAATAGGATAATATTTTGAGCCTGTGTTGACTGAGTTATCTAGGGCATATTCCCTTGCACTGCAGCGACTTCCTTGCACAATTATTTCTAATAGGCATACAGGGCCTTTTGAAAAACTGCTCATTTGTTATACCTTTGCCACTGATTACAGATATGCCTGTAACTGGATGTGCATACCCATACAAATCAGAATGTCTGAAACCTTTCTCAAAGATGAATTTTATTCCAGAAGAAAAAAATACATTAGCTTATTTTGCTAAAATTCATTACATTTAAAGTTTCCATATTTATAAAAATGCTTAATATGTGTGATAAAATAATAACCGTTTCTAAAAATGTCATATGCATTTAGTTTGTTAATGGAAGTTATAATCGTTTTATTTGACTGCCTTTCTTCTAGGCAGACAATACACTATTTTGTTCTATTTGTTAAAGAATGAACTGCCCAGGCATGAAAATAAAACAAGAGAATGGTAAAAGCCCAATAGATTACTTTAACTGAGAGTTTACGATATGGAGCATCAACCACCCTCAAGTCTTTCTACATTGTTCCTGGTTATCTAAGATTGATGCAGGTCAATTTTCCTTCATTCACATCACCTGAATGAGAGTGGTAAGAATTTTTTTCTCAACACGTGGTTCTGTTAGTGGCATCCTTCGTGTGGTTGGCAGCTTTATCTTTCAAAGCTTTGAGAATTTTCAGAGTGTGTTTACTTGCTGTTACAGATAATTTTATCTAATTCAATATTGTATTATACTACCTCTGCTTTATTATTTATTTTTGTGTCAACCCAATACCCTTTGGACATGGACTGTATTATTTACAGAGAAGGATTTTCTGGCTGCACGGATATAGGTTGATTACCCCTTATCTGGAATGCTTGAGACACCAAGCAGTCCGGATTCTTCTGGATTTCGGAATGCAATAGAAACCATTGTCGAAGGGAAAAAGAAACATGGCAGGCGAACCAAGATACACATCCTGCTACAGCTTTCAGGACTTCTTATTATGTTGTTTTTTAACCGCTTGGTTAAAATGCGCACAGACGATGCACACAGTTCGTTGTCACAGCCCCGCGGCTCAGCGCCAACCTGCCACTGACCGCGGTGTTCTCCCGGTGAGGGCCGACATCTTGGATTCATCATAGATCCTGCTTCCGGGACTTCCTTCCACCCACTGACATCATCGCACATGGGTGTCAGTTGGCAGGGGAGGTCCCAAGGCATTGTGTGACTACCAGGAAGTCAGACCACAACGGGATTCCCCCCAGACCAGCAGAGATCTCCCCCAGAGCTGCCGGTAGCTAATGACAGGTGGGAGACGTCATCCACATGTCATCCTCAGCCAAGCGGTTAAAATGGAACATTACTTAACTCTCTGTCACCTTGCTTAGCAAAAGTCACATTTCAATGACAAGGTCCCGCAATCAGTGTTGGAATATCCTCAAACCCTAGAATTATGGAGTACTGAGAAGTGAATAAACATACATGAAATTAACAAGGCATAAATATAACAATTTATGTATGTTTACCTATTCAGCCATAACGCCATTTGTTATTCCAACAAGATTTCTGATTCATTGGTTAAAGTGCACGAATCATGCCCAAAACAACTTTAGCTCATCTAAAGTTTCTTCAAACTGACAATACATTGCCAGATTTTTAATTTCCCGGCTGCTTACAGCGTGCTGATGTCACCATCTCTGAGACCGCATGTGTGTGCAGGCCTGATCCATCATTCTGTGCAGGCGCTACTGAACTTGCGTAAGTAAAGTGCGATGTGCATTTTCTGGATCCTGCACTATGTAAATTACACAGAGAAGCTGCACGGACTTCCAGATTTGGAAGCCCCTGAGCTGAAGATGAGGAGCTGTGCACACCAAGGACAAAAGGTGAGTAAAATCACCTAAAGTATAAAAAAAATTGGAAAAATAATTGGACAGATGCTGTTGACTGAATCCCCACATCCTACGCAAAAACATATATTGCCCCCTCCGTCACTCACCACGACTGGACCCCTTCAGGTCCACAATGTCGACTCCACAGCAATAAAACTCACAGTAATGTGCGGTGTGTATGAGTGTATCACACAGCTGCACAGCGATAAAACTCTCAGTAATGTGTGGTTTGTATGAGCGTATCACAGAGTTGTGCAGCGATAAAACTCACAGTAATGTGCGGTGTGTATGAGCATATCACAGAGCTGTGCAGCAATAAAACTCACAGTAATATGCAGAGTCTATGAGTGTATCATAGAGCTCCACAACAGTAAACCTCACAGTGATGTACGTTTTGTATGAGCATATAACAGAGCTCCACAGCAATTAAACTCATAGTAATGTGTAGTATGAATGAGCGTATCGCAGAGCTGTACAGCGATAAAACTCACAGTAATATGCAGTGTGAATGAGTGTATTACAGAGCTGTACACTGATAAAACTCACAGTAATATGAGGTGTGCATGAGTGTATCACAGAGCAATAAAACTCACAGCAGTAAAACTCACAGCAATGTGCCACTTTTGGAGAAAAAAATAAATATTTTTACAGATAACCTGGTCATGTTTGGTATCATTGGAAAGGCCAGGGAAAAGGGCTCCCTCTCTATGACCTCATTGTGCGCATGCACAACGACGGCCGCAGGCCATGGGGCAGTCCCGCTGCTAGAGCTGTTATGCAAGATGTCAGCCTGCTGTGGTTGAAGCCCCAGATTGGCACGTGATAGCCGGCGAACTGGGGCAACGCATCAGGTGCCCCAGCAGTCTATTGTGAGGCCCCTGGACTCAAGGGCCTTGGTTCTGCCCCTGATAACAAGTATCATTGCTATCTAAACATCGTCCCTTCCCAACCATTCTAGCCCGAACTGTCAATCACACAGCTTAGGCCAATGTTAGACGAACGCAGTGATCACGTCCGTGTTGCGGCACAGTTTAACTTCCGTCGTAGCATAGAATCATGATCAATAGAGACTCACACCGAACTGTGAACACACAACGCACGTGACAAACGGACGGAAGTTAGGCAAAAATGTAAAACCGCTACCACGGACGTGCAGAATGCGCCAGGTCCGCGTAGCGTTCTGTGTGAGTGATGAGAAGTCAGACGCAGCGCATTTGCGACATCCGGCACCTTGACGCACAAAATGGCTTTTCATATCCTTTTCAAATTTTTATCATTTTTCATATTAATTTTATTTCCCATAGTTCCCTTTTTTTTCTACCTCCATCAAGATAAACGGACCATGTGGTGTCTACAGTATCTTCCGTCAGAACGTCTGTCCGTTATACATGCACGCAGAGTGCACTCAGACTGCGTTCATCTGACATTAGCCTAAGATGTTTAATTAAGGTTAAAACACATATCAGAAATTTCTATAACTGATGGAGGGTACAGTTAAGGCTGGGGGTCAGACGAGCGATTGTAAGAGCAGAAGGAATCGTGCTTTGCAGCCCCGTCAACGCGCGTCCTAGCACTTTGACTGGGAGGCCTGCTCCACAGAGCATGGCCTCTGTTGCACGTGCAATTCGTGCACGCGCAACAGCGTGTGGCCAGCCCCGTCACAGCATCACAACGCTGCGACGGACGCCGGAAGGCACGTTAGTACGGGCGCACATTAGGCTATATTCCAATCTTCGCGCAAAAACGCTCGCGCAACGCGCGAATTTTTGCGCCAAGTATTAAACGTTTGAGCATGCAAATCACCGCTGGAATTACAATCCTCGCGTGTCTTTTCATCCGTCGATCAATAACGCGCGAAAACTGGATGCGCCCAAATGCTCGCGCAGTACAGTCGCGCGCAGAAATCAGTGTGCGCACGGTTTTTTCCACGCGATTCAGCCAATCAGAATTAAGAACCATTATTATCTCACGTTAGGTTTTTGTGCCTGTCAAAGTCAATCTGAGCAAATATGCTGCAGCGATAATAAATGCACACACAACTTATCCATTTTATTGTTTTGGCATGAGTATAATGTGTAACTATACTTTGCTGCATTATTTTTTTTTGGGCTGGTGTATGTGGTTTCGCCCAGGTTGTTCAGATTTTCCATTAACACCATCTTTTAGGAGTTGCTAAAATTCTGTGCGCAAAGGCTATGCGTTAATTCCTGCGCATACTTTGTAATACCATCCACGTACCATCGCACAAACACATTTGCGCTCACAATGTTAAGTATAGGACTCGCGCAGTGCAGTAAGCTCGCGCAGGGTTCGCGCAGGTTCACCCGCGGTAGACGATTGCGCTCGGTTGTTGCGCTGACTAGGTAATATGGCATTCGGCGCAAAGGGTTTTACCCCTCGCGTTAACGTTTTTTTGAGCTGGTGCAAACGTTTGCGTGAAGATTGTAATTTAGCCCATAGTGCGCTCGTCAGACCCCAGCCTTAATGCCACAGAATGTTGTCATTTCTATATGCGCAGTAAGGCAGTACTGGACATCTAATCATTACAGAATACCTTTGGCTGTCCCATCAATTTTACTTTTGGATGAAAAAAGTGTGGGAGAGATTCTTTCAGTGTACACAGGCAATTTAGTAAGGTTAAGGTTATGAATGGAAGAAAAATAGGAAGATTTACACAAGGGGTTAGTATTAGCACTGGAGGTCTGAGTGTAAAAATAGCATCACCCTTTATCATCAGATGAGAAGGTCTTTTTTACCAAACTGTCTGATTTCCTACTGTGAGATTTACGGTGCAGAGTACAGTGAACAGCAAGCTATAAAGCTAGGTAACTGTTAAACAGTCCTATTTGCCAGGTATTACATAAATCTTTTTTTAGAGGAGACCAGTAGCTCTGAGACAGGCTTCTCACTCCAAGGATACATTTTTGCAACCAATGCCAAACCCAGAACTGTCAGAGTTATAATTGCTTTTCTCTGCTGCGAGGTGGAGGAAATTTCCAGCAGTACATGGAGGATGGTTGTGCAGCACTCACAAACACATCTGGACCACTTCTTCTCAATCTACAAATATAATCAGTTCAACAGTGACACCTATTAACTCCTTCACTACTAAATTGCAGTGAATTGCACCATATGTTGCCGTCGATTTGCCCGTGTTTGGCAAACTGGCAGCTTAGTGAATAGTCAAACTGTTCCAATTCACAGCCAATTCGGAGGTTAGTGAATAACCCCGTAAAAGATGTTCCAAAAAGAACCAGCTGTTTTTTTGGAAAATCATTTTTTTATTATTTATACATTAATAAATATTTGGGAATATTCCAAATGTATTTCTTACTGTTTTAACCTATTTGACAGGCAGATGTCGTCATCTCCTGGCCAAATGGAGTGACTACAGTTTTACAGTACATGACCAGTTAGGGAATAATCCGTTAGAGATTTTCCCCAGCTGGTTTCAAAATGTGTTAGCACCTCAGGTATCTTGCCCATGGAGCTAAAAGATTGGGAACACTTTCAGAGCCCAAAATGCAAACAAAATGTGTTTCCAGCAAACAAATTTATTTTGCAATGTTACAGCTCAGCTCCAGATCTTAGAAACATAGAAACATAGAAAAATGTTGGCAGATAAGAACCTTTCGGCCCATCTAGTCTGCCCAATTACATGGATACTTTACCTGGATTTATCTTTCGTTTAGGATAGCCTTATGCCTATCCCATGACTGCTGTCACGCCGCCCAGCGATGCGGCACCGATCAGGGGGCTCACCTCTCGCAGGGGCTGATTCTGGCGGTCCGTTGCGCCGGCTGTCACGCCGCCCGGCGATGCGGCAACAGCCAGGGGGCTCGCCCCTCTCAGGGGCTGGCACCGGCGGTCCATCTCGCCGGCGTCCCCGGCGGGTAGCTCGGGGGCTGGGAACACTCCAGGGCCCTGCCCGATCCATAGCGGCCCTCTCCATGCCCGCACTGACGGAGTCAGCGCCGTGGTCCCGCTGTCTCCACGTGGGGCATGGCGGCTCCCGGCGTCTGACGTCACAGGGGCGGATACAGAGGCCCGGATTGGTGGAACAGGCCCAAGGGGAGGTACCTCAAACCTGGGTGGACCTGATGGGGAACAGCACCAAGACACACTCGGGCTCTGATTGGTGAACAGATATCTCTAGGAGGGGCCAGGCAAAACCCTACCACGTATATAAACCCTCCTGTCACACTCAGTCCTCGCTTCAGCGTTGTATCCCTTCCAGTGGTTACTAATTGAGAAGCTTATTCATGTTCTACCTGTGTACCAGTTCTTGGCTTATCCTACGACCTTCCCTGTTTCGCCACCTGTCCCTGACCACCCTTCTGACCACGACAACGATATTTGGAAAATCCTTTGGTACCGCGATCCTGAGATTGTTCTCCCGCCTCTGCACCTGGGCTCCAGACCCCCCGCTGCAAACCGTGACATACGCTGAAGCCTCCATGGAACCCTCACGGCTCTATCACACCAGGTTTCAAATCTGGCCCGGTCAGTCCAAGACCTACAGACTGAACACCGCCAACTCCAGATTCAAATACAAGCCGCAACGTTGCCGCCTCCATACACCCCTCCTTCGGCACCTACTTCAGTACAACCTATCCCGGAGAATGCTACACCAGAACCTCAAGCCAAATTGCCAGAGTCTTTCAACGGAGATCGTACTCAGTTTGAAGCATTTATGCTTGATTGCTGCATCCTCTTTTCCCTTAAACCACGCACGTATAACAGTGACTTTATAAAAGTACGCATGGTGATGTCACTACTCAGTGGTGAACCCAAGAAATGGGCACACGCCCTCCTCAGAGAACAGGACCCTGTTCTGGAGACCTGGCCCTCCTTCGCAGCTGCCTTGGAGTCAATGTATCAAGACCCTCACAAGAGGGAATCCGCCCAGAACGTTCTCAGAGCACTCAGACAGGGCCGTCGCCCGGTGGAGGAATACGTCACCCAGTTTCGTCATTACGCCCATGAAACGGCTTGGAATGAAGCCGCCCTCCTTGACCAATTTCGTCGTGGCTTAGCGGACCACCTAAAAGACGAACTTGCACGAGTTGGGTTACCCCGGTCTCTTGATACCTTGACCGACTTCTGTATACAGTTTGACCGGAGATGGAGGGAACGCATTAGATGAAAGACTACCCCTCGTCCCTCGACAAATTCCAGAGCTTTCCCATACCTCCTCACCCTCTAATGCTCTGGTCCCAGCTTCTATCCCTAGGAGGAGAGAAGAACCCATGCAGATAGGGCTGGTGGATCGACGCCTGTCCCCAGCCGAACGAGAAAGACGCAGACGCCTCCAATTGTGTCTCTACTGTGGGGCAGCCAATCACCAGGCTCGTTTCTGCCCTGTGAAACCTTCGGTTGTAGGAGGTAAGACTGGATTCATTTCCATACTCTCTAGTCCCTCTCGCTTCACCCACACGCTTCATCTGCTTCTACCCGTTTCCCTACAGTGGCAACAGAAGACCTACCCGACCCAAGCGATGGTGGATTCAGGGGCTAGTGGATGTTTCGTGGATTCCGCCCTAGTAAAACGTATCAAGTTACCTTTAATCAATAAAGAATATCCTGTCAAAATCAGACTGGTGGATGGTTCCTCATTAAGTTCCGGTCCCATAACAAAAGAGAGTATACTTATCCAAATGACCATAGGTGTGGGACATTCTGAAAAAATAAATTTTGATGTGGTTGATTCACCCATCTTCCCAGTCATCCTTGGTATACCCTGGTTACGTCTCCACGACCCTGTTATCCAATGGTCGACTGGTGTGGTGTCCTTCTCTTCCCCATACTGCCAAAGTAATTGTAATCACATACCGACCATGGGTGTTATGAAAAAAGACGAAACCCCAGTTTCAACCACTTCATTACCTAAACAATACCATGATTTTTTAGATGTATTTGACAAAAAGAAAGCCGAATCCCTACCACCTAGAAGACATTACGATTGTCCCATCGACCTCCTACCTGGGGCTCCCATCCCTTATGGGCGTATTTTTCCTCTGTCTGAACCTGAGCTGAAAGTCCTCAAAGAATATATCCAGGAAAACTTACAAAAAACCCTTATTCAACCATCTACCTCCCCTGCTGGTGCAGGAATATTTTTTGTTGACAAAAAGGATGGTGGCCTAAGACCATGTGTGGACTACCGCGAATTAAATAGAGTTACAATCAAAAATAGATACCCTCTACCACTCATCCCTGAACTCCTCGAACGTCTTCAAAAAGCATGTATCTATTCCAAATTGGACTTGCGAGGAGCGTACAACCTTGTACGTGTCCGGGAAGGAGACGAGTGGAAGACCGCCTTCCAAACTCGGTACGGTCATTTCGAATATACTGTAATGCCGTACGGACTCTGTAATGCCCCCGCTACTTTCCAACATTTCGTTAATGACATTTTTCGGGACCTTCTGGATCAATTCGTATTGATCTATCTTGACGATATCTTAATATTCTCCTCTTCCCTCCAAGAACACAGGCGACACGTTACCACTGTGCTTCAACGGCTCCGGGAAAATGACCTATATGCCAAGTTGGAGAAATGCAGCTTCGAGACAACTAAAGTGGAATTCCTGGGTTTCATCATCTCCCCTGGAAGCATAGAGATGGACCCCCGCAAAGTGGAGGCCATTACTGCTTGGCCAGTCCCCAACAATCCTAAAGAGGTACAAAGATTCATCGGTTTTGCCAATTTTTATAGGCGTTTTATTCGAGACTTTTCCAAGGTTACGCAACCATTGACTGCACTTACTAGCCCTAGTACGAAGTTTCGGTGGACTGAAGAAGCCCAAAGGGCATTCGACAAACTTCGTAATCTCTTCATTTCCGCTCCTGTCCTAAACCTCCCTAACCCACAATTACCCTTCATTCTCGAGGTAGATGCTTCAGAGTCAGCCGTCGGGGCCATCCTCTCCCAGAGATCCCCCTTGGGACAACTACACCCAGTAGCCTACTATTCCAAAAGGCTTTGTCCCGCAGAACGCAATTACGATATAGGAGATCGGGAGCTCCTAGCCATCAAACGAGCCTTTGAAGAGTGGCGCCACCTACTCGAGGGCACGCTCAACCCCATTACTGTGTATACCGACCACAAAAATTTGGAGTATTTGAAATCGGCCAAACGTCTAAAACCCCGACAAGCTCGCTGGGCTCTTTTCTTTGCTAGATTTAACTTTCATGTCACATACCGGCCGGGTTCAAAGAATGGTAAAGCAGATGTGCTCTCGAGAGTTCAAGAATTCCCACTTCTACCACCCACCCCTTCCCCTACAGTGTTACCTACACAATGCTTCTTGGGCATGACGTCATGCCTTCATGATAAAATTAGACAACTGACTGCAAGCACTTCCTTGCCGGTCTCTTCGGAGGGTTTCCACATCCACGATCACCGTATTTACGTCCCTGAGGGGGCCAGAAAGGAAGTTCTGCAAATGTGTCACGATTCGTTGGTAGCAGGACATCCAGGACGCAGGAAAACCACGGACTTACTCAAACGACACTTCTGGTGGCCCTCCATGTTCTCCGATGTCAATAAGTATGTTGCTGGTTGCCCTACGTGCCTACGATCCAAGCACGCCACTACCAAAGTGGCAGGGTTGTTACATCCATTGCCAATCCCAACCCGTCCCTGGTCGCAGATCTCCACAGACTTCATTGTAGACTTACCTCCTTCTCATAGAAACACTGTCATAATGGTGGTAGTCGACCGCTTGACTAAAATGGCACACTTTATTCCCTACCAGAAGTTACCCACAGCTGCTGAAACAGCTTCCCTATTCCTCCATAATGTGTTCAAGATCCATGGCATTCCTGATTCCATCGTCTCCGACAGGGGAACCCAGTTTACCTCCCGGTTTTGGAAAGCTTTCTGCTCCCTTCTCCGAATCCAGGTCTCACTTTCCACTGCTTTCCATCCCCAGTCTAACGGTCAAACTGAAAGGGTTAATCAGACTCTTGAACAGTATTTACGTTGTTTTTCCACTTATAGACAAGATGACTGGGCCGAGTTGTTACCCCTCGCTGAATTTGCCTACAATTCTCACGATCATGAGTCTACTGGTTCTACCCCTTTTTTTCTTAATGTGGGATTCCACCCTACCATGATTCCAGGTCTGGCCCCCCATTCTTCGGTTCCTGACGTCAACTCACGTCTTGCCCTTCTTCAGGAAGCCTGTCAGTTAGCACAATCTACCCTCCGTACTGCCCAGCAGAGATACAAATCGATGGCTGATCGTCATCGTTCTGTTCCCCCAGTCTTTCAAGTAGGTGACAAGGTCATGTTGTCTACCAAAAACCTTCGCCTGCACTGCCCCTCGAAAAAACTAGGACCCTGCTTTATCGGGCCCTTTCCTATCTCCCGTCAGGTTAACCCTGTCGCTTTCCGCCTTACACTCCCTCCCACGTATCGTATTCACCCTGTCTTCCATGTCTCCCTCCTCAAATCTGTTCCCCCTGAATCACTGACTGGCAGGGATGTGCCCCCTGGCCCACCCGTGCTCGTTGGTGACGACCTCGAGTACGAGGTCGACCGCGTCCTCGACTCCAGGCTCCTTCGCGGGGCTCTTCAGTACCTTGTCCAATGGAAAGGGTATGGTCCTGAGGAGCGATCTTGGGAGCCCGCCTCATATGTACACGCCCCCTCATGCCTTCGGGCCTTTCACCGTGCTCATCCAGATAGACCGGGTCCTTTTCGCGTCCGGCGGCCGCTCCTTCGAGGGGGGGTTCTGTCACGCCGCCCAGCAATGCGGCACCGATCAGGGGGCTCACCTCTCGCAGGTGCTGATTCTGGCGGTCCGTTGCGCCGGCTGTCACGCCGCCCGGCGATGCGGCAACAGCCAGGGGGCTCGTCCCTCTCGGGGGCTGGCACCGGCGGTCCATCTCGCCGGCGTCCCCGGCGGGTAGCTCGGGGGCTGGGAACACTCCAGGGCCCTGCCCGATCCATAGCGGCCCTCTCCATGCCCGCACTGATGGAGTCAGCGCCGTGGTCCCGCTGTCTCCACGTGGGGCATGGCGGCTCCCGGCGTCTGACGTCACAGGGGCGGATACAGAGGCCCGGATTGGTGGAACAGGCCCAAGGGGAGGTACCTCAAACCTGGGTGGACCTGATGGGGAACAGCACCAAGACACACTCGGGCTCTGATTGGCTCTCCCATCAGGATGAGCTAATTGGTGAACAGATATCTCTAGGAGGGGCCAGGCAAAACCCTACCACGTATATAAACCCTCCTGTCACACTCAGTCCTCGCTTCAGCGTTGTATCCCTTCCAGTGGTTACTAATTGAGAAGCTTATTCATGTTCTACCTGTGTACCAGTTCTTGGCTTATCCTACGACCTTCCCTGTTTCGCCGCCTGTCCCTGACCACCCTTCTGACCACGACAACGATATTTGGAAAATCCTTTGGTACCGCGATCCTGAGATTGTTCTCCCGCCTCTGCACCTGGGCTCCAGACCCCCCGCTGCAAACCGTGACACCTGCTTAAATTCAATTACTGTTTTGGCCTCAACCACTTCAACTGGAAGGCTGTTCCATGTATCCACCACCATCTCAGTAAAATAATGCTTCCTGATGTTACTTTTAAACCTTTGCCCCTCTAATCTAAGACTATGTCCTCTTGTTTTGCTACTTTGTTTCCGTTTAAATATACTCCATTCCTCTACCTTGTGGATTCCCTTTACGTATTTAAATGTTTCTATCATATCTTCTCTGTCTCGTCTTTTTTCCAAGCTGTACATGTTAAGATCATTAAGCCTTTCCTGGCAACTTTTCTCCTTCAAGCCGTACACCATTTTAGTAGCCCTTCTCTGAACTCTCTCTAAGATGTCTATATCCTTCTGGAGATACGGTCTCCAGTACTGCACACAGTACTCCAAGTGAGGTCTCACCAGTGCTCTGTACAGTGGCATGAGCACTTCCCTTTTCCTACTGCTAATACCTCTCCCTACACAACCAAGCATTCTGCCAGCATTTCCTGCTGCTCTATTACATTGACTACTTACCCTTAGATCCTCTGAAATAATAACCCCTAAATCTCTTTCCTCAGATGTTGAGGTTAGGACTGTATCAAATATTCTATATTCAGCCCTTGGGTTTTTACGTCCCAGGTGCATTATCTTGCACTTATCCACATTAAAACTCAATTGCCACAGCTCCGACCATTTTTTTAGTTTACCTAAATCATTTGTCATTTGGCTGATCCCTCCAGGAACGTCAACCCTGTTGCAAATCTTTGTGTCATCAGCAAAAAGACATACTTTTCCATTAATACCTTCTGCAATATCACTAATAAAAATATTAAAGAGAATGGGTCCAAGTACTGACCCCGGAGGTACCCCACTGGTAACAAGACCTTGCACCGAATAAACTCCATTTACCACAACCCTCTGTTGCCTGTCACTCAGCCACTGCCTAATCCATTCAACAATATTGGAATCCAAGCTCAAAGATTGCAATTTATTGATAAGCCTTCTATGCGGAACAGTATCAAAAGCCTTACTGAAATCTAAATAAGCAATGTCTACTGCACCACCTGTGTCTATTATTTTTGTTACCCAATAAAAAAAATCAATAAGATTAGTTTGGCATGATCTCCCTGAGGTAAACCCATGTTGTTTCTGATCCTGTAATCTATGTGTTTTTAGATGTTCAACAATCCTTTCCTTTAACATGGTTTCCATTAATTTCCCCACTACTGACGTAAGACTAACTGGCCTATAGTTCCCCGATTCCTCCCTACTACCCTTCTTGTAAATGGGCACAACATTTGCTAATTTCCAGTCTTCTGGGACGACTCCCGTTAGCAAGGATTGGTTAAATAAATCTGTTAACGGTTTTGCTATTACATCACTGAGCTCTTTTAATAATTTAGGGTGGATCCCATCAGGCCCCATTGACTTATTTGTCTTTACTTTAGACAGCTGCTGTAGAACCTCCTCCTCTGTAAACTGATATGTAAATGTCTCGTTAGTGTTTCCTCCTAGCTGAGGTCCCTTTCCTTCCTTTTCTTCTGCAAAGACTGAACAAAAATATTCATTGAGGCAGTCAGCGAGACTTTTATCCTCTTCTACATACCTTCCTTCCTTTGTTTTTAATCTAACTAATCCTTGTTTTACTTTTCTTTTCTCGTTTATGTATCTAAAAAATGTTTTGTCCCCCTTTTTTACTGACTGAGCTATTTTCTCTTCTGCGTGCGCTTTGGATGCTCTTATAAATTGCTTTGCCTCTTTCTGCCTAATCTTATAGGTTTGCCTATCTTCTTCACTCTGAGTTTTTTTATAATTATTGAATGCTGTCTTTTTGTTCTTCACTATTTTGGCCACTTCTGCAGGATACCACAATGGTTTCTTCCCTTTTTTGTTTTTGCTAACAAGCCGAATGCAATTGCCTGTGGCCTTCAATAATACTTCCTTTAAATAATCCCATTTCTCCTGGACTCCCTTTAAACTCCTCCAGTCTGATAATGACTCCTTCACACAAAATTTCATTTTAGAAAAATCTGTTTTTTTAAAGTCTAAAACTTTTGTTTTTGTGTGGTGCGGCTCCATCCCTGTTCTTATATTAAACCATACTGACTGGTGATCACTAGATCCCAAATTTTCACCTACAACAACTTCCGATACCAAACCTCCATTAGTGAGTATTAAATCAAATATGGCCTCTTTACGGGTCGGCTCCTCAACTACTTGTGTTAGAGATAATCCCAGTAGGGAGTTTATAATATTTGTACTCCTGGTGCACCCAGCTGTTTTGGTTTTCCAGTTCACATCAGGAAGATTAAAGTCCCCCATGATAATAACTTCCCCCTTCATTGCCATTTTGGCTATTTCCTCAAGCACCAGATTATCACAATCACAGTAGTAAAGGGGTTAACTACTAATAAAAAACTGGGGGCTATAAAATACATTTACAAATTGGTGTCAGGTCTAATTATTAACGGATTTGTCTGTGAAGCAATAATAAATATAAATAAATAATATTAATAAATAATAAAACAACAATTACCATCAAAGTTATCTTTGTATAGTTTGAAAACATTTAGAAAAAAAGTTCAGTGCCAAGTTAATGCTTATGTTAGGATTTGGGTGTGAAATATCAACTACTTATGTTTGTTGCACTCACTGAAAAGACGATCAGAGTCAGAGACTTTATAAAGTAAAATAAGAAAAAGAGGAGGTTGTAGTAATATATATATTTAGAATCAAAGAAAAAAATGTAAAATGTAATTTCTGGAAGAAATATAAACCGATTTCTGAAATAAGAAAAAATAATCAGACAAATTACGCTAATTTCTGTCTATTCGTACTATATGACAAAACAGCATCAAGGTATAGACTCCAGGAGACCTCTGAACATGTCCTGTGGTATCTGGCACAAAGACATTACCAGTAGATCCTTTAACCCCTTAGTGACTGGGTGGTTTTACATAAATCCGTCCTTTAGTGACCGCTGCTGTTTTTACGTTTCTGCGCTGTTCGTGTTTAGGTCAAATTTTCCTCTTACTCATTTATGCAACCCACACATATTATACACCGTTTTACTCACCATTAAATGAACTTTCTAAAAATACCATTATTTACATCATATCCAATAATTTACTATAAAAAAAATATGAAATATGTTGAAAAAATGGTAAAAACACACTTTTTCGTAATTTAATCCCCAAAATCTACAACCACCAAAAAAGACCCCGGCTAAATAGTTTAAAAATGTTGTCCCGAGAATAGAAATACCCAATTTCTACATGTTTTTGCTTTTTAACCCCCTCCATTCCTCCTGCCCGGGAACCGGCTTGTTCTTCCCCATAGTCTTCCTGCCATGTGCGACCGAGCCGCCAGCTTTCAGGCCACTATATGCCGCTAGCGGCCCGTCGGGCACCTGACGTCATGGCGTCTGATGTCATGGCGCTTTCTGATGATGCCGACCAATCAGAGCAAAGGGCACACTTTTTAAACTCCTAAAACCCTTTTATCACTGCCCTTTCATGGTTCAGGTATATTCTGAAGTGCAATATATATTACTTCTGACTGCCTATTTGGAATTTGACACGTGTACCTCTATACTCCTTTGACTCGACTTGTTCAAACGGTGTTCCCATACTCACATTTTTGGCTCCTTTTCCCTTTGCTAGGTTTGCTGCTTGGTTCCAGTACCTTCGCTCACGTTAATATTTTCCTTACACTTTCCTGTCTTTGACTGCCAGCCATTTAAGGACTCTTGTTTCCCTTCCTTATTTGCTATTCCTCCCGAATAGTCGATTGGAAAAACCACCCAAAAAATACTGATTCAATCTGAAAACCTGCCAAACGCAACTGCCGATGTGCCGCAAAACCACTGAATCAATCTGACAAAAGCAGACGACCTGCTGAACAGAGCACCGGCCAGCCACTGTAAAAAGCCGACAAACCGACAAAAAGGTAAAAAATAAATATTAAAAACTTTTAAAAGATTTTTGCAAAAAAACTACTGCACGAAAATGCCTGGAAATATTATATAAGGTCTTTTGAATAATAATAAAAAGGTCTGTTACAGAACAAAAAAAATGCCATTTTAAAAAAAAAACTCAAATTTTTTTCTGCCGATATGGGATTTTCTTGATTAAACCTGCCTAATGAAACCTCCGAAAATCAGGGCATTTCACTGCTGTTTGGCGTTTTCTGAATAGATTAACCATTGCTTCTCTATGGGGAGTTCACTGCCGATGAAGATCTCCATATTTTGCTAGAAGTTTGCCAATATTTGGAGAACTGCCAGCTTTTTGAATAGTGAATGGTTACGAAATTGCACTGTACGGGGAAATTCACTGTTCGGTGAAATTTCGGAGTCAATTCGGCTCTCTTTTTTTTTTAAAGAAAGTATTTTACTAGGAAAAATACATTGAGATTTCTCTCGTTTTCAAGTATGTCGTGGGTGGCGAGTATGTACCGTTAGGTGTCTTGCCTAAGGGCTTTGAATAACCCCATATGTTAATTCCACATGTTCTCTTATATGTAAAAGGCGACAGATGGAATTTTCACTGTAATAGGTACATAACATTATTGCAAAGACAATTTTCACATAGCAAACATAATAATAAGTCACGGGAGTTTCCAGTTTTAAATATAGAATCTCTCTACATATAAAAATTTAGGAAATGATACTAAACCAAGCCGTACATACATGTTCTATAAGTGTGTTTCCGAGTCCAATGATTACTACACAAAACATACAGATCATTCCACTTTAATAAAGATTTGAAGACTCAAGTTGAGTGCAGCCATTTCTGGTTTTGTATGTTACATTTAGAGGACTGACCACCATCTCTGGTTTTGCACCCCTCCGCTGTCACATGTACCTCATTAGAGGATCTAGTTAAGCCTTGAATTGCAGGGGAAGCCCAGGTCAATGTATATCCCAAGTAAGTAGGTATTCCTCATAAGAGCAGGCATTAGGTTTGAAAAGATAGGACCTGTTGTAATGTGTACAATGACATTCTGGTAAGCTTATGCAATGTATAATCATATTTTGCAAGCAAATCCCCACCATTTATTACTAGGGTTGGGCTGGCGGTTCGATCCGAACATGAGTTCGATTAGAACATTGCCCGTTCGGCCTTTCGAACATCGAACATTTCCACGTGTTTGCCGCTTGTTCGCCCACAATGGACCACAATGCACTTTTCCACTGGCCTGAAGCTTGTAATTGGCTACAGCCTTGCACCTGACCACAGGTCAAGACTATACCAATCAGGACTCAGAGTCCTGATTGGGCAAATTTTGCCCAATCATGGGCACACAGAGCTAAGTCCCGCAGCACACTATATAAGGCTTCCCCGCAGCCCCAGCGTGTGTTTGTTGAAGGAGTGAATTAGAGAGGAGAGCAGATTGTTTGTTGCTTAACAGGCTGTATCACTGAGTTATATCTGATTTCTGGATATTAGAATCTGTGTGTTGTCACTGACAGCTATCAGGGACAGGCTGTATCACTGAGTTATATCTGCTTTCTGGAAATTTGAATCTGTGTCTTGGCACTGCCAGCTATAAGGGTGTATCACTGAGGCATAGCATACGTCTGGAAATTTGAATCTCTGTCTTGGCACTGCCAGCTATCAGGGACAGGGTGTATCACTGAGTTATACCAGAGTTCTGCAAATTTGAATCTGTGTCTTGGCACTGCCAGCTATAAGGGTGTATCACTGAGCAGTTGTTTATGAATAGATTAAAGGAAAAACATTTACCGTCATTTGAAATGTCATTTTTTTCTTTTTAAATGTTTCTATACATCCGACAAATCCACCAAAAAAAATCAATGTTGGTTTAAAAACGTCTTTTTTTAAACTTTTTTTCCTTCTTTCCTGTCCCCCAGGGCACTAAAAAATGTATTTTTTTAAAACTTTTTGTCCTTGTTTCCTGTCCCCCAGGGCACAACCCGGACCCCCATACACCTTTTATGGCAAATATCTTGCATATATGCCCTCTTGCAGGGCACTCTAAAAATCGAACGTTCGAATCCCATTGACTTGCATTGAGTTCGGATCGTGTTCGCGAACTTTTGAAATTGTTCGAGTTCGAATGTGAACCGAACACGGGGGTGTTCGGCTCATCCCGATTTATTACTAAATTATGTGTCTTTGAAATCTTTAGAACTACATTAATGTGGAGTATTGTGTGTTTGCTATGTGAGTGAACCTGTCCTCTGCATTCACAAACAGGTCACCTGGGTTTTATGTAATGCAATATGGAAGCAACATGTTAAAATAATATTTCAGAACTAAAATAGAAAATAGACAATAGAGAAATAATCAGTACTGATGCGGATCCTGTTTAATAACAATAACCTTTAAGAACTATATTGAGTTATTCAGCACAGCAGCTTTCAAAACAGTGTTCTTATAGGACTGAAGTATACTATACACATTCTAGGAATAATACTGAATTATTAATAAAACGAAACAGAAGATCAGCTTGAATATGGAAGAAAGAAGTGAAATAATACACTTTTCTTCTTTTGTTTGGCGTCGCCTTTCTTTTTTTCTCTTTACTTTTATTGCCATGGAAGAATATTGTACATAAATACAGCACAGGCTCAGTTTAAATCCGGAAAAGGCTGTCGGTAAGAAATGATCTTCTTGTCAAGTAGATTTAAACTGGTGCTTTTGTGATAAATAAATTATTGATGCTTTATTTCATCTTAGATGTGTGATGGTAAATTTCTATTTAGGTAAGTGACAAGTAACTTAACTGATCCATTATGCAACAACTATTTAGGAGGTAACCTTCATTCATTGTTTTAGATCAATATTAGCAAATAAAACAAAAATGCAGAATACATCATATGAAGAATGTGGCCCTGACATGTATGTATTGTTCTACAAATAAAAATTTTAACCTAAAATCGTGTAATTTCTCAGAAAAATAAAGTAACGGGTTCCCATTTCTATTTTTGTAACAAGTGTATCCCATAGAATATATAACCGCAAAGGCTCGGATAATAAAATGTGAAAAAAACTAGTTACACGCTGTAGATGATTGGAAATTCACATCTTTTTTTAATTTTTGTTATACCATTCTGGCACGGCATGACATATACATATAATAATGATATATTATGAATCTGCCGAGTCTGCAAAAAAAAAAAGGATATATAATTTGTCTGGGTCATAAAATAAATCGTAACTTCAGATTGCGTTTAAACATGATAAGCAAAAACTGTAAAAATTAGCTCAGCACACAGAGATGAAATGTGAAATGGCCCAGCAGTGAAGGGATTAAGGAAAACATTCCCATGCTATGGTCTGTGTACAAGAAACCATTAAAATTATAATTCCATCCAAGCTCTCCAATTGTAAACAGAGACCTGTGTTTGCACAATAAAACACATTCAGGGTTATTCAGAGGAAGGTGAAAACCTGGAGAACTGACAGGAGAAGTGAAAATTCTAGGCCAAAATGGCCAAACCAGAAAAATTCTCCCATTTATCTCACTTTCCAAATCGGCTATTTGACCTAGAATTTTCCCTTCTCCAAAAATTCTCCAGGTTTTCACCTTTCTCTGTATCCCTGATTGATAGGAAATGCACTCGAATGGAGAACACCATGTTAATAAAAACAATATATGTGCATTGTGTTTCTTTCCGAATCGCAATTCGGATGAATTATACCAATTCATATTTCAGATGCTCTTCCGAAATAACAAATCGATTTTCTCTGAAACGGAACAAAAAGGCAACGAAACGGTATGAAACTAATTGATTTTGGTTTAACAAATCGATTTGTTATACAGTTTAAAGTCTTAGGCTGGACGTCCACTGGGTCTGTATTTGTTAGGGATGTGCGTTTCGGGTTTCGGAATTTTGGAATTTTCCCGAAATTTCCCTATTCGTGCATTCGGATTCGGCCGATTTTCCGAAAATTTTCAGATCCGAAAAAATTTCCGAAACGAAACGAAAATTTGTTCGGAATTTTCGAATGGACTAGAAATGTGTAAAATCGAAAATCATTTTCGTTCCATTCGTAATTTCGGCTCCATTCCTGATTTCGGTTACATTTCAGTAATTTCGGACAACGTATTTTTTGGTTATATCGCTGATTCTGTAATTTTGTATCATTCCCATCTCAATGTATCCTTCCTGGAAAACCAGAGAAATCTCAATGTATCCTTCCCGGGAAACCAGAGAAATCTCAATGTATCCTTCCTGGAAAATGAGAGAAATCTCAATGTATCCTTCCCGGGAAACCAGAGAAATCTCAATGTATCCTTCCTGGAAAACCAGAGAAATCTCAATGTATCCTTCTTGTAAAACCAGAGAAATCTCGATGTATCCTTCCTGGAAAACCAGAGAAATCTCAATGTATCCTTCTTGTGAAACCAGAGAAATCTCGATGTATCCTTCCTGGAAAACCAGAGAAATCTCAATGTATCCTTCTTGTGAAACCAGAGAAATCTCAATGTATCCTTCCTGGAAAACCAGAGAAATCTCAATGTATCCTTCTTGTAAAACCAGAGAAATCTCGATGTATCCTTCCTGGAAAACCAGAGAAATCTCAATGTATCCTTCTTGTGAAACCAGAGAAATCTCAATGTATCCTTCCTGGAAAAACAGAGAAATCTCAATGTATCCTTCTTGTAAAACCAGAGAAATCTCGATGTATCCTTCCTGGAAAACCAGAGAAATCTCAATGTATCCTTCTTGTGAAACCAGAGAAATCTCGATGTATCCTTCCTGGAAAACCAGAGAAATCTCAATGTATCCTTCCCGGGAAACCAGAGAAATCTCAATGTATCCTTCCTGGAAAACCAGAGAAATCTCAATGTATCCTTCTTGTAAAACCAGAGAAATCTCGATGTATCCTTCCTGGAAAACCAGAGAAATCTCAATGTATCCTTCTTGTGAAACCAGAGAAATCTCAATGTATCCTTCTTGTAAAACCATACAAATCTCAATGTATCCTTCCGGGAAAACCAGAGAAATCTCAATGTATCCTTCCCGGGAAACCAGAGAAATCTCAATGTATCCTTCCCGGGAAACCAGAGAAATCTCAATGTATCCTTCTTGTAAAACATGAGAAATCTCAATGACAGAATTATCGTATCGACAGAAATATCGGATCCGAAAAACCATTAGTTTACGTCAAAACAAATAGACACTTTGAAAGAAGGAGAACAGACGTTCCAAAAAACCCCAAAATTTCCGAAATTACGAAAAAAAGTCGATACGAAAAACGAAACGAAAACGAAACGAACCGAAACGGAAATCGTCCGAAACGAGCCGAAACGAAAATTTACAAAATCCGAACGAACTAAACCGAATCGAACCGAAAAAAAAAATCGGTGCACAGGTCTAGTATTTGTGTGATGGCGCAATCATCCGATATCATTTGAAGTTGTCTGACCGATCCCACAACATGCAGGTGAATCAGCCCTCTTTCAATGCATCCGACCACCACTGGATGACTTCAGATGATTTTTTGCGACTACAAAACATTAGTGATCCTTCCAAACCATTTGGAATTATTGGACGATGCCTGAACGATCTGGTACAAGTTTACATGGAAAGGATGAATTGCATTGTTAAGCTGCCTTGCTGTGGCAGGGAAATTGCCCCGTAGAGAAGTGATTCAATGTAAAAAACATTTTCTTTTTTATTTATTTTTTATTTAACCATTTATTTTTTTAATCCGCAGTAATAAGCCTTTTTATTTATTGAGTTTTTAGAATTTTTTAGGTATTTTCTGGATTATTTAGGCGAAATTTTGGGTTCCGATTATTTTTTTTAACAAACGAGGCTTTTTTTGTCTCGCCGAACGTGTCTGTTTTTTTTTTTGAGCCGGCTTCATTCAGCGTTGCTGTCCCTGGTGCTGAAACCTATTTCAGCACCAGGGACAGGGAGTTAATCCCCCTGCAGCCTTCGACAATGATTTTTTTTTCCCTGCTTTGGTTGTGCTTGACGGGGGCTGTCCTTGATGCTGAAACTCCATTACAGCTCCAAAGACAGGGTTTTTTTCTACTGAAAAATGTGCTTTAACCCCTTCACTAACATGTGGTTTTCCTCAGAACCAATGGCAGAAATCACTGGGTATATTGAAACCACTTTACATAACCATATACTAAAAAATACACTGGAGAAGTTCATGCAGAACAATTAGAGCAGGGATCTCAAACTCTGTCTCCCCAGATGTTGGTGGTCTACAATTACCAGGATTCTCTGAATGTAAAAGATGGCCAGAGAATCATGGGAGTTGCAGTTCAGAAACACATGGCGGAGCAATGTTTGAGATTCCTGTTTTAAAGGCAGTGGGCTCAATTTAACAGGCAGGTGGCCAAATTGGGGTAGTGTGGCTTCACAATGTTCCACCCAGGGGTGGATCTAGGCACAGGTTTCGGGGGGCATTCTGTTTTGGCCAAGAGCTGGTGTTGAGTTCACAGTGACAGGCAGAGACGCGCCTACTTTAATCGCACGCTGTGCTTGTTACACTCACTCTCCCCAGAACATTGCACAGGGTCTGTCCTCATGTGGTTCATGAACCCTGCGAACCCTTTCCATACGAGGGGCCCAGGGTACCCCCTCCCAGCACATACCCCTTGAAGCTATGCAGTGTAGGGTAAACCAGGTGTGGGCTGCCCAGTGCACCCTTTCCATGCTGGCAGGAAACACGTGGCACCCCATCTGCGCAGCCCTGTGAACCCTTTGCGTACCATGGGCCCAGGGTACCCCCCCAGCTCACATGTAATATATCGCCCCCAGCTCACACATGGATATATTTGCCCCAGCCCACATGGATATATTGCCACCAGCTCACATGGATATATTGTCCCCAGCTGACATGGATATATTTGCCCCCCAGCTCACATGGATATATTTGCCCCAGCTCACACACGGATATATTGCCCCAGCTCACACATGATATATTGCCCCCACCTCACATGGATATATTGCCCCCACCTCACATGGATATATTGCCCCAGCTCACACATTTATATATTGTCCCTAGCTCACACATGGATATATTGTCCCTAGCTCACACATGGATATATTGCCCCACCTCACATGGATATATTGCCCCACCTTACATGGATATATTGCCCCAGGCTCAGCTCACATGGCTATATTGCCCCCAGGTTTCACCTTCTCTGCCAGGGCCCTCTGCTCTGAGTACCCGCTGGCCACCGACTGTTTTTCTCTCTACGAGTGGCCACCAGCATGCAGCTTGGCTGCTCGCCAGGCTATCACCTGACCAGGGCAGCCGCGTTCTTGCAAGACCCCAGAGTTCATGTGAACTCCGCGATCTCGCAAGATCGCGGCTGGTGGATCCCAGATGAGCGGCCAAGCTTCATGCCAGCGGCTGCTCATAGGGAGGGGAAACAGTCGGCAGCTGGTGGGTCGGTAATATTTTCTATGGGGGGGCAATTACCCAACTGGATCCACCCCTGGTTTCACCCTGGAGTACATTGACTGTCATTTCTGAAGTATTGGAACATTATGACACATTCTGGGGCATATTTGCAAATAAATTTTGCATGCATTTCTTCATAATATGTACAGATTGAATAAATTTTGGCTCGGACAACTGCAAGTGCATTTGGAGATCAAGTTAACTCTAGTAGTGAAGGGATTAAACAAAATGACCATTATGCCACAAGTCACCATATGTAACCATGAGTTTGAGACTGCAGTTAGGTTGAGGAAAGAAAAATATAGTAGAAATCCATTATGGCGCATCAATATAGTTCAGTGCATATGAACGATATAGACATTTGTGTTAATAATACAATAAAGTGCGATGGTGCTTATTGCCGCTTTGTCCCTACAATAGTGCAGAATTAGCTAAGTGCAATAGTGCATATAAAGTCCAATATACACAAAGGACTGTTCAACAGGCAACAGTCAATAAAGTGCAACAGTGTCCAGTGATAAGCAAAAAATTATTATTCAGTCAAGTGCAGTGGCACATGCAGTAACCAATAAAATTAGATACTCAAAAAATGACAATCAACTTGGTCCTCTTTATTATTCCAGCAGTAAGTCCATGCCATCCTCAGCATCTCTCAAAGACAGAAAAAGGAGACACAAAAATAATAGTACAGAGGATCCTAACAAATGTGGTAAAAAATTATTATGCTACAGAGGTATATACCACTCACATTTGCAAGAGCCTATGGAATTCCCAGCTCTAGGTTTTACTGCCTCCGGCCATGTAAAGAGTGGCACTTCTCTTCTTTAACCCGCAGTGATTGCTGGATAAGCGATATGAGAGCCTCATGACCACAGGCTCAATCAATATGGCATCAGGCACTCTTGGGTAGGTGCCCAGGACCTCTTTTTCACCGTCTGTGATCCAAGCTTTTAAGCCTTCGTGTGGTGTCAGATTAGGAATAGGAGAGAGTAGCCAATGAATGATTAAAAATAAATATTGATTAGGTTAATAAAGCAGACATATGATCTACCGAGACGCGTTTCGGCTACTAGAGCCTTCCTCAGTCGGTATGTAGTGTCCAGTGAAGTCCATAAGTTCAGGTTGAGGATAGAGTGTGTACAGGGAATGTCCAGGATCATGATTAATTGTTATAGCATTTGTGGGAGGCGTTAACAAAAAAATAGGATAATCAACGATAAGGAGCACAAGTGGAAGAAAGAGGCTGCAGTATAGGATGGCACTATGGCAGGGATCTAAAACTCTAGCTCCCCAGATGTTTCCGAAGTACATCTCCCTTGATTCTCTGGCCATCTATTTCACTGGAAGAATTCTGAGAATTGTAGTCAATGAACATCTGGGGAGGTCAACGTTTCAGATCCCTGCACTAAGGGAATGGTAGAGTATTTGAAGGACAAAATAATGTTGAATTCTCCACTTCAGAAGACGGAGACATTTAGGGTATATTGAAAGGGACAGTGAGAATTTCCCATCTTATATCAACATTCTATAAAATAGGTTAAAAAAAAATTGTTATCCAATGCAATGTTAGGAGAGGACACATATGTTGTTTGGTGACAAAACTGCACAGTTCCCTCGAACATATGGGTCACGCAGCTGCCTGCACGACTTGTATGAAGACCACTGCCAAATTTGCACTAATTAATTATATTCTGAGCTTTGATTGCAAAAAGGTATTTTTCACAGGAAATTCCTATAAGCAAGTATTTATAGAATTATAACTATCAATTCAGCTGCACAAAAAAAAGTTATTCAATTTCATTTTATCAATTTCATTTTATTAATTATACCATCAATGAATGGTATCTGTGGGTATAGTGTGCAATTTCAAAAATGGATATTTATATTTTTAAAGCATCATGGAACCTATGTCTGACTCTAACAGGGTTATCCAAAGAGATTCGAATTGCTTGAGAAAGGTAACCGAACGCTGAAAATCAGCGTTCGGTTACCTTTCCTGGCCATTCGGCTATCCAGAGAGCAGGCAATTCGCCAAATCCTGTCGAATTGCCTGCACATACGGTGACTGTTCGGTCCCTGTTCGAGGGCAGTGAAATCCCCATGAAAAAGCACTGCTTCGGCTATTCAGAGAACACAAACCAGCAGTGAAAGGTTCTCCTAATGTCCTGCCATTCGGTGGTTTAATTCGGCAAATTTATTCAGGAGAATCCCATAGGCTTCAATGTTAAAATATCCTGTTTTAATTCAATATCTAATAAACCGTTCATTATAAAATTCTGCAGCAAAAAGTCTCTTTATTTATAGATTTTTTAGGATACTTTAAGCATTTTTCTGAATTTTTTAAAAAAAAATTAAAAGTCCGATTTTTTTTTTTTTTCAGTTTGCTTATTTTTTTTGTAACAGCCCTCTTTATTATCATTCCCTGGACCTCCTGTGAAAATTTCAGACATTTTCGCTCAGTAGTTTCTTTGCAAACAGCGTTTCATTTTCCCAGATTCATACAAATGGTTTTTTCTAATTTATTCACTGCCTCCTCTACGTCACAGCTGCTTCGGCTCTGTGTGATTCGGCTCCTTTTCGGCTCCTGTTCGGCTCCTCTTCGAAGGTTAATCCAGATGTTTTTGCTTGTTTTCAGCGTGCATTCGGTTAGTTTTCGTCAGGTTGCGGCAGCTTTTCCCTGCTATTCGGGGACCCTGTGGTGCTTGCTGAATACACCGCAGGGTCACCGAAATGCAATCGGCAAAAGGAACCGAATTGAAGAGAACGAAAAGTCACCGAACGTGCGGTGACTTTTCGAATCTCTTTGGATAACCCTGTGAATATATGTGTTCGCATTATATTGCAGAAGGCAGGTGTTAAGGTATTTTCAGCTTGTCAGTACATACTGTAAGGATTGTCTGTATGTGACTGCTATGGTTACGGCTGTGTTTCTAACATGCCCTACTTTTGGCAGTAGCAATCATACATCATGGTGATTCAGGACCTTGCTGCAGGTTACCATGAACGCAGACATAATCATGGACGGCAATTATCGTAATACCGATATGGAGGGAGTGATATCCTCAATCACCCAATTATGGCACCAAATAATCTGCCAAATCAGACTTCGCGCATAAAAAAAGAGTAAATAGTATGAACACATCACAGAGCTCAGGAATGTTAATGACTAGGACGAAACATATTTCACATTATGAACACATACACAAGCACTGTCGTTGTGAAAAATATGGAGCTAGAGAACTGTCTGGTTCGAATAGTCCTCAGAGGCCGCGCTCGGAGAGGGACAGGCTCTTGATGTCAATGGAAGCAAAGAATGCCCCATTTTAATGTATATTTATGTTTTACACACACACACACGCTCGTTTTGTGTTATAGTAATTTATATGTATTATTCTTTTGCTGAAAGCATGTTAATTTGGTTTTAACCCCATTTCTGTGCTGATATGTAATTAACGCTCTTTCTGGGTCCAGTAAAATAATTAGTTTATTGCTGCGGCTTTAGAATCAAGCTCCTTTTATTTCTATCCATTGCCTTTGCAATTTTGTTTGTTTTATACGTTTATGTCTTCACGGGTCTATTTTATGTATGGTTGTAATTGTATTTCTCCTGAAGAACTGCATTACGTGTTTTGTGTAAATTGATGTCTTTCTGTAAGTGCCAAAAGGAGCCTATTCCAACCCAGCCGGTAAGTATAGCAGCCCAAGACATGAACGCAACAGCCCCACGAGTTAAAGTAACAACACAAGCCTGTAATCTGACTTAATTTACACTACACTTACAGCTGCTAAAGCCAAATTCCAAGCTAGCAGCACATACACAAACAATGGGGTATCTGGAGGATACTGAGCTATTCCCTGGTAGCTTGCAATGCTCAGGTTGCAATGCTGAGCTGGTATTAATAAATTTATATCAGCTCAGAGACTTTGGTGTTAAGTGATTTTGTGCTTATGCAAAATCACTTAACACGTAAAAATAAGTTACTCACCTCTGGTTCCGAAGTTCCGTTGGGCAGCACTTCACCCCCCCCCCTTCTCTGGCTGTATGCAGAAAGACATTAGCTTCCACAACTATGGCATTACCCTGCTTATATGAGCTCATGAAGGGATACAATTTTAGCTGTCAGGAAACCAAGCACAGACAGGCTTGTGTCGGCACCTGAGACCACGGAAGAACATTTCCTGGAATCCCTGCAAGCATTCCAGCTCAGGTTTTATAGTTGCCTGGTCTTCTGATCCCAGATCCTAATCCTATTTTGCCCTGCCTGTCCAGTCCACAGGTGTGATCCTTGGCAGGCTAAATGAGAAACAGGAAAAGGAAGCTACGCCTGAGTCTCAGTGCTTCAGCATTGCTCAACACACTTGCAAGCTAAAAAGAAGCCTGTTTTCTGTACTCCTGTTTTTCATGCCTCTAGTCTTGCCTTGTTCCCCTGCCTGCATCTCTGATCTCCAGCCGTGTCCCCACCATGTTCCCACAGTGTTCCTGCTCCTCTGCCCACCATATTCCTACCCCGCAATTCCGGTCTCCTGTCTCCAGTACCCTGCAACTCCGTTCTCTGGTCTCCAGTAACCCGGCATCACTGGTTCCCAGCCCTCCATGTCCTTCAATCTTTTCAGCCGGCCTGTCTTCTGTGAGTTTCTTTTGTGCCATGTTCAGCTTTCTTCCTGTATTGTCCCTGTGTTTTTGTTCTTTGTTCTGTGTACTCTCTGATCAGCCCCTTTCCTGCCCAGCTCCTCCCAGTTACCAAGCCTCCTTTTCCATGCCTTGTCGTTTTGACATTTTAATAGACCCTGTTTTGGACCTTACCCAGCATCTGCCTTTGTATCCCGGGTTCATTCACTTGACTGCCTGCATATTCCTGACAGTACACATGGAGTCCTTGGTACTCTAGGAGCTGATACCAGCTGCAACGTGCTGCTTTGCTGCCGGTATTATTTAGTAACTCCTTAGTATTACGACTTGAGCCACTCCGAGTTATCGGGTTGTTTCGACATTTCACCTCAGCAGCTCAATGTTACAGCTACATTGGACTATAGCCCAAGGATTTTGCATATATGCACCTGGACTCTTACTCTGTGATGTTGTTTATTTTTGGTGTAGAACAATGTGGAATAATCTTAAAAACATAACACAAGAATAAACATATCCTCATAACAATTCAATGATGTGTTGGTTTGTGTTGTATTTAAGCCTTATCGTATAGTGGGTTTTTTTTCAAGAAAAGAATGTATTGTTTTGATTCGACTCTGAGTGTTTTTATTTTTTATGAATCCTTCTATATTCCATTCTACTTCAAAGCCAAGAAGACTTACCAGTGAATTCCCTAGGCTGTAAGTTCTAATAACAGAAAATCGACAATTTTCAGGAACTATTTTCTAGTAGCTATTACAATTTAGCTTGTTTCTTTCATGTTTGTCGGCATGTGCGCTGTTCATTTCTTTTAAATATTGTTGTTATCTAAATAAAAAATAGAAACAGAATGTTGAGGTTCTTATTGTTCCTCACTTCTCTATGGTCTAATCATCAAAGCTATAAAGCTTAGTGCGCAATGAGACCCTGACACGGAGTCTCCATGCTGACTGGCCTTCACAATCAACTACACGTTCAACGCCACCTAATTAATCTACTGGACATTTCACTGAGCAGGTTTAATTGATCCCATGGTGTGCTGTAGAGCTGAATACACAGCCCATGTACACTGTATTTTGGGAATTCTTAATTAAATAGATTTATTGGTACCCTGACACAAATTGCTTTGGAGAGCTGCAAATAGAACATGTTTAACAAAACATCTGAAATACCATTTAAAATAAATGTGTTTAGTGCTTTAATTGTAGGGTATATTATACTTTATATTTCTCGTTCCACTGTAACTGAAGGTGATTTCTATTTTCAGGTCACCAAAATAAATATACTTCAGTATCACCTTATCATGCTTTTGAAAAAGAAGAAAACTAAAGTATAAAAAAGCATGTTAAAAAAATGTAATAGTGCAACATGAAGAATTGCTTTTACATAGATATATATATATATATATATATATATCTAAGTAAAGGTTATATAACTTAGCATTGTTAACATGCTGTACACCCTACTATAATATTTATATCATTATTTCACATATTCTCTCAAGAAAGAACCTTATTGAGTCGGATAGTTGTTGAAGAAGGTGGATTGAAGAAGCCATGTTTAACTTAAATTGGGCAATTTATTAGGAATGATTAATTAAGTGATAAATAACAGTGGTTCTAGCCGCAACAAAATAGCCAAAAAAATATTTTGGTGTTTGAAGCGGGTAATAACCAGGGGGAGACAAAGGAACCAAGATGATGAAGTGGAAGCTGATAACAGGGACAAAGGTGAAGGTAAGTATTGTCCAGAGGGGTAGCAGAGGAAATAGGTTGTTGAAGTGCCATTTGACAACAGGAACATGGGTGGTGGATGGGAGGTACTTCGTGTCCAGAGGAGCAGCACAGGAAACAGGCAAGTGAACTCGAAAGCAGCAATGTGATGAGGCACTCTTAGGTACACAGCAAGGGGTTGGGGCTGTGGGATACTGAAGTAAACTGCAAGGAGTAGAGGCACTCTCTGGGACACAGAAAGGAGTTAATACACTTTCTGGGATAGGGAAAGGAGTTGATGCACTCTCTGGGACATGACAAGGAGAGAACGCACTCTCTGGGACATGTCACGGAGTTGATACGCTCTCAAGGACACGGCAAGGAGTTGACATGCTTTCAAAGACATGGAAAGGAGTTGGTATGCTCTCAAGGGCATGGCGAGGAGTTGACGCACTCTCACAAAGACAGTGAGGAGTTGATGCACTCACAGGTACCTGGCAAGGAGAAATTTTAACATTTCCCAGCAACTTTAGTGTCTTGACATGCATCTTGGTTGGAACACGGATGTTAAAGGGGAGACACTATTGGTTAAAGGCTGGGGCACGATTTTTCCATTACTGTCTGAATTTTCAATCAAAAGTCAACCATGGAATAGAGCTTAAATTGTTAAACACGTTTTATCTACCTCCATAAAGTAATGTCAATTCAAAACCTCAAAATCGAAAGCATGCTGCAAACACGAGTGCACACACATCAAATGTACAATAGAAGACAGAAGCGTTTCACATTTAAGTAATGATAGCCCTGCTCCAGGACTCAATGCCAGTTTTTTGAGGTTATACCAAATGGATAATTTTTAGGTGTTATTTATCTCAATTTATTTCTAAACGTTATGTATGCTAACCTGTGCCATTTAAGCCTTCTTATTTAAAGTATCTAAATTTCTTCTTAAATCACTTCCTTCCAATAGATGTCCATCTCTTCCTACATGGTAGAGATGCGCGAAACCATCTTCCTGTATCTATGTATATTTTGTTGTGTTTCCAGCCAGGTCATCCTTGCAGCTGTCCTGTACTGTTGTTTTGTGTTCAATCCCTAAGTGGAATTTTGCTGGGGAGGGTATAAAAAAAACCCCACCAGTTTACCTCATGACTTACAAACAGCATGAGTGTATGTGGTTGCACAGGGAGCAGCTTTTGGCTTTATTGGATAGGACTCGCCTTACTGGAGGTGCCTTGACATGGCAGGCGGGCTTTATACTTCAATGGCCATTCAAGTAAACAAAAACCTCTAATTGTGTTTTGTTTCCCTCTGTGTTAAGATAAGCGCAGATGACATCTTTTTTTCTTGTTATGTTTTATACATGTTACTGGGCTGGTACGTCTGGTTGTTGCAGCCGCCCTGGTAGGGCTCAGGTGCAACAGCATTTTGCTGTATCAATTTTCACATTACTGTATGAATTTTAAAGTCAACCATGAAATAGAACTTCAAGTGTTAAACACGTTTTATCTACCTCCATAAAACAATAATGTCAATTCAAAACCTCAAAATCGAATGCATGCTGCAAACACGACTGCACACACATCATATGTACAATAGAATATGGAAGCTTTTTACACTTAAATCATGTTAGCCCTGCTCCAAGCCTCAATGCCAGTTTTTTTGAGGTTTTACCAAATGGATCATTTTAGGTGTTATTTATCTCACTTTATTACTAAACATCATGTATACCAACCTGTGTCATTTAAGCCTTCTTTTTTAAAGTATCTATATTTCTTCTTAAATTCCTTCTTTCCAATAGATGTCCATAACAGCAACTCTTCCTACCTGGTAGAGATGAATTACTAGAGCATAAAAGATGGATGGTTTTGTCACTGTACTAATGAAGAACATAATGTGCTTCACGTCTTACTTCTCTGTGACTCAATTTCTGGTCCTTTTATCGCGTTCCTGAAGATGGCAGCAGAAAGGGAATCGTTCTAAAGTTAGAAGTGGAAAAATAAAGTATTTTATGGGGAAAAAAAGGCAAATGCCAGTGAACCAGAAATTAAATGAATATTCAGACATACATAAGGAAAATAATTTCTTCGTACTTTACCTTAAGCATATCTTGAGGATGTGGGAAATTCCAGTAAAATGCCAGATATAAGTAGTATTTATTTAAGGCCCTCTTTATATAAAAAAGACAGGGGGAACGCAGATCTCCTTTTGATCCCAGTATCTTTTAGATTAGCATTCGACTGCCCTGACCACTCTTATGCATGGAGTGGCAGAAAAGCCTTGCATAGAACAAGTCGACAAGCCTGAAATCCTCCTGGAGAGACTTCTTCAGGAGCAGCTTAAGCTCACCTCTGTCCCCTATTCCAGGGATTTCACACTCTGTCCCCCAGACGTTGATGGCCTACAATTCCTATAATTATCTGATTGCAATAGCTGGCCAGAGAACCATGGATGTTGTAGTTCTGAATCATCTGGGGGCCAGTGTTTTAAATCCCTGCTCTGTTCGAACTCCCTCAGGCACTTTGATGCATGTCTCAAAAGAAATCCTTGAGCTTTTTCATCATATTATGAATCCGTATGATGGACACAAAGCTGATTCCTCCCAGGATTTTTTTTTTTTTGAGAAAGTATTTTACCAGGAAGGATACATTGAGATTTCTCTTGTTTTCAAGTATGTCCTGGGTGGCGAGTATGTACCGTTAGGTGTCTTGCCCAAGGACACTTACTGGAGAGGTTGCTCGCTGGGTTTGAATCCATGACTCCACAGGCTCTCTCCATGTAGAGCAGTGACGTACCTCTACTCCACCCAGCCGGCACTATTATAAGACCACTTTGCATGCAGATGACATCTCTCATGCTATCCACCTCCTCACTTCAGGTCCTAATCCAGGGCATCCAGGGCATCTCATAGCTGTGAGGAAACAAGCTTAACATCACTGAATGCAAAGGCATTGCCGGTTCAATCTCTCCTCTGTTATAAATTCCCTTCCAAGCTACATTTCCCACTTTGTATCGCTCTGAATTAAACCAGGTCCTAGGCATAACAGTGACAGGTTTTCTTCCCTCTATTTACAGTATAAAGGACAATTGTTCCCTTTTCTTCAGTCCCTGAATAATGACATAAGAGGGGTCATATTAATCTTTCATAGTCGGGCAGAATCGCAGTGGCCAAAGTGACCCTACTCTCTTGCAGATTTCATATTCTTTATGTTTTGCTCAATTCCCATGCAGATACCTAGCTAGAACCTAATTGCACTCCAAAAGGCTATCATATGGCCCATCGACTTCGACTGAACATTTTATTGCGGTACTAACCGGCCCCGACCACTGTGTGGCATAAGACTAGATCAGTGATGGTGAACCTTGGCAACCCAGATGTTTCTGAAATGCATTCCCTGGGATGCTTAGTCACAGATAAGGCTTGTTGAGCACCATGGGAAATCAAGTTCAGAAATATCTGAGGTGCCAAGGTTTGCCATCACTGCTCTAGAGTAAACCTGTTGGTGCCTCCTGGAACAATCACTAGAAAGTGATAATTCATTAAGAGCAAACACGTTTTCTGTAAATCATTTTAAAAAAAATGTCCCCCAGTCATTGCTGACAATCTTCTCTTCAGACACATTTTAGCAATCTGGGACAAAATCTATGAAACTGTATAAATGTGTTTAACCAGCCTCTAGTTGTACCCTTTTGCACACCCAATACTTTGTCCTACAACACTTAGTGACACATTGTCACATAAGCACTATGGGCCAGAATGAGGCATCAAAGCTAAGGGCCCAACTCATACATTTTAGGGGCTCTGCTGCTATTATTCTAAGTCAACCTCCAATTTCTATTACCTCGACTTGTGCAGTAGCTAATGGTACATTTAATCCTATATTTTCACTTCCAATTACCTGCTCCCTAGAGCTGGTGTTAAGGGATTTTACAACTGCTCAGCACCACAAGGTATTCATTAGTGACTCGTTATAATTTCGAGTCTGCCACATTGATTACTTTATTCTGTAATTAGTAATCACATATATATCATGCTGGTGCAAAACAGACAAATGCATAACGGCGCAACGTCACATTGATCTCCATTACAGTATCTTAATTAGTATCTTATATTAAATTCACTGAGAACCTCTTCCACAAACTGCTCGAAAAAGGGGAATATAAAGCAAATTGTCATGGCCTGCTGATGCACACTGCTGCCTCTGGCACTTACCGGGTGCTGCCCGCGGTCCCGGATGACCTTTGGGAGGGACGGTGTTGACCGTGCTGACTTTTCAATCGGGGGGGGGGTCTGCGGGTTCTGGCATCACTCGGTGCCTCCCTCCAGGTCAGCATTTGTGGTGTCGTGCTGTGATCCCAACCGCCGAGTCCTTCCCCGGTGGCCGAGCTTTCCGGCTATGGCGTGGCACTGCTTAGCTGGGGGACTGGAGCAAAGATGGCATCAGAGGCTTGGGATCCCTTATGATGCGTTGGGGCAGGGCTTACATCTGCTTTGGATTCTCTGGGGCTAACTAGTGGGAGGACTTCCTCCCGTCAAGCATCAGCCAATGGAGAGCGAGGGGTCTGCCTGGCCGCAGGTGTGGCTGGCTCACCTGCCTATAAATATGTGCACAATGTCACTACACCTTTGCTAAACTGTTGTTACCACTCCTTGTAGTGTGTCTCTATTAATTCCTTTATTCCTTCTACATGTACCAGTGTTCCTTTGCTTGTTTTTTGACTACCGTTCCTTGCTGCCTGTCCCTACCCGGACCATTATTTGACCACTCTTCTGCCTCACCTCTGTAACTACTCGTTTTGGACTCTATTCTGCCTTGGCACTTTGGTTCCATCTGCCAGACCCCGTGACACAAATACAAGGTGGATCTAAATACAACAGGATAAATATGGTGATAAATGTTATAACAATGGTAAAAATGTACAGGCCTCCCAAAAGGAAATCACAAAAATAAAATAACACCAAGCATGTCAAGCACTTCACCACTCAGATCAAGACCTTCCAATGACTCTTGCCTGGGATTCCCCTTGTCATAGAACAGAGCTCCACCCAATAACCAGCACCAAAGAATTTGCTGGTCTCAGGGAACAATCTTTCAACATAACATACAGGTCTATTCAAAGAAAAGTGAACCTCAGGACAATGACTGGAGATGGAAAAGTGAAAATTTTAGGTCAAAATAGCCAATCCAGAAAAATTCTCCCATTTATCTCACTTTCCAAATCGACTATTTGGTCTAGATTGTTCTCTTCTCCAGCCAGTTCTCCTGGTTTTCACCTTTCTCTGACTAATCCTGATTGTAACATTTTATTTTATATAAAGCATGTGTGTACTTTTATGTTTAAATCAGTGAATCTTTTCATGTTGCCAATAAGTCACAATAATCCGTTAACTTCTTAAAGTGCCCGATGACACACATTAAAAATATTATTTTTAGTGCTTCTTTGCATATTTCACATTTCATTGATTGAAAATATGTAAGATAAATTTGCACATTTTTAATATAACATGTATTTGCTTATCCTTCACAGAAATATTGTTGGAATGAAAGTTTCTGAATTCTAGATGGCATCCCTTATCTTACACAATTTCCAACAGCCTCTGCTTTATCAGCCTACAGGCAGAAATGGCCTTTGTGTCGAATAGAGGAAACCTGAAAAACATTGATAATAAAATGGTCAGATGTCCTGCTTATGGGGGTTTGTAGTGATCAGAATGAGATAATTGGCAAAGCAGCTTCCAAAAATACCAATAGCATATAAAAATAATATCTGTATGTAACATAATGTCTGTATATGGAAATTACAGTAACACCTTGTATCTGTACTGTACTGTAATTTTCAGCAATTAACCCCTGAATCGTATCCCTGTACAGCAGTAAGTGACCCCAGAGCTTGCCCTGTATTCTGCCCTCTCCCTGGCCTTTGTAATGCAGCAGCAATGTTTCTGAAGTTTTGCTATTATAGGTGTAGGGCTGCTCCTTGCAGCTGGTTTACAGTAAGATAGGATGGAAGGAGAGTGGTAATACAGTGGATTTTGTATCACCACTGGGGGGGACACTTATCTTGCTTTAAAAAATATATTCAAAATGGGTTTTGATGTGTTGATGATTGCTTTTCAATGTATTACAATGCAAAATCGAGATAACTCGATTTTGGTAATGAAGGGGTTAAGTTAGAATTACTCTCCCAATTATAAAAACACACTTAAAACTCAAAAAGGATGGATATTTAACCAATTTCCAACCCAGCAGTCCCCTTCAGTGCTTTTCCTCTTTGTGAATAAAGTGCCTATCGGTTTTGTTATCTTTCGTGTAATGTTCAAGTAAAGTACATTACGTAAAGTGTATTTTGTTCTTTAAATATAGGCAAATAAGATGAGAAGCGACTAGCCCCTAAGGGTTTATACTTCACGTACAATTCCAGTGATTGCTTCATGTAACAGATCAGCATTTCTAAGATAACTCTCTAGAGTATGTTACGATCCCTGCTACTGTTATCCAGGTCGTCAATATGTTGTTACAGTTCTATTTATAAGCTTTTCTTATTGAGCCAAACAGAGTGCCTTAGTCTTCCTTTGCCACTTAGAGGCAGATTGCCAAATCTGAAACTAAATTAATATAAAAACGCAACACACATGCAAAGCGGTTATTGACATGAATCTATTGAAATTATTAAAGAGCAAAAATATAGCTTTATCCTAATTATCTGTCTTTTGTTTCTGGTATTTATACCAGGGCAACATTTTGACAGGTGATTGCATGTGTCCCTATATGATTTTGAGATGAAGAGCACATTTGAACCCAGGACATACTTGAAAATGAGAGAAATCTCAATGTATCCTTGTAAAATACTTTATAAATAAATAATGCCCAATAATTTAATTTTTTGCAAAGAAAGTTTAATTAGCAAACTATTCCTGTAATCGATCTAGTCAGTTCAGGAAAATGGGAGCTAAATTTGTTAAGTGCCTCTGATGAACACTGACACAGTCATAAATTTTGACTGGTAAAACAACGTAAAATGCAGCCTGATTCTAACCCAGCTGTTAACGGTGAGACGGAAATAGAAAAATCCGTTTCGAGCAGTTTTCGATTTGCTGTTCATCATT
Source organism: Leptobrachium leishanense (assembly GCA_009667805.1). NCBI lineage: Eukaryota > Metazoa > Chordata > Amphibia > Anura > Megophryidae > Leptobrachium > Leptobrachium leishanense. The sequence continues at coordinate 285,866,960 of CM019067.1, read as the reverse complement.
AATGGCTGTATTCCAAACGAGAAACTGTATCAGTGGCTCGAGTCGGAATGTTTTGGAGCTTCTGATCAATACTGGCAGCAGCACCACGCAACACTGCTGGTATAATCTCCTGGAGTATATGGGACTCCATGGAGCCCAATGCAAGCAGGTGCAAGCTCTGATGGGGGTCGCTCTCTGAGCCAGGGTTAAGGCCAGAGGAAGCGACGGATCATGCCGCCCACTGCACTGCAGGATAAGAGGTAAGTAAAGGATTTTATAGGTCTTACATTTTTGTGTTCACAAAATCACATAACAACAGATTCTGAAAGCAGATATTACATTTCTGAGGGTCCTATTACAATCTTTGCACAAACGTCAGCGCGTGCGCAAAAACGCATTAACGTGAGGGGCAAAACCCTTTGCCCAGAACGTCGTATTACAATGTCAGCACAACAAACGCGCGTATACATCTACCGCGGGTGAACCTGCATGAACGCTGCGTGAGCTTACTGTACGCTACGCGTCCTATACTTAACATTGTGAGCGCAAATGCGTTTGTGCGCTCGTATGCGGATGGTATTACAATCTATGCGCAGTTTGTCACGCACAGCCTTTGCGCGCATAATTTTAGCAACTCCTAAAAGCTGGTGTTAATGGCAAATTCTATCAACCTGCCGAAACCAAATACACCAGCCCAAAAAAAATACGCAGCAAAGTATAGTTACACAATCTACTCATACCAAACCAATAAATTTGAGAAGTTGTGTGTGTTTTTTTGATGCAGTATATATGCGCATATTGACTTTGACAGGCGCAAAAACATAACGTGAGACAATTGTGGTTCTTAATTCTGATTGGCTAAATCGCGTGAAAAAAACAGTCCGCTCACTGATTTCTGCGCGCAACGTCTTGTTTGACGTCTTGTTTGTGCGCGTCCGTTTTACGCGCGTTATTTTTTGACAGATGAAAAAATGCGTGAGGATTGTAATACCAGAGTTGTTTTACACGCGTTAACGTTTAACGCTTCGCACAAAAATTCACGCGTTGCACGTGCGTTTTTGCGTGAAGAATGTAATAGAGCCCTGAATGTCTGATTCAGACAAGAAAAACAATACCAAGTTCTTCTCTAGCTAGCAAATTACCTTGTTCTTCTCTAGCTAGATGGAAAGATGCAAGCTTGAGCCCTTAGCTTAACGGCTTGGTTGGAATCTAGACCCTGGAGCCAGAATCAGTACTGCAGCAGAATCTTCTGCAACTGCCTGGGCTGAAAGACAGAATTCAACACATTAACATATGGTGGGATCCTGTCTGTAGCATATCTTCTGCCTGGAAAATGTACAAGCCTAGAGTGTTGAGTTGAAGCACATTGTTGATGTAATCGTGAGAGGTGATAGCCTGTGTCTGTATGTTCAAAGGAGCGATGTGCCATTAATATGTTCACACATGGTAATATACTTGCAAGAGTCACAGTTGGTTTAGTGACAATGCGACAGCAGTGTCGAGACTTACAGGGTTATTCAAAGAGAGCCAAACTGGCTCCGAAATTGCACCGAACAGTGAATTTCCCCGTACGGTGCAATTTCTTGGCCATTCAGCTATACAAAAAGCTGTCAGTTCGCCAAATATTGACGAATTGCCAGTGAAATACAGTGCTGGTCGATGGCAGTGAAATCCCCCATAGAGAAGCAATGGTTAACCTATTCAGAGAACACCGAACAGCACCGAAATGTCAGTGAAATGCCCTGATTTTCGATGGCTTCATTCGACAGGTTTAATCAGGCAAATCCCATAGGTTTCAATGCAAAAAAAAATCCCTATTTTTATTAAATATTTATTGAACCACTTATTCTTTTAATTTGCAGCAAAAATAATCTTTATTTATATTTTTAGTATTTTTAGTCATTTTTCAGAATTTTTTTGGCGAATGTGTTTTCCACTTTTTTTTAAATTGCGGGTTTTTTCTGTGACAGACTTTTTCGTGGTATACGGTTCAAATAGCGGTTTAACCAAACGCACGGTTCATCTCTTGCTGCCTCCCTGGCAGGCTTCCAGTGTTTCTCTCACCCCCACACCCCTCACAGGTGAGGCCTTCATCATCCTCAATTTGCATGCCTAGGTTTAACTCTTTGGGTGCTGCGGCTACACAGGGCACACTGCTACGACATCTAGAGCCAATACTCTCTGCGAAATGAAGCTGCAGGTATCAGACAGTGTTGTGTGTGTCAAGTGAGTAATAGGGCCCAATGTGTCATCAGAGGTAAGAGGATCTAAAATAATTCCCCATGCATTAATATTCAACTCTGTTGATGGCGGGATGATGACCTCATCACACCCACCAGAAGCCCCATGAGAGCGAGAATCTCACAGGCCATTTTGGGGCCATTTTGTTGGGGTAGAACACAGTGATTGGCATGAAAAATGGAGAGATAAGATATTCCACAAGAGCATGGCATGATTCCAGTGCCTGTGTTCTAAAATTAAAGCAACCAATGTAATTATGCCATTCTTTTTTATTTATTTTGCAATAATTTTAACCAAGATTGAAATCACTGGAAGAAAGAGGCAATTACATTTTCAATTATGCCTATTCTGGAGCCTGAAGACTCACGGAAGTGGCGCTACTGAGTTGAATACCTCCCTCCACTTTCATATTTTTCTCGGCTCTACCGGGAATAAAGGTTTTGGTGGTGTCACCATGTACTTTCCCAATGATGTCACTCCTCATCTGACATTCTCTGGTGAGGCTGACTGTCTAGAGACAGCTTTGCCAGGGGGAGAAGACACCCCTCACGGAGGGATTTGTAGAGTGTGTAAAGTCATCCGCAATCCAGAGTGTTTACGCACATTTCCCATGCATCCGTTCCACTCAAGCAGTTAATTAGTCTTCAAATAAAAAACTTTTATCGATCATATCGATCAGGCAGTTAACTTTCCGAAGAATGATTTAATTGTGTCTAGCAAATAAAACAGACAAACTGGGGTGCTTACATTTTCATATGACGTAGTACATAATTATGCACGGAATCATCTCCTCCATGCATGGAAAATGAGAAGGCACGTTATAACAGAAGCATTGTTCACTTCATGATTGAAAGGCAGGCAATGGCACTGATTTATAAATTATATAAATATATATATATTTTTAAATCTATATTACAATAATTTTTAGACTTTACATGGTCTAGCAACAATGAAAAGGTAAACACGGTCAACGACTTGTGGGAGACGTCATCCACAAACAGTGGTGACATCCTCAGTAAAAAGGTTAAAATGCCTGATACTAAAATACTTTGTAAATTATAAATTAACTCACAAACTTTGTAGACATACAGTCAGGTCCAGAAATATTGGGACATCGACATAATTCTAACATCTTTGACACTATACACCACCACAACGGAGTTGGAATGAAACAAACACAATGTGCTTTAACTACAGACTGTCAGCTTTAATTTGAGGGTATGTACATCCAACTCAGGTGAACGGTGTAGGACTTACAGCAGTTTGCAGATGTGTCTCTCACTTGTTAAGGGACCAAATGTAATGGGACAATTGGCTTCTCAGCTGTTCCATGGCCAGGTGTGTGATATTCCCTCATTACCCCAATTACAATGTGCAGATAAAAGGCCCAGAGTTAATTTCAAGTGTGCTATTTGCATATGGAATCTGTTGCTGTCAACTCTCAAGATGAGATTCAAAAAGCTGTCACTATCAGTGAAGCAAGCCATCATTAGGCTGAAGAAACAAAACAAACCCATCAGAGAGATAGCAAGAACATTAGGCATGGCCAAAACAACTGTTTGGACCATTCTCAAAAAGAAGGAACGCACCGTGAGCTCAGCAACACCAAAAGACCCGGGAGACCACGGAAAACAACTGGTGGATGACCGAAGAATTCTTTCCCTGGTGAAAAAAACACCCTTCACAATAGTTGGCCAGATCAAGAACACTCTCCAGGAGGTAGGTGTATGTGTGTCAAAGTCAACAATCAAGAGAAGACTTCACCAGAGTGAATACAGAGGGTTCACCACAAGATGTAAATCATTGGTGAACCTCAAAAACAGGAAGGCCAGATTAGAGTTTGTCAAACAACACCTAACAAAGCCTTCACAGTTCTGGAACAAGATCCTATGGACAAATGAGACCAAGATCAACTTGTACCAGAGTGATGGGAAGAGAAGAGTATGGAGAAGGAAAGGAACTGCTCATGATCCTAAGCATAACACCTCATCAGTGAAGCATGGTGGTGGTAGTGTCATGGCGTGGGCATGTATGACTGCCAACGGAACTGGTTCTCTTGTATTTATTGATGATGTGACTGCTGACAAAAGCAGCAGGATGAATTCTGAAGTGTTTTGGGCAATATTATCTGCTCACATTCAGCCAAATGCTGCAGAACTCATTGGACGGCGCTTCACAGTGCAGATGGACAATGACCCAAAGCATACTGCAAAAGCAACCAAAGAGTTTTTGAAGGGACAGAAGTGGAATGTTATGCAATGGCCAAGTCAATCACCTGACCTGAATCCCATTGAGCATGCATTTCACTTGCTGAAGACAAAACTGAAGGGAAAATGCCCCAAGAACAAGCAGGAACTGAAGACAGTTGCAGTAGAGGCCTGGCAGAGCATCACCAGGGATGAAACCCAGCGTCTTCTGATGTCTATGCGTTCCAGACTTCAGGCTGTGATTGACTGCAAAAGATTTGCAACCAAGTATTAAGAAGGGAAAGTTTGATTTATGATTATTTTTCTGTCCCATTACTTTTGGTCCCTTAACAAGTGGGAGGCACATCTGCAAACTGCTGTAAGTCCTACACCGTTCACCTGAGTTGGATGTACATACCCTCAAATTAAAGCTGACAGTCTGCAGTTAAAGCACATTGTGTTTGTTTCATTCCAACTCCATTGTGGTGGTGTATAGAGCCAAAGATGTTAGAATTGTGTCGATGTCCCAATATTTCTGGACCTGACTGTATGTCACAATAGAAGCAATTTTATGCGTCAAAACCATAGCTAATTTAACCTCTAATTTATCAATATCAAGTCATTCACCTAAATAGCAGTACTGTTTGTGGGGTGATATTGTCTACTACAGCAGTGGTTCCCAACTGCGGTCTTCAAGTACCCCAACAGGCCAGGGCCCCTATTACACTCTTCGCGCAAATGCGCTCGCGCAAATGCGCTCGCGCAGCGCAATTTTTTTGCGCACGCAAAAAAACGTTAGTGCGCGCAAATTAACGCGGTATTACGATCCGAGTGCAGTTTTTCAGCCTTCATGTTTTTTCGAGCGCAAATCCGACGCGCAAAGCCGGGCGCAAATGACCGTTGTGTGCAGGAATCGGTGGGCAGACTGTTTTTTCACGGGATTCAGCCAATCAGAATTAAGAACCACCATTTGCTAGGTTTCGGTTGTTGCGCCTGTCAAAGTCAATCTGCGTATATGTGCTGCAACAAAAATAAAAAATTAATCAATTTACTAATTTTACTGTTTGGGTATGTATAGAATGTGTAACTGTACTGTGCTGTATTTTTTTTGTGCAGGTTCATTTAGTTTTGGCCAGAACGTTCAGATTGTAAGTTAACACCAGGTTTTCAAAGACGTTAAAATGATGCGCGCAAACGTCGTGTGCGAGGAATGTAATAGGGGCCCAGGTTTGCCAGATATCTGAAGCACAGCACAGGTGATATGATTTGCTGCTCAGTGATTGCAGGATTCAGTCTGCATCTCCCCAAGGTGATCCTTAAAACCTGGCCTTGAAGACCGCGGTTGGGAACCACTGTACTAAAAATGTCTGAACCTCTCATTTGTGTATATTATCTCGGGAATTTGCACATGTTTGTTATGAAAATAGAAGGTAACATTATAATCAAACTTTCGTGTGCTTTTGTTTACAACGAACTGCCAAATTATGTGTTCTTTGTGGCATTCCAGCAGCTGTCAGACCTTTGTGTGAGAAGAATGACTGGTTACCAAATATTCAAGCAAATCTGACACAGTTAGACAAATGCTCGAGATTAATTTATAAATGTGGCAACAATGCCATCTAGTGTACTTCCTGATAATTGTTTAGGGACTATAGTATAACTCAGTTTTCAGAATTTTAACAGGTGGAGTCACAAAGAGATGATTTAGTTATGAATTACAAATGTTAAGGAAAATTAGACAAAAGTTTATTTTTTCCCAACTCAAGCCTGTCTTGGTTTAATGTTTGAAATCATCTTACAGTGTAACATCAATTCATACCCAATGCATAACCTCATTTGTGTTACATTACGATCACATATCAGAACACGGATTACATAGAAACATAGAAAAATGTCGGCAGATAAGAACCTTTCGGCCCATCTAGTCTGCCCAATTACATGGATACTTTACCTGGATTTATCTTTTGTTTAGGATAGCCTTATGCCTATCCCATGCCTGCTTAAATTCAATTACTGTTTTGGCCTCTACCACTTCTACTGGAAGACTGTTCCATGTATCCACCACCCTCTCAGTAAAATAATGCTTTCTGATGTTACTTTTAAACCTTTGCCCCTCTAATCTAAGACTATCAGGGTTATCCAAAGAGATCCGAATTGCTTGAGAAAGGTAACCGAACGCTGAAAATCAGCGTTCGGTTACCTTTCCTGGCCATTCGGCTATCCAGAGAGCAGGCAATTCGCCAAATCCTGGCGAATTGCCTGAACATACGGTGCCTGTTCGGTGCCTGTTCGAGGGCAGTGAAATCCCCATAGAGAAGCACTGCTTCGGCTATTCAGAGAACACAAACCAGCAGTGAAAGGTTCCCCTAATGCCCTGCCATTCGGTGGTTTAATTCGGCAAATTTATTCAGGAGAATCCCATAGGCTTCAATGTTAAAATATTCCCGTTTTAATCCAATATCTAATAAACCGTTCATTATAAAATTCTGCAGCAAAGAGTCTCTTTATTTATAGATTTTAGGATACTTTAAGCATTTTTCAGATTTTTTTTTTTTTTTTAAAAGTCCGATTTTTTTTTTTTTTTTTTCTTTTCAGTTTGCTTATTTTTTTTGTAACAGCCCTCTTTATTATCATTCCCTGGACCTCCTGTGAAAATTTCAGACATTTCGCTCAGTAGTTTCTTTGCAAACAGCTTTTTACTTTCCCAGATTCATACAAATGGTTTTTCTATTTATTCACTGCCTCCTCTACGTCACAGCTGCTTCGGCTCTGTGTGATTCGGCTCCTGTTCGGCTCATGTTCGGCTTTTTCGAAGGTTAATCCAGATGTTTTTGCTTGTTTTCAGCGTGCATTCGGTTAGTGTTCGCCAGGTGTTCGGTAGCTTTTCCCTGCAATTCGGGGACCCTGTGGTGTTTGCTGAATACACCGCAGGGTCACCGAAATGCAATCGGCAAAAGGAACCGAAGAGAACGAAAAGTCACCGAACGTGCGGTGACTTTTCGAATCTCTTTGGATAACCCTGTATGTCCTCTTGTTTTGCTACTTTGTTTCCTTTTAAATATACTCCCTTCCTCTACCTTGTGGATTCCCTTTACGTATTTAAATGTTTCTATCATATCTCCTCTGTCTCGTCTTTTTTCCAAGCTGTACATGTTAAGATCATTAAGCCTTTCCTGGTACATTCATTAAACTCTAATCCAGCTGATGTTAAATCACCATTCTGGTTATCTTTCTGCATACACCATCTACACATGGATATTTTGTATCGCATTATTTTAGTGATTTCTGTACAAGCATTCGGGAAATTTTAAAAAGGCACTCTAGGCATAAAAACTTAAAAATTTTCAGCAAATATTAGAATATCTTAAACCATGAATGAACTCTTGCTTATCTGTTTTAAAGCGCACCTGTATTGACCAAGTGCATTTTATCTGCAGTCTACCATCAGGAATGGACATCATATTGGTAAAGATCAAAATAAATTGTCATCCCTTGATAAGATATTGCAGTTCGTACTCAACTTGATCCTCATGGGCAAACCTAACTGGGCGCCTACGCACAGTCATGTGTAATTGACCTTCAGTGGTGACGTGAGCAGCACTGAGAGTTAATCAGGCGCATGGACTGAACGATGGGCTGTCTTTAGGGACAGAGCATAGCATGCCCCCGGCTTTCTGGCCCTCCTCCCTTCGTAGCAGGCTGATTGCCGTCAGGAGCTGCAGGGGGATTGCTTGAGTTTATGACAATGACAGCTATTGGCCGCAGGTAGGGGAAGCGGGATGTAGGAGGGACAGAAATAAATGGGGCATCCTATACTACCACAATTCATTTAAGCCCATGTGCTGCCAGAACAGCATAGGACACTCAGTGATGCTATGGGGTTAAAAAGCAAAACTGTAGCTGCGTTAACTGCTCACCTTATCATTTCCCACGCTGGGAGCAATAATGGAGGGTACATATAAAGCAAACAATACTTTAATATCAAACATGACCATGTAAAAAGTGAAAAAAAGGAAAAAATATAATGAAAAGGTTTTTCTTTTCTTGTTCTAGGGCAGGGGCATCATCTACCTTTCACGTATAAAGTAAATAATACCACTGCCATTACCTACCTTCTCATTTCCCACACAGGGAGCAAGATCAGTGTTTTGTACATAGTCATGTTAGTCATAAATGCAATGTACCAAAATAGAAGTGAAAAAGTATGGTATTTTATTTTCAGGTTTGGATAAAAGTTTGGATAAAATTGCATATTTTCTTAAAAATGAAGTAAAAGGGATCCTTTTTTTTAAGTAAACCATACAATATGCCACCCAGCTGGCCCCAGCTGGGTGGAGTAGAGGCAACATCACCGCTCTATAACCATGGAGACCATGGAGACACAGGCTCAAATCCCAGCAATAGCACCTCTCCAGCAAGTGCCCTTGGGCAAGACACCCAACAGTACATACTCACCATCTAGGACATACTTAAAAAGGAGAGAAATCTGAATGTATCCTTCCTGGTAAAATATTTTCTCTAAAAAATAAATAATATATATATATATATCCATAAAAAACGTACATATAACCACAAAGGCTTGAATGATAAACATGGGAAAACAATTTAACACGATGCAAATGATTGAAATCTGAATGGCAATTTACACATTGATGTTTTTGTTATAGCATTCTGACATGACTTGACGTATACACATAGTAATGATATATTTTGAATCTGCCAAGTCCGCTGAAAAAAAAAGAGAAGAAAATGTAACTTGTCTGGGTACTATAACAAAACATGGCTCAGCACACGGGATGAAAGGGCTCAGCAGTGAAGGGGTTAAAGATTGTGCTGAGTCCACAAAATAATTACAGATACATGAGAGAAAGTGAATGATACATTGTCCATCCCTTCTCTCCAGTCAAGAAGATCTTCTCTCACACCACTCAGTCAGAACTTGAGGGAGTGCTGTATAATTATATGTATCTCTCCCCAAACACCAGACCAGAGTTAGGGAAGAATGATCTTTAGTTTGAAAAAGGAGTTTATATGAGTAACAGGGGATGGTGGTAAAATGACACAATCAATAGAAGACATTGTATACATGAGGGGGATGTAAATTTCTTTAGGAGACACAAAAACCTTGATCAGTTGAAAACAGATTGGATTAATATATTATTAACAATGTCAATCAACTGAATGTCAGATCAATCTAAGGGCAAACACACAGACAGGAATAGACAGTACTGACAATAGGTCTACACTAGATTACTTACACGAACTAAGCTAGTAAAATACAGTCAGTTTACCAAGACATTTAACAAGTTAACCCTTAGGAGCCAACCTATGTCCATTGTCTGTTTAAATTGGCTTTGCCACATGGTCCACGGCCCCTTGGCAGGAGGGCAGCATCCACACTTCTCCAACAGGCACCGAAGCCAAGTATAATGTGGGCAAGAGTGCCAAGGAAGGTGAGGCCTCAGAAACAGAGGGACCTTCGGTTAAAGTGAAGCTAACACTTCAAAAACATAGAGCAACAGTGGTCACAGCACCTTTCACAAACGTGATGTCTATGAAGGTCTGTAGATGGGGTGGTAGAAAAGTGTAAATCTTAATATTTTTTCCAAAAGATCTGTGGCAGCGGACTACAAAATAAAAACAGAAAAAAATATATTGTGCAGTATGTCTGAAAAAATGAATATACAGGTTTCAAAAGGTGTTCAAGACTCTACTAAAATGCTCATCCAAGCTCTTATTATCTCCCGTCTTGACTACTGCAACGTCCTGCTCTCTGACCTTATAAGATCCCAGATTCTCCCTCTGCAGTCTGTTATGGATGCCTGTGCTAGTCTCATACACCTCGCATCCCGCACCTCTCACAACGCACCCCTTTGTCAAACTCTACACTGACTATCTGTTTCCTTTAGAATCCATTTCAAAGTACTGGTGCTTGCGTACAAAGCTCTCCATAAGCGCACCCCTGCCTACATCTTCTCCCATATTAGCAGGTACATCCTGTTCCTACCACTTCACTCTGCCAATGATCCGATGCTATCAGTTCCTCGTACCTGCACCCTCACCTCTCACCGTTAGGACTTCTCCTGAGCTGCCCCTTTCTATGGAACTCCCTCCCCCGAAACAGACTTTCCCCATTCTCCAGTCCTTCAAGACGTCTCTGAAAACACATTACTTTAGAGAAGCGTATCGGCTCACTACATAATCCCCCACTGTACATTTCTTGCTCCATCTTCCCATTATGCCCAAATGCACCCTGCTACCTCACATACTCGGCTATTTACGCTCACCTAGTGTATCACCCATCTCCTCTTGGATTGTAAGCTCTCGAGCAGGGTCCTCTCTCCTACTGTTCTGTGTATGGACCGTTTATGTAGATTTGTTATTCTGTCTCTCCCATTGTACAGCACTACGGAACTTGTTGGTGCTTTATAAATACTTGTAATTGTAACTAACTGTTCAATTAAATGCACATATTGGATATCCCTCTACTGGCTCTATATGTATTCGCTTGTGGGTATATTCTTCTCTTTATTTGCAGGTAACCAGCCACCTTTCACCGTTCATCTTCTTCCATTTTCTTATCCTTTAAAAAACATGTAGAGAGATAGGACACTGCCCTAGCATAATTCTGTATAATCTATGCAGATAAAATGTGTAGAAATGCCAATTGCCAAATTACACATAGAGGAGCCCTCTTCAGCTCCTATATTACCGCAGATGGATTTTTAAGGACATAATCCACTAAACCAAACCTACAAGAACAATTTCAACAGTGATTATGGATATTTTAGGGTAAATTCCACTATACCGTACCTCCAGGAACAATTCCAGCAGCAGAATAGTTAAAATAGCCCTTTTATTCTTAAAAACAATACATAAATACAATATATCATCTATCTAATCACATTAAAAATATAAAAATAACAAAATTTAGTAGACTATCAAAGATAGGGGAGGTCAACATTGGACCTCCAGATGATTTGGAGTTTGGGTGTACATTTCCCACAAGACTCTGTTGACCTAATATAAATGTCTGAGTATCGCAGGAGATGTAGTGCAGGGCAAAGGTTTAGCACCACCCTGTTCTAGAAGATCCCAAAGCTATTAAAAATGTCTCCTCGGGGAAATGTGATTCTGATATCAACAGGCATAGTGTAATGAAGGAACATTTATTATGAGGAAAGAAGAGTAACAATAAATTTTACATAACTTAATTACCCCGACAAGCAGATAAAAAATAAAAAGGATAAAAAGTAGCAGAAAACCCTATAGTTGCTCACTTTACTAGAATAGTCCTGGTCTGGTAAATTATGTCCCAGGAGTCTCTGTTGAAGAAATGGAGACGTACTGCCAAAATTAGAGCATGGTCCCTTACTATGAACTCATTTATTTCCACCAATATTTATATTGATTCATTTTACCTCGGTTTCCCACTGGCAGATGGCAGAGGAGGAGTAGGTGAATGCATCACAGACATCACCTCCCATTTTACAACAGAAGACCTCATCATGAGTGCATACAAACATATATATATATATATTTTAACAGGGCTCCTCCTTTTAACCACATCTTCTAGGACAATAAAGACAGCAACACAGCGGCTACTTTGCTTTTAGGCAACGTTTATTTCCTCACCCGACAGTAACAGTGCTTCACAGCAAGGTCATGAGGTGCCCGGGGCAAGTCCTCCCCTAGCGCCCCCCAAGTGTTAGATGAAATAATGTGTAGTAACGCATTATGCCGTCGCTTTCAAATTTGCTCAATGTGGGAAATGAGAAGGTGAATTAGTGCAGCGACATTGCTTGTGTAACCAATGTAAATAGATGTGTGTCTCTTTAAGAGTATATGTATGTGTTAATTCCCCTAATATCCCCCATTTTAGAGAAACTCCTATAGTATTGTAAATGTCTCACCCTAAGGAAGCTTTTGGTTTGTTTTTATTGTTAAATTGAGCAGCCATTTTAGAGGGGATTATAATATGCCAGTGGCGGAAGTACCAGGGTCGCAGCGGTCGCAGTTGCGACCGGGCCCTGGCATTCCGCCACTGGAGGGGGGCCCAGCGCCGCCACCAGATTCTGGCAAAAAGCGCCGGACTCTGGGAGCAGTGCCGCCGGCTGTTCCCCTCCCTGCGAGCGGCCCGCTGGCTTGCAGCTTGGCCGCTCGAGTGGGATGGGAACTAGCTGACCAGCGCACGAGATCTTGCGAGAACTCGGCTGCGCTGGTCAGGTGGTTTCCGGTGAGCGGCCAGGCTGCATGCTTTCAGCGGCCGCTCACCACGGAGAGGAACGTTCTGTTCGGCAGCAGAGGAGGTGAGCTGGGGCCCTATATACCCATAAGAGCTGGGGGCAAATCTATCCATTAGCTGGGGCAGTATATCCATGAGCTGGGGCAATATATCCATGAGCTGGGGCAGTATATCCATGAGCTGGGGGCAAATATATCCATGAGCTGGGGCAATATATCCATGAGCTGGGGGCAAATATATCCATGAGCTGGGGCAAATATATCCATGATCTGGGGGCAAATATATACAGGAGCTGGGGGCAAAAGTATCCATGTGGCGCCTGGGGGCAATATATGTCCATGTGAGCTGGGGCAATATATATGTCCATGTGAGCTGGGGCAATATATATATCCATGTGAGCTGGGGGCAATATACAGTATATATCCGTGTCAGCTGGGGGCAATACTATCTTTTTTATATTGCAGGGGAAAAAAAGTAAAAATATAGATCTTTTTTTTGGGGGGGTTGGGGGGGCCCTTCATGGATTCTTGCACCGGGGCCCTCAGGTTTCTAGTTACGCCACTGTAATATGCTAATGAGGCATGACCTCATCCCGGGCTTGTCCTCAGAGCACGAGGAGCTGCTTGGAGGTAGGAGGTGTTTTTGTGCAGGCTCTCAGATTCACATTCCTTAGAGGTTTAAACCTATGTAAAAGTTCTCAAAATGTTTCTATGTTTTAGTTTTAACCATATATATGTGTATTTGTCATGATAGTGTTCTAGGAGATTCATGAATCATAAGTTATGTTTAGTTTGTAAACATACAGAGTAAAACAGCTCTTTTGTATAGCACAGGGCTTTAATGGGAAAATATCAGGAAGGAAAGTGCTAAACCTGTGCAAATCCTATGCTTGATCTGTGCAGGTGGAAGTTGCAGAAGATGTTTTCATGCTGTGTTATTTATATGTGTTTTACCCAGGTATGATTGATTTGTTTTATCCTAATTTTTATGATTTATTTGTATTTTTTTTTGTGTATATATATGTATATATTTATTTTATTGTATTGTAATGCGACTATATCACCCAGTATCCTCAGAGCACGAGGAGCTGCTTGGAGGTGGAAGTTGCAGAGGATGTTTTCATGCCGTGTTATTTATATGTGTTTTACCCAGATTAGGCTAGAGTCAGACTAACACATTTTTCGCGTTGTCCGTGAAAAAGTGCGTTCGAACGAATGGATGTATTTTTTCACAGAATACGCGATAGCGGGCATACGATGCGCATTCTCATCCGTGATTTTGTACGGATCATCAATAAAACCCTTTTTGCGTCTGGACATTAGGTTGGCCAGACATTAGCAGTGTCTGACGTCTCCTAATCATGCACACACACCACTAGCGGACGCACTCTGTACATCAGTACTAGCGATATCACGTTCTCGAAAAAAATGCATTTGTTTGCCGCTTGCGTTGCGCGGGCACACTTTTGTGCGGCCGTACTTCGTACATTGGCCGTCATTTGCTGCTACAACGGCCATGATAAAGTGCGGCTGCACGCGCGTTCGTCTGACCCTAGCCTTAAAACCGCATGTTCCCAGCGATCCAGTTGCCGGTCTCATCCTTAGTGCACAACAACACAACAAAACACAACGCAGAGTCCATACGAATGGGCAGCGAAGGTGTGGGCCGGCTACACTTGCATTATAAGTGAATAATGCCACTGTCTTAAAACAGAAAAAAAAAGATGTTTTTCGCAATTGTTTTTTTTTTTTTTACATTTTTATTTTCCTATGGGATTCGCCTGTTTAAACCTGTCGAACTAAATTTTAGACAGAATGTCGAATGATTTTGCCAACATTTTGGTACTGTTTGGCATTCTTTAAATAGATTAACCATTACTTATCTATGGGACAATTTCACTAACGCCAAAGATCACAGAATTCCGGCGAACTGCACCTTATTTCGCTGGCAATTTGTCAATATTTGGAGAATTACCAGCTTTCTGAATAGAAGAACTGCAACAAAATTAATTCACAGTTCAGTGCATCTCAGTGGCAAGTTTGGTTCTATCAGCAGCCTTCACCTAAATGGGGACGCTAAGGGGAAAAATTTGCACTCGCAAATCTCCCCTTAGTCTCCCCGTTTTGCCTGTAGATTACAGGGCAGATGCTGAGTCCAGCAGCCTGCCCCATAGCGGCCGCTAACCTCCAGGGTACTTGGGGCATCGCTAACGTGCCGTCACGAACATCCCCTCCATGGAATCCATAGTACTCAACGGGGGCTTCCCCTGCCAGGTCACATGACCGGCAGGATCTCACCTCTGTCAGGATCCATGCCTGCTATTTGCTGCTTAATCCGTGCTTGCAGCACATCCATGAAAAGTGCTGCTCAGTCTCAGCGCTCAGAACCTTCACAGTTAAACACAGAACACACACACCACACCCCTGTGTCTGCAATAAAGGTTCTCTCTGCCCCTCCCTCTGGACTTCTGCATTATCTACCTTCCCTTGACCTGAAAGGACCTATGATTACCTATTATCTATGTGTACCAGACCTCTGCTTTGCCCACCGACTCTGCATCCTCTCTACCAGCCCTTGAACCTCAGACCGTCTCCTGACTACGATTCTTTCCTAGCCCTTCTGACTCCACGCTACCCCGCAAGGTACTGTCTGTCTATAACCCCTGAATTCACTGCATAATGGGCTTAATACAACCAGACTGGGACCCCACCAGCGCTGAGCCTGACAGAATGCAGAAGTCACAGACCATTGAGCCTGCAGTGATTCTGTCAGCCCTGAAGGGCTTCGAGTTTCAGCTACTGGGGTTATTGGAGGATATATGGCACTTTAAAGACTCTGTAAATAACATCTCTATGGAGGTGCGTGTCCCACCGGGGAAATGAGGCCAGCTAACCGCAGAGGAACGTGCCTGGAGAAAACCACAGAATCTCTGTATGTTCTGTGGGGATTCCTTGCATTTCCTGGTAAACTGCCCCGTGAGACCCCAAAGAAGGCCAGCTCCCGTGCCCGAGCCGGCTACAGTTCCACGGCAAATCCCAATCAAAAAGACTGCACCGGTATCCATGCCTGCCCCTAGAACAGCTCATGTTCCTGTAGCTGAACCCCGGCCCAGGCCTGCTCCTAGTAAAGCTCATGTTCCTGTGGCTGAACCCCGGCCCAGGCCTGCCACCAGAGAACCTCCAGCACCCATACGTACTCCCGTACCGAGAAAGAAGCTACCTTCTATGCTTGCTGACCCTAGGTGTATGGAGTTCAAGACTACCAGACCAGGTGAGGAGAAAGATCTGGTGATACCAATGGAAACTGTGTATCCCATACCTATGGAGCAAGATCCCACCGTGCCTGTGGCTTCTGATCCAGCCATGGAGATTATGTGTATCCGGGCTCCAGCTTTGGTTCACATTCAACCTGTGGAGAAAATACCAGTTGCACCCACTTCTGCCACGGTGTATCAAATGCCCAGACAAGACCCGCCACCACCATCACCCTGCCACTCTTTGCATGAATCAGAGTCTGCTGATGAATGGTCCTCTATCAACTCAGACAGCGAGGTGGAGACAGCCCCAGTGAACTCATGCCATCATAGACCCCGATGCCAGACTGCAAGACGTGCCCAAGGGCCTCCGGGTGGTCCTGCCAGAAGTATCAGCGCTGCCATTCACCAGCCAAGTGTCAGACGAAAAGCTGCAGTTCCTTGCTATGATCCAGAGTGGGAATCCAGCGACGAGGATCTGGAAAACCTACCTTCACTGCAAGACCTATTGCTGGCATTTGAGAAAAATAATGGCTATATTGGCACGGCTATTGCCAACTCCAACTCCGTCTCCAGTACTGCCCGACACTCACCTATGGCGTATCCTTTATTCTGTGGCGCTGTATTTTCTACCCTGGCTATCCAGCCCCCACAGAGGGCTCCATGTTTCTGTACTGCTAACCCTGGTATCCTGGACTCAACTCCCTCAATAACTATTGAAGAAATTAAGCCTGGGGATCCTGCGACCCTCGTTTAGAAAGAGCCTGCAACCCCAGTACCTGCAGCGGAATATGCACCCCAAGTGACTTCAGTCGAGACCCCCAAAGTCATTACTGTAGTAGATTTTGGTGTTATTGTCTCCTCCGTGACCAGCCTTACTAACCAGGTTAGTTCCCTCACTGAAATAGTGAGGGTTATTCAGCTTCACCAGCTACGGTATGCTTCCATCCTTGAGTCACCCCTGGAATCCACCCCTTCCATCATACCTGTGCCAGCTTTCAATCTGGATATTCCCTCGGACATCCGAATATCCCAGAAGGGTTACAGGGGTGTCCACTTTAGATATTCCATCAGTCATACCCACAAGAGACCAATCACCACCACATCCCTGGCTATGCATAATCCTCCTGTAGTCTCTGCCATTCCTGTATCCACAGATTCAGAAGAAATACCCATCCTGGAAAACCTTACCAGTGAGCCATCTACTGTCCACCCCTGTGAAAGTACTCTGAAGCCCTCCAAAACCAAAGCAAGGAGATGTCAGAAGAAGGCCAGTACCCTGGCTACTGAAAAAACTGAGGATCCGGTACCTCCTGGTGATGAACCTATATGAACTTTTATTTTGATTCTTGCAGGTCATCAAGCAAGCCCGTTCGCGTCCAGAGGTCGCTCCTTAAGGGGGGCGATATGTCAGGATCCATGCCTGCTATTTGCTGCTTAATCCGTGCTTGCAGCACATCCATGAAAAGTGCTGCTCAGTCTCAGCTCTCGCTGACCAGAACCTTCACAGTTAAACACAGAACACACACGCACCACACCCCTGTGTCTGCAATAAAGGTTCTCTCTGCCCCTCCCTCTGGACTTCTACATTATCTACCTTCCCTTGACCTGAAAGGACCTATGATTACCTATTCTCTATGTGTACCAGACCTCTGCTTTGCCCACTGACTCTGCATCCTCTCTACCAGCCCTTGAACCTCAGACCGTCTCCTGACTACGATTCTTGCCTAGCCCTTCTGACTCCACGCTACCCCGCAAGGTACTGTCTGTCTATAACCCCTGAATTCACTGCATAATGGGCTTAATACAACCAGACTGGGACCCCACCAGCGCTGAGCCTGACAACCTCTAGTGGGATCCTGCATGTCGGCGGAGTGATCACAGAGGGAGACTGGTGACTTTTTGCTCTCAGCAGCCAGAAGCAGCAAATCGTGCCGCTGTTCTTGCCTCAGGATGAGAGGTGAGTAGTATGTTATTTTTTTTTTTTTTTAATTTTTTTTTTTATTTTTTTTTACAGCTGGCTTTTACATTCTACAGGAGCTCTAAGCTATAACAAACTTTTCAGTCTGCCGCAGCGGTTCATAATTAGCTAGCGTTAGGAATGCTTACACTGCTCTCCCCATATTAAGCATAGGGAGCACAAAGTACATTAAACTCGCACTATAAAGCAATAATATCGATGCGCTAACGGATTATTTAACCCTTTAGCGATCGGGAGGTGATTTATGCAACATGCTATCACCTCAATTAACCTAGTGCGAACGTTCATTTATGTGAGTGCTAGCGTTAAGGCCCTATGTTTTTAATGAAAATGCGCATTGCTCCATCCTCTCCAAACTTGCTGCTGCAAGTGCATTGTTTTACAGAATACCTGGTCATGTTTCGTATCATTGGAAAGGCCAGGCACCTCCTACATTTATACCAAAAAATTAAGCGCACACATGGAGTCTACCATTGTCACGCCCCACCTCTGACCGCCGCTGTCCTCGGAACTTGCCTGGGTTCACCCCACGTTCCCGACTGATGTCCGCGATGGCGTCTGTGGTGCTACCTGTTTCGGGGGGGTTCCCTTCTCCGGTGCTGGAAGGGTAACCTCCAGTCGAGCGGAAGGGAGAGGCGGTCGTTTCGCAGTGTCTCCTGGATTCAGGAGGTCGAGGCGTGCGGCTCTCTCCCGAACCGCATGAAGGGAGTGGCCAAAGACGGTGCCCGCGGTTGGGGACTCCTTTTAATGAGCAGGGGGTGTGGCGGGCGCCTAGTCGGGCGTCAGCTGGGGATCCCCAGGAGGGTGGACTCCCAACCCAGACAGGTTCCAATAGGAGGGCAGGGCGTCTTCGGTAAGCAGGGGAGTGACCACCTCACAGCCCATAAAATGCTCCTCAACCCATCCATCATTGCCACAGTATCGTTCCTTGGTGGATGAACATATAACCCTGAATCTCATTGTTCTATCGTGTACCAGTCCTGGAACGTCTCCCAACTTTGTTGCCTGCTTCATACCTCAACCCGGCTTGCTTATTGATTCTGAAAATGTATTTCCCTGAACTGTACCGTGCTTCTAACCCACTGCACCTGGTTCCAGCTTCCCCTATACCCGACCCTGACAGTACGCTGTGGCCCATTATGGAGCCACAGAGGCTTTTCAAGACCTTACCCAATAGGTCGCTGGTCTCGCCAGATCATTTCAAGACCTTCAAGTGGAACGAAATCGAGTCCATGATCACATCTATGCCATGGGCCCCTCTCCTCCGTATGTCCCTGGCGCTGATCAGGCACCTCCACAAATGCCTATGGAAGGAGCCCCAGAACCCCACATTCCAATGCCCGAACGCTTCTTTGGGAATCATTCAAAATTTGATTAATTTCTTCTTGATTGCCTTCTTTTTCAGTTAAAGCCTCGCACTTACTACTTTGATTAAGAGTCCGCACGGCCATAACGCTTCTCGGAGGAGAACCAAAGAGATGGGCACATAACCTTTTGCGTATAATGGTTCCGGCTCTGGAGACCTGGGCTTCCTTCTCTCAAATCCTTGAAATCATGTATAAGGATCCTCACCAAAGAAATACAGCCCAAGCTGCCATTAGAGCCCTTAAACAAGGTCGTAGACCGGTAGAAGACTACATTACCGATTTTCACCACTATGCCCACGAGACCGTCTGGAATGACTTGGCACTAGATCAGTTCGGTTTGGGCCTATCTGACCAACTTAAAGATGAGTTAGCTAGGGTGGGAATACCACCCACCATGGAGGCGCTAAACGAGTTCTGCATCCAAGTGGATCGGAGAATGAGAGAGCGACGCCAGGAGAGAGCCATCACTCTACCTCAACCTTGGCCTTATCGGCCGTGTCCTCAACTACCTGAGAACCCATCTAACTCTACTGCTTTGGTCCCAGTAGCCGCTTCTGGAAATAATCCCGAACCTATGTAGATAGGTTTGGTAGACGGACATCTGCCACCAGCTGAGCTCGAACGCCGACTTCGTTTATGCCTATACTGCGGAGGAGACCATCTAACCAGAGATTGCCAAGCCAGACCTAGTGCTAGAAGGGGTAAGACTGTTCCGTCTTTTATCCATACTGTTCACAAAAATCCAACCCCAGCACCTCTCTTACTTCTGTCTATTTCTTTCCAGTGGCAGCAGAAAGCGATCCCACTTCAAGCTATGGTAGACTCCGGAGCTAGCGGTTGTTTCCTCGACAAGACCTTAGCGAATTGTTTATCTATACCAACACACAATAAAGCTATTCCTATCAACATTCAACTTGTCGATGGTTCTCATTTACGTTCTGGTCCGGTAAAACCTGAGACCATAACCCTAAAAATGACGATACCCCTGGATGTCTTCGACCCAAAGAAAGCCGATGCCCTACCACCCAGAAAACCCTACGACTGCCCCATTGACCTATTACCCGGTTCCACCATACCATACAGTCGCATCTATCCCCTATCCGAACCGGAATTGGCTGTATTAAAAGAGTTTTAACGTGGATAAGTGTAAGATAATGCACCTGGGACGTAAAAACCCAAGCGCTGAATATAGAATATTTGATACAGTCCTAACCTCAACATCTGAGGAAAGGGATTTAGAGGTTATTATTTCAGAGGATCTAAAGGTAAGTAGTCAATGTAATAGAGCAGCAGGAAATGCTAGCAGAATGCTTGGTTGTGTAGGGAGAGGTATTAGCAGTAGGAAAAGGGAAGTGCTCATGCCACTGTACAGAGCACTGGTGAGACCTCACTTGGAGTACTGTGTGCAGTACTGGAGACCGTATCTCCAGAAGGATATAGACATCT
Organism: Leptobrachium leishanense; assembly: GCA_009667805.1. Classification (NCBI taxonomy): domain Eukaryota; kingdom Metazoa; phylum Chordata; class Amphibia; order Anura; family Megophryidae; genus Leptobrachium; species Leptobrachium leishanense. Next base: position 285,846,262 of record CM019067.1, on the reverse strand, counting down.
TAGAGAGAGTTCAGAGAAGGGCTACTAAAATGGTCTACGGCTTGAAGGAGAAAAGTTACCAGGAAAGGCTTAATGATCTTAACATGTACAGCTTGGAAAAAAGACGAGACAGAGGAGATATGATAGAAACATTTAAATACGTAAAGGGAATCCACAAGGTAGAGGAAGGGAGTATATTTAAAAGGAAACAAAGTAGCAAAACAAGAGGACATAGTCTTAGATTAGAGGGGCAAAGGTTTAAAAGTAACATCAGAAAGCATTATTTTACTGAGAGGGTGGTGGATACATGGAACAGTCTTCCAGTTGAAGTGGTAGAGGCTAAAACAGTAATTGAATTTAAGCAGGCATGGGATAGGCATAAGGCTATCCTAAACAAAAGATAAATCCAGATAAAGTATCCATGTAATTGGGCAGACTAGATGGGCCGAAAGGTTCTTATCTGCCGACATTTTTCTATGTTTCTATGTTTCTACATCCATGAGAATCTTGAGAAAGGTTTCATACGCCCTTCCACATCCCCTGCTGGAGTGGGAATCTTTTTCATCAGTAAAAAAGACGGTGGGCTAAAACCGTGTGTCGATTACCGTGAGCTGAACAACATCACTGTTAAAAACAGGTATCCATTGCCTCTCATTCCACTATAAGTTCACTTGGGAACAAGATCCGGACCCTTACTGCAGCTATGTCGTAACCTATCAAACCCAGAAGGGGTACATATCGTTCAAGACCGCATCTTTGTACCAGAGGAAGCTCGCTTGGACATCCTAAAGACATGTCGCGCTTCACCACAAGCCGGACATCCGGGCATCGCAAAGACTCTTGATTTAGTTCTCCACTACTTCTGGTGGCCCTCCGTAAAAAAACTCATCACGCAATATGTTCAATCCTGCCCTATATGTCTTAGAGCCAAGACTGACCACACAAAACCCGTAGGTCTACTACGTCCTTTGCCTGGTCCTGATCGCCCATGGCCACAGATCTCGATGGATTTCATTGTAGATCTACCGCCTTCGAAAGGTCACAACACCATCATGTTGTGGTCGATAGTTTGACAAAAATGGCACATTTTATCCCCTACAAGAAACTACCTACAGCCAGCGAAACCGCCTCCTTGTTTTTTGTAAATATTTTTCGTCTACACGGCATACCTGACTCATTGGTCACTGACAGAGGATCCCAATTTACATCTAAAATTTGGAAAGCCTTTTTTGTTCCTTGTTTCAAATACGCCAAAATCTATCCTCCGCTTTCCACCCGCAATCCAACGGTCAGACGGAGCGAGTGAATCAAACGTTGGAACAGTATCTTCGTTGTTATACCTCTCATATACAAGAGGACTGGTTCGATCTCCTCCCTTCAGCCGGATTCTCCTATAACTCACGTACCCACGCTTCAACTCATGCTTCTCCTTTTCTGACGAACTATGGGTTCCATCCTGTGAGTATCCCTGATATCCCGCATGTCTCACCGGTTCCTGAAGCTAATAACCGATTGACAACCCTTAAGAATGAATTCCAACTTGCTGCTACCACCCTACAGGCAGCACAAGACTCCTATAAAAAGATGGCTGACAATCGTAGGAAAATGGAACCACAGTACCAAGTGGGTGATATGGTCTTTCTTTCCACCAAGAATCTCCGGCTACAATGTCCTTCAAAGAAATTGGGACCCCGGTTCATAGATCCTTTTCGTATCACCGGAAAGATCAGTTCTGTTGCCTTCCGTCTTCAGCTACCAGACTCCTACAGGATACATCCGGTTTTCCATGTATCCCTCCTAAAGCCTCATGTTCCAGATTCTTTCGTGGGCCGCTCTCCTGCTCCCCCTCCTCCCTCTGTGGTACATGGCGATCTGGAATATGAAGTGGAACGGATCCTTGACTCTCGTCTCCGCAGGGGATGTCTTCAGTACTTTGTGCATTGGAAGGAGTACAGTTCCGAGGAGCGATTGTGGGAACCCGTTTCACACGTGCATGCGCCTGCTCGCCTCTGGGCGTTCCATCGGTTGCATCCGGACAAACCAGGTCCTGGTCGCACCAGGGGGGGGTGCTCCTTTCAGGGGGGTTCTGTCACGCCCCACCGCTGACCGCCGCCGTCCTCAGAACTTGCCTGTGGTCACCCCACGTTCCCAACTGATGTCTGCGATTTGATGTCTGTGGCGCTACCTGTTCAGGGGGATTCCCTTCTCTGGCGCTGGAAGGGTCACCTCTGGTCGAGCGGAAGGGAGAGGCGGTCGTTTCGCAGCGTCTCCTGGATTCAGGAGGTCGAGGCGTGCGGCTCTCTCCCGAACCGCTTGGAGGGAGTGGCCAAAGACGGTGCCCGTGGTTGGGGACTTCTTTTAATGAGCAGGGGGTGTGGTGGACGCCTAGTCGGGCGTCAGCTGGGGATCCCCAGGAGGGTGGACTCCCAACCCAGACAGGATCCAATAGGAGGGCAGGACGTCACCGGTAAGAGGGGGCGTGACCACCTCACAGCCCATAAAATGCTCCTCAGCCCGTCCATCATTGCCACAGCGTTGCTCCTTGGTGGATGAACATATAACCCTGAATCTCATTGTTCTATCGTGTACCAGTCCTGGAACGTCTCCCAACTTCGTTGCCTGCTTCATACCTCGACCCGGCTTGCTTATTGATTCTGAAAACGAATTTCCCTGAACTGTACCGCTCTTCTAACCCTCTGCACCTGGTTCCAGCTTCCCCTATACCGGACAACTATAGGTTTTTAAGATTTACTTTATCAACATTTCAGTCTATTGAAGACATTTTTAAAAAAATGCATTTCAACATTATGAACTGGAATGATGGTAATATTTATCATATATATATATAAGTGCAGCCACACTTTATTACGGCCATAGTAGCAGCAAATGACAGCCAATATACGAAGTACGGCCGCACGAATGTTCGGCTGCGCAACGCAAGCGGCAAAGGAACGCATTTTTTTGAGAACGTAGAACCACTAGTACTGACATACAGAGTGCGCTGCGTCCGCTAGTGGCGTGTGTGAGTGGTTAGGAGACGTCAGACGCTGCACATGTCCGGCCAACATCACGTCCATTTGTTTTCTATAGCTCCGTCAAAAATCACGGCTGAAATTGCGCATCGTATGACCGCTATCGCGTATTCCGTGAAAAAAATGCATTCGGACGCATCAACGCACTTTTTGACGGTAGACGTGAAAAATGCGTTCGTCTGACCCTAGCCATAAAATCATTGTCCACTTGTTTTCTCTACACTATCATTTCTCCTTGTACAAATTAATTGTTTCATTGTGAGTAATTAAATGAACTTGGATTCTGCATTTCTGGTACTTTTTGCAAATGGTATTAATTTGTTTCCGAGGAAGTAATAAATTAATAGTGTTAATCTAATTAATACATTTGGTGGAAGTTAATAGCGCTTGTTTCCCTTTGCGTGACTGTGTAACTACAAAAAATAAATTCTAACAAAGTGTTAATCATTCCTCTCTGTGATGTTTCAAATTGAAGATGTGAGATACAAATGCTACTGTAAGCAAAGAAACCTGCTAATTTAAAAAGAATAGCTGTGTTTTTGTTTTTTTGGAATGCCCCATCTTAAAACTGAGCCAAGCTGTCTTCTTAATTTGATTTAACTCCTCACCTACTCTACCAATTTGCAATTCACCTACTCAGAGGTCTAAATAAGTGTGGGAACTCGTGTTTCCCCTAGATTTCTATCCCCAATTACCAACCTGCTCTTAACACAGACACTTAAATCTGATAAATTTATATTTCTATATCTACCTACAGGATCAATTTAACCTTGAACTGCAGGGAGCTCCAGAAGGATTCAGTCCTCGGTGGGTGAGTTAATCCCATAATAGCAGTCATTAGGTTAGCATACCTGTCTAAAGTGGAATACATTGGTGCTGTTGACAGGCTTGAGCAATCTATGGCCATTTATTGTGAACTAAATTTCCACCATTTCCAAAGGAGTTTAGGGTTAAAAACCTCGTCAAAAGTCTTGAATGGGTTAAGAATTTGTTGTATTCCTGAAAGGGGGTAAGAATTATTGGAAGCTTTTGAAGGGTTAAAATCTGGTGAAATCTTTAAATGTATAAAGCTGCTGTTGTTGTCTTTTGAGTGTGTTGACTGAAGTGCTCTCTTCCTGGTTTGTTATATAAATAAATATATATGTGGATTTTAGACGAAATTAGAAAAATCATATATTTATTGGGACTTAACAGGGAAACATGTTTAATCCCATAACGGCTAAGGCCGTACAGGGTACGTCCTACGAAAACGGTTGTTAACGACCAAGGACGACATCGCCGGGTGTCAGTTTCAGGTCCCCTCCCCTCGTTAGAGCCGGGAGAGTGCCTGAAAGGAGGGTCCTTTGGACCCCTCTCCCTCCCGATCAGTATTGAATTAACCCCATAGTGACCAGACAGTTTTACCATTGTCTGTTCGAAAGTACCCACTGCTGTTTTTACATTTCTGCGCTGTTTGTGGTTAGGTCTAATGTTTTTCCTACTCATTTATGGAACCCACACATATTATCATATAATGTTTTTCCTCACCATTAAATGGACTTTCTAAAGATACCATAATTTCCATCGTATCGTATAATTTATTATAAAAATGTTATGAAAGACGATGAAAAAATGGAAAAAAATTATTTTCTGAACCTTAATCCCCAAAATCTACAGCCACAAAAAAAAGTCCCTGGCTTAATAGTTTTGAAATTTTGTCCTGAAATTAGAAATACACAATTTTTACATGTTTTTGCTTTTTAACCCCTTCACTGCTGAGCCATTAACCCCTTCCCGACCGCTGACGTACCCTGTACGTCCTGTGTTCGGGTCTCCCTTAGACCCGATGACGTACAGGGTACGTCAGCGGCGCCAAATCCCCCTCCCGCCCGATACTCACCTCCCTCGTCGGATCCCACGGCGATCTGACAGGGAGGAAGCCTGCCCATGTGATTTACATGGGCAGGCGAGGCTGATGACGTCGCCACGCTGCGTGGTGACGTCATCAGACGGTGCCCCCATGTGTTTCAATGGAGGGGAGGGGGGGGGCTCCTTCGGAGCCCTCTATCTCCCCAACCATTGAAGCTAGGGAGATGCTGTTTGCACCACTGGAGAGGGGAGAGCCTCCCCTTTCCAGCGGTGTATGGCATTAACCATTTCGCCGCCGGAACACGTTGCGGCGCCAATTGGCGCCAAAACGTGATTCAAACCTGGAGGGGGGCTGACATCTTGGATGTCAGCCTAGCCTCCAGGTCCCCCCCCACCCACTGACAACCTCACCATATGTGTGAGGATGTCAGTGGGCCAGTTAACCCTCTAGCTGCCATGTAGAGATAAGGGGATCCTAAGGATCCCTTTATCTCCCGATCCATGGCAGCTAGATGGTTATGGCCTTTCAAATGATACCAAACATGACCAGGTTTGGTTTTAAAAACAAATGTAAAAAAAAATTAAATAAAAACAAAATAATAAAAAAATTAAATAAAATAAAAAAATGTTTTTTTTTTTAAGTTTTTTTGTCTTGGGGGAGTTTAATTAAATAGGACCTAGGCTGTCATCTAAAAATAATTAGCACAAAATGGTCAGAATGAGCGCAGCGCACATAGGTGAACTGGCTCAGCAGTGAAAGGGTTAAAAGGTAAAAACATGTAAAAATTGGGTATTTCTATTCTCGGGATAAAATTTGGAAACTATTTAGCCGGGGTCTTTATTGGTGGTTATAGCTTTAGGGGATTAAATTACGAAAAAGTGTGTTTTTACCATTTTTTTCATCATATTTCATATTTGTTTTATGTTAAATTATTGGATATGATGGAAATAATGGTATTTCTAGAAAGTCCATTTAATGGCGGGAAAAAGGGTGTATAATATGTGTGGGTTGAATAAACGAGTAAGAGGAAAATTTGATCTAAACACGAGCAGCGCAGAAACGTAAAAACAGCAGCGGTCACTAAAGGACGGATTTGTGTAAAACCGCCCGGTCACTAAGGGGTTAAACCTGTATGTGTTGAGCCCATTTTGACCGTTTTTATGCTCATTGTGTTTAAACGTGATTTTAAAAAAAACACCTTTTTTATTTATTTGTTTATTTTGTACACCAAACCTGGTCACGGTTGGTATCACTGGGAAGACCATGATCAGGTCTTTCCAATGACACCAAACATGATCATCTTACTGCCACAGATCGGGAGATACGGGGATCCAAATGATGGGGTTTATATAATGTATAATGTAATATGAGTGTGAGCAACTAGGGATAACAGTCAGGAATTTCTGCCCTAATCTTATAATTATGTAAATGCTGTTCTGATAGTCTATGATCAATACGAAATAGCTTCACCTGAGAAAATGATTGGAGAAAAAACAACTAAAGTTTTGTTTCAATCCACTAACAGTATGGAAACCAGAGTACTGAAGCATAAGGTTGACCTTGGCAGTATAGAGCATACCATCTGCTCCTCCCAAATGAAAGTTTAAGGTAAAACTAGAGGAAAGCTAGCATTAATAACTCGGCCCCTGAGTGCCAGCTAATTACCCTGGAAATTTACTGATTTCTCTTCACTTTCAGGACCCTGGTCACACACAGACCGGTGCTCGCACCATATGGCAATATCCTCCCTGTATTGCACAATCCATCTCAGGTTGTTGGAGTCGCCTGGTGCTCTTTTCCCAGTCCTGTAGACCAACCTTGGTTTTCCCTGTCTCTTCATGCACTCATGTGTATGCATTAAGCACTCGCTTGTTCCAGTAAAGGCTACTTCACCCATAAGTCAGTGCTTCAGCATTGTGGCCTGTTAGCTCTTTCAGGCAGGCCCTGTGAATTGCTATTCCTGAGAAAACCTCAATCATCCCTGATTTCCCAGCTTGCTCCCCAGTACCCTGCTGCTCCAAGGACCCCCTGCATTTTCAAGCACCACCCGTCTACAGGTACCACGTTCCCACCATGCCTACCAGGTTCCCACCGTGCCTACCAAGATCCAACTGTACTACTGTACTTACCAAGATTCCACCGTGCCTCCGAAGATCTCACCGTGCTTACCAAGATCCCACCGTGCCTTTGACGATCTTACCGTGCTTACCAAGATTCCACCATGCCTACGAAGAGCTAACCGTGTTTACCAAGATCCCATAGTGCTTGCCAAGATCCCACCGTGCCTACTAAGATCTCACCATGCTTACCATGATCCGACGGTGTCTACCACCTCCCACCAAAAAAAAATCTATTTTTAATTCTGCTCTCACGTTGCAGAGGCCGGCGCGATCTGCCGCTTCCTCTAGCTGTGAGCAGCAGAATACTGGGAACAAATACTTCTCAGTGTCCTTCCACATTGCCTCCGCAGTTCCTGCATGAACCCTGCTTGCATGAGTTCGCAGCAGGGTTACCCTGGACTCTGTGAAGCCCTTTGGACTCCAGAGGCTGATGTCAATGGTGGCCTGTGCCAGATATTTGCCCTACTGGCTTCCTTTTATCGGCTACATGGGAATAAATGACGATTTAGCGGTCGAAGGACCATTTAAACCATTAAGCATTTTGAGCCCATAGAAGTAAGGATAAATTTACGATGCATAAGTGTAGTGATTTGACCCGCGTCGTATCGTAATGTATTTGGAGACCTCGGCCAGCTTTTTAATTATAGTCTATGTCTAGTACTGCTGCAACAAGTTTACACTGAAAATACAAAGTAATCCTAAAACCTCAGTTGGAATTCTCAGCCAATTTGCTCTTAAATAGTTTCAAGTTTAAATTTATCAAAACTTCAGAAACCATTCTGAAGAAGAAAGGAATAAATGAGAGAATATGGATATATCAAGCTGTCTTGTTAATGTTTCTTGTAGAATTGGAATCTTCCTGTAAGAGTTTTGCTGCACACGGGCTGTTGACAGGTGCAAAATTGTTCTTTAAATCTTAAATACACATGTTCATGAGTATCATTAAAGGCCTAAAATACATTATATCCACGCTTCTATTACAGATTGTGGGTCAACAACACTCTTTTCGGATTGCTAATGTTTTATTGTCTTTTAGTATACATAGGAATAATAATGGTAATTTATGCAGATATTTTGCATGCATAACAAATAATGAGAGACACCTGCAGAATTTCCCTCTTTCTCTGAGTTTAGAAACTAATTATATTTTAAATAATGGCTACCTTTGAACACAATTATCCAAATCACTTTAAGTAATGAAATCCTTTTTTTTTAAGGTGTTTCAGAAAATTTTAACACAATTTTAAATACTCTTTTATTTCAATGTGCAAATTAGAGACATGCGGGCTGGCAGCGAGTGCATATCATGAATGAAAAAGATGTTTCGATAAGGCTCAAATATTTGTTGATGCCGTAACTTCATTGCATAACATTCTCTATTTAACGGTTATAAATATTATTAGGTATATATTAATTTAAGGTATAATCAAATTTGTCCTTTTAAATTAAGCCGGCTCATCCATGCATAACATGAAGGAATCCTGGTTTGATGTCTTCATAATTTCATCAATAAATCGTGCTATCCACCTGTTTTTTCTTTTCTTTTCTTTCTATTAATCTGTTTTGTCCTTGACTATAAGTAAACCTCCCAGGAGCTGCACAATTTCATGTTCTGGATATTCTTTGCAATCAGTGCTGGAATGTTTGTTCCTCAGGACAGATATTTTAGGATGACAGGTCATGTAACCATGTCTACATTATGTCTTTAATTCAAGGTTACAGATTCGAACAGGTCATAAATGATATTATTTTCTAGTGTGCTGCTAACCACCGTGAATCGATTTATTGGGTTGAGGGAAAAATAGTGGTTAACATTTTTGTCAAGGGACCTTTTGCATGGAAATTGATTTGCAGAAATGTTTGTGGTGATGTGCTATTGATAATGAATGGGCTATGAGGGAGAACTACTGGGTGCTGTAGCAAAACCAGGCTTCACAAATAACCTAGACACACTATCAGGTCTATTCACTAAAGGAGAAACTCAGGACAATTGGCAGAAGTGAAAATTCTAGGTCAAAATAGTCAAACCAGAAAAAATTCTCCCATTTATCTCACTTTCCAAAATGGCCATTTGGTCTAGATTGTTCTCTTCTTCCAATTTTCAAGTTTCACCTTTAGTGAATAGACCTGTATATTGCAAGTGAATAAACATAAACCGCTCAAGACACGTGCATTCGTTTTAGTACTAAAACTATTTAGTCCGAATTTTGGGATAATTTAGTTTTAGTATGAATCGAGATACGAAACTGCTCAGTACAAAAAACGAAAGAAACTAAAATAAAATGCACTACATTTTAGTTTCAGTCCTTTTTGTGATATTACATTGAGTGAAGGAGACCAGTAATGAAGTGCAACATCGCAAAGCTACAGAAAAGGTTTGTATGCGTAATCCTTCCCAACCCCCTACCCAAAAATCTGACAGTGATAGAGCTCCAGAATACTCACTCGCAGCACAGACAGCCAGCACAGGAGAGGAAACCTTTACTTAACCCTTGCATGTCTATGAGGCAGACAGGATGATAAAAGCAGCTGGAGAAGGAAAACATTCAAATAAATCCCACTGAAAGCTAATGACAGAGGAGGGCTGGATAGTAAAAACCCCTTTATAACAAGCAGCGCTGGGAGAAGAGAGGGACTTTATAAAACGTGTGTTATCTCCCCTCCCGCTCTGTATAATAGGGCTTAGGTCTGATACATTTTATATTATCCAGGAGCACTATCCCACTTTCCTCATCTATAATACACGTTTTATATAAAGTCCCTCTCCTCTCCCAGTGCTGCTTGTTATAAAGTTTTTTTTTACGTCTGATACATTTAGTATCCAGCTCTCACAGTTACTTTGTCATTATGAGCCTTCAGTGTGATTTATTTGAATGTTTTCCCTGGATTTAAAATGCTTTATTTTATTATAAAAATAAATTTGCACCAGTCATCTCTTCTCTGAGCTTTCTGACCGATTTATGTTAATATTTTCCTTCTCCCCTGCTTTTATATTCCTGTGTCTCCCCCACAGAGATACAAAGTTTAAGTAAAAGTTCCCTCTCCTGTGCTGGATAAGCATTTCATTCCGAAGTTCTGCACCCTCCACATGCCAATGCAGTAGGATGTTCTATACAGAGAGGGGTATTAATTAATGCAGGAGGATGTTATCTATATTATACAGAGAGGGGTATTAATTAATGCAGGAGGTTGTTCTATACATTATACAGAGAGGAGCCTTTTTTTTAATCCTTTAAATCCAGTGTCTGTGAGCGCTGAGATTGGCTACTTGTTATATTATCTCTCAGTACAATGTATCAGGCTCAGCTGTTACAGTAACTGACTGTAACAGCGCTCAGAGTTTCAGTAAAACAAGGAAATAATATTGTGCTCTTATATATAAAAATATTATTTACTAGTTTTGCTGAAACTCTGAGCACTGTGATGAGCAGCAGTCAGTTACTGTAACAGCTTTGCCTGACACATTGTGCTGAGAGTGAGTGATACTGTAACAAGCAGCGATCTCAGCCCTCTGAGGACCCACTACAATAGTAATTGTATCCACTGGTTTTCGGATGAATGAAATTAGTTTTCATACTAAAGAACTGAAAATGAATTTCTTTAGCAACTAAATAAATTGCATTTTAGGACTAATCCATTAGTTCAAAACAAAATTTTGTGCTGTGCACATGTCTACCGCTCAAGCATCGACACAAATACCTAATTAAGGCCTAAATACCCTAACTAACCTATTAAATACCTACAGTCCTCTTCTCCTGTTTCTCTTCCCTCCAACCCATCTAGATTGTAAATTCTCACAGAAATAGGGCCTCAGTTCCTCCAGTATCTGACCATTTGTCAATTATTGTTTGTCTCTAAGGATTGTACCACTGTCAATAATATACCAATTGTTCAGTGTTATTGAATATGTTGGTCCTATGAAATACCTATCAAAGAAAATGTCACAGTAAACCATAACTCAACTAATATAGCTATATTAACCCACTAAACATATTCAACAACACTATAATTCAAAGGTAATTGCCACCTAACGCAATACAACCTTGGCAACATTTACATTTGTGCATCGATGTTAGTAAGTTATGTGCACTACCAGTGACAGTCATCACACAAAACAAATTCAAAATATTTATGATATCATATCTATCTACATGTACCCAATCGTCAGTCCATACAAAAACCTATTCCTCTTCCAAGACATGTTCTTAAGTCATGAGGGTAATGGAAATATGTAGAGGCAAAACAAGTCCCATGAAAATAAGAAAAACAGTGGCAGGTGAGTTTATAGCAAAGGCATGACAATGTCTGCAATTTATATCTTAACATGTCTCTTGCAGTCTTCCTACCTCTTCTTCATTACATGAATGTTTGTACGGACCTTGCCACAGGTGTTCACCTGATTTTCCATTGCTCTCCATGCTGTCATGTGTCCTCCTGATATCTAGGTATCCAATTCCTATAAGCAGCACGTCTATCCTAAACCTCCGATTCTTGAAATGGTCGGAACTTATCTCTATAGCCAAGAACCAGAATATAGTACCCAGGTACCCAAGATATTCAAGACAATAACACACAGGGATAACACAGAGAGGAATAGTCTGAACATTGCCAGAGATCAGGATTGCCAGAATATATGTCAGTTTTTTTCCAGGGGTCAGTATAACCAGAAAGTATGTCAGCCGTTTGCCAGAAGTCAGTATCATCAGAGAGTATGTCATACAAGCAGGGTCATACAAAGAACAGTATCAATATAAAGTAGAGCACTAAGAGGAGGTTGAAAACCATGTCAGGGCAAAGAAAGAAGGAAAGACAAGTGGTGTTAAACCATCATCACGCTGCGCCCCATCCCCCTTGCATCCCATATGACTGACGCGTTTCTGCTATTCACTCGGCGTCCGACCAGCTAGGATGATGCTGCCGTGTGCCGAGCAGCGTTGGCATGGGACGTGACACATACCTACATTCATGTGCGGGCTGTCACCCTTCATTTGGATAGTTCTCCTAGGTGAACTTTTGTCATCTCCCTTGGTAAATGACCAGTACCACCCTGTCTCCCTATGAGGTGGTTGTGTGGACATGCTGTAACGGGCGCTATGGTGCTCACACTGGAGAAGCGTAGTTAGGATCGTAATGGACAGATTTTTCTGATACAAGATTTCAAAGCAAAGAGTAAGACCTGGTCTCCCAAGCCAGGGAGTTAATAAACAATCCTGAGTAGCACCTAAGCTCAATTGGTTTCGAGACCAAAAGATCGCTTAGTGCAAACACATAAACTCTAGTCTCAAATAAACATATCCTGGAGACATGAACATGGCTAGGTATCAGATAAGCATCGTCAATTTTACATTTGTTTTTTAAGCAAGAGTTTGTCGCGGGAGTAGATGAATTGTGCAGGCTGCAGGGCAGTCACAAAATCAGTAAACTTGGTGTTTAAACTGTAACCAGAAAGTGCAGATAGCAGACCACTGTCACCATTATATGATCTCACGAATCGGCAGATCTACACACAATCGAATGCCTTGCGATTAGGACTCAGACCAGATTGGTTAGTTACTAGAGACCATGAGCGAGAGGTGAGTTGGCCAAGGAGGCGGGCAGACCTCCTAAGAGCACACATGCGGTAAAACATAAAACCACTCAGAAAAAACACCAATGGGGATAATCAAGAGAATCATCGAATAGGATAGCCGGGTCAGAAACGTAAGCAGGATCCTCGTACAAAATCAGGTTGGCAACTGGGTAATCAAAAGCACGATATCAGTCAGCAGGCAATGCGGGAACTAAACTCCACGTCAGGGCGATGAGCAATCTCTCGCACCCTGCTTTAAACCCGGCGGCTCCATGTGGCCACGCCAGGCCCCACCCCCTCAGGTGCCGATCGGCCATTAGTAAGTGCTGGTAACCAGCCAGCCAGCGACACAAATGATGCCCAGACCCCCCAGGCAGTGCTGTGGGGGCTGAGGACGTAACACATGCTTCCACTATCTTGTTGCTCCTGTTCCATATTACCTGGAGTGTCTAATCTTTCCCCCAACACTCACCTCCAATTTCACTCTTCTGTCTCCATCTTTTTCCCCCTCTTCTTTCCAGCTGCCTTCCGGCATTCCTGTTTCCTGACACTCCCACCATCCCTCTATGCCCTCTCCCAGCCATGTTACACACCGATATTCATTATAAGACACACCAACCCACTTAAAGACAGGCAGGTGCACTGTATAAAATAACATAAATATAAGTATGTTTGAAATAAAATGTGGCGTAAACATGCATGTGATCGATGTCAAAAACATGCATTTTTCACGTTTTTATCAATATTTGCCACCAAATCACTCTTCTGCTTTAACCAAATTCCCTCTTCCTTAGCTTTATAATCAAGTTTGCATGATCAATGCAAAAGCAAGTTAGGGAATGATGAGCACATTTCCTTGAAATAGTCACTTCTATGTGATGAAACGCGTCAGAATATTTCTGCCATATACTTGATTTTAATAAATTGGTGGTTTGTATACTTTAATTGCCATTCATCCTTTTAGTCCTGATACTACACTGTAATCTTTATCCTGTACTCTATCCAGCTCTCGTCTAGGTTGGCTCCAGCAGCGTTATCCAGTGGATGTTCCGGGAGGCAGAGTATAATATTGATGTGCCTCTATCATTTGATTACCCTTTGAGCATTTCTAATAGCAGGAGTGTTCTTTGGTATATTGTGTGCAATATTGTTCTATGTGTTAGATTTTGCTTTGATCTAGAGTGTTCCCTGTGCTATCTTGATTTATTTTTGTCCTGTACTGTGAATGAGGAACAGAGGAACCATCCTTCAAGGAGTTCAACTCAAAGATATGTATTTTCCACCTACTCTTTATATTTTGTGTGGATTATAAGTACTGGAATCTGAACACATGAGGAGCTGCGAGTTGACATATGTGATACCCAAAACTGAATTGTCACAGTTCACATCGCACCCCAGCCAGTTTGGCAAGGATTTGAGCCCTGCCGGCACTTTTCCTGAACAAGCTGTAAATGTCACTTTTTAAAGCTACACATCAAAAATAAGATTAAAAGAACTCTTCGTCTGTTCTGAGTGTTATCCTGATTCCTGGATACTTCTTAGATGCTTACTAGATACGCTGTATGAGGGCCGAGGGGACTTGTTGGAGGATGGTTGTTTCTCTCAGCATACTTGCCTCTACCCCTAGTACATCCTCACTCCCCGTCCTTCCTTAACCCACTCTTTTCTTTTTTCTCTCCTACCCCTTCATTTCCTTTTCTTGCCCCATACTCCCTCTTTTTCTGCTACTTTCTTCTTCCTACTCCAATTCTCTCATATAGTTAACGCTACCTTCTTACTGCTTGGGCTGGGGACCCTGGATGATACCCTACACCATACCTGCTGGGTCTCCAGCTGGGACGAAGGTTTACGCTTACTTCTTGAACAATGGCTAGTTAACTACTACGTTGAGGTGTCCTGCTCTCCATTTATTACGCCCGCTGACTGAGAGATATTTGTTTTGGTTGTCTGTTCTGTTTTGCTTATACTTACTGTTCACACTTTTTCACTCTCACTCTCTCATTTCACTGATGCCTCAATAAAATTTTTGATTATTATAAAATAACTCTCTGTAATAACATGCAAGTGGATGTAACATAAATATGTGTAATACTAGCGTCCTTGCCATGAGATCGTATACTCATTCATGTGAACTCTGGCCACATATGCTAGCTATATTTAAACTTTTCCTTAGGTTTCCCATTGGCGATCAGTTCTCACATTTGCCATTTGGTTTGCAGTGTGATTTTTTTTTTTTTTTTTAGGCTAGGGTCAGACGAATGCATTTTTCGCTTCGACCGTCAAAAAGTGCGTCCGAACGAATGGACGTATTTTTTCACGGAATACGCGATAGCAGTCATACGATGTGCAATTACGGTAGTGATTTTTTACGGATCCAAACCAGGAAACTTTGGGTGTCTGGACGTTATGTTGGCCGGACATGAGCAGAGTCTGACGTCTCCTAATCACGCACACATGCCGCTACGCGGACGCAGTGCACTCTGTCAAACCGCTAGTACTGACGTACAATCTCAAAAAAATGCGTTTGTTTGCCACTTACGTTGCGCGGCCGCACTTTCGTGCAGCCATTCTTCGTATGTTGCCCAACATTGGACGTCATTTGCTGCTAGCACGGCCGTGATTAAGTGTGGCTAAACGCACGTTAATACTGCGGTCATCTGACCCTAGCCTAACCTGTCACTTCGCACCGTGGATGACTCCTATTGTGACCATAGAGAACCTCTTACTCTGATTTTATTATTTTTTTTACTTTTCTTTGCTTTTATCCAACAGTTTAATATCATGAAACAATAAACCACTAACATTTGGAAAAAAAATTTACATTGTATTGCCGACCACATTCCAAATAACTAATGGGAACTAAATACCACAACCTGCAAAACCCTGACCTAGGACATTACGGCCTGAAAACAGCATGTCAGTTTGAGTTAGTTTCCCTGGAATCATTTTAAAGGGAGGAGTTTAATTATTTATAGTTAAACTTAAATGTTTTTAATTTGGTTGGTTTGGTTTAGCATTTTAACCCTTTCACTGCGGAGGACGTGCGGGGAACGTCCTCATTGACTCCCGCTACATGCGGGGGATTTTCCCCACACGTCCTCCACTAGCGGGAGCCCAGCGAGAGATACTTACCTCTCTCTCTCTCTGGGGTCCCGCAGTGTTCTGACTTCCGTGAAGTCAGGCGCCGAATTTAAAGGCCTCCCTGCGTCAATGATGTCATCGCCGGGAGATCGCCTGAAGGGAGGGGCGTTCCTTTCGGATTCCCCTTCCTCCCTATCGGGAGGCACTAGTAAAGATAGACAGGCACCACTTTGAAGGGCAGTGTCTGCCCTTTCAAGCGATGCTGGTTTTTAACCCATGAATTGCCGGATCGCGATCTGGCGCCATATCGCAATCTAGCTCCGGTGGGGGCTGCCATTTGGATGGTGGCCCCACCTCCGGGTCCCCCCTCGGCACCTGGCATCATCGCGCATGGTGTGATGATGTCAGTTTGCCGGGGAACCCCTAGCTGCCCGGGGATTTCCCAAGAAAATCCCCTGGTGGAGATAGGGGTTCCTTTGAACCGTGGCAGCCAGAGGTTCATGCAGGGTGTTAATTGAAAGGCCAGAGCATGGCCTTTCAAATTATACCAAACATGACCATGTTAAAAATAAGATAAGATACAATTAATAAAATTGTATTTTAATTGTAATTAATAAAAATAAAAATAATAATTATTTTTTTTTAAAAAAAAAAAAGTTTTTTTTGGGTGTGTTTATTAATGAAGCAGTATTGTTCCCATTACAATTATAATGTGAGCAATGATGCTGCACTAATGATTTTTTTTCTATGAGGTGCTTTTGCTAAAAATCACTTAACCCCCCCCAAAAAAATGTAACGAGTCCCCATTTCTAATTTTTTTAACAAGCACACCCCATAGAAAATATAAACGCGAAGACTCACATGATAAAATGTGAAAAAAAAACACTTTACATGCTGTAGATGATTAAAAATTCTAATTGTATTGCATTTTTTGCTATACTATACAGGCAGGACATGACATATACATATAATATTATTAATGACAAGGTGGAAAGCCTGCCCAGAGGGCAGTCTATTGTGGATATACTGCCCCAGCTCATGGATATATGGCCCAGCTCGTGGATACTGCCCCAGCTCGTGGATACTGCCCCAGCACGTGGATATACTGCCCCAGCTCGTGGATACTGCCCCAGCTCGTGGATATTGCCCCAGCTCGTGGATACTGCCCCAGCTCGTGGATATCCTGCCCCAGCATGTGGATACTGCCCCAGCATGTGGATACTGCCCCAGCTCGTGGATACTGCCCCAGCTCGTGGATATTGCCCCAGCTCGTGGATATACTGCCCCAGCACGTGGATATTGCCCCAGCTCCTGCCCCCCAGCTCCTGGATACTTCCCCCCAGCTCCTGGATACTGCCCCCAGCTCATGGATACTGCCCCCCAGCTCATGGATACTGCCCCCCCAGCTCATGGATACTGCCCCCCCAGCTCGTGGATATTGCCCCCCAGCTCGTGGATATTGCCCCCCCAGCTCGTGGATATTGCCCCCCCAGCTCGTGGATATTGGCCCCCCAGCTCCTGGATATTGCCCCCCCAGCTCGTGGATACTGCCCCCAGCTCGTGGATATTGCCCCCCCAGCTCGTGGATATTGCCCCCCCAGCTCATGGATACTGCCCCCAGCTCATGGATACTGCCCCCCAGCTCGTGGATACTGCCCCCAGCTCGTGGATATTGCCCCCCAGCTCATGGATACTGCCCCCAGCTCATGGATATTGCCCCCCCAGCTCCTGGATACTGCCCCCCAGCTCCTGGATACTGCCCCCAGCTCATGGATACTGCCCCCCAGCTCATGGATACTGCCCCCCAGCTCATGGATACTGCCCCCCAGCTCGTGGATACTGCCCCCCCAGCTCGTGGATATTGCCCCCAGCTCGTGGATATTGCCCCCCCAGCTTGTGGATATTGCCCCCCCAGCTCGTGGATATTGGCCCCCCAGCTCATGGATATTGCCCCCCCAGCTCGTGGATACTGCCCCCAGCTCGTGGATATTGCCCCCCAGCTCGTGATATTGCCCCCCAGCTCATGGATACTGCCCCCAGCTCATGGATACTGCCCCCAGCTCGTGGATACTGCCCCCCAGCTCGTGGATACTGCCCCCAGCTCGTGGATATTGCCCCCCAGCTCATGGATACTGCCCCCAGCTCATGGATACTGCCCCCCAGCTCATGGATACTGCCCCCCCAGCTCGTGGATACTGCCCCCCAGCTCGTGGATATTGCCCCCCAGCTCGTGGATATATGCCCCCCCCAGCTCGTGGATATTGCCCCCCCAGCTCGTGGATATTGGCCCCCCAGCTCATGGATATTGCCCCCCCCAGCTCGTGGATACTGCCCCCAGCTCGTGGATATTGCATGCTCAGAGTAAGGCTTGGCGACGGACACGCCAAGCCTTACTCAATTATAGTATAGATATATTATGAATGTGCAGAGTCTGCCGGAAAGAACGATATATAATATGTCTGGGTTGTATGAAAAAATGTGGCTTCAAATTGCGTTTAAACACGATGACAAAAGCGGTAAAAATGAGCTCAGCACACAGACGTGAAATGGCTCAGCAGTGAAGGGGTTATTGTGTGTCTCCTTCAGTAATCTTTAGAACAATAACGCTTTCACATAGTTTCTTCAGTCATTGCTATATGGAAAGTAGGGGGGTTACATGTTCCTTGGAATTATGAGACTTTTAGAGGACATACCCACATAGAAGAATTTTATAATAAATTATGTTTTTGCCTAGTAGCCCGTGTAAGGAAAACGAGACCAAAAAAATGCCCTTACCTGAACTTTTAGTAATAATTAGTGCATTAAGTAAAAAATAATGCCCACTGCCTCGTACTTTATGCGCTTATTAACAATTTGCTTAATTGTTTTCTCACATCATTGCATGTAATAAAAGCTTATCAAGAATTGTATGATATTACTAAAAAGACCTTCATTTGTCCAGGTTGCATTCATTTAATTCATTCATATGCAGTTATAGCTAAACATGTTAAGCTGAAAAGTTCCTAAAAGATCACACCTTTAAGGCTGGGGTCAGACCAGCGCACTTTTAACGTGCGTTCTGGCGCACATAATTACGGCCGCACTAGCAGCAGATGACGGGCAATGACGGCCAATATACGATGTACGGCCGCACAAAAGTCCGGCCGTGCAACGCAAGTGGAATTTGAATGCATTTTTCTGAGAACGCGGAACCGCTAGTACTGACGTACTGAGTGCGCAGCTGCGGCATAGCGGCGTGTTTGCATGATTAGGAGATGTCAGACACTGCTAATGTCCGGCCTACATAACGTCCAGACGCAAAAAGAGTTTTATTGACGATCCGTACAAAATCACGCCCAAAAATGCGCGTCGTCTGACCGTTTTTGCGCATTCCGTGAAAAAATACGTCAATGCGTTCGGACGCACTTTTTCACGTTCGCGGGGAAAAATGCTTTCGTCTGACCCTAGCCTAAGGGTCTATTCACTAAACATCGAAATTTCAGTGCTTTACACATCGGCGATTCCATTTCGCTGACATTTCTGTGAATTCACTTTTCGCTGAATGGACATGTTAGTGCGCCAAAGATAGAGTCACTATGCCGCACAAAAAAGTTGGAGAATGTCGCCGAAGTGGCTTTGGCAAATTCCACCGAAGTGCAAAAAAACCGAAGTCTCCTGTTCTTCTTGTAGGTGTTTACACCAATAAAAAAATATATTAAAATGTGTCTAAATAATAAAAAAGGCCCTTTAACCCTTTCACTGCTGAGCCATTTTTACCATTATCCTTTTGTTTTGGCAGACTCGGCAGATTCCTAATATATCATCATTATATGTATACATCATCCACAAGCACTGTGATCCTCCAGTGCTGGGAGCCCACTGCCCCAAAATGCTGAGTCTCCATTGATAGGGGTGCTGAATCCCCCTCCAAATGAACAGCAAAAACAAAGCATACATATGTATGATTAAGGCCTCTGTGGCCGAAATGTCTCAACAACTTTTACTGAGGTAGCTTGTCTCCCCTTATTAAAGAAGAACCTTATAGCAGCCGGAGTCCTGCTTTGTTTTTACTATTACATGTATACATCATGTCCCGCCTGAATGCTATAACAAAAAAGTTACAAAAATGTGAATTTCCTTTCAAATTTCAATCATCTACAGAGTGTAAAATTATTTTTTTCACATCTTATTATCCAAGCCTTTGCGGTTATATATTCTATGGGGTACGCTTGTTAACCCATTACTGTATTTATTTGAGAAAATACACGATTTTAGCCAAAACTGTAAAAACCTAAAGGGCCATATTACATGGTTGGTGCTAACTTAGGCTAGGGTCAGACGAACGCATTTTCGCGTTGTCTGTGAAAAAGTGCGTTCGAACGAATGGACGCATTTTTTCACGGAGTACGCGATAGCGGTCATACGATGCGCCTTTTCGTCCGTGATTTTGTACGGATCATCAATAAAACACTTTTTGTGTCTGGACGTTATGTTGGCCGGACATTAGCTGCGTCTGACGTCTCCCAATCACGCACACACGCCTCTAGCGGACGCAGCGCACTCTGTACGTCCGTACTAGAGGTTTGACGTTCTAGAAAAAATGCGTTAGTTTGCCACTTGCGTTGCGCGGACGAACTTTCGTGCGGCCGTACTTTGTGTGTTCCCCGGCATTGGACGTCATTTGCTGCTAGCACGGCTGTGATTTCGTGCGTCTAAACGCACGTTAAAACTGCTTTCGTCTGACCCTAGCCTTAACCAGAGCTGTTGTAAACTTACCAGAGCCATTATAGCCTATGGAGCTGTTAAGTTAACAAAAGCTCTAGTTAAGTTAGCACCAGCTTCATAATACTGCCCTAAATTTTTCCTTAGTGCAGCATCATTGTTCACATAATTGAAAAGTGAACAATAGTTCATTACTGCCTGGCGGTATTCCCAAGTGTGACTCAGGGTTAAATTTCGCTACCGCGATCGGTAACCCCGAGCCACAATCGGGCTGGATGCATACTCACCGCATCCTTTGCTCCTTCGCCGTCTCCGCAGTCACCGCAGTGTGACCAGGCAGCAAATTTTAAAAACTGTAAAAAAAAAATTACTGTAAAAAAAAAAGTAAAATAAACGTTTTGGGTGCTGGGATTCTTGTTCAGATGTACACTCCTTTGCCTATGAAATATACAGGACCCGGGGTACCAAAAAAAGACTATCAGGGTTATCCAAAGAGATCCGAATTGCTTGAGAAAGGTAACCGAACGCTGAAAATCAGCGTTCGGTTACCTTTCCTGGCCATTCGGCTATCCAGAGAGCAGGCAATTCGCCAAATACTGGCGAATTGCCTGCACATACGGTGCCTGTTCGGTGCCTGTTCGAGGGCAGTGAAATCCCCATGAAAAAGCACTGCTTCGGCTATTCAGAGAACACAAACCAGCAGTGAAAGGTTCCCGAAATGCCCTGCCATTCGGTGGTTTAATTCGGCAAATTTATTTAGGAGAATCCCATAGACTTCAATGTTAAAAATATTCCTGTTTTAATTCAATATCTAATAAACCGTTCATTCTAAAATTCTGCAGCAAAAAGTCTCTTTATTATAGATTTTTAGGATACTTTAAGCATTTTTCAGATTTTTTTTTTTTTTATTAACCCTTTCGCTGCTGAGGCTTTTCCCGCCCCTGTGCTGAGGTCATTTTTTACCTGTTTTGCGCATCATGTTTAAACCTGTTTTGAAGGCTTATTTTAGTATATGACATCGACATAATTATATATGTTCTTTCCGTCAGACTCGGTAGATTCATAATATGTCATTATTATATGTATACGTTATGTCATGTTTGTATATTATAACAAAAAATGCAATAAAATATGTATTTTCAATAATTTACAGCGTGTAAAGTGTTTTTTTCCACATTTTAACATGCGAGCAATTGCGGTTATATTTTATGGGGTGCGCTTGTTAAAAAAATTAGAGATGGGGTCTCGTTACATTTTTTTTTGGGGAAAATGACACCATTTTTAACAAACGCACCGCATACAAAAATCGTTAATGCAGCATCATTGTTCACATTATAATTGAAATGGGAACAATATTGCTGCATTAACAAAACAAAAAAAAAAAAAAAAAGTGTTTATTTTTTTTTTTTTTAATTTTTTTTTTTAATTTTTTTTTTATTTTTATTTTTTTATTTTTTTTTTTTTTTTACATTTTTTTACTTTCATATTTGGTATCGTTGGAACGGCCATGCTCTGGCCGATCCAACGATATCAAAATTTAAACCCTAACTGCCACGGATCGGGAGATAGGGAGTTCATTGGAACTCCCTATCTCCACAGTTCGTGGCAGTTAGGGGTTAATGCTAGGACTGGCGTCATCGTGCTGCGCACGATGACGCCAGTCCTCTGGGGGAGTTCCCGGAAGCTTGGCCGACATCCAAGATGTCGGCCAGCTCCCGGGAAGGATCGCAAATCGGCGCTTTTCAGCGCCGATTTGCGATCCAGCTCCCCAGGGGTTAATGCCAGGCATCATTTGGAAGGGCAGGCTGTGCCCTTCCAAATGATGCCTGGGTTAAGCCCCTGTGAGCCGCCGATCGGGAGGGAGAGAGGTCCGAAGGACCTCCCCCCCTCCCTTTCAGGCGCCTCCTCCGCACATGCGGGGGGCGCCTGAATTATGTGTCATCGCGGGGGCGCGATGACACATAATAATGGCGGCCACTGCTCCGGATGCCGGGCTGACATCCAGGATGTCAGCCCGCACCGGAGGGGCCAGCGATCGGCCGGAACCCAGCCGAACGCTGACCCCAATGCGAGGACGCGCTCAGCGCGTCCTCCGCATACCAGGGGCAATGCTGAGGACGCGCTGAGCGCGTCCTTAGCATTGAAGTGGTTAAAAGTCCAATTTTTTTTTTTTTTTTTTTTCAGTTTACTTATTTTTTTTGTAACAGCCCTCTTTATTATCATTCCCTGGACCTCCTGTGAAAATTTCAGACATTTTCGCTCTGTAGTTTCTTTGCAAACAGCGTTTCATTTTCCCAGATTCATACAAATGGTTTTGCTAATTTATTCACTGCCTCCTCTACGTCACAGCTGCTTCGGCTCTGTATGATTCGGCTCATGTTCGGCTCATGTTCGGCTCCTGTTCCTCTTTTTCAAAGGTTAATCCAGATGTTTTTGCTTGTTTTCAGCGTGCATTCGGTTAGTTTTCGACAGGTTTGCGGCAGCTTTTCCCTGCAATTCGGGGACCCTGTGGTGCTTGCTGAATACACCGCAGGGTCACCGAAATGCAATCGGCAAAAGGAACCGAATTGAAGAGAACGAAAAGTCACCGAACGTGCGGTGACTTTTCGAATCTCTTTGGATAACCCTGTATGTATTCTCAAAGCTGCTTTACATAAATAAAAGGCAAATAAAAATAATTTCTAAAATATAATAAGGCTTTGCAATACAAGTTTCACTGGTGCTTGCCCAGATCTACCAGCGAAACTTGTATTGCAAAGCCTTATTACATTATAGAAATTATTTTTATTTGCCTTTTTATTTCTGTAAAACTGCTTTGAGAATACTCTTTTTTTTTTTTGGTACCCCCGTGTCCTGTATATTTCATTGGCAAAGGTGTGTTCATCTGGACAGGAATCCCAGCACCCAGAGGAAAGAGGCAAATTTTTGGTTTGATTTATATTATTGAATATAATTTATTTCCATTATTTTGTATAATTTGTGGGATAATAAATTATTATTTCGTGTTTCAAACCTTCTCTGACTGCATGTGTTTACTAGACTCTTGCTTGCACGGATTTCACCGAGTTAGGCTAGGGTCAGACGAACGCTTTTTTCACGTTGTCCGTGAAAAAGTGCGTTCGAACGAATGGACGTATTTTTTCACGGAATACGCGATAGCGGTCATACGATGCGCATTTTCGTCTGTGATTTTGTACGGATCATCAATAAAACCCTTTTGCGTCTGGACGTTTTGTTGGCCGGACATTAGCAGCGTCTGACGTCTCCCAATCACGCCGCTATGCGGCCGCAGCGCACTCTGTACGTCCGTACTAGCGGTTTGACGTTCTCGAAAAAATGCGTTTGTTTGCCACTTGCGTTGCACGGACGAACTTTCGTGCGGCCGTTCGTCATATGCTGCCCGGCATTGTACGTCATTTGCTGCTAGCACGGCCGTGATTTCGTGCGGCTAAACGCACGTTAAAACTGCGTTCGTCTGACCCCAGCCTTATTCCTACAGAATACAGGCTTACTATATAAAACAACACATTTCCTTTCCAAAAAAATTGAAACGCTTTTAGACACAAAATTTTGAAAAAATTAGACCGCCAGGGAGGTTAATAAATTTAAAAAATATATTTTTTATTTTATTTCTTTATTGTTTTACACCTAACCTGGTCATTTTGGTATCATTGGAAAGGCCATGCTCTGAAATGTGAACTTAGAAGTTTACTTGTAGTGTTTTAAAAGCCACAATAGCTTCAATCAAAAATGTTCTCCCTATAAATATTATATAAAGACTAACAAATGGATAGGAAATATTTTTTTAGAAAAAAGAATAAATTTACATTATTTTAATATTTTAACTATCGTTACCAAATTGAATTATTTTTAAGGATCTCTATGCAAATTTGCAATTTTACTCTATATTTACCTGTTAACTGCATGTGGCATGCTATTTATTTTCTCAACAAAAGGAGCTTTGCAGTGAAGGGGTTAAGCAGGCAGTGGAGTTGGGGGTTAAGCATATTAAACAGGGCTCAGGGAAAGGTGTAGGACCTTAAACCCCAGTGCAAGTTCTGAAAAGGCTTGTGTTTTGAACCAAAGTGTTTATAAATTGGGGCGATCAATTCTTAGGCCGGGGGCACACTAGACGTTTGCCGTCAGATTGCCGTCAGCACTAACGCGCGTTAAAAAAAACCAGCGTCGCACTCGACGCTCGTCCACCCCCCTTGCGTGATCTTCCATAGGAGGATAGCGGAGCCCCGTCGACGTGAATCCAAACGCATCATCACTGGCGATCCGCTAGGATTCACGTCGACGGGGCTCCGCTATCCTCCTATGGAAGATCACGCAAGGGGGGTGGACGAGCGTCGAGTGCGACGCTGGTTTTTTTTAACGCGCGTTAGTGCTGACGGCAATCTGACGGCAAATGTCTAGTGTGCCCCCGGCCTTAACCCTTTCGCTGCTGAGGCTTTTCCCGCCTCTGTGCTGAGCTCATTTTTACCGATTTTGCTCATCATGTTTAAATGCGTTTTTAAGGCTTATTTTAGTATATGACCCAGACATATTATATATCGTTCTTTCCGTCAGACTCAGCAGATTCATAATATGTCATTATTATATGTATACGTCATGACCTGTCTGTATATTATAACAAAAAATGCAATAAAATATGAATTTTCAATAATTTACAACGTGTAAAGTGTTTTTTTTTTCACATTTTAACATGCGAGCAATTGCGGTTATATTTTGTATGGGGTGCGCTTGTTAAAAAAATTAGAGATGGGGTCTCGTTACATTTTTTTTTGGGGAAAATTACGTGATTTTTAACAAACGCACCGCATACAAAAATTGTTAGTGCAGCATCATTGTTCACATTATAATTGAAATGGGAACAATATTGCTACATTAACAAACCAAAAAAAAGAAAAAAAAACTTGTTTATTTCTTTTTTATAATTTTTTTTAAATATTTTTTTTATTTTATTTCTTTATTGTTTTACACCTAACCTGGTCATTTTGGTATCATTGGAAAGGCCATGCTCTGAAATGTGAACTTAGAAGTTTACTTGTAGTGTTTTAAAAGCCACAATAGCTTCAATCAAAAATGTTCTCCCTATAAATATTATATAAAGACTAACAAATGGATAGGAAATATTTTTTTAGAAAAAAGAATAAATTTACATTATTTTAATATTTTAACTATCGTTACCAAATTGAATTATTTTTAAGGATCTCTATGCAAATTTGCAATTTTACTCTATATTTACCTGTTAACTGCATGTGGCATGCTATTTATTTTCTCAACAAAAGGAGCTTTGCAGTGAAGGGGTTAAGCAGGCAGTGGAGTTGGGGGTTAAGCATATTAAACAGGGCTCAGGGAAAGGTGTAGGACCTTAAACCCCAGTGCAAGTTCTGAAAAGGCTTGTGTTTTGAACCAAAGTGTTTATAAATTGGGGCGATCAATTCTTAGGCCGGGGGCACACTAGACGTTTGCCGTCAGATTGCCGTCAGCACTAACGCGCGTTAAAAAAAACCAGCGTCGCACTCGACGCTCGTCCACCCCCCCTTGCGTGATCTTCCATAGGAGGATAGCGGAGCCCCGTCGACGTGAATCCAAACGCATCATCACTGGCGATCCGCTAGGATTCACGTCGACGGGGCTCCGCTATCCTCCTATGGAAGATCACGCAAGGGGGGTGGACGAGCGTCGAGTGCGACGCTGGTTTTTTTTAACGCGCGTTAGTGCTGACGGCAATCTGACGGCAAATGTCTAGTGTGCCCCCGGCCTTAACCCTTTCGCTGCTGAGGCTTTTCCCGCCTCTGTGCTGAGCTCATTTTTACCGATTTTGCTCATCATGTTTAAATGCGTTTTTAAGGCTTATTTTAGTATATGACCCAGACATATTATATATCGTTCTTTCCGTCAGACTCAGCAGATTCATAATATGTCATTATTATATGTATACGTCATGACCTGTCTGTATATTATAACAAAAAATGCAATAAAATATGAATTTTCAATAATTTACAACGTGTAAAGTGTTTTTTTTTTCACATTTTAACATGCGAGCAATTGCGGTTATATTTTGTATGGGGTGCGCTTGTTAAAAAAATTAGAGATGGGGTCTCGTTACATTTTTTTTTGGGGAAAATTACGTGATTTTTAACAAACGCACCGCATACAAAAATTGTTAGTGCAGCATCATTGTTCACATTATAATTGAAATGGGAACAATATTGCTACATTAACAAACCAAAAAAAAGAAAAAAAAACTTGTTTATTTCTTTTTTATAATTTTTTTTAAATATTTTTTTTATTTTTATTTTTAAAACTTTTTTTATACTCATGTTTGGTATTGTTGGAACGGCCATGCTCTGGCCGATCCAACAATACCAAACATTAACCCCTAACTGCCACAGATCGGGAGATAGGGGGTTCCAATGAACCCCCTATCTCCACCATTGGTGGCAGTTAGGGGTTAACTCCAGGACTGGCATCATCGTGCTATGCACGATGAAGCCAGTCCTCAGGGGGCATTCCCGGAAGCTTGGCCGACATCCAAGATGTCGGCCAGCTCCAGGAAAGGATCACGAACCAGCACTTTTCGGCGCCGATTCGTAATCCGGCCCCCATGGGTTTAATGCTAGGTACCATTTGGAAGGGCAGGCTGTGCCCTTCCAAACGGTGCCTGGGTTAACCCCCTGCACGCCGCCGATCGGGAGGGAGAGAGGTCCGAAGGACCTCCCCCCCCTCCCTTTCAGGCGCCTCCTCCGCACATGCGGGGGGGCGCCTGAATTAGGTGTCATCGCGCCGCCGCGATGACACCTAATTACTCCGGCGGCGGTTCCGGGTGCTGGGCTGACATCGAGGATGTCAGCCCGCACCGGGGGGGCCAGCGATCGGCTGGAACCCGGCCGAACGCTGGCCCCAAAGAGAGGACGCGCTCAGCGTGTCCACCGCAAGGAACGTACCTGCGGTTGGACGCGCTGAGCGCGTCCTTAGCAGCGAAGTGGTTAAGTGGTAAAAATCCAGTGTATATCTTAAATCAACCATTTTTTTTGATTCTCCTCTTGTGCAAAAAAAAATATATATTTTTCAGGGAATATATTACAATGGACATAAAAGTATTTCTATTGTCAGGGCTATTCAGAAAGAGGTGAAAACCTTGAGAATGACTGAAGAATTGAAAATTCTAGGTCAAAATAGTCAAACCAGAAAAATCCTCCCATTATCTCACTTTCCAAATTGGCTATTTGGTCTAGATTGTTCATTCTCCTGGCAATTCTCAAGGTTTTCACCTCTCTCTGAATAAGCCTGTGTATCTTTGAAAGTCAGCTATGCAGGAAGCTGCATTACTCAATGTTGCCACCGGAGGGAAGTGTGGCTTTTAATATTGCTTGTATTAAATATTGTACACCTTCAGTAGAACAAGCGTTAATTAGAATTTTTTTTTTTTTTTACTCCCTCTGTTTATTCTATCACATTTAGCAAACAGAAGTTCATAAAAAGGAAAAGAAGCCTCAAGCGGTAGTGGAATATAATCTTTGAAATGTGAAACCCCAGCCAAATTACAAAAAGAGCTACATTTTTACAAATGTATTTCTGCAATATAGAAATCAGTAGAGTTAACATTTTGTATCTTATGCTATAGTTACCTCCGTGAATGCATTTTTAAATCATTCTGCTGTAATACATGGGATGTCATAATTTTAGGAATTATTTTGCTTGTCTCCAAAAACCAACCTAACAAAAACTTTATATGAAAAATAACATTGTTATATTAATAATTTTGTATATTTCTCAACAAATTGAAAAAGTAAAAAATTCAAATGCTGAAATACAAATTGAGTTTATTTACAAATTTGAAATAATTGAAAGACAATATTACATATTTTTTTAACATGTATCTTCATTATCATCAACTTCTTATTTATTTACTTATTACAGGGTTATTCAGAGAGCGGTGAAAACCAGGAGAATTACCAGGAGAATGAACAATCTAGACCAAATAGCCGATTTGGAAAGTGAGATAAAATGGGAGAATTTTTCTGGTTTGGATATTTTGACCTAGAATTTACACTTCTCCAGGCATTCTCCTGGTTTTCACCGCTCTCTGAATAACCCTGTTAGTTTCATTCACTGGTTTTGTTCATCCATATTTTTCTGGCTCTTGTTTTCTTTATCCATTGATCCTTGTATATTTTATTCCCTCCAGTTTCTTATTCGTTTTGTTTCTCGCTGATTTATAATATTCTAATTTTAAGCAGATTTTAAACAGAAAAATATTTCACAGGAGGTTTTTAAAATGGGGACAAAATAAGATCAGAATTTTTTAACCTAAAAATCCTAGGCATAGTTTTTAAATATTTAATTTGTATTCCTTTCAAAATATAATTGGAAATACGTCTTTCTTATATAATTTGATATTCAATTTGTACGTAATTTTGCTACTGGCACTATTCAATACATCCTGACGTAAAAAGAAAATTGAATGTCACATAAAGCAATCTAAGATATATAAAATAATTGTACCGCTCATTAAAACATAAAATATGTTATAATAATGTTGGTATAATCGCTTATATACCTTAATATTAGAATTCATACATTAAAAACAAAGGTTTGAAATATTCAGAGTTGATAGACATTGGTTGGTGTGATGAATGATGTTCTACTTTTGACTTGTGCAGTAATGAAAAAAATAGCAACAAATCCTAAAGCATTTTTTATTACAAATTAATTACAATCATAGAAATCAAGTTAAAAATGAGTTTCCGAAAAACAAATTGTCTTTACTGCTTGTCAATGTTGAGGGGAACAAAAAAAACAAAAACAACCGGCAGCCGGAGCTGCGTAGCACTAGATACTTTACTTTTATTTATGAAACATCACTCGGGATTTTTATTTTTTAAACATTTTAAAGGATAACCTTAATAATGCATTTTTGGAGACATAGACCGTTTTTGCCTTTTTTCATAATAATGATATGTTGTAATCGAGTTGAAACACAAAATTTTGCTTTCAAAATACTAATTTTATTTAGCAATTTAAAAAACTGCAGTGATCAATTTTTACAAATTATATATATATATATATATATAACAAAAACATGGTAAAAGCTGGTATTATGTACCCATGCATGGAGCTGTTGCATGTTTTTGAATGTGTTTGTCTGGAGTGCTCTCTCCATGTTTTTGTTGTGTATTTTATTCTGAGACGCACCCGCACTGAAACGCTTAGTTAAGGCTGAGTGCTATCCCCCCCATGTTTTTTGTGTATATATATGTATATATATATATTCTAAATACAATACTTTTTTAGGTATTGGAATGAAACATATTTATTTCCTATGCAGTGGACAATAGTCCATTTTAACCGTGGAGACACAGGTTCGAATTCTGGCAAGAGCACATCTCCAGTATGTGTCCTTGGGTAAGACACCTAACGGTACATACTCGCCACCCAGGACATACTTGAAAATGAGAGAAATCTCAATGTATCCTTGCTGGTAAAATCCTTTCTAAAAAAAAAAAAACATGCCTTACCAACTACTATGATTGATTCAAGGAATGTCTGTGGTAGATTTAAAGCATAAACACAAGCTCCCCAAATGCCCTTTGTCTTCATCTTCCACCAATGTTATTGTTGTCCATGCATACTAACACGTAAAGCTCAGTGAATCATGGGATGAAAGTTCATTAGCTGGAGCAAGTAACCTAGCGGTCACACTTTTCTGTGCTCACCTATGTACATCACATATCTGGCTTTGATTGCAGTAGACCTAAGGGAACAAACAAATCTATTCACTTAGGCTGGGTTCACACTTGGACGTAGCGCTGCGTCGCGCAATGCGCGTGTTTTTTTTACACGCGTTTCGCGCATACAGAAAAACGCACATTGTAGCGCATTCACGGCTATGTCTATGGCCGCGGACGCTCTGCTGTATGCCCGAAAAGAAGCTCCTGGACTTTTTTGGGCGCAGGACGTTTTAAAGCACGCTCCTGCGCGCTTTAAAACGCCCAGGTGTGAACGGGTCCCATTGAAAACAATGGGATTTCCCTGTTTATGCGTTTTAAAGCGCGCATGAATGCGCTTTAAAACGTCTAGTTGTGAATGGGGTCTAAAGGTGAAAAGGGAGAATAGGCTGGAGAAATGAAAATTCTAGGTCAAAATAATCAAACCTGACAAATTCTCCCATTTATCTCCCTTTCCAAATCGGCTATTTGGTCTAGATTGTTCTCTTCTTCTGCCAATTCTCCAGAGTCTCACCTTTAGTGAATAGTCCTGAAAAAGTTTGAATGATGAGACAGAATGCAGGGCTTGGGCCCCGCTTAAAAACAATACCATTGTCTCACTAGGAATACAGGTATTTTTGCAGAAAATAAAGAGCGTTCATAAAACAGTTATTATCCCTAAGTGGGGCAAAAAATATATCTACTTTTATGATCAATCAGGATAAATAGATGCTTATGTGTTTTGTGGTTTTAAATGGGCTTTACTCCCTCTTAGGCTGGGGTCAGACCAGCGCACTTTTAACGTGCGTTCTGACGCACATAATTACGGCCGCACTAGCAGCAGATGACGGGCAATGACGGCCAATATACGATGTACGGCCGCACAAAAGTCCGGCCGTGCAACGCAAGTGGAATTTGAACGCATTTTTTTGAGAACGCTGAATCGCTAGTACTGACGTACTGAGTGCGCAGCTGCGGCATAGCGGCGTGTGTGCGTGACTAGGAGATGTCAGACGCTGCTAATGTCCAGCCTACATAACGTCCAGACGCAAAAAGAGTTTTATTGACGATCCGTACAAAATCACACCTAAAAATGCGCGTCGTCTGACCGTTTTTGCGCATACCGTGAAAAAATACGTCAATGCGTTCGGACGCACTTTTTCACGTTCGCGGGGAAAAATGCTTTCGTAAGACCCTAGCCTTAGGGTTGCCAAATCAGCCATATTTACCTAGACACATATTACTATTCATCCAGAAGGAAAGGTGCTGCCCTGCAACATGTGTAATACAAATTCTGCAGGACTAGAGAAATCCATTATCTAAATAAGGCAGGGCACCTGGGACTCCTCTGATTTCATACCTGCAGAACATGAAATCCACAGACTGCAGGGTCGCATTTTTTTATGCACTGCTAATCAACATGAATAAACTATATAGGGTCTATTCACAAAGCACCATAATTTAATATAATTTCGGTGCTTTGCGTTTTGCCCTATTTTGACAAAAATATGGTGAATTCACTATTTAGCGAATGGTCACCGTATTTTCCAGAAAGTAGACTCGCCGAAGTAGCATCAGCGAATTCTGAAGTGCAGGAAAAAAAGGAAGACTCCTATTCTAATAGGAGTAAAAATCAATAAAATCTCAACAAATAATTTAAAAAAGGCCTTCAAATAATAATTAAAAAGTCTTTATCAAAATAAAAAGTCATCTAAAAAAATACAAAAATGTGTTCTAAAAAAATTAAAAATCATTTAAAGTGTTTTTGCTGAAAATGTAAAAATTAAACAGTCTTTAACCCCTTTACTACCAAGTTATTTTCAAAAAAAAAACATGGTCAGAAACCAGTGTATTTTTGTAAAATCATTTTTAATTAATTATATTGTAAGAATTAGTTCTTACTGTAAATAACATATTTGGCCAGTAGATGGCACCATTTACTGCCAAATTGAGTTACAGCCAACACAGCTGTAGCGCGGTTTTTTTTCCCCTCCCCCTCAACTGCTGCTGAAAGCACGATATTTCAGAGCATTCATCAGCCGATTTTACAGTTTTACTCTTTGGGCATTGTGGGCACAGGGCTAAAACTTTGGGGGCACCTTCTGCAGCCCAAAAGCAAACGAAATTCATTTGCAGCAAACAAATTTCATTAGCTTTTGGGCTGCGAATCAGCAGATCGAGATATTTCGATATCGGTGCACCAGATGGTGCCTTTGAAGCCTAAGATATTTCGATCTCGGTAGTGAAGGGGTTAATTTTTAAAAAAAACATTTTATGAATTGACCCGATATTGCACCGACCATTGAAATTCACCATCCAGTGCAATGCAGGGCCAAAATGGAGGTTAGTGAATAACCTCTGTTTTCAGGAAAACATGCAGGATCCGGTAACCCTATACCATATCAACATAATTAATATTATGCAGCAATAACTTTGGCATTTAGATGTATTTAAAGAAAATAAGCTAAGCAATTGTGCTTATGGTATTAGCGTATGTGTTTGTTATTGGGTACATTAAGAAACAATGCAAGATTTAAATTTCCATACACATTGACCAAATGACTGCTCACTGGAGATAATATCATCTGCATAGGGTTGACAGATCGGCCATGTTTTCTTGGACACCTATTACTATTTCATGCAGAGGGGAGCACAGAAAAAAGTGTTACCCTGCAACATGTATAATACATATGCCCTCTGGAAGGAAATCAATTCAGGTCACCTGGGATTAGTTTTGGATTCTACATGCTGCGGGGTTGTATTTTTCATGCCCTGCCCATCAACTTGAATAAATTACGTGTCCAGGAAAACATGGCCGACCTGGCAGCCCTACAACTGTAGCTTCGAACCACAAATTCGAATTGTTTTGCCAAACTGACTCCTGAGTTCAATAAAATTAAAGAAACGTATGTTAGAATGAGCATTTAAATACGTTCATTTGGATCATTTTCATTTTTTATTATTATCCTTTATTTCAGGGCTCAAAATTTCCACTCACCTACTCGCATTTGGCGAGTGGAAATGAAGTGAGGGCGAGTGGAGTTGCACACGCAGGCAACACAATAAATGATTTGTGCTGCGTATTCCGTCAGTGCCACCGTGCAGCCCCTCTTCCCCAGGCTGCACGGTGGCAGGGATCAGCTGCCTAACCTGACCCAGGTCGTCTCTGTCACAGGCAGGGGTTGGAGAGGAGCTTCCCTGCCTTCACACTCTGATGGCTGAGTATACATGTATCTGGGGTCTTGTGTCTGGGTATTAATGTTATTTTTGTAACTTTATTCTAAATAAAACCTTTTAACAGTTTAATTTCATAAGATAATTTAAGGGGGTGTGTTTAGGGGCAGAGTTAAGCGCTGGGTAGGGGTTAGGTGGAACAACTGGTGGCGAGTAACTTATGGACTGGTTAGTAGCTTGGGACTTGAAATTTTGAGCCCTGCTTTATTTATTTAGTGCCACATATTCCGCAGTGCTTTACAAGATCAGTGTACAAGTGGTTGATACATTAGAATACCACACATGGATGATGACCTGATTCAGAGGGTCCCTGTTCCCAAAGGAACTTACAATTTATGAGAAGTATTTTGTGAGGTAGGCGCATTCATATCACTGGGTGTTGCCCAAGGACACTCGCTGGTGGCGTCTTCTGAGTGGGATCGAGTCATCTTTCCATGATTGTAGATCAGCGACCTGGTTGTTAGGTTGAACCCACTTTTTGTGAAGTCGAGACTTGCTTTTCAGTTGTATTGGAGGGATGTGCTGAAAGGGATTTGACTTGCTTCTCCACAGTCGAAGAGCTGAAATGTTACGACTGGACTCCACAGCAGATATTGTGTGGTAGTTAAGTATGTACCGTTAGGTGTCTTGACCAAGGACACTTACTGGAGAGGTGCTCTGGCTGGGATTTGAACCTGTGTCTCCATGGTTCTAGAGCAGTGATGTTACCTCTACTCCATCCAGCCAGTATGTATGATGCTATTACACTTCTTTTTCTTTTCTCTAAATGCTGACGCATTTCAGCCACAAAGCTTGAGTAGAGAATAAAAAGACTCCTGCAAGATTTATTCATCTTACTTTCTGATTAATAATAAACTGCACTGAAGGGTGAGTGGGCGAATGCAGATGTAGATGGTAGGCAAGGGTTAATCAAAGCAGGCAATACCTCATAAGTGAAGCCTGAGTGTCTGAAGCGCCCGTAATAAGGTAATAGAAAGAAAATGTGGCTGCCTAAAGGCCAAATGCATTAATATTAATAACACATGAAGCCCTCATTTTGCAATTTAAATGTTAGGTAACTGGATTATCTGTTAGATTATGTTGTGTTAATTAAAAATCAAAATGTGAATTATATGTGAGTTATATAGTTATAATGCTACTTACGTTTATATCTAAGTTATTTATCTAGCAAATGATACGCTTAATGAAATATGTTTGATTGACGTTTGAAAGACTGAGGCTCATTTTATTAAAAAGCTGCTCTCAATCAGTTATAAATGTCTAAAGAACCTTGTAATCTAAATAGTCCAGATAACCGGTTTGATCGTTCTATGTGTATAACATCACTACTAATATATATTTCAAATTACATTCACTATCAGTACTTGTAGAACTTCTTTTGGTGGTACCTTAAGGGTAGCAGAGAAATTATATAGGTTTAGACTACGATCGCCAGATCGGCCATGTTTTCCTGGACACATATTACTATTTCATGCAGAGGGGCGCACAGGGAAAATTGTTGCCCTACAACATGTATATTACATAGAAAAAACAGTAAACTCTATTGGGCGCTACTCGGTCAGAGCATATCAAGGCTAGCAATATATCACATATGCTAGTGCCTGTTAGACATATAAATGACATACACAAGTGCTTGTAAAAGACAATGTGCGTGGATTAGATTCTATGGTGCAATAAAGTCCATACACTTCCCAAAGTTCTATCGGGATGAATGGTAATTATTAAGAAGGTCTTTTAAAAATGGTATGGACGTGCTCTAATAAGATCAAGGCGCTTCTGGACTTCAGTGTCTATAGGTATCCGCTGATCCGGAGCGTCTGCGTGTCCACAGATGCAGGATACAGCCCGTGACAAATGATGATTCTTTATGTAGTGGGTCCTTCTGCCTCCGAGGTATTCTTCTCTCTTTTACCTTGAAGACATAAATTGAACAACGGCAGAAAAATAGTGCGAACTGACATAGATCAGGAATTAGATAAGGTAAATGTAGTTGCACTTACGTGGTCAAGAGCTATAAGTTTTCTTAGCTCATTTCCTGCGCATTGTTAGCCCATAAAGGTGGCCAAACATCCCTTCTTTCTGCTCTCCTTCCTCCTCTTTAGCGTTTAACCCCTTTACTATCGATATCAAGATATCTCGGGCTTCAAAGGCAACATCTGGTGCCCCGATATCAAGATATCTCGATATGCTGATCTACAGCCCAAAAGCAAATGAAATTAGTTTGTTTCAAACAAATTTTGTTTGTTTTTCAGCTGCAGAAGGTGCCCCCAAAATTTTAGCCCTGCGGGCATAGTGCCCAAAGACCTAAAACTGTAAAATCAGCTGCTCAAAGCTCTGAAATATCGAGCTTTCAGCAGCCGATGCAGGGTGGGGGGGGGATAAGTCGGCTGCTCAGACCTCTGTAACTCAATTTGGCAGTAAATAGCTCCATCTACTGACCGAATTGGTTATTTACAGTAATAATTATTTAATAAAGTATAATTAGTTTTGTTTTTTGAGAAAGTATTTTACTAGGATACATTGAGATTTCTCTCGTTTTCAAGTATGTCCTGGGTGGCGAGTATGTACCATTAGGTGTCAGGTTGAACAAGGACACTTACTGGAGAGGTGCTCTAGCCAGGATTCGAACCTGTGTCTCCATGATTATAGAGCAGTCATGTTACCTCTATTCCATCCAGCTGGTGGTTTCTGGTAATGTTTTTTTGGAAAAAAACTGTAGGGGTTAAACAGGCAAATGAAGGGGGTTAAAAAGGCAAATCCCATAGGATTCAATATAACAAATGTAATATCTTTTAAAAAAATGTTTAAAAGACCATTTAATTCTTTCATATTCAGCAAAAACACTTTTTAATTTATTTAGAACACCTCTTTAGTTTTTGGTGAAATACATGTTTCTCAGTTATTAAAGGGCTTTTTTCTTATTCTGCAACAGACCTTTTCATTCTTAATGGACCTTTTTTTATTATTTATACACATTTTAATACATTTGTATTGGTTTAAACACGTATTAGGAGATTAGGAGACTTCCGTTTTGGTTTTTTTGCAGTTCGGAGGAATTCTCCGATGCCAATTCGGTGGTTATCGGTGCACTACAATAACTTCTTCAGCGACTCCATCTTCAGCGCACTACGGTGTCCACTGTCTATCAGCTAAATAGTAAATTCACTGAAAATTTCGTCAAAATGGAACCCCCGAGAAATGTGCTGAATTGAAAAAAACAAAAATTTCACTGAGGCCGGGGTCAGGTGAGCATTTTAAGAGCGGAAGGAATGTCAGTGAGAGTGGACGTTCCTTCCACTCTGACACCTGTCTGGCTACCGCGCTGAGTGCAGTTAGTGTGCTCAGCACTACAAGGCTTGTGCGCTCTTCAGACGCGGCCCTGGAATTTCAGTGCTTTGTGAAAAGACCCTTTAGTTGTTCATGGTCACAGTTCGGTCCTAGGCCATCCATAATCTGTAATTTTGTGCTGTATAAAACTCCTGATGTTGTGGAGCAGGGCCTTCTTTATATACTAATTACCATTGGAAACTGGTTGGATTGCGACAGTTTTATAATTATTCTTCACACTGTAACTATATCTATGTTCTTTTTATTATTGGTACAACTCTCTTTGGAATTGTCTACACATAAATAGAATGTGTGTGTGTGAATCATATCACGAATGTTGCATTTTATAGTGTTACATATCGATGACAATTTAAAAAGGGAAAATTGAATAAATTCGACTGGATTATATTTCATGTTAAACTCCGTTGTCATTTCTAAAATTTCCCGGCAATGTAAATTCACGTATTTGAAATACTATAATTGAATACTGTGTTTTTCATTAAGGAAAGGCACCCTTATGTGCGCTGCACGACTGACATATCGTGCAATAAACAGCAATCAGTACAGAGATGCTGTGTTAAACAAATGAAGTTTTGTTTTGCTAAACTAAGCAAAATTAGTTGAACACCCTGACTATGGCTGCTGTATTTTATTGTAAATTATTTTTTCACTTGTTTTTGTGTCTGTGCATAAATTAAAAATCTGCTGAAATTTATTATTCATTGGAGATGTAATTAATATGCAAAATTATGCAAATGAAGATGCAATTAGGCTTCAATTCTCTAGTGGAATTTTCCATTATAATTTAATACAAAGTAATAGAGTAATTGGTGTCACGTGTAATTATAGTTACTCAAGTGTACTTGCAGACGTGCAAATGATGTGGTATGTGCTGGTTATCCTATGCAAATGTACTATCCAGCCATTTAACACTTGGGCACAGTGTAAACAAAGATTGTATGAAGGGGAAAAAAAAGGAGTATGAGTAATAATGACCCCACTTTCTTTTCATTTTAAGAACTATATGAGTAATTTTGACTAATTTTCTGCATTTACTTACAAAATTTTAATTAGTTTTTATACAGTGAGCTGTTTATTACCTTGAATTTATATGATGCAATTATTTCTATTCAGACAAAAAGAATGCATTAAACAGCTATAAAATAAAG
This sequence comes from Leptobrachium leishanense, assembly GCA_009667805.1. NCBI lineage: Eukaryota > Metazoa > Chordata > Amphibia > Anura > Megophryidae > Leptobrachium > Leptobrachium leishanense. The sequence goes on along the minus strand of CM019067.1, from coordinate 285,808,482 downwards.
GTTTTCCTGCATAGATTTATGCCAAATAACTGTGTTCTCAGTATAAAATAATATGCACCTAATGGGACTTGTGCTGTTACACTTCCAATATATTTGTTATTGTTCAAGTGCACATTTTACTAAATTACAATAAAAAAATCTGTCTATATTTTGTGCCAAGAAATCATCACTCTGAACTGCATGCAACCCATTACCATTTATATTTGTCAAAAAAAATCAAATTTTTTTTTTTATTAATGACACAAAGTTTTAGAATGTCATAAATTTTATTAGCGGTCATCTATCTAACATCAAATACCCACTGCTCATTCCTTATTAATAATCAGCTTCTTTCTCCTTCTATCGATATATTTTGGCAGAGGGTATCAAATTAGATGTCTTTATAATGGAGCTCAGAGGTGTAAACTATTAAAGTGTCATATTTTAGAAATCGGAAATATAAGATGCAATATTTAACCTTTAAACAATCATTTTAAGAAATGCAAGCTTGTCACAAGTAAGCTTATACATATTTCAATGGGTTAACCCTTTCAACCTTCCAAAAAAGTGTTATTTTTTTTTTCATTATAAAAACTCCTTTGGAAAACCCTTTTTAATGTAGGATTTGATTTTCTTCCTAAATTCTTCTTTTAAAGTGGTGAAGAAGTGGTGAAGTGCAACAAAAACAATATCTGGTGTATAGATATAGTCTTTGTATTTTAACCCTTTCCCGCCGCCGGCCCGGATTTACCATTAGGCAGTTTAGGCATGTGCCTACAGGCACCTGCCACAAGGGGGCTCTGTGTGTGTGTGTAAAAAAAAAAAAAAGAGATTTTTTTTTTTCTTTTCCAATTTGCAATAATTTAGACCACTGTATCTCTATAGCCCTAAGGGCTAGAGGGACATATAAGGTATCATTGGAAAGGTCAGCTTATAGCCTTTCCAGTGATACCAAATATAACCAGGTTAGATTTATGCAAAAATAAAATATATTTTAAAATAATATTTTTACCATTTTTATTTCTAACACGGCACTATTATTCAGTTTACAATTATAAAGTGAACAGTGATGCTGCACTAACTCACACAGTTGCTTGCAGTATGGTAAATGAGGTATCTGGTGAAGCAACGCATTGTTTAATTCAAAACCTTGCAGTGAGGAGGGACAGGGGAACTTTGGAACCTGCATCCCTGAATTGTACAGCAAACAAGGTTAAGTGAGGTGTCATTGGAAAAGTCAGAGTCTAGTCTTCACTATGATACCAAACATGACCATGTAATGTGTAAAAATAAAAAAAATGAAAAAAGTAAATTGAAAATATTTTTTTCGGTTCTACAGCAGAGGCAATATATGCTTTTACATATTAAACAATCAATGCTGCTGCATTCACTGCCCTCCTCCTTTTAACCATTCTACCCCACTGACTCCCTCACTCCCTTCCCCCTCTTTTATGTCTTCCTTTTATACAGTCTCGGAGGAGGATGTAACAGAACTTATGTCCTCCTACCCGACCACCTGTCCACTTGATCCTATCCCCTCACACCTTATTCGGCCTGTCCTACCAGTTACTGTCCTTGCTTTGACACATATTTTTAACGTCTCCCTCTCCTCTGGAATATTCTCCTCTGTATTCAAACGTGCTTTGATCACCCCATTCTAAAAAAGCCATCTCTTGATCCTACCTCCCTCTTGAACTACTGTCCCATCTCTCTGCTCCCCTTTGCCTCCAAAATCCTAGAACGTCTGGTCTATATAACCAGCTCACCAGTTTTCATTCTGCTAACTCTCTACTCGATCCGCACCAGTCAGGCTTTCACTCCCAACAATCTACTGAGACTGCTCTGACCAAGGTGACTAATAATTTAGCTGCCGCTGAAACCAAAGGTCACTTCTCCCTCCTTATTCTTCTTGACCTTTCCGCTGCATTCAACACTGGTGATCACCCTCTCCTGCTCCTCACGCTGTGTCAACTTGGCCTCAGTGACATCACTCTCTCCTGGTTCTCTTCCTGTCTCTCTTTTTGCTCCTTCAGTGTCTCCTTCCCTGGTGTCTATTCACCACAAGTTCCTCTTTCAGTTTGGGTACCTCAAGGCTCTGTTCTGGATCCCCTACTCTTATCGATCTATACCACCTCTTTGGACAACCTCATCTCTTCCTATGGATTCCAATATCATCTCTATGCCATTTCTGACGACACCCAAATCTACCTTTCCTCTCCCGATCTCTCTCCTCCGATGTTGGACCGTGTTACAGTCTGCCTATCTGCTGTCTTCGACTGGATGACTTCCCGTTTGCTAAAGCTCAACCTCTCTGAAACTGAACTTCTCATCTTCTAAAACCTCCATTCCGGCGCCAGTTTCTGTTCAGGTGAATGGTGCCACCTACTTCTACCTCTCAAGCTGCATTGCCTCAGGGTCCTCTTGGACTCCAATCTATCCTTTACTCTTCACATTCAGTCTCTAACCAAATCTTTCTACTTCCACCTAAAAAACATTGCACGCATCCGTCCCTTTCTTAATCCAGACTCTACTAAAATGCTCATCCAAGCTCTTATCACCTGCCTTGACTACTGTAACCTCCTTCTCTCTGGCCTTAAGAGATCCCAGATTCTGCCTCTGCAGTCTGTAATGAACACCTGTGCCAGACTCACACACCTCACCTCCTGCACCTCACGTCTCTGTCAATCTCTACACTGGCTCCCTGTTTCCTTTTAGAATCCAATTCATTATGCTGGTGCTCACATACAAAGCACTCCATAACCGCGCCGCTGCCTACATTTCCTCCCTTATTAGCAGGTACATCCCATCCCGACTACTTTGCTCGGCCAATGATCTGATGCTATCAGTTCCTCGTACCCGCACCCCCAACCTTTGCCTTCATGACTTCGCCTGAGCTGCACCCTTTCTATGGAACTCCCTCCCCGCAACATCAGACCCGCCCGTATCTCCAGTCCTTCAAGAAGTCTCTGAAAACGCATTACTATAGAGAAGTCTATCAGCTCACTCCATAATCCCCCACTGTTATTTCCTGCTCCATCTTTCCATTCAGTCCTCATGCAACCCGTCACTTCAAATACCCTATTCATCCTCCCCTAATGTGTCACCCCTCTCCTCTTAGATTATAAACTCTTGAGCAGGGTCCTCCCTCCTTCTGTTCCGTGTGTGTAACATATATGTATATTTGTTATTCTGTTTCTCCCATTGTACAGCGCTAAGGAATTTGTTGATGTTTTATAAATACTTGTAACTGTAAATAATTCAACTAAGGCAATAGATTCTGCCTCTTCTTTTGATTTGAGCGCAGAGAAAAAAATGTTTCAGTTTTTTTAAAATGTATTTTTTTAGTTTTTTTTCCTCAAAACAAAAATTTAATTAGTAATTTTGGCATGTTTCCTTTTTTTTGTTTGGGGGGGTAGGGGCGCTCCACATTTCTGTGCCTACAGGCTCCTGAGGTGCAAATCCGGCCCTGGTACCATGGCGTCCCTGGGGCGGGTGGGCCTTGAAGACGAGGGGTGTACTAGTATGCCCCATTGAATTCAATGGGCTGCCTCGACCCCGCCCAGCAGTTGGCATGCACTGTTGGCTGCTGTGGGACGTCCCCCTACAGCCAATGAAAACGCATTGTGCATCACCGGCTAGGTGGGCCAGATGAGAGGCCCGCCGAGGTGGCAGAAAACCAGGGCATACTAGTACGCCCCGCTGGCGTTAACTTCCTCCCACCGGGCACAACCTGCTCTGCATGAAAGGGCTTTATACTATTTATTTTATTTCCGGTCCCTCCATTTTATTTGCGTTTCGCCTTCATACTATTGACCAGGAACATGATTAATTTGTTGAGGGGGGGGTCTGGCATTACCATTCAAAGGTGGTGAAGGCATGTACGTTAGCGCCGAGTCATAGTTCCCTTTGACACCCCACTTTGAGGTCTCTTGTTGCTCCACCGGTGTCTGGGCTGTGCCACCACGCAAGTTGGTGCATCAATACTCCTACAGAGAGAACCAGAGCAGGCTCTGAACCACATAGGTCTGAAATTGTTATTCAAGGATTTCACCTTTCACAATGAAAACGATGTTGCACCATTTAGAATAATCTTTTTCTGGTTTTATTTCAGATTGGAAAAAACCTTGAATCTTCAACACTTATGTGTAAAAACATTATTTTACCACTTTTCCACGGTGTATTAAGAGTTACACATTTTCAGAATATCACATGGTATACTTCACCTGCACTTAGGGAGCTGTTTCCTCTCTTTTTCGTTTTTTTTTTTTTTACATTATCTAGGATTTTTTGGCCCCTGTTCCCAATAACACCTGCAAACCATAATAACTTTCATCTTAAAATACACTCTAAGTAGGTGCTATATATTGCACTATACAGTATTTTGTAAACATAGAACATTTATAATGTTGCTGGCATATCAGGCAAAATCTTTAACGGAGAAACTGTAGGAACTGTTGCGACAAACAATCTTAAATACATACATATAACAGTTAATTAACAGTAAATAAACAAAAACCTGACTAGATTTAGGGCTAAATTACCTTCTTCACACAAAACCGCACGCGCAATGCGTGAATTTGTGCGCCAATCGTTAGACGTTTACGCGCGCAAATCACTGCTGGAATTACAATCCTCGTGCATTTTTTTCATCCGTCGAGCAATACGCGCGTAAACTGGAAGAGCACAAATGCTCGCGCAGTTCCGCTGCGCGCAGAAATCAGTGTGCGCACAGTTTTTTTCTCGCGATTCAGCCAATCAGAATTAAGAACCACAATTAAGAAATTGCGCCTGCCAAAGTCAATCTGAACATATATGCTGCAGCAATAATAAATGCACACACAACTTCTCCATTTTATTGGTTTGGTATGTGTAACTATACTTTGCTGCATTTTGGGATTTTTTGGGCTGGTGTATTTATGTTCGGCCAGGTTGTTCAGATTTGCCATTAACACCAGCTTTTAGGAGTTGCTAAAACTATGCGCACAAAGACTATGCGTTCATTCCTGCGCATAGATTGTAATACCAGCACACATATGTATTTGCGCTCACAATGTTGAGCATAGGACGTGCAATGTACAGTAAGCTCGCGCAGGTTCACCCGCGGTAGATTACACGCGTTTGTTGCACTGACAATGTAATACGGCATTCGGCGCAAAGGGTTTTACCCCTCGCTTTAATGCGTTTTTGCGCCGGTGCAAACGTTTGCGCGAAGATTGTAATTTAGCCCTTCTACTTAGGGTAACAAATACAGAAAGGTATCATCGAACTGTAATACGTACAAGCCAAAATAATCAATAATGTCTACTTGACAGTCAAACTGTCATTACTTTGTAAAAATTCTAGACTCATCTATTTGTTTTCAGAAGAATGTCGTCTAAATTTCAGGTGATTCATTGTATTGTCTGAATAATGAATCAACATAACCCCACTTAAGTGAAACATATGAAGAAAGAATTGTGTAATGGATGACTTTTCGTCCATCGATTAGCTCATTCCTTTTGCTCGGGTTCAGGAATCTAGTCCTAAAAAATAAATGTGGGAATTCTGATCCCAAATCAACTGTTGACATGTCGCACTTAACCCACCACCCTACACTAAAATATCATATTAGTGTTTAAATATAATGATGCGCTTGATTTTAGGTAATTATTATGATAATTGTAATAAATATCATATTTCTGGTGACTTCTTAAAGATACATATGACTGAAACCTAATTTAAGCTTTTCAGTGTTTGCAGCAAAAGGGAACTCGATTCCTTCTGAAACAATAGTGGAGGAACCATATTCCCAACAGTTCCTGCTTCACTTGACCCCTGAAAGAGTAGCTCAAATTGTTTGGCAAATCCGCACCTTTGATTGTTGTTATGTACAAGAGGTCTATCCAGTGACGTGGGCTGTATCACATGCTCAAATTGTCCAGTTCTCAGGTAGAGAGGGAAAAGTTGTTTTCCAGATCATATTGTAGCTCACTGGTGCAATCACTTTCAGAGCAACAGGAGAATAAGTTACATCCACCACCAGTAGCAGACATGTGTTAGGTTTTGTGTAAGCCCTGCACGATTTCCAATCAGTCACCAGTTGAAGGATTAGTATCAACGCAAAGACTCCTACTACTCCACCCACCAAAAATCAGTAGGTTGTTTCGGCCCCAGCGCCTACTACTAATACAAAATCTTCATCTGCTCATAAAGAAAAAGAAATGGAAGTCATATTATAAGATTGGTGCATCATCCATCATGTACAAAGAGGCTCTTTTCTGATCGCCTCCTAAGAAGACCACCAGTTACAAAATTAGTACTATAACGACCAGAGTGAAGTGCCCACCAGAACAGTGCATATATCTCGTTTCGCTCAACGTCATATATGTAGGTTCCTCTAATAACCTAAACCAATAACTTGATAAATAACGCAGCGCTTAGTACTGTAAAATTAGTACTGCCTGCTTCCACTAGCATTGCAGCGGAGTTACAATTAAAGTGTTTATACAGTGCCAACAATTCCTCTGCACTTTAATAAGGGAAAGCACAAAATAACACATATGGCCTTATTCCTTTCTTATCGCCACCATGGGGACACTAAAGGGGACAATGTGTGCCTGCAGATTTCCCCATAGCGTTTCCATATTAACGTGGTATTCCGGGGCAGGCGCTGTATCAGCACCCTGCCATGGAACGCAGCGCTAACTGTTGGGATACTCGCAGTAGTGCTTCCACGCTACCACAAGGATCACCACCTGTGGTCTAAAGGACATAGGCAATTAGCGCTAGCACTTTGTACTACAGTTGTGTTCAAAATTATTCAACCCCCAATGCTGTAAAGGGTTTTAGGGAATTTAGTGTACATTTGTAATTGTATTCAGAATGAAAACCTACAAGGACTTTTTAAAGAACCATATGCAACTAAAATGACATCAATTGGTTTTGTAATACAGTAGTAAATGTTTCTTTTGTGAATTCTTCATTGACACAATTATTCAACCCCTTAAAGACTACCACTCTGAAGAACAGAGGTTCATTCAAGTGTTTTCAATCAGGTATTGAAAACACCTGTGGATGTCACGGAGCAGCAATAAAGCATAATAAGCACCAATTAGGCAGCTTTAAAATGACTGTGATACTCAGCTCCTTCTAGACATTTACTGGTGTGGTTACAAACATGGTGAAGTCAAGAGAATGGTCCAGGAAGACAAGAGAAGAGGTGATTACTCTTTACAGGAAGGGCAATGGCTATAAGAAGATTGCAAAGATGTTAAACATACCAAGAGAGACCATAGGAAGCATCATTCGCAAATTCAAGGCAAATGGCACTGTTGAAACGCTACCTGGTCGTGGCAGAAAGAAGATGCTGACTTTGACTGCTGTGCGCTACCTGACGCGTAGAGTGGAGAAAAGTCCCCGTTTGACTGCTGAGGAACTGAGAAAAGATTTGTCAGATGTGGATACTGAAGTGTCAGCTCAGACAATACGGCGCACACTGCGTAATGAAGGCCTCCATGCCAGAACTCCCAGGCGCACCCCCTTGCTGTCTCCAAAGAATAAGAAGAGTCGACTGCAGTATGCCAAAAGTCATGTGGACAAACCACAGAAGTTTTGGGATAGTGTTCTGTGGACTGATGAAACAAAATTAGAACTGTTTGGGCCCATTGATCAACGCTATGTTTGGAGGAGGAAGAACAAGGCCTATGAAGAAAAGAACACCTTGTCTACTGTGAAGCATGGCGGGGGGTCAATCATGCTTTGGGGCTGTTTTGCTTCTGCAGGTACAGGGAAGCTTCAGCGTGTGCAAGGTACCATGAATTCTCTTCAGTACCAGGAGATATTGGATGACAATGTGATGCAGTCCGTCACAAACCTGAGGCTTGGGAGACGTTGGACCTTTCAACAGGACAATGATCCCAAGCATACCTCCAAGTCCACTAGAGCATGGTTGCAGATTAAAGGCTGGAACATTTTGGAGTGGCCATCACAGTCACCTGACTTAAATCCGATTGAGAACCTCTGGTGGGACTTAAAGAAAGCAGTTGCAGTGCGCAAGCCTAAGAATGTGACTGAACTGGAGGCTTTTGCCCATGACGAATGGGCGAAGATACCCGTAGATCGCTGCAAGACACTTGTGTCAAGCTATGCTTCACGTTTAAAATCTGTTATAACTGTAAAAGGATGTTGTACTAAGTACTAAGATTGAATGTCACTTGGGGGTTGAATAAAACTGATAATGATGTGAGCACAGAAAAGGCATTTGTGGTTATTTCATTATAAATGTTATGTTATATTTGTCTGACCTACACGTGCCTCTTTGATTTAATTGTAAGCAAGATGACTGAATGATCAAAATCAATGTCAAACTGGCCAAAACACTCAATTTCAGTGGGGGTTGAATAATTTTGAACACAACTGTACCTTAGTTATAGAAATGCTAATTACAAAGTACAGTAAGCTCACGCTAGCTGGCACAAAAACTGATTCGCTAAGTGATTACTTACAGGTTTAGCGTCAGGAATGTAATATGGGGGCACACGTTAAACTCCCTTATCCTAGCGATAACGCTTACACATCCGAACGCTAATGTTGGCGTCAACTATGCAATAGTGCCCATAATGTGCATAAGAAACAATCGGCCCTGCCCGTAGGATATTCACCCTGCCAATATAGCAGGTTATGTAAGTAAAAGGCAGCAGGGGAGGATGGAGCTGGTGAGTGGATATTATAGCAAACACGATATGATGAAATGCCAAAAGCTTGGTTTAGATAATGTTCATCTGAGAGTGAAGTGAGATTAACTCGAAGGTATAGGTGTGCGCTTAGTGGTACAGATCTTACATCTGGTGGCTTGGGCTGCAATTTCAGAGAGAAAAGGATGCACTTACAGACTACTTAGATGAAATAAAAAAAATACCAGTGCGCTCACTGGCTATTAGTTCACATGATAGGGATATTGTGTCACAATCAGTCACAAGGAGGGCACCTTGCACTTGCCAAGGTGAGGCACTGGTACATAGGAAATCCCCAATATACAGATAATACAGAGTAGATTTATTCTGGCTGAATACTGTGGCTGGATACTTAAGACACAGGGAAAATACAGAATATTGATACAAGAGGGAAACACTTACACGAGACAGATGGGACAGTGGGCATTGGAGGTAGGCACGGCTGAGATCTTGGCACCGCAGGGGTCTTGGCACCGCCGGGGATCTTGGCACCACAGGAGTCTTTGCACCGCAGGAGATCTGGCACCGCAGGAGGTTTGGCACCACAGGAGGTTTGGCAAAGTCTATGGTAAGCAACGGTTTCCAGAGGAGGATCCAGGAGCGTAGTCTGTGGCAAGCCGTGGTCAGAGGACAGGAGATATCTAGCAGGTCAATGGTATGCTGAGGGTCTGGTACACAGGAGACAAATAACAAATGCTCTCTTCAGGCAGGTCAGAGGCAAATGAAAACAACACACAATGAACCAGCACTGGAGGGAGGTGTGTGCCCTGCTTAAATGGAAAAGGGTTCTGGAGTGAACGAGGCGCACCTGGTCACTGCCAATAGCAGAGGCCGGAGCCATTGGAATGCTGCTGATTATGGCAGAGCAGTGCCAGTTCTGCCCCTCCTCTTGCGCCGGCGGAATGAACCATTACAGTTCCCCCCATCAAAGGCCACACTCCGAGTGGCTAACTTTTCTTCATATTTGTCAATGTCTGATTTTCTGACCACAGAGCCATCAGAAGCAACTGTATACTCCACAACAGCTGGTTTTGCAGGAGCGGTACCACACTGGTAGGTGGCAGGATGCGAAACGGTGGTGCCAATACAGGTTTGTCTCTGGCTCAGAGGTCTCTCAAATTGCACCATGTTGGTCTTACTGGGCACCATATATGTTCCTTGAACGGTGCTGGAATGTGACTTTTCCACCTGTAAAAGTTCCTCCACCGTAGGTAGGCTATTCACCATGTTATCCCATTCTGGATCATCGTCATCAGATGAGGAGTCACTCAGGGGCATAAAATCTTTACCAGGATCATGGTAGGGAGCAACGTTGCGGTAAGTCACTCCTTGGCTTGCAGCAGGATGAGAAACAGAGCTGGATATGGTAGAAGCAATACCCCTGGCATGTTGACCTGGGGGCCCTTGGGATCGTCGTGCGGTCTGCATCTTAGGTTCACACTGGTATTCCTGGGTTGGCAAGATCTGGCTGTCAGAGTCAAGGGATACCCACCCTTCATCACCCTCTGAGTCAATTATGGATGGGTATGGTGAAGGCGATGGCAGCTCTGTCTAGGGTGTTCTGGACACCATGGTGGAAGAGCATACCATGGGTTTTGCCTGGCGTGGAGAAGTTGGACCTGCAGTCATTCTCAGGATCTTGGCCTCTTCATACCGTTCTAGGTCCTCTCTTCTTACCACAGTTCCATCTGAGGCAGTAACACAGCCAGACGGTACATAGTCAGGTTTTTGGTGATCTTTAGGTACCTTGCTCTGACCCAGCGACACCTGGCTGGGAGTGGATACCTCAGGGTCTCCATGCTCAACCTCCTTAGTGGTAACGGAGGGAACCGGGTCTGGGAACTCGGTGGCTATGGCACAACGACCCGGAGAACCCTGAGGGAGCTGGGTTACCTCTTTGGCTTCACCGGTTGTGGTAACTGGTGCAGGAATCACTGTGGATGCAAGGTAATGCTGGCTTGTGGTGATGGGAGTCACCTTCTGGGTCTGGATCACCATAATGTCCATGGGTTCAGGATCCTCTGGTATAGCCAGTTCAGTGTCCTCGAATACCATATGCTCCACAGGTTCACTAGGCCTGTCTTCTTTGGGTTCAGCAAAGGGAGAAACAGTTAATTCATTTGTATCACCAAAATGAGTGTTTTGCATATTCATGTACCGGGGTTCTGCAAACGTGGCCTTATGGTGTACCGTGGGCACAGTCTTTATGGGGGTAGCTTTGCACACTGGAACAGACAGTCTGCGAGGCTTGGGCACTGGTGCTGGTTTTGGTACAGCAGGCTTTTTGGAAGCGCCTTTTTAGATACCGGTGCTGGCTTTGGCAAAGGTGAAGGAGTAGTCTGTGCTGGGACTGGTGGCTTCTGGGGTCGCAATGGGCAATTAGCCAACCAGTGGGAAGGATGGGCACAATACAGGCAGAGTCCAGCGGCTTGCCTGCGGGCACACTCCTCAGGAGAAAGTGGACCTGGCAAACGTCTTGGTGTGGGAGTGCACACCTTAGATGAGGTGTCCCAAATTCTCAGCAGCATTTGGTTCATTAAGTCCAGCATGTGTTTTAGCAGTTCCTGGAAGGCAGTCTGAATTAACTCCTTCATGGCTTGTATCACTGCTGGCTCGTTGTTTAAAGGCTGGTTCATTCTGTCACGGGATGGCGAGGGTACGAGCCCAGGATGCAGTGATATATTGGAGGAAGCCAGGATATGGTGCATAAACAGTCCTGTTTATTGCTGATATATACAAACACAGCAGGAATAATGAGCAGGCAATGCAGGAAAACAGGACTGGCTGAATACTGTGGCTGGATACTTAAGACACAGGGAAAATACAGAATACTGATACAAGAGGGAAACCCTTACACAAGACACGAGACAGATGGGACAGTGGGCATTGGAGGTAGGTCTGTAGGCACGGCTGAGGTCTTGGCACCGCAGGGGTCTTGGCACCACCGGGGATCTTTGCACCGCAAGGGATCTGGCACCGTAGGAAGTTTGGCAAAGTCTATGGTAAGCAATGGTTTCCAGAGGAGGATCCAGGAGCGTAGTCTGTGGCAAGCCGTGGTCAGAGGACAGGAGAGGTCTAGCAGGTCAATGGTATGCTGAGGGTCTGGTACACAGGAGACAAATAACAGATGCTCTCTTCAGGCAGGTCAGAGGCAAATGAAAACAACACACAATGAACCAGCACTGGAGGGAGGGGTGTGCCCTGCTTAAATAGAAAAGGGTTCTGGAGTGAATGAGGAGCACCTGGTGACTGTCAACAGCAGAGGCCGGAGGCCGGAGCCATTGGAATGCTGCTGATTATGGCAGAGCAGTGCCAGTTCTGCCCCTCCTCTGGCGCCGGCGGCATGAACCATTACACAACCTAAGCCAAAGACCCTGCACGGTAAACAGCAGCCCTATTCTGAAAGACCGGTCTTACAATAGCCGAATCTGCTCTAAAGGAAAATAATACAACGTTGCCGTGCAGAGTCTAAGGACCTACAGACAAGACAGGAATATAAATATATTAACGGTCCAGACAAGGAGTATCTTAATAGAGAAGTCAACAAAAAGCAAGGAGTCATAAACCAGAATGTATACCTTATACTGATGCCAGGGATCCAGAACCGGGAAATTAGTCAGCCAGGCAAGAGAATCAGAACCAGGTAATCAGTCAGACATATAACAAAACGAGACAAAGGAGAAACACTAGAACTAATTACACAGGAATGACTGGACATGAACTAGAACTTGGACTAACTAAAGAAACAGCATACAGATAAGGAGACAAGACCATACAAACTTAACAGAATAACAGCAGGAAGCTCTCAGGAACAAACACTAAGCAGGACTCAGAACTGAAAGTGAACCAGAATGCAAGAGCCATGGGATAAGCGCCTATTGTAATATATAGTGAGGTGATCAACCCACATCACCAACAGGAGAGCTAACGAGGGAGCCACTTAACCCCTGAGCTGCAATCCAGGGAAAGCAACACACAGAAACATAAGGGAAACTCAGCCATAAAGAATACAGAGGGCAGGGGGACAGGACTGGAACGGGGAGACGTGACATATTGGTTGCATTGTGAATATGGAGTTTTCTTCTTGTAACATAGACTCCCCATTGTGCCCATTAAGACCGCTGAAGAATCTAGGCCATGTCATCGTGCATTCCGACTTGTTGAGTGAAACAAGCTACACCCAAAAACACATTATGCAGCCCAACTATAGAATCCAGCTGTAATGGTGCGCTAACGGCGCTACCCTGGAGTAGCGTTTCTTTGGATTCTTTTGGACAGATTCTTGAACACAGACAGCAGGAAAGGCTGTAGTACCTTGATTCGACACCAGGGAGGTACTACAACAAACCTAATTATCACCTCAGCTCCAAATGGCTTCGTGGCCAAGAGGTCGCTGGGTGTAAACACATTAACCATCTGTGTCCTGACACATAGACATGACGTGATACATGAACAAAATTGAACAAGATTGCTGAATCTCAATGATACATGAGTTGTGCGGACTGCAGGGCAGTCACACAATACCAAGATACAAATACTGAATACACAAACAGCAAGAAAGGCTGTAATACCTTGATTCCCACACCAGGGAGGTACTACAAGAAACCTAATTATCACCTCAGCTCCAAATGGCTTCATGGCCAGGAAGTCGCTGGGTGGAAACACATTAACTATCTGTGTCCTGACACATAGACATGACGTGATACATGAACAAACGTGAACAAGATTGATGATGCAAGACTTACTTTTGAGACATACAGAGCAGGAACACTTGTGTTCATTAGCCTGCAGGGAAGGCCTACAATCTAAGATTGGATTCAGTATGTACTCAAGCTATACAGAGTGGGAACACAAAGTTCAATAGCCTGCAGGCAGGCCTGCTATCACCGATAGGCTTCTGTATAGCCACCAAGAAAACAGATAAACGACAGGAAACAGGACAGCAGATGAATTCAGCAACAGACTGGACAAGACTTAAATCTAAAAAACTAGGAACAAACATGACACTGAACTGGATGCCTTGAGATAAGGCCTTGAAACCAGACAGACAAACAGACATGAAAACATAAACCAGAAAAACCAGACTAGAAACTCCAAAGCATGAATTTAGCTAAACAGAGGGGGAACACAAAGTTCAATAGCCTGCAGGCAGGCCTACTATCAATGATAGGCTTCTGTATAGCAACCAAGGAAACAGATACTCGACAGGATACATAAACTAGGAACTCAGATACATGAACATGAAACTCAAATACATGAACTAGAAATCAAGATACATGAACTAGAAATCACCAAGACAAGAAATATATATAGTTTTATATAACTATATAAAATGTTTACAAATGCATATGCTTCATATTTTACCAGGATCCAATTCAAGGCAAAATGATACTATTTTATAACTACTAATTGTGCCAAAAATGTGATTGCAAAGTATGCTGGAGTTTAAGATGTATATATTTTGGTATGTTCATCTAACTATCGTTCCATGGTGTAGTGTAATCCATGTCGCGCCTAATGAATATTCACCACAATTAATGTTTTACATTTTCAAGTATCAAAGGCAAAAAGGGGGAATGAATCAAAGCAGGGTGACTCATTTCACTTCATAAATTTTAATCAAACCGTTAAGCACAGTATATTTGCAACACTATTTATTCTGGGGCTTTGAATATTCTAACTGCACTAATGCAAAGACTTTTACGAAATCTTGCAAAATATATCGTTTGTCATTCATATCACACACTTTGAGATCTACTGATGAAACCTCCCGTCACATGACTTCCACCTGTTCAGCCAGATATATTGTACACATTTACCATCACTGCTAATTACCGTGCAATCAGCACTATTCATGTTTCTATCAGTCTATACAAGTGACATTTATTATGTACGCTAAAGCAAAATTATTAATATAAACAACAGCTATTGTTGATTGGTTATGCCGCTGATAGTTTTAAAGTGTATGCGGTACTTCTCTGAAACCATTCATATGGCTCACCGATCAATAACATCTGTAAATTGACAATCATTTTAGTCTAAGAAACAGGATTAAATTCAAACAGTGAGCTCACTCTACAAAATTCAGTAATAATGACCAAAGCTGCTATCACTCATTTTTTTTTGGTTATATTCAAAATATCATTTTTTTGTGATTAAGAAGAAATAATAGATTGTGATTGCATACTATTTTTTTTTTAATTGCAAATATTGTTACATATTTTGTACCAAAAAAAATAAAATAGGAATATAATGAGAGGTAAAAGCAATAAATGTATGCAAATTGTGTATTAAAATAACAATAAACTCAGTTTCATTGATGACTGCTTACTAATATCATCCTTACAGCTAGGATGTTTAAATTAATAAAACAAAGTTGCATATTGTATCCACATAAACCATGATGGTTTCTTCCCACTTTGTTAATTAAACATCTTAAAAATATAAAATATTTAACAAACATAGTGCTTAATCGTAACAAATTGCGGGCCCTATCTTGGCTGAGTGGGTAATAGAGAGACGATAATGGCGGAATTTGGCACAAGCCCATTAACAACCCTCTGAAGGCAGATATGGCACAAGCCTTTAAACAGCCACTATGCAAGTCATTCAACCTGCAATAGTTCCGAGCAGCTAAGAGACCCTGGGATTGGCACCATCACTCATATTGTCTCCTGGAGTCCATAGGACAACATGAAGACTAGAAATTGCTCTCTGTAAGCTTGCATGGACGTGATCTTGCAGGACCAGCAGAAATACATTGGGAAGTATTTCCCAATGTATTGAGTAGCATTCATAATTAAATACTTTTGAGCACATTGGGCTCATTCACCATCCAGACACTGGCCTGGAAGGAACGTTTGGATATCGATGACTGCTGGATGGTAAGCATATTATAGGTTTAATTTTAGGGAGTTTAGTTAGGGTATATAACATTGAATTTTGATTAATACCTTCCCTGCCAAGTGATTTTCCAAATATCTGCTGTGAGGAACATGATTTTTTTAATTATACAGTAAGCAATATTTGGGAATATTCCCTATTTATTTCTTACTGTAATAACCTATTTGGCATGTAGACGTCACCATCTACTGGGCAAATGGAGTTACTGAAGTGAGAACTGCAGTTCCAGGTTCTGTGCATCATCTGGGCAATGCCTGATTAAACAGTTTTAGCACTTTGGGCATTATGTCCACGGGACCTTCTGGAGCTCAAAAGCAAACAAAATTTGTTTGCGACAAATGAATTTCGGCTGCTGTGTCTGCTATCGCTGATCGTGTATACACAATCACTGTAGTGAAGATGTTAAGGGAGGGTTGGGTGTGGGTGTAGGCCCCTAAATATTATAGAAATCGGGGGGGGTGTATTTATTTTTTAAGGTTTAGGTTTTCTGTTTTTCGTTGGACACAGTGAGGACACCGGTTCCTCCTATGTATTTGGTGCCCAAGGCTGCTTGGATGGGGTGTGGTGGGTTGTACTGTGACCTACACACTCTCCATGTTATCCCCTCACTTGCAGGCTTGGGTCCGAACAAGGTCACGTAGCAACACAACCGTAGAATTCACAGGGATTTTAAACAATCCCGGCCTGGTAGATCCCAGCTTTCCAGGCTGGAAAGCCTTACTGTGAGGCTTCACGTTGTGAATAAGGCAGAATCTTCGCACTGATATCTGGCCCATTGGGCTTATATTGGCGTTTAGCGAATCCCGCATATAGACTTTGGGTTTTTATGCTTATTGGGTTTTTAACCACTTCGATGCTGAGGACGCGCTGAGCGCGTCCTCAGCATTCCCGCTGGTATGCGGAGGACGCGCTGAGCGCGTCCTCCCATTGGGGTCAGCGTTCGGCCGGATTCCGGCCGATCGCTGGCCCCCCCGGTGCGGGCTGACATCCTGGATGTCAGCCGCACATCCGGGACCACAGCCGCCGGAATTAGGTGTCATCGCAGCAGCGCGATGACACCCAATTCAGGCGCCCCCCCGCATGTGCGGAGGAGGCGCCTGAAAGGGAGGGGGGAGGTCCTTCGGACCTCTCTCCCTCCCGATCGGCGGCTCTGCGGGGGTTAACCCAGGCATCATTTGGAAGGGCACAGCCTGCCCTTCCAAATGATGCCTGGCATTAACCCCTGGGGAGCTGGATCGCGAATCGGCGCTGAAAAGCGCCGGTTCGCGATCCTTTCCCGGAGCTGGCCGACATCTTGGATGTCTTGGATGTCGGCCAAGCCTCCAAGCCTCTGGGAACTCCCCCTGAGGACTGGCGTCATCGTACGTAGCACGATGACGCCAGTCCTGGACTTAACCCTTAACTGCCACCAACGGTGGAGATAGGGAGTTCCAATGAACTCCCTATCTCCCGATCCGTGGCAGTTAGGGGTTAAATTTTAGTATGGTTGGATCGGCCAGAGCATGGCCGTTTCAACGATACCTAACATGAAAGTGAAAAATGTTGTAAAAAAAAAAAAAAATTAAAATAAAAAAAAAAAAAAATTAAAAACAAAATTATAAAAAAAAAATAAACACTTTTTTTTTATTTTTTTTGGTTTGTTAATGCAGCAATATTGTTCCCATTTCAATTATAATGTGAACAATGATGCTGCACTAACGATTTTTGTATGCGGTGCGTTTGTTAAAAATAGTGTCATTTTCCCCAAAAAAAAATGTAACGAGACCCCATCTCTAATTTTTTTAACAAGCGCACCCCATACAAAATATAACCGCAATTGCTCGCATGTTAAAATGTGAAAAAAAACACTTTACACATTGTAAATTATTGAAAATACATATTTTATTGCATTTTTTGTTATAATATACAGACATGACATAACGTATACATATAATAATGACATATTATGAATCTACCGAGTCTGACGGAAAGAACGATATATAATATGTCTGGGTCATATACTAAAATAAGCCTTCAAAACACGTTTAAACATGATGAGCAAAACCGGTAAAAATGACCTCAGCACAGGGGCGGGAAAAGCCTCAGCAGCGAAAGGGTTAAAGAAAAATTGCACACTGAAAAGAATTCTTATGTCACAGTTATCTATAATTAATTAAAGGATATTTCTGGTGCGTGGCAAATTTTGCAGAGAAAATAACCTGTACACAACAGCAGCAGCCAGATAAATGTTAATCATTTAATAATATGTTCTATAAAAATAGACCTTACTTTCAATTTTGAGTCTCAACTACACAGTTTAAAAAAAGGTTAAGTTTGCTTTGCTACATTATAAATAATGTTGTTTTGCATTGTTTTCATTGGGGCAACAATAATATTAGGAAAAAGATCCCCTGGAGGAAAAAGTGAAGTTCCTGGTCAGTTCAAAATGGCTGCTTGGTGTCAAGTCATTGTAATGTTACCAAAAAAAAAGTTGAAGATGGAAAACTGAGAAGTGATGTATAGGTTATTAAAAATTAATTGAGGAACATGGAACTGCCACTATTTTCGCCCATTACACAATATTGTAAACACTTTATTTAAAATCTAAGCTTCGATTACTTGATGTGTAGAAATGTGGTGAGCCATATCACTCGCTCTCTCAGATTAATAAAGGGTTTTAAAAGCTAATTGAATGAAATTTCCAAGAAGCTGATCTGGGGCAAAGCAAACAATTGTTTGAATTTTGTTTTCCAAATCTCCTTAAAATCTTCACAATAAATGAAGACTAATATTTTAAAGGATATATAATATCTTTCAGTATTTAGAATCAATAGTAGTTTTTCTCATTTGGGTTCTTCTCCCTACCACACAAATGCAGTGCACATGGAAAGGATCAAAGGTAATTGTTTATTAGATCCATTTTTTGTATTGCTAACAAAGATTAATTTTAAACATCGCGTTATTAAAGTACAATTATGATTACCATCAAATACAATTATCATTTTTTAAATGTTACCTATATTTTGATTTCTGTTGTAGATAATTGCTATGCCTCTGTTTGTGTGTCCTGACGTTTTGTAACCTGGTAAAATCTGTAAAGCATTTTTATGATATTATCATCCTATACAATATCAAAGACAATAGAAATTTATTTGTAAATGCAAGTGTGCCATCTAGTGGCATATAATCATTACTGTTGAATTATATCGAAGTTTTACAAGTATATTTTAAAAAATTATACCTTTTCAAGAGTATTCTACTCAATGGGGTGTTTTCACTGACCTGTGTACTTTACTATTGATACTTGCTGTTGTTTGCGACAAAGGTAAACTAAAGTGGTTAATGGATATTCTTGTATTTGTTAAAAAAGCACAGGTAACTTTATCTTCCATTTATTAATATGTAACCCTTTCTATCCGTTGTGAAGGGTTTTAGTTAATTTTATAACTTATCTTACTATATATAGTTATAAATCATTTATTTCTAACAACATTGTGATATGTCCATTGCAGATATATAAGGAATACTTATTTTGTCAGATACAATTAACTACAAATACAATTATTTATTAAGTGCCAATATTCCACAGCTCTGTACAACGGGTAGGTCAAAGCAAACTTAAAATTAACAAGTAAGTTTGACATGAAGAACACAAGGAAAAGAGTAACTGTACTACTGGTTGATTTTTCATGGGTTGAGGGTCAATCACTTTGCGATCCAGCACAGCGAAAATCACTGTTCAGTGCATCTCTCTGCCAAATGGGGAAATGCAGGTTTCTTGCTAGCGGGTGGAAATCTGAAAAAAGAAAAGGCCACGAGCGGACAAACTGTGCGCAAAATAACTACGAAATCTGTGCGATAACTGTCTGCATGATTTCAATGAAAAAATAATTAAATTGGCCATTCCACAGGAAAACACGCCACATAAATACAGCAACCAATAAATCAAGTCCAAATGTAAATACAAGAGCACGGCTGCGAGTCACGGGTTTAAAGTAAAAATGCGTATTTATTGAATAATGCGGGTTATGGCATAAAATGCGAATTTTTACAGCACAGGCATTGAGAGTTACGTATTTAAAATAAAATGGTGTATTTTACAGTTGAGCCCAGTGTGCAAGAAACTCGCAATGTCTCAGACGTGGGCTTGTGTGCAGAAAAGGATTTTCCCATAAGTAGAGGCTTGCGACTTCAATGTTGGTGAGCTGCCCCTGTATCTCAGAAACTACATATTGTTCCACTATTTGACAATGTTGTGTGTGTTGGCAAAGGTGTTGAGGACCATTGGTCTATATAGTGCTACTTTAAGAGCTGTTGTAAACTTACCAGAGCCATTATAGGGCTCTATTACATTCTCTGAGCAAATTCGTATTCACAGCGCAATTTTTTTTGCGCACAGCGTTAAACATTGACACGCGTAAATTAACGCTGGCATTACGATCCGAACGCATTTTTTCATCCATCCGAAAAAATTGCGTGTAAAAAGACACGCAAAAATGAGCGCAAATTAACGCTGCGTGCAGAAATCGGTGGGCAGACTGTTTTTTCACACGATTCAGCCAATCAGAATTAAGAACCACATTGTCTCCCGTTCAGTTTTTGCGCCTGCCAAAATCAATCTGAGTATATATGCTGCAGCAATAATAAAAACACGCACAACCTCTCAGTTTTATTGTTTGGGTATGTGTAGAATGTGTAACTATACTGTGCTGTATTTTTTTTTTTCGTGCTGGTGTATTTGGTTTCGGCCAGAACGTTCAGATTTGCAGTTACCACCGGCTTTTAAAAGACATTAAAATTATGCGCGCAAACGTCGTTCGTAGAACGTTGCGCATTGATTGTAATACCAGCCGTGTACCAGCGCACAAACGCATTTGCGCTCACAATGTTAAGTATGGGATGCGAGCATGAACTTTCGCTCGTGCAGGGTAACTCACGTTAGACGTTAACGCGCATTGTATGTGCAAACGTCGTAATTTGACGGTCAGCGCAAAGGGTTTTTTCCCTCGCATTAATGCGTTTTTGAGCACGCGCACATTTTTGCGCGAAGAATGTAATAGAGCCCATAGTCTATGGAAATGTTAAGTTTACAACCACTCTAATTAAGTTAGCACTAGGGATGGGCTGCCGGTTCGATTCGAGCCACCGAAGACCACGCTGCCAAAGACCGCCAAACTAACTGCCAAACGCTGCCGAACTGCAGAATAAAACAAAAAACAGAACTCTGCTATTCTATAAAATGCATTTAAAACGAAAAAAAAAAATACAAGGAAATAATGAAAAAGGTTCTATAAAAAGGTTTGTTACAGAATAAAAACAAACTCCATAAAAAAATGGAAATCAAACATTTAGCCCAAAATAATCAAAAAAATAAATAAAATGGCTTTTTGCTGAAACTGAAAAGAATAACCATAACATAAACATAAAAAAAGGGTCATCTGTGCTTGTCCCTATAGCTCCATGCGAAACAAAACACAGAGGTTTTGGTTTACTTCAATGGCCATTGAAGTGTAAGCGCACCCGCCACCTCTGGTAGGTGAGTCCTAACTTAATTATAACCAAGAGCTGCTTTTTCAAAGCAACCTCGTACTCTCAGGCGGGTTTTATTTATACCGTCACCAGAGACATTTCCACTTCTCTGTACCCGTCTGGCATATACCTAGCATAGCCCCTGTAATCCATGTAGCGCTCAGTATTACGAATTTTGTCCATCTTCAATTTTTTTTTTTTTTTTCTCAAATAAAAGTTTCCTGCCTCTACATTCATTACAGGGATATAAGCAGCCACAACGTCAATCCAATTGGTGAGACTCCTCCCCGAATATAATTGTCTTTAACAGAATTTATAGCACTATAATCATAAAAATTGGTAAGGACACAACATAATCGCAGAGTTACCATTCCCTAATAATTATGGGAAAACCCAAATACATATTTATAGTAAAATGTGTTATATAAATGAGTATTGATACCTGGCCTCCAATATCCCTGTTTACAATGTAAATCACATATTAAGCAATATCGAATTTAGAATTAACAAACAGAACAATTAAACAGAGACAATAGAAAACACTTTACTGATTAAACACAGAAATGATACCTAATTCCATAGCTTAATTAATGTAATTACATTTTAGATTTTAAACTTTTATAGAGAAATAAAGAATGAGGATAAGTAAATATTAAGCTGTCAATTTAGGGATTTACAGTTTAGCTATCGCCTTCTATTTAAAGCCGTTTTATCATTTTCTAAACTGAAGTGTATATCGTAAAACCTAGAAAACGCATATTATTTACAATAGGCATAAATCTATCCTTTCAGCAGTGGTGGCTTGTCGGTGCCATACTATATTTTTTGGAATAAAAATTTTTTTAAAATTTAAACTAATATAATTTTTTTCTGCTGTTTTTTATGTCATTTAACAAGTGCCTGATTGATAACATGTGTTATGTCCTTTTTAAGCAGTGTCATTGTCTCCTCAACAGTTGCCAGGCAGAGGTAAAAAAAAAAAAAGATTATGTGACTACTTGTCTATGACCAGCCCAAAAATCTGATAAGAGCTCTATGGGAGATTTTCAAAACAAGAACTATTTGTTATCAAGTCTCCTGCTGCTGGCAGTCAAACAAATTGTCCATACAAGTTCTGTTGAGGCTGGAATGCTGATTTTTTTTTTTTTGCTACACACGCAAGGTGTCTGCCTTAACCCCATAATGTCTGAAATAGCATTCAACATTTGCCTTAATTATGCTAAATACAAATAAAAAATAAATAATAAAATTAAAATACAAAAAAGTTCAGTAGTAAATAGGATTTCTTTGTTTCACACACTGAAGTTTTGTGTACTCAGAGTTATTTAAAATAAAATGGGTGATATCAGCGGTCAGGTTTTATTTTTAGCAAATAATAATAAAATGACTTTTTTCTCGTTTAGGTTTTTTCATACTGAATTATGTTTTATGTATACATTTTCATTGAATTTATGGGCATTCTATTTGCCTCGTTAACTCTTACCGCCGCAGGATGTACTATGCTGTCCTGGCGGTGGGAGGGCTTTGAAGACCCTACAGGTACGCCCCACTGTCTTTAATGGGGCCGTCTCGGCCCCTCCCTGCAGCCTGCACGAGCCGACGCACAGCGTGAGTCATTAGCTGCAGGGAGACCGTCTGAGCTCAGGCCATCCCCTGCAGCCAATGACATGCACAGCGCATCGGATGCCGGGCGTGGTGCACTCTGCGCCTTGCAATGGCATCTGTTGGTGAGGCAAACCTGCACGCCTCGCCGGGATTTAGCCACCCCCGAAGGGTGACGCCCGTCCGTTGTTAAGGGGTTAATATGGATTTATCTATAAGGTTTATTCCCTATATATGGGATCAACCAGATATTTTGGTGGTAGTCGTGCCATATAGACATATTCCTTTCAAGATTAAAAACCTTCATGTTTCAAGTCTGGCGGCCCACCAACTTGAAATGTCACCAGCTGCCACTGCCTTTCAGTTAACCCCTTG
This sequence comes from Leptobrachium leishanense, assembly GCA_009667805.1. Classification (NCBI taxonomy): domain Eukaryota; kingdom Metazoa; phylum Chordata; class Amphibia; order Anura; family Megophryidae; genus Leptobrachium; species Leptobrachium leishanense. The sequence goes on along the minus strand of CM019067.1, from coordinate 285,785,404 downwards.
GGATAATTTGCATTCAATTGCTATATCCATATACTTTCAGATATAAGTAGGAGATGTTGTTGTGTTACTTCTTTTCCTCCTGGTAAAATCAAATCAGTTCCCATCATTTTAATTGGTTAATATAATTGTGATGTGCCAATTAAAAATGCCTAGCTACATTCCAAGCCTTATTATTTATCATGGATTTTCTATGTTCTAAGGGTGAAGTCAGGAGAATTGGCAGAAGTGAAAATTCTAGGTCAAAATAGCCAAACCAGAAAACTTTTCCCATTTATCTTACTTTCCGAATTTGCTATTTGGTCTAGAGTGTTCTCTTCTCCTGCATAGGAGGATCAAGTCTTGTAGCGCTGAGCACACTAACTGCTCTCAGTGAGGTGGCCACACGGGCATCAGAATGGAAGGAACGGTCCACTCTCACGGACATTTCTGACGCTCTGCAAAACGCTTGTGTGACACTGGCCTCAAGCTTTACCATTACAAAACTGGTAGGAGTGTTTTATGAAAGCCTAAAACTTTTCATTGCCCTTTAGTGCTTGGTATGACCAAAGTCCACAGACCAGAGTTTGAGATCCCCGATTTAGGAGAATGCTCAGGTTTCTGAACCACACTTCCCATGATTATTTGGCCATTTATTGTAATCAAGGAATCCTGGGAATTGTATGCAATAAACATCTGGGGGGCCAGAGTTTGAAATCCCTGTCCTAAAATTATGTGGGAATAGGAGCAATGATGTGCATGAATGAAGTGAAGGAAGATACTTGGAGCCATAATCTCCACAACGACTCATTTAAACAGTATATTATACATTAAACATAGTAGAATCCAAAAGGCAATCATTCAATGGTATTCAAATAACAACAACACAAAGACAGGCAGAAATATGCTTATCAGACATTTGTATATCATGCACTGATATGGTTCAATGGTTTGTAGCCAGGAAAAGTGGGGTGTTTTGCATTTGTGGAGTTTGCTGCACCTTTGCTAAAATAACATATCAATGTGGTTATCTGTCATTTCACATTTTATAGCATGTATAGCATATAGAATAGAGTTATGCATCTTAATGAGCAAATTGGATTTAAAGATGTACGTCTAAATAAATAATTAAATAATTTATTAATTTATATTAAAATAGTGTAGCGCTGTTTAAAGACTGTGTTTGCTGCATTTACTTATTATGGCCACCAGGGGGAGACAGAGGCAATATGAACGATGTTGGACGTAAACGGAACTACACTTTCCATCATGCTTTGCGGGAGTACAGGAAGTGGGTGGGAGGAAGAGGAAGATCAGCAGCCTCGTGCGGAGGAGAGGCAGAGTGAGCCGAGCGGTGAAATGTGGAGGACGCACGTGAGACTGCTAGGGATCGTGACCAGGCCGGAGTGCAGGCACTGCCTCACTGGTGCTGGAGATCGGGACAGTGACCCTGCAGAGACCTGCCTACGCACCGCTGAGAGGTTGAAGTAGCGATCTAATTCTGGCTGGACCCCGAGTTAGGAGACCGCGATGATCCATGGGGAGTGCAGGCGGTAGACCGTTGTTCGCAGTGTGGAGATCAGACAAGCAAGGAGCAGATCCGGTGGCACAGAGTCCCAGTGCATAAGCAGAGAGACATCCTTGGTCGGGCGCTGAACAGATTGTCTATCGGATGGGTGAGAAGCCTCCCAGGCCGCAGTTCCAAATCTAAGAACGGCACGCTGCATTATTGTTTAAATCTACAGGGCCCCAACGTGACTAATCGAAGATTTGTTTGTTTCATTCACTGGCCAGTTGAATACAGTACCTGGGTACCCGAGACAATACACATACATCTTTACATTCACGGGACTTACACTCCAGAACTAAAGGGGTTAAACTTTTCTTTTGCCGCCGCGTGTTTTTCCCGCATTACGAAATCCTGTCGTTAAAATACCGTATCCACATTATATATGCTTCTTTATTGGGATCAGTAAAGAATATTAATCTATAAAAATCCACAACAGTGCTGGTATATATTTATTCCCTAGCGCGGTGAGACTAACCCGAGGTTAATTCAGCGGTTCCTCCGGGAGTGAGCGCTACAATAGTAGAACATTTAATCTGAAGATGATCTAAAACACCTGCTATAGAATAAGAATAATGATGCAAATGTGTATATACACACATTTGTATGTGGCTATGGGGGTTTATATATATATACTGTGTGTGTGTGTGTGTGTGTGTGTGTGTGTGTGTGTGTATGTGTATATATATATATATAATTTGTGTGTGTGTGGCTATGCAGCAAGAGACATGTACAAATGTCCTCTAAGAAATTAATGTGTTTCATTTTGTAAAGTGAGAAAAAAAAACACAACATAAAATAAATAATGGACTTCATTTCAAGGAGCTTTGTTCTACTTAAATCACTGTAAAACAAATGTCCTTTTTTATGTTCATAAATAGAAATATTAAGGAGAGCAGGAAAAGTTCCTATTAATTAATTTGGACTATTGTCTCACTTGTGATAGTCCTTGGTGTCAAAAAGATAATTAGAACTTTATAATGATAATTGTTATAATTATGCCCGAGAAAAAAAATCATCAGGGGGTAGATATATTCAATGATGCTTAAATTGTTCCTTCTGTTTAATAATAAGGTCATTTTTCTATTAGCCAGCAGCAGGAGCTCATGGCGTTGAGCAGACATACTAAAAATCATTAACTTGTTTACCTCTTTATGCTTCTGCAATTAAAGATCTTTAATTAAAGCTAATAAGAAATATGCAGAAAAAAAACAGAAAAAGGTAGCTGTGTCTTCACAAAAACAAACCAAAATGATGTGTTTTAATTGTAACATTATCGTTATTCATATGCAGTGCTCGACACTATTACACAGTGAGAAGTAATGCAAAGAAAAGGTGAAATAAATTGAAACATTGTGATTTTTCAGTATTATGAAATAATTACAAATGAGTTTCTGCTTATATAATATGTGTATTTGCGAGCGTGCTCTATTTTCTGATTGGCTACAGCAGACCTACTAGTTGTCCTCCCTTTTTTCTTCTTCTCCTTACCTGTCCCACTCGCTGTTCTTACGGCCATTAGAACCAACCATATGGATCAAGGCTGTCAAACTAACAGCCCCCCCCCCAGATGTTGATGTCAACAATTCGCAGAATTCTTTCAATGCAATAGATAGCCAGGGTATCATGGGAGTTGTAGGACAGAAACATCACTTCACTTGGTAGTGAAGGGGTTGGTTTTGTACATACATTTGACAGTCTGGCTAATGAAGAGTGCTTTTCTATAAAATCACTGGGTCATGTCAGTGGTTTGTGGAAAACCACTTGGTAGTGAAGGAGTTGTTTTAACCGCTGAAGTACCAAGTGGTTTTCCACAAACCACTGGCATGACCCAGTGATTCTATAGAAAGCTACTTTCCGATAGCCAGACTGTAAAATGTATGTACAAATCATTACAAACCATTTTTCCATTCAGTAACCTTTTTTAATCGGCAGAATGCTCCCCCTGCTGGTCAAAATGTGCTACTACGTGTTTAATTATGCTATGACACTCTTTTTCACTTTTCAAATGGGGAATATCATACTAAATATGAAAATGGAAATCAGATGAGGTCATAGTTCTATCAGGATTATTAGGCTCCCACATAACATTTCAAATCAAGAGGCTATACAAATGTACATGTTGATACAAGTGCTTTTAGCTCAGCTCAGCTTTTAGCTCCGCTCAAAAGTTTTTAACTTGTAAATCTTAATTATACCTTCACATAATTATTTTTTTATAAAGTATTTTACCAGGAAGGATACATTGAGATTTCTCTCGTTTTCACATATGTTTAAATAAAGCAAAAGGTTGAATAATGTCAAGTCCCTTGAGTGCTCCCAAGCTTGTGGTAACCATATCTAACCAGAGAAAATTGCATCAGAGCTGTTGTACTGCTCAAATTTTCTTAATCTTTAAGGCTAGGGTCAAACAAACGCATTATTTGCAGCGACCGTCACAAAGTGCGTGCGAACGAATTGACGTATTTTTTTCACGGAATGCGCAAAAATGGTCATACGATGCGCATTTTCGTGCATGATTTTTTACGGATCGTCAATAACACCTTTTGTATCTGGACGTTATGTAGGCTGGACATTAGCAGCGTCTGACATCTCCTAATCACGCAAACACGCCGCTAGCAGACGCAGCGCACTCTGTACGTCAGTACTAGCGGTTCTGCGTTCTCAAAAAAATGCGCTCATTTTCATCTTGCGTTGCGCGGCCGGACGTTAATGCGGCCGTACTTTGTATATTGGCAGTCATTGCCCGTCATTTGCTGCTACTACGGCCGAGATTAAGTGCACCTAAACGCACGTTAAAAATGCGTTAGTCTGACCCCAGCCTGAAAGCTGGAAAAAAAATTGAAAGCGGTGACAAGGGATATTTTCTAAGCTATATTACAATTAATTATTTGAACATAATACCACAAAAGGCTCAATTTGAAAAACAGAAAGAAAATTGTTAAATGTGTTGGTCCTAAATAGATTTAAAAATAATCCAAAAATCGACAAAAGCCAATTTGCATCGTACTTCATGTAACACCGGTTAATGCTCAAACCGCCACAGCACAACATGGTTATATTCCAGTAAAAACACTGCTAAACAGGAATTACCTAGAGCCCCAAGCCGAAATTGTTCTTAATACAAATTGACTTATTTCTGCAGTTGAGCAGTTATGGCATGTCCCTTTGCCTTGTGTAACTACCCCCTTATCATGTTAACCAAGTAATTAAGAACCCTTTTCGTAAATATATTCCCTCTGTTTGTTCCTAAGGCAACATGCTAAGTGACTAGAGCTTAGTGACTAGAGTACTAAATAATTACCCCCTGATGATTTTTGCTCTTTTGCCGAGTCAGAAAGGCTCAGTGGGAATAATTAGGTGTTAATTACTCAAATCTATAAGTAGGTAAAAGGAGTGGTTGAGAAAAAGTGGGTCAGTGCCTGTCTGTACAGAACAACAGTGAATATACTTCTGAAGAGTTGTTTTTTTTTTATAATTTTATCTGGATATTAATGAATGCATAAGTATTTATACCATTCTCCAGTTCTGTCAACAGCCTGACATGTTTTACTGTGAATTTGATATGTGTAGATAAGAAGGTTGTTATTGTAGATTTATGTTGGACAGGTCCATTCCAAAGCTTCACTGCTACGCCTTGCTAAATATTTTTTTTATTTCTATGACAGGTATAAAGGAACAAATACAAAGTTTTGTGATGTCTGAAAGTTACATAGAGTAAAAAAAAATTATGTATATCATAGATTTATAATGCACGATTCTTTGATTTGAGATGATTTGTCGGCTCCCTATGTTGAGGAGTATGTAACCCCATCAACACCAAGTGATTTTTCCATAAAACCACTACCAGGACCCAGTGGTTTATGGAACACGTTTCCATTACGCACACAGTAAATATATACCAAGTAGTCCCTTTGTATATATTTTCACTGTAAGTAAGCCTAAGGTGACAGGCAGAGGGGCTATAAAGGTGTTACGTCCTCAGCCCCCGCTGTGCCCCCTGGGGGGTCTGGGCAAGAAGGGGGACCGCTGGCTGGTCGGATGCCAGCACTTTCTGCTGGCAGATCGGCATCTGAGGGGGCAGGGGTCAGGTGTGGTTACCAGGAGCCACAGGCTTTAAAACAGGGCTCTAGGAATGGGCTCATTGCCCTGTTGTGGAGTTCATTTCACGCATCGCTACTTCCTGAATATATATTTGACTTGACTGTTGACGACCCTGCTTGTATGAGATCCCTTCTCCTGTTATTTGACCCGGCTTGGCTTAGACTACTCTCTCTCTATTGTGTTTATTACGCTGCATCACTTGTTTTAGTGATTCAACCCCCTGCTGGTTGCTGGGTTGATCACTTGCTGTTTTGGGTTCTATCCCTTCACGTTTAGGGTTATCGTTTGCAACCCTCCGGGGTCCTTTTTCCCAGGTTACAACTTATGTTTATGGTTTTGTTAAGACCATGATAACAATCTATTGTTTATTTCTGTTTTATGTTTTCTGCATCTCTGACTGCTCTGCACCTTGAATACTTCACAGACTGTCATTTCACGTCTGCTGTTTCTGAATGTGTCCTAGGTAATCTGTTGGTCTCGAAACCTTCAGAGCTTAGAGACAATTCAGTTAGTCCTTGTGTCTCCTTGTTACAGTCTGTAGTTTATAAACCTTTTTGTTTGATTCAAGCAGATACTTCTGTCCTCAAAGATCCCAACTCTGCTACTTTTGGGTAAGCGATATAGCTACCGTTACAAAAGGGCTACTACATGTACATTTTGGCTTGAGCTTCGTGCAGGAAAGGATGTGAGAGCATTGTAAATAATTTCAACAAGTTGTCTGTCATGTCCAATGTGTTGAAATTTAAGGGGCATGTTCTGGAGCTCGTTTGCCAACTAATTTCATTTGCGATAAATTAAATGCTATTGCATCGCTCCAGAATCAAACAGGATTGAGTATACTTGATATCAGGGCAACACCAGAATCGGTTCATTGCATTTCGGCCCATTTCGCCACAAATCGGCGATTCCATTTCACCGACAATACGGTGAATTCATTATTTATCAAATGGTCACCATATTTTCCAGAAATTGGAGTTGCTGAAGCCGTTATCAGACTTCAGCGTAAATCGCTAAATGCACTGATAGCAGCTGAATTGCGCCAAATTAGCATAAGTGAACCAGAGAATTGCTCTGTAATTAGCTGCCAATTCACCTGTATTTGGCAAATTGACAGCTTAACGAATAGACGAATTGGCACGAACTTGCACCGAACATTGCAATTCGGGGCCAATTTGGAGGTTAGTGAATAATCTCTAAAGGATTTGGGGTTAGTTGGTGTCACTCAGGGCCCAGTGTGAAGATGGTAAGGCCAGAGGCTTGAAGCTTTTAATTAACTGCTTGATACCCACAACCACTGTCAAGAAAAACACGCACCACGACGAAGGACGCAGGGTCAAGCAAATCACTATCTGTCTATCCTAGACCCAAAATAATGACTACGCGGCCAACAATCCCAAGCACGCTTGCCTAACTGTCCCAGCAATGCCTTCGCTCACGATGGGCACGCAAACGTGATGAAATGGTCACAGGATTGCAACGCAGTATCCGTCTACTCTCGACCCGGAGTACCGACTATGTTTCCCGCAATCCCTGTACCCACTTTCCTTATACTATTCGTCACACTGCCACCACAGACCAGGGCTTTTTCCCAGGAATCCTAATACCTGAATCAGAGCTGGTCTGAGACTCTGTTATGCACCTCAAAATAGGGGATCAATCCAGCGACTGCACCCCAACTCACTGTTTGGTAGACTCGAGCTTAAACAAAGGCAAATCTCTATGATAATCCAGTCCTTCAGTTAGCGTGTATCGAATATCAGGCAGAAACAGAGCTTAATAAATTTTAGATTTATTTATGATATAAAAAGTTATATATATATAATAGTGCATTTGTTTCAGAAAAATAGATATGATAAGCAATAATTACACACAATGCAGCAAAAATAAAAGGGAGATAACAGCAGATCCTAGTTACTTACAATATACGCTGAAGGATCAGCCATAGGGAGGCTCTAATAGGAGGTGGCAATATTTCTTCAATTTTCGATTGACCTCCAAGAAATAGCCCCGAGCCCATGCTTGACTCAGAATATATATAGGGCTGCCCTGTTCCTCTAAGGACTGCCCCTAGCTGGTACCGCCTGTGCATTACATTTCCCAGACTTCCCACTCCTGGGCACGCTCAGTGCACTTCTTCATTAATTTGATTCCCAGATATATCAATGATCCCCAAAGATCATCTCCAGTGATCAAAGGATATGATTTCTTCTTTGATATGCACTTGTGGTGCCGCTCAGGCTGACCCTTTTTCCCTGCCATGAGCAATTGCACCTCCCACCTGCTGAGCAGAACAAAAGGCCAGTTTCTTCCATTCACACCTTCTATGACTTCACAGGACTTGACTCATTAACATTTTAATTACTTTCTAGAACAGGCTAGAAACTGAGGCTTTTACTATTACGGCTGTGCAAAATGGCCACAGATATAGAGATATATATATATATATATATCTATATCTCGAGATAGACCTATATATATCTATCTACTCGCGACAACCACCATGTATCACGGCAGGACCATAAGCCTTTTGGTGATGGCACCTTCTAATGTTAAGACTGGCAACCAAAAAAAGAAAGAAAAGCAAACCAACTTGAAACTATTGAGAAAGCAGAATGGAAAAAAACTGCCTTATTACATAATCATATTTTGTCTGTGTGAACAAGCTGTTAGAACATACAGTACTTCAACTATTCTGTACTTGGACTTTTTATTATTCTAGAAAGGTCTCCAACCTTTATCTTAGGGGATCTACCAACTCAACTATGACATTCTTTCTAGGCAAAACATAAAAAATACCAACTTATCCTGTTTATCTTGTAACACAACATAAGCATTGCTGTTTGACATATCTCCTGTATTCAATTCGTAATGAATGAACTCTTATCCTTTTGTACAGTACTATTTTAGAACAAGATACCAGATTGTTTCATAATTATTATATCTTTATTTGTTCAATGACAAAATATTCCCCCTTCAGGAAACTTTTTGTAAAGGAATTAAATTTTAACTGAAATTGCTTATCCCTGTCTAATTGTTTTTTTGTGTGATGTATATGGTGTTCTAAGGAATCTTGCTTTATGTTCCAGTCAGGTCCAGTGTATTGCGTGACACCAGGAACTATGTTTGGGAAGATGATCATAAATATCTATTGCAAATTGTTTCTTTCTATTTTACTCTTTTTTTTTTTTTTTACTTTGATTATCAGGACTCACTCTGCATGAATACATCTCATTAAATTATGTTGTTCATTTGTTCATTTAGGCTTTTTGGGGGATAAAGCTGCATTACGAATGGGCCTTGCGGTTTTTCATATTAGCGTATCATAGTTGAGATAATTATGATTTGAACAAAGCACACCTGATAATTTCTGATTGTATTTCAACCAGAAATCAATTAGACACTTTTTATGCGCTTATAATTAATTATTTGAAAGCTACCAACACAGTCATAAATATTATTATGGATATTGTATATTGGCTAAACACCAGCGGTTTAATTCTAGCCAAGCTCAGTTTTGGTGTTTAGCTACATTGTATAAATCACATAAAATGGTGATAAAGCAATATTTCTAGAGGCAGGATATTATTAAAAAGAATTAATATCCACTTGCAAATAAAAATAACAGAAGAATTACAATTATTCCGATTTTTGAAAAGTAATGTGTGAATACAAGTTTCATGTTACACTGCAAAGACTGTATATTATTTCATGCCATAAAATGACAATCTAAAGTGTTTTTTTGTACAAAAAGGATGCAGGCACTTCAGAGTTAGCATCAATGTAGCACTGCTGTAGTCAGTCTGGAATCCGTAATGTTTCGGGCACTAAGTGGTCTTTATCAAGCCTTTATCAGGCTTGATACATACCATTTCGTAGTTCAAATGTTGCGGTTTCTGGAATAAAGCAGTGCTACTTGAAACTTTTGAAGTCTACTCTGGAGTTCCTGTTTTTTTTTTTATACAAAGTATGTTTCTTGTGGAGCTTGGCCAAGTTCTGGTCTCATCACCAAGTCTTGATTATATTATTGTGACTTTAGTGTTTGAAGTTCACTGGTCTTCTATATCAATATTCAATCTTAACATTTTGTCCAAACACATTTTTATGAATGTACGGTAGCGGTCAGGGGCTGGAATAATGCTATAAATAAATTACTCAATCCACCAATCCTGTACCTGCCTCCACTAATACAATGTACTCATTGGCTCACTCATCTTCTGCTCAATGCATAATACAGGTCATATTCCAACAGTGGTCTTGGCACTTTTCTGGCATAATAGGCCATATGGTATTGGAGGCACTCCTACAACAATCCCTCCTTTAAATATATATCTAAATATTGAATTATATTTTCTGACTCCAACCATAAAATGTGGAATTTATGACTTGTGTAGTCAGATTAAGCGAAAGTGGGGATTTGATGTGCATTACCGGTGTGTGTGTGGTAATGCATTCACACAACACTCTTTTTGGACATATTATATATTCACAGCACATTTATATATCAAATTGAAAACCTTTATATCTGTTCATACAGTTGCAGTGTTTCTGTAAGTCCGTCACTTGGTATGTATGTCTGAATGGGAGTGTCTGTGTAATTGTAAGAGACTTTGAGTATGGAAGAAAGCTGGGAGAGGACTTGGTTGAATGATGAGAGAGACATGTCAGGAGGGATGGAGGGTATATGGAGAGGACAGGAAAGTGGGTTAGAGAGTGTCTGAGACACTTGCAGGTGGGAGAGAAGAGAAGTTGGAGGTAGCAGAGTAGTGGAGCCGGAGAAGGGTGAAGTTAGGGAAAGGAATGGGCAACAGGCAGCATGGGACGGGGTGGACAGGTTAATGGGGTGAAGCACAACCCCACACATTGACATCATTTCTTTGGAGACAGATATCACACGTATCAGAGAAGTGGAATGGAGGTCAAAAATTCACTCTGGAGGAGGACTATGACTTGGTCAGGGCTATCCAGGCCAACGCGGACCTCCTGTTCTACTAACTATGACTGTCTTAGTCTACTGATCTCTAATCTCTATTGTTTTAGATTAATTATTGCATTATTATGTTCATTTGTTTGATTTTATTCCTAGGAATTTCTCATGGCTGCTTGTCATAATTGTAGAATGGATTCAACTCCACCCATAGCATCCATATGACTCTTGAGTCATATGAGCATGTACTGAATATGATATGAATACAGTGAAAATTAAAGGGACAATTTAGACAAGGGCTTTCAAACTCCCTGTACTCCAGATGTTGATGCCTAAAATTCCCAGAATTCCTTCAATGCATTAGAAGACCAGGAAATCATGGGAGTTGTAGTTCAGAAACAGCTGGAGTTTGACAGCCCTGCTCTAGGCACTGTGACCACTCATTAGAATTTGAATGGTGACAGTGACCTGAGTGTCCTCACTCAACTGGGGGGGTGTGTGATTTGGATTCTATCGTCCATTTTACAAATGCTGGTGACACGGGCCACTGTCCATGTTACGAATGTTGTAGCTCTATTCTGTACACATATTTTTTTTATGACTTGTCATACTCACATGTTCTTGAGCAAATTTTTGGTGTGATTTGTGTTTCATTTTACGAATGTGCAGGCTTTTTATACATTTTTGTATATGTTTTTGCATGTTTCTTTTATTTAATTTTACAAAGTAAACATTGCATTCCTTGATATATGTACACCTGCAAAATATAGCAGATTACAACTTGATAATTTTATGTCTATGTGGGTCACCATTCTAGAGGGTTGATAGGTGTTGATTTTTATCTTCTTTTTACACCTGTTCAAGTAACAGAAAAATAGGTTACATGTGTAATCGAAAGCATATAAAAATAGAAGAATTCATATTTGGTTACAATGTTTGATTGTCTCATATGTGTTGATTTTTATCTTTATACATTTAGTTAATGTGCGTAGGATGGCGTTTTCATAAAATATAGTCAATACACATAGGCATGATGTTTTAAGAATTATTTTCCATACCTAAATAGAGGTAGTTTTGGCAAGCAATTTCTTTGTGCTTCAATTTAATTTTTAACCGCAAAACTAGAAGAAAGACAACACTGAGGTACCACAGATAGCAGATAAAGTTACAAAATTCTAAACAAACAGCAACATGAAATTCTGTGTTCTTGAAAACACACTGTTGAATAAGCACGTAGTCGCATATTCAATATAAAGGATTGTGCATTAAAAGTGCTCAGATATATTTAAAATATCCCTCATCCTATAACCTCCAATCCAGGACCAGCACCTTACTTGCAATACCACAATACAGAAAGAAAGTGTCTTGATCCTCGTTTTCCTACAGAGCACCACAATTATGGAATAACCTCCCAGACGCTATCAAATCTTCCCCCAGTCTAAAGTCACTTAAGAGATTTCTATTATCATACCTCAATACGGAATGCACCTGTAAACATGTAACATAATGACTATATTTCCTGAATATTTATGTTCTGTGTTAATCTGTTTATTGTGTTTTGTTTTTAATATCTTGCATTTTATTACTTTGTATTTCTGTAACGACTGTAAAATTTCAATGTTCTTGAACCCAGGACATACTTGAAAACGAGAGAAATCTCAATGTATCCTTCCTGGTAAAATACCTTGCAAATAAAGAAATAAAGAAATAAATTTAGAACCCTGAAGAAGGTGTTGGATAATTGCACAACTATAGCAACGCCATATATTCAGAATGAAAGATGAACAGTCAAGTGTACTTTCAATATATTAGTTGTAAGGAACAGTGTGACAACCCAGTGCCAATAAAAGATACTACATTCTTTGTAAATTGTGTTCTGTGCGCAATATGCCTCAATATGCCTCTATGGTAAGAAGAGTGTGTATATAATCCAAAAATCTTACACCAGAATAAAGTACCAATTTATATAGTATAAGACATACCTCAAAATTTCCACTCGCCTGCTCGCATTTGGCGAGTGGAAATTCCGTGAGGGCGAGTGGGAATGCAGACGCAGGCAGCACAATAAATCATTTTGTGCTGCCTGTGTTGCATAGTCTGGCAGCGGATGTGTTATTTTTAGGTCTGGCCACCGGCTGGGGAATCCAAGATGGCGGCCGGCAGCCGGACGTCTGCCACCCATGCATACCTGTTCCTGACAGTTCTCATCTGGTCCCGCGCTCTGCTCACACTGTGGTCTGATGGGGTCTGGGTATACATGTATCTGGTGTCTGATGTGACTGGGTTTACATGTATCTGGAGTCTGATGTGTCTGGGTATACATGTATCTGGAGTGATTGTGATGAAAAAATGCACTACGTATATTAAAAGTTGAGCAGTTACACTTAATATTTTGTTTGCAAACCCGTTGATGTAAAGCACTTATTTTCCTTTAAGACAGTGTGTTTGATGGCAGAGTTAAGGGCAGGGGCAGGGTAAGGGTTGGGTGGGGCAACTGGTGGCGAGTAACTCTTGAAGGCCTGGCTAGTAGCTCGGGACTTGAAATTTTGAGCCCTGGTATAAGATAATACTTCCCCCCCAGCACAAATAGTAGTGACAGATGACCAATATCATGATAATTAATAAACATATATTGGTAAAAACTTGTGCTTTTTCATAAAACTATGCAGGCAGTTATAATTATGTATGAATGTTATACTTCAAAGCACTTGGTTTAACTCAGTCCTGATATCATAGAAAACATAAACGCTAAAAACCAAACATTGCATATTACAGTTCAAATTGTTTTTGTTGAATATTATTAGGAGCACCACTCACATGATCATGAGCCCTATATATTGGCAGTTTTTGAAAACTTCCAAGGTGGCACAGCCCTTGGAGACATAACTCTCATAGGGTAGTAGGTCCTTAGTGGTATTAGATGGAAATTAAAGTCAGTCTCACTCTGGTGTGTGCGCCTTTGACACCCTTAGTGCCAAGGGTTTTCCGGGAGGCAGGAGGGCTTAAAAACATCAGGACGGCATAGCTCAACCCATATCTTTCTGTAATTCCTACGACTCCCCTCCCTTCCCAGTAGACCAATCAACATCATTGGCTTCTTGAGTTCGGGCAGTCCACTGCAGCCAATGACAGCAATCGGCAGCTATGAAGGGAGGTGGGCCACAGGAGTGCCAGAAACCCGTGGGGTGTGCTATGTCATTATGTGGCGTCTAGGCCCCCCTGACCTCAGGAATGTATAGTCCCCCCCGCGGCTTTAAAGGATTAATGAGCGGTGTCTTTTCTCTTTGCCCAAACTGTATTCCATGGGTTCCAATTAAAATCCCTCGGCAATCGCGTGTCTTCTCCCCTGGCTAAGGTGTCTGTAGAGGTCCATACCAGTCTTTTACACAAAACAGTCATGGTTAGTAGAAATCTCCTACTCTGTCTTATACTGACTTTTTCCATTGGTAATTTGTCTTCATTTCTGCACATGAAACACTATTGACCAGAAAGACCACAGCCCATTCAGTCTGATACTTTATTAGAAAGCCCATTTTTTTCTACCGGTTACATTTAAATTTTTTCTATTACCAGTGACATTGTGTTGAGAAAGAATCCCTATACAGATTCAAGAATAATACATTAACCTCAAATGCTTCATAAAATGAAGGACAATTGGTGAAAGTTTCGGACACATTTACCACGATTGTCCAACTGTGTGTTGTATCCAGAAAAGAATAAAGGAGTATTTAACTCAAGATTAAATTTCACTAGATAGGTTCTTTAAAGCAAAATTATTTCTTATATGTCTTTTGTGAGCCATTTCACAGATGTACAAAGCACCCATTTGGAAAAATATTCAATTTCATGGTCAGACACAGTTAACAATAGAAATAAAACTTGCGATTTGGAAAACCTCAGCTGTCTAGGGTCATTATAAGAAAAATAATGCAATCTGGTCTCTTGAATTTGTTGAAACTTTGTGCAGATATTTATGAAGTAATGTGTACCTTTTTAGATGTCTTTAAATAACTTGAAATGCAATATCATCAATCACAGCCTGAGGGTTAATACCATGGGGAGCAGTAATATGCGGTCTGCTAGTGTGAGCTGGTTACCACTGCCATCCCAATAGAAGCACAATTCATTATATGCCAAGCACTGCTACCATGAGCTGTATACATGTTGGAACACCATAGCTGTGCTGTGTGAGCTCTTCATGGTGGTACAATTTTTTTGCTTCTTTTTGGGCTGGTGGTAAAAATACTAAGCATGTGGAATTGCTCATTATTTAACCACTTCAGTGCAAAGTTATTTTCCACAAAACCGCTGTCAGGGACCAGTATTTGTTTTTTCTTCTTTTGGAATATCACCCTTCATGAATTATATAGTAAGTAATATATGGGATTTTCCCAATGTGCTGGCCAAAAACAGCTAGTACAGTTAGGACTCTGTGCTGAACCAGCTGAGGATCTGTGTTTTAGACACAAAGTCCCAGTTGTTCAAACTGTTTTAGCGCCTTGGTCGCTATACTCATGGTGCTAATACATTTGGGCCACAATTTTGAGCCCAATTGCACATGAATTGTGTTTTCAATGAAAAAATTCCTCCATGCTCCTGAACTCATCCAAATTAAAGTATACTCGATTATTTAATTTACCATCCTAGAGTTAAAAAAATGTCCTCATTTTCTGTCATTAAGAGTTAGGGTACTAAACTAAGAAACTGAGCTTTCTGGACTGTAGGATTTTAGTTCTATTATATTTTTATACTGTGTTACAGAGAGAAGTCTATACCCCCAGATTTTATAGGCAAACCATATCCATGCAAAAAAGCCGAGCAGTAACACAAGTTGATTGTATGATGACCTGCAGTAATTGCTATGTCAAACACAATTGTTGCAGCTTTACTAGGAATAATGTGCTACATGTATTATTCAGGTGCAATACCATGTATGTCACTTAACACTTCAACCTTGTATCGTATGTACTTAATGTATGCATTTTTATATGGATATTTGATATGAAAAACTTACTCAAAAGTTGTATAACCAAGTACTTTGTGGTTTATTTGTACTATATTTAAAACCTACTTATGTTTATAAACTATGTTTGTAGCCTGTAGATATAAGGAAAAATTAATTATAAAGTTAATCCATAAAATAGCCAATACAGACTTATAAATTATGTTTATGAAATTATATTGATCATACAATATTACAATTACTTTATATTACTACTCCGCAGTTTATGATAAAGTCTATTAAACTAATTATATTTATTATCCAAAATAAATATTTGATAAGAATTTAATTCATTTTAAATGCATCAATATTTTTCGTTACATAGGGTCTACAACTCTAGATTTATTAATTGTCTATTTTGTATTGTGTAAATAAATACGATGATGATGTAAGGAGCCAAACATTTAGTTTGAATTATTAATAAGTAATATTATTAAGGAGCAACATAATTTCCAGATACCTATAAATATAATACAAACTAAATCTATGTTGCTGGTATAAAAGAGCCTAACATTTAGTAATTTCTACTAATGTATGAGATTGAATTATTACTCCCTAACACCACACTTCCCAAACTGAGCTCCTAGCATAGTCTATCCATAATATACTTGACATATTAAGTAGCTGAAATTATTTATTACACACAGGAAAAAGCGAGGTAAAATATGGCAATTTTTATGAGCAGGTATATAAATTTTGGAAAAATAACTGATGCTTATATTTCTTCAGTGTCATTATTCTAGAACAATAGCAAAACATAAATATATCCAAAACAGTAAACAGTAAGCACTTTACAGTTATTTACTGTTGTCACGATAATTGAAAAAATACTCTTAAAACAAGATTGATATTATTAAGTGCCATCATTATACCCATGTGAGCTGTCGCTGTGAAAAAAAATTCTAATGATGGAATTTTAACTCATACTAAACTTAATTGAGAAAAAAATTCTTAGGACATAAATAATGCACTAGAAATCTGAACAGGAAATTGAATAGTCAGTTGTCCTCTTCAAAGGGCACCCTGTAGCATATTTTGCTCAACAGACGTTATTGTCATTTCCAGCTGCATTGGATTTATAATGGACACTCTACTTATTAAGTGTGACGGACAGTGCATGCCAGGGTTTTTGATGTCATCTAAGATGACAGGGTTTATTTTTGTCATAAGATATCTACTTTTATTTCTTATTCTTGTCATAAGGGCAATGCAACAGAAATTCACAAACAAATGTATATTATTTTGATGTATATTTAAATATATGCGTATATTAGTTGAATGGATAGATAGGTCGAGGTAGGTAGGGATAAAAGGATAGATGGATGGATGGATAGATAAATAGTATAAAATGTGATGTCTTGTTCTTTTATGATACATACATTTTCTGTTGCAATAAAGATGTTCTGTTCAGTGTTCAGGTTTTTTTTTCTTTAATAAATTCCCATTTAGTAATGTATATGCACTAGCTGAAGTGTTAAATGGTTTGTTGAAACCTATTAGGGTACACAAGATGCTAAACATAAATTATAGCTAATATACTGCACCAGTGATTTTAAAACATAAAAATTACTGACACTGTAAAAACACACTTGAGTCACCGTAGCAACATAATAGCACTAATCCATGTTTATCCAACCGTGTAGTTTTCAAAAACAACACAAACCCCTAATAAATGCTCTGGCTTCACCTTGACAACTTATGTGGGTTATTGCCTCGTTCATGCCTGGATAACCATGTGTTATGACTTAAATGTTCCTTAATATCAATTTATGCCTTGAAGAAAAAAGATTGAGTAACACAGCTTACATATGGTTCAATTTATTACTGTAAAGCAATCGTTTCAGTCTGAGAATATTCTCTCCTGATGCATCTTGTCGAAATCTTTTCCAGTAATCCAGATTTTTTATGTAACAATAAACGAAGCCAACATGACTAATTGCTGCTAAGATTTTCAGAAGAAGAATCTATTTGCTTTATTCGTCAATCAAGAGATTTCTTTAATACTCCTTTTATTTCAGAATTTTCACTCTTCTAATAAGATTTTACAGTAGCTGTGGGAATTTATCAGTCATTTTCTAGTTTTGCATCAGTATTAAATTTGCTATAGTTTTTTCACAACAAATATTTTGTTAAAAAAATCAATCTTGCACTTACAGTTATTATTCCTGTGGCTCTTCAACCCTCAATGAAAAGCTTTAGCAAATATTAATAAACTGGCACGGCTTCCAAACGTAAAATATGTTACTGCAGTGATATGAATTTAAGAGCAATCCAAGCTTTTGTTTATTTTTCAGTTTATTTTGGTTTCTATTTTTTATGCTTTTTTATATATTTCGGGCACTATTACATTGTGCCCACTAAACGGGGACACTAAGGAGGAAAACGTTCTCCGTTCAGCAGCCTGCTCTGTAATGCAGCGCTAATCCTCGGGATACTCGAGGCAGCGCTACTGTGTCGCCCCAAGCATCCTCTTCATGGAGTCCATTGAGGCTTTTTTGACTGCCGGGTCACAAGATCTCACCTCTTACGAGATCCTGCAGGTCAGCGGAGTGATCTCGTGTGGAGACTGGGGATTTTTTTTTTCCCAGTCTCACTTTGCTCCTGGGGGCCAGAAGTGACGGATCGGGCCGCCGTTCTCGCCTTGGGATGAGAGGTCAGTACCTGATTTGTGTGGGGTTTTCAGCTGGTGCTGACTGATTCCGCAGAAGTGGAATCAGTTAGCAGCAGCTCCAAGTTGTGGGTAACTTTTGAGTTAACCACAGCACGTTGTAATTAGCGTTAGGGTTTTGTAATCCTAACGCTAATTAACTCTTTGCTCTCCCCCATGTTAAGCATAGGGCGCGCAAAGTACAGTAAACTCACACTGAAAAGTGCAAT
Organism: Leptobrachium leishanense; assembly: GCA_009667805.1. Taxonomy (NCBI): domain Eukaryota; kingdom Metazoa; phylum Chordata; class Amphibia; order Anura; family Megophryidae; genus Leptobrachium; species Leptobrachium leishanense. Next base: position 285,766,954 of record CM019067.1, on the reverse strand, counting down.
CTCCAAATCTCTAGCAGGTTTTTTTAACCTGTTAGCGGTCAGAATGTAATATGGTCAGCCCGCGCTAGGGCCACCTAACCTAACGCTCACACAGCTGAGCGCTACCGTTAGCGTTAAGTATGTAATAGGGCCCCTTGTATTGTTGTAGAAAGTATTATTTGATTTTCCTTTTAAACCCACAAATAAAATGTAGCCACACATATTTTATGATTTGTTTTAATCCTTTAGCTTGTCTCTACCTGCAGTTTATTAACACTTGATAAATTGTTTTTGGTTTTTGTACAATCACAATCTATTTGATAACATGATCACTTGAGGAAATAAAACCTTGCATCAAACATCTGAAAAAAACTCCTGTATCCTGCAATAGGTCTATATTATAACACATAAACAAATAAAAAGAAGACTCAAAATATAAACATTAGGTTTGACACCTCAATGCTGTTGATTAATCTTCCTGTCCCCAAATATGTCTATTTACCAATAATAAAAATATTACTGGTGTTTCAATGTTTTTCTGCATAATATACACTGTCTGGCCAAATGAAACGTTACCACCTGTATTTAACTAAGCAATAGTTGTGAGTCTTCAACTGAATAATTGCTGCAGTGATTATGATGTTTCAGCTGTCAAAAAAGGAAGTTATGTGACTCCCTGAATATACTGAATGAGCAGGTCTTTCCATCAATGGGTTTTTGTTCCCTGATGGCACAGCGGGCATATTCCAAGCTGTTATGGTTACTATTAAAGTGTATATTTACTATATCTAAAAATGATCCAACGCATTTCATCTTGTATTTACAACATACGACTTCATCAGGGATACCAACAGCTTGTGCTGTTTGGATATTGATCTATTTGAGCAAGAAGGAGTGTCTTGGTGCTCACAGTCTGTAGATCTGGGTGAGAGTCGGATCCCTGGTGGTGCCTCGTGACCAACAGATCCTGAATTTTACAGAGGGGAAACTCATGGTGATTCCACACTGAAGATCTGAGTGATAACCAGATTCCTGGTGTCTCATGCTTAACAGATCCTGAATGCTACTGAGTGACAACCTATGATATGCCTTTATTATATATTTATCCTGTGAGTGCGATTCCCTAAGGGGCATTTTATAGAGTGTTTTTTTATATGTTCTGCACTATGTATTATTTTTATTTCAGATACATCTCCTACTTTCTGTGTTTTTATGCTATGTTTGGACTGCGCTTGAGGGGAAGGGACTCATTGGAGTCTGTGTTTGTTATTTTAATACCCAGTGGGTGGTCACACTTGTTGGGCCAAATTACAATCTAGGTGCTAACGTTAACGCTCACCTGCGTGAGCATTAACGTTAGTCGCGGTGGCTACCACATATTACAATCCAAACGCTAACGTGTTAAGTAACCTGTTTGCGTTTGGTACCTTGCGCTTTTCAGTGCGAGTTTATTGTACTTTGCGCTCCCTATACTTAACATGGGGAGCGCAAAGTGTTAATCAGCGTTAGGATTACAATCTACTAGCGCTGATTAACGTTCAGCCGCAGTTAACAGAAAGTTAACCACAGCCAGGACTTGGTGTTAACGGATTCTGCAGAAGCGGAATCTGTTAGCACCAGCCAAAAAAAAAAACTGATCCTGTCCTGCGGTGAGGACCGTGGCTCTGTTCTCCTCCTCCATCCGGCAGCAGCAGGGAGAGACTGGGGGAAAAAAGTTCGTCAGTCCCCCCTGTGTATCACTACGCCAACCGTACTACTACGTGAGGCGAGATCCGGCAGGACATGTGACTGTCGGCATCTGACTCAATGGAGTCCTATGGCTAAGCGCTGCCACGAGCATCCAGGGGTGTAGCGCACGGTAACAATGCAGGCAGCTTTTTAAGCTCCTGCATTGTAATACCATGTTAAAATGAGGGCGGTAGGGAGAAAACTGCGGGCGCAATTTGTTTGGAATAGTGGATTAAGCCATTAATGTTGCAGCTGTAGCCTCAAACAATGGCAGCTCAAGTCATTAGTCTAATGGCTAATAAACCTACCATTAATAGTTTGCAATGGGCTTGGGACCTTCTTTTTTCTCTCTCACCATCACCCTGCTGCCTTCTGTAAACTGGGCGTTCACAGAGGCGGCACGTCAGCATGGTGATGTCAGAAATGGAAGTGGAAAACAAGAAGTAGAAAGAGATGCAGTTCCACCAATGCCATCTGGCATTTTTGACGGGGAATGCATTAATTAAAGCTGCATGTATCCAATATTTTCAGCCGTGGGACATCCGATAGTTTGGTCGATATTTTTGACCATTTTCTATCGGCCGAATGCCGAAATAGGCATTTTCGGCTGATGAGTTTCAGCCCTGGAGATTTCAGTGCACCCCTAACTGTAACCATATAATTAATGTTATTCACCTAACCAGCCAGTGATTTTAATGCTGTTGCTTATCAGTATACAGGTATATACACACATATATACAGTAAACACACTTCTTGAAATATGAAACAATTGAGTGAACTTTTGTAATTCAGATAGTTTCTTCCTCACTTAGTAATAATTTTAGAAGAGGAGACTATTAATAATACATAGTTATTTACTTTAGATTTCATTTAGCCCTTAACCAGTTTGACATTTAATTTTGATCAATTTCGCTCTACATATCACCTTCCTTCATTCCAAAAGAAATTGTATTAATAACAGCACTTGCTGGAAACATTTTAAAAAGGTGTATAAGTAGCAAGTCTTAATCTATTTGAATGAGAACAAACTAAAGACTAATTAAATGAAAAGATTTTAAATTGTTCATACTCATTTTAAGATAACTTTGGAGACTCGAGCTGTAAAAAAAATTCTTCAACAGGAAACAATATCATGGTATGTTTAAAACTATCCGTTTGGTACCATAACACTTTAAGGACAATCATGGACTACCCTGTGCCCTAGCTAAGAAAAGACCGATTGAAGAGAGTCAAGGGAAAAACTTTGCAACTGGCATTAGTCATAGTGTTAAGTATGAGTGTCGGCACCGGGTGATGGGGGAACAGATCACCAGCGGCTATCTTCATAGCAGGGAACTAGGTATGTGCATGGCTGAAAAATTAGTTTTGTTTAGTTTAGTTTCATTACGTTTTTAAATAATTTTGTTTTTGGAATTTCGTAACGAATTTTGTTTCGTATTTCGTTTCGGATTGATTTGAAATTTTGATTCGATAGTTGTTGATATCCATTTGATAGTTCATTTCAAATTTGATAGTTGATATCCATTTGATAGTTCATTTCAAATTCAATAGTTGATATCAATTATTCAAATTCATCTTTTACACAGTGTAAAACAAAATAAATTTGTTATATACTGTTTTGTTTCGTTTCAAATTCGTATCGTATCGATTCGTTATTCGGACGTACTTCTGAAATACGAATTATCAAATTTCGTTCCAAATTCAGATTTTTTCCGAAACGAATGCACATCTCTAGCAGGGACGTGAAATGAGATCAATGGCTGGAGAGACCTTCAGTGATGGACTTGTGAGATGGACCAGTGGACTGGACTCTGGAAAAAGATTTACAGTTTGGATTAGATCTGGAATACTGCAAAGTGTGTAAACCACTCCTCATCTTGCAGCACCACCATCTAACTTACATACATCATGTGACTAATTGTGCTATGTATTTATTTACATTGTTTTGCATAGAAAGAAAAAGAAAAAAATTGGGATTTTTTTTTATCCATCAGAGGACGTCAGATGATTTCATAGCATTTACAGAACAGAGGTGACATTCAGCTTTATAGACAGGATTGCACTTATATATGTCTTAGTTGGACGACCAACTTGGCCATCCGACTAAAGGCAACTTTTTTGAATGATCTTGGTCGCCCACTGCAAGTGACTATGGATGACCCAGATTGCCCAACAGGCAGACCACAAAACATCGCCAAATGCTGCCGAAGACTGCCGATCTGAAGAAAAAGAAATGCAGACGAACTCTGTTGCCGGACTGAAGAAAACTCTGGCTGCTGTCCCTGGTGCTGAAACGGCTTTAACATAAAGGACGCTTTCCTCACTCTACAACACGGCCGAACGCTACCACAGACCGCTGAAGTGAAGGAAAAAACGAAAACACCTTGTTAAAAAAATTGGAAATAAAACATTTTATCAAAAAAATACAAAAAATACAAAAAGATGTTCAGAAAAATAAATAAATAAAAAGTCTTGTTTGCTGAAATGAGAAGAGTAAACGGTTTAATAAAAAAATCATTAAAATGAAAATATTATTTTACATTGAATCCTATGGGATTCGCCTTTTTTACCTGTCGAACTGAGCCACTGAAAA